>JAJQWJ010000002.1:15334363-16636863 GCA_023637945.1 Phaethornis superciliosus
GCTTCATAATTGTCAAAGCACGGGAGTTTAATTGTACACTCATCCATAATAGGAAAGGGAATGTGCAGCACTTTAAAATTAAATAGCTTTAGCATTTGAAGCATTGAAAATCACTAAGGAAGTTTGTCCAGCTCTAACAGAGCTGGTGGATGTGTGCCTGCTAATCTCTCTGGGATGGAATTTTATTCCTGGCTCTGCAGTGCAAAGACAGCGTGTGTTAGATGGGCTGAATAGGTGGCTGCAAGAAGTCGACTTCAGCAGCAGTTTACTACTTCCCAGTTTCTTTTTTTTACACGACTGCTGGAAATACCCTTCTCAAACATGCCCACTCATACACTTGAAACTGTGTGGTATGTGTACATAATGTACTAGTTTACCCCACTTGCGTTGCATTCCTACATAACATTTCTCTTCACACATTAATGTTCCTGTATTTCATTTTAATTTTTTTGCTCTTCCAGTAGATGGTGTTTTCATCTTTTTTTACACTGACAGCCCTGAAATAAAAGAAAAAAAAAAGCATTTTGAAGCGTTATGTGTGAAACTGAAACTATTTCCTGTTATTTGGAAGCCATTCTTTGACCCATTTCTTTCCCTTGCAGTGTTTGACTTTACCCTAGAGTTTAACTTTTTTGTGAATTTGTCTGACTGTTTGCATGAAGTAGTTAGGGTGGTTGGTTCCCGACGTTCTTTCAGTACGGGGTTTCCAGATGTGTCAGCCTTACCTTCATTTTGATGCTGTTTATCCCTCTGATAGATTGCTGTATATTTATCACCTAATAAATCCTGAAGAGAAGAAATTGAAATAGTGAAATCTTGGTGAGATGCCAGCAGACATCTAGCTAGCTGCTAGCCTGGTAAAAAAAGCAGCTTTCCACTGTCAGGATCAGCATTACCCTGACAGTTGCAGCAGCTCTCAGGGCTCAGGATTTGTTTGCAATGAGAGATTTGTTGTGGATTTTTAACAAGGCTCCTGTGTGTGCGCCATGCTTAGTAAATATTGGCCTTCAGGGTATTTTTCAGTCACGCTGAATGGACTGTTAGTTTCTCCAAACTGCAGAAAATCCATTTTGCTGATTTTTTTTTTTTTTTTTTTTTTTGTGTGTGTGCTGTAGAGATTGTATCAGAACTTAGGCTGTATAAAAGAAAAATAAAATCACAAGAAAGATTGTGTCTAAGGAGTGGAGGAGAAAAGAGACCAGTAACTGTGTAATGTCCGCTTCTTAAGTAGGGTCATTGTGAGCGTTAAATTTTTGTTAGGAAAATTATGAAAGTTTTTTTTTATTATTTTATTGGTGGTACTATGAACATGAAAATACAATGAATCACTAAAAAAACCTGTGCATTTTAACAAGAGGTTAAAATAGAAAAACACATCCAAATTGTTAGATGTTATACAGAATGAAATTTATAGAGGAAGTGAAAATAAAGTACTATGTATCTCAACTCCATACATAATGTAATGTGTGACTAAAACAACAACAAAAAAGAAATGGACATTGTGAGAGGTTTCAATGGCTTCCCATTATACAGTTTAATGTTTTGATAGCCAGTGGAGTTTAATATTAAAATATTTTTAGTGCCCCAGTGAACTATTCTGTGGATTCTTTTTATGAGCTAATTTTAAATGAATATGAGCAATGGGATGAAGCTTTTTCATTTGAACATGGTTTGTAAAAACAAAAAGCTTCCTGAGACAGGGTGAGTATGCTGAAAGTAGTAATGCATCAACATAGTCAAATTTTACTGTACTTGTCTCTTGTTTCTTTCAGCGACTGTGGTGAAGTTGTTTTAATGCATCAGTCATAGTGAAAAGCTACGTTAGTTTTGATTGTTTTGATATTCTGGAGAATGACAGTGTATGAGAATTATTTTTTTTATTGTCCTTATTTTAAGTGATGGCAGAGCAGTGAATAGTACTATAATTTATTGAGTATTCACACCCTGTATATATACTTTCATTATACATTTATAGGAGACCTATTGTTTTGTGTTTTCTGCTGGAGTCTACTCTTGTAAAAGAATAGTCTAGAATAGACACATGCCATGTGTTGTCCATTTGCCTGTCAGCAATAGTTTTGACAGAAAAAACGGGGAGTTTGAGTGACTGCTGGTCTGTCTTAAGGTATGGTAATGAGGCTAATTAGGAGAGATGAGAGCTGAACTGGATATGTGAAGGCAATTATCCGTGAAACTTTTGTCATGCTTTATCTTTATCAGATCTCTCCTTCTCTATTTCTGGCATTTGCCAGTGACACACAGAATGGAAATATTTGAAGTGATACATATTTTAGAAAAGCAAAAGTAAAGAAGGAAGGCAGAAACAAATTTATATGAGAACATCTCATTATTAAATTGTACACCTTAGCCAGGATATTGTAGTTCAGCAAGAATAAATCTCACCTGTGTTATTCTTGTCACTTACATTTACATCAATTAAAATAAATTATTTTTCGTAATGATGAACTTAGTAGACACCTTCATCTCCTCTGTTAAGTGTTCATCATTATGATTGTGACTTTTGTGCTATGAGGAGCTCTGCAAGCATCTTATTAAATGTACTTGAAAGAAAAGCATGCGAAGAGCATGAAAAGAGAATGAAAAGGCACTTTTGAAAATTAACAAAAAAGCCAAATTTTTCCTTCTTTTCAGGAGGCTACTGAGATTTACTTACAGACTGTTTCTTACACCAATCCAGTACAAACTGATTAGAAAAGAAGCACTGAGCAGAGAAAATGAAAACCAGGTGTCACAAGTCTTGATGAATCAATGCACATAATCCACAAAGAGAGAAGGTGGCAAATGAAACTTGCACATTAATGAGACCATAACCAGACTCAATTACTAGACTATTTTGAAGAGCGATTGTAACTTCACGCATCTTTTTATGTTAGGGGGAAAAATTTACATCCTCTGAGCTCTCAGCACACTCCTGCTTCTTGCACTAAAAGACAGTATACCTCTAACCCACTTTTAAAGAAAATAGAATGCTAAGGAAAAACCTATCTATGTAAGACATGATCAGTGAATTTTTAAAAGAAAAAATCTACTTCATAATTTAGGACTTTTTAGTGAACTCATACATTTCATATTAGCCTACCAAATGGGCTTATAAAGTCAAATTACATACTACAAGTTGAATTTATTTTAGCAACATGAAATCCTTTCTTCTGAACTTGCTAGAAATATGGCAAGAAGTATAGTGAATAGATGCATAGGAATGACCAACACTTACTGCCCAGATATTTCTCTGTTAAGCATCAACTCTTTTTAGATTTGGCTTTGCAGTACGTATGTTCCTAACGTAAGTACAGAGCTTTGAATTTACTGCTAACAACAACATTCCACATGTTCAGAATGCCAGCACAGAATGCCTGAGGTCTACAGTAATATATGTAAATCCTACATGAGAGACTGAATTATATTTTTTGTCGTTAATCTCATTTGGTTTTAGCAACAAAATGGAAAGTTGTTCGATCTCAGATAGGCACATTGCCCACCTTGCTAGGGTAATTTCTCTTTGTTCTGTAAAGCACAGCTGACTTGCTGTTATCAGTACCTGATTCCTCTTTTCCCTCTGTCCTTCACACACAAAGGTACAGACACAAACACACTCTATTCTTTCTACATTACAAAGATGGCAGAATTAGTTTATAACAGATTATAGAACACAGCCATTAGCTTATCAAATAGCTTCTACTTGTCATCAGTAAAAGGGCTACTGTTGCCTCCATGAGATTGTTTAGAGAATGCCATGGCTTTTGTATGATGGAGTAGAAGATGAAAAACCTTACCCCACAGTTCACAAGAGTAATATTAATTTAAAAATAAATAAAAATAAAATAAGTAAAAATAAAATAAAACAAAATGAAACAAAACTGGCCTGGAAGTTTTCTGCAGTATGACAATAAGGCAGTGATCACAGAGATGCCACTTACAGTCATGAGCAAAAGCAATGCCAGGGATACAGGACCTCTTCTCACGCATGATACCCTTACTCACTGCATGATACCCTTACTCACTTCACATGTTCAGTATTCACAATTATCAAGTTCTGGAATATTACTTTCTGCAAGAGGGACAACTGAAAACAATCTTTGGATCATTTATCTATTATCTATAACTTTGAATAAATAGAAACTCCTCATATGCATTCCTATTCCCTTTGGTTTCTCTCTGTATTAATCACAGCTGCTCAATACTATAAATGTACAAAGAGAACAAATGTGCTGATCTCCAAGTGTCACTGGGAAGGAAGATAACTCAAAATCTTCCAATCCAGTACCACAACAAAATAACCTAGAGAAGTAATTTTATTTATTTATTTATTTATTTTTGTGTGTGTTTGAATGTCTTGACCATAGTTTCCTAACCGTATAAACATGATTATAGTACCATGCTGTTGAAACAGGTTACCTGTAGTACTCATAATGAAAAGGTTACTAATGAAGTGTCATTTCCTTGCCTTATTTGGTTTGTGTTATGATCTTAATTATATTTCAATTTTAGAATAAACTCTCAAAGTAGTGTACAGGGATTTGGCTGCATGACTTCCATTAACATTAATCAAAATCGTGTGTCTGAATTCCCACCACGCGACAAATGTACCTTGGGATTATTAGCAGGGATTAGGGGGGAGGAGGGTATGAGTATATAAAGAAGGCTTCACTGATGGTTTCTCTTTGCTTTGTGTCTCACTCATTCTCTTCATACCTGAAATAAAACATGGCAGTGAATACTGAAGCCCTTTGTTTGCAGGCTGTGCTAGTGAGCACAGTGACACTTCGTCTTTTCCCCACTTTAATCAAATAAACCCAACAAGTCCTTTTTGCTGATACACCGAGATGGTAACTGTAACACAGGGGGAAGAATCACATCTTTGGTATAACCATGTGATTTTGAACTTGAGGATGAAAGAATGCTTCAGATAAAACAAAGCTTGGTCTCCATCATCATCCTCAGTGCCAGCCAAGGCTTTGTGAAAAGCGGTGACTTTTTATCAGCAATTTGTGTATTGCTAAGAGTTTCCCATTTTTCTGCATTTTCCTGTTCCTTGTTGCAAGCAAGGAGTCAAATATTGCTGTAATGGAAGGATACAGTTTCGGCAGTTCTGTCAGTGGCAGTGGAAGCAATGCCCAGAGTTTAGTGAGACAGCCTGCTCAGAGGTTTTCCTGACTAATTCAGCAAGCTCCAGCTGTTAGACTCATTTTGGTATGGTTGGCCATGGACTGGAGAGTGGTGTTGGTTTTTTTCATGCGTGTGTTGAGCCATTGCTAGTGGGTGGTGATTTTTAGACATGACAGTATCGTGGGTTTAATACCAGAATATCTCACAGGCAGAGCCAAAATAAAATGATCTCTTCAAGCAATATACAAATGAAATGTCATTTAAAAAATAAAATTAAAAAAAATAATATAAAAAAGCTTCACATATTGTTCAAGAGAGTTTGATCTGGAAATTGAAGCCAGTGACACTTTTCTATTTATAAGTCAATGATAGTTTTAAGTTGTGTTTTTGCAGCTATGTCTTCTGCTGGCTTCTTTGGACCATCTTTAAATAGGGGAAAAAAAAAAAAAAAAAAAGTCTTAAAAGATCAAAATCCATACCTAAGCTAATTCGCACTTTCTGTCAGAGAAACCTTCAGAAAAAAAAAAAACTGAAGTTTCCTTGAAAACCCCTTAAACCCTATCTTGGAATGACTGTTTCTGACTGACTGAAAAAGAGTTTCATTTACTGTATTTTAAAGCAGTTACCTCATAAATTAACGAATAACTTTCCATAATGCTTTTCCATTAATCCATGTATGTAATGTAAAAAAACAAATAAGAAGTTTCATATGCTCCAAAGTTTACAAGGAGTCCACCACATCAAGACAAACAGTTTCTATCTGTAGTGATGACTCATTGATTTGGTGTAGCACCCCAAGACTCTTAAGAAAAATACTGTTATGTGTCCCTTTGGCTGACTGAGGCTCTAACATTTAATAAAACCAGAACCCCAGGCATTTTCTTAATTTTTGTCTTAGGTCCAATCTTGCAAAAGCTTATGGATGTGCTTAACTTTACACAGGTGAATAGGCTTATGAATTAAATTAGATCTGTCCCATGCTTAAAATTCAGTACAATGTACTTTTTTGTATGAGCAAGGCTTTTCTGTGCTGCTATAAAATTTATTTTTATTTCTACTTTATCACATTCAGATGCGTTCTCTACTATGTTTTGTTTTAAACCAGCACTTTTAGAAATACAGTGTTCCCACTGTGGCGCTGGCGAGAAAAACAGAAAATATGTATTTGCAACTTGTATGGCTCCAAGGAAAGTGCTAATAAAGATTGCCTTAATCCTAGAATCCAACCAAAAAAACCCATTAAAATTGTTAATGAAGAAGCCAAGAGGCATTGTGTAATGAAACAGTTAAAGTAGCACTTGTTTCCTGGCAATGATAAAAGAGGGATTTTTTAATTTTTTTTTTTTTCAAAAAACATCTTTCAATGTATGGTCCTTTTCAGTCTGCATCTGTCTGCATCATGAGCGATCCTTTCACCCCCTTTTCAAAGCCATATGAAGCTTGCAATGCAGGATAATTAAAACAAACCTTGAGTAAACTGTTTTGTGGAGATAGAAGTTTGATGGTTGAATATATAAAAAATTGTAACCAGATGTTGCGCAGAAGCCATAGTAGTTTAAAGATCATGAGCTTTTTCTTTTTTCTTTTTTTTTTTTTTTGTGTGTGAAGCAAAAATATTCTAATTGAAGTTGTCAGCAGGAGTGAGACTAATATGCCTGTTTTTGATTAAATAATAGTTTATTTAACATTCAGTGTGGCCCAAATTGACTGAGACTAAAATACAGAAACTTCTTACTTTAAATTTTTGTTTTTAAATATATTGAAAAGTAAACCTAATTAATGCTAATGTTTTTGTTTGATATTCCCAACTATTCTATTATATTTGTCCACCTCTGCGTCTCATTGGAATGCTGTGCTATACATTGAACACACATTTTCTCCCTATTTTCTTATTAGCTGGTTGGTCGATGGAAGAAATGGAAAAAGAAAGATGTGCAATAAAGTCTGGAATGCACTGGTTGATCAGAATTATTACCAAAATCTGGTAGAACTTAAGAGCATAACGCAAGCATCATCCAACATCCCTTTCTTGCTAGTCCATGCAAAGCATAGAACTTCAACAGGCACATTAAGGAATATTCCTGCATGAAAAGGGTTGTGTGTTTTAAAAATACCAAAATACTAAAATATGTGCAGTAGACTTCCTGGCAGTTATTTACTCTGCACAGGATAACAGTATTTAATAGATAAACTCAGAATAAGTAGTGGCTAAGATTCTTTCGCTAGATGATAGATGGTTGCTGTTTGTTTCACTTGCTTCACTAATGAGCATTGTTACGTCTACTAAAGTCAAATGCAGAGATACTTTCTCTCTTTTTGGTACTATCACACTGATTAAATAGCCTTGTAGTATCATGTGACTGTGGGCATAAACAAGGGGATCCCCATCTTGCCTTCTATGAGTAACTGTTGTTAAAACCGTAGGAATTCCATTCTTGCTCTTCTCTGTAGCTGTTTGGCCTTTTGCATAAGAAGGGAGTGTGTGACTCATCATCCAGAAGCTGCACTGGATTTAAAAATGAACCATAAAGGCGTGAGCTGCTTGGCTTTTTGGTGGCACGTGTGTGTGTGTGTGTGTGTGTGCCCAAATACTTCCCACAGGAGCTCTTCAAAACCGGAATTGAGATGAAGCATTTTTTAAAGGCAGATCTGTCTTTAGAACAGCTCATTCCAATTGCTGAGTGTGGTGGGGTTTTCCAGTGTTTTCTTCCTTCACCCCCTGCCATGGGAGCAGCACCCTTGAGGTGCCCTTGCAGTAACCTCTAGTGACCATAGCAAACTCTTACAGCCCAGCCCTGTACCTGGGACTGCACCCAGGGCTTCCAGCAGAGCTAATCTTTCAGCACCCCTACAACCTGCCAGTAAATAGCAGACAAGGCCAAATTTGTAGGGAGTTTGCAACATTCTCTAGGAAACTTCCATTATGAGGCCATTAATCACTGAGATGTAGTAGAAATCACAGCCTTGGCTGGGCATGCAATATGTGCTACAGTGCTAGGGCTGTCGCTCCTGAAATGCGAAACTGTGTAGGCCATCTTGAAGAAAAGTTTAGCATGTCTGCAGTGGTTGTGCCACACATAAGCCAAGGCCATAGTAAAATCAGCCAAGAATTACCCTTACCATACAAAGGAGTGCTATTTGCAGTCAGGTTTTTGTCTTTTTTCTTTTCTTTTTTTCATGCATAAAACAGATGGGCATCAAATCACTGCTAGCCCTGTATTTTTTCCACCATCTCCATCTCCATCCATTACTTTATGCTATATGTGGAGTTAACCTGTGTCTGAAAAAGGAACTTATTGTTCATTGATTTGGCAAATGAAGAGTTTGTTGCAAAACACTGACTTGTTGAATGTCATAGGTAGGATGCTTAGCTTTGCACTTCTCTACAAGAACTTCTAGAATTTGTTTCTTCATTAACTCAGAATGTTATTAATTAAGGACACAGGGCCTGATATTTATATTTTAGGAATAATTTCTGGGAGGTATAACTCACTGGTAGTTGCAACCTGATTTTGGAAAGATCTTTCTTTTTAAAAATCCATGCATGTCACATCCACTTACATATTTGGGCATTACTCAAGAGAGCAATACTCCCTCTGTATCATGCCCAGATTTAAAGCCTGTTTTAGAGGGTCCAGGACGCTGTTCATAGACAGGTAGCATTGGCAGCCATCCCAAAATCTCCTCAAAGGGTCTAGAGGTTGTTACCAGATGAGTCATTCAGTGCTCCCCACACCTTCCTCATCTTCCTGCTTATTTTACTGTCAGGGTTTCACAGCCCTGAAGTTTCCATAGCCATGTCCATTTTCATGTGACTAACCACTAAAGTGTGAAATCTTAGTCCATGATACAGAACCAAAAAATGTTTCCTATAAAATATGTGTAGGAAATAAAGGCCTTCTATTTTCAGTTCCTGAAATAGGGCTTTTGGCAAAGATGCCAATGAAATGGAAAATTTTTAAATTTTTTTTTTTTTTTTCTCCTAGAGAAAAAGCATGTTATTATAAATGTGCTCCTTTCTGGCATAAGTCTTTTTCTTTTCACTCCTGAAGATTTTGAATACACTCTGTGAGCTAGTAGCAGCTGTGATTTTGTACAGTATGTCTAAACGTAAAGTTTCTTTTACTTCAGAGGTGTGTACATGAGTCTTCCGGAGGCTTGTTTCATAATCAGATTAATTGTGATACCAATTTCCCGTCATTTTTTGCCTAAATAACAAAGTCTGATGTATTGATCTGTAGACAGAGACCAGCCAGTTCCTCTTTGAGCCCATGCCTTGGGTCTACAGAAACTCAGGAACACTTCCAGGCAACCCGGTGGCTGCCTCTCCGGTTTCAAGATGGAAGCAGCCACAGCTGTGGGTGAGGCTGTGGAGCTGTTTCACTGACACCACTTTCAAAAGGAAGCAGAGCTCGTGTTTTACAAGGCATTCCTGCTCAGTCAGCTTCACTTAAGATGCCTCTGAAGGATGTGAAAAATAAGTTAGCTGTAGGCTTGCAGGAGAGCTTTTGCTGTGCCTCTCCTTCCAGCCTGGTGCTTGATTTCTTGAATCCCGTTTTCCAGTTCTTAACACTGCTCTGAACCAGAGCCTGAGTATGTGGTGGGGTGGGTACATTTCTTCCTCACTGTGCAGAATACATGATGGCAAACCCTGTGAAGTTAAGTGTTCCTCTCATACTGCTCCTGTCAGGCTTGTGCCATCGAAGAGAATGACTGCCCCTGGCAGCAGGTTCACCCTGCCACATGCATTTGAAACAATTTCTCTGGTGAAATGTAATCTGCAGGAGCAATTCTGACAATGCAGATTTTGAAGTTGGTGTCTTAAGTAATTTAAAAAACACTTTCTTTAAGGTAAGAGGAAAATTAGACTAGGGACACTGGAAGCACCACGGTACAGTGTTCTCTGTGCCTATGTGAAGGAGTATGGAAAGTATAGAGGGCATACCAGTTCCTACTGCTGCAAAGGCAGAAAAATTACAAATCCTGCATGAATATTTTTAAAATAGATATTGTGTATTATTTTTGTTTGGTTGGTTTTTTGCTTTGTTTTTCTTTGTTTGTTTGTTTTGTGTTGGGGTTTTTTTGTCCTTTTTTTTTTAAGTTAGTTCCCTACTGGGTGTTTCTCTTAAAAAAGAAGAAGAAATTAAGACAGTTTTGTTAATGAGGTTAAGCTGGATTAATAAGGGATTCAGAGTATTCCTTTGGTACACCAGTTGCCATGACTTTACTTTTTTTTTGGTGCTTTTACATGCTCCTACTGCTTCTAGCATTGTATCAGGAAACCCTTTTTTATTTTCTTAATCTTTTTTCCCCAACCTTGTATTATATCAACCTTGTGTTAAGGTCTTCAGTTGCTATGCTGTGGCTCTGCCTTGAATTCCATGAAATGTTTCCTTTCAAACTAGGAGACCATATGCCCATGTTGGCCTAAAATTCTCAGTGCATCATGTACCAAAAATAGAAGCTGGTAAAGATTCTTCAGAGATTGTGTTCACTTGTTCCAAAGACCTGGTTTGTTTATGGAAGAGATGCTTGCAGTACATAAACACTATTTAAGGAGAAATGTCTCCAAAATACAGAACAGTTGTTCTCTTCTCCTTCTCATCTTAATGGTATTTTTAAGGAAAGCTATACAACACCCTATAATGAGTCTCATTTACAAGTAGGCATTAGGATCTTGATAGCAAAGAGCAAACAAGAATCATTATTGTAAAACCTGTATTAGATACCTCACGCATTTCTCATAAACATTCTGAAATTATTTACAGTCAAATTTAGATGTAGATTTCTCCATTTTTAATGCTGTACAGTGTTCTGGCTGGCAGTCTTTATCATTCAGGCTGGATGTTGGTCTCTTTTAATTAATGTTTTCGTAGCCATAAAATTTAAAATATTTTATTTTTCAAGGCAAAATAATAGGAATTAAGGCTAAAATTGGTAGAAATTAATAAAAAAGTGACAAGCAGTCAGTAGCCTCTCCCTGACTAAAGCCTCACAGAATCATTGAGGCTGGAAGGCTGCTCTGGAGTTCATCCAGTCCAACCCTGCTTCTCAGAGCAAAGTCAGGCAGAGCAGGGTGCTCAGGGCTGTGTCTCATCAGGTTTGTAATGTCTCCAAGGACAGCCACTTCACAGCTTCTCTGGGCAAATCATTGCTGTGTTCAGCCACCTTCACAGTAAAAAAGCTTTTCCCTAATGTTTACATGGAATCTCCTGTATTTCATTTTGTGTCTTTACCTCTTGTCCTCTCACTGGGCACCACTGACAAGAGTCTGGTTGTGTCTACTTCAATCCCCCCATCAGACACATACTGACAGGATCCCCCTTAGCCTTCTCTTCTCCAGGCTGCATGGTCCCATCCTGGGAAGCTTTTGGCACTTTTAGATGAGATAGCTTTAAAAAATACAAACATGGAGGGTTTTTCTTTTTTTTTTCCACTTCACCTCTTTCCTTTTTCTGGGAAATGCCTCCCTAGATAGCTGTAGGGGTTGATCACATTCTTACTTCCTAGCTATCAAAATCAAAAAAAGCTATCAAAAAGCTTTTTGCTTATTGCTAAATATTTTTGCTAAAATTCTGATCACAGGACTGAAAAAGATGGTTATAGTAGAAACAACCACTTAGATACAGACTCTGATTTTTTGTCTTGTTATCTGGTAGTGTTTGGAATGGGTTGGATTAGATAAATATGTCCATTTTAAATAGGCCACTAATTTTCAATATTTACCACACCGTGGTATCTGGGAGACCACAGTTTCTCCCTAAGCTCACAATAGGAAATAACTATGGTAATTGTGTGGTATGGGTTGGCAAATGTTGATTTTTCTGAATGGAAGCTTTTCTAGTGACAGCACATAACAATATCTGCAGTGAGATTGAAGTCCTAAGCATATTGCGTATAAAAGGGGGACATGGTCTGCTTTGGATCCCACCCTAGTAGCAGTTTTCTCAAGAGAACTGCATGAGACTCAGGAACTTACTTCAGTTCCTGAACAAGCATATAAGGTATTGCTGCCCATAAGAAAGGGGTTTTTGTTACATTTTTTCTTTAATTAAAATTAATGGTTGTAAAGGGAATTTTTTAAAGTAAAAGCAACAGGTAAATGTTACCTCACTGGTTTTCACAAAGAAGTAGACACCTACTTGACATTTCTTCTCTGAGTCATGAAGACCTCTATGAAAACTTTAGATCATCATTTTGTAACTCTGAATTAGAAATTATTCTTCCAGTGTAGTTTCCAGATTTGGGGTGCAAATTTGGGAGGATGTAGGTGATCAAAAGGCAGTGAGACTGAGACTTCTTCGACATTTAATGGCTTTTGAAATTTTTACCTCTGAGGAGCCTTTCCCCTGCTGATTTTGGCAGCCCTCAGCCAAAACCTACAAATGAGAGTTCCTCTTCTCAGCTGCTGGCTTTCTGAGACATTTTCTATATAAAGAGAGATTGCATGGACTTTAATAAGGTCAGGGAATGTTTTTTAAACGTCTGTGATTTTTTTTTTCCCCCTCAAAACTTAATTTTGCCCATCTGATTTCTGTGGAAGTGGGAACAGATGCCAGAAGCTGAAAGTTTGAGCAGCTTTGTGCTCACTCTTATAGCAGAGCACTTTTGGGATTGGGACCCTCAATTACTATCACATGTACAGTTACATATCAGCTCTCAGCTGAGATCTGCAAATGTACTCTGGTTAGTCTACCATGTCAAAGTTAGGGGCGTTCAAGGAAATATGGATGTATCTTTGCTCCATTTTTATCTGTGCCTTTGATGAGTGAGATTACTTCATGAAAGAAGGGTGCCTCCATGAACATAAATCTCTGGTATTGAGGCCTAAACACCTAATTCCATGTTTAGGCACCTTCATAACTGTCTCTTTATCATAGAAAGTCATTCAGTTTATAGCAAAGTGTATCTATTGATTTAGATTCCCCATTTGAGACAGCAAGGCTTGGGTTTTTTTGCCATATTACAAGAGATTAAAGAGTTAGAAGCATTTCCAGTTTTCTCAATGTCTCTTTCAGTGTGCTTAGTTCTGAAGGCAATACTTTTATCAGTTTAATAAAAGTTTCTGACCAGAAAAAGAGGAGTCTAATTTTGTACATTTTATACTGTTTATGTTGTGTTTCTAATTTGAAAAAAGTGCAAGAGGCTCATAATGACTTCGATTTGTTCTGTAATGATGGTTGAGCTTGCTGGAAGCACATCTCGTTCAGAAAGAAGCAGCAATCTGTGTGCATGAGCACTGAATTTTCAGGCAGCCTTTTAGCACCAGAGCTGCTGTGTGAATCTGTTTCAGCAGAGTGCTCATGGAGAAAGATTTATATTATTTAGGGGCAAGGATCTCAGTTCCTAAACCAGGCTCGATTTGTCCTTCTTATGCTCACTAATGCATCTACGTAACAATTTATTGTGAAGGATAGTGCTATTCCTAAATTGAGCTTCTTTTATTAATCTTATATTTGGTTGCTTTGTACAAGTATTTTTTTTATAATTGACTGGTCAAATTGATTTAGAAAAGTGGAGGGAACCTTAGGCATAATCTTAGCAATTTTTACAGCATTTACTAAAAAGGGCTGATAAAACCCGTTAGGGTACAAACGATGTTAGTGAAGACTCTGAGAGATGCTGCTGGAAGGTTTTTACCGTATTAAACTCAGAAAACAGGACTCAGACTGCAGTTCAAATGCTCGTGGACACGCCTCAGGAGAGATAACGTGTTGCCATGAGTCGATGTAGAGGAGGAAGGGAGAAAAATGGTGTTACATTGGGGGAAAACAAAGACAATCAGGGCTTTCTTCTTGAGCAGCTGCAGCCAGTCCCGTTAATGGAAGTGCAAGAGCAGAAACTGGCAGCACAAGGTATGCATTCGTTTTTACAGATGGCAATGCAGACAAGTTGGTAATTGAGAAGGAAGTCGTGTCCGTGAGCTGTTTGACGGGGGACAGCCCATTACAGTACTTTCCTGTGTAATTGACTGTGAGTTATTGGAGGCAGAATTTCTGTTCCTCTTGAATAGGTTTCAGTTGCTGAAAAATGACATCATTATTGTGTGGGGAATGCAGGTTTCCAGGTTACTTTTGTTGTTGTTGTTGTTGCTATTGGTGTTAATAAAACTTTATAAATTAATTTTTTGGGTTGCCTCCATGGAGATCACTGTTATACTTTCAGTATTCAGTGGTAAAATAAAAATACAAATACAAATAGATCATATCATGGTGTGGTAGCTGCTGCTTAAAGCAATGGAAGAGATTAAAGGATGATCAGTTTTATGTTATTTTACAGCTAGTAAATGATGCTTGAAAGAAGGAAACTGCTTTCTATAAAATTGTGTTTTCTGTAGAATGATTCAGTAAATATTTAACTCCTTGAAAACTGCATTAACATATAGTTCCACAAGAAAAGTTTCTCAGTGTTCATTATAAATGTCTCATACCATAAATATTTAGATGTATATTTATTTAGTCTGTACATACTTATTTGGCCCAACAGAAATCACAAGTATTATAGCAGTGTTTAAAATCAGCTTCCACTAACTGTGGCAAGGAAGTCTAACCTGCAGAAAAATATTATTGTTTCATACTTGTGCTGCTGCAGATGTTGAGGGGGAAACAGTGAAATCACCTTCCATTCCTGTTTTGATTAACAAGGAGATAAACTGTGAACTACATAAGTTTCACCAATAAATGCTCAAATAAATGAAAATCAACATATCGTTGTAAGGCATATTGTGATTAATTACATGATCCCATAGTTTCTCCATGGCCTATAACAGTTGATTAAAGTGATGGTAAATTCCTGCCTGTGGAGCTCAGTCTCTTGCTGAAGGTGGGTGCCGGTTCCCTTCCAGCAGAGTGGCAAAAGTTGGGTCAGCTGTAGCTTGGGAGAGGAAATAAGGTGAAGAGATGATGGCAGTGAAGAGATCTGGCAGCAAGTGAGTTAGAGGCTTCTTTGCTTAGCTTTGTTTTTCATACTTCAATAATTTATTTTGATCAGCCATTTTTATACTTCAGTAGCAATCATGAGCACTTAATCTAATATCTTACTACATTCTTCTTGCTCAGTAAGACACAGAGGCGTTGTACCTTAACTCCCTGTTTTATAGGGTGGTTTTTGGTAGTGAATACCATTGCCTATAATGTAGCTTTCAGAATGCAGAGAAATGCTGCAAATGATTGGACAAAATCTGCTCATCTGAAGTTTTGCTGCTTATAAAAAAAATAATTGCAGTTTACATACACATTAAAATATTTCAGGGGTAGTATTCTGGAAGCATGTGCTAGTTAGTAATGTTTAATTTACTGTCTGTTTTTCCACTCTCTCTAAAAGCCCCCTGATTCCTCTCATTAGAAGTTTGTAATACAGCATATATCATAAAAAGGTGCTGTCACAATACAGCATTAAAAATCCCACTAAACTTTTTATATGAATTAGATGTGTAATTTTAATTTTCCTCATGGCATTTTTACTTTGTTCCCACCTTGCCTTTTCTAACTTCTTTCTCATGCATCTTTCAAATACAGGTCTTTAATGTAATTGCTCTTGAAAATGTCTTAGATGTAGAGTTTGAATTTGGCACTATAAATTGACTTCAAGAGGCATCTGTTAACTCATAGTTAAGGTTGAAAACAACTTCTACTTTAACACTCTGCTTTATGTGTTTTGCTTTTTCTGACAACTTATGCTTTGGGGCTGAAAATTTGCTGTGCCTGGTCTATTCCTGAAAGCTGTCCAAGTTATAAAGGGAAGAAAACCCAACGACTTTCATTTTAATTTAAACATAGCTACAACATAAGCAACTAAAATTTTAAAATGTGAAACTTTACAGGGACATAGTTGTGGCTGTTTTCATAGTTGAGAGAGAAAGCAGTTTTGATTAAACACATTCGGAAAGGTCTGAGTGCCTCTGCAGCCAAAAGAAATGAGGGTTGAAAGATTATTTACTCGTCCTAAATAGCAGAAAGTAGCGCTGACTCCAGATCCTGCCTTGCTACCCAGGTTTTAAACTTCAATTAATCTGAACCTCACCCAAACTCAGAGGACAATACCTGGAAAGACCTAGTGGGTGTGGAACAAGAAAGTCCTAAATACTCACAGCAGTGCAAACACAACATCTACAGATGTAGCCATGAGTGCATCACACAGTTTTTCTTAACTATGATGCAGCAGCTTGACAATTACAGGTATGAGACCAGCTTCTGATCCTCTCCACAGTGGCAAGTCACCTGGCTTATACTCAACTGAGCACATGCAGGTTTCCTGGCACCTCCTTTTTGAACCTCCTGTGTTGCCAGAGAGTGATCGGTGTCAGCATTTTGGTGAGGCATATGTGGTTTTAGCGCCCATCTTTGTCACTGGAAGTTGGTTAGGCATATGGTTATTCTTGAGTAATATTTCATTATTCCTTTGTACCTCATGTTCTGGGGCTGCAATCACGTGCTCGGTGTCTGGCATGGTAGGAAAGACAGTAAAAAATCCACTTAGGTTTCATCGTATTGTTTTGTGACGGGGAAGTGAAAGTAATCAGCAAAAAGTTGCTTTGTTTTGTCCAAACCTAGAGGGTGATGTAAGAAAAATACTTGGCAAATGCTTGTGGAGCCTATTTGAGTTTCTAAAAGCATCTTTTGGCAGAAATTTTAAAAACAGGATGTTTGGCACTAGCAGAGTGTCAGGCACTATTGCTTAGTCTAGCTAGCTAAAAAGCCACAGTTCCTGAGCAGTGTTTTGGCTGTGTTTTTACAATATAGATTTTGCTACATGAAATTCCATTGAAATAATAGCTGAAATCTCAGGACATTTTAAAATAATTTTTGTGTAACTAGGTAGTGTAAAGACACATCTACATGGCTGCAAATTTTGACATTGTGTAAACTGTGGAGTTAAAAATCTAAAGCATTTCTTATGAAAAACAAGGGCCTGATCTTCTCAAGATGCCTGCCTTAGTTACTTGTTACAATACTGTCTGATGTTTCATTGCTTAGCAGAAAGACCTGCTAATAATTTCCTCTTTCCAATGAAATTTTGGTAACTAGTGAAAATCATTTAAGGAGTTAAAAAAAAAAAAAAAAAAAAAAAGGCATTTGGGCTTGGCAATCTGTATACCAAGTTTCAGACTTGTTCAATTTGAAACAGTCAAGATATGAAACCATAAAAAATGTGAGTAAATACTCTGCATATCAAGGGTTGTTATGCAATTACATGCTTTCAGCATGGTTCTTACTGAGGGAAAACGGTAGAGAGATCTGCAATACATGTTCAGTGAATAATTACAAACTTTCGTAGTTTAGCTACGTAAAAATAATAATAATCCACTTGTAGCTTTGCTACTACTAAAACACTAAAATGTGTGCATACTTTTTTACCCTGGAGCAAAGTCAGTATAACTGTAGATTTGTTAAAGAGTTATCTGAAAAACGTGAAATCCCCTCTGCCCGTTACTTTTCCCCCACCAACTTTTGGCCAATGTCCAAATTGTAAACAGCTGAACTGATGTAAATAAAGTTTTCAGTACCAAAACAGAAAAGAAAAGGAAAAAAAAAAAGTTACATCTGGGTTGACAAAAACATGCGCCAAGTTTCAGCCTAGTGTGATTTGAGACAGCCATGGTATTAAACGCCCGGACTTAGAAACTGGAATGGAAATAGAGACAGGCACTTCACTGCACTGGCCCCTTCAGGATTTGAGATTTAATGCAGTTGTTATAAAGCTCCAGATGATTAAAGCTTGACTTAGTAGATGAATGTTTTAGTTATTTAGAATGTTTTGGCTTATCCTTCCAAGGCTGCAGAGGAAATTTTCTTGGATAGTTCCACTTAGTGCTGGTGATATTGATCGCAGACTGAAGCCTTTTTATCTGTGGCTCAAACCTTCCTATGGTTAGTTATGTCCATTTACCTTTTCTGGGCTAATCTTCAGCGATTAATTTACTATGGTAAGTATTTGTTCACATTTTTAAAAAGAGTAAAATGTTCCATAACATGTTTCTTGAAAAAGCTGGTTAAGGTGGTGCTTGGCAGAGCGCTCAAGCACACGGGTGCATTTTGTGGAGGCCATGGTCCATAGCTGTTGTCCAGACTTCCCTGGATTGGTGCTCAGTAGCCTATTCCTTTGCTAGAGTACCCCTGGAATACCAGCAATGTTATCCATCATTATTGACAGGTACACACAGGAAGCCAAGCACACTCATACAGAAGTATCATCCCTAACATCAGAAGTTAGAAATATCATGGCTATTTAAAATTTAACACACACACACACACACACAAAAAAAAAAAAAAAAAAAAAAAAAAAAAAAGATAATTCTTTGCCCACATCACCAACACTTCTCAGATGTATTTTGGCAAGTAGGTCCATTCTGTGGTTAGTGGGATCTGAGAGTCAAGAACATTTAGTCCAGTTCTGCCAATGTCATGTTTCACCCCAGGAAATCCATTCTAAAGCTGTATGTTCCTACTGTAAGAATCTGTTTTGTAACCAAAAAGTTTAACAAAGTAATTGCATTTAAATTTTTTCAGAGATGGTTTAATTGTTAATTCATTGGTATAGGTAATATATGTGAAACTCTTAGAGTATAATTGTTGATTATGCTATAATATCCTCAGGTAATACAGAAATAAGGTAAAGAAAGGTAAGATGCAGTGGTTAGACCAGCATGTAAGCCGAAGTTACACATTTTCTGTTAAATAATGCAAACAGCTATTTGATACATAGAGTTACTACTAGGTATTTTGTAAATTGTTGTCAGCTCTAGTTACTGTATTATTTCATTGCAACTAATGTTCAATTTGAATCAGATCTTTCTTTAATAAAAGAAAAAAATAGTTACTTTGGTCAACATTTTAAAGATACACTAGTTCAATTCTAGCATTCAATTGAAGATTTCAGCATTACTACACCTTTTACCTGCAACCACTCAGGTGTGTATAAATGCAGAGTATATACTAGAACAGTCTCTATATTTTAAGTCTTCTATGACTTCGTAGACGGTGTTTCCCAAACTCAAGAAACACAGAAATACACAGGTGGAATTACTGACTCTGATTAAGACTCCACTTTGTTAATACACCACACCAAGAAGCCATAGGCCAGCAGAGAAAAAGTATCAGACAAAAAGGAACAGTTCTGCATTTGTATCCAAATCCTGACCATATACAGTCATTTCCACTTTAAAAGTTCTCTCCCTTCAAGTGGACCAAATTGGGGTCACTTTAGTGAATTTTTATTGTATTCTTAAGGGAAATATTTCAGCAGCCAGGTAAAGTTGCAGGATATGCAACCACAAAAAGAACTGGAAGTTTCAATTCACTTATAGGCAAGTGTGCCCTCACAGAATTAGAATCACAGAATTGTCACTGTTGGAAAGACTTCTAAGATTACGTAGTCCAACCATCACAGTGAGCTGTATCCCTTATACACAACTGAAGAACAGCAGCTACCATTTAGTTCTCCCCCTAGTCAAATGGAGAAAAACATAGCATATTACTGCTTCTGATTTAAGAGACAAAGTAGAGATGATGTAAGGGGGTGAGAGAGAGATTATCTTGACAACAATCTCAGTTTTATTGTATCACCTTAAAGTAGCACAACTTGCTGTACTAATGAAATTGTGTTCTTGGTTTAAAAGGGCAATTGTTAGTCTGACTTTGTGTTCACTAAAAATATTTCCCCAATCTTGTTAAATTATTACACTCGTTTCAGATTTTTATGGCTGTGCAGCTTACCAGCCCTCATTTCTTTACGTTTCATTCATTTTCCTTGTATTGATGATTAATGGAGGATGTCGAACGTTAGAGTGAGCAGGCATCAGCAAATGCAAGATCATAATTAGTTTAGCTGACGAGGGCCTCTGATAGCACTTGCATCTGGATGGAAAAATTACCCTATAGGGAACTGGCTGCTCACCAGGTCTTTTTAGTGATACATTGTGAAACACCCGATGAATCAAATGCCCTTTCAATGCCAAGAAAGTGTTCCAGTCTTAAAGCCAAAATTATGTCTGCAGAAAGCTTTCCATTTGAAATGTATCAGAGTACAATTATAACCATTGTATTTTTTTGGCATGAACGCCAGTCTTCTACAGTATGGACTAAAGTTAAATAAATTACTTAAATTTTATGAAACCCTGAAATTGTGACTTATAGTGTTAGTAATTTTTAATTTATAATAAAATAAGTTTTCACGCCGGCTGTTTTTCCTGGTACATGCCTATTCTTACTGTAGATACTGAAGGTTTCTTGTTGATTTTTTTCCTTTGCAAAAAAGGAACAGGGTTGAAATTCAGATTTTCTTTTCAGCAAACGAATTACATTTCCTGCTTCCTAGTATTTGTACCCACAAACACAGCCTGACTTTTGTTTAAATGAGAAGTTTAATGAAATCATTATTCCATAGAAAGAATTTAATGAGCAATTTTCATAAATATGCCTACTTTTAAATATTCCTGGATTATTATGAAAGCTGATGAATGCACAGCTCAGTCTGGTTAAAAATTAATTTGTACTTAGATTTTTTTTTAATTTTCTTTTAATCAGGCAAAGAAAGTCACGGTACAACTTTCCTATCCATCGATGAGACTGGTTTCTGGGGTTTTGGTGAATTTCAAAGGAGGTCTCATTAAGAATACTGTACTTTCATTTGTTTGACAGAGGTCACTCCTCTTTCTTACTGGGCTGTGGGAAATATATCATAGCTGCTTTTAGAATTAAGTGAGAAAGACTGGAACTGAATATCATGTATTCAATTATTAATTATAATCCCTGTTAAAGGAATTATTATGACACAGATAGAAACTGTAAATACTTGAAGTGGAGGTGTTTCAGAATTCTTGTTACCACTCTTCAAAACTGAGGAAACTGAAAAGAAATCGCTGGTTGTAAAATGCAATGAGCAAAGCAAAAGAGTGTTACAGAATGTTCTCTGTCAGCTTCCAGAGGGGTTTTTCAGAATATGCTGTTTAGAAGCCATCATTAAATGCACAAAACCTGAAGTTCAAAAAGTTAAAGCTGTTATTCTGAAAAGACTTTGGTGTTTCACACACCTCATCCATCACCGTAGGGTTAATTATAATGAAAATCAGTGGTGCCTATTAAGCACAATTGAACCTGACCTCATTATGGGCCGTGTGGTTTTATACTGTCATTGTTGCCAGTCTAGAGACAAAACTCCTGTGTTGATTTGTCCTAACTCCGCAGCTCATGTGACTCACCTCTGACCTGTTTTTTTTCTGTGTGTTTTGTTTTTTTTTATCTTCCCTATTTCAGAGACGTAGAGGCTCGGGTGTTTTTTGTGCCAATTGCCTGACCACAAAGACCTCTCTCTGGCGAAAGAATGCAAATGGTGGATATGTATGCAATGCGTGTGGCCTCTACCAGAAGCTTCACTCGGTAGGAAGAACTTACTGGTTTGTTCAGAAAAAAAAAGGGGCTATGCAGCTAAGCTGGGCAGCTGTGGTCTTTTCTGGTTGTGTGATTAGTACCACTCCCTGGCCTGCAGTTAATTTCCTAACAGGATTTTGCAGTATGGTCACTTTGGGATCAGATGTGATTCATTATGAAACAGGCTGGGATGCTGTGGGTAGATGTGTTTGAGATCACCAGTGATGCATTTAATTATTTTGATACAAAATAAAAGGAAAATTATTTCTATTCTGGGAATTCCATTTAGAGGCATACGATATGATGAAAGCTCTCTAAATTCAAGAGCCCTCATGTTTGTAATAAAAAAGAAGAAAAAAAAAAAATTTAAAAAAATTTCTTGGAGATATGGGGTGGTAGGGTTTGTTTTTCTTTTTTATACAGTTCTTACAGTCTGCTTGAAGATTATGAAGTAACTCAACAAGGAAGTTACTCACTTGGTGGCACTCGTCACTTGTTGAGGGAAAGATTCACCATTCACCATCCCTCAGGATCAAGCAGAGAATAAGTAATAATCATGGAGTGTCTATATTTGTTTTCATATTATCAACTCTTGGCTTGATGCTGGAAGATGTTGAATGATCTGGTCCAGGTCCAAGAAAGCCATGCTTAAGTGTGTCCTTAGATTGGTGCCAAAAAGCTCCAAATCTTTTAGGTTAAGACCCACTAGTTAAATATTATCACCGCTATCTTCAATGGAAGCATGTGGGAGAGTCAGGTGACAAAGATTTGACTCTAATTAATTAGTTTCTACAATATGCCTATGAAGATAAAAAGTGTTCCTATTTTTCAGAAATAAAAATTGAGGCAGCCTTTGGGAGTTTGCCAAGGCAACATACCAATTCAGGCTTAGACCCCAAATCAGCACTCTATGTTGTGCTTGAGAGTTTGTCTCTTTGCTCACTTTTTCTCAGAAATTCTCTTTTCAAGGAACAAAAAATAAAAGCCACCTAGGAAATTATATTTCAATATTTCACATCCTTTAAGTACCTATGTGCCAATGCCTACTTCTCTTTAAATTTAAGGCAAATCAATTCGTAGTTTGTGTGACTTTTACCATTGGTCTTGTGTACATGCCATGTAACTTAAGATCCCATCTTGCCAGTCCATTTAATAAAAAAGAAAGAGATTCCCATTTTCAAAAGGATCAAGATCATCACCAGCCTGAAAGCTCTTCTTTGTGCTGTTTTCTCAGGTGTTTTTAATTACTGTTTTTAAGCTCCAGAACAATCCAGACTGTCAGATAACATCTGAGTAAGAGAAGATGGACTAATGCAAGATCTCTGGCCAGCATCTTGGACAAGTTGTGCTGAAAGTAGCTTCCTGGAGATCTTTTAAAGTTCTAGATATAGCATGTAATTTAAGGGAATTGATCAGTGGCAAGCATCCACAAAGATTTTAAGGACAGTTTGTCTTCTTAATGTTAATTTGGCCTCTGAGTCCAGTTATTTGTAGAACTTCATTCACAGCCTGCATTTTCTCTTTTTTAATATACTTTTCTAAATCATGGACCTTGCCATGATTACTGGCATAGCTTACTGAATTGATAAAAGCTACAAGAAACAAATTTTGATTTCAAGCACATTGCTCTGATAATTTTCATGAACAAGTAGGAACAAACTAGTGTGCTTCCAACAGTAATAACTAGCAACAAAATGTCAAAATTTATGTATATAGAAAATGAGAAGCTGACACTATCTTTTAGCTCTGCTGTTCAAGCATGTCAATAAGCTGTCATTCAATGGGCATTTGACAATGATATTTTCAATTTAATTTGGACAAACAAATGCGAAGAATTTAATTAAGCCTTCACTCTTCTATGGTACAATAGCAACTCAATTGTAAGTTAGAGTCTGAAATAATCAAGCAGATCTCTCCTTTGGGACACCTTTTGAGACAGCCCTGTGCAAAGGGAAACTCTTTAGACTGGCACTGGAAAGATGGAAGTTTCTTTTATCTCTCTGCCTGTACAGCTCTCTATCTTTATGAAAAATTACAGTAACTATGTCATGTATGTTTTTGAATTAAGAAGTCTAGGATGATGCACTTATTAATTAGAGGTCTGAAACTGTATAAATTTGAGGGAATAGTATAATTCCCCTCTCTGGGCCACCCAGTTAAACTAACTTATGTTACGCAACTCAGTAGAATTCTCCTACACAGAACCATTTCACAGCTCTGTTTTGGTTGGATTATAACTGACTAGAACTACTGTCCTCAGTACCTTAAGTATTTGTATAATACCCTTATGTTTTAAGGTCCCTCTTTGACTTGTATTTAATAATTTAAAACATCTATTGTCTGTCAGGTACTACTATATGGTAGTGACTGACAAATATTAACATGATAGTGATTTCTGCTATAAGTCACATTTCCATTTCTATAATACCCTTGAATAATTTTTCAACATATTTTAAAAAATGTTCTATCTAGGGTTATTTACACCTAACTTGCCAGATTTTTCCCATATCTCTTCTCATAATCAGACAACTATATGAAGAAATGTGAAGTAACCTTCTGAAGGCCAATTACTAAAATGTTTTTAGTGAATAAAATGCTTTCAGTTCACTGCAACCATATATACAATATTTCACTGTGCTTGCAAAGAAATATATATATCCCTTATCTCCCCAGAATCATAAATTTGACCATTGATATTGTAGTGCTGTTTCTCATTCTTTAAGAGCTCTAACTTGGTCATGGAAAACTTGATTTTTTTCCATAGTGATTCCTTGGCCACATCCTTGAACTGCTCCAGTGAGGAGTTAAAACTTGTTGTTCTGGGATTAAACATAGGTAATCTGCTAGTGGAGATATCACCTCAATTTCCCATAGGATCTAGAAAGTATAATAGCTTATTGAACAATTTGTTGACTTTTGAATTTTTTTAAAAATGTTACTCGTATATTAGGGGAAGGAAGATTACCAATAGATACAGAGATGGCAAAAAAAATCTTTGCAACACTCAGTATATTAAGTATAATATATAATTAAGGATCTGACATAGGGTATATTAAAAGTAAAAACTGAGTAATGTTTCCACTATTTTCTTAATGTAATGCCCCTTGGAAAATGAAGAAGAGAGCTTAAAATTTTCTCTCTGCCTCAACTGCAAGCAAATACAGAGTATTTCTGTCTGCACTTTGCTACTCTGAGTAAGAAAAATGTGGATATCCCTACTGCACTGTGTAGTCTGTTTTACTTAGCTTAAGACTAGACAGATGTGTGCAGTCATCTGCATGCTGAAGAATTTTTAAGTTTCACCTGTAGCCCTTAACTCCTAGTGATGTGTAACTCGGAAGAGCCTGAGCTGCAAAGAAGTGTGTGAGGGTCCCTAATCACAGGTGTGAAAATGTCTCTTTTAACAGTTTCATGGGTCAGACTTCATACCTGTAGCATGAAGTATATCCACATTATGGAAAGGTTATCTTGAGGCCACATGCAAATACTCTGTATTCTATAAGTAAAAGTTTAATAAGAGCAATGTCAACAACACTGTAAGATCTCACAGCATGTCAACGTATTAATTGGCTATTGATTCAGCAAACCATAAACTTTATTTGCATAGAATTTACAGAGAAAATATTAATCTAAAAATGATATTGCCTCAACTTTGATCTGTTTGAGGGGACGGGGTCAAGATGCTGTTTTTCTGCTAAGTATAGATTTTACTTATTAAAAATCTCAATGAAAATGTGTATTTCTTCTGATTTAGATATTTAATTGAAAGTAAAATCTTAACAAATATCTGCACAGTCTAAAATGTAGTTAACCATTAAGAAGGAGCCGACCTCAGGGAAATAAATAGGTGAAAGAGGAGAGGCAAGTCAAGAAAGAAACTAGATCCCTATAATAGAGTGAGAGCTTTTCCAACTCTTCATATTTTTTTATTAATTCAAAGCTATGAATATGTAGAAATTAAGTTACATTCAAAGTACAAATTGTTTGGGGTATTGAGTGTATGCCAAAATTTAATCTGCACTTTAGAACCATGTTAAAAAAAGAAAATTTCCAAATAAACATCGAAATGGAATACTATGTGGGGCGCTTTTCTGGCCTCACACCAAAATAGGATTATGTGTGCATTTGGATGAGAGAAATGGCAACTGCCAGAAGACAAATCTGAATTACTTTTTACTACGTTTTTGTTCTTTTAGTATCTACCTAGTAGAGCAACACAGAGCAACATTACAGCAACATCCTTTGTTCACATACCATGTTCTTCCCGTTTTGGGCCTTTCAAAGAGGCCTGGCTCCTGCCCTGCCTTCCTCATACTATTTTTTTTTTGTTTGTTTTTTCTTAACATGAAATTGTAATGGTAGAATCATTTTGGTTGGAAAAGACCTTTAAAATCATGAAATCCAACCATTAACCTATCACTGCCAAGTCTTACGCTAAACCACATCCCTAAGTATTTTTGGTTCACATCTAAATAGGCCACCTACCCTGAAGTGGTGTGGGGAAGTAGCAAATGGAAACAGAAGTCCTCATTTGGTTCTTTCTTTTGCCTTTTCCTCAATGCTTTTTTCTTTACAGACCTTTTTTTCCCACCTTCAGGAGACACTTTCTCTGCATCAGAACATACTAGCACAACATTAGTAACATTTAGAAAGATATACAGTGGTACTTGGGAAAACATTTTTCCTGGACATTCTTCTCCATCTTTCTTACTCCCTTTTCAGCCACTATCATCCCACTTACCACCACAGTGAACATGCAGCCCTTTTTGCTAGGTGACATAGTGCATAGGGCCATGTAATCTCCCACCTCATCCACAGTTCTCAGGACCTTTTTTCAGCATGTCTTCCCTAGAATTTTTCAGGAATAAGGGGTTATAAATGCTTTGATAGCTTGGGTGATTCATGCTGTTTTCAACTTAACAGGCATAGGATGTCTAAGAAAATTGACAGATTAAAAAAAAAACTAAAAATCGTGGTTTACTTTTTAACATCAGGGGCAAGAATCCAGCATTTTGGCTGAAATTTGGTCATTCCCATAAAACCTTTATAATTACAGAATGGTTTTCATAATATAGCTCTTTGTGGAAAAAAAAAGAAAAAAAAATGTGTGCGAGCGTGGTGTCACAGATTTGTTTAATGTCTCTTTCTTTTTTCCTTTTGTTCATTATGTGTGTGTTCCATGCAGACTCCCAGGCCTTTAAACATCATTAAGCAGAACAATGGTGAGCAGATCATTAGGAGACGAACAAGAAAGCGCCTTAACCCGGAGGCACTTCAGGCTGAGCAGCTAAACAAACAGCAGAGGGGTAGCAGTGAGGAACAAGTCAATGGAAGCCCCTTAGAGAGGAGGTCAGAGGATCATTTACCTGAAGGTCATCAGAGAGAAATTCAGCTTCCCAGCCTCAGTAAATATGAGGCCCCAGGTTCATTGACTAAAAGCCATTCTGCTCAGCAGCCAATATTGGTCAGCCAAACTCTGGATATTCATAAAAGGATGCAACCTTTGCACATTCAGATAAAAAGTCCTCAGGAAAGTACTGGAGACCCAGGAAACAGTTCATCGATATCAGAAGGGAAAGGAAGCTCAGAGAGGGGCAGCCCAATAGAGAAATACATGAGACCTGCGAAACACCCAAACTATTCACCACCTGGAAGCCCTATTGAAAAATACCAGTACCCACTTTTTGGACTTCCATTTGTACACAATGACTTTCAGAGTGAAGCTGACTGGCTGAGATTCTGGAGTAAATATAAGCTGTCTGTTCCTGGGAATCCACACTACTTGAGTCATGTGCCTGGCCTACCAAATCCTTGCCAAAACTATGTGCCTTATCCCACCTTTAATCTGCCTCCTCATTTTTCAGCTGTTGGATCAGACAATGACATTCCTCTAGATTTGGCGATAAAGCATTCCAGACCTGGGCCAACTGCAAATGGTGCCTCCAAGGAAAAGAGTAAGGCACCACCAAATGTAAAAAATGAAGGTCCCTTGAATGTAGTAAAAACAGAGAAAGTTGATAGAAGTACTCAAGATGAACTTTCTACCAAGTGTGTGCACTGTGGCATTGTCTTTCTGGATGAAGTGATGTATGCTTTGCATATGAGTTGCCATGGTGACAGTGGACCTTTCCAGTGCAGCATATGCCAGCATCTTTGCACGGACAAGTATGACTTCACAACTCACATCCAGAGGGGCCTACACAGGAACAATGCACAAGCTGAAAAGAATGGAAAACCTAAAGAGTAAACCTTAGCACTTAGCACAATTAAACAGAAATAGGTTTCCTTGATGGGAATTCAATAGCTTGTAATGTCTTGTGAAGACCTATAAAGCACTTCATATAGAGAGCATGCCTTATCCAATATTAAATCCCGTGTTCTTTTTTTTTATTATTTTCCTTTTTGTCTTTATTTTTTTCCTTTTTGTTTTTTTTTTCCCTTTCAAATGAGTGGGTTACCAAGAAAAAAAGAACAGTTGGATGGGTGGCCAGAAGGGACAGAAGATAATGATATGGGACACGGCCCACCAAAGCTAGCCAGAATGCAGTGAATCATGGCGAATAACCTTGTGAGACAATTTTACTGGACAATTAATACCTTTGCTATTGTGTAAGAGACATAACTGGCAAGAATGCAAAGATGTGTATATGTATATACTGCTGCAGGGGTATAGTGAACATATGCACATTGTATATAAGAACTAGGCTTGTTAAATACACAGATGTTAAAAGGTCATTTGCTTTTCTTTAGTTTGGGCTAATGTATGCCCTACAGCATGCCTTGGGATCACTTTGTCCTCAAAGCTTTGGCAGCAATTTCATGTAGATTTTTCTCAGACTCAGCTGATTTTTAGTTACCATTTTATCACTACATTCTCTCTGGCACACTTTAGGAAAACCATTATGTGCAAGTGAAGTCTCTTAATACAGAAGCCACACTCCGGGTTTAATTTGCATAGAACAAGGTAACCTGCTGTATTTTATTTTAATATATTTTTAATATATTACTTTTCTAAACCTTGAAGTCTAAGGTTACTTCTCCACAGGCTTACCATTGCTATACATACCAGTCAATCCCTTCAGTAGACTTATACCAGCTTTTGCTAAGTAGCATTAAATGTCTTCATAGTACTTTTTAATACTTAAAGCTTTGTAAAAACTGTCCATGAAGGGAAAGCTCCTCAGCATAACTGCTCAGGGAAATAGGGCTAAATAACTAAATATTAAATAATTGGTAAAAGGTGCTGTTAGACGAGCCTCCATGCTTGCTACAAGGGTGTACAAGAACTGACTTTAATCATTTTCATTATAGTGTCCCAACCAGTAGTTTATTATTTTGCCACAGGGATGTAGAAGATATTACAAGCTACTGGATGCACTGTCAGATTAACTTATTTCATTAAAGAAGTTGGGAGAACAAATAGAAAAAACCTTATTTTTCTAGTAAATATTAATGTATTACATTTCAAATAATGGTGCCTGACATATTGAATAATTATTTTCTACAGTGTACGTATGCAACAAAGATATTCCATCATGCATTAGAGTCAGTTCTGGCTCTGCCTCGCTGTTTACATTTGCAAATGTAGCAAACAAGGTAATGAAGCAACTATTTCTATTGCAGTAGGTATCTTTTTTTTTCTGTGTGTGTGCATTAAAGTTGTAAACGATAACATGAAATGAATGAAATTTGTTGATATTAATGGTATGGAAAAACAAGAAGGAAATGAAAATATTTTTATGCCTACTTAGGAAAAAAAGGGTAGCACTATTCATTCCAAGTACTTTTGTATTCTTAAGCTCTTAACTCACATTGTTATGCTTAAAATGATAAACATATATCCTCTTTTTATTGCTTTGTCTGTGTTTCAGAAGAAACATTTCAGAAATTATTTTGATAAGTGCTGTTTGACGATGCAGCACTGATGTTTTATTGCATTCTGTAGTAGCATTGCACTCCATTTTTACAATATTACGCAGTTGCTTTTTTGTTGTTTGGGTTTGTTTCTTTTTCGCAGTGCAGGGTCTTGGTTCCTTATGGTTGGATGGCAGGTGTAGCTCAATGGTTCATGAACGTTGCAGCGAATGAAGTTTAAAATGTCTTTCTGATATTATGTTGTCTTTTATTTCTCCATTCATGCATTTTATTTTTTAAAATGTTATATAAAAATATCTCTGGACTAAGTCCTCACTTGAGATTATATGTAAAGGGTCCTATTCTGATCTCACTTACCTGCCGCCTTTCTCAGATTTTCATGTAATTGAAACTAAAGCATCATAAAAAAAGAAGTTACTGTATTTAACTTACCTGAATCTTACCGCTCTCCCTTCTAGAATTTGGTGCACTTGTAAGATACATAACCAGATAGACAGGGAAGTGGAAGATAAAAGGAGAGGTGATAGGAAATGTCTTATAGGGGTTGGCAAAAGGAAAACCAGGGAGGAACTGGCCTAACCGTTCAGCACTTTGATAGTCTTTTGAAAAATAATGTGCCTAAAGCAGCCAGCGTCGAACATCACCATGCATGAGAAGCACTTACACAGATGAGCACCAAAGGTCTCACTGACCTTTAGGCATTACATTTTCACACAAGTGAAATGTTATTGCACGGTTTCTCTGACTTTTTAGGCACAGACAGGCAGACTATTATTCAGCATTAGGCTTTCACTCCTTCCTGCTCCACCCATTGCTTCTATACTGGTGAGCAGCATATGGAAAGTCCCACTCAATCTGTTCATGGTTGAGTTCTATAGCCCTTCAATAGTATTCTAGGTTAGCAAAGGATATTGGGCCACATTCTTCTTCATGTTTTTTAGATTAATCTCCTGCTTGATACCAGTGCCGGACAAAGTCTGGTTATGTTTTTGCTATTGTTCTCCAATAATAAGTTGTGACTTGGTTTTTGTGGATTTATTTCTGTTGGGTATGTTTTTGTTTCTTTTTTTCTCTGTGGGGACTGAGATATATTACCCTCGTTTTGTTACGTCAGGGTCCAGTGTGTGTCCTTTTTCAGCTTTTCCAATAAACATGTTAGACTCACTAAGCAGTGATTTTTATCGGCTTCAGAAGTAGCTGCCTGCCGGTTTTCAGTAGTTAATGGTTTGACTTACTTCATCTAAGACCTGCCAGTTTCTGTGGCTTCTCCATCGATGGAAGCTACATCTTCATGGCAAAATATTTTAGAGGAGATCTGCTCTTTGTAAGACTTGAGCACCACCCTGTACTTCATAACACCTCTTGCTAAACTCAGAAGCAGAGGCAGTAACAGGAAATACACATATCAGGATTTGGGGATGAGGAGAAATGAAATCTTATGAGTGCAAAGAACAAGACAGACGTATGAATATTAATATTGTACACCTAGATGGTGCAAGTAAAATTTGGAAAAAATTCATTGTTCTTGCTATGACATATTGAGATGTTCAAAGATTTCTGCTTTGTAAGAAATGGGATTTTGCCATAGCCTGTTCTCTGTTCTCTTAGATTGAGGTTGGGGGAGGTAGGTCGGAGAAGCAAAGTTTTGTTTCATAACAGAGGTGACTGTGTCCCTCTTCCAGATAATACTCAAATAAATTCTGACACTGAAAAATAATAATAATACTTAATAACTCTCAGGTAGAAACCAGTGTTAGCCCAAACAAGTAGTTACTTCACCACTTTATTTTGATCAACTTATAGCACTAAAAATTAAACTTTCAAAGAATAATTCTTTGTTCTCAACTTGACAGTGTCTTCAAGGTGTTATACTTCTCTTACTGAGGAATGGTACTTTGAGATCTTAAGATGTTGGACCACAAAATAAGTAGATGGTTCAAAACCAGAGGATTTGTGGTGCCTGTTGTTAATCAGATTGCAGTACAGGATTTTCTGTTAACACTGTAGTGGGAACTGTCACACAGCATCTTCTGCAAACTAGACTGTCTCCAAGCTATTAATCACTTAACAGCTGCTGCTCCCTAGGTTAATGCAGCAGAAGATAAAGACTGTCCAGAGCACAGTTTGCATTCAGGTGCTAAACTCAGAGTGCTTTCCAAAAGAAGTTCTACACCTAATTGCCACTGTGCTGAAGAAACTCCCCCCTTAATTTTTTGTGGACCATTCAAAAAGGGGAAGGTACACTGGAAATTTGTACCTCAGTTATGTCTAAAAAATGAGAATGTAGAGACATCTCAAAAAGTTGAGACACATTGTGGATGAGAGATTATTTCTGCAGTTAGGCAGCAGGACAGAAGTGACTGGTGCAAATAGCATACAGTGCTGAAATGTAGTGGTTGCACAGCATAGAGACCTGATTGGGCAACCATGGATCAGGACTCAGTTCATAGATGGACTTTGAAGTCCATCTTTGGACTTCATAGTGTTGCTTTGTAGTCATAACCACTTGCTTTATGTGCTACTGGTTTTGTCTACCATCTGCTTTTTGCCCACAATGTCTAAATATATTCCCGTTCTTGCTCCTGTATTGATTTTTCTTGGCTGACTTAACATTCTAGTTCCTTAAACTGGTCAGAAAAAGCCAAAGAGATTAGAAGTTCACTTCTGTTCAGACAGAAGGGTAGATATATTTCCTTCTGCTTCTGTGGAGACAGCTATGCTTGGCAAAGTATAGCAAGCAATTTGTCAGCGTATCCTTAATATGATAGATAAGTGAGAAATCCCTTCTAAACTTTTCTATATAGTTAAGATGAGCCAAGTAGAATCATTTACATAATTTCTTCATGACAGAATAGGATTCCTCGCTACCTTCTTCCTCACAATTTCATATCATTCTGCCAGCTCTGGAAAGCTGGCAGTTGGTGAGATGCTACCTATATAGTAGATCATGTATACTCAAATTTACCTCTCTTAAAGAGGATAAAAGACAATGATTTAACGGCTGCCAGACAGATAAGCACCATATTCATTTGTTTTTCTGAGTACACTTAGTAATTGTTAGACTAAACACTGTAACAACAACCAACAGTTTTCCTATCATTTTGGCCTCTGAGCTCGATGTGGAAGGAGAACAGAAGAAAAGGAAACATCTCAAAATGCCATTGTAAATTTAGCTTATAGAAAATTCACCAGCAGGAAAAAAAAATTAAAAAAAAAAAAAAAAAAAAATTAAAAAAAAGAAAGAAAAAAAAAAAAGACAAAAAAAAAGTACTTCATAAAGAATGACTTCATGTTGCTAAAAACCATCATTAAACTTGTAGCCCTGATTTGACTCTAGAATGTTGGCTCTTAATGTTTTGTCCTTACAACACATGGATGTGTTTTTTGTTTTGTTTTGGGTTTTTTGTTTTGGTTTGGTTTTTTTTGGTTTTCATAGTGCATGTTCATTTCTACTCACAAACATGTTCTTGGTGTATTTCTTATGCAAACAATCTTCAGGCAGCAAAGATGTCTGTTACATCTAAACTTGAATAATAAAGTTTTACCACCAGTTATAAATCAGATTCATGTCATTGTTTCTGGGTAGAAGATCGTATACACCATAGCGGTGCTGGGGAGGAAAACAATCAGAAGTCCAGCTGCTCTGAGACCATGACAGGAGCTGACAGTGTCTCTGAGTGACAGCTGGTGATTACTGCTGAAAGGTAAAGGCAGCCTTGTCCAAATGATAAATGCATGAACAGGAGAGGAGCTCCTTCAAAAATAGATTAGCCCAATTGCAGTCCTTCTACATTAAGGACTCCAGACGTGATCCAAAAATCATTCAAGGTAATGATAGGATTTAGACTGAAAATCTGCCTCAGTGGGGTTTGAACTTTTTTTTAATACTCCAAGAGCCTGGCATTGCATTAGTGGTTTTATTCTGCTGTCTCAGTGAATACTGAAATGACTTTAAGAGAGTACCTTGAGAAAGGCTGATACTGAAATCTGGTTGGTAGCCCAGGGTTAACAAGTCTACCTTTCACACAAAGTCCATGGTGGTCTTAAAGTAAACCCTGATATTCAGGACTGTTTCACAGCATTCCCACAACGCTTCCAGGAAATCCTGCTCGCCCCCATTGTTCAGGTTATTGACACACTAGTGACTCAAGAACAGAGAGTACCACCTACCATGTTGCCACCACTGCAACCTCAGAGGTTTTCTCAGATATCCTGAATTGAAGCACTGACCAAATCAGCTCAGTCTGGCATTTTTGTTCAGATGAGCTCACAGCCCATGGTGGTATGGCTCCGGGCCATCATTTCCATTATGCTGTCATTTCCTTTCTCCATAGGTTTTGTTGGATCTCCACGGTTGAGATACTGCTCACTGTCAGACAAAATACTGTTTTAAAGTAAAATAAAATGGTAAAATCTGTTTATAATGTTAGAGTATAAAATGTTCTAGAGCTTAATTTTAAAAGCACTGTGCCAGAAATAACTTCCCCCTGCAATTCACACTTCCAATGAATTAAGATGCAAACCCTATGAAACTGAAACTGCATTTTCAGTTTCTTTTTAATTTCCTGAGATTAATAAAAATAATAGGAAAAGGAAAGGAAAGGAAAGGGAAGGGAAAAGGGAAACAAAGCTTTCAAAGTCTGGAAGACACCAACTTTATGCTTAAACTCTTTGAAAATTATTATATAAAAAATCTAATTTATGTATATACATACATATATATGCACTGTAAATATATGTATATATATATACAGAGATAGACCACCAAATCACAGAATGACTTTGGTTGGAAGAGGCCTTCAAGGTCATCCAGTCCAAGCTTTGACCAGCAATGTAAGGTCACCACTAAATCATGTCCCCAAGGACCAGGTCCATACACTGTCTAAATTTTTAAATACCTCCAGAGATGGTCACTCCAACACTGCCATGGGCAGACTATTCCAATGTTTGATGACCCTTTCAGTGAAAAAAATGTTTCCTAATATCCAGCCTAAACCACCATGGGGTAGGTTGCATCCATTCCCTCTGGTCCTGTCACATGCCACCAAGGAGAAGAAGCTGTCTTCCTTCTTGCTCCAGCCTTTTTGGAGGTAGTTATGAGAGCAGTAAGGTCTCCTCTCAGCCTCCTCCTCTGCAGACTAAACAATCCCAATTCCCTCAGCCACTCCTCATAGGACTTGTGCTCCAGGCTCTTAAAGAGCCTCATTGCCTTTTTCTGGGCACACTCCAGTACTTCCATCTCCTTTTTACAGTGAGCTGCCCAGGACTAAACACAATATTCAAGGTGCAGCCTCACCAGTGGCAAGTACAGAGGGAGGATCACCTCCCTGTTCCTGTGGGAAATAAGGTTTCTAATACAAGCCAGGATGCCATTGGACTCCTTGGTCACCTGCTGACTCCTGTTTTGTTGGCTATCAACCAATACTCCCAGGTCCCTTTCTAATTTGCAGCTTTCTGACCACCAGCTCGCAGCTCTCTAACCACACTTCCCCAAGTTTGTAGCTTACCATGGGGTTGTTATGACCTAAGTGCAGGGCTTGGCATTTGGTCTTATTAAACCTCATATATACATATAAACATATATATCTAAGCAGTCATATATATATATATGTACAGAGAAAGGGAATTAAATAATAATTTTTTTTGCCTCTTTAAGAACATCTTGAGGATAACAAGATTTAATCCAACTTTACATACTTGTTTAAAAACTGCCCTGACCGATGCAATCTTTTGGTAATCAGAATTTAAAACAGTGCTTAATATTTCACATTTCTCTCCTTATACTTATATGAGCTCATAACTGTACGAGCTGATGACCTCAATTTTTTCTTTGTGGTTCAACTATTTGTGTAACCTCTTTTCAGTGTTAATGCCTTCCTCTTATAACACCAGCTCCACATGTAAGCAGCTCATATAAGTGCACACTGACATTGTTATCAGGTCTTAATATGCTATTACAAGGTTTAAATTTGTACCAAGGATCTGGGGAGTTCTTGTTCTAGCAGTGGTATCCTTGATTATTGCCTACTTAGATTTTACTACTGCCATAGAACTCTGTGGTCTCAGGTACAGCCAGGCCCAGCATATGAAAGATAATTAATCTGCTGGCAGCAGGTCCTGATCCTAATGAAGGGAAATTCATAAATGCATAAAGTTAAAAAAAAAAAAAAAAAAAAAAAAAAGTTTAGCATTAGGTGTTAATGCAGAAGAAAATGCAGTGTGAGAATTAGAAAAGAATGGAGACTAAGCAGTATGAAGAGGAAGGAAGTGTGTTTTTATACTCTTAGTAGAAGAAACAGGATAGTTGTCTTGCAACCTTATTTATTCATGTATCATGGAAAAGTAAATTTTGCTTTCACACTGTCTTTATAAAATTCTTTTGGCAGTGGGTGGGGATATAGAATCAGTGCAACAGCAGAATATCAGTGGAAGTGTTCAGCTTAAGTGTCCATCCTGGAAGTTAACATGATGGGCTATTACACTAGACAGCTGGGACAGCTGAAGCCTGATGGAGGTAGAGGTTGTACTGACACCAGCTTCCCTTGATTTCCCTGAAGACTCTGACTAATCCTTGTGTGCAGTACAGAAAGAGCATCAGTGGGTCCTTTCTTTAAATGAAAGTGTCTCCTGTACATCCAAAGGAAAAGAAGTGTCTTTCACACCTTGTGGCTACATGTCAGTAAAAGTGTCTCCTTCCCTTCCAAGTATTGCTGTGAAATTGACAGCATAATGGTGAGATTGATACAGTTACAGATCTGTCACCCACCTCCAGGCAGCTCCCTCTGTACTGATACAATGTCAGTAGAGTTGACCAAAGAAGAATTATGTCCATTTACGAGAACAGAAAAGAAAGAAATTTTAAACCTCCCAAACCTTCTGCAATACTGTGTAAAGAAAGTGCTTTAATCAGCCACAAAAAGACTTCAGGGTAACACTTTGTTTTGCAAAGACAATACAGCTGTTTTGGCCTTATTTCTGAGTGGAATAATTTCTTTTATGATTAGTAGTAAAAACAAACAAACAAACAAAAAAGCCCCAAGTTAAAGCTAGCTCTTTTCTCACTGTGGAATTCTTTTAAGAAAACAAGATAATAAAGGAATGTAAAAATGGATTAGGAAGTTGTACTAAATTATCATTTCAAGGAAGGGAAATAGATATTTCCTTACCACTTATTTTTATAAAGATAATTGCAAAGCAAAGTGAGAATATTTCCTTCCCCTTTTAATCAAGGCAGAGTATTTTCCTCTTTACAGAATGATAAAACAGGAAATAGATTTCAGAGTATGAAGGTATGAGATGTGGAAGCCTTCCAGAACTGTCTGGTGATTTGTCACAGTTAATGGTCCCTAGGGTTGGCACTGACATTGCATATTTTGGACACCCAATGCTCATTACAGTCTTTGTCTTCCTACAGAGTCAGTTGAACATTCAGAGCAGTTCATAACCATCCACTGGAGGGGTCTGGACTGAATGACCTCCAGAGATCTCTATTAGTCTGGATAAGGCTGTGATTATAAACATTCACAAATTTAGTCTATGTTTCTCCCATATGAATATGATGTATGCAGCAGGAACCAGTCAGAGACAAAGGCCAACAAAACCTGAAGCACACTGGTAGGTACAAATGGTGGAGTGTATGGAGAGCTCTTTAATAGACAGGCCTCTGAGGTCAGAGCTGGACACAAGCACAAAACACTCCCTGTTAACTGAAGAACGAAGACTCTTCCATCTTTTTATGTTTTCATAATAATTCACTACAAGAAATCCCTGTAATTATACATTCACCTCTACAATTAAGAATAACATGCTAGATTCTGATGCACTGACATCATGATCATACTTGTCAACACAGCTCTGGCTAAGCTCTATATTGACTGTAAAACAATCTGAGAATCACAGAATCACAGAATCACAGAATGTTAGAGGTTGGGAGGATCCTTGAAAGATCATCGAGTCCAAGACCCCTGCCAGAGCAGTATCACCTAGTATAGGTCATGCAGGAATATGTCCAGGGAGGCTTTGAATGTCTCCAGAGGAGACTCCACAAGCTCCCTGGGCACCATAGGCACTGGATAATGACTATTTTCAAAGCTTAGTGGCTAGAGCTGTCTCTGGTACATTGTGGCTGGGGCCAGCTCTGCTCTTACAATCAGGTCCTGGGCACATCTGGGCAGCTGGCACAGAGAACAATCCCAGTTTTTGAGGGGTATAAATGGATCTTTTACTTGTACCTGTTCCTTTGGGAACACTTTTCCAGCAGGAAGCAACAAGAGTCATGGGACACATCCTGAATCACCCATGATGTGGGTGGGCATGCTTAGGGGGGCAGGAAGTTTTTGCAATCAAAACTATGTGCCAGAGAATGGCCTTGACCATTTTTTGATTTACTAAGGCTGTCATTGCCCCTTGTCTACTCATTCCTCTTTTCTGATGGGTGTGGCTGCAGTAGTTTTGTCATTTTTGGTATCTGCAGTCTGCTCTAATTGACTAATAAAGTTCTGAAGACAGAAACACTTTTAGATTAATCTTAAATATAGATATCAGCTATAGAATAGGGGGAATATTTCCTGGTACTGTGAGGGGTGGTCCTATTATTATTTAGCTCAGTTGTGGACAAAGTGATACAGTATTCACATAATAGATGTCTACACTTGATCAAATATTCTATTGCTATTTTCTCTTCTTACATTATAAATTTTGTGGGCAAATCTTCAACTTCTAGCAACACAAATAAAGACACAACAATGATGAACATTCCCACGCTTTCAGTTTCATAGGACTGAGCATGACCATCAATTCAAAGTTATTATAATTAACACTTTTGAAACAACTCCATTTTCCTTGCTCAGAAAAGTGTAATTTTTTTTAATACAAAATGCTTCAGTGCTGCTGTGAGAGCTTCTTTGCTGAAAAAATGACTTGTTTCAACACATTTTTACTGAGCTTTACTTAGAACTTAATAAGTTTTATTGCAGTTCCCATTCTAAGAAGATTTTCATTTGACAGTAGAAAATCCCAGTCTGTTTCTATGTTCCACATTTAAATGGCTATTCCTGCTAGCTCTTTCATGGAAGCCACTCTACAAACAAACCCGTAACTACAATAATTATTTAGTTAAAAATTGCATTTGCAGATTTTAAGAAATCATATAGGTCTTGTCTTTGAAGACACACTCATTTATTCTCTGGCATCACGAACACATCTAAAGCCTTAGGTTGCTGAGATGTTTCTTTATCTTATATTCTTAAAGAGACGTTATGACATTCTCTTCCCTGCATGCTGACAAACTAGTCTGTTAAGAAGTTTTCATGGAGAGTACGCAGTTAACTATTGCACATAGTTTGGTTCAGATTAAGCAGAACAAAAAATAATAGAGGTTAATTTATGTACACAGTCCACCAAATTTTCTCTTAAGCCAGCTTTCTCCATTTTCTCAAGAAAGACTGTGCTGCTTGGTGAGATGTGGAATGACAGACAACTACCTGAATTACTGGCATGTTTTACCCTGTGTATAGTCTAAGGTGATAAAGACATTTAACAGCAGAACAATGCCAGAAAGCCTGAATATACAAAAAATACAGGAATTTCAGGTTAGAATATCAGGACTGAAAAAAACATATTAATAGTGCAAGAATGAAAGGTGTAATTATATTAAAGAAATCTCAACAAAATAAAATATTTTTCAAATATGTCCTTAATAAAGGCTAATTGTAATGAGCACATAGTACTATTTAATACACAAAGACAACAAAGTTCCAGAGACTTTGGGAAGTACTGGATCTGACCACTATGATCCAAGTTGTTGCCTGATTACTGTGAACAGACCTTGGAAAAGACAGGGTCTTTTCTCATTCTCTATCAATTTCCAGGCCACAATCTTAGGAACACTTCAAGCTGGAGATGCTGGCAGAAGCAGCAGTCCTTCCTCTACCAGCCTGCACCCTATGCTGCTCTCTTCTCTCTACTGGCACAAGTATTTGTGTTTCCATGAGATGTATGAGATCAGGGAACTAATGTTTTACAACTTGCCCCAAAAAAGGTGACTTTTCACCCCCATTAATTCCCCAATCCAGTTCCCAGCACAGTGACAAAAACACCTGTGTCAGTGGTGGTAAAATGAGCAGTTGGTTATGTGGAAAAACGTGTTATGGGGTTTTTCTTGGCAGCTAATGTCAGTATGAAGTGTTTACAAAGCTATAGTCTGGGGGAATGTATTGGGCCTGGTTTAGACCAGATTCTCAGCTGTGCGTCCACAATGAATTTTGTTGTTCAAGGTTTATATTGCAGGGTGGAGATGAGGTGCAAAACTTCAGCTTCAGCACCCTGAAGACCCTCCTTTCACTGTGCTGGCAGAATCCACACAGCTACCCCCTTGTCCCTCGGTGGCCAGGTCTTAACTTCCCTTCAGTGGCAGATTTAGTCTGCTTTTCCTTACACAGAAAGTGTGGTCAGATCCATCCCCCTCTTTATGCTGAACATTTGCTTTGTGCAAGAGTTTACTTTGCCCATGCCAATAGAAAACCCAGGCAAATGGATTTTATGCATTTCTAATATGGGCAATAGAAAGTTTGTCTACTTCTTGCTCTTCACCCTAAATCACGTTTTTATTGCTACACCGCCCTTGTATTTGTAAAGCTGAGCAATGCAGACTCCTCACCAAACATGCCACTAAAGGTGAGATGACAAGGGAATAAAGGGAACTAGACAGAGAATGTTTCAAGGGTTCCTCTCTTTTTTCCTATGGTTATCTACAAACTTATTTTTAGTTTGTAGAATTTTTTTTCTGTGTTCTTTCTCCCTTTCAGTCTGTTCTTTGATTCCATTCTGCACATTCACAGCTTATCAGTGATAGCTGCATTATTTGTCTGTACACAGCCTAAACATACAATTCTTTCTTTGACAGTAAAACACTCCCAGATATCCTCCCTGGCTTTGCCTGTGGAGCCACTGAAACACTAGATTTGGATCAAAGTTGCAGACTCTCTTCATTTCAGGGTTCTTCTCTTCTCCTTACTACTTCTATAATAATTAAAACTAATTTACTAAGACAAAGGTTTGTGATTACTCATTAGATACCTTATTGCCGAGACTGGGATTCCTCAGCTGTTGATTCACCAGGTGACACCAGGAGATTGTACAAATGGAAGAGCTGAAGATGGAGGGAGGCTGCTTTTGTTTTGTATAACATCAAAACTTGGCATCATTCTGCATTTTGGCTTTTTAAATAAAAACACAAAAATTTGGTAATAGCAAAGTGTCAGGCTTTATCCAAAGTGATTTTCTTCTGAAGATACCAGCTCCCGACTCCCTAAATTATTTATTGTCACTGGGTAAGGGATTGATGTAGGACAAGCAAAGTGGTCACTGCCCCTGGCTGCATATTCCTCCCTCTCCCTGCAGAGGTAATCATTGAGAGAACTGGGTTGGATATATTTCAACATCTTATACTCTCCTGTTGATGACTTGGCACAACTCTGCAGAGCTTTACAGGACTATGAAATGGGAAGGCTTGGGCACAGGAGGCAGAACTTTGAGAGCAGAGCAGGGAGAGGATTGAGAATGGGTGGGTGGGCCTGTGGTGTGCATGGCACACTGGTGCAGTGCTCACTCAGACAGGCCTGAGGATGCTGAATTTTCTTTATCCTCCTATGAGGTACCTCGTATTGCTTGTATTAACCATTCTCATCCCACAGGTGCAGCTGCATATTTTTTCAATGTCTTAACATAACTCTACCAGTAAAATTTTCTGGTTTGTGAACTTTTTGAGTTCAGAGTCCAGAGGACAGAAGGACACTATGCAACAGTGAAGATGTAGGAAAAACTAAGAACTTCAGACCCTGAACACCAAAAGACTTACCACTCTGTAGAAAATTCTAAAATTGTAAGAGTCCCTGAGGTATCACTGAAAGCAGAGAAGCCTAAAGGAGAGAAAAGACAGAGCTACAGCCAAATATTACAGATCTGTAGCACTACTCCATATAAACATGAGGCAAATAGTTTTTAAAGATGAATATATTTTGGGGCTCTACTTTAAAATAAATAATAAAACCTCCTTTTTTAACAGCTGACTGGCTAGCTTTTCCTGTAAATTTGACCTCTTTAACGTATTTAAGGTTGTATGAATGAAACACATATTGGAGTATTTTAAATAAGGTCCATAACTAATATAATGAGAATTTAGAGACTGGATGAAGATGATGAATCAGAGATACAGAAAACAATCAACATGCATCATGTGTCTGTGAATTCAGAAAAAATGGATCTTAAGGAGTGTGTAAGACAGGTTTATCTGTCCATCTTCTTACAGTGAGAGAAACCACAAGGCCAACATGCTGATTTCTGCTTCTCAGTTTGGAGAACAATAATTTTTTGTGTTATTTAAAAAGTTGAAATGCAGCTTGCTGTGAACAATTCTGGGTGGGACAACTAATATGAGTTTTAGCAGAACTGAAAAAAATTAGTCAATTAGAAAAGTGAATGAAATTTAGGCTTAAAAAGTATCAGTCCTTTATCCAGCACCTGGAAAATCTGTAATTCTTTTATGCTCATAAAATATGAAGTAGGATGACGTGGTCTCATATTTACAGCACTGTTGCTTCACCCAGTACTGAGTTAAATGAGCCAGTCAAATGAACCTACCTGCAGAACTTGAGGATGTGGGCACTATTGCCTGGATGCATAGAAGAGCATATAGAAATCTGAGATGCAATGGCAAACACTGTATGTAATGATCTAAAGAATATCCTTCTTTCCCACTGTACCCCTGAGATAATGGAAATGTAATATTTAACACCTTGATTTTTAAAATCTCTTCTAAACCTGCCTATTTCCATTGACAGCATATCTGCTAGAGTCTACACTTACTTTATTAACACAAAGAACTGATGTCATATAGTGACTCAAGATAATTTCCTGTAGATTATGAGTTTCCTTAGAGGTTTCTTGTTTAATGTATTGATTATTCTCAACCCTCTTTAATTCATAAAACTTGGCCAGAGCACAGCACAAGGGAAGCAGATCTACCAATAATGGCCAAAGAAAAGAAGTTTTCCAGGCCATGAAACTTTGCCAAAAAGCAGACAGAAATTAACACCCCTCTCTTTCTTTATTTTACCTTGTCATTCCCTCTGAAATCTGCAATTTTCCATCTTGTTTCTCCTTTATATGCATACCTTCTCTCTTGCTAATTTGTAGACAGAGCTAGTTATTTCCCAGTCCTACTAAAGATCTCACACCTTAAAAAAGACAGGATCTGAACATTACTTGTAAGAATACTGCTTAAACTTATATTAATATACAGTTACAAAAACATCTTATTTTCTTCTAACTTAAGTGAAATTAATACTGTGGCAGGAAGATAGAAAGATATATAAAATTATTTAGAGCAATAGAAAGAGTCTGCTTTTCATATAATGTTCCATTACTCTAGATTTAATCTAGGCAAGATTTTCAGCTAAACACTGAATTCAGAGGTAAAGGGAATATGAGTGCCTAGGTGTACATGCATTTGTTCACATACATGAATTTATTAAGGCATATCCATTTTATCTGATAAAGGAAAATTATCCTTCTCTAAATTGTATGGATTTATGGATAATGTTCTGAACCTTTATACCTTGAGTCTTGTTTCTGTACTCTTCTGCTGAAAACTGAAATTTCCCTTTTATTATTTCTCCCCAATCCCTGCAGTAAGTTTAAAATATTCTCTAGGTTTGGTGTCTCTAGTATTTGAAGATTACTTAAGATTGAATACAGTAATCTTCCAACCTAAATAACCTTGCTTTAGTCATATTTTTTTCTTATCATAGATTTGCTAGCTAAGAGAATTAGGTATTGATAAAAGCACTCAAAATTCCCCATGCATTGCATTAATGACATATTGCTTGTCACTAAATTTTAGAGTTCTCTAAAACTTTTAAGCACATTTCACTATAACTTACTATATAATATAGTAACATGATAAAACCTATATGCAACTTCCTGACTTTTTTGATCAATGTTTTAAATGAGTCAACTTGACCTTCTTTACTGCCTTCATTTCAGAGCTGCAATCTTGGACAGATCAGCCTGAGAAGCAACCTCTGGTCTCATCTTCCAGTTCTATCAGCTGACTTTGATCTAACCACGTCATACAGAGTATTTTCCACATGGCAAATATAATTATTTGAGTCAGATGAATATTCAAGAAAAAGTACATATCATATATAACCTAATTCATCTTGTATGTCTGTCTCATATACAAAAGAGTGAATTAGGAGGCTCTGTAAATTTGAGTAAATGCAGATCCTCATTTGATGGATCATGAAACAGTATCACTTTTTTTTTTTTTTTTTATCTTGTTTTTGCCAAGATGTAAAGAAAAATGTTTCTATAAACACACACTTTTCACACATTCTCAAGTCCTTGTGTGCTGGTTTCAGCAAGGATTTTAATGTTTCTTGGAAAAAAAAATGTAAAATTATAAAGAATGGAATAGTGCTGGAAAATGAAACTATCCAGTTGATTACTAGAGGTTTGAACCAAAAGTCACGGAGTCCATATTCCCTAAAAGGCACAAACCTGGTCTGAAAAACACTCTTTCTATTTTGGTTCATCAGAAAATATTTGGGTTTTGTTTTAACCAATGTTAATACAAACCTGACACTAAGAAATAGAGATTTTCTAACCTTTTCCATAAGGTCCCAATGTGTTCTATACAAATTTTGATTATCCAGACATTTTCTTGGTGATAATTTTTTACATTTAGCATAAATTTCATGTAATTATCTTCAATTTAATATTATCTATGGCACTGTCCATGCAATGAATTGAACTGAATTTTATTTATTTTTCAGTGGAATTAGCTGTGTTAAACACATCAGAATGTTTTTAAAGACTCAGAGTTTAAAGCCTGGGAGATTAAGTAGGCTGATACATCAGTACATTATCTCCATTCAGCAAATGCTCATTTTCTTGCTAAAAAGGAGAGTAAATGGAAATATCTTCACATATACCAAAAAGGTATAAAGGTTCAAAAAGCCTTCATAACATGATCTGCTGTTGTAGTATATACTTCGTCTTCACCTGTGTAGGGATTGATCATAATGACTCAAATACTTAATCCACTTCAGAAACTACATTCTACTGTGACTGCTACAGGTGTATACTATGCCTTGATTGCTTTTTTAATCTCTTGAACATCTTCCCATATAGTCTCAAATGATAAAAAAATTCTTTACTTTTGAATTTAAAAGTACAACTGATTTTTTGCTGTGTATTGCCCTAGTGTTTCTGTGGCTTGATTTCAGTCATATGTGAGGCTACAAGTTTTTTCTAAATGGATGTGAACTTGATTAAGATTTTGGGGGATGAGAGGCAATAGAAATGTCAAATATTGCTACTATTCACTTCATTAGTGGATGAAACTAGCAAAGACTGTCTGCACGTACCTTCTCATTTAAGACATTTGATTGTTTTCTTAGTTATTTTGGAAAAAAAAAAAAAAAAAAAAAAAGAAAAATAAAGATAAATTAGGTCACTCTGCCTTAGCTGGAAGTTGTCAAACAGGTTTGAATTGAAAATCTCAATCTCATATTTTTTCTAGGGTCACTGAGTCTGTTGTACAGATATGTAGATGTGAAACTCCTGTGCACAGTAAAAAAAAAAGTTTGCTCTATTTCCCTAGAACACCAATTATAAGTGGCTATACTGCATTACTCTAGTTGTGGGTATTTTCCCATCTCTTTTCAAAATAGCTGTCACTGGCTTGTTTCTCAGAAATTTGTTTTGTCTATTTATCAGCAATATCACATTTCTTTTTCTGTGGCAAGGAATTCCTGCTAGCACCTCAACATGTTTCAGTACAAAACTGTCTGGCTGATTATTACAGGTATTCTTTGCCTAATATGCCTAGTATTTGTTTATATGTATGTCATGTTCAAGTCTGACAAATAAATAAATTTTAAAAAGACAGTAAATTTTCTGAAGTATTTAAACTCTAAAAGCCAGACATGCACTGGGAACTACATAAGTAAGGATGGCTTCTGGACAAGGAGATTCCTTGAGAAGGTCAGTGTGAGCAGCAGAAATGGGGTCTAGGATTTAGCTTTTAAATTGCAATTGTGAGCATTGCTGAAAAATGAAAAAATCTTGGCCCTGTTTTTAGTAAAAGGTAAAACTTCAACTGATTTCATTATAGCTCTTTCTGCTGTACAATTTAAGGGACTCAGAGGGAAAAAGAGTAGTATTGGAGAGTAGTATTGGAGTGACTAGAATATCTGAGACTTCTCAGAAAATGGGTCAGGATTAAGTTCTTCATCCTTTGAAATATGAGATGCTGTTGACTAAGCGTGGATACAGAATAGTAGCTAAGGCAGGCCCTTTGATTTGCACACAACTATGAAATACTTTCTGCCTCCACAGCAAATTCTAGTTACAGTTTCCAAGTCTTGTAATCTAGCCAAAACAATGAGTTAATCATTGATATTCAGATATTAGCCTTGTATCACAATAGACAGTCAGTTCTCCTGAAAGATCCAACTCATTTTATAGGCTGACAAGGATTTAATCAGTGTTTTTATTGTGCCTTAAGTAGTTTCTGCATTTGAAAGAAATAGTTCTATGAATCTTTAAAAGATTTTAAACCACAAAATAATAGCTAAAAACCATTTTCTTTCTCCCTTGCTTTCATTACTTTCTTAATAAATGACTTCCATTTATCACTGCTAATGACATTATCTCTGTCACTTTCTTCTGTGATTTTTTTTTTCCTCCTACTTAAAAGCTCTCACTTCCACTTCTGTTATTTAGCCTTTGTTTTCCTTGGTCTACTGACAATTGACTTCAGACTCTTTTCCCTGGGTTTTGCTTGCTGTATAACTATTCCAAAGCACTGGGTGTCAGCTCAGTAGTTCTGCAGTTTTGAGGTGGATCCAGGAGGGATCTGTGACATTTTAGCCCAACTGTCACTTTACAGACTGTTACAATCCAGTCTTCAGCACTAGAATGTTCACAATAAATATCAGCATTTCTAAAAAGTTAGTCAGAAAGACTCTGTCTTTCAAACAAGTCCTAGGACTGTCTGTTGACCTTTCCACATGCTCTGTCATGGATTTCAAAAAGTTATTGTCTGTTGAATATTTTTTGTGTGTGTGTTTCTACCATCTTAACTGAGAAGCAGGTTGAAAGGACATTGTGTTTATATTCCTTAAATGCCAGTTTGGCATTCTTCTTTGACTTTACCTTTCCACTATTTAGGGATTGTGTTTCAGAAATAAAATACACATTCCTACCTCTACTACAATGACATTTTAAATTAAAAAAAAAAAAAAAAAGCTTACTATTTTCCAAACAAAACCATCCCAACATAGCTTTACATTTTTACAGTGGTGAAGCTTCTCTCTCAATCAAAAGATATTTCTTTTAATTCCTGTCACTGGTTAATTTCTAGGTAATGCAGATCAATACTAGTATTTCTAAGCAAATTAAATAATACAATTATTATGCTTACATTCTTTCATTTGAAACCAATTTGGTAGTATGCAGAAGAACAAAGATAATCAGACTAACCAAATCAGAACAACATTCTTCTAAAGACCAGGCAGAGGCATTATGAGAAGTGTAAGACTTCTCCTGTTCTTCTCCCATCCCCATCTAATTATCCTCTATCTGCATACCGTAAGGTTTAGGTCAAAAACAGCTGTTTTACCTAGGGCTGCTGTATTGCTACTGTACACTCGGGTCTATTGCCCTCTACTGGGTTCAGTTTCACACCTGTCTGACTTCCCATTTACTTGTTAAGTCCCTGGAGAGATTTCTGTAAAACTTGATCTGCAAATTTCTGCACATGTCCTGGAATTGGCTCATCTCCTTTGTAAGAGTAGAGGAGACTTCCTTCAAGTGCCAGTGCTTGGCATTCTGGTACAGGATGAATGAATTTATCCATCCTGAAGCCGCAGTTTATCTTGGAGACAATGGGGACCAAAAACTTCAATATGTGAATGGCACTGTGTTGAGATTGTGAAGTCCAGTGGGAGAGTTTCTGCAGATACATTCCTGGGAGATGGTGTCTCGTCAGTTTTATATGCAACTAGGAGAAAATCTCTCCTTGATTTCTCAGGTTACTGATGTAGATCAGGAGTCTTTGAAGTGGTTTTAAAGCAACCCATTAATTGATCGGCAGCTGCAAAATGTGCATGGGATGTTCTACTGAGGTTGCAGTTACAATCCTATTACATGAATAACTCAGGACTCTTTGTAAAGTCCATGCTAGATACCAAGTATGTGGATTTCTCAATTCAGCAGAAAGCATTGTGTAAGGCTTGTGTTTCTTCCCTACTGATATCACGGGCAATATTTAGAAGATTCAGTATTGCAACAATTACAAAATTGTTTTGTATCCAATTACCTCTCTTCATTATAATTCCAGGATAAACTGAAGAGAAGGGAGTGTCTATCAGCTTCAAATTAGTGGGTTATGGCCTTAATGAAATATGAAGAAGGAGGGGGAGAGACAAAATCTTCATTCATGTCCTCAAAATCTAGATTAATTCTGAGCTCAAACTGCACACTTTTGTGAGATACACCTATCCTAACTTGACTAGAGAATTCAGATGAGTGTCCAGGAGAGAAACTTTTGAGAGTTTTCTCTCTGAGGCCTTTAGTTCCTGGCTCTTCATATACAGAAAAAACATTATGTGGTGAAAACATATTGATCTTCCATAGACAAATCATGTTTATTCTCAATGCTTTGGTGGTGGCTTGAACTTGTTTGGTTGCCAGACCATTGCCCCCAGCCATTCTCCCTTAAGTGTGTGAGGGGAGAAAATAATATCTCATGGGCTGAGACAAAGACAAGGAAAATCACTTACTGTTTGCTACTATGAGCAAAGCAGATAGGGAAAATTAATTTAATTTATTGCCAATTAAAATAGATTAGGATGGAGAATAAAAGGACAAATCAGCACAACACCTTCTCTCCACCTCCCACCCCACTTCTTCCCAGGCTCAACTTCACTTTTTCAGTCATGACTCCATCCCAACCTAAGCAGTGCAGGGGGGATGGAAATAATTTTTTTCTTTTGATCCATACTAGTCCTTCTCTGCTGCTCCTTCTTCTCACTTTTTCCCTGCTCCAGTGTAGGGCCTCCATGTGCTGCAGCTCCATCAGGGAATAATTGCCTGCTACAGTGTGGGGTTTTCCACAGATATTCTCCACAGCTAAAAACCATGAGCTGCAGGGTAGCATCCTGCCTCACCATGGCCTTCTCCACAGGCTGCAGAGGAATCTCTGTTCTGGTGCCTGGAGCACTTTTTACCCATCCTTTTTCTCTGGTCTTGGTGTCTGCAGGGCTCTTTCCTTACTCCTCATACTGTCATGAAGTATTTTGTCCCTTTCTGAAATCCATTTATCTAGAAGTGCCACCATCTTGGCTAAGTGGCTCAGCTGTTTTCTGCAGTGGGTCCACTGGGAGCTGTCTGGAACCAGATGGATATGTCCGTGTCCAGTACAAGGCAGCTCCTGGACACTTCCCACAAAGACCACCCCTGCAGTCTTCCACCATCAACACCTTGCTATGGACACTCAGTACAGCTGTACAAATATCAATTAACTTTCTCAGGAAGGCAGGCAAATGGGGCAATCAAAGCCCATTACAGCAGAGATTACAACTCAGCCTATTCTTTGCCTTATGTGCAGGCCCAGGCCACATTTCATCCTCTTGTCAGTTCCAAGTACTGTCTTGAAAAGCTGCCCTGAGTGAAAGGTAGACTGGATGTCCACAGCCTTGACCAAGGAAAGATTGCATCAGGCAACCATCAGAAAAAAACCCCCACACAGCCTGTTTTTTATACTAAAACATTTTAGAAAATAGCAGGCAACACTTCTGGCATTACTCTGGATGTCCTCAGGAGTTACTTTAGATGATGATGTATCACACTGATTCACATTTTCATTTAATTTAAGAGCAGAAATTGACATTTGAAAATGAAAGTGTTAGTTTTGATTCCATGGTGAATAGCTGCAGTAGCTAATGATTAAATGCTTTCAGAGTGCTCTAAGAGAAAGAATCATTAACCCATTTCTGTGCTTATATTACTTCTAACACAGTACCTGTAGTATGAGTAATATATTTAGGAAAAAAATGTGAGGGCTAATCCTTTTTTATTTAATAGGACTCCCATTATTTACAAATGAAGCACAGAGAATATGCTGTATGTCTTTTATCTTTCCAAGATAAAATGAAGATGACCTTCCCATGAAGAGACTGTCATCTAAGAAACACAGAGAGGTAGTGGGTAAGAGTCTCTGGGATACTTAGGATACTTAGAGAACATCTATAGGAAGATTTTAATTTAATTTACACATATGTATGTGTTTAAAATTTATCATAATGAGTCACACAGAGAAAGGGGTTTTAGGAATGCTTTGAAAAAATGGATTGAGGATTAGCAGTCTGGAACTACTGTAGGCTTATATCTTGGAGGTCTGAGTGTGGCATTCTAGTCTTCTTAAGAGTGTTTTTGTTTCCAGAGAATAAAAGACTTGAAAGCTTATAGATATTTGTGTTTTTTTCAAGTATAAATGTTCCATTTTTAGAGTCCCAGGTCATATATTTTATGGCCATGACCTGTGTCAATGGAAAGTACAATACCGTAACCATAAAGGTGGCATCTGGTCATTACATGACATGTAATTCTTTAAAACAGGTCCTTCAAATTAACTTCCTTATAAATAAAGGTTTATGATGTAAAGGGAGGATGAGGTAGATTGATTAGTGTGCTCTTCCAAACCTACCATTGAATTGCCATTTCATATGATTGTGTTGCCCTCTAGAGGTCGGTCCCCAAGTGAGGTCTGCAAATGGTCTTTTCCTTCAGTTTGCATTCGGTTTGGAGAAAGAGGTTCTTCCATTGTGTCCTAGTTCACACTTGTACCTCAATGAATCAGTGGAGTTCACCTCTACGTTGCATTCTTCTTAACTGCTAATATTTTCTAACAGCCTAATTTTTCTATTTTTTCTTTAGTAAGATAGGACATCTGTTTTCAGTGGTTGCAAGCCACTGGACAAATCTATTTCAGGATAGAAATGAAAGACAAGTAATAAGAGAAGGCATAAAAGCATCTTCTGCCAGTTAGGGAAGATGGCAGATGGCATTTAACTTGGCCAGCATATTCTTAGGAGAACCAACTCTAATATGAACACAGTCAATAAAAACAATTAAATTCTATCTAAATCGGTAAATTAAACTATGACAAAGAAAGCTTCTTTCCACTGAACCTTGTTTATCTCTACTTTTCAGCTGTTAGATCAGAACTGGAAAAAATTATTATCTTTGCCAATAGACAGACCAATTTGTTCATAAAGGTGTTCCTGAGAAGGCTTATGTCCTTGTATAGCCTCAGAAGGATTTGAGTAAAAAGTTAAGACTAGAAACATACACTGATTTATCCCAATAAATTAAAGGACATGCCTTGTTAATCATAATGATTTATACTTAAACTCTAAAGTTACTGAACTGTGGATATTCTTTAACAGTAACCCAAAAAAGAAGACTTCTGAAGACTTCATCCTCCTGGTGTTCCACAAACCTATTGTAAAGTGGTTCACAAATTTTGTTTTGTTTTGGTATGTATTTCTTTTTGATTTTTTACAACTGGAACCAAGCAGGTTATTTGAATGAAGAGTCAAACCGCATTTTCCATGCTAAAGGGAAGAGAGACAGGTACTGACCTAAACCTGAACAATGTGTATGTTTGATGGTGACAACAATTTTTACATACTCAATAGCTAGACACTCCTAAAACAGTTACTTCCTAAAGAGGAGCATCATTTTGTTCAATATTCCAAGAGTTATGGTTGTCTTGCATTTAGTTTTTCATAGCAGTTTTCTTTTGACTTATTAGATATGAACTCTCAGTCTCCTTAAGATGAGAGGAGACTGAGAAAAAGATGGTGTTACTGATGTCTACAAATGGATGTAAACTTCTTAGAAGTAAAACTAAAAGCTGTGTGTGGAGGGTAACAAATGGAAAGAAAAAAGGTTAGTACTGAAACAGAGAAGTATTTTCCTACTGTAGTAATCTCCAAGGCTGCTAATATGGGAATGATAAGGAGTGCCTGTTACAATTTGTTTAAGTATAGTTTGGGGTCAAAAGAAATTGTCTCTCACAGACAATTTCTCACAGAGTAATGCATCACTAGAGGAATTAACTTACATGCCACCATAAGCAGATTAATGAAATTAAACCCAAAACTGTAACTTTTTTTTCCGGTGTTTTTTTCTAACACATTCAACCACATATATCTTTTAGAATATAAATATTCCTTCCAGTATCAGGCCTACAAAATTATTTGTATACTGTCATTGAATCAGAGAATCAAAGAATTTTTGAGACTTGAAACCATCCCTGGAGATCTTTAGTCCAGCCCTCCTGCTCAAAATAGGAATGGCTACAGCCAGCCACTCAGGTTCTTGTCTGGTCATCTATTAGTAGAAAACAGTAATTGTTGGCAGAAAAGGAATTTCTAAATTACATCAAACCAAGATCATTCTAGTCTAGTGTCCAATTTCGCAGGGTTATTGGCTGCTTGGAAGGACTCACTAGATGCAAAAAATCTGTTTACCATATGGCAAATCTGTAAACATTACAGGATTTCTTAAGTCATGAATTACTTTTGAATGGTTGGTTTTTAAATTATGTTTATTATCTGTTAATGCCAGACTTGATAATAGTTATGACTGTCTTACCATCAATCAGGTTATTGACCTAAGTTATAGGTGTTTTATATATAATTACACATATATACAGCAACATAATCCCAGTTTACTGATCTGTAGCAGGAAAAGTACTTCAGTGTTTATTTTTTATATTTTTCTAATTTTATGTAAAAATCATGTGGAAGAAATGGAAGGGCTAAAGAACAGAAATTTATTTTTCATCATACAACTTTTTTCATTTTTATGTGTAATGTTATCAAATCCCTTTCAACTGTGTGGGCAATACTACATCATTGTACTGACACAGTCTTCTTTATATATTTCAATGTGCCATATATACCATGTAACCCAAAATATTTGTTTTTCTGAGCACAACTGCATACAGATTGAGATTTTACTTTGATGTCCATTTCTCATATATGGGTGACTTTGACCCATGTCAGATGGATAGACAGTTCATTTGCTTGTTGCCTTATTAATTTGTTTTTATGGCCAGTGTGCATCACCTTGCATTTATCAGTATTGATTTTCATTTGCCTGTACACATGACTTCTTTGTTTCACTGGAGTTTTCAGAGTCTACTTCAGTGTCTACTCCAGACTAATCTATATAATTATGTGAATATCTTGTTACTCAAAGGTCCTAAACTCTCAGGAAAGACAACAGCCTGTTCTGCATTTGTGAGACATGTATCTTCTGAAGTATATAGGCCAATTATTTGACCATATTAGCTGTCATGGCATCTCTCAAGTTAATGTAATTTGGCCAAAAAATTTATGCCAGCTGAGTATCTTCTACATCTCATGAAGTGAATAGAACTATTAGCACAATTTTAATGCCTATATTCACATTTTCAGCAGTATGAATCTGTTTCCTTCTCAGACTTTTAAAGTAATATAACTGAAGACAGTTGTTGATGTTCCCTGGAAAAAACTTGATATGTTAATAGATTGCAAGTGACACATATCAGTTTGACATTTCACACCAGAAATAAAGCTATATTACTGAAGAATTAATGTGAAGTGTGTGATTTTGGCACCAGAAAGATCGGTGTATAAGACCAATTAAAGATAAAAGAAGTCACTAAACTTGTTTACACAGCTGGACTTTCAGTCACAGGCAGATCTCCTCCTTTCATGTGCTTCTTTTTCTTTTTTCTTTTGCTTTCTTTTCAGAGTCTGAAATTTAAAGACACAGAACAGAATATTTTGAAAGTCATTTGCTGTAACATTAACTTCATTTTCTCCCTGGAGTTCTCAGCATCCTAATGCGCTGTTATAAATTCCTAGTTAGCTTTTGACTAATGGATATGATAACTGCAGGCAGATTACATAGAAAAACAGTAGATTCCTAACAATTTCTAGGCAAAAGACTGACAAAAGTCAGAGCAAAATTTTCCTTCAACAGCTGCCCTCACTCATTGTACTGTAGTGTGATTTGGGAAGGTCAGAGATAGTCCCAGCTCCAATTACTATTTTCAGATGTTATGAAAAATGGGACTACCTCAACAACACCAACTGGGCAAACTACAGTTTTGACTGTCATCGGAGCAGAGTCAAAGCACCTTTCAAAAGGATAAAATGTTTGATTGTGTAATCATGCTCTAAATAAGTGACATATTTTAGTAACATGAAGCAAAATATCCAGAGGCTTAGCTGGCATCTCATCAGTCATATATTCTAGTTTTTAGGAATATGAGAGATGCCTTTCTAATAATCTATCTTTAAATATATTTAAACTCTGGATCAACCTGTGTTTACCTGTGTTCAGCTTCAGGTTGGTTGATGGAAAGTAACCTACCAGACTTCTTAGAAATAATCTGACTGAATTTTGGTCCATGACTTTTATAGCTTTGCAGGTGCAAAAACTGGGAAAGCATGCTTTTCCTGTCACTGCTCTTTCATCTTTGGGGAATAACTGTTATGGTCAGAGACAGGGCTCTGTATTGGATTGCCCTGCAGTCTAAATAAACTCATTCCTGTATCAGAACCTGACTTTTCACTTTGAGAGTAAAGAATCAAAAAATTATTTCCATGAACCAACAGATAGTACCAAAGATAAAAATATTTTAGTATTCATCTTTTCAGACAAAGGCCATCAGTTTTTCAGAAGATGGACAGGTATCATGCAAGTCTTGGCACAGGAAAAAAAAGACCAAGGCAAAGTGGAAATAATATTCCAGATCTTTCTGTAAGACAAAATGACTCCACAGTGACCAACTACTTGGTTCTTTCATCTGGTAAAACAAATTATTTGAGAAACTGGACCTACAACCCATGGTTGCTAGTACATGCTAGGAGAAAAAATAATAGGACACAACTTTGAGTAATAAGGGTTCTCACTCACAAACCAAGTCATGTAGATTTGCCTTCAAGACCTGTAGATTGCATCATTCACAGAGTGACCATAGGATATAGTTTCTGTTTGGATGGAGTCTGTACAGCAGGCTTCATCTCCTTTTTTATATGACAATGGAGCCTATGTGGAGATGAAGATGTGTGATATGGATGTGTGACAACTCTGAAATGCTCAAGTAACTTCTCTAGTAATTGTTTCCACCACTAACACTATTGGGTTTCCAGAGCAAAAAAATGTCATTGATTAATGTAAACTGTAGCATGTTAGATTTCGGCTATGATCCTTGAGCATGTTCTTGAAAGAGGTATTGCCCCCATCTGCTTTCCTAGGAAAAAAAAATGGTTTGGGTTGGAAGTGACCTTAAAGATCATCTAGTTCCAATCATCCTGCCATGGGCAGGGACACCTCACATACACCACGTTTCTCAAGGCCCCATACAACTTGGCCTTGCACACTTCCAGGAAAGGGGAAGCCATAACTTCCCTGGTTCCTTGTTTAGATGTCTCACCATCCTCACAGGTAAAAATTTCTTCCTAATGTCTAACTGAAATCCCTCTTCCGGTTTTAAGCCACTACTTCTTGTCTTATTTTTACAGGCCTTGAAAAAGTCTCTCTCCTGCTTTCCTGTAGGCCCCCTTCAGGTACTGGAAGGCTGCTATTAAGTTTCCCCAGAACGTTCTCTTCTCCAAGCTGAACAACCCCAACTTGCTCAACCTGTCTTCATAGGAGAGGTGCTCCATCCCTCTGATCATCTCTTCTGATGCCAGTCAGTGTTCCTCTGCATGTCATCCCTCCCCTCAGCATGTCAACCACACCCCAAATCTTGGTGTTGTCATTAAGTCTGCTGAGAATGCACTCAATTCTGCTGCCCATATCTGCTACAAAGATGTTAGACAGTACTGGTCCCAGTAGCAGCCCCTGAAGAAGGTACTAACATACAGATGCTAAATTGCTGTCCTGTACCAACACAAGTACCGACAGGCTTTGCAGCCTCCATCCCCTCTCCTAGGGGTTTGGTTTCTTGTGCTCAAGCTCAGATCTGTCATGGTTCAGCAATACTGTCTATGCACGACAGAGGTACGAGATACTTTTTTTAGGCCTCCCCACTTCAATCAAGAACTGCACTTGAGCTCAGATATTTGCCCCTGATCTTTGCCTAGGCTGCAGGGATGGCCATACCTGCCCATGTCCCTCTTTGCTTCTGACCTTTACTTGATTTTCTGTCTGCACCTGGAATCTATCTGGTCCCTGTGGACGTGTATGATTTGGCCTGTTGCTGACCATTACTGTCAATGGAGCTGCTCTGCAGGAGAGAGCACTGCCCATCCACCCCACTGCCTGCTGTGCCTGCAGGCTGCCAATTCCCCTGCCCTTGCTGAACAGACTGCTCTCACTGCTCCTGCCAGCAGACCTTTCGTTCTGTGCTACAAGTTATATTTAACTAGAGTTAAAATCACTGATTTCTGTGGTATGTGAAATGATGTTCATCACACCTGATAATATTTTGCCCCCACATACACGTTAGCAATAAGTTCTTCTCCTTTGGTAATGTATTTTACACTTAAGGAGAAACTTGTTTGTCCATTTAGATCATATTCAGTGGGCTCGTGAACAATTTGGAAAACATGTTTATTTTTCTGCATCCTTCTTCAAATGTCAACATTAGCCTTTCTTGTTCTGTTTAGATGTGAATGTGTACATAGTTACATATATTGTTTCATGACCTATATTTCTAAGGCTCCCAGTATTGAACTCTGCCTCCTGTTTTTCCAGCATATATTACTTTATTTCTTCTATTTTGAATTACCTACAATATTCATCATGTCTGAACAATAGCCTGTAGGTGTCGGCTTGAACTGATTGGCTCCCCTTGCCTTCAAATTTGAATTTACTTATTTTTTATAAACTTAATTTTGTATCTTTTGATTGCCTCAATCTGAGTGTTCTGTTCCAGATCCCGTTCAGTGTTTTGTCTCTTATCAAAGACTCCACCTCATAAAACTTCTCTATTTTTTCAACTTCTAGTATCCTCTGTTTAAAATCAAGTTACTCATATATTCTACTTTATGTGTAGTGCAGTTCTCAAATGCCTGCGTTACAGCTTTAGTGTTATAATCGCCTGGTTGAGTTGACTAAAACTATTAAAAACCTCAAGCTTAAGCTATCATCTTACATAAAGCTTCCTCTTGACTTTTTGTTTTCCTGTGTGTCTGTCTGTCTGTCCTTTTCGGTTTTTGCTCCTTGCAGATAGGAAGTGAAGCACTGAGTTTAAACTTCTCTGGTTGTCTTCCACATTTCTAAAGTGTTTCAGCCCTGGTGGGGTTTTATGTGCTCAGTTCTTCTGAGCATAGAGTGGCTCATGCAGTGATTGCAGTTCAAAGGAGTCTGACATTTGGGGTCAAAGCTCTGTCTCATCATTTCAGCTGGCCCCTGCCCAGAGCTTTTCTTAAAGGTAGTTTGTATAGAGGTGGTAGGACTGGGTCATCAGCATTTGCAATCCTATAGTAGAGAACAGTGTTTTGTAATGCAGCAACATATGTGTGAAACTTGGAAAAACTCCCCAAGTATCTGATGATCAGGACCGTGTCTGTGTGGGTAGGAGGGTAGAGTGTGAAAAGTCAATACAAGTCTGTTCTTTTTTCTGTACATCTCTCAGGCAGGGGGAAGAGCAACTCTCAGATGTCATCCAGCAGGACAGTGGGCCTGAAGGGAAGCAAGAGGGTACTACAAAGGCATTACTGATCTTATGGCAAACACCTAGATGCCAGAACCTGAAAGCAAAGACCTACCTGCTGAAATCTTGGATATTTACTTATGGTTCTGTCCTCATCCCACCAAAAAGCCCTAATTTGTTTAAAAGGTATCTTCCTGGAGCAGAAGCAGAGCAGTGCTATAGCAAAATTCTAATGATATTGTTCTGGAAGTCACAGAGACTGAATGCCATCACAGACATCTCTGTATTCTCTACAGCTGCCAAAGGGCTGTTTCATCCAAATGCTCTTTAATGTTCAAGCTTAGCTACAAAGTACAAATTAACTGGAATGAAGGACAGAAACCAAAATGCCCTGCCTTTCCAGAAGCTACTGGAAAATGCTTTTCACCTTATTATTTTAAACTATTCCTTGCATTCATTTTTCCCCCCTTTAGATCTATTTAATAGTAAAAAATGTTTAAAGAAAAACACTGGTTTCACAACTATAATGACTTTTGGACTCTGCATTAAAAAAACAGTGTAGTTCTGGAATTTCAGTGTGATTTACTCCTTTCCTCAATACTTGCTGACCTAGATGACCTTTCTTTATCATGTACTTTGGGGATGTGTTCCAAGTTTATTTCCTAACAGCTTCAGCAGCAGTAATAGTAGCATCCAAGCATCAGTTAGCAATTTTACAATGCAATGTTTTTCATCTTCAAAACACTTTACAGACATTAATGAATTAATAAGTGAGCATCAGATACTGAGCAAGAATAAATCTAAGGCATTTGCAGATCTCAATGTAGTCATGTTGAGGATAAAGTAATGCTGAAAAACACTGAAACCCTGGTCATTTGCATGCCTTTAGGAAGAATAGATTAATAGATCAACAAAACAGATGACCTCTGCTGGTAAAAACATAGGAATTTCTCAAAGATGTGAGTGAATTTAAACCAGAAACACAATGACCATAATCTGGTATATCTCCCAACAGAGATTTTATTTGGTTAGAGGTTTAAGCAGCAGATATGATATACTTAGACTCCCTGGAGCGTGGGTTGAATCCCAGAAGGATTGACTCAGTTCTTGATCTTGCAGTGCAGAGAAACTGAATTCTAATAATTTTTTCTCTATGTGACCTGGATGAGACCTTGCAAATAAAAGTTCTCTCTGCTTGACTTGAAGAGAGACCCCACTAGTAGGAACCATGCAGGTAGATAGATTTGAGTCACATTTTCAGATTCACCTTATTCTAGACTTTATTCTTGGCAGAAGCAAGCCTGCAAATGCAGATTAGCTGTGGCTATTGCTCTGTGCACAGACTCAGAGAGCTGGAAAGAACCTGGAAGGATCATGCAGTCCATCTTCTTGTGCTAAAGCTGCCTAAGCACTACTCATGTCTTTGCTGTCAGATGCTTGTCTAAATGGCTCTTAAAAGCCTGCCAGACTGCAAAACTTCTCAAGTAATCCATTGCTGAGCTTCACTGCTCTCACTGTTAAAAATTCCTGCCTAGTATCAAAAGGAAGTTGTCTTTGCAGCAGTTTAATCCTTTTTTTTTTTTTTTTTTTTTTTTCCATCCTAGCCCACACCTCTGTGGAGACTACTCCCTTCTTTGCATATCTGAAGGCAATTTTCATGCCTTGATCATATTCTCTTCCTCCAGATTTGGCTGTTTTCCCACTGAGTCCTTGAGACTGTGAGATATTGTATTAGAAAAAAAGCAGTGGGTGAGTAGAAGCTTACTCTAAACTCATAATAAAGAGCCCTGCTGCTCCAGCAGCAGCCTAGGAAGGAAGGGTGATTCATGGTGTCCCTGTTTCTTCTTGAGCTTCCAGCTGTTCTCCCTGCACCCTCCTGTTCTTGCTTTTTTTCAGCTGTACTGAAAGGCTCTTCCTGCCTCCATGTGCTGCTGCCAAGAATTCTGCACCTCTACCGATATAAAGGAGACAGTATAATTTTGATCATATTCAGATATACCCTAATTTGGGGACTTTTACAACCTTTTTGCACTCAACTTTATGAAAGATTGGAGGATTTATTCAGTTTTATTTCTCCTTTTTTTTTTTTTTTTTTTTTTTTTTAATACTGTATTTTATTATGTGCAACATCCTCAACATAGACCTTGGAAAGGAGTAGATTTCACAGCATTATAAAGTGTTGCACACCCACATATAAGTAATTTCTTTAAAAATGAATATTGAAAATAAATTTTGACCCCTGCCTCAAAAGCTACACAGTAAGCAAAAAGTCCATAGGACATTTGATGATTTTTTTCCTAGTGGAATTGTTATATATTTATTCAGAACACCAAAACTTTAAGAGAAAAAGCTAATTTTTTTTAAGTCTGAGCCCAGGAATTAAAAAGGAAATTGGAATTGACTTTTTTTTTTTAAAAAAAAGGAACAAATGCCCACTTTATCTTTATTTAGTATATACTGTTTTCATATGATAGTTTAGAAATAGGAAAGAAATTAAAAAGAGTAGCTGGCAAGTTTCTGGTGAGTATAACACTGAAGATGCTCACTGATTTCCTCTCTGATACCTTGCAAGTGTGGCACTGATTCCAAGTCAGGTGCCAAATTTCCTGGTATCCCTTGGGGGACAGAGTCTATAGCAGCTCAGGGGGTACACCAAGGGGTACATCCTGAATGCAGCTTATGACCGAAACTGGGCAGACAGGACAGCCTGGACTACTTCATAAAACAACTGCAAAAGTAGAGAGGCTTCACAGGGAGCTTGTGCTAAGCCTTATTTTCTTGGTGAGAAAAACCACACAGAGTTCTGGATGCTAAGAAGAGCCCAGATGTAGAGGTTGATGGGACCTCCTGGTCAGACCATTGAGAAATTTATGCTTCTTACATTCTTGGACCAGAAGATATATCAACAGTGTTTTGGGCAGGTCAAATTTCCCATCTCCAGGAACAGAGGGTGACTTGACATCTTCTGCCTGCAGCAAGCTAGCAGAAGCCACAGGGAGAAGCAGTAAGTATAAACCATTATGATGAGCTTCCTTCTGGTATTCAATTCAGGCAGATTTCCATGAAACATGTTTGTTCACATCATTATTTTCCAGGCTGTGGGTTGTTCTGTATGTCATTTTTTTTCTTTTTATTTTTTCTTCTCATAATAGTTTGAGTTAAAAATAAATACTGTTTTTTTGTTTGTTTGTTTGTTTTCTTTTCTTTTGTGGGTGGTTTTGTTGTTCTTTTTCATTGATTGGTTTGTTTGTTTCTTTCATTTTGCTTTGTTCTTTTCCTTGGAAAAAAAAAGAAAAAACATAAAAGATATGAACTTATAACTGTAGATCAGTGTACTGTAACCCATGACTGACTACTCATTTTTCATAGTACTCAATTTAAAAACATTAGTCACTATTAATTCAAACTGTACAATATGAAAGTGAATTTACTAAATGTGTATTTTTGTTGTGTATCCAACAGGTTTTTATGTTATTTATTAGTTTTGAGGAAACTTGTTCCATCAGAGAAATCATGCAGTACAGAAGGATAAATGTGTAAAAATACGTAAACTTTGTAAAATTGAAACTTTTAACTCTCAAGGATTAAGCCACTTTTTGTCAAACAAGACAAAAATCTACAAGCTGATATTAATGAACGTTTTGGGGGAAAAAATCAACATTCACATATAATCTGCCATAACTGGTATTCTAAATAACAGAGGAAATAGTGGACAGTAAATGCAATTTCTCACTGCTTGGTACATTTTCACTCGCAAAGGTAGCTTCTAAAAATGGTAGAACAACTTCCTCAGTGGTAACAGTAAAGAAAAAAAGGAAAGTACCTGGAGATTGTTTCTCACTTGGTGGGAATGGATAGATAGCTTGGATTTTTTCAGTCTGTGTACGAGTCTGGAATTTAAAAGGAAGGGTGAAAAAAACTCAGTTCCCCAATGAAAGGATGCAGAAGCTTTTAAAGTTAACAAGGAACCCTTATAAACCCCAGAACTATCAGGTACCCTTGTCGTACAAGCAGCCTGTCCTAGCAAGAGTGATGTATACATATTGGAGGAGCTATCGCAGAAAACATATTTTGAGTAAAACAGAACAGTCAGATCAATTTCCATTCAACATGCTGTTGCTAGAACCATCTTCTTGGTCATTGATCTAACAACACTAAACACCATCTGTGTTTGCTGCCTCTCTGTGGCTGTCCCTTCTCCACCATATCATCATCAGCCCTCTTTTTTTTTTGAGCCCTAAGCATTTAGTCTCACACTATCACATTTGCTAATTTATCAAGGTTTTATCTTCACTCTATCAGCAGTGGCAGCCATAATTGGCTGCTTATCTGTGCCTTCCTCAGGCACAAAATCCCTTCTTAAAGCTTTTCTATACTGTGTCTGCAAATTTTCTGCATCTAGCACTGGCTACAGAATTGGTTGAAAAACTAATACTCTAAACCTTGTTAATGACATTGCAGAAAAACCTGTCTGCCTCTGCCTTCTATCCCTTCCCTGTGGCACTGGGATTGTAGGCTACCTGTGGGAGAGACTGTCTTACTCACCCTCAGAGTGCTTACCATGCTGGAGAATGCTCCTTGACAAAGCTTCTGAGAGTCTTGCAAAATCTCAAAATACAGGTGAGCCCTTATTTTGGGTTTTGAGAGTATGCATGTGGCTCTACTTCACAAAAAAAACCCAGACCCAACAACCATATTAATTTTCAGTGCTTTTGCACTCTCTGCTGGATATAAGGTCTGGCTATGGGCCTTTCATGTAGAATGTGTCAAATAAATTTTTTTAAAAATTTAAACCCACCAGAATCCACATTAGATTCAGGCATCAGGAAAAATGCTGTTGGGAAAAAAATTATTTAAATTCAAAGACTGCAAAAATTGCTTTTCTCCTAATTTCATTTTTAGTAAACCTAAAGGAATTACATATTTCTTCAGTTTCTCTCATCTCTCAGTTGCTAAGGTAAAATGCATCTTTTAGTATTTTCCCAGTTAAAGTTGTTATCAAGTTTACCATCCTGATTTACAAATATTCTACTCTCTTCACATCACCAATTCCATATGTTTCCACTATCTGAAGTGGTTTTCTTTTGTCCAGTTTACTAGTTGTTGCCCAGCTTGCTGTTTACTCACCCTACTTTCTTGCCTTTCAGACAAAAAGGAACTTTTAATATCTTCCAATTTACCAAACAGAAACAGAATTGTTATTATTGATTCACGTGTGCAGCATCTTTCTGTGTCTGCTCTACACCAGGGGTTCATACAGCTTTATAAAGTACAAAATCAATTCTTTTTAACAGTGTGTCCTACATACAAAACTATATATTCCATAATTTCCCCAGTGTCTTTGAAAAACAAATTTTGGAACAAAAACATTGTAGAAAAATGTATAATATAGAAATAGGGGATATTTAATTTTTTTTCTGACTGGTATGTCCTATGCAGAAAAAGTTACATGATTGCATTCATGAATTATACAATAGTAAAATCCATGTGGACCAGATAATTTTCCAGCTTTTGTATTAATCTGGAATCTAAATTAAAATTTAAATCATTTAGATTCAAAATCCACATCTATTTGCTATTCTCTTATGGTCAATTTTAAATTATAAACAGTAGATGGCCTACATTTATTGATTATTATGTATATTATAATATTTTCTGTATTACTTGTCAGATTTATTGTACAATCCATTGATTTCAAAGGGAGATGAATCAGTGTTTTGTGTTGTAATCTACTTGAAGTACTAACTTTTATTTATGGAAATTACAGGTAGCTAAATACATATGAACTACAATATTAATATCTTTTATATAGAGAGATTCAGATGAAACATATTGTTTTGCATATTTATTTTTTGTTATTCTTTAAAATGTGGATGGAATTAAAAAGCAGGGAAAATAGATTTTAAATTAATTTTCATAACAAAGTTGTGCAATAATTTGCATGAAAAAGTGCTAAGTTAAAAAATCCATTGTGATTCTTTAATCACATCCAGCCTGATGAGCTGTCATTTCCTTGACAGGCAATAAAACCAGTTAACACCATTTGCAGAAAATGTGTTTCTTTTGAAGCTCTCTTGTTTATTTCTCTAGATTAGATGTAGAGCAATGGGGTTAATTTTTCTCCAAGTGCCTTTGTTTTTTCACAATACAATAGGAGCATTTGATTTTCTGAAATTGCCTTTGCAAGGAGGGTGGGAGAAAGTGGAGCAGAGATGCTCCCAATAATTTCCTTCCCAATATGGGACAGATTAGAAATATCCTCTAATTCTCTTAAAAACCCCTCTAATCCTATAAAAATCCAGGAAACTCCAATTTACCTGCTTATGATAACTCCCAGAACATCAGGTGAGCATGTCTACAAACATACTATGAACCTCCTCTTTGGGAATTATTAGATTTTTTAGGCTAGAGGGTGTCATTTCATTCTTAAGTTTTGTACTTTTCGCATTAAGGGGAAGAACAGGAGCCAACAACCTAAATTTGTTTCCTGTTGGATACTCTTCCAAGCTGGTTTTGTTTTCTTTAGTCTATCTCTAGAAGCAGAAGTGTAAAAGTGAGAATCTTTCACTAACAAGTTATTTCCAAGGTCAGTTTTGAAATCATTGCATAAATATAATTCAAACTTGATACATTTTTGTGCAAATTACAAGGAGAAAATAGCATTCTTTCCTTTGAGCAACCTGGTCTAGAGGGAGGTGTCCCTGGCCATGCAGGGGAGTAGTAACTAGATAATCTATGACATCTCAGTGCTGTGATCAGAGGCTCAGTGTCTAAATGGGGATGTGATGAGTGGTGTTTCTCAAGGGTTAGTACTTGGACCAGTGCTGTTTAACATCTTTGTTGGTGTCAGTGGAATTGAATGCACCCTCAGCAAGTTTGCTGACACCAAACTGTGTGGTGAATTCAACACGCTGGAAGAGAGGAATGCCATTCAGAGGGACCTTGACAGGATCAAGAAACGGGCTCCTGCAAACTGCATGAAGTTCAACAAGGCCAAGTTCAAGGTTCTGCACCTGGGTCAAGGCAATCCCATGAATGAATACAGGTTGGGAGGAGAAAGGATTGTGGACAGCCCTGAGGAGAAGGACTTGGGGGTGGACCTGAAACTTAACATGAGCCATCAATATGTACTTGCATCCCAGCCAACACTGTCCTGGGCTGCATCAAAAGAAGCATAGCCAGTTGGATGAGGGAGGTGATTCTCCCCCTCTGCTCTGCTGTTGTGAGACCCTACCTACACTACTGTGTCCAGTTCTGCCGTCCCCAACATAAGAAGGACAAAGAGCTCCTTGAATGTGTCCAGAGGACAGACACTAAAATGATCAGGGGGCTGGAACACCTCCCCTATGAAGACAGGCTAAAGAAGTTGGGGTTGTTCAGCTTGGAGGAGGCTCCAAGGTGACCCTATAGCGACTTTCTAATATCTAAAGAGGACCTACAAGAAAGTTGGGATAGGGCTTTTTACATTGGTGTGTAGTGAGAGAACAAGGCAAAATGGTTTACAACTTGAAGAGGAGAGATTTAGGTTAGACATTAGGAAGAATTTTTTCCTGTGAGGGTGGTAAGACATTGGCACAGGTTGCCCAGGGAAGTTGTGTCTGCCTCCTCCCTGGAAGTGTTCAAGGTGGGATGGGGCCTTGAGCAACCTGTTCTAGTGGAAGGTGTCCCTGCCTATGCAGGGGTGTTGGAAATAGATGATCTTCCAACCCTATCCATTCTGTGATTCTATGATGCCTTCCAACCCAAACCATTCTAAAGTAATCAGAAAGTAGGACTTGAGGTTGTTGCCAGGCATCAAGAATTTTGTAAAGTGGAGGTTTGGGTTTTCTGATGAGTAATATGAAAATTGAGTAACCTGACTAGAACCCTATAAAAAATTGTACAGTACCTCAGTGGACCCAACTAGAGCTAGACATCTTTTTACAAAAATACTGTACAATCTAACTATGACTAACTGTGATTGCTCAACAGAGGGTGTAACTCTTTCATGCTTTTAGCATGAAGCTCTTACAGAATGTGCTGAAAATGATCACATCTTATTTAGGGATCTACCTGTGTATCTTAAGTCAGTTAATTCTATTTAAATAATGCCAAAGTTAGTGACACAGTTGAGAATGAAATTGAAAGTGAAACACAATATGCCAGTTTTGATCATTCTGATCCTTTTTCCATTAAAATCCCGTAGCTTTTTCACAAATATCAGTAGAAGCTGAACCAGGTACTCTGTCATTCATAAATGTAAAATTAAATAGAAAACCAGATTGGTCAATAAGAATTAAAGTCTGTTAGAATTGTAGGTCCCTGCATCATACACCTCAGCTTTTTGAGACAACACTCATAAAACCAGAACTAATTTAAGTTTACTTTTCTGCCTCTGAGGTATTAATGATTGTGCCCTTCACTTTTCAGCTACATGCTGGAGTAATAGAGAAGTCATCAATACTGAAAGGTCATTTGTAAGTCACGTTTATAAGGGATATCCATCCTCACCTCAGGCTCACTGCTTGTCCCTTAGTTTTTCTCACAGAATCAGAACCTGTGAGCCCTCTCCCAACACTGTCAAGTGAGCTTGAAGAACACTATCACAATGACTCCTAATATTTTAATGCAGGTGGAAATGAGATGTCCTAGGAATTTGAAAACTGAATTTATTCAGCCAATAAGCCCATTGACTTTATTGTAAATATGGCAAATCTGACTGAATTTAAGGGAATGTAAACAGGAAGATGCATTCTTCCAAAGGGTACTTGAAAAAAATGATACACGTGACTCCAATTCCATGAAATTTAATGAAAAAGTTTGTGCAGGAAATTAGAAGTCCTGTAAAAAGAAATTGTAGCATCATACTAAAGGTGGCAACACACAGTCAGACAATCCTAGTTCAGCTGCCTAATTCTGTAGGCAAATGAACCTATTCAGTTAATGGAGACAGAAGTTTTGAAAAGGTTATTTAAACTGGGAATCTTATTTATAGTTTTGAATCAGTTTTAGGTGGAGTCTAGTCTACACTACCTGTAGTAGGAAATCAGGGCTCCTAGATGGCCAAGTGCTGAAAGCTCGATGAAGTAAATATCCTCAAGAGAAGAAATAACCTGGAAACTTCAGCTCTGATTGATTCATTTCAATAGAATGGATTACTTTTTATCACATTATGGTAACTTGTTTAGGGCATTATGATAGATGGAAAATAGAAATTGCGGCATGAATTTACAGAAGACTGAGACAGTCAAAGTTAGTGTCAGCACTTGTTTGATTAATGGAGCATTGAGAAACTGTGAAGTTCTAAAGGATCTGGAATTCAGTATAACACTGAAGTTAGGCAGTAAACTTGAAAAAAAAATTAAGCAAATACAGCCCCAAAGCTGATCCTGAAGGAATTCAGCAACCAACATAGCTTTAGATTGTATCTTGATGTCTTCCTTTAGCAAGTTATTTTCCCAGCTTATAACTTCAATAGTTTCCTGCTGGGTGTAACATCAGAAATCTGGCAGAATTTTCCTTAGATTTCTAATTCAGTTTTGTATAGACTGGATCCTGTCACTGACAGCTGTGTAAATCAGAAGTAACTCTAATGAAATCAGCAATCCAGCACTGGCTTAAACCATGTGTGAGATGAGAATCAGATCCTCTCACATTCCCTCCCTCCCAAGTGTCAGCTAAATAAGCTTTCAGGCTTTTGAAATGAATTCAAAGTTCAAATGTTGTGAGAGCTGACAGTGCCAAAATCCTATAGAACACATCTGCCCTTCATTGTGTCTGTACAGCATTCATCTGAAGGAAAAATTTAGTTTGTATGCTGAACCAGGACAAACCTACAACACTTATTAGTATCTTTGGACAGTGGAAATACATAATGAAACTGTCAGCATAATCTAAATTATGAGATAGAGAATTTATCTGCTGTAACACTAAATGAAAAGTGTTTTCCCCAGTACTCAGAATAATTCTCTGCTTTATATACTTGTCTAAATGCTGACCACATGTTGGGCAATGTGTTTGTAGCATTTGCCCCAGTGTTTGATTTTTGAACTGGCGTGCATTCATCACTCCAAGTAAGTAAAATAATCCAGGGGAAAAGCAGAAAATGCCCATTAAAGAAAACAATTTCAATAATAAGTTGAGTCCCTCAGGGCTGCACTATTAAAAAAAGCAATCAGGAACTTGGAGGGTGGGATTTTGTGCTTTTATTTTTATTTAATACTTCCACAAGGCCAAGACTCAAAGCCAAAGACTAAGACATTTGGTTAAAAACATGAAAAAAGAGAGTTCATTTAATTGTGAAGTTAACAACTAGTTTAGATTAGGAAATGAGCTCTTACCAAAACTGCCAAATATAAAAGTATTCCTTTGTCCCAAAAGACCCTCTGGGATGACATTCTTTACATATGTTATTTTCTGTTATATGATGTTCCACTAATGAATGAACAAGAAATGGTTAAATAAAACCATTTTAACATGGTTTATTTAATGGCAATATAATCATGAGCCAATCAGAAATCTTCAATTGTTTAGAGCTATGCTTAAAAGACTGTCTAGCATTTTCATTAAAACTTGTTATTTTCAGGGATTTATGCTCAGATGTAAACATTTTCTCCAGCTGACTGAGGATTTCAGTGTGAGTGCACAGTCTGATTTTACTAATTATGACTTAATGAAATGTGATATAAAAAGAAATTATTAAATATGGCTGAACTAACAGATTTGAATTCTTAACTGAAATACAAAATACATAATCTAAATCTGGAGCCCTAGGAAGAAGGATGACATTGTAGATGAATTAGATTGAAGTTAATTTTTGCTGGTAGTGAGTTGAGTTGTTTGGGGCAAGCCAGTTGACCTTTCTGTGACTCATTTTCTTATTTTAAATCCTGTTTCTAACAGAAATGTGAGCTTTTTCGAATTGTTGTATAGCAGTATACTGAAGTCTTCCTTTCTTCCCTTCCTTGGAGATTCATTCCAGCTATTCTTGTTAAAGGGTCTTTGCAGAGACCAGCCTTCCAGATGGTCTTAGGAACTTAAATAAATATTATCTTTCTAATCATACTCTGGAAGGTATTTTATTCTATGGGCCTGAGGAAAGCTTAAACTCAGGAAAGTAGTTAGGAAAACTTATTCACCTACTTGATTTAGTACAATGATGCAGCTATCTGATACTAGGCTTTTGGGATCAGATTCATACTGAATAGCATCAAAGTGATCTAGAAGAAATTCAGAGCAGAAATCTAAAAGAAGATGCTTTCTGTCTTGTTTCTTTCTTAAACTTGCTGTCTGGAGCAGTGCTTCTTTCCACTTATTCTAGGAAGAGTTTAGGAAAAATAATGTGTAGTATAAGTACTTGAGAAAAACTGCTGCAAAGATCTCCTTAATTTCTTTTCCTAGAAAGAAACAGATCTCTGTACATTCTTTATGATCTTGGTTAAAAATAAGTATTAGTTTTGATCCAGTCTTTGCCCTTAAAATTGTACACCGGCAAATAAATTCAACTTTGGGATGTAGAAATGCATATTTTACATATATATATATTGATGAACCAAAAAGAACAAGTTGTCTAACCTTCAAGAACCATTAATGAAATAATTCCTGCTGTGATTATTTTTCCTGTTGACCTTATTCTGCTACTCAATTGATCTGGTGGCTGCTGAAATGTCAGATGAAATGTGAAGATGATGAGCTGTCTGGTGTATCTTTTTTTTTCAGCTGTCACATCCCATCTTGTTTTCACCTGAGGTTTGTGTTTTTCATTATAATTACTCCTGGGTAATGCTAGTATATGCAAAATGAGGGATGGAGAAGGTTGGAGGTGGAATGTGTTCAAATTCATTAGTCAAGCAGCTACTTTAAAATTAATCATAACAGAAAAGATACCCTTCTCTTTATGGTCTTTTTTTTTTTTTTTTTTTTTTCTTACTCCTGCAAGCACATATCTTACCTAGTGATACAGGAGTGAAACTTGGGAATATAATTTCCTTTCTTACTTTTTCACCAATGTTGTATATTATTGTGCAAAATTAAACGATTTCCCCACCACTAAAATCCTCAATCCTTTTGAAATGTATTTTAAACTTAAGTAAGTTGAAGACATCACTCTCCACCATCCACATCCATACATTTCAGTTTTTGTAGGTACTATGTGCTATCCTCTTGCCATTAGGTACATCTGCTGGGCCTTCAAGAGGGAAGAATAATGCAATCATTATTACTGGTATATATATTCATATGCTCTAAAATGAAGTTTCCACTAACTCTACTAGATCAGTAAACAAAAAAATCCATAAAATCTAAGCTCTAACAAAGTTCACCAGTGCATACTAAGAGCAGGCAATTTACAGCTGCTTTTCCATCTCCTTTTTATCAGTGAGGTATTCTGTATATCTAAGCAGAATAGGTCAGTCCTCTATAATTTACCTGTTCATTTACCAGTGAGCCAAACGTACAGCTTATTTTCCTTATATATCAGTCTCAGCCTATTACTCTGCATATTGACTTCAAAAAACAGAAAATTACTTGGCAATCAAGGTTAATATTAATGAACTATTTTAACATTTTTCTGTACAAAGATCTGTTCTTCTGTGCCACTTTCTTTCCTAATGTAATTGCAAAGACAGATGTATTTTCATTTTATAAATAATAACACCTAGCTTGACTATCAATTGACTCTTAAGTATTTTTATGAAGTGCTGATTTCTCTGCTTTTCTTCATTATTTGCATTCTTTAACAAATAGCATTTATGAGTTGAATAAGACCTGTGGATTTTCAAAACTTTGTTTGAAACACCCCTCTATGTTATGAGTTTGGTCTTTGTGAATGTTCAACAGACAGTCATGTTATTTCTATTTACTAAAAAACCTGACCTTTATCTTTATAAAACAATCTTTAGAACGCTTGGTCTCTTATACATAGTATGGAGATGCACAAAAAGCAGTAACACCAGCATAACCAGAAAATTTCAGTGTAGTACGGGTTTTTATTATCCTTCTATTTCCTCAAGAAAAAAAAAAATAATCCATTTATCTGCAGATGTCGCCTTCAGGTTTAAAACATCTGATTTCATTATGGCTGAAAGAAAATATGTAGATTACGTTCATTAATCTTTTATTCATCTTGTCACGCTGTTGAGATGACACTTTCAGCCTTTACTGATTTCTCTGTCCTGTGGAGTAGGTCCTGTGTTTCCCTATAAATATGCTTTATCCCCTATAAGCTGAGGATATTGTAGCTCCTCTAATCCTTTTGTACTTAGTGCGAATTCTGGTAGTGGTAAAAGTTGTCTTCTACTCCAGACAAGCTATTCAAGCAGCTTCCTATTTCCTCTGGAAGTTGCAACAAAATCCCTGTAGGTTGTAAAGCATAAAAAAAGCACTATTGATGCTCTAAGAAGCAAGGCATTATTCTACCCTTTCAGTTAGATCAGTAAATATTTTTTACACATATCATACATTCATAGACTCATAGAGTCATAGCATGGCTTAGGTTGGAAGTGACCTTTAAAGGTAATCTAGTACAACTCCCCGTGCAATCAGCATGAACATCTTCAACTGTATCAGGTTGCTCAGACATTTGTCCAGCCTGATCAAGACTTCCATAAGTTATCTTGCTCATATTATGCATAATAAAACATAAAAACAAATGAAAGCAAACTAGCAGACAAACCAACACTTTTAGACAAATCAATAACAACTTATTTCTGGATATAACTATGGAACATTTTGTATTAGAAATTCTTGGGGTCTTCTCATTCAAGAAACATACATAAGTTGGTGGGTTTTATAATTTCCCTGTATTATGATGAATCTCTAAATGATTCAAATAAATTGTTTGCTTCTTGTCTGGAACAGCTAAAATAAAACATATATCAGTGGTTCTTTAGGCAGAAAAAATGGTTATAGAAGAAATTACAAAGACAAGCCATTTTCTTATTTTGTTCCTCCTTAGAAATCTTCATATTTCATCATAGAAGTCTAAGGGACTGTAGTATGGTGTTGTGGTTTAACACTGGTCCGGCAATTAAACCGAGTAACAAATGTTCTCTATTAATCCCCCTCCCTCATTAAAAAGGAGAGAGTATAAGGAAGAGAGACTTATGGGTTGGAAATTGAACTACACAGCTTTAATAAAACAGTAATGATAAAAGGAAAAAATTACTAAATATATACAAATATACAGGAAAATTGATACCACGTTCTTCCCTCCTTTCCCCCAATAACTCTCACATCACCACCGAGGCTGGTCCAGGAAAGTCCAGGCTGGAATCCTGGATTCAACAGCAGTTGGGAGCTGGAGGCAGGAACACACAGATAAAGGCTGGGTTGGATCGGGACCACAGGCAGACAAATGGATAGAATCCTCCCAGGGTGCTGAAGCAAACAGGGACAGGTGAAGGAAAGGAAGCAGGAAGGGCAGGAAGGGGTTTGACCCTTGTGGTCCCTCAAATTTATACTGAGTATGATGTGTATGGGATGGAATACTCTGTTTGGTCAATTTTGGTCATTTATCTCATCTCTTCCTCCCAAAAGGAGGGTTGCGAGTGTGACATCTTTACTTCTTTTCTGCTTCTGGAAGGCAAAATGTTCCTCAGAACTGAGCAGTGTCCTTGGTTCTGCATACCAGTCTCTAGCTGTAACTATAAACATTGAGTGTTATCAGTCCTAGAAGCAGACACTAACTGAGAAACTTGCTGTTAATTTCAGCAAGTGCAGCTACTTACAAGAGACTTAGCTGAAAGCAAAAGTAGAAGACAGAAAATCACCTTTATCCTGGCCCAAACCAGGACATATGGAAGATAAATTTTTTTAGCTTCATCTCTTCACTGAGATATAGCACAGTAAGCAATGACATTTATTAGGACTAAGATAGGTGATTAATGAAAATTATTTTCACAGTTTGAGTTATTATTAGTTATTAGTGTCTGTATTATATTATGAGTTATTAGTGCCTGTAATTTTTAGGCAATTAATTGCAGACGTTTGCAGGCCTTTGTTGACCTGAGTTTGCATTTTTCTGCCTTAATTCTAATTTCTCTTTGCAAGGCACGTGATGAGCCTGTGAATAATCTTGACATTTTGTTATTTATCCTTGAGGTGCCACTATACTGATAGTGGAAGTGAGGACAGAATCTTCATCGTGAGCAGCAGAGGGAAAAGAGGCAATTTTATTGTGTATTATTTCTCTATTTATTCTTTATATTCTTCTGTAAAAGACATCAAAATTCTGCTTGTTTGCTATATGATTCTGTTCTCTGAGGAAAAAGTAGCGCATGACATAGCACGTAAATTACAGATAATGTAGTACATATGCAAAGACACTATTTGAAATGCTTCAGGTTAATTTTTGTTTTAAATAACGATACATTTGCTTGAAAATTGATCACTTATATGCAAATTGAGGAAAAATATTTTATTATTACATCATTCTATATTAATCAGTGTACCTCTTCAGTGACTGCATACAATAGATATCCCATTTGAAATATCTTTGGGATGTATGTAAGCAATGAAAATTACATCAAAATGGGAACCATTTTATTTTGTAGTTGACCAGATGCTTCAGAATACAAAAAGACAAATACAAAAAATCAATCAAGAGTGAACTGATCCTTTTATGGTTGAGACAAAGGACTGAAAGTCAGAAAATTTGATTTCAGTTTCTAAATCTGTTACAGGATTTCTGTATGATCTTATTTAATCATGTTTTCTCTCCAGACCTTGAATTGTGATCTGTTTAGAGGAAAAACTATTGTTTTTACTTCTGATACGTTCTCTTTTTTTCATTTTTAATTTTGTTAGGTACAGTATATACAGTATTACCCTGAAAACTACACTCAGCACTTTAAAGTGTAATGTCTCAGCTTTCAGAGGAATGAAGGCTCTCTAGAGCCACAGGTCTTTTGTGGCTGAATTTGCCTTTTGAACATGGCCCCATGCCAGCAAACACTTTCAGACTCAGCAGACATTTTTACTTATGCAAGCCCGCACCAAGTATTCATCTTTGGGAGATTTCCAGGCAGGTAGGCAGGTAACCTAAGCTGGGAATGCCTCTTTTCATAGTCACAAGAGGAACCCTCTTGCAGTGAGTTGGCATCATGGTGGCTATGTCTATTTGTCCAAACCTTTCCCTGTCCTCCCTGCAGGGCCTTGCAGAAGCTTTCATATGACTGCCAGCAGACAGATGTGTCACTTGTGTTCCATTATGATATTCTAATATGCTACTCAAATTTTGGTGCCTTATTTTCTTCAGGAACCACTGGATTAAACAACATTCATTGAAATTATGAAATGTTTGACAGTAAAAACAATCATTAACAGACAGAATTTTCCTCCTTTATACTTAAAAACATTCAAAGATTATCTAGCTAATCACTCACTCCTATCAGGTGTTATGGGACCTCATGCTAAATTGGTCATTGTGAAATATTTCCCTACAAAAATTAGAGAGAAATGTTTGACTGAAAACCATTGTTTGTTTGTTTGGTTTTTTTTTTAATAAGCATGAACAACTGAGTTTATTTTATTATAATTAATTAGTTTATTGTAATGCATTAATATGTCAGATATTTTTTAGTTATACAACCATCAAAAATAACATGAAAATGCAACAGAGAATGTAATCAGTACCTTCTTTGCATTTAATTCTTTCTTTTTTTAGTCTAGATTTTATAAGTTGAAATGTGTATGTTTAGAAACATGAATAACCCCCAATTCTGCAATCATAAACTGTGTTTGAATTGATATTTATTAGAATGAAACACATTTGTAAGTATGTATGAGAAGTTTTCCAAGTATATTAGTGTGTATTTGTGTACACATAGACACAAACATCAACAGTTTCAGTATATATAGGTCCTTATTTCTATCTTTCACTTCAGGCTATGTTCTATGTAAATCTGACACGTCATATTACATGTGAATATCACCTAAGTGAGCAATTTAAAATGGAAACAAATCTAGTGGTACCCCATAACTATGGTAAATCAAGTTTATTTTCTATTTTTAAAACATAGCAGGACATTCATTCCTCACAGTGTTAGATGTTTTGAAATACACAGAAAAGGATATTTAAAAAATTCCTCCATTCCTCCTTTAGACATATAGATGTATCTGTAACTGGACTTGCTATCTACCCCTTCTGTAAACAGTTGGGGAAAATACCAGTCTAAATGTGTGATTCGCCTCATCTAAAGTCAACATCTATTTACTGTCTTTGTTTTGTATAATGGATAATTTCTCCTCATAATTTAAGATATTGCCAAGAGTAGGTCCCATGGAACTTCATACAGTGAATGTTTTACATGGTTAATTAGTTTTTTAAAGAATTTATGCAGTGCATCAATATTAACATTTGGTCATCCACATGGCTTTCTAAAAAGACAGTATGTCCAAAATTAAACAAGAGCTAACACACTTAAAAAAAAATCAAGATAATAGTTTGCTATGGATGCCTACCCAACAGGAAGCAGTGAAGTATCTTCAGATACACCTTATCAGCTGGGTAACTTGCGTCCTTCACAGCCAACGTGTGTCTGCTCCTGGTATGGGTCTCTGGCACTGTTCAGTGGAGAGTAAATGTTTCCTCAATTTTGTCAAATCAGAAGTGCCTTCTGTTCCCTTCATGGCTCAGAAGCTGCATTATATTGCAGCTTTTCTCCAAGAGATACCAACAGTCATAAGAAATAAAAGATCTGTCTTAACAATTTTGGGATCACCACGTACAGAAGAATGCACTAAAGACTGGACAAAGGTTACATGCACTCCAGATTGTGTTATGCATCTGCTATTTAAATGTTCTTGACTTATAGCAGATATTTCCATGGGGCAGGTGCAAGAATCATCCCCTTAATGATCGTTATTTCTCTCTAACATCTTTTTACATTCAGCCTTCCAGTGAATGAATTCTTAAGAGCTCCTTACAAATGAAATATTATTTAAGCAGCCATATTATGTTTAACTAGACATTTTCATAGATACATAGATTACCTCAAGTCCAGAAGGAACTGTTACATCAGCTAGTTTGATTTGAATAATGCAGACTATATAACCACATCTGTTCCCCTTACAATGGTCTCTGTAAACTTTGTTTGGCTGCAGCTCATCTCATACAGATACATGTTGTCTTAATTTGATGATACAGAAATGGAGAGCACTACTATAGCAGCAGCAGTAGTAGTAGTAGTGCATTCACAGGATGAAAATTAAGTACAGTTTAAAATGTATGCTATTCTTGCTGTGATCAAGCATTTCAAGTTAATTCCAACTTCCTTAAAGATAAGTCCACCTTCCATTTGATTTTCTTTTTAAGTTGACTTGGAGCTTTGTTGAACAAATTACTTCGGGGATGCAATTTCCATGGTTATTTGCAGCCTAATATTTAGTTCACTTATTGGAGAAAAGCACAAACAAAATTGGCTGAGTGGGGTCTGACTTATGGCCCTGAAAAAAATCTTTTTTTCCTTTCCTCTCCACCCCCACTTATTTTAAAATATTAACGATGTCTGAAAGCTGCAGTCTAAAAGCTTTGGTTTAGTTGCTTGAGAAACTAATATTGACACCCATTCTGTCAGGATATGGCTATCTCACCTCTGATTAGTTCAGAATCACCAGTATTGAACATTTGGAGTTAAGTATCCACACTCACTGTTCATTTAGTGGATCAGGAAAATGCAGTGTTATGCTTTTCTCTTTGCTACTTCTGAGAAAAAATTGTGATTTCATAGTATTTTACCTCTGTAGAAGATACAATTTAGATAGGGAAATATTTTGAAGGAAGTGCAAAGAATTTGAAATATAAGATACACATGTATGTGCGAAACAAGGAGGTAGAAAACTTCTTTTTCTTTTCATAAGCTGAATTCTCTGTGAATATTTCCTTTCATAAATGAAGCTTTCTACTTTAAGTAGTTGCTGGAAAATATTATAGCCTGAGTCAGACAAGTAATCTTACCAAATCAGCTCTGCAATGACCACAGTGCTGTAGGTGGTTCAGGGGCAGAAAGGCTTTGAGACAGCTCCAACTCCGCTAGATGTTATAATTGTTATAATTTGTCTTATTTATACTCTTTCTGAGCACCACTTCTGATTTGATTCTGGAAAGCTGCATTGCATTTATTTCCTCTGTCACAAGGTTATTGAGAAGATTAATTATTAAATGTTTTAAATGGTGTAGCAGTCAGCAATAACTATCACTATAATTTATGATAATTGAACACCTAAAACCCTTTTTTTTTAGCAGAAGAAAAGTTAAAAGTTTAATGTCAACCTAGATTTGGAATAGAATTCAAATTTTCTGTAATAAAAAGCTCAAAACACGAAACCCCAATCCAAAACCAAAAAAATTAATTGAAGTAAGGGGGATGGTAATCAGAAACTGAATACAAATGTTTTCTTTCTTTAGGGGAAAACTCAGTTCATTCATTTAATATTTAAAAAATTCTCTTGCAGTGATGTGAATTTAGAGCAACATCATCGTTCTTTCGTACAGACTAATGAAGGAAATGATCTAGGAGGAGGAGGGAAAAATACAGTCCACATTACTTTGCTTTCTGTGGGAAATGCATGATAAAATGGTCTTCAACAGTGTGGCAATGGATACTAAACTGGGGCCTGTAAAACACATTGGGTGGAAAAATTATTTCATTTTTACTAACACGAAAGCTTAAAATAAATTATCTAGAATTGTTTTCAATTAAAATCTTTAATGATAATCTTTAATAATGATCTTTCACTTTGTTGTTTGGGTTGGTTTTTTTTTTTTTTGGTGTGTCTTTCTTTTCACTGATTAAGAACCTGAGAACATTTTATGGGCACTCTAAATAACTATCTGCACACTACCTACAGATCTTTGGTTGGTCCTTCATGACTTCCAAAACATTGATGCAGTGACCCTGGCAGACAGGCAGTTTTGCAGTTTTGTTACCATAGGGAATTAGTATCTGATTTCTGTATTCTGTGCTCTCTGGAAACTTGATCTAAACTGGTAATATCTAGATATTTATGCCTTTGCATAAAAATGTGGACAGTCAGGAGGTTCAGTAGAGAAATTCTAATAAAAACAGATTTCAGTCTTAAAAAACTTCTGCTGATAATTTCTTACAATAGGAAGTGTAAAGAGTTAAAAATTTTTGAATGTTGGATATTTCTAAGCCTCCTGCTACAGACATGCTTATTTTTTATATTAGAAGGTTAATGATACCTGCCTGACACCTGGATGTCTGCCTGCCTGTGTAAGCTTCTAGGGGTTTCCTGGGGCCTGCCAGCAGAAACTCACTGCCAAAGTCTACTTGCCAGGAGAAACTCACTGGTTGAGTTTACCAATGCAATCCCCAGACATAATAATTACGTTGTAATGAGGAAAGGATTAAAAGGCATGACTCTTGTCAAAGCTGGTTGTGGGGAAAGCTGTTGGTGAATTCTGACTCTTTGGCTCCTTCCAGTTTGTCTGGACAAGAAGTTTGATGATGATGGTTACAACAACAACTTAATGTATCTATTTTTCCCTAAGAAGCAAGGAGATATAAATGCACAGTTCAATGTAGACACAAAAGGAGGGATCTCAAAGCTGTAGATTTTCTCCTGGGGAAAGTTGAGAGGTGCAGATTAACATCAGCACAACATGACTGAGGTTGGACCCTTTTACAGAGACTGAGCTGTCTGCAAGAGGGCAGAGGCTGCGTCATTTTATATTCAGTTATCACCATTAGTAAACACATCCCCTGAACCATCACCACCTCCTTATTCTAAATGGTTATTTCAGAGTTTTTACTCCTGTTCTTTGAATGATCCTGTCCCAGCTTGCACCACTTTGGTGTAGACAGGTGTGAGGGTTCTACCATCCTCACTGTAATTAACATTGCTAATGAATGAAATACTGTAAATCACCACCACCCTTTCAATTTGAATGATGCTGCAGTTTTAGTCTAATTTTATATTTTCAACCTTCAAGCCCTAGCTTGTTCTTACTCATTATATCTTCTTCTTCTTACCCATTATATCTTCTGTTTCTTTTTGCCTTAAAAGCCCAATTCTGTACCTTTTTTTGCAATCTCGGTCACAGATTTGACTCATTTTCAAATTAATGGAAACTGAGTTCTTACTTTCTTAGTCTCCTATTACATTTCCTACTTCTGGCTTTGCTTATTATTTCTTAAAGTAACTAGCCTAATTGTCTAGTAAAATTGGAAACACCAGCAGAAAATTTTCATTGCTATTGGAAGATCTTCCTCTTCTCAGTTTTTAGAACGTCTTGCATTGACAGAAGGCTATTGATAAAGTCTTATTTTTCTACTAATTATTCAGTTTGAATGTTGGACTAGAAACAATTAGTTGTGACAAATTGGAATATAAATGAAGGATAAAGAGAATGACATGTTTGAGATCTTTTTAATAAATTTCATTCTATTTTAGCTAAGCTGTTGTGTCAGCTAAATGGAAAGAGTTAAAGTTTAAGCCTTTAAAAAAATTAAGATAAAATAAAAGAGTTATTATGGGATATTATGTTTTATCTATTCAAGGTATTATCATAGAATCATAGAATAATTTGGGTTGGAAAGGACCTCTAAAGGTCATCTAGTCCAACCCCCATTATCTATGTGTAAAACTACTTTATGTATTTATCAATATCCAAGATTTTACTATGGTAGTTAATTTGTTTATGAAATTTTTTTTCTCATAAGTGTGACATAGGTGGTAAAAAGTCACTGATGAACCCTCTGAAAACAAAACTTGGAAAAAATAGATCTCTAACAAGTCTTTTTGTCTTTTGTGTAAGTTTTACACTATGTCCCTGGGGTTACAAAGAACAGGGTTTGAAAGATCCAACCATAAATGCAGACAATTCAAAGTGTTTAATATCTCCATATTTTGGTGTATCTTAGCATACAGCTCATTTGTTTTAGAAAAGACTGAAGTTAAATGCTTCATGTATCATGTTTTGTTCTAATATATCCTATAATTTTCACAGCTAGGAGGAAACTTGGATAATGAACACTTGAGTCTTTCATTAGATGTGTTAAGCCTGCTACAATACTTTTCTTTTTGTTGGCCTTGACTCCAGAGTACCTATTTGCATGAATAACTTCAACATATCAACAGTTTCACCAGTTTCAAGGTATAAGAGAAGGTTATTCCTCTGTCTTTAAAGTAATTTTTACACTGTAAGTGAAAATATATAAAAAATCTACACATGAAAGACATTTCTTTGCCTTTCAGAAATGTATTTAGGTAAACAAGACTTGTCTTTGTGTCCAATGCTGAAAGAACACCTGTGAATAAATCCACCTTGATATTAATACATATTTGTTTAGAGAGATCTTCATGAGTACTCTGTTACTACAAAAGCTTAGAAATACAAAAGACTGTTTCTTTTACTTAAACAAGCAATAATTACCCCATTAGCAAAGTATTGTATTGAAGTTCTGTGGTAAGGAGGACTCAAATTTAAGGAAGGTTTTGAATTCATTTGTTCTGGGCATTACTGACATATTTGGAACAAAATATATTACCTGAAGATAGATTCAATTTTTGACCAAGTTATTTTAAAATTAAAACCCCCTCAGATTTTTTCCAAGTATTTTTAAAGTTCATGTTGCTTTGCTGAATTTTTTCACTAAGTAAAAAACCCCACAACTTCTAACACTGTACTTTCAGAACAGCTTTCCTCTCATTATTTTAAAACTCAAGATTTTGGTATTTATATACCTCATGATGTACATCTTTTAATTTCTCTTGTGCTTTTTTTCTAAATAATTGTAGCTGCTCCCCTTAATCCCTGCAAAGTGGATGAAGTACTCTAAATTCTTCTTAAATAACTTGAGGATTGCCTGCCTTTTGCATATATGAAGTATTCCTTTGTAGAATATTTTCTGGGGGTCTTTTATTAGTTGAAAATGCAGTATCCTGGCACTATTTATCCACAATCACATGTATACTTATCCTCCTCTGGGAGCCAAATTACTTTTTTTTTTTTTTAACTTTTTTTTTTTTTTTCTTTTCTTTCCAAAAGATTAATAATAAATGGATGTCTGTTAAAAAAAAAAAAAAAAAAGGTTTCATTTGATAATTCTACCTATTTCTAACCCAGGGTTAGCTGATATATTTAACATCAGATCTAAGAGAAGACATAAGTAAGAGAAGAACACTCTATATGCTCTTTGATAAAATTTGGTACATAGTACAATGCAGTGGATATTTTTGTCTTTGTCTGCAGAAAGGAAAATAAAGTAAATGGCCAGATCATAGGGCCTACAACTCTAAACTGTTTTTGTGCAGGCTGTGCAAGGAACAGGATAGATGTTGCCATGTATTTATCTTCTTATAAGAATCCATGTCAATCTTGCAATTTGGAAACAAGTACCTGACTCTGCAAAATACTGTTCAGATTATCTCCCGCTAGGGGATTTCTGAGATCACAAAAAACAAGGAATCTTTTAATTTTCTCCTTGTCTCTCTTAAATCTAACCTTATATCTAATCTCAGCCTGGACATATTCTTTAAGGTACATCACATTTGCAATAGGTGTATAGCAAGTACTGAACGTCCTAATTAAAAACTTGAGTGATTAGTGACAAACTGAGTAACACACTTGGAAATTTCACAGGGAGAAGTAGGATTAGTTCAAGCTGCTGAAGGGAGATGAGATTAAATGAGAAAAGTTGTGGGAAAAAATGCATCAGGAAAGACGTTCTATCAAAAAGCATTATTAAATGCAGAAAAATAGATGAAGGTTGACACTTTAAGTTTCCTGCTGTCATTTTCTCTTCAGAGGATGAAATGGAAGACTCCAACATGGATCAGACTCAAACTGCAGAGTTACACACACTGGCATTTCATAATGGCTTCTTAACTCCCAGCCTTGTTCACCTCCCTCCCTTTAGTTTTAAGGGATTTTTTACCAGTCTTTATGATGTGCATGAGCCAGGATATTCTAGTGAAGGCAAATGTTTCATATTAGAAATCTGAACCTCATTTTGAAGCCAGAGCTGTTTTCCTGCTGCAGGTGTTCTTTCTAGGTTTTATGTCCTTTTAAGGTATGTCTTGTGGTCCCAGCTGCTACACTTAAAATGTCACACTGCAAATATGAGAATAACTTTGCTGTGTGTTGGAGTATCCCTTCCCCTTTGAGCTGCCTGGACTGTAATTGTAAAAGTCACAAGAAAATATATAGACTCATGGGACCGTCAGACAGTCCAAAATGGCTTCTGCAATAAATCTTCATTATTCATCTATTTAATTTTTTAAGTATTTAATGTTGAAAATTATTTATTTTCAATAATAACTTTGCCATCACTATTAATGCTATATTTGTCATCATCCTGAGTCAGTTTCTCTTCTGAAAAAACGTTTCTTTCTGATATGCCTGGAAATGAGTGACATACGAGTATCAGATGCTAAAATGTAATGAGAAATGATGCACACCTGGATGCAAAAGTAATAACTCTAGATTGCCTGGACAGATGAGAAGCAGATGTTAGTGTTCTTAAGGGATTTTTTTTTTTTTTTTTTTTTTTTTTTTTTTTTTTTTTTGTCAGCTAAAGAATATTAGTCTACTGACTGAATGTAATACATCCATATTGGTTTGGGCCAGTTCACTTGGTAAGTGATGTTGATCTAAATTGATGTTTCCAAACAAACCATTCACGTTGTCAATAATTTGGATGCCAGTGAGCTGTATTGTTATGCTAGACTGCATAAGCTAACATTCAATGCCAGGCTGAACTTGCTGTGCTATTTGGTAGGATTAATCACTGTAAAAGAACGGCTTCCCAGGTGTATTGTGTCATGTGTTTCATGATGTACTGAGTAAAGAACCAAAATGTCTGACCCACATCTTGCACTGTAAGTTCTTCCTAGGTTCTTCGTTTCTGGGAACTCCTTTAATAACAAATGTGTTCCCTTAGTGTAAATAAATAATGGAGTGCTGACTATAGCAAATCCCAGTGATGTTTCCACTGAAAAATCTCAAATTCACCTAGAGGGAAGAATGTGAGTGCTCTGGGTTGATGTGGTGCAGTTTTTGGTAGCGGGAGAGTGGCCCCAGGGGTGGCTCCTGTGAGAAGCTGTTGAAAGCTCCCCCGACTCCAAAAAGTTTGACCTCACCTCTGGCTAATGTTGAGCCCATCAGTGACAATGGATTCACCTCTGCGAGTAACATATTCAAGGAGGGGAAACAAGTGGCTATAAGACCTCTGGTAGAGGAGAGGAGGCGTAGAGTGAGAGCGTACCTCAGGTGAAAGAGCCATGTCAGAACAGAGATACCATGGTTGGTAAGGAAAAAGAGGGAGAGAGTGCCTGAGCAGACGTTCTCCTACATCCTGCAGAGAGACAGCAGGTTGTCCCCCTGCAACCCATGAAGGAGCATGGTGCAGCAGCCAGTGATGTAGCACAATGCAGCAGATGTGGACCTGCAGCCATGGAGTGTCCGTGCACCAGAGGAGGTGACTGTTCCTGAAGCAGACTGTGACTCTGTGGGCAACCCACACTGAAGCAGTCTGTTCCTGAGGGACTGTACCTGGTGGGAGGGACTCACTTTGGAAGGGTCTGTGAAGGACTCTCTCCCATGGTAGGGACCCATGTTGGAGTAGGGGAAGACTTTAAAGAATCCTTCCTGGGGAGGAAGGAGAAGCAGAAAACAACCTTTGATGAACAGATTGCAAACCCCACTCACTGTCCCCCTATGCCACTGGGGGGTGGAGGTAGAGATATCAGGAACAAAATAATTTGGGCCTGGGAAGAAGGGAGGGCTGTGATAAGGTATTTAAGCTCTGGTTTTTTGGTGTCTTTTTTGTTTTGTTTTTTCTGGATTTTTTTTTGTTTGTTTGTTTGTTTGGGGTTTTGTGTGTGTGTGTGTGGTTTTTTTTTCTTTCCCGTTTCAGTTTGATTAATGATAAGTTAAGTTGATTTTTCCCTAAGTTGAGTCTGTTTTGCCTGTGATGGTAATTGGTGTGTGAAACTCTCCCAGTTCTTGTCTTGACCTATAAGGTTTCAGGGGGATTTGCTCCTCGCCATCCCAAAACTGGGAGGTGGGGTGTATGTGCATACACGTAGTCCTCTGTTAGTGGCTAGTAACAATGTGGCTAAAGCATGAGAGTGAGTTATGCTTTTAGGAAACCAAAATTTAAAAAATAGGTGCAGAATCTATAAGATAATATGTGCAAAGATCAACATTCATAGCTCCAAGCAACTGGAGGGTTCAACTAGGACATCTTGGGACTCAATATAGCTCCCAACACTTTCTTCAGAATTTCTGCTCAACAAAAAAATCTTTTATTAGCTTTCTTGAAAACAAAATGCATTAGGTCTTCACTGTACTAGAACACAAGGACTTCCAAAATAAATTTATTTTCATGATGCAATTTTTCTCTTTGAAGGGGAAGGTAGATAGTTTGATCTTTTTGTCTTGAGTGTTTCAAAATTCATGTTTCCATAGAGGCACACTGATATCACTGTTACATCTACCACCTTCCAAAGTAATTAATTTTCTAAAATTTCCACTTTATAATAAATTGCTGGCTTCTGCAATAAATAGAAGGTGATAAACTATGATTTACATCTGATAAACCACTGTGAAGCGTTAACTTTGAAATGAAATATTATGACAGATTGGTATAACACAGCAGTTTATCCCTTCTCTTGATCACAAATTGGACAAAATTTGGAACATTTGGAGACCAGCCCACCTCTAGCCACCATCTGCTTGTTGTAAAATACTTTTGTTTTTTTTTTCTTTGTTGTTAACACAATAAAAATAAATCTAAATAGTATTAAAGTTGTAACGAAACCCCAGCAAAATGGCAATAATTCATCTGAATTGTGCCTTGTTTAAAATTAATTTGATGCTCCTTTTTGTTATATTTTTGGCCTTCTACTATGTCCTGCCATTTGTTGCATTTCAAGTAGCCATCCAGCAGTGACAGGCACTCCTCTCTTCTCTTAAAGGATATTTTTAAACCTTTTACTCTTGATTTAATTTTGATGCATTGTAGATTGTATATTTTAAACTTTCAGCTACTAAATCTAGTCCCAAAAACAGGTAAAGTACTGTATCTCTGAAATTATAAGTGTCCAATTGCATTCAAAACAGGTGGTTTTGTTACAAGCTAAGCTCTAAGCATTGTCTTCTTTGCTCAGTACTTTGTTCTGTCTGGGTAGGTTACGAATTACTTTTTTGAAATTTTTTGTCCTGTACTTTTTTCTTCTTCCTCTTCCATCTGTGACTAGGAGAGTACCCCTTAATCTGGAAAAAACCTCCAGAAATGAAATGCTCTGCTTGATTCTGGTGGTTTGTTGGTTTTTTGCTTTTGTTTTTTTGTTTGTATTTTGTGCTTTTTTTTTTTTTTTTTTTTAGAATAATGGCATGACATGGAGTATAATTATCACAGTATGTCATATGCTGTAGAAATTGCTGTTATGTTGTGTAGTTGGCTTCAACTACAAAATACATAAATAAATAACAACTGTCCAATGATTTAGTCAGGCTGCATTGATTAGAACAATTGATTCCCATGATTCATATCTTCCTAGCTCATCCATTATTTAAATGTTAGTGTAAACACATTGAAATTCTTTCAGACTCCTGCAGCTCCCCACAAGAATGAGCCTAGTAAACATTGCTGGCGGAATGTCCTGATTGACAGTCCTTCCCCCAGAGATAGCAGAATTACATTCAAGCTCTTTCCAGTGAGAGAGCCAGAGGAAGTATGTTTGAAATTATCAATGCATTTCACCTTCCAGTATTTTCTCATATGAAGCTGATTCTGAAAAAAAATTTGTTTTCTCAGAGTACCAGATGCTTTCAGACTGATGGCCAGATGCAAATAAATGAACAATTATATTTGTGGAGGATATTTATCTTTCACTGCAGACAATCTTAAAACTTAGAGTCCTTGTGTCACTCAGGTCCTAAAGGCTTACTTATTAGGGAACATAATGTTTGTGCTTGGCTTAAATGCCACAGTAATATTTTTTTTACAGAACAAATCTTCAGGACACAGAACTCACATTCAGCAAATCTTGCCCAAGAAGTCATACCTGTTTATGAAGTGCCTAGCTGGAAACCCAGGCAATATTTAGCTAAATTAATATTATGAATCTGTAAATGTAATCTCAGTTCATATTATGTTCTCTCCTGAAATTGCATTGTTGGCAGAAAAACATTGTGTTGTACAAACTATTAGCAGGTCCTGCCTATGGGATGTGATACAGATAACAGAGGTAAGCAAATTATTTCTTGATTCTTTGCAGTTGGGACACACTGCTGGTATTTAGATCTATGCATCCTGCTACAAGCCTGCACTGGTACTTTTCCAAGTTCCATGCATCTAAATTCCAAGGACTTGTTTAGTAAACTGATGCAATTAGATGCCCAAAGCTAATCAAGATTTTTGCAGAGCTTTAAAATAAAAGACTTTAAAAATAATCCTTCAGAAGCTGTACTGTTTTCGGTAAGCTTCTTTTCTGATCGAGTTCATACTGATACATTGTATTTTTATTTGACCAAAGAATGCTGTTTTCTCCCAGGAGTTGCTATGGCTGGATATTGTCTACAGCTGTGAACTCAACCATTGCTCTTCTATTACCTATCATTCATTTTCCATCTAATATCTTTGCAAATAGTTTTCTTTGTTCCTATAATATCCTTACTGTCCATTAATTGCCCTGCTTTTTTTTCCATCCTCACTTTTTTCTGTAAAGGAGGTGAACGACCTGCTTTGCTTGTTTAATCATTTTTTTGTGTGTGTTTTTTTTTTTTTCTCATTTCTGCCTCTTTGCTTGACATACAAAGCCACCATGGAGAAAAGTGCTGTGTAAATTTCTAAGTATCCTTATCTATAGTCTAGTGCTCAGGTAGTGATATGTTTCCTGGTTTATTTGCTGTCATAACCAAAGTTCTCTTGGCCATGTACTTGTAATTTATGGTTACTTTCACTGTTCTTCATATTATCTTCTCATCAGCACAGATCAGAAGAAACTGTGCCATTTAAAAAATCCTTATGGAGGATTCAGGAAGAGGTACCTATTCCTCTTAGCTCCACCCTTACATTCATCTCCTGCAGTGCTGTAACTGATTGCACAAAATCTCCTTTTCTGGACTTCAAAATCTTGTTGGAGTTTGGATGTATAAGTGTAGAGAAGAATGTGAATATTCATAATACCAATGCAAATGCAGAAGGGGAAAGGAGGAAACAAACACAGAATATACTCTCTCTTCCTTGTAGATCTGCATTCTACATCTTTCTTGGTCAAATTAAGACTGAAGCTTCCATGCTTTTTCCTTTATTTATATTTTTTATTTTATTTTAAAATTCCTTTTTCCTTTACAGTCTTGATTTTAATTTTTTCCATCAGTTTTTGTAGTGGCTATTCTGGTATTTAGCACTCTTCCCTGGCTGCGACTTTAGTCTTCATCTGAATAGCTCTTCATTTCAATGTCTTTCATTCTTGAGTGGGAAAATGGATTTATCAGGGTTTAACCCATTTCTCCATTACTATTGTCCCACGTGACACATATTCCTATATCGTGTTAATAAAGGCATGAACCTGTTGGAGTAGGTCCAGAGGAGGGCCACAAAAATAATCAGAAGAATGAAACACCCTTCCTGGGAAGACGGATTCAGAGAGCTGGATTTGTTCAGACTGGAGAAGAGAAGGCTCCAGAGAGACTCTATAGTGGCTTTTCAATACTTAAAGGGGGCTTATAAGAAAGATGGGGACAAACATTTTAACAGAGCCTATTAAGATAGGACAAGGGGTAACAGTTTTAAGCTAAAAAAAAAAAAAGTCTAGATTTAGACTAGAATAAGAGATTTGTTACAATGGGGATGTTGAAATGCTGGCACATGTTGCCCTGGGAGGAGGTAGATACTACATCCGTAGAAACATTCAAGGTCAGGTTGGACAGGACTCTGATCAGTCTGATCTAGTTGAAGATGTCCCTGTTCACCACAGGAGGTGTTGGACTAGGACACCTTTAAAGGGTCCCTTCCAACTCATATTATTCTATGTTTCTGTTTCACAGTTGTGTTTTTTCCTTGTCATGATTTCTTGATTCCTTCTGCTCTATGTACGTATGGTTTTCATTGTCTTTCTGTTTTTCCTGACTTCTCATCTAGATACACGTTTTCATTCTTGCCTGCAGATTATCACCCGCTGCTATATTATACAATACGCTACTGGAAAAAATATGTTTTTAGAGTCTGTCTCTCTACTGTCTTCCTTGGTTTTGATTATCCCCAGCAATTCTCCATTTTTCACCTGATTATATTCAGGTTTTTAAATTCTTACAGCTTCATAGCTTTACCCTTCCTCCATGTCCATATCTTCCTTTTTACATTATCCCCTCCCTTTTTTTTAGTGCTCTGCAGTGCTACATTTTTCTAATATAATCGTCTTCTCATCTTGCTTCCTTCTATCATAGTCATGATTCCTCTATGACACTCACACATGATTTGGAATGAGTGGACTGGGCATCAATTTCCAATCAATGGTGCCAAGTAACTTTCATTTCCCCTGTCATTATTCACATTTTCTATGTTCTCTGAAACTAGACTGGACACTCTTTAGGGTAGGAGATTGATGAACCTATTTAAGCTTCTAACGGCAAGAGGCCTTGGTGCTCAGTGAAGCTTCTCCTTGCAGTAGCAGAGCGTCAGTACAAATAAATAAGAGTTTTAATTATCTCAGTGCTTCTGAATTGTACAAGACAGGCTCAGTTTTGTTTTTCAACCTGCCTTTCATTTGCTGACAGGGAAAATAAACATGAAAAATATATCTTCACAGACCCAGGAAAAAAAAAACCAAAAAACACTAAACCATTTCCCATTTGTTAGCTGGTACGTGTTCTTTCATTAAGTAAATGAAATAATGCGCTATACATTACATTAAAGGTTCTTATCTGGATTTATGTACTCAGAGCCTTATTACTTATAAAGTTGGAGATGACTTACCATTTAAATAATGGCTTATTCATTTGTATATGAATACATAGTACATAGTCATGCTATGGAAGACCTCGAACAGTGATCTTGCTAGCAAATAACATCTCATAATGAGCTGACACTGAATATCCTATTGACCTTTCTGTACTCTCTGAAAATTGTTAAGGATAAGAGAGGTATAAGGTCTCACGGAACCTTTTTTTCCCAGAAATATTGTTCCAAAAAGTGGTACTAAGGTCTATATTGTCATCCATTTCAAGGAAAAATAGTAATGGGTGTTCTTTATGGTTCTGAAGTAACCAGGCAGACCAATGAGACCCAGAAGACCAAAGATAAAGGTAGTGCATTAAGTACTGAATGCATTTAATAACAGAATAGATTTATGAGCTATCACTTTTGGTAAAAAAAAAAAGTAATATTTCTTTTAATGAAAAAGTGAAATAAATTCTTTCTTTTAATTTACACTTAATTTGAAATTAATTATGGAAATTATCTTCCCCTTGTTTGTTTCTGGGCTGTGCAGACCTGGCATTTCCAGGGTTTCTGAGAGGCTGCAGACCTGCAGTGTTAGTCCTTGAGTTAGATTAGTTTGTGACAGATCCAAGGCTTTTGCTGGTTGTAGGCACCAGGCAGTGTCTGCATGTGATTGTTCTTCCTTCTTGCCCTACTGCTGTGAAAGAGCCTTCATTGCTTAGATGGGTAACCCACTTCAGTGATCTGAGAGCTCAAAGCCTGTGACTTCCCATGAAGCTGCACATCAACCAGCTGAGCTGAGAGAGGTGAAAAATTAATTTCAGGCTTTTTATTCCTGTTGTCAGTGCCAACACACTTACATAGAGCACCATTCTTGTCCACCACCACAGTGCAATATCAGAAATTTTGATGACACAACATCCCTTTCCTTTGGAGGATTTGTGGATAGGTATAAGTTATGTCAGACCATAGTCTTGGATCGCAGGTGTTGAATCTTCTGGTGGATGAGGTCTGCCACACTGAAATTGTGCATTACAACTGGAAAGAATGAGAAGATATCTGGGTCACCTGAGCTGGAAAGAACTTCAAATTCACACACTCTGTTGTAAAGTGAAGCAGAAGGTTCCAGTCTTCTTCCAGAAATTGCCTGCTTGAGATAGACAGTTAGACATGTGTCTAATTCTAGTTTGCATGGCTGATGTACTTTTCACCAGTTCTTTCCCTTGGTGTCCATAATATAAGGAAATAATCATCCACCTGGCCTTGGGAACGATGGAGCATTTTTGTTTCATGACTTTGCATGAGCACTGGAAACTCTTGCTCATGCCAAGGTTTTTGTATTGTTTTTTTCAATATGCAGCATAGGCTTCAGGAAATTTCATCTGACAACAGTGTTGCATACCTAATAATGTTGCTTTTGTGAGTCTAGTCTAGGTATCATTAGAGATGTAAAACTCCCCTTCAAGAAAATTGTGCTTCACTAGGGTGTTTCTTTTAGACACGAAGTATTAATGTACATACTAAAAAAATGCAAGAAAGAAGTTATTCACAAGCAAATTCTTCACAGTTGCTTTACATAGATGTATCCATTTATGTGTATAGAAACATACAAAATGCACACACATTCAAAAATCCTGTCTCCGAGGAAGAGGGATTTCAAAGGATTTTTACAATGAGAGAAGCTCGGGAAGAGTGATGTGCACCAGCCCACTGTGAGCCAGAGGTCAGCACATGGAAGAGCAGGGCTGGAGCACACAGCTTTGGATGCTGCTGAAGGATGGGTTCTTTGGCTAGTCTGGTTTTCATATGTGAACACTCAAAGTGGAAATGTCATCTAAGACACCCTGAGAAAAACTAGTTACAAGTAAATGGGCTTTTTTTCATACAGCTTTAAAAAATACTATTTGAATGAAGAAAAACTAGATAAAGCATAATATGGCAACTTTTTTTACAAAAGGCAAAAATGCAAGCATTTTAGAGGCAATGTATTTTTGATGTACCTCATGCAGCTATAAGAAATATGCTAGCTTCAGTGTTCTCATTCTGGTTTTAGTACTCTTACACAAATGCATTTAAAACAAAATAACAAATGTCTTAATGTTCAGCAAAATTTTAATTAAAACCTACAGATTTTACTTTTAGGAATATACCCACTCTTTGATCCCTGTGTAAACACACATGTATGTACATAGAAATACACCTCACCACCCGCAACAAACCTCCTATTCTTTTCCCTCTTGCAGTATAAAAAAATACAACATCTGATTTTCTCCAAGCTTTGTTATTAAAAAAATGTCTTTAGGGCCGTGAATGCCAATTTTCATCTCTTGGCAAATGTTTATAGCTAAGATGTAAACCCCTGAAAACAGAGGTTTAGAATTTAAATGCTGACACAACCTTAACTAGAGCAATGGGATCACTGTTGCCATAATAACTGCCATTCTCTGGAAAGTATTTATGGCAAGGCTTCAACCTTTCTTAAAACAGAAATTCAGGCCTTTGGCTACCATTGACTGTGGGTAATGGCAGTGAGATACAGATTCCTGGGGATGAAGCCATCAGTACTCAGAAACCAAAGCCATTTTAACATGTCAGCTAAACCTGTTCATGACCTTAGGATGTGCTTGATCCTGCATCCCTGAAGCCAATGGAAGATTTTTTCAATGGTTTGAACAAGAACAGGTTTGAATCCCATGTGTCCATCAATATCACATTCTTTTGTTCCTATCAAGACCTTCCAATGAAACCTGTTTATATATCTGTCTTTCCTAATTGAAACCAGCATATATTTCTTTGCCTCCCACTTAAACAATGCTGGAATTAATATCTTTTTACACCATAAAAAGTGCAATGTTACAGTTCTGTAAACATGCTGAAGGAAAGCCTGAATATGAGATTACATTGTGAAATCTATAAAGACATACTTGTTTTATGAATTTTGCTTGAGCTTCCTTGCTCTTCGTCTCTGTCCCCCACTCTTTATCTTTTCCCCCCTCCTTGTCCTTTTATGTCTTCCCATATGCCAAACAAAAATAATAAGTCTGGTTTTTTTAAACATGTGAAATAAGGAGGATGCAAATGTCTTATATATGAAAGTATTATGTAAGTATAACATGTAGAAAAGTCTCAAATCTATATATAATAAAGGTACTATGAAAAAAGATTACAGGAAATTTGATAAATGCGATCCAATTGGTCAAGCTGACTTCCTCCTAAATACTCTGATCGTGAGAGGATGGATTTGTGCCATTATCACAGCTAGAACCAGACCTAATTTAATGGCTCCAGGTGCCAAAAGAGGGACAGGCAGCTGCAGGATATTTCTAATACCACCTTCCTGATTCTTCACGGCTATAGCCAAACTATTTCTTTTCATGTATTATCCAGTCTTGCCTTATTGATAGCAAGTAACAATTAGAAGAACCTTTTGTTTGATTTCACTTGTGATGGAGAGATTAGATCATGGTATCTGAGCTTCAGAGCTTGTCGTATTGGGAACTCATTGCTGTCACGTATCTCTGGTTTGAGACACTTAGAGAAGAACAGGGAAGTTCAGTTTCTTGGGAGACAATACTGTAAAGACATATTACGTTGCACTTAAATTGAGCAAGTTGTCCCTGGTGAATATGTGACTGTGTTTTTTATGGTCTAGGTAATATAGGAAGAAATAATGGAGAAAAAGATATCAAGTTAGTTTCAATTTCCAAAATGGGGCAAATAGGGTGTTTCCTTCATAGATGACATAACAAATATTTTATGAGAGGAATAGTTCTTTCATGTAAAATAATCTGAGGCTTTGTGAGCCTCTTGGGACTTTTTATACAAACTCAGAGGACTCACAGAACATGGCTGAAGCTTTGAATTTGAATTTTTGATTATAGCTGTCATTTGTAATAGCATTTTCTAGCTTATGGTACCACTGTAGAACAAAGAGAACAAGATTAAGTTGCCTGTAAGGATCTACCTGTTCAATGGGTTACCAAAACTGCCTTTTTTAAAACACCATTTCAAAATTTCAAGCTAGCATGAAATTCATGCTTAACCAGGTATTCTTGCCTTCATTTATAGTCTACAATTGTTTAACACTTATTTTGAAGTTCTGATTTGACCATTTTTTATTTTCCTATAGCTGTAAGGAGGATCAAAGTTAGCATATGAGTTGCTGTGTCTTTGTAGGTGAAGTTCAAAAAGGCATTTCAGGGGTGAAATTTATCAACTCAGATAATATTTACAGTATGTAGAAGTGGCTACTTATATCTTCATCAGGAAGATATCTGAGCCAACTACAAGGAAATGCTGAATAAGTTTGAAAGCCTGTGTTTCCCCAGGCTTCTCTGCAGCTGTGAGTGAGGTGTCTTTGTGTATCCACTGGCTGACATCAGAATTCAAGCCGTTGTTCTGAATATTGAACATAGACTGACAAATTCTTATCATAAGAATGCCTCATTCACCACCTATTGTCTACATTTATGCCATGCCAACCTTGCACCTATCCATTAGAACAAAGCCCTCATAGAAGAAATGGTGGAAGATCTGGCACCAGAAAGAAAAAGTAGGCTAAAAAGGTCAACTATGAGACAGTGAGATGTATCCATTGTAGAAACGAAGAAGTCCTTCTGTTTATTTTTTTTAATTTGGATATTTCTAGTACATTTAATCCTAAAACTGTTACAGGGAAAATACATATTCTAAGCATGCCCTCGGGAAAGAACTTAGTTTCCCCTCCTCTCCATCACAATGTTTTGCCTGTTTCATTACAGAATTAGACTCTTCTGCAATTTTCCTTGCAGGACAAACAAGTTCCACATTCCTGGCTGCACCAAATGGCACAACTTCAACAAAAGCCATGTGGCTAGGCCAGTCTGGAGAGATGGAAGCTGTGGATTAATATCCACTCAGGTTGACCATGGTGTTGATTTCCAGGGCAAGCCCTGTAAGCAGAGTACTACAAATTCAGAGAGATGTAGCAGTACCTTGTCTGGCAAGCGAATCTGAATGCCATGCTGAGTTGCATTCAGACTCTTCTGCACAAATTAAGTAGGCTTAAAAATTGCTTACTGGCTCCAGTCTTCATGGGTGTTAGAACCAGGTGTCTTCTTTGAGTATCCCAGGTGATTCATATAGGAGGTAGGTGTCAAACTACCCAACTGAGCTATGATGGAAATAATTTTGTTTTCATGTCAGAGCAGAACTGGAGTTACTGGTTAGATACATTTCTCTATAGACTATCAGATATCTGATTACTTGAAAGAGAGTCATGATAGTCTGTGGCTTGTATTGTGAACAAAGACAAGTAAATTTCTTTAAAAATCTAAAATCTTTTAAACACTGTTTTTATTAAAAAGAGCTTGTATGAAGTTAGGAAATTATTACAGGGTGATATGGTATAAGCTACAGCTCATGCATCCTGAGTTAGTTGGTAGCTTATTCAGTGAGATCACCACAGTTTCCTCAGGGTTCATTTTATTTTATTCATACCAAGGAGAAAGAATAATATTCTTCTTCCTTTTCCCAATTTGTTTAATACCTGTAATTTAAGCTACCGAAATCTTGATTAAGGAGTTTGGAAGGTGGAATCAAAAGAAGCCAAAGTGTAGAGTCAAGGACTACAAACATTTTTTTAAAAAAACCACTTATTTTTATAAAAAAGAATTAAGACTAGGAATTAATTGATGGTTTCCCCTAAGGATAATCTATGAGACTTTATCAGGATTCATTACATTCTAATTTCATCTTTGAACCCCGATAAACTGTGAGAGTTCTTTAGTCTTTCTGAACACAGAGCTAAGAGTAAACAGCGGATTGTGAAGCTCACCAGTGTTTGCTATGAAACTTGTACACAGGAAGAAAAATAAGCGCTTTTCCTTGGCCACATCTGGACCCTGTAGCATGAGCTGTGCTATGTGCCTGATACTTTAAAACCAAGTCTGCAATCTGTTCCTGTGTTTTTATGAAGAAATTATGCATTGGATGTTTGCATTTTAAAATCAGCTTATATCCAGACTGTCGGGAGGGCAAAAGCTGCCTGAAATCAGCCTGTGAAAGATGTGATCATGACTAAGCTCTGCTTTCATGAAACATTCCCCACAGAGGTCACTCTTTACACCCTAAGCTGGGTCTGTGTGGGAGAGAAGAGCCTGCTGCTAGAAACTGTGCTCTGAAAAAGAAGGCAGCATCACATTGCATCTCTCTCACTGTCATGTGACATCTTGCACACTACAGAGCATGCGTGGCTTTTCTCACTCACCCAGCTTTAACTTCTTGCCATATTTCCTCTTCATTCATTAAATAAGTTACTCAGTTTATCCAGGAATGGTAGCTAGAAGAAACCTGGAGCAAAGTGGAAGTAAGCTTGCTGTTGAGTGCACTGAAGAACGTCCTCACCTAGGGAAAATCACCAAAGTCTTTATTCATGTTATTCTTAGTTTAAAAGCAGAGTCTTATATTGTTCTATAGTCATGTATCTATGTTAGGTGTTACCTCAAAAGATCTTATTGAGATTTATATATTATCAAGGACTGCTGCTTTTATTCAGCTGCAGATACTGGGATTGTTTGGGCTCCAACTGGACATTACCACACCACTAATAAAGCAGTAAAAAAAAATTCCACCTTCCTATTTCTCTGGCTAGTAGAAAAGGAAATAAGCGAATGAAAAGAAGCTATCTGCAAAGCTAGGAAAACTGGAAAACTGTATTTTATCCAGGACAGTTCCTCCAGAACACTTATATTTTTGTGGTAACGAGTAGTTCCAGTCAACAGTCACCACTTCTGCTTTTTGACCTTGGCTCCAACTCAGTAGCTATCTTTACTAGGTCTGCATATAGTGTGCTATTTTGTTACTCACCCTTTTAGGACTAGGCTTACTGAAGCTGTGCACAAGGCTCTGGCACATGCTGGACCCCCTTCAGACTTCGTTTTGCCTACCTTTCTGTCAAACTAACTCTCTACATTGACAAAACTATGTAAATCCACTTATTTTTCATTCCTTTACTTGTCAGAGTGCGCAAATAGAACAGGCTCTCTGAGAAAGTTCACTAAACATGTGCAGGGTAGATATATTATTTGTCCTCTATCAATGGTATCTGTTCTTTTACTTTGGCACTTTCACCCTGAGCTGTTCATGGTCTATAACGAACCCCCTCTCACTGTGTGGGCCTCCGTGGTTTATTTGATTTGGACCAGTCTAGGCTGAATGCTGGCAAGAAATTAAAATATGAATGTAGGTGAAATAACACTGCATTTTTGTCTGCTGTTAAGAATCTCTCAGGTCACTAAAAAATATTGTGAACACCCACTCCAGGATTTAATTTTTGCTTGAAATTAATTAAAATAAAAAAGTCTTGGTATCAACAAAAGAATATTTAAATATCATTAACAGAAATCATGACAGAAATCTACAGAAGCATGGAAATGCCCAATTAAGGCAGAAATGCACCATATGGACTTGGATGTGATAAGCAGTAAGCAAGCTGTTACAGTGACACCCTGCTGTGGTTAGGTGTTGAACACATATGTCTCTCTCAGGCTTTATCTACAGATGTTCTTACTTTGTAACTCTGTTTGTTCTACCAGATATGAAAGAACTGAAATAGAGAGGGTAGATAAGATTTTCTGCTTTTGCTTCCTTGATGCCTGCTATTTTAATATTTGAATTTATAAATATTATTGAACATGCTTATATGGAATGACACCAGGCTAGAAGCTCTTCCCCCCTTACAAACTTGTTCAGCAAGTTCAATTAGCAGAAAAAAAATGATCTAGTCTAAGGAAATCTATCAATCAAGTGGTACTTGCTCAGTTTGTTCATCCTCCTCTTAAAATTCAACCTGTAAAATCAGCTAAGCATAAATTATTTAGCTTCATGCCAGGAGGATCCATCGAAATACCATGTCTTAAGCAACAAACAGTAGAACCACTGCCAAGTTTCTTCTGGTTATCAGTTCTATCACTCAATTTCCATCAAGGATTTGTGATAGGATAGTCTATTTGTGAGCAGGATGTTCTAGGAATGGCCTCAAGAATACAAAAATCAATGTCAGAGTTGACACTCAAGGTACTTCTGTCAGTATTTCTGCATATTTATGTGCTTAATCTTTGAGGATGTATATTGATGAATATACTCCAAATTTACATGTCCAGGTGGCAAAAAAATTTACTTTTACTCAGAACTCACGGGAATTGTGCTGATAGGTATGAGTCACAATTATCACCTTTATAGCAATAGGTAATAGACCATTCAGTCAATTATTCATTTCATTCTGAGTCCAACTTTGTTTTTTTTAACTTTAGAAATGCCAAGATTTTGTCTTTAGACAACAGTAACACACCTTGTACAATTCCTATTTAAGAATTAACTTGAGATTCAATTATGAAAGTCAGAAGCTCTTACTGAGGTATGATATTAAATGTGTCTGTCAATTAACAGACAAACAAACAAATAGATCCTGTCATTACAGGAGTGGTATTGCCTCAATTTGTTACTGATATCTCTTATAACTTGTATCTCCTTCAGCTCCCTCTTTTAGATCGCTGCCTCAACAAGCAAATTCCATGTGACAGGAACAAGTTCATTAACTTCCAGGTTTGTTGGTTAGTTTCTCACGTTACAAACAGAAAGAACAGAAGAATGTTAAGAGGGGAGTGGTGAAAATATAATAAATATCTTAAAGTGCTTTCTTTCTCTTAAACAAATAATGTGAAGGTAGTAGGAAATCTCATGGAAATAAGTTATATCAAACTGTGGAAGCCAGATGTGTGAACAATTTGACTTTTTTGCGGATCTTGGAATTTCTAGTCAAAAAGGAGAAAATTAAGCTACTAAAATTGTAAAGAGCACTTTTTTGTCTGCAACTAGTAATGCATGTTTGAAGCAGGAAAAACATACTTAGAGGGGACATAGGATTAAAAAAAACACAAAACCACGAGGATAAAACCTGCAAGATTTGTTTGATTCTATGAGAATGTCATTCATGCAACAAAGGAAATACAGGGCTCTATCAGGATGCATTAACTGAACTGCTGCCATGGGGCCACCATATGTCCCCTTGTAACATTGGGAGAAATCAGGATCGGGTTGATATGCCTTTTCTTTGCACATTCTCTTTATGTCTCTTGCTACTCTCTTTTCTTTCTTTCTATGGGTAAGGCAACAAATATATGACAAAGAAGAAACTGAGAAACTTTGTTTTCAGAAACAGAGAAAAAATTGGTTTGCATTTACCCTTCTTACACACTCATTCACAGAGGAAAAAAGCAATTATGGACAGGACATGACAAAGGCTTCTAGGATTGTATACGCATAGCTGCTGCTGATGAGTAGACCATTTTAATTCCTGGACAAAATTAAAATAGAAAGAGATCAGATAGAGTGATATTGCATGCTCAGTGAGTAGTTGGAAGTGTAAGCATAGGCAAGACAGAATGTCAGTGTAAATTATGGTTAATATACTAAAAAAACCCAATTTTAAGATTCTTATGAGGCTGTCTGTTATTGTGCTTAGAGATGAAATTGAACCACAATTTTTTTGTGGTTAAATCATGGGAAGAATATATGAATATAAATTTTGATCCTTGTGAAGAAAATGGCAAATCTCCCAATAAGTTCAGTAGTATTAGGATTTCACCCCAGCTTGCTATTCTTGAGCTGCTAATAACTGGATATATAAACTGGGCCAAATCTAATGCCTTATACAGGTCCCTTCCATAATCATGACAATGGGAAATTGTACTGTTCTTCTACTACTTGTTCAAAGACAATGGAGATCATTGTATAGGAGATGTTATGTATGCCCACATGATGATTCCTATGATTTCTAGTGCCAAATATATTTTTCTTTGTTTACATTTGACTTCAATGTCTTTATGACATAAACATGCACAATTGAAAAGGCTATTCTATATCCTTATTAAGAATCAACATCTTTTCTCATCAGAGAAAGGCTCTCAGTGGGTTTTGCCATACATTTAAGCTGACTTTGGAATCTAGGAATCAAATAAGCAGGTCTAAGAAGAGGGGTGTTGGACGTGAGTTCTCACTGGGACTTAGGAAACACTGACAACAGACATACCCAAAACCAGGGGCATATTCTTACCCCTGTCCTTTAGATTGCACCTCTTGCCCTTCATCAGAGAATCAGTGTTTTGCAGGCATAGTCTTTCAGCTGGGCTTTCAATTCAAGTGGTCTTTTAGAGAAGTCTGATGGGAGTTTTACAGTGAACATCCATTGACTTCTTAGGGTCCTTCTTGGGGTATGAAGAATTTTCAGCGTTGTTTTGATCATCTTATCTGCTACTTTATTCTGCACTGCTCTCTTTTTTTTTTTTTTTTTTTTTTTCACCCCAAGATAACAGTTACTTTCTTGCCCTCTTCCTCATGTGGTGTCCTAGTTTTTTTCCTGTGCTTACGGTGTACCCACCCCTCAGACCAGGATCAAACAGGCTGTCAAGTTTCATGAGAACTAAATTCATCTAAACCACATTTATTAAAAAGATCCCTTCAAATTAGAACCAGAAATTATTGTGGAGACATGGGGAGGAGGGGAGAAACCCTTGGTGGTTTAAAACTAATTTCATGAACACTAGAAATATAAAGGAAAGGCTTAAGCATGACAGAATTTTCTCTATGTTGCATATTGCAATCACAGGAGGACAATAACTCAGGTCCTCTCAATCAATTCCAATTTTTTATAGTCAGCCATTGTAAAGCATTTTGTGCTCTGATTACACAGCAGCTGAACTTCCCGAAGCTCAGAACAGCTGATTCCAATGAATAAGTAACCAGTCTGCTAAGACTCATGGTACCTGACCTATTTTTCAGAACTTTTCCCAAAGGTGTCACGTACCTGTATATAATTCCCCCAACAATCAAACTATGCAGTGCTTTTGATACTGTTCCATACGCAAAATGTCCTTTTGAAGAACCTCTGTTCACAAAGATCATTTGTATGTTGAGTCATACATCATGTAATAATTTTTGCCCATAATTGCTCCCAGTTGTGAGTCTCTCATATATACTGGAAAACCAAAGAAGGGTGAAAAACTAAAGAGCATCATGAAGCTTTTGGGATCCCTTGGACTACTTTTTAAAAGTTCTTAGAAAGGTAATTTTTTCCCTACTTCCCCTTTCTACCTTGGACTAGATTCTTTAACTTCTAGTTACAGAAACAAGCGCTCTGAAGTAAGTTTCTGGGGACTGAAATTTAGTTTCTGGCTTTGCCATAAATTTCCTGGTTGATCTGACGGAATTCACTTAGGAGTCAACCAAACAAAGGGATGTAGTGCTTTTAAGTCTAGTGGGACACTGTCTACATTTTAGGCTCCTGACACTTAGATCTTTAAAACCTGGATCTGTACATATTACTACCCAGTGCACCAAGAAAATTAGATGCATGTGTAAAAATATTAAAGGAACCTTGGCAGTAAAAGGTGAAAGATCAAGTTAAAGTGGACAGATTATCCCTAGAGATAGGCATCTTTTTAATGCTGAATGAAAGACTATATGGATATTCAGTCTTTTCCAATGCTTCTGGCCAGCATCTTGAGCGCAGAATTCTCTTATAAAGGTAGATGTCTAGAAGTACTCTTTGATGAATAAGATCTTATTTTAAAAGCTGCTATACTGTTGACGCTTTTCTTTTTCTAAAAATAGGTTAGTGCATTCATCTGAAAGGTAGGGATTTAGACTTACTCTTTAGCTTAATGAGGTAAAAATTTCTCTTATAAAGGTTGCATAGCATACCTCTCAGACCTTTACCTGAGGGTAATGTGGGTTTTTGTACCATAGTTAGTGCTAACCCATGACTGGTAAAAGTAAAATTCCCAGTCTTTGTCTAGGTATTTTTCATTTTCACTTTTCTTTTGGGTGTTTTGATTTGTTGTGGGGTTTTTTGGGTGGGGTTTTTTTTGGTGGTTTTGTTTGTTTGTTTGTTTTTGTTTTTGTTTTTGTTTTTGTTTTTGTTTTTTTTAATAACTTTTTAAATTATCCCAGTGTCATGGAGCCCTTTTTGCAGCTATGTTTCTATATGTCGCTGCAAAGCAAGTAATTAAAACAGTCACAAATCCTATACAAGTTATTTCTGTAGTATTTAATAGAATCATAGAATCACGGAATCGGCTGGGTTGGAAGAGACCTCTGAGGTCATCAAGTCCAGCCCTTGATCCACTACCACTGCAGTTACCAGACCATGGCACTGAGTGCCACATCCAGTCTCTTTTTAAATATCTCCAGGGATGGAGAATCCACTACTTCCCTGGGCAGCCCATTGCAATGTCTAAATGATTTCCATCACGATTAGAAGAAAGAAGTTCAGCTTTCACAAAAAGCTCTCCAATAATTCCATCCTCGGTTTCCAAATTAGGATAAAGTGGAAATAGCCAACATCTGAGATATAAATTTAAAATCTCAGCAATCTCATGAGAAAGAATTCATAAAACCAATGTATTGATCGGAGGAGGAGATCTGAAATTCATGTTTCTTTGTAATCTACCTTGTCAACTCCTGCTACAAAAACGTATTTGTTTTCGTCAGAAATGTTTACTTTTGGCTTAATACTAAGCCAGTGGTTTGGTCTGTTCTTAAAATTGATAAATACATAAATAAATTGTCAATATCTAGTTATTTCAACATCAATATTAGTCTTACTGAAACAGTAAAAACTCTAAAACCCCATCTCATTTTCTTGTGAAATGTTATTTGTTCGATGGATCTCTAGTGAACATAAAAAATCAGGCCAAGTTTCAAGTGTTTGACATAAATCAATGTACACGGTTGACTACAAAGATGAAGGCATAGCATGGTCTGGCAAAAACATTTGTGTGTATGCTTCAGTTTAACTTAATCCTAAAGGGACTTAAACAGTTTAAATTGTTTGGGTAGGTGATTAAATGCTCTGAGGAATCAAAACCAGAGGTCCACTGACTGCACCGGATACCCACACAACAAAAGTCTGGAGTGAAATGTTGTACTCTGGTAGAAAACATATAAATGGAAAGACAATACTAAAACCTTAAAAAACGACTGAAGAGCTGGATGGCAAATACTCTAAAAACCCATCTAACTCCCACTATATTATACAAGTAAGTTTGGAAAGAAAAGAATAACAGAATTAAAATAATTTCACATCAAGTCTGTGGATATTTAAAGTACAAAATGAATTTTGTTTCAAATAATGTGTTAATGAGGGAATTTTGAAATATTGCCTTTTGGCATAATGTCTGTTTACTTTTCACTTTCATGGGAAAATCTACAAAAAAAAAGAGAAAAGCTTCAAAGAGAAAACTATACAGGGACATAAATGGAATGGAAAAGTATATTCAGCTTTTCAGCATTTTAAAAGAAAAATTCAATAATTAAGGTAATGGACATTATCAAGGATTGCACTGAAGGATTTACCATCCTAGAACTTTTCATCATCCTCAATGAGCTAGAAGCGTGTGTGCTCTGCATCTGTATAAGAGCTTCCCAGATTAGAATAAAGATGTGAATTCTAATTTATACCTACCTTGGTTGAAATACTGAGAAATAATTTTTACAAGGAAGTGAGTAAAATCACTGGGCTAGGACTTCAGATCACTGCATTTAATTTCCTATTCTGATTTCCTGTGTGTCTTGGAACAAATTTTCTAACCCCTCTGTTCCTCATTTGCCCTCTAGGGCTATCAGCATTTGCTTGCTTTGTGGGAACTTCTGAAGGGTAAATAATTGTCAGACATTACGAGCCTGTCTAGTAAAAATTGCTTTAGGTAAAGGTAGATGGAGATGAGAACCTCTGTGTACTTGTTCTACTGCCCGAATCAAGTCGCCAGCATTGGAAAAGTTTCATTTTTGGTACACTTACTGTTTCAGTGTTCAGACTCAATACCTAATTGAGTTCAAATTCAATGGCTAAGAGTCTTCTTTCCCCAGTCCGTAAAGCTCAGACATGACCTGTGAATGCCTGTTTCAGAACAATCTGCACATCTCATTGACAGCACAAACAGCTGGACAATGGAAAGTTCTGTCTTTAAAAACAAACTAAACACTTTCAAGTTTAAAATGGCATGGGTTATCTGACTAAAAGCATCCCAAGGCAGGTCAGGTGTTAGAGAGGTACTTGTGTTGGGGTCATATCCCAAATACTGATTAACAACAGACAACCAAGAAGTGCAACCTAATTGAGACCCCACCCAGCACAGGTCCCTTGATCCTTTTTTTGTACTTGCAGGAGACATTTCTTCTGGCAACAGTCAGATGGTGGGAGTGTGAAGGCCTCAAGCAGCCTTGGGTTTGTATATGTGTTGTATATTCATTTTCATGCTGGAAATGAATGTCTGTAGTTTACTTTGGATTAGGTTTGTATGTTTTAATTTGTACTTTTGGCAGTCAGGGACTGACATGCTGGACTCAGCTGTGTAACTGTTCTCAGTCTGTCATGAGGACTCTAAATGAACTGCTCAAGTCACACAATACACAGTGAGGCGGAGTTTTAGAATACTCTGTCCTTTTGCTAGGTTTTACTGTTCTCAAATTTGGCTCAAAGAGAAAAGTAGTCCCCAGATCCATTAAAATCTGTTTCTAAGTTTATGTTAATAATTTTTATTTCAGACTTCTTAGTAATCCTGCACAATTTTTTTTAGGCACATGAAAGACAAGAAGGAAATGGGGAGTAGTCAGCATGGGTTGCCAAAGGTGAAGTCATGGTTGACCAGCCTGATAACACAACGACATAAATGTCTTGGTGGCTGAGAAGAGAGCAGTGTCTGTTTTCTACCTTGATTTCAGTAAGTCTTTTAACACTGTCTCCTGTAAAATCCTCATAGAAAAGATGATGAAGCTTAGGCTGGATGACCAGACAGTGAGGGGTATTGAAAGCTATCTAAATAGTAAGGCCTAGAGGATGGCAGTCAGTGGCATGAAGTCTAGTTGCAGACTAGTAACTACCATTGTGTCCCCAGGAGTCAATGCTGGATCTGAACCTGTTTAAAATTTTCAGTTTCTGTGAAATTATTATGACTGTGTCTTTCTTTGAAGTGCCTGTACACTGATTCCTTCACAGGGAACAAATAGAAGTAATCAGAGGTCAATGTACAATTGAGGGGCTGTGATATCATTGGGGTCCCAGAGATTAAGTAGGTAGCTTAAATGACTGGAGTACTTCCATGGATGGATAGAGGCTCTTTAGGAAGTATAGGCTGGGACAATCAGGAGAGGAAAATTGCCTTTGTGTGGGAACAGTGGGAATACATGAAGCTCTTCCTGGGGAAGGATGATGAAGCAGATGAGAATATTTAGTTCTGGATAGGGAGGCACCAACTGAGATGACACTGTGGGTACCTACTGCAGACCTCCTAATCAAAAAAAAACAGATGAGGCCTTATTCAGACAACAGGGAGAAGCCTTATATTCATAGTCCCTCATTATCATGGGGGCACTTGAGCCTGCCTGAGATCTGCTAGAGCAATGACACAGCACAAGCAACATTTGCCAAAACTTCTTAACACAAATGATTGAGGAGCTCATGAGGGAAAAAGCGTTGCTGGCGCTAGGACTTACAAATAATGAAGAACTAGTGAGGGGCTGGAAGTTCAGGCAGCCTTGGTCACACTGACCATGAGACAATGGAGTTCAAGGTGAAGATGAGGCAATGAGTAACAACAGAAATTCAAGGGATACCACTTAAACGTAAGAAAGTATTTTTTTACTCTAGCAGTGATCAGGCACTGAAACAGGTTGTGTAGAAAGGTTGTGGAGCCTCCTTTTACCAAAGATAATCAAAACCTGACAGGACATGGCATAGAGCAACCTAGTATGGGTGGCCCTGCTTTGAAAAGGTTTCGTTACAGCAGCCAGTCTCCAGTGCTGCCTTCCCACTTCACCCTCTATGTGATTTTTGTGATGTGGCTTTCCATACAACCTATTTTGAAGTTCCTGAACTTAATACTGATTTCACACTACATTTGCAGGACACAGGAATAGGTATGAGAGAATCACCAGGGCCCAGAGCTGCATGGCGTTATAAATTTCTGTAGTTCTGTGTCCAGCTCTCTGTGCCACAAGATGGCACCCCAGAGTAGTTATGATTTGGTTAAATGTCATTGCAATGTTCTGAAACCCTATAGCTCCCTAAATTTGTATTAAAGTGGTGTGAAAGTTTTCAGTATGACACACTAAATTGATTCAATACACCTTCCTATTTTAAATTTTCTCCAACTGGGAAAAAATGGAGAATCTTTTCTCTCAATGTGAGGTTGAAAAGAAAATAACATAGAGGGAAAAGAAGAAAGGAGGGGAAAAAATTATAAATATTTGGCCAAAGTCTTCCTGAATATTATGAGGGGACCTACAGTGGATGTAATATGTATAGATTTTGGCATACGTTTTTGGTAGAGCTGTTTATGCTAGAGTGTGTTTCTTAAAACATGGAAATTTGTGATGAGCAACAGTGGGAAAAAATCTCACAAATGAATCAGGCATAATTTGGTGTGAAAATTCCATGTACATTTGTAATATATTATAATATATTATAATAATAAATAATATGAATGAACAAATGATATAAAATTCCAGTAGTCCAGTATAAAATTCCAGTTAAGCAGGAAGAATGGGTGAGAAAAAGAGCTATAGGTTCATAAGAGATGTTACAATGTCTATTCTGCTGATCAAAGATATGATCAAGGTAAAATCAAGCCTATAATAACAGGTATCTGGAAAAATTATCTGGATTTGACAGTTGTAGCTAGGATACAATTATATCTATGTTCAAATTTTTATTGCTTATCAATATGGTTTGCCAGTTCCTATCCGAGAAGTAGGAGTAATAGGAATTCCCTTCCTTTTAACTTTTCTTATCATTCTAAGATAAATCTGTTGAAATCTAACATGCCATTAGAAATAACAAAGTAATTGAAACAGAAAACAATGAGATTGTGAGGATCTTTCCTGTCCTCTGGCAGGTTTTTCCTCCAGCAGTCTGAGCTGACTGGAAGGAGAAGTATTTGTCATTCTTGACCTCATTAAGATCTTAAACCATTGTTAGGTTTTTGTTGTGGATATCAAATAGTGAAAAGAGAAAACGAAACATAGCCAAATTTAGTAACTCCAAGTAAACTTGCAATAGTTGAGGCCGAATGGATTTTTGAAATAAGGTTTTATTGTTCATTGCAGGCAAAATCAATTCCTCACCAAAGTGAACATCAAAATTTGAATGTAAAACAAGAACAGAAAACTTCAGGAAATAAAGTAAAATTTCACCCCCTTTGTTAAAATGAATGGAGTGGAAAAGAAGATAGTAAACTGCCCAGAAGACACTCAGTACTAAGAACTGTTCTAAAGGATAAGCATGTGATTTTAGAAACTCTACTCTGGGTAACAGTATAAGTGGAAGCTTCTCCATATTTAAGAATAATCTGTGGTCTTACTCCAGAAAAATCCTTGAAATATACTAATGGAGGGCTATGCAGACACAAGAAGTCTCATCATAATTAGGTCTTTCCTTCTGCCAAGATCATCTTTCCTGCCATTGCCACTAATTTTATTGTTACTTTAAGTAATTTTAAACAGGATGTCAACAGACAGTATTTATTAGGTAGCTATTACATTAAAGAAGTATGGATAGCATAGAGAGTGATAATGACAATCTAAGTAACTGTTATTCATCAAAACTTATAAATAAAAGACTTCATGGTAATTGGTCAGTGCAATTGCAGCACACTCAAAGTACACCTACCTGAACAGTAGCAGTTTGGTATATTTTATCAGTACGTTAACTCAGTTGAAGACAAATTCATTATACAAAACTATGCTTTTCTCTGTGTATTGCAATTGCACTAGCAGGCTTCAGCTAAGAGGGTTGTCCCATGTGACAGGCATGGAACAGGATGTAAATCTGGTAACTAAAAGGAGAGGAAAGCTAAGGGTAGAAGTGGTCATAGACAACCAACAGAAGTGACGTTATTCGTTTAAGTACACATCGTGAATTTCTGATAGGGAAGTATAACTCAAGATTATTAAACCCCACCCTAACTTCTTTTTCAGTGCATGATGTCATTAGGAGTAATGTAATCTGAGGGAGCATGTCCACCCATGATTACTTGCAGTCAGAGATGTTTGTTCTTATTGCCTGGTGCTGAAAAAAGAAATTAAGGCTGTGGTCTATCGTAGCGTATTCTCCAGTCTTCTCCAGTGTGGAGGACTGTCTCCACAATACAAGGAAAGACTGAGACACAGAGTTCCAATTTTTTTGGCCACTACAGCTGCAGCTGAACAGAAACCAACTGGGGTGAGGAACTTGGCTCAGAATAGCATAGAGATGAGTATTCTGAAGTATATATATTTGAATAGATTTACGTTCTTGTTCTTTTCCCCTTTTGGTTTCTGTACTGTCACAGAGTAGGAAAATGCCATAAAAGATGGGTTCATGGCTTTCTTCAATGTTTGTGATTCTCAAAAAAAAAATTTCTAAGCTGAATGTCTTTGGAAGGTGGTTGTGGGAGAATATATTTGGAGACATATTGTGTGTTTATTTTAGGAATTTAAATATTTGGTGAGATTTAGACCTTTTAATCAGTGTTTAGGTCACCATGTGGTGGTCCATATCCCTGTTTTCTTATCCCTGTGTACAAATACAAACAGGACGACTGTTCTTACCACAGAGAACAAGCAGGAAGTGTATCAAAAGCAAGCTACAGGGGATGTTTAGGAACTTCTGAAGATCTCTGAATTATTTAAAGCAATAGAAGCTTTTTGCTTTATAAATTATGCTTTTAGAATTAAAACATATGGTCTAAGTTACATGAAGAGACTTGAGGGAGAAGAATCAAAGGAAGTGATAAAAAGATTTAAAGCAAATAATCTTTCTATTTTAGTCACACCGAATCAATTTCACTACAAGGTGAAAGATGGGGTGGTCCCCCTCAAAGTGGAGGAAGAAAATTACATACAAATTGGATCTCATCTGTCCAGAAATACTTCAACAAATTAAGAACATCCATAAGTTACACTCCTGTACATGAAATTTCACATTGGAGATTGGATCATGAGAAAGGGCTCTTTTGTCAGTGTTCCTGAGAAGTTCCGCTCTTGCTTATGGTGAGATTTCCAGCTGCAAACACAATAAGTATGATTCTGATTCACAACTTCACACCTGATGTTTGAATAAGATTTTTCCCTAAGTGTCTGCTCACTATTGAGATTTTTAAATATATGTATAAATCTTATAACATTTGTATATATGTTGATTATGAAGTGTTGGCTTCACACAGTATCTGCTGTTATTAATGCTAAAAATTTTCAGAAAACTTTCTGAATTCATTATTTACTCTCCTTAGAAGCAGCTTTCTGGACTAATTTTTTGTTTTCTTATTTCATAGGTAAATAAATGAGATTTCCACTGGTTTCACAGCTCGCCTATCACTCTTGCTTTCAAAGCCAACAGGAGAAAACCTAGAATATTTTTCTTTTTTTCCTTTAGATAATAACCTAAATACTGATTGCAGTTTGTAAAATGGGTAACTCCCACATATTGGTATCCTGAGCTTGCTCAAGATTCCTTGTAAATTAAATGTCAGTTATAAGAAATTATTAGAGAAGTGTTCTTCTATTTACAAATCTTTTGACATGAAGGTGGACTCTTGTATACTTTGAACTGTCTGTCCAGCTCAGCTTGGTATTTCATGGTTCAAAATAATTAACTTCAGAATTCTTAAATTGTTTATTTGAATAGTTTCCAGAAACAGCATGGAAAACAATGGTCTGCTTTCAAAGTAACATAGAATAATAGAAATTGTATCCAATGTGGTTACAGTGTTCATTCTGGGAGAAAAAGTTCTGTATTCTGGTCTCAACTCTAGACATTATATTCAGTTCAGATTATTTAATACCTATTTAATGCAAGATGCAGAAACTCATTGGAGACACAAATCCTTTGCTGAGCAAAGTCCTAGGTATTAGTACAGAGCCAGGCTTTATCACATGCTTTCTCTGACCCCATATACTTTTTTCCTTCAGCTTCAGGAAGAGAGGTGGAACGTGTTCTTCACTTTGTCGTCCAGAATAGATGATAATCAGATGGTTGGATGTCAGCAGACATTTTTCTGTGGACTTAAACATCATCAGTCAGAGAAGAGCTTAAAATCCAGTTCTTCAGCTGTATGAGTGAATATTCTAACCACGAAACCATTATACGCAGGGCATTCTTTTTCCCCAAATTGTTTTTTTGTTTTGTTTGTTTGTTTGTTTCTTTCTTTGTTTGTTTCTTTTTAAGGAAATCTTCCTTTTTTAAATGAGGCAAGCAAAAAAATACAATATTCTCCCTCCTCTACATTTATCATCAGGAGGACAGAAGTAAATCTCTACTTTCCAAAGATCTGGAGGAAAGCAATAGGTGCATTATATACATATTTTATACACTGAACTTTAGTGATGCCTCTGATGTGGTCTGTCATAGTTTTCTGTTAGCCAAATGGTTGCTATATGGAGTGTATACATGGACAGTAATATGGGCATGGAAAATGTATTGACCACTAGGTTCATCAGCAGTATGAAGTCTGCCTGGCAGCTTGTCATCAGTGGTTGTTCTAATGGGTAAATATTAGGGCTAACACAGTTTAACACTTTAAGTAACAACATGAATGATAAGACAGTGAACCTTCAATAGGTTCACAGATGATAGCAAATTGAAGGAGTGGCTCATACACTGAAGTGCAGTGGTGCTATTTAAAGAAACCTAGTCAGAGAAGTAAGCTGATAAAAAATTCATTAAGTTCAAGAAGACCACATGCAAAGTCTTGCACTTTGAACAAAACCCCATTCACCAATACAGATAGGAAGGCAGCTTGTTAGGGAACAGCTTTGCCAAAAAGGAAAGGGGATTCTTGGTGGACAAGAGCTGAATGTGGGTCACCACTGTGTCACCGAAACAAAGAAGGCCAATGACATCCTGGACTGTGCTAGCACTAATGTAGCACAAAGGAATGTTTCTCTGATAGCAGTTGTGAAATCACATCTGGAGCACTATGTCCAGGTTTGGGCTCACTGGTACAAAAAAAAAGGAAGACTGTCAAGCTGGTTTCAGTCAAGTGGAAGCCACCAGGCTGGTCATGGAAGTGGAGCATGTGGCAAATGGGAGAGGCTCAGAGAACAGGTTTTGTTCACCCTTGGAAAGAGGCATCTCAGGGGCATTTAACTGCTGTCTAAAACTATCTAATGGAAATGCATACAGAAGACAGAGACAGGCTTTGCTCAGAGATGGACAGGGATAGGATGACAGGTAACAAACACATCTTGAAACATGGAACATTTAAATGAAGAAACAAACAAAACAAAACAAAAAGTAGTTCTCTGTGAGATCTGGAGTTGAACACTGGAACAGGGACCCAGAGATGTGGAGAGTCCACTGCTGGAAATATTCAAAGCTTTTCTGATCAGGCCTTGAGCAATCTGATCTAAGTTGTCCCTACAGGTGGGGACTTGGAACAGATGATTTCCAGAGATCACTTTCAGTCTAAATTACACTATGAGTCTATGCTTATATTTCCATTCCAAAAGAAATTCTTTCATCGTAAGGAATGTGTGTGTGACACTGTGGAGATCACAGAGCATGTGCCTCTCTGTTAAGTGTGATGTTCTGGCTATGTACTTTTCTTCTTGCTTCTTCTTCTTCCTCTTTCACCTGTGTAGTTCAACCACCTTCAGCATTTTCATCTCTTGAAAAAAACCTTTTTAAAACACTCCAGGCTTCTTCATACTAGGTTGTGTATGCAAATGTCTTTGAGGATCCTCTAGTTAACTGGAGGGACACTAAATATATATAATTTGGTAACCTTTTATCTCCCTGAATATAACAGCCAGAAACGCTTTATCAAAATGTTAGGTTTATGAATAAATATATTAGAAATATAACTTAAAAATTGAAACTTGGAGCAGCTTTACTTCATTATACACTGAGTCTTTCACATTCAGCAAAGTATTAGAGTTACAATTTTAGTTTATATCAGGAATTATTTGTCTTGACCAGAGCCGATGGGGAATGGCTTGAAAATAGGTAACTTATAATTTGTTTTTCATACATAGAAAGTTTCCTTTCCAAATTTTCTGTATGTGAGTATTCTGTAAAAAACTTTTTAATTTGACAAATGTATTCCCATAGATGTTAGATTTGCACAATAGGAGTGGGCTGGTTATGACAGTTTGAACAGGAGAGTGGCATTAGCATTCCAGTTATTATTTTCCTCTTTAAAAGGAAAAGAGTTTTATATGTTACTCTTGCAGGACCACAAAGAAGATTCATGAAATATGCAAGCATTTAAAGCAGAGATTACAAAGTTAATAGATGAGTTTTACCAGTGATTTATTTGTAGACTGGGAAATAAAGAAAATTTCCCTTTCTAAATATTTGTTCCTTTGTTTAAATGTGAGAGAGCTTCCTATGCAGGGAATTTATTGATCCTCTGCATTTTTTTCAAGTAGTTTCACATTAGTATTTGACCAATACATTTTTACAAACCTTTGTATAGTCTTAGAGAGTAGGTACTGAATGGATAAGTGAGAGATGAAATAATGTATTTTTCTGCTTTCTGCTATTTTACATGTCAATAGGAATAAAGAACAGTGCAAAAGGTAGAATTCATTAATTATAATAAAGGCTTAGTTTGCCTCTATGTGTTTTCTGATCTCTAACCTATGTGTAAAGGTTTTGGTTATAACTCCCATGTTTTTTAGCTGTCAGCACATTTGTCAAATATTAAATTGATAATCAAAATATGGGAAAGATTATTTGCTACAGAAGTGTAATTCTACCTTATTTTAAAAAGTGCAGGTACAAAATAATACAAGATATAATAAGAAGCACATTTAAAGGAAAAACTTATTTTACTATAAATATTACAAAACTGAATAGTAAGGAAACAAGAATGATGTAATCAAATATAAAGGGGGAAAAAAGGAAGGATTCTTAGTTTAATACTAAGAAGACATAAAACTTTATTCCTTCTGTGAGTTTAATGAATGGAACTAATTTTCAGTATCTTCAGTTTGAATATTATGTTTAATAATAATGGATTTCTCTATAGAAAGGGGTTTTTTAATTTATTAATGGAGACATCAGTGTTTAAGGATTAGACTTCAGCTTCTCTCAGCAATATCAGAAAAAAGTAGCTCTTTTTTTTTCCCCTGTTGTGCATGATTTTACATCACGTGATGTTTCATTACTGCATTTTGTTTATGTATTTGTAAACATAAAATGAAAATGGCCTACAAAGTGTGGAAGCATGGACATGTAGCCCAGGAAAAGTACACAAAAGTTTTCAGAGAAGTCAGGGATCAGCTCAGGAAAGTCAAAACACAGGAAGATGCCTCACACTGTAGAAGAGCAGCTTCTGAACTGCTTAAGGAACCTGAACGTGCTCAAATCCATGGGACCTGACAGGATTCATTTGCAGCTCCTGAAGAAAATGGTAAATGAAGTCAAAAAACAATCTCAAACACAAATTCAGGATGGGGAGAGATTTGATTGAGACCAGCCTTGAGGAGAAGGACTTGCGGTGTTGGTTGATGAGAAGCTCAACATGAGCCAACAATATGCATTTGCAACCCAGAAAGCCAACTGTATCTTGAACTACATCTAAAGATGTGTGGCCAGCAGGTCAAGAAAGGCAAGTTTCCTACTCTTTTCTATCTCATGACACCCCACCTGCAGTAAAGTGTCCACTTCTGTAGCCCCTAACATAAGAAGGACATAGGGATCTAGGAGCAAGTCCAGCAGATGACCACAAAAATAATCAGAGGGCTGGAGCATCTCACCTATGAAGATAGGCTGAGGAAGTTTGGGTTGTTCAGCCTGGAGAAGAGGAGGCTTTGGGGATATCTTATAGCAGCCTTCCAGTACCTGAAGGGTAATCACAGGAAGGATGGGGAGGCACTTTTCTCAAGGTTGTGTGGTGACAGGACAAGGGGTAATACCTTAAAATTGTGAGAGGCTAATATAGATTAGACCTTAGGAGGAAATTCTTTACTATGAGGGTGGTGAGATGCTGCAAGAGGTTGTCTAGAGAAGTTGTGGATTTCCCATCCCTGTAAATGTCCCTGGCCAAATTGGATAGACTTTGAGCAATCTGGTTCAGTCGGAGGTGTCCCTGCCCATGCAAGGGGGTTGGAACTAGATGATCTTTAAGGTCTTTTCCAACTTTAACCATTCAGTGATTCTATGAAAATTAATAAGTAATACAATTGTTGAGACAGTTAGTGTAACTACTATGAATGTAACTTTATGAAATTTTTGGTGATGAATAATGTAATAATGAGCATATGTAAAGGAAATCTAAGGAAAATTATGTAATTGTGCATGGAGGCATAAATTACATCTCTGTATAAAAAAAGCACATAAAACTACTTGCAGACTAAGTGAGTGGCCCACACTGACCAACTCATGATGTTGTAATACTCTAGTTCCCACAACAACTTCCAGAACAGGACAAATCACCATGATCTTCTGTTTTGTTTACCATAATGTGGTTGACAGAGGAATAATTCCCAAGCTGGTCCAGTAATAAGAAAGTACAAATAAGCAGACGTCAAATATTTAAAGAAATAATTGAGTTTTGGGATAGTGAATGCATGCATTTAAAAAAAAAATAAGTAGAAAAATGAAATAGACAACTACTGCTTGCATGGAGTGATACAAAAAAATTGACCTAAGTTTAGTTATCTATCTAAACTACCACACATTTATCAGTATTGCTTACAATATTGAACTTCTTTTGATGTTCACACATCATTAGAATAACCTTTTCAGAAGCAGAAAAATGAGTATGTCAATAAGTTAGCATTAACAGACACCAATATATTCTTGCCATTGATGTGTTTTCTCTTTAAATAGTAATATAATGAAGAAAGAAATAATTGCTTGTCTATATATATTACTTCATAAAATTGTAGAAAAATGGTTCTCTGTATTTAAGTTTGTGTCCATTGCCTCTTCTGCTGTCACTGGGCACCACTGAGAAGGATCTGGCTCTGCATCAGTCCACCTCACTCCCTCCTTACATACCTCATATTTCATCAACATTTTTAGGAGGATGCTGTGGGAAGATCAAGAGTGGCCTCACAATGACATTGTCCATCTTCCTCCATAGTAATCCAGTATTTTTTAAAGGTTACCTAATCTGACTATCCTCCACCAAGGAGTCTTCCTTGCCCCAGACTGATCTAGTGATTTCAGTAAAAACTGAGAAGACAGCACAGAGTATTTTGGCATTTTCCATGCCTTTTTTATCTGGTCCTGGGTACCATTCAGCAGCGGGTCAACATTTTCTGTAAACTTTCTTGTGGAGGGCCACCTCAATAATTTGAGAGACCGGAAAGCTATCAAAAAGTGAAGGCCCCACACTGGGAACCTCTTCTTGTGAACGCAGTGAGGAAAAAATTAGATCCTTTCATTGGAAACACAGACCTGTGTCCACCTGTTTCTTCTGTGCATTTCTCTTAGCTGCTTCCACCTCTAGAAGCTGTGTCCTAAACCAGAACTTCTCTAAACCTCTCCCTAGCACCTACTGAATGATTGCTTGATTTTCCCAATTCCAGAGTAAGATGAAACTAAGCCTCAGTGAACTCTTTGAAGCAGAACAGCTGACAGAGCTTGTCAGAAGCTTCTAGAACTTGTTGGAAGTCATGGGGTTGCCTTTCCTGGCAACAATAGGCACACTAATATCCTCTCAAAGGATTACCAGGAGTATCCTGATGATCTCAAGACAAAATCAAGTGAGGATCTAGATGACTCCAGAGTCCAGAAATGCTTCTATTGAAATGCTTAAGTTGAAAGTTTGATTTGAAACTATAACTCCACCATATTAATGGCTTTAAAAGGAAAATCTTTTGCTGATTTTAGGCGTTAGCTGATATTTGACTGTCTGGGTTGAAACCAGTTTATACTAGCTTCTTTGCTTTTTTCCGTGGTACTAAAATTGTGAGCAGGGCTGGTAGAAAATGGCAACAAGTAGTCAAAATGTATTATAATGCTGGAATATTATGGCTATAGCTATATTAATAATTGTGCCTGGAACTTCTTTCTGACATTGAACTTACCTGGCACCAAACAGCTCATGGCAAAACTGTTAAACTTATTTTCACTTCAAAAGAGAACAGTTGCATTCAGACTAAGAACGGGCCTTGGCCTATCGTAACTTCAACACTGTACCTTGAAATTATTTCATAGACCATTATTTGTCCTGGCTCACAGTGTCTGAAGGGATTATTATAACAATTTAACAGTGTGTATTATCAAGTTTCAGTGCCTGTGAACATTTTGCAATAATGTTTAGATTAAATAACTTTTGTACATTATTCTCTTATCACCATAATCACCAGGAACAATTACAAGTTTACATGTCTCAGCTTCTGGTGACTATAATCTCTTGAACCTATGCCAGGGGAAGTTTAGGCGGGATATTAGGAAATATTTTTTCACTGAAAGGGTTGTTGAACATTGGAATAGTCTGCCCATGGCAGTGGTGGAGTCACCATCCTTGGAGGTATTTAAATGATGTGTGGTTCTGGTGCTTAGAGACATGGTGTAGTGGTGAGTTTACAGTCTTAGTCAAAGGTTGGACTGCATGACCTTTACAGTCTCTTCCAACCAAAGACGTTCTGTGGTTCTGTGATTCTGTGAAGATAAATTAAAATGGTATGGTGTAGTTTGAATGCCTCATGCACATCCATTGAATAAAACAACTACTATTTCCTAATATCAGTAAGATCTAGTTCAGGTATTCCTAACACTGGAATATAAAAAATGAGGGGGAAAACTTACATTGGGTTATGAAGCAAACAGATATAGGACAATACGGATAAGAATTACACCAGCAATGTGCTTTTTATAGAATAATAAAAGAATATTGTTTGGAAAAGACCTTTAGGGTGTAAGGTCTAACCTAGCACTGCCAATTCCAATACTAAACTATGTCCATAAGCACCATGTCTACACATTATTTAAATACTTCCAAGGACAATGACTCCACAACTTCCCTCTTCCAGGGCAGCCTCTTCCAGTGCTTGATGGCTCTTTCAGTGAAGACAGTTTTCCTAGTATTCAATCTAAACCTCCCCTGTTGTAATTTGAGGCTGTTTCCTCTTGGTCTGTTGTTTGTTGCTTGGGAGAAAAGACCAACCCACACTGGGCTACAACTGCCTTTCAGGTAGCTGTAGGTAGGTAGAAATAAGGTCTCGTGTCAGCTTCTTTTTCTCCAGGTTAACACACCCATTTCTCTCAGATAATACTCCTAAGGCTTGTCCTCTAGACTCTTCGCCATCTTCACTGCCCTTCTCTGGATATACTTCAGCACCTCAATGTCTTTCCTGTGGTGAGGGACCCAAAACTGAACACAAACTCAAGGTCTGGCCTCACCTGTGTTGAGTACAATCACTGGCAGACAATCACTTCTCTAGTTCTGCTGATCACAGTTTCTGATACAAGCTAAGATTCTTTTGGCCTTCTTGGCCATCTGGACACACTGATGGTTTATACTAAGCCAGTAATTGACTGGAAAGATTTTCTCAAGGAAAGATACATTCTTAGGACATTGTTCTCATTTGCTACATATTTACTGGGAGATGTGGAAGCAGACTTAGCCCTCCTTCACCATCAGCAAATGCAGCATGACTGTAAGATAGAGGGCTACCCTCTTCCCCTACAAACTAGTGCCAGATCTAGTCAAGTTATTCTTAAATTCAATAGTGATTTCCAATTCAAGTTTCCTAACATACAACCCTAATATACCAGTTACATACCACTGTCTTTTTTTTTTTTTTGTTGCTTCTATACATAGATTTGAAAATTGATTTTTCTCTTTCAGTAGGAGGAAAACAAACTTATAACCTGATGCAGAGAAACAATCACTGAAATTTCATAATGGACTGTTACAAATTTAATTTCTAATTAAAAAATTAATTAAGAAATTAATTTTATTCAGTGCTACAGGCTTGAAGAATTAAAATTTTAAAACTACAGCAATTATGTTATTCTATAAAATATATTTAGTGAAGACCACTAGTAGAGTTATTCTGTTACATCAAAGATTTCTTACCATTACTTTGAAAACTTTGTATCAAGAAAGTAAATGGTTGCCTTTCTATGAACCCACTAAATAAACTAAGCTAAATGAAGATATGAAAATGGTTGACACATAAATTGAATTATCATCTCCTTGGCTGAAGATTACAGGTAGTTTAGTTATAACTTATGAGTGAAATCTTGGAAGCAGCATAGCTATTGGCAAAACTCCATCTGTTGTCCATAGATCCAGAATGTCACCCTGGGTAGTGCTAGAGATCAATAAGAAAGGAATCCTAGTACAAAATCTGAAGCCCCTCATTTGGATATTCATTCTTAAAGAAAAGATAAAATTATTTAAAAAAAATAAATCATAGAATAATGAAGTAGTTTGGGTTGGAAAAGACCTTAAAGATCATCTAGGTCCAACTCCACTTCATGGACAGGGAGACCTTCCACTAAATCATGTTGTTCAAAGCCCCATCTAATCCAGCCTAAATCCCTCATTAATAGTGTAGGAAAAATGTTAAATTGACATAAATTAAAAGATGGGGGCTCATCCACCTTTCTGCTGAAATATATTTTCTTATCTACATGCTAAATTAAATTTAGACATTTTCATATCATGTATGAATGCATATTTCTGGTGGAAAGAGTTATTTTTGGCTTAGAAACAGCTGGGCCATTAGATCTGATTTGTTCAGCCAGACTAATGCAAAGTGTAGTAATTAGTGCTGCATAAAAGAGAAGGATTTTTTTTAAAGCCTTTATATTTTATATTTTTTTTTTAGAACAAGTATACTAGCTTATGTATTTAGCCTGCAAAAAAATTCTGTTTATTGTTTGTCAGTACTGACACACATTTTTCCTTTTAGAAGTTTATTATAATAAATACAAAGCTTTTTTCTCTCCACTGGGGCAATGGAGAGAAATGCATAAACAACATAGGCCTCCCTGCTATGAAGAAATGCTTTAGGTGATGCATACTTTGTTTTGTAATGCAAAGTATGCATTTCTTCCAGCCATCCCATTCATTAATATTACTGTAAAACCTCCAAAAAAAGTATTTCAAAGATGAAATTAACTACAGAATTGGTACATCAGAAAAAATTGAATTTCAAAGTTGAAATGAATAATATTTCATATTTACCCTAAATTATCATACCAGTATAAACCATCAGTTCAGCTTCAACAGGCCTACCTGAACAAATAAGAACATCAGACTTGTTTTAATCAGACAGTGGATCCTAACAAGATATGATGGAACCTTTCTGAAGAAGTCTTACAAAATTCAATAGAATGAATACAGCAGTAGGTTATATGGAATTTTAATGAAATGGCAAGATATATTCTTGCTCTGTTCTTGTTCTGTTGCTAACAGAAACAGTATTCTGCATCTCAGAATGTTTTAAAAGGTCATAGAATTTCACAAAGAGTTATATATGATCAACCTTTCATATATATTAGAGACTTTGATAATTGGGATAATACTGTACTCATTGATTAAATGGTTAATATCTGGAGAAAAGATCTATTTTGTTAATTAAATTTTAGAGAATTTTTCCATAAATCATAACATTACCAGGCTTAATTTCTTAATAGGTCACTTCTTTTACAAATGCATTGGACTAAATTCACCCAACACTTAATGAGTGTACATACGAAAAGATTAAATATCTTTTCATGTTTTAGTTATTTATTTTCTTAAACATGGAAAATAGAGATAATAACAATATTTTCACTGTATGTAAATCTTGAGAATAAAAATATATAAAGAACCCTGACTTAACTGGGATTGTTTTCCTTTTTCTTTTTTTTAGAATGTTGGTGAAATAAGAAGGTATTTTTTGGGATGTGAAATCTCAAAGACAATAAGAATGTAATTAAGGTGATGCCATGGTTTCCCAAAGTTTACTTTTACCAATAGCAGAATTAACAACATCAAACTCAATATTTTATTACCATTACTGTTTTCTCTACTCATTGGAAAAATGATTGCTCAATACTTGCTTTCCAGTGGATATTTTTTTGGTACATCATAATCTTCATTAATATATTACAAAGGGAAATCTTATATCATTAGTTTCATAGAATCATAGAATTTTCAGGGTTGGAAGGGACATTTAAGATCATCTAGTTCCAACCCCCTGACATGGGCAGGGACACCTCCCACTAGATCAGGTTGTTCAGAGCCCTGTCCAGACTGGTCTTAAAAACTTCCAGGGATGGGGATTCCACCACCTCTCTGGGCAACATGATCCAGTGTCTCACCACCCTCAGGATGAACTTCTTCCTAACTTCCAATCTAAACCTGCCCTCCTCTAATTTGAAACCATTCCCCCTTGTACTATCACTACCTGACATCCTAAAAAGTCAACTGCCAGCTTTCTTGTAGGCCCCCTTCAGATATTGGAAGGCTACAATAAGGTCTCCTCAGAGCCTTCTCCTCTCCAGACTGAATAACCCCAACTCTCTCAGTCTGTCTTCATAGGAGAGGTGCTCCAGCCCTCTGACCATCCTCGTGGCCCTTCTCCAGCGCATCCATGTCTTGTAATTGGGGGCTCCAGAACTGGATGCAGTACTCCAGGTGGGGTTTCATGAGAGCAGTATAGAGGGGGAGAATCATTTCCTTGGACCTGCTGACCAGGCTTCTCTTGATGTAACCAAGGATCCTGTTGGCTTTCTAGGCTGCAAGTATACACTGATGGCTCATGTTGAACTTTTCATCCACCATCCACTTCTCATCTAAATCCTTTTCCTCAGGGCTTCTCTCAAGCCAGTCACTGCCCAGCCTATATCGGTGCTTGGGATTGCCTTGACCCAGATTCAGGACCTTGCACTTGGTCTTGTTGAGCTTTACGAGACGGGAGTGAGGCCACCTCTCCATCCTCTCAGGGTCCCTCTGGATGGCATCCCTTTCCTCCAGCTGCACCACACAGCTTGGTGTCATCAGCAAACTTGCTGAGGGTGCACTCAATGCCACCATCCATGTCGCTGACAAAGATCTTAAACAGGACTGGTCCAAAAACTGATCCCTGTGGGATTTCACTGGTCACTGGCCTCCACTTGGACAGAAACTCATTGACAGCCACTCTGGGTGCAGCCATCAAGCCAGTCCTTAGTACACCAAGTGGTCCACCCAACAAACCCATGTTTTACCATGTTTGGAGAGCAGGATGTTGTGCAGGACAGTGTCGAAGGCTTTGCTCAGGTACATCAGGTAAGTGATGTCGGTTGCTCTTCCCTTGCCTATTGATGTCGTGACCTTTTCATAGAAGGCCACAAGGTTTGTCAGGCATGATTTGCCCTTGCTGAAGCCGTGTTGATTATGCCCAGTCACCTATTCTGCTCCAGCAGTGCCTCCAGGAGGATCTGCTCTATGATCTTATTGAGCACAGAGGTGAGACTGGCTGGCCTATAGTTCCCTGGATCTTCCTTCTTTCCCTTTTTGAAAATGGGGGTTATGTTTTCCCTTTTCCGGTAACTGGGGACTTCACCTGACTGCCGTGTCTTTTGGAATATAATAGACAGCAACCACATCTGTGAATTCCCTCAGTACCCATGGTTGTATCCCATCAGATCCCATGGACTTGTACATTTTCAGGTTCTTCAGTTGGTCACAAACCTGATCTTCACTTACAATTGGCAGTTACAATTACAATCTTCCTTCCAACCCTTGCTATTGCCACTTGTGACTTCAGGAGTGTGGCTGGAGCTCTTGCCAGTGAAGACCGATGTAAAGAAGTCATTGAGAACCTCAGCCTTTTCCATAATACTTGTCACTAGTTCACCTGTTTCCTTTCTGAGGGGACACACACCTTCTCTAGTCTTTCTTTTGCTGTTAATATACCTATAGAAAGTTTTTATTTTCCCCTTGATCTCCCTGGCTATATTAAGTTCCAACTGAGCTTTGGCTTTTCTAACTAGGTCTCTTGCTGATTGGACAGCTTCCTAACATGCCTCCCCATTCTAGCTGTCCTTTCTTCCATTCCATGTAGTTTCTTCTTAACAGTCTATAGAGGATAGTTTTTATTTAAGAGATAAAACGTGCCTGGCTATAACATAGGATCAGATCTGAGGGCATTCCTGTAAAGGGAAGCCTCATGATTCTAAATCAGGGTTAAATAATGACAGTGATGTATGCAGAGCTGATGAACCGAAACACTGAAAGTGATGACTTCACTATTTTTTTTTCCTCTTCCTTTTGAGAGACAGAAATAGAAACTGATATAAAACAACATCATAGTTACACTATTATGATATCAAGCTTTTGCCTAAGCAGAGCCACTTTTCTTCTCTGAAATAGCTCATTAACCAAGAAAGAACCTAAACTGAATAAGCTATAATGACAGAAAATAAGTGACAATTGAGGGAAATAAACAAGTCATCTCAACCTAACATTATTAAAATTTGCTTCAATTAAAGTTGGGATATGGGATTACATTTAGAAGAGAAAAATTTCGTTCCATATTGAGTGTCATGGTGTGTCAGGGGGTGGATGCACCATGATGGGGACAAGACAGGACCTGAGCCATGACCCGACATAGTCTGTGCCTCACTGATGGGGCAAAGTAATGTGGGAGCTGAACATGGGGGGGCTGAAACTGGAACTTGTAACAAGGTTCACTGATAGGCTCTGACAGCAGCAGATCCTGCACCCCTCTACAAGCCCAGCTGGGGTCAAAAATAAATGGAGCCATGAACAGGATGTAGGGGCAAGATACAATGTAGTCTGAAGTCCATCTGGTCATGATATCAGAGACAAATTACATAGCTCCAAGGTTCATCCAGGAAACCAAATGAGATGAGGATAAAGAGGAGCACACTGGTGACAGCCCAGGCCAGGGCTGCTACCCTTGACCTGAGCTGACATGCAGTTCCTTGGCCTGTGGCCAGTGGGTCCATAGGGGTGTCAGGACAGGCTGGTCAGGGCCAGTAAGGCCTTTTGGTGCCCTCACACTGAGGTTTCTATCCTGTTCACCTGCTGTATCTCCTCTTCAGCATGAACAATATAGCTGGGGCAGAAAGGGATGCCTTAATAAAAGCAGGCACATGAGTTTGTTATTTTAAAGTGACTACTAAGCATTGGCAAAGCTTCACATTCTGGAGTAAATTCAATTGATGAGTGTGCTGTCTTTGTAAAGAATACTTAACTTTGTCCAATGGTCTGTGAACACAGAACATTTATCTAGAGTTTAAGAAACAGGCAACACAGAACCTCATTTTTTTCCTAGAAACAGCTACATGAATCTTCTTTTCTTATTCTGCTAATTGTTTTTGCCCTGGGGAAGAGAAAGGCAGCTTAACCTGTTTCTTAAAAGTTTCTGAGCAAATGGAAGTGCCTCATCATCCTGCCATACTTTGGAGTGGATGAGTAACTGACAGAAAAATGGAACAAGATGTTTTCCCTTTGTGTGTCTAGATTCTCAATAGGTCAGTGGAGAAAGCTCAGTAATACACATTTTCCTGCTTATGGAGGAGTTTTACTTTCTGTGCTTTATACAGAAATTTTTTTGTGGTGATACTGGATTGCACTGGATTGGTGGCACTGTCTCTCACTGGAGGAAGGTGCCTAAAATTTTGGTAGTGTCTAAATTAGCCTTCTACATACATGGCATTTATTCTACTCTCTATGCTCATAGAGCCAATTCCTTGGCAAACACAACCTTTGTTTTACCACATGAGAAGCAGTGTTGGCTGACTTGAGTAAGGGGGACGCAGGAAGATAAAGATGTGGGTATGCTATCTTCAAAAATTTCCTTTTGCAGTGTGCTAGCATTAGACTGAAAGAACATTTAGGGACTCTGTTCCATTTGGCACCACACACTGGTGAAAAATACATTAGAATGAGTAAAAATAAAAATTGCAGTAAGCAAACTCCTCCATTGCAGCTGTCTGTAACCTCCAAGATACTAAAGGCAGTAACAACTGTTTGATACTTCTATTGCTTAAAAAAAGTTTGACACCAGAGACTCCAATGACTTCAGATTAACACTCATAAGGGTGGGAGTATAATCATACTTTTGGCATTCACAAAGCTCTTTGCTTTTGCCCCACTTTTCACTAACCACATGCGCACCTCTGTGGGATAAGCTCTTGCCTTTTCCTCTGATTTAAAGACAGAAGCAGGAACAAAATCTGAATTCACACAGGGCAGAATGCAGTCACTACAAGTGAGGAGTTTCTGTCTGTTTCCCTCATTCTCCCACAGCAGGCCAGATTCTAGGAAAAATCACACTGCTCTACCTTGGGGTCTAATGATAGCATCAGCTGTGCTGTTGTAAGAAAAAACTCAGGAAGCTGAACTTAGGTCTTGGCAGGTAAAGGATCCTTTTCAGTTTATCTTTCATTTAACTCCTCAGGACTCCATTGCACCCTGATGTACAATTTTTCAGTACACCATGAGTATCTCCAGGATACTCACATTCAAGCCACCCCTGGTGTACTTTCTGTGTGCTTTTGGCTGCAGTGTTCTGGATGTAGTACAGTTTTAATAAAGTTTGTTTTTTATAGCTTTCTTACTCCATATACAGTCCAAAGTTGCGTATTAAAAGTCTTATGGACATTCTATGAGACAACAGCTGCTAAATCATTTTTTTGCAACTGGATCCATTAGTGGATTGTTTTTTTGATTATATCTATTGTTGTTCTTATGCTCCAGTTCATGATAGTCACCCATTTCTTTCCAATTTGCTTTAGCTGTAAATACAAAACAGGAGGAAGAAAACAATCTCGCCTTTGTGACACATAGTGAATTTGGCACTGTATGTACCATATGTTTTAAACTCAATTCCCTTAGAAGCTAGCGATTAGCAGATGTCAATGCCCAGTTTGCAAGTGGAAGCCAAGACAAAGACTAGAGACCTTCACACCAACAATCTGGATATTAAGAAGGAAAGAAAACATTTTCCAGCCATTTTACTTCTCTTTGTTTCCTAATGTGGTTGCAGAAATGATCCAATTGGAACAGCTGTGCTGAAAGTCAGATTTTTATCAATTTGGCATAATGTTAGGAAAAATGAAACATTGAGATTTAAGAGTACAGCAGGACAGGCAGCTTTAATGCACTAGCCCTGCAACAAATGACACTCAAAATGGACGTGCTTTGCATTCTGACTTAGCTGGGAAAATGTCAAATCCCACCAGGGGATTAATTGAATGCTTTTTGCTGTAGAAACATCTTTCTCTCGAAGAAGGAAGCCAAAATTTGAACATCACTGGGCTATCCATGTTCACTGTATGACTCCTTAGAAGCTGTGAGCCCCCTAAATATTTAATCTAGTAGTTTCTGGACTCTCCTGAAGCCTGCTACTATTAAAGTTATTGAATTGCTGGATCACTTGGGTTGGAAAGGACTTTGGGATGTCTAATCCAAAGTCATGCTTTAAGCAGGGTCCACAGTGAATTCAGGCTAGATGTTTCAAGATTTTTTTATAGATGGATATGAAACCCTTCAAAGACAGAGAACATAGAGCCTCTTGGGCATCTGTTTTCAGTTATTACCCTCATAATTTTTGTTCTTATATTAATTTAGTACCTCTCCCAATTTATGACCATCATCTCATTCTTTTGCTGTGCACCTTAGTAAAGAATCTAGCTTCACCTTCTCAGTAACCACCTTACAGGCATTGGGGAACTCCTGCTGGGTTTTCTTCAGTGATCCTTTAACAGGATGAACAAGCTCAGCTCCCTCGCCTGCTTCTCAGAGGGTAAAAGTGCTCCAGCTCCAACTATTTCTGTAGCCTTCTGTTCAATCTCTGCCCCAGTTTTTCAACATCTTCCTTATGTCAGGGGCCCAAAACTGGATTTGACATTTTGGATGTGGTCTGGAAAATGGAGCAATTGCTTGTACTGATTATGCTACTGGTAATCCTGCCCAGAATGCTGTTGCCATTTTAATGTCTTCAGACACAAATTGTTCCAAATAATTTTCTACTCCTTCAGGGTCCTGAAATGTCCTTCAAGAGGTCTTTCTCAATATTTTTCCCAGGGGGTAAAATCTGTCTAGTGGTAAGGTAAGAAGTTCTACAATACTGAATGGGTGCAAAAAGAGAGTTAAAATTAGTGTAGGTAACAAAGTCCTTCCTGTCCATCACCCATCTAGGAAATACTGAATGAATATTTTAAATCATGCTTTTCTTGAGACTTTTGCAGCTAATTGATGCAATTTTTAACTCAATACTAAAACTTATCTACATTTTAGAAAGATCAGGTTTCTTTAATTTTGTCAGATGTATATTCACAACCTGGGAGTCTTTCATGCCTTGGTACATTTACATTTATTTGTTAGGAAGAATACTAACATTTTCCTTCTCAAAAGGAGTCAGAGATGATGGTTATTTTGTGTTACAATTTAATATTAAATTTATTATGTCAGAAGATCTGCATGCAGTTCCTCAATTTATCTTTATGGAATACCAGTTTTTCAACCATTAGGATACTAGAGAAGGCAGGAATGAGATACAAGTCTCTGCAACATATTGTGCAGATTTCTAAAATATAAGAAAGAAAAAGTTCTGGAATCATCTGCCTAGGGATTTGCTTCAGAGTTTCTGTGCATGTAATGTGAATATTTAATAACTTTTAAGGGCAACTAGTGCTTACACAAGTATGACCTTACGTTTCTGAAAATACCACCTTTGGTCTTCACAGTGATTTCTCATACAGAAGTTTCTCCTGAACATTTGTTGCACGTGTCAATAATTTTTTGTTATTCTACACTTGCAATGTCTTTTTTGGGAGGATGTCCAAGTTCTGCATAAGTAAGGACAAAATTACTGTATATTCTGAATCAACTATTTTAAGGTAGGAAAAACTATCTTTCTATCATCTGCACTTTAATTAGAACCATACAGCTGTGTAAAAATCCAGCTTATTAACAAATTTCATTTTGAGAAAAAAAATCACAATGTTTGTTATTTACAGTTAGGCAAAATAGTCATAATAATAGCGATTAATGATAAAATAATAATTCTAAGTGCTACATTTCTACCTCAGATCAGCTTTCAGTTATCTGCAATATATAGTTCTGATAAGCAAAAATATGGAACAACTTCTCCAAAACATTGCATAGGTTACTGCTTATATGTACGTCACCAAAGTGAAAAAAGAGGGACTGTAAAAGTATTACAAATATTTGGTGACCTCTAATCACCCTTTTGCAAAGTTGTTTCTTACGTTTAATAAAAACATTCCATTAAACACAAAAAGCTTGTTTTGGTCACAGAGTTCATATCTGTAGTCTAACTTTTTCTACCAGCTTCTTCCTAAAACATAAAAGAACTTCTTTAAATCAATTTCAGTTCAACATAGCACATCAAGTGTAAGTCATTTTAAAGAAAGTGAAAAAAAAACCCCACATGCACAATCATTTTACTGAATGGTGACTGCAAGAATAGGAAAAGGTGTATGTGAATATATATAACATATATGCATGTATCATTGTCTGCAAGTGAACCATTTGTCTCACTTTTAGGTTGGACAAGACACAGAAATAGGAACTGCCAGCAATGTAACAAGTTAAGACAAATATTCATTGTCACTTCTAAATTTTTTAAAAAAATTTCAAAACGATAGTTTGCATCTAAAAGGTTAATAAATTTACCTGTAGAGGTTGCAGAGCACCCATCAATGGTCATATTCTGTCAAAGCTGCCCTAACGCTGAGCTAGACTTTAGACATCACTCTGAGACAACTTTCAATATAAGTTATTCCATTATTTTATTTTTTTTTAAATCCTGTATATCAAGGGTCATAGCAAACATTAGAGACAATAAGAAAGCCTAATGTGCTCGTGCATACACCACCAGGCTGCAGAGGGGTGTTGATCTGCTTGAGGTTAGGAAGGCTCTGGATGGGCTAAGGCCAATTGTATGAAGTTCTAAAAGGCCAAGCATCACTCCTGCACTTTGGTCACAACAACCTCATGCAATGCTACAGGCTTTGGAAAGAGAGGCTGGAAAGCTGCCCGGTGGAAAAAAGCCTTGGGGTGTTGGTCAATTACTAGGTGAATATAAGCCAGCAGTATACCCAAGTGAACAAGGACACCAATAGCACCCTGGTCTGTATCAGAAATAGTGTGGGCAGCAGGACTGGGGAAGTGATTGTCCTGTACTTGACACTGGTGAGGCTGCACCTTGAGTACTGTGTTCAGGTTTGGGCCTGCAGCATTGCATGAGGCTGTTGTGACCAAAGTGCTGGAGCCTTAGAGCATTTCTAAAGGGCAACAAAGCTGGTGCAGGGGCCAGAGCACAAGTCTTATGAGAAGCATCTGAGGAAACTGGAGTTGTTTAGTCTGGAGAAAAGGAGGCTCAGGGGAGCCCTTATTTAAATTCTGCCTCCAATCAGAGATTATCTTTTAGAGCTTTCCTTGGCTAGATGCATAAAATTGGAAATAACTAGATAACACAATTTTTTTCCCCATCTTATTGAAATAAACTCTTGATTCTAATTAATTAATTTTCTTTATTTAAGCTGGATTTTTACGTCTTAGTTTTACGAACGTTTTAGAGTTTGTTTCCCATGCGTCAAGATCCCATGTGACCATTCAATAGTAAAGCTGATAGAAATCTGTAAATTTATTTCAAAAGGATTTGTGTTATGCAATGAAAAGCAGAACAGAATCCTGCTTTGAATGGAAAGGCCACACAGCCACGACCACACATGGAACATCCATATACTATGTTGGCTGACATTTTGGTAAAAGGATTTAAAGAGTACAGCTTATTTCAGCTGACCATAAAACTGAGCTTGTTGAGTCTTAGTTATCTTTCTTCCTTTAGCAACAATAGTTTCAGTTTTGACTTATGCTTCTCTTTTCCAGCTTCATGTGTTCTGGCTGCTACTATTATGAAAAGAAGTCAACTACACGTAGATCTGTGTTTTTCTAAAGTTGCCTTTTTCAGTATGTTTCTGAAGACATTGTTTCATTTGTACTGGATTGAGACTTTAATCAGAAAAAGAATGGTTATGCCTGTTGTGAGGGATAACTATAGATAGAAAACGGAGACCCAGAAAGGTGTGGTTCACAAGTGAAATACAGCTTTGGAATAATTACAAGCATTCTAGCTATTTTATTGAGTATACGTATTTTTTCTTTCTCTCATTAATGACAGCATGAACTTTCTCTTATATTCTTCTCTGTACAAAAAAAAAGCAGTTATATGTGCTACTGGCAGGATATTACCTGTTGCAATTAATTTAAAATGTCTACTGATTTATGAGTGTTGTCCCTTTGTGTACAGAGTTATGATGCACTTAATAATCTTAATTGATTGAATCGAACAGGCCAGATAATTTTAATTCAGTAAGAATATTTTGCAATATTTAAAGCAGATCTGAGTTCTCATTGAGTTTAAAAATTTTCTGAATAGTATATTAATTTAAAACAAACAAACAAACAAAAACAAAACAAAAAAAGCCAATAAAAAATAAACAAACCAAAAACCCCAAGATAGCCAAATAAGATAAAAAGAAATCAGGGCAGTATAGCTTAAGAGAGGAGATCTTGCCAGGATATTCCAGGATTAGATTTCATAAAATGATCTTTCATTCCAGTATAGGGTGATGGAAAAAATGATACATCAGCAATATTGTAATTAAATATCAGAAAGCACTGCCCTTCCTTGCCAATGTTACTGCATTACTGAGACTTTGCATTTGGCATCAAGACTGCACTACAAATATATAAATGACTGTGCTAGGAAAAGGGCATTTACAGAGCTTACTTCTGGAAATTATTTTTCACTAAAAAAATCATGTTTTCAATGGACCAGGAAAAGATTTTTTCATTTGAAATATGTTTAGAAATTTCTAAGTACCCCTCTCGAAAACTATTAGTCATAGAAACCATTGAACTTGCTGAAACAGGAGCTCTACTATCTTTCAACACCCACTTTTGATTCTAAAATTCTGAACTAGACCTGTATCCAAAACTATTAAAGTGTCAAATCATATCCATCAACTATATTCATTACTGAGCTCTATTATTGATTTGAACGGAGGCTTTTAGAGCATACCTTCTACACATTGATGTGTTTCATCTTAAATGCAGTTTTAGATCCTGTTTTGAAAACAGATACAATCAGCAAAAGTGTTATCATCCTTTATAGCTATTCTTTGTTCCCTTCTGTTAAATAGTGAATGGTTAAAATTATTTCAGAAGTCTGATGAAAGCTTTATGTCTTTTCTGTCTCTAAAATAATTCTAGCTTTGTTCACCCATATTAGTCTCAACAAATGAAAGATTTTTTTAAAAAATATTATTATTTGCAGGAAAAGAGACATCCTCAGGTCTCCTGTGAAAGCTGGGCCACTGTCTAGAAAGCACAAAGTTCAATACTCTTTCCATCTGAAGGGATATAGATTATAAACTTTTTCTGTCTAGGGAAGCCCTGAAAAAGCTTTTCATTGCAGAGTCATGAGCACACAGTAATTAATTCACTGAACTACAGAAAGAAAATATAGGAAGAATGTTAGGGCTGCCATTTAGTTATTACATTTGGAGAAGAGGAGGATAAAGCTCTCTGAGAGATGGAGAGTATTACTGTAGGGACTGCAAACAAGTTTTAATTACCTCTAGATTATCTATTCAAACCATCTCTATCTGTGCATCATGAGCTGTGAGAGAATTGGGCAAAGGAAAAATAAAGGTGAGAAAACTAAGCCTACTACTGAAAGGTCTTATTTCTCTGAGAGATTTTACAGTTTCATGAGTTAATAGTTCCCTGAAGGCAGGAAAGTGATAAGTATAATTAATACCTATTTATGCAACATACTTTGCATCTTGTCTGTTTTTAAATAATCTTATTTTTTAATGTTTTTTATTTTGTTTGCTTATGATTTTTTACTTATTTTGGGGGCTTTTTTGTTCATTTTTCAGAGACCTTTGTCTAAATGAACCTTCAAAACAAGAAAATATATCTTTCCTCCTGTGTCGAGTAAATGACTTTGAATCAAAGTCTCAGGAAAAAATGGAACTGAATATTAAAATTTAGGCCATATTCTCTCACTTTTTTCAGATCATCTCATGTTGTCTGTTATTTTGTGCTAGGAAGTCAAAACCACAGGTATCTTTTCCCAGATCCTACTTTGACACCCTGGAAAAAGTGATAGGGAATCTATTATACTGCCTGAATGTGTACACAATAGTTTTGTCATTTTTATATTGACCACTTTTGCCTAATTTCTTTCTGGTTTTGTTTCAGTTGTTACATCAGTAAGTCTTATGTGATCTTTGGAAAGTCTTCTATTACACTCAGCAGGTTGAAACTCTGGTTTCTAGGTATTCTGCTTTTGTAAATATTTATGAAAGTTATACAGATATAAAATGCTCCTAGTGTAATAAATGGTTCTATTTTATGATGTACATTACAATTCATATTAAATTGACCACTGATGTGATTCTCTGACATTTGATGTTAGAATGATCAATGTAATATAAAATAACTGCATTTCACAAGAAATTTAGACTTTAAAGCGGAAAGAAATGCTTGTAAGATATCCATTATTAGTGAAAAGTCAGTATGTGCAGCATATGGGAGATACAATACAGCTCCTTTGCAGTTTCACTGGACCCTTATTAATCTTATTAATTATTAATTTTTTTAAAAATCCAATTATTGATATTAATTATTACTTAATTATTACTTAATTTCTTTTCAGAATTCCAATATTTGCTTTACAGCCATATGGATATTAAAGTCTGTCTCTTAAAGTACTACTGCTGTAATGGAATTAAATTCAAATTTATTTGTATTTTAAAACCAACAAGTTTAACATTTGATGATAAATATTTGTGAAAATATTCTTCAATAATTCATCTTGCAGTCACAGCATATGCATAATATTTGCACATAATTTGTGTAAATATTACATAATTTTTAAATTTTGCAGCAAGCAACATTATTGTGACAAGAGCTCAGAAATCTGGGACGTTATATGTTCCCTAAATGTACTAAAGTTTAGAAAATAGAAAGGAAAAATACCTAATAAACTATATTTAATGCAGCTCTTATTTTTTATGTGATGACCCATTACACACTTATTTAAGCAAAAAATGGTGTATTTTCAAAGTAATTTTAAGATTATAAGGAGTTTAAGTTGTTAACAACAGCTGTTAAGCTGTTAATAGACTTCCTAAATGAAAATATAAAGTGCAAGGATTTTATTCAGTGAATCTCTTCATGTGTTTTTCCTGTAAGCAAAGTTAAACGTTCTCATGTTTTTCAAAAGTAGAAAGTGTAAAACTGTATGTTAGTATGTAGATTTTCTCTAGGTTTTATTGATTTTTTTCCCAGAGAATACACAGATAATTTGCATCTTGGTATATTCTTTACCTATGACTTTTATAGATTACTATTATAGTTGAATTAGATATTATTTGCATTTCATTGACTAGGCAAGCAGAAAGGAGCAACCTTGTTGATGGTAATTCCTCAAAGTGTACTGAAAACCGAATTAGCATTTTGATGATTGGTATTTGAAATGTGCAGCTTTATGGACTCTGAACCTACATACTGGTGGAATGGGGCTGCATTCAGCTAACATACTGAAGCTGGTTACCTTGTGGCTGGCACCAGACGTGATGCTGGGCTGCTTGCTGTGACCTTGGCATCTGCCATTGCTCTTAAAGAAAGTGGGCAGGAAAAACACTGGAGGAGACAAAAGCAAAAAATAAGCTGGCTTAGGGTCACAGGATGTCAGTAAGTCTGGTGGCAATGGCAATTTCATGAAGTTGACAGCAGAGACAGTTTCCTTAAGGCCCAGCAACAGAGGGCTTAAGTAGCCCAGAGGGTTTAGGAAAATTAAGAAATAATGGAAAAATGTCCTTTCAGGTAGCTGTAGAGAGCTGTAAGGTCTCTCCTCAGCCTCCTTTTCTCCAGGTTGAACAGCTCCAGCTCCCTCAGCCTCCCCTCCTAAGACCTGTTCTCCAGATCCTGATCAGTCCAGTTGCCCTTCTCTGCACCCTCTCCAGCACCTCAGTGCCCTTCCTGTACTACGATTCCCAAAACTGCACTCAACACTCAAGGTAAGGTCTCACCAAGGACAAGTACAAAGGTAAAATCACCTCCTTGGCTCTGCTGTTTACATCATTCCTGGTGGCCATTGTCCACCTTTGCCACCTGGGCACACTGCTGGCTTATGTTCAGCCACCTCTCAATCAACAGCTCCAAGTCCTTCTCTGCTAGGCAGCTCTCCAGCCATTTACTGTATTATAATTATATATATTATGAATAAGCTAACTTATTCATAAACCTCTATAACATTCTTACTCTGAAAGCATTTCCCTAGAAACGAAGCTGTTTTTAAAACTGTGCAATACTGATTTGGTGGAACATTAAAGGTGCAAACGACCTCCTAATTTCCCAAAGCGTTGATGGAGTTCAATAACCTACAGTGTACTTGCTTTCAACCAGAAAGAGAAAATGCAATTACATGACAAATGAAAAAGTTGTACACAATCTGACATCTAGAAAGGGACCTGGAGGTCTGTAGTGTTGATCCAAGCTGATTGTGATCTGGAGAAGTGTCAAGGGAAGACAGAAGAGATGCAGTTTGAGCAGGTACAGAACACAAATTTGACTTGTACATAGGTAACCACTTGAACTTTTGACTGAATTCAAAAGTCCCGTGCCTGCCATTTGAAATCTTTATTGAAGATAATAATATTTGGAGAGGAAACTTAAAATGTATAGCTCAGTCCAAAGTATATAATCTGTATCAACCTATAATCAATCATAGACCTATTTTTAGATGTCTACCTTATACTTTGTAAGATTTCCGGTCATGTTTTTTTTTAAAATACAACTGAAGTAGTAGGCTTTATCTGTATCATCTTCCATCTGTATTCGATGTTTAGTTTGTTATTTGTAGGAGTCCAAAATTCTGTTTCCTTTGTGTCAAGATAATGAAGTGCACATTTCCCATTGCATAAAATGCTCTGAGCTTAATGCTTGAGAAATGACTGTATAGGTTGTACTGAGATGGAAGCATTCACAAACCCGTTTGCTGAGACAACCATTGTGCATAAACAGAAGTCAAAAATCAGTAATTCAGAAAAATGATAATATTTAAATCTTAATAAAGTATTTAGGAGGAAGGAAAATCTTGGATTCAGCTCCAGAAATTGTGGTCCTTTTAAAGCACTTTTTTCTCCCCTTTGAGATATGGAGAGATTCTGGCTGTAATATATTTTTGGAAAAAGTGACTTCTAGTAAAGTTCAATAAGAGGGAGCAGAATCTAAAAAAGTCACAGATTTGAGATAAAAACTCTGGCTGACATATTTCATTTTCCTACTCAGATTGTTTTCTTGAGACAAACTTTTCTTGTTATACAGTGTACTAAAACAAAATTTGTTTTATAGTGATGGACTAAATAGAAAAAGCAGAATAGTCAAATTTAGGATGTAATGAGACTTTGCATGATATTTTATTAGCTTTTTTTTTTTTTGAATACTCACACTATTTGATCCCGTGCTATCTGTGTTACATGATCAAGAGAGAGCCAGATAGATCTTTTCACCTTTAAGTCTAAGAGAGAACATTTCGCTAGTAAGTATATAGACCTTGTTCCTGAGCTGATGTTTCTCCCAACATTCACAAACAAGGAAAACAACCTACTTCTAAATAACTAGCTTCAAAAATAATTATATTAAATAAATTATTTTTATTTTTTCATATGTCAGTAGTTTTCTAACAGTGAATATTAGATGTAAAATTGGTTTTGGACCACTTGCTAATACAGAGTCCAAAAATGTTTCCTCAAGTTCTCTATGACTTCAAGAATATCTGTTAATACCAGCTGTAAGATTCTTTGCTACACCCTAAAGCTAAACCCAGAATATTATCCAGAGTACTTATTACTGCAATAACAAGCTTGCAGTTTTTCAGAGGGACATGATTTTTGCTTTTCATTTCACTCAGGAGTCTATAACAAGACCAGGATCTAACAATGAGAGATTTTCTTGACCCTGAAGGATAGAGACATTGTGCTAAGAAGTAAGGAAGTTTGAGAAGATGCTGGCAAACTGCAACTTGAGTCTGTTCAAGTGAAGTTGAGAACTGCTAAAGACTGTAAGTTCTTAGTGTCAGTATATGTATACTATATGTTACTTCCAGCAACTATACTGAGATTCTGTTGTGAACCATGTGGCACCTGAAAATCTGAACAAATTCTAAACTGAATTCAAAGAGACACGGGACAGTTTGTTTAAGAAATCTGATTTGCTATCAAGACACCTGATAAATCTATTATTAGTCTGGCTGCAGTGCATTTGTTTAAGTATAGGGGAACTTTGAAATAGGAATGATGATAGTATAGCCAGTGGCAGTAAAGCTAGAAATAGTTTAAAACACAGGTTGGATTCAGTGGCAATACCGTTAGGGATATGACCACACCAAAGGTGTATACTGTCCTAATTAATAATTTTATCCTTACTGGAAATATTCATATCACCTTGGTAGTCTCCAGAAGGAGAGAAGTTAATGAAGTTCTCTGACCACCTTGGATTCATCTGAATTTACTGAACAGGAACTGTAAATTATTACAATAGATACTGCAGTTTCTTACAGTCTGGGAGAAGAAAATAAATATAAAGGGATTAGATATGTGGCATTATGAGCAAAACATTTAGACCCTAAACATTTCCTTTTTGGATTGTTTTCATAAATCATTCACACGTATGCAGTTAAAACTTTTTTTTGGTCTTGACAACACTTCTGCATGATTTTTTCTCAAATGAGAGCCTTAATCATGCCACATTTAATGGACCAAATACATTGTTTGGCTGGAAGGTTGTTTTTTATCTATTCTATTCTATCTAATTTTTATTTTTAATAGACCTACCTATTTTTAAGCTGTGTAATCTCTAGCAGGAAATTTGTGCAAGACATGTTATACCATGAATATAACAAAACTGGTAGTAAATTGAAGGGTGCAATTTTATATGCTTAATTTAAGGTGTGACAGCTCTACACACTCCATAGTATCCCATCTCAAAAGGACAGCAGCAGTCTCTGTTCCCTAATCCTCCTGTGCCCAGTATGTGGCTACTGAGCCATATGTGATCAGTGTAAGTGTAGCTCCTAAACCTTGGCTGATATGAAATAGGAAAGTGATAGCACTGGGATTACCGGGTATATCAAAATAGGGTGACTGAGCTAAAGGAGACCCAAAAATGGGTTGGAAGGTTAGAAATCCTAATTCACTATCCATATGGAAAAGGAGAAACAGTTACATGATATGAAGGAAAGTGTTAGTCAGAGGTAGATTAAATTAAAAATTAGTACAGAGTAAGTCTCAAAAAAAGTATTTTTTACTGGAAGATTCTAAGGACTAATATGAAATTACTCTGAGGTATCAGTAGACAATAAAGTCATGTGCAATAATTTTCTATCTCAGAGAGCTTTCTTCCTCTGAAGGAACAGCCTGAATATTATTGCAGTTGTGACATCTGCCTGTGCTGAAGTATATGTGGAAATACAAAACTTACTCAGTGCTTTCATAAGTTTACTGTAAAAAGTGAAATTATTGAGTAGCAGGTCACATTCTGGTGATTTTCCCACGTTTTCTTTTGCCTCTGATTAAAAAAAAAAAAAAAAAAAAAAGCTTTCAAGGAATAATTTTCCTGACACCACAATTTGTTCAGAAACAACATAGTTAAAGATGATCATCAGCAAACTCCCTAGTCCCAGAGTAGTGCACTGTGCATCCTCCTACCCAGTCTCCATATCTTAGCCATCAACAGCTTTTACTTCTCAGCTCATAACATGAGATTAATTACCTCTCTCTCTGTCATGAATAGGTATCAAAAAAGTCAAAAAAGGGTTGTAAAATACATTGAAATAGACTGTATTGTGTACTATACATGAGTTGAATTTCAAGAAAAAGAATTTTATATCTACTAATTTCAAACATCAAATGTATCCTAAATGCTTCTTAACATCAGCTAGAAGAAAGCTGGTAGGATACTTTTATGGCAAAGACTTCACAAAGTACACAACTCATTGCAAAAACAGGCCATAAACCCCTTTGTATACATTAAACACAAGCAAAAGTAATCACTCAATCACTCATATTGCTATATAAATATCCTTTCTGTATTTAATGTCTCCATTGGGCATGTTCTTTGCTTCACAGCTACTTGGATTATGGACTGATGGAGGTTTTAGCTTGTGGCTGTGTTAGTTTAGAACAGATTCTCAATTGCCTCTTTAGTAAGTAGCTTTATGCATAAATAGTGGCTAGCTGCATCAGCACGTGGACCCAGGACAGCTTTTTGCATGTGTAGACCTTAGAGTAGTCCATCAAAAGCTATTCAGATGTGTATACATTCAACTGTTTGAAATACAAAGTTGGGACTTGGACATAGAGTTAGTTTTTACTTATATTTCTTCTGGTGCTAAGAAGTATCTTTTTTAAGTGCTGGAGAAGAAAAAGTTTTTCTCTTAAATAGAATATGTGGAACAAAACTGATTAAGTTGCTTAAAACCGTTTTGAAACATGAGTGCCTCCATTACAAGGCTATGAACTTACATTGCAGATGCTGTCATTTTTTCGGAGAATTGAACTATTATTACTATTTTAATTTTCTTTTGCAAATAAAACCACCAAAAGATTTTTAAAAATACAGCCAAAGCCACTTCTTACCCACTAAGAATAAAGGGACTCATATTGTCCATAGCTTTTCTGAAAGGGTCATTTATTTTTTAGGGTGAGGAAATTCTAAGCAATTCTATCTGTATTGCTGATCAGACTGTTGTACAAGCTTGTGGTCAATGTTGAACACCAGCCTCCAGCCACAGTCCTCTAAAACCCTTGTCAGCACAAGGTAAGGAAACCTCAGCAATGTAAAATAAGTCTGTGAAAACTGCCCTGTGAAGCAGCTGGAGACAACAGAATGCCTGTAGTGAAAATGAATCAGTCAGCAATGAAACTCAAAGGAGATTAAGAAAGCAACACTTAATTAAAAAAAATTCTGAGTAACTTTGGCAGTTATGCTGGTTTGGGTTTGTTCGTTTGCTTTTTAGAGTACAAAGAAGGCTTGAAAAGAGAAAGGAAAGGGAAAGATTAACATTTTGCCATCTAGCTATGCATTTTGGCTTTTTTGTATGAAGATCTGCTTTCTCCTGATCCACATACGATCAACATTCAGAAATCACTGCACTCCATGTATTCTCATTTGATAACAAAACTCGATTTAATTTTGCATTTAATAAAAATCACGGATGGCTAGAAATAGTTTGCTAAAAATAAAAACAAGCCATTACTGGATGGACTACAAGGAGAAATCTGAACTCATTGAAGTGAGTGACTTACTACACTAGGCAAAGAACAAGGTATGTGTCTTGTAAGAATTATTTTCATTATAATCATTAGTGCAGCAAATGTTAACTGCATCCTAGTTCATTGGGTTCGATGGGTCATGAGAAATAAAATAGCAGTAATTTAATTATTAACATGCAAAATGTATTACTTTGGTGCTGAATTAACTAACTGGCAAGATTAAGTTGGTAAGATTAAATTTAGCTATTCTATTTCTTAAAATATTTCCATTGTTTTTGAGTAAAATGAAAAATATTTGACTGTTAATAGATTCATTAGCAAGTGTAAATGACCAAAATGAACACTGACTAGGTGACTTATTCCTTGTCACTGCTAGTAGTTATTTTCAAACAGCATAAGTTGACATAAAGAGGCCTTTGGGAAGAATAATTGAAGATACATTAATGTAGAAGATGGAACATGAGAAAAGGCTGAAGAGCAACTTTTGGGATGGAGGAGGAAAAGATATACTATAAAAGATTTACAAAGTAAGTATTGGCAATGTATTATCAAAAATAATCAATCACCTTTAAATTTTTTTTTCTCTCCTTGGATATCAGCCAATGACCAGGGCAAGTATGGACTCCTCAGAAGAATTAAACCTGCTAATCTCTACAGTATTTTTATGCATATTATTACAAAACATTCCTTTGTAATGTAACAATTTCCTGAAATACTTCCTATAATTACAGTTTGTGTTAGAGAAGTTTATCTTGTAAAGCCAACAGATAAGACTATTTCAGCTAAATGGAACATTTTATGAATGGTGGAGGTTTTAATCTTATCTCTCTCTTCGAAGTGCTGTTGGAATACAGCTGTCAAAGGGGCCTCACTTTCTTCTTCCCTTACCTTCCAACCTCAAACTATATATTACCTCACCATTTTAACGCAATAATAAAATAAGCTTTCTGCTTATACAGCTATTTTATTTCTGAGGTTTTTAGTACCAGTGAAATTTATCTGGTATAAATGCAAATCACCTTTACGGAAGGGATGCTTAACAAGACAGCTGCCAAGGAAGAGCACAAGCAGTAAACTATAATACTGTGTAGAAAGCTCATATTTACATTATGCATATGAATGGACATTTATATATCCCTTATGCTCTTAAATTCATCATATTTATATTTGCATTATCTTGGAATGATGAGTACTTGGAGCATAGTATCTGCAAAGCTATCAATGGAATTCTTCGATTTTTGTTGCACTGCTATGCAGCAATTTGTGAGAGGAAGAAAATGCCTTGTGGGTTTCCATGCCTTGTTCTACATAAATCTCAGTGTCTCACAGGATGGTCTTACAGTTTATTGGGAAGAATGAGACAGTTTATTTACATATAATGACTTTCATACTCTGGTTTCATATTTCTGTTCTATTTCCACAATAATAGCTGACTGTGGGTCTGGCTTCTTCAGACTGGGAAGATTAGTTGAACAAAAGCATATATATATATATAAATATAAATATATATATATAAATATATATATATTTATATAATTTGTTGTTTCCACATAGTGATAGAGCGTATCCCTGAAATTTTTATTATGATAGATCCTTTTCTATTTTTTTCCAAAATGAATGTGTTTTTTTGCTAATTTTTAGAAACCTGTCTTCATTTTGCTGGTAGCAGGAATCACATTTACACAGATAGTTCATGCGGGTGCTGAGTGAATGATCTCTTCCTTGAGGATCCCAGATATCACAGTGTATGTGTTGACGTCTTGGTGATCAGCCAGTTGTGATGTTCATAGTTGTGCTGATTAGTGGTTAGGAGAAATGTCTTTACATTAGCTTGGGGGTTTGCATTTTCAGCCTTTTTTGTGGACAAAAATGATGAGATTAAAGTTGATCTAGTGATTATGGTTCTACTGGTGTGAACTATTTCCTCAAGTTCAAACTGAGGAACATAAACATAACGTAGAAATTAAACAAATTTTAAAAAATTCCTTCCAAATTGAACTATAATCCATTTATTCTTAAGCGTACTGAGAAATTACTAGGGATTCAATATTACTGTACCATTGTTTCTTAGATTATTTGATGTGTGTATTTAACACATGTATGCAGGAATATTTGGAATGGATTACTATCCATAGTTATATATTTATTCACAATGAATGGCCTACTCATCATATCTGTTACACAAATTCCCAAGACAAGTTTAGATTCCTGGTCTTTAGAAAATGACAAATTTATTAAATTATTAGTTTTGCTTCCCTGGTCAGCACATACTGTGACTGATATCAGACCAAGTACCAAAAATTATTTAAATAATTAGAGCTGTTGTAGAACTTAATGTTACTCTGTTCATGTACTTCTTATATCAATGCTTAAAGACTTCTAAAATTAGTAGTTTATGTTAATTAAACTATCCTATGCTTGAAAATAACTGTATTTGAAAAAATAAATCAATTACTCCTTTCTAGAACTACATACAGCTTATAAAAGAATTAATGTCTTGTTTATTTCCAGAAAGAAAAATGGAAATTCTGTGATGCTGCCTGCTGCCAAGGCAAGAACTCTTGAGGGCCAGATTTTATTTTTTTGTCCAGATTGATCAAATAGTTTGGTGTGCATTTGCTGCGTGCTTGATGAGAGAGGAAGAAAGGTTTCCCACCTTTCCCACCTGCTAACTTCCAAAGAGATCTCTGTTTATCTTGAAGCAACAGCCACAGAACTGCCAATTACATAACATAAGACTGGGAGAGATCCTGCGATTCATGGGACTGAGATGTATGTTAAGGGTTACTCTAGTTTGATCTTAAAAGACTGAAGTATTCCACAGCTATGATAGGCAGTTTGCTCAAGTGCTTCCTTTCCTTGCCTTTCCTATCATCTGACTTGTTCCTTTCTTGCTGGAGTTAAAGCTCATTACTTGTTGTCATCCCTACCCAAGACTTGGAGAGAACTTCATATGCAAAACAACTCAAGGTTTCTCAATATTTCCTTGCATGGTACTGTTTCTGACTGTTTCTGACTGTCCTTTAGATCCATTTGGTTCTCTATATGCCTCTTGTCTTACAGTTTCTCAACAAGATGACACCTGACCAATGCAGAAACATAAGAATGATTTCATCTTAATATTCCATTTGTTCTGCAATTCTTTTAATATACTTACATCTTTTTCTAGAGGATTGTAAGTTCAGTCACTGCAGTTTTAAAATGGAAGCTTCTTAAATGAGGACAGCTTCATCTCACTTTAGTTTTTCCATTTAAAATATCTAAATTTATATTTAAAATATAAATTATCCATTTAAAATATCTCTTTTTGTTTTCTAATATATAACTAAGCTAGTTGTCTAGAATCTCTGTTTAGTCCTTGTAAATAAAGCCTCTGACTGAGAAAAAAAATCACGTCTTTAGTTTTTCATAACCGCTTCCCAACTATTCTGAATTTTGGCTATACTGCTCCAGGGCTAGCTGTTCTACTTAAATGGCACTTTTCCAGTATCATTTATCATAATTTGGATCTGTGGATTATAAGGTAGGTGGAAACTTGGCTGGACCACCAGGCTCAGTGGCTTGTGATCACCAACAATGAAGCAGGGCTGGCAGCCTGTCATTAGACAGTGAAGAGCCAATTAGAGTCACTACCAATTTAACGTGTTTATTAATGACCTGGTAGATGGGATGGAAAGCACTCACAGCCAATTTGCAGATGACACAAAATTAAGGGAGCAGTCAATAAAGTGGAAGGCTCCTATTCACAGGGACCTTAGCAGTCTGGAGAAATGATCTGACTGAATCCTCAAGAAGTTTAATAAAGCGAAATGCCAAATCTCACCTTTTGGGAAGAAAAAACCCGGGTACTATTACAGTCTCCAGTCCGATTCCACAGAAACTAGTTTTGAAGGAAAAGATGTGGGGGGTTTCATGAACAAAAAGGCAACAACCTTCTGGAAAATATGATCAGCACTTGGGTGAACATAACTGAAACATTGTGTCCAGTGATTTTTGTCTCCTCTGGAAGGGGTAGATTATTATGGCCCATATTACCTCTAAACAGCAGGTTTTGTCAGAACATAGAAATTAAAAGATGTTATGATATACCATGGAAATTACTGCCCACGTGGTGTTGGCTAATTTATGTCTCACTTTCTACATTTATTTCCTTCTCAAAATGTAAAAAACCCTGCACTTCTCAACAGCTTTGAACATAGATGATGAACTAATATTCAATTTTAATACCCAGTCACATCAAATATTATCATACTGTAAACATATTTTAGGTATTATTATGTAATACCTAATGGCTTGGATTGTGAACTGTCTTGTTATGGGTTCTGTGTTACTGGTCTTACAACTTAGTGTCATCAGTTGCCTTCAGTAGCATTTATTGAATAGTCATTTTCAGATACTTCCAGTATTTAGAACTTCGGTAAAAGGCTTAGGTATTTCTCTGTCTTGTCAGAAAAAAAAGTATTTTTTTATTTTCTTGAATTTCCAGAATATATATTTTTAAATTATATTTTGTAGAAGAGGAAAAATCAGATCATTATCTAGTCATTGTTGTAAATTTTGGCATTACTATATGGCTTTTTTTTTGTCTTGCCAGTATATTTTTGATTAGAAAACCTAATCATATTGTGAAATTCCATACGCAATTACTCAGAGTTTAGCATGGCTGGAAAGAAGATAATTGCAAATGTAGTCCTTGATACACCTGTAAAAGGCAGCTGTTATACTTCTTTCTGAATGAAATTTATAGAAATTCACTTTTTACCACTATGCTCATATAAACCATGCATCATACTAAGTATAGTCATGATCCAGCTCTACGCATGAACATAGAATAAATCTACTATGAGATTCAGCAGAAGTATAACTCTTTCTACCTTGCTATTTATGAAGCCAAACCACACTGAAATCACAAGGTGTAAGAAAGGTCTTTTGAACAGAGCTAATCACAGGCTGGTTAATGATGCTGGGAATTCTGAGAGCATTAGGTTCCATCCATAAATTTGCTATAAAAAGTTTAATCAAATCCAATTTGTTTGGTGATAGGGCATAAATGTCTCGCTTCCTACTATATTTGTGATAAATCAGTCAGCAGAGGAACTTATTGAAAAAATTGAGTCACACAAAAATGTATTCCAGCTGCCTGCTGTATTTTGGTTGGCCACACAGCACTGGTGAGGATAAAAAATTCAATACAGACATAATCATTGAGCACAAACATAAAAGATAATTCATACTATTGGGTGGAATTTGTAGGTTATATGTCCTACATTTTCTGGATAGAAAGACTTTATTCAAAAGTCAGATGAATAACATTCTAAAATTACCTGGATCAACTTTTCTTCAAAAGATCATGGATGTCCTGCAGCAGTGATGCAGATGCTTCCCTTGTACGTAAGTAAGACCAAGAATATAAGACATAGGACAATAACTCCAAATTGCATCAGAATAAAGACCTGTCTAGGCTTGCACACTATCTACAACAATGACTAATAAAACATTCAAGAGAAATATAAAGTTATAAGTATAGAGCAAATAGATTCTGACACCATAAAATATGCGTATTTTCTCACTTTTCTCTATATTAAGGGACAAGAATGTGAGCATAAAACAAATACATACAGCTACTTCCCCTAAATAGATTTTCTAGCCTTTAGTTAACTGTGGCCTTGCAACTCACTGAGACATAAGGTGGAGTCATTTGTATTTCAAAGCCTATAATATAATTTTCTGTATTGTATCTTTTAAACCAAAGCAAATTTTTTCAACATTAGGGGATATTCTTCCTGCCATAGTTCACCATTAGAAATACAGTGGATTGTACTGAATGCTGAGATTTTTCCCTGTGTATCTTCTGGATGTTTTGAATGAAATACATATTCAATTTTTGGAAATTGGTTTCTACTGTGATTAGATAATGGATACCTGTTTTTATTTTGCAGCTTGAATATACATGTGCCTCAGGCAAAGTCAGAGTAAAAGTAGAACAGTTGTAAAAGTCATTATAGAGGACAAACTCTACATGCTCTTGAATTAAACTAAGAATGGGTTTAGCCCTGGGAAAGAAAAATCGCTCGTTTGTCTAATGTAGCAAATAAACTTTGCAGATGGTTCTAACTTCAGGAGAGGCATCTAGACAAATAAGGCATGACTCACATTTTTCCCCATTTTATTCAGTTTCTTACTTCATGTCATGAAAGACTCCAAATGAATACTGATGCCATTAGAAAAACATGTTATTGTCTCTTTAATTTCCATCTGGAAAAAAAGATGCTTAAAAAAACCTTTCAACATGATTTTTTAACATTTAGAATCTTTTGAAGGCTTTTGACCTACTTAATAAATTCTTTAATCCTTTGTAATTTATTGCCTTCCTGTTAAAAATTTTGGAAAGCTAATCTTTCAGTGGTTATTTGCTACAGACTCATTTAACAATGGAGAGGGTTTCATTTCTGTATGTACTGGTTTTGGCTAGGACAGATGTAATATTCTTCATAGTAGCTTGTATGGTGGTGTGGTTTGGGTTTGTGACCAAAATGGTGTTGCTAACACACTGATGTTTTAGTTATCACTGAAGAGTGCTTACACAGCACCAAGGCTTTCTCATGCTGCTCTGCCAGTGAGTCAGCTGGCAGTGCACAGCTGGGACAGCTGACCCCAAAAGACCAAAGGGATATTGTGTGATGTAAGATGTCTTGTTCAGCAATTAAAGTTGAAGGAAAGAAGGAGGAAGGAAAGATGTTTGTCTTTATGGCTGCCTATCCATTTTAGATGTTTGTAAAAAAAATCTTAAGACTGCTAAATAACCCCTAAAATTTGTACTTGGGTGTCTTTCCAGCTTTTCCCTATCTTTACATTCCCACAGATGATAAACAGGAACTATTTACTGCAACAGAAATTTCTCACTGTAGAGAGGAACGGTTTTGGAGGTTAGGATTGTAACATTCAGTCAAGCTGTGAATGAGAAGTTGTTTATCAGATTGTGAATCCGATGCAGTATTGTAATCCTATACTCTGAAGAAGTTCCTGGGATGTTCTAAGTTGTAACTGCAGAGGTGAATATTTTCCAGCTCTGAAGGAATGATATGAAGTATAGTCAGAGTTTCAAATTGTGTTAGAATCTACAGTGCTTTGAAATAAATTTAAACTATACTGTTAACTACATTAGTGAATTCAATGCCACATTTTGATCACCACATAACCTCAGAAAAAAGTTTACCCTCATGTGGTTAACATCAGGATTGCTGGTCTAGATCTGTTACAACAGCTTTATTACCACCTATCATGTTATATCTTTCTGTTGCCCAAACACAGAAGAAACAAAAAAAGAAGCAAATAAATATTCATTAGAAACATTTTTCCATCGCTTCAGCATAAAATTCCCTAAAGACTGATTATATGAAAAAAAAATAATCATTCCACAGGCCAAGAAATGAGCTGAAATTGCATATTTAAGAGTGAAATCGAAAAAGACGAAACAGATGTGTGAACATTTCCATATAATCTAAGGACAATTCATCCAAATCCATAATGACATACGATATGGAAATAACAACCATGAAATACCAATTCTGGGATACTAGAAGATTTGAAAAACAGTAGGACTAACTTCATGTAGTTTTCAACATAAATTATCTGCAATATAAAGGTCTATGAAAAACCAGACCTATTCTCACACACATCTACCATAATCATCTCCATAGAATCATCAGCTAACTACATTCTTTTCAAAGGTTTGAATCATAAGATTAAGAAAAGGATTCAACAAATTACTAAATATTTGAGATTCTGCTTCATTATGGGCAAGTAATTCTACTGAAGCATTTGATGCAATCAAAGAAGACTATGAAACATATAGTTAATTTCTTTCACCTAATATTAGATTGTTTGTGAACTATGGTATCAGTGATATATTTACTATTAGCTGCTATTAGATAGTCCATGTACACTGTCTAAAAGATACTAGTCTAATATACCTGTTTGATAACATTTCATAGATGAATGAAATACAATGTATTTACACTATTGAGTTTTAAGCACAGACAAATTCTGATTTAAGATAGTGGAGAAGGAGATTCATACTAGAATTGAAAGGTAGATAAAGTCTACAGAGAGTCATGGTTAGGTATTATTAGGATCAAAAGGAATTAAATGAATGGTTCAGGAAATGTTTTTAGGATGAGTTTTGTTTATCAGTATTTTGATTTTATTTGAAATAATGTATATATATTTACTGTACTTGCAGGTTATGCAAATTATTGTTAATATAGGAAAGAATCATCTTATCACACAAATAGATGTAGCTAATCTTGTGGATTAGTGTAATAGAATTGAGATAAAACTTCAGTGGCAGCAATTGTCTTTCTGCCTAGTAGTCAGGAAAGAAAAGATGGGTTTTGAACTACTAGGTGGTTTGAAGATAACAGTGCTTATCACTGTAGATTCAGTAGAGTAAAATTACTAAAATATCACCTAATTCTTTGTAGAAATGAGAAAATATTAGTGTCACTTTGGAAAATAATCATGATACTTTAATATGTTCTGTCTAAACTTATTCTATAGTAAGAATTTAGACTGAAATAAGTATAGCAACAATACCCCTATGTATTAAAATATTAAAGGCATAAAAGAAACACTCAGTTATCCCCGATGCACATTATATTTTTATAAAATATAAAAAACCTATAAAATATAAAAAAACCTATAAAATATATGTTATTTCTTCATGTATACCATACATATTTCTGAACATGGCTATAGATCAAAAAAAGAATGCTAAATAAGAAAAACATAAAACACCTAAATAAGCAGTGTAGTATCAGGAACTTAAATAGAGCTTCCAGATTCATAGCTGTGATTGCAACATTCCTCCATTCCAACCTTAAGGGAGAATTGCTTTGTCAAGTCAAAGAAAAGGGATGAAAGAGCACTGAAGTGCTAGGGAACTCCCTGGGCCTATCAAAATGTACAGTTCGAGATATAACCAAAAGCTGAACAAAATATGGTAGTGCAGGAAGGAGAGTTACAGTGTACACTTCAATGAACTTTTCTGTATTTTATTTAACATCTCTGCAAAGGACCAGATGCAGCCTTTGCTGTCACCTCGGTTCCAGAGAGTGATGTAGCATTTATACCATGGAATACAGTAAGCCAGAGCAATAAATTAAACCTTGGATATTTTTTCAACTATTATCTATGAGAATTACATGAATTTTTTGGTGTTGTGGCTATTGCATATAATATGTATGGAAAGTGATCTAGAAAATCAGAGACAATAATTATGCCTGGATTTTATCTAGTGAGAAGAAATATGCAATCATCTTCATTGGCATCTGTTACTATATGGCCTGGATATGGTGCTGCCAACCATTTGGAAAACTGTTTTCTTCTCTAAGCATATAGAGTTTCAATATTGCTTTAGGGATTTTTAAAGTATTATTGTTAATTCAGTTTTCATTTGCCAGGTGTATCTTAAATAGGTGCCAAGAGGCAGGTACAGTTGTTTGGAATATCATAGGTAGGTACTTCAGGAGGAAAAGGATTTTTAAAAGGGCAATCATTTTGATGGCTGTGATTATCATAACTGCCTTATAGCAAAAGCAGACATTACCCTTGCTCTGAAGCCTTTATGAGTTTTATTCTTGTGAAGGATTCTTTCTATTTATTGTTTTAAACTAATGGATACTTCTGATTTAATTAACAATGAAATGAATTTTAAAAGTCTACGTTCTGATGATTAGGTGTTACTCTACTGTCTGTGTAATATATATCTGCTTGTCACCAGTGTCTAGTCCTGCATCATTCTAAAAACACTCGGCACTGAAGTTTCAGAATGTAAAATAGGATATTGTTTGCAAGTAATAAAATTTATTTGCTACTGTGTTTCTTAATTGTTTCAGAATAATAATTTCTTTTGTGATATTCATGAAATTCACTGTTGATACAAGCAGCTAACGCATTATAATAGATCCAAGTTATTCACTGATACCTATAGAGGCAATTCCCTATCTCTGATCCAAGAAAAGTATCTTAGGAAGATCACATAAGTTTTGCATAATGATTTTGAATTGACATTTAAACTGCATAAAAACAATTGTTAATAAAAATACTGCTACTGTTAAATAAATCTTAAAATTATTCACTTTGGATCCTTACTTTCTACTAGGATTCATTACACATGAGACATAAAAATATTGCTTCAAGAGCTAAAGATGAGATTGTATTAAATGTAATTTTAAACTTTTCCTTTTTGCTAAAAAGAAAAAGAAAAAAAATGTTTTGCTGCCTACCCTAAAGATTTTGAAAAGAAAACAAAAACTTTCCATAAATCATGAAGAGGTAGTACAGCATTATGCTGTGCTATACAGCAAGGCTATTTTTTTTGCCTTCAATATACCTGAAGTGAGCACCTTCAGAGGTGTTCAACACTTTCAGCTGTTACTAATATAGCATTTATTAATATTATTTATTCTATAAAAAAAATACAAATATTATGGTCACAAAAAGAAGCAATGTCTGGACTTACAGCTGTCTGTACAACTTTACTCTGACTAGATAATAGTAACAAAAGAATTTGTTAGAAAAAGATATTGCAGGTTTAATCTGCCAGAGAGACAAAGTTCTGATTCTTGTACTTCCACAGATGTAGTTCATGTTTATTTACAAAGCTTAAAATGTAACCTTCACAACTGTCTACTTGATCAGTCTTTCCAAAATGATAAGCACTCAGAAAGGTGGTTCCAAATCAGGAAATATGTAATTCTAAATGTAATTATGTAATTCTAAATATACCACAAACCCAAGTTTTTCATTGGCTACCCAAATTGTTCTCTTGCTGCCGATTTGTGAATGCCGTGGTCCTATGGCCAAAATCCAAGAGCCAGATAGTAATATCCAGTACTTCAGAGTATGTGTGCAGAGCTGCTAATGCCTACTGAACAGCTTCATATTACAGTGATGAACACCAGACAAGGTAAACTAATAATTCAGTTCTCACTCTAGGTCTGACTAATGTGCAGGGAAGGTCATGTGGGGTCAAATGAAACACTAATGGGAAAAAGGAGGTATTACTTTTGGAAGAAGGGATCTTATGGAGAGAGAAAAAGGGAAGTTCAGTTCTTAAAGGCAATCTTAATATCTAAACATGGCAGGTATGTATACATTTTTATGCACTGTGAACGTGCTAATTAAGTTTTCCTGTGTATTTTTTAATTATAGCTTCTAATTTTCTTTTTATTTGCCCTTCTAATGCTAATTTTCTTCTAACCTGTGTCTTCCTTTTTTTTTTTTTTTATAAGGGAACATATATCAATAGGATATCACACTGGCAATTAGCAGTAGTGGAATTCAAAAGTGTCTTATCAGGAAATGAGTATGGGTCCATTTTGCAGAGAGACACTGAAGAATTGATGTCTACTGTAGTGATTTTGTGGAGATCTGATCCTATGGATTCAGTAGCATTAATGAAAAGAACAGACCCAGGGTGGATCTCTTTGTTTACTTCTACCACATTAACCACTCTCCAAAGATAATAAAATTACAAAAAGTGGGGATCATTGGGAGATTTAGGAGATGTATTTCAAAAGCAAACATCTAATTTGTTAAATATTTTTGTGAAGTCAGCCTTTATACCAGCTACACAAATCCTTACTTTTGATGCTGCCAGGGCAACTGATAACAATAATGTGCTGTCAGCCTCGCAGGGGGCACACAAAGCAGCAGATGATGCAGGTAGAGGCAGAAAACCAAGAACTAGTGAGACTTGAAATAATTTGGTTCTGTTTTAAGGACTGAAGAAGACGATGTTTAACTGAGTGCAAACTCTCCGTCCAGTTTTCTTCCAGGCCTGCCTCAGCCCTCTTTTTACTGGCAGGGTTTCCCCTGTCACATTCTTTAATGCTTTTCCAGCATGCATTTCATCTCATTTCAGTTTGACTGTTTGTGCTCAGCCACATCTTTACTATATTCATCTACAGGGTGAAGTAAGTCTTGTCTTCTTATAAATGCCTTTTCTTTGCAGCTCCTGAGCCAAGATTTTCCATTAATGTCACAGAGACAGATGGTTTCTGATGAGCATGCAGGGTACAACAAAACTGTTCTTAAAACACAGTTTTTCCCTTTTGAAAAGCAGAATAAAGCTTCTCAACTGAATTATTGCCTAGTATTTTCAATACAGAATGGCAGAAAGGAAATGTTTTTAAACAAGAAGCATATTTAACATAAATAATGTAATATGTCTGATATTGATTTCTGTGCTTGCAAAATATGTGTCTTAAAATTATAGTGTTAGTTATCAATTTCAAATTATTTATTTTCATGTCATGAGCCTGAAGAAGAGTAGTCCACTAAACTAACCAGACTGAATTCTGTTATAATTTCTATTGGTTTGGAGCCAACACAATTCTACTGAAGAAGTCGTAGTTATTCTGGATTCTAAGTGGTGTGAATGAGAACATAATTTGGCTAGCAGAATAGTACTGCTGTAAAGCTCCTGCAACAGAAACTGGGAGGAGATCCATCCAATTAATGCAAACCTGAGCTAAAAATGTAGTTTCCCCACAGTGAAAGAGCTGATAATACCTGTAATAGGTATCATTCATATAACTACTAAAAAGAACTGTCATTCTTTTCTAGCTTTTTTTATATGATGCTACCCTGCTACTGAAATCTAATCATCTATATATTTGTAATATATACAAATTTATTTAAAAAAAAAAACCAAACAAAAAATACAAACCTAAACCATCCTATTAATTTTATAACTGGAAGAAGTTTGTTTACATGAAATCTTTGTTGTGCTTCTCCTACATCTAGGGAAACATGCAGCATGCAGTCCATGATGGGACACTGGGTCTAAATGCAGACCATATCTCATATTATTTTGCTTCAGCTTGACTTAGAATTATTATGCAAATTATGGTGCTCCTTCTAGAGCAAAGAAATTACTCAAAAGCATTGAATAAAATGTTTTTCTTGTGTAAATCTAAATTTATCAAATCCAAAATTACAGATGTCCAAACAGCCAGGTTTGATTATTTTCTTCTGTAAGAAGTATGAGATACAGGTATTTTTTTGCACCTGAAGAAACTATAGAAAACAGCTAAATGGAGAGATATCTAGCTAACCATATAAAAAAAGGATTGCATCTCAGGCACTGAGCCTTGAGGTTTGGTGTTGTTGATACCAATCATGCTTAGCAATGGGTCTTCTATTCAACTTCTACTTAACTGACTAGTAAGTTATCTCTGGATCTTTTAGTTAAAAAAAAAACAAACAGAAAGGAACATCAGAATAAATTATCAAATATCAGTGTTGTGTTAATTTTGAAAGACAGTGGGAGTCACCCTTTGTTTAAAGACAAAACATTCTTGTGTGGTATAATCACTCTTTCTTTCATGGACAGAAAAATAACCACTCATTTGGACAACAGGAGAGAAAAGGTGAGAGATCCATGAGATGGTAAATACTAGAGCATGGGGAGCCCATGTAACAGTGGTGAAATCTTTAAATCCCACAGATTTGAGATTTATTTGTAATTTTTCTATATTTGTTAATATTTCTACCATATTTCCTCTTTTTCCTCTTTTATTTTGTATTTTAATATGGTTCTGAAGTAAACTGATGTTAAAATCTATAAAATAGTCCTGGGTCTTAACCTCATTAGGCAGCTAAGCACCACTCAATCACTCACTCAGTCCCTGCCAATGGGAATGGGTGAAAGACCTGGAAGGGCAAGAGAGAGAAAAGTCTTGGGTAAAGACAAAAAAAAAAAAAAAAGTTCATAAATGAAGGAGAAACCCCCCCCAAAACCCAACCAACCAAACAAACAAAAAACAAACTCTGAAAAATACCCCAGCAAGTTACACAAAAGCAATTCCTCACCACCAGCAGATCCACACGCAGCCAATCCTCAAACAATGGCAACATTGGGAAAACTGCCATGCAAGTTTTATTGATCAGCATGATGCTATACAGCATAAAATATTTCTTGGCTGTTTCGGGTCAGCTGTATTGGCTGTGTCCCCTCTCAGCCTATTCACTGGCATGGCAGAGTGAAAAACAGAGAACCCTGAGGTTGTGCAAGAACTCCTCAGCAACAGCCAAAAGATTGAAGTGTTATCAATATTTTGGTCACTAGTTTGGAAGGCTATCACCACATAGGTTACTATGAAGAAAAATAACTCCACCCCAGCAGTCCAGAAGTCACCTCTGGTTTGAGAAGTCAAGAAGCTGGATTCTCATATATTCTCTCATTTACAATTTCATATGTATTTTACAAGAACCTACTGGTTATTGTTGAAGAAAGAAGACTAGGACAGATAAATTTTGGACCTCCTTTCAGTGAGACCATTCGTCAGACAGATGGATGCACACAGCTTAAGTACTTCATTGGGATCACATGGTGATTAAGAATTAATTTGTAGAACAATATGTTTAAAGCTCATCTTGACCCAAAATTAACTAGGGGAATAATTCCACTGTTGTTTAACTTGTTTCAGTTATCCTTTTATTTCTCTGATAATGTTCTGCAGCAAAAAAAGTCTAAGATAATTCACCATATTTTCAGCTCCTCTCTTTGTAAAAAAATTACATTAATGTCCATAGAGTCTTTTGATTATTAAATGGTGCATTTTGAGATTCGGTTTGTTTGTGTTTTGGTTGGGGTTTTTTTGTTAAGTCAAAAAGTCATCTTATAGATGTAAAGGAAAATGTTTTCATCACTAAAATATCTACTACAATCAAGAAAATATGGATGCAAGCCACATACAACATGAAAAGTCATTACTTGTGATGATATAATATATTAATTGTGCTGAAAAAAACCATTCACATGGAGATAAAATGAGACCTGTAAGAGTTTATAGCTGACTGGCCTCCTACCAGCTCAGTGGCTTTGTAGATATTTATTGACAAGAATTAAGTCCTCTTCCCTTCCTAATACAGACAGCACAATGGCATGTTAGACAAAGACCTAGCAGCAGTAAAGGACAATGATAAATGACTGATTGATGGTCTCTTATCTCATCATTTGCCTTTCTTTCTATCTTCAATATACATACTGCCATCTGAGAAAGAGATACCATATACTCCAGAGTTTTTCAATCAATCTTACCTTTCTTCAGCCTCATTAAATCACTCAGTTCACTGCTGTGAAAATGATTTGAATGGCTCATTTTGTTAAAATCTATGATACCCCAACTGTGTAGGGAAACAGTTTCATTTTACTACTAACTGGTAGCTACTGTAGACTTTGTTAATTTAAAACACTTCAGGTGTGAAGCTTATTTATTGCTTGGTAAATTGAACACATTTTGAAAGGCTTCTCAGAGGGCCTTATTTTGCAACCACATTGTATTCACCCAAATTGTTTTAGATAGGCATTTTCTTTTATCTTTTTTTTTTTTTTTTTTTTTTTTTCTATAACCTTACCTTCACAAATAACGCCTTTGTTTAAGAAAAACTGAAATTATTTGTTACACACCCAGTCAGAAGATGATTAAAACTACTAAAAACTATTAAAACTTTTACTACTACCTGATCAGAAGCACAGCATGTTCCTCACTAACTGGTGTCTCTCCACCCAAATTGCTTTATGCCAACACGCTAATCCTTTTCATGGCATGAACAAACCAGAAAAATCTCAAGTCTACAGGACTGTTCAATGTATTCTGGTATTCTCAGGTCAATATGTCAAGTGGACAGATATTTTTATTTGAAATAGAAGTTGGCTATTAACGTCTTAAAACTGCTGCACAGAAATATTTAATTTTTTACTATCCCAAATACTGTATTTTATAGGGAATGGTAGCACATAAAAAGAAATTAAAGTTTTAGAGATCATAACTTAGGATATCCTCAAAAAATTTTTGAGTACTTAATTCCTTCTACTGCAAGCCTCCAAGATGATAACAAAGGAATATGGTAAATGTAGATGATAGCCCAGAGGAATTAGAGTATTGGAAAGAAACTTAGCCTGGAGACCCCTTTTTAGCCCTTGAAGCATGGTCTCCAGTATAGGTTAGGCAGTAAGATAGACTGGTATTGAGCAGATGAGAGTGAGTACTAAACTAACAAGAATTTTAGAGGTTTTGCTTTTTTTAAATTATTCTTTTCACAGTTTTTACTCAGTGGCCCACAAGCTGAAGTGTTTATGTACCAGCCAAAATTGGTAATGTGTTAAAAAAAAAGTGTTTCTAATCTTGAAAGACTAGACAGGAAAAACTCTTTCTCATGTATTAGACTGATCCTAGGACAGTTTAAGAAGGGGGTTGGTAAGTTTCAGCAGAGAAGAGGGGCGTTTAATTAATTGTTCTATGATAGGAGTACAGACAGTATCAATAACAGAAGAAATCAAGTAAATTGCCTGAAAATTAAAAAAAAAGCCAAACCCAAATGACATAAAGTACACTTGGACTGATGCAAACAGCCTTATATAGTAATTGGTATAATACACATAAGATGTCACAGGTGATCTGTAGTATGAATATATATTTGTAAATGTAAAACAGTTTGATGTCTCAGAAGATAACAAGTTAATCATTAATAACCAAACAGGACCTTTCCACTTTTCTAAAGCTTGAAACACAAGTGCAGCATTGGCCAGAGTATCTGCAGTTTGGGAAGATATCCAAATTTGAAATATTAGTCATTTTACTGCCATAAAAACATGTAAAATCCATCTTCACAATATATGAGGAAGTGAAAGATGATGGCTTTAAGAATAAATCTTTAGGTATATTGCTAATGTTATGTTTAGGATTATATACATCTGTTTATGTAACTTTATAGACTTTCTGATAAAGCTATGTTAAATAGATCAGTGACTCTGTCCTGACCTGGTTATTGCTACAATCATCAGCTGGAGTGATGAGATGCAGGCTGTGCTTTGCCTCTCCCAGCTTTAACACCCTCTCAGAAGTTCAAATCCAAGAATAACAGAGACAAAAGATAGGAAAGATCATAGAATCATTTTGGTTGGAAAAGACCTTTACCATCATCAAGTCCTATCATTAACCTTACACACTGCCAAGTCCACCACTAAACCATATACCTGAGCACCATATCTACAGGTCTTTTAAAAACCTCCAGTGACGGTGCCTCAACCAATTCCCCTGGCAGCTTCTTCCAGTGCCTGGCAACCCTTTCAGTAAAGACATTTCTCCAAATATACAATCTAAACTGCCCTTGGAACAAATTAAAGCTGTTTTCTCTCATCCTATTATTTCTTACACAGGAAAAGAGACCAACACCCACATTTCTACAACATCTTTTGAAGTAGCTTCCTTTTTTTATGCAGGCTAATCAACCCCAGTTCCCTCAGATGCTCCTCATGAGACTTTTGCATTAGACCCTTTTAAAGTTTTGTAGCCCTCTCTGGACTAGCTCCAGCACTTCAATGTCCTTCTTGTAGTGATGGGCCTAAAAGTGAACACAGTACTTGAGGTGCAGCCTCACCAGTGCTGAGTAGAAGGTGACAATCATTTCACCACTCCTGCTGGCCACATTATTCCTGATACAATCCAGGATGCTGTTAGTCTTCTTGGCCACCTGGGAACACTGCTGGCTTGTATTCAGCCAGGTGTTGGCCAACACCCCCAGGTCCTTTTCTTTCAGGCACATTTTCAGCCACTCTACCCCAAGTCTGAAGCATTGCATGGGGTTGTTAACACCTAAGTGCAGGATCCAACACTTAGCCTTGTGGAATCTCATAAATTCAGCCTTCTCTGGGTCCCTCTGCAGAGCCTTCCTCAAGCAGATTAGCATTCCTGCCAGTCTCCAAACTTACTGAGGGCTCACTCCATCCCCTCATCTAGTTCATCGATGAAGATACTGAACATGACTGGTCTCAAAACAGCCCTGAGCCCATAGCAATAAAATTGTTTTGAATTAGTTAAAAAAAAAAAGTTTGTTGCTCATTTAGAAATTATATACACAATCATACTATATATCTTGGGAATGAGCCATCAGCAAAAATCTGTGTATGGAGGTCTACTATTACTATTTCAAATGAGGCCTCTGCCTTTGATAAAAATCATATTATCCTGTGTTAGTTGCTATCACTGAAGAAACAAGATATCTCCTTAAACTAAAATGTGCTATCTCTGAAGAAACAGAACAAGACATCTCCTTAATTACTGACTAAAATGTTCTGCACAATAGCTGAGTAATAATGATGCAGTAAATGGCATTTAGAATCTTTCCTGATTTTTTAAACCTTATTCTTATTCAATCAGTAAGCTTTGCCTTTCACTGATTATACAGTATCTATTTCTTCCAGCCAGGTGTGAAGGAAAGAAAATGAAAGATGAAGAATGATTCTGACTCGAGCACTGTGATTTCAGAATTAGTGATTATTATCATATTGTATCAATTAAAGTCAGTAAAGATAGTATTTAGATGGGAAGACTTCCCCCACCAAAAAAAAAAAAAAAAAAAAAAAAAAAATTGGTGTGAACTAGGGGCAGGTCTCAATCTTTCCCTTTAGAGCAGAGCAATAGGATAATGGGATTCTCACCTGATGCACATGAATCTTCTGTTCTAAAGCAGAATCTTAAGACATCAGTCTAACTGGGGGAAGGATATATGTTTAAGTGGGAAGAAAATACATCCGGGGTATCAAGTAAGGAGAGGAGATAAAATGATGCTGAAAAGAAGAAAGAAAAATAATTATTTTTTTAGTTCAATGCATAAGAATCTCCTTTTAGGGAATGGAACTGCCCTGTGGATTATTAGGAAGCTAAATCTGTAATTGGACTTTTACCACTGTATTTGTGCAATCTAGCATACATGAATTTATTGTTGAGCCTGATAAAGGTAAGTTTTTCTTCCTTAGAGAAAAATGATCTCTCCAGAAAAGGGGAATATAGCATTCCAACACAGGAAAATAAGGAAACATGTAAAAATGACCAAAGCAAATTATTTGCCTAGAGAAAATAAGCATAATAATTTTAATTTCTTACTTCTGGTATGACTTAACAATGATTTTTTTCAATAGAGAATTTGGGTGTTATAAATCATATACTTAGTGAAAGTTATTGAAAGGCTATATGGGCATTTAAAGGATTATATGCTAAGGCAATTGCATTAAGCAGAACATTGTAGCTAATGTAGGGGAGGAGCAACCAGAAGATTTCTCTCTCATATTTTCCCAATTGAGAAAAAGAATAAATTTTATCTGGGTCTGCATAAGCATTGGAACTGTTAAATCATTAAATCAATATTTTCAGTATTATGCTTTGAGGGTTTTTTGGGGTTTTTTTGTTGGTTTGTTTTGGGTTTTGTTTGTTTGTTTGTTTTAAATACCTAGATAAAGATAAAATTTGAAAAGCTTCTTTGTACTCATCATTATGATAACACAGATTAGATTTTCAGAACTTCTAGAGAGTGAGTTCTTTTGAAATCTCAGTACATGGAAACAAAAGTATTTTGCAAAGCTTCTCCTAACCGTTGTTGATTTCTAAAACTCCGGTCTATTATTCTTACTATCTCTTCACAAAGTATTTGGCATTAACTTTGCAACAGAGAAGAACATTTGGATGCTGTAAATTATTATATTTTCTGTTATTTATTATTACAATTGCATGCATAGTCACCTGTTACTATTACAATTATATTTTTTATTTTTAAAATGTTCTCTTTTTTTTCTTTCATTCCTTCACAACTTACCTAGAAAGAGAAATTTAATAAAATTTCTTCTTTAGGGGAGAAATTCAATGAAATGCAACAAGAACAAGTGTCTTGCATCTGGGAAAGAACAACCCTATGTACCCGTATAGTTTGGGAACTGACCTATTAGAGACTAGCACAGAGAAAAGAGACCTGGGGGTCCTAAAGGAGCATGAGCCAGCAATGGCCAAGAAGACCAATGGCATCCTAGAATGTATTAGAAGGGGAGTAGTTAGTAGGGCAAGAGATGTTCTCCTCCTCTGCTCTGCCCTGGTGAGGGTGCATCTGGAATATTGTGTCTAGTTCTGGGCCCCCCAGTTCAAGAAGGACAGGGAACTGCTTCAAAAAGTCCAGCACAGAGCCACAAATATGATTAAGGAGGTGGAAAATCTCCCTTACAAGGAAAGGCTGTGGGACCTGGATCTCTTCATCTTGGAGGAGACTGAGGGGCGGCGACCTCATTAAGGTTTCTAAATATGTAAAGGATGAGTGTCAGGAGAGCTCAGGAGGATGGCCAGGCTCTTCTCCGTGATGTTCATTATTTGGATTAGGGGCAATTGGTACAAGTTGGAGCATAGGAGGTCCTGTGTAAATATAAGGAAAAATGTTTTCACTGTGAGAGTGACAGAGCACTGGAACAGGCTGCCCAGTGAGGTTGTTGAGTTTCCTCTGTGGACATTTAAAACCCATATCAACATGTTCCTGTGTGACCTTCCTTTAAGTCACCCTGACCTGGCAGAGAAGTTAGACTCGATGATCTCTCGAGGTCCCTTTCAACACCTAGCATTCCATCATTCCGTGATTCTGTGATTTTGATTGATGCAGTAGACAGCTGCCTGTATATGAGTTCGGCAACCTAGAGGCAGTCCTCTGGGGGAAAAGGTGTTTAAGGCATGCTCAGGGAGCTTTTAATCTCATCTGTGTCAGATGTTGACTGTAGAATCAGAAAAATCACTTCCTAGAAATTCCTAATTGTCTCTGTAAAGAGATAATACACAGTGAGTGCTTACATTTGGTCAGATGGATCCCACTTCAAATGTACAGACCAGTAAACTCTAATTAAAGGTCTCATTTTAGGCATAGCTTGTGGCCTATGGCAGTAGGCTTAGGAGAAAAATGACATCACAGTTTTAAATAAAAGAGTTTTTCCTAAGCTCACAGATGCAGCTGCAACTCTTTCAACATGTACTTCTTGAGAAGCTGCTTTCCACAAGCACCACCTTCGCCTAATGGGCCATGCTATAGAGAACAAGTGAACTTCTCCGTAATATATAAAAAGGGCTCTACTGTGCTCCCATGCAACCTCACCCTTTTCTGCCACAGTAGAAATTAGACTATACAGAATATACTAGTCTCTGTTTTGAGAAAAGCAAAACCTAATTTAGAGAAGTCTTTGTCTGTCTGTAGATGGGACTGACAAGGACGGTGCAAGAGCTAGGCTTCTTGAGATGCAAGAAAAAGAGTTTTATTGTCAACGAAATTCTTGAGAACTTTCCCTTGCTATAAGAAGGGAAAATGCTTAGTGAAAGGTCTGAGTCAAAAGTGAGGGAGGCTGAGAGATTCATCAGTGGAGAGAGGAAGAAAAGGAGCTACAGTAGTGTTTCACAAGACTGTACAAGACATCAAGGAACACATCAGAAGGTGTGAGGTTTCCTTTGTACTCTCCTAGACACATGCCTCTCGCCCCCACATTCTTCCTCAAAATCCAACCCTTTTTTTTCCTCTAGTTCACTCCCACACCCACATGCCTTTGTGCACCCACCCTGAGAATGCATCATCTCTTCTAATTCTTCCCCACAGTCCCTATTTGAGGTCTTACGCCTCATGGCATGCTAAGAGAAAGGGAAAAGGAAAAAGATAAAATGAAAGTGTTAGGGTTAATAGGCTATTTCAAAGGGGTCAGGTAGCAGTCATCCAAGGTTCATTGCTCTTTTCTCCCTCTGCTATCTTTGGTTATATCTGGTGGTACAGAAAAAGTTAATTATCTGTATCAGAGACTTAGTTGTCCTGTACTTATCTTTGTCACCTCCCTTTGCCTTCTTCATATTCCTCCATAGCACTAATGTTATTTGGGCTAGTTCTGTATCTCTGGGCATAAGAAGATGAGAAATCATGCCTATGTGAAACAAGTTACCATCTTAGACAGCTTGTAATTCTACATATGCAAAAATTTGCTTCTGAAAATTATCAACATATTTGAACCAGTTTGCAAGCCCCAGGACACCCCAAGACAGAAAGAACTGTCTTCTCCTTCCAGAAAGAAGGAGGAAAAGACTAGGCACGAGCACGAATGGTAGTTTTTTTAGCTTGGAATTCTTTTTTTCTATTTTGATGAGCTTGTGCCATTCTCCTGCATTCCTGGAAGGGCAGTGGGAGTACTTGGTACTGACATGAGCTGAAATCAAATGAAAATCAACAAAAATACAAAAGAAAAAACAATAGAAAGCATATTCTGTGAAGCTAAAATCTTTCTTTTCTTTCAGCATTGACTTCAAGTATAACATTGTATTTTATGGTACAGATTAAGGATACTGTCCAATTGCCTAGAAAATAATCTCAAGAACTACAGTTCCTTTTTTTTTTTTCATTTCAAATTTTCAGAAGTGTATATTTATAATGAATTACAGATAGATTTGTGTTGCAATATATTTGTTATTAGCAGCAGCTCTAATCCTTCTGCTTTGCACAAAAAAGTACTGCAAAGAACTGTAGCAAAATTACTTTTATAATTTTAAGACATATATCATGCTTTAATTTAAACTGCAAAACACAGTAAGTTTGTTGACTTCTTAAATAGAGTACTGCAATTTAAAATCATGCAAGGACAAATAGCTGGGCCAAAAATTCCACTCAGTTTCAGAATTAATTTTAAGTCATGGCCAAAAATTATATATAATTACACATAACTACAAAAGGTTTTCTCCATCTACTGAGTGCCACATTATTTGCTGCTTCATTAGCAATATGGAATATTATTACTTGAGAGATAGTGCAAACTATAATTATAGGTTATTTTGAGGCTTTCATTATAGTCTCCTGAATTTATGTGCAGATGAATTTCAGAACAATCCTTCTTTGGGGGTAAAATATTCCAAGTTTGGTCTCGCCTGAATGTTTGCCTTTCAAGGCATGAAACTTCTGAGGCAAGTAACTCCAGGTGTTTTGGATGGGAGAATAAATGTAACTTTTCAACATCACTATAATCTTCTCTTTTCTTGATTAATAGGTAGCTAGGAAAAAAGATGCCCTCTTAGATCCTGTGGTTTGGAAGTCAGAGATAAAAGAAATAAGCTTTTATAAAAAAAAACATTGACTACTGTGTTGGCAATTCTGGGATACTCTGAGGCCGACCTAGATAGCATCACTGGCAATGGGCATCTGGCAAGTGATCCCATTCCTCTGGCTTATTTTCCATTCACAACAGTGAATCTATCTACACTGATAGATTTACAGCAGTCAATGTGAAGACAGTGGTTGTGCCCATGTTATTTCTTAATTCCTTCCTTCCTTCCTTCCTTCTTTCCTTCCTTCTTTCCTCCCTCCCTCCCTCCCTCCCTCCCTCCTACCTTCATCTTGAATCTCCATCTCCGGAGCCAAATACAGAAAAGGTCTGCATCTGGAAAAGTCTAATGCAAGAACTATGAATCTAATACTTTGGGGAAAGCCAACACAACTACGGGGTGTTTGGATGCATTTTGTACAATCTTAGTTGCTTTGTATAGCATAGATTATGCTTCTCTATCTACACAAACTGCTTGAATTCCTGAAAGAAACTTCCCTTGACACTGCCTACCCCTTGTGGATCTTCTTGACAGGGAACCTACGTTAAACTTCATTCCCCAATAACTTTCAAAGTTACCTTGGTGAGCTTTTTGTGGCATCTGAGAGCAGAGCACTGAACTACAGGGGTTCCTGTTATCTGAGGTCTTTCCTGAAGACAATAGGGCAGAGAACAATTTAATGTTATGTTTTGTAATGTTATGTTATTCCTGGTTAACAGGAATAAAGTAATTAAAGTGTATTGTGCCCTTTGGCCATCTGACACATGAAAAGGGCCTTATATCCCATTCCTCCTGCACTTGAAAAGATCTGCTTTCAATCTCCCAACTAGCACTCTTCATATTCCTAGATTCCCAAACACATCTGTAGTCTCCTTCCATATGAAAACATTTGTGCTATAACACACACTAGAACAGATAACTAAAATCTGGCACTCACCAAAAATACTCTAGCCCCAAAGGAAAAAAAAAAAAAGCAAAAAAATCTCATCCTGCACTACATAGAAATCTCTGGATTGTTCTGGTGCATGTAGTAAGTTATTCCAGCCTAGAGCATTACTGCTTGGGTGGAAATTAGGTGAGATATAACACAGTAGTGTAGCTTTGGCTCATCACGTCTCCTTTAGTTTTGAACATTTTTAAAAACAATAATCACCTGCCATTTTAATATTTTTTCTCCTGTTATAGAACTATATAAAAGGATATAAAATTACTTATATTCTATATGTAGTCTAATCCTTCAGGTAAATATGTTATCCCATCCTGTTTTTAAAATATATCGTAAACACAGGACTAGAAAGAAATTAATAAATATTCTGGTATGATAGGTTAATACTTATAGGTTAAACCTGTATTATTTACCTGATAAATTCTCTGTCAGAGCTGTTCTGGTCTTTTGCATGCTGTAAATATATGTTCGAGTGGCTCTCATTATTTTTAATTATTCATTGTGAATATTTAATATTTTAAAGATTGCAAAATTGATACCAGTTAAATACCACCAATGCTATGACAGACAGAGTTCAGAAGAACACTGACCTAACACTGACCTTATCTCCTACCTGGAATGAATAGCTTCTGAAAATGTTGAGAAGTTGTTCATGATTCATTTCTTCATAGGGTTATGTCTTGTTTAATTTAAGGTGTCATGTTGGTTCTGCATGGTGACATATTCCTAATCATGGTTGACGAAGAGGTTGAGTTAAATCCATTTTATGAAGGTCATCCAGGGCTTTGAACCTTGATCTCAGTAGTGAGATGCAAGTTTTTAATTCACTGTGTCAGGTTGTCCTTCTCACGTACAGTGGTAGGAAATTTTTGTAACTGAAGTCAAACGATCTTGTGCTTGGTGGTCCATATTGGCCTCTCATTGGTGTGGGTATTAAAACTTCATTAAACAAGAAGCCAAGGCTGACTCTGGAGCTTAATTGCAGGAAGTATTCAGGGAATACGATCACATCTTGTTCAATATACAGAGTGAAAAAATCTTGAAACTGCTGATCATAAAAATGTTTCCAAATTAAATGCTCCTATGTTTAAATTCTATCTCTATTTTTCAAATTAACAAGGATGATGGCTCGTTTTAGAGTTGACTAAACTAATCATGGAGTGGATATCACTTAGTAGATGGATACAGCTCTTTTCATGTTAGTTGTTCTAATTATGGTCACAGTTGTCATTTTCCGTTTAGGCTGTTCATTGTGATCCACTTGGGTGGTCTGTTGCACCATTACCCAGTTTGTTTCATTGTACTCAGAGTTGTTACCAGATTTCTTTCTGAAAAAAAAAAAATAAAATCTTGGCTGAAACCAAGAGCATTTTGGAATCCTGCTGCCTCCCATTACTTTCAGAAGGTTTTCTAGCTTTTCATCTACCCAGCTGGTCTTGCTTTTTTGTGTGTGTATTTTGGTTCTAAAGAAGAATGGGATAAACATTGGTATTGTCTCCCAATTTTTGGCAATTATTGTTGACAAGCTACTATTAAATTCTGATATTTATCAAAAAATAGCACATACATTTTGATGCGAGATGAAGTTAATCAACATATAGAATTTAACAAAGAATACAGGAAAATTTTGTGAGAAGAGAAATGCAATGGGTTTTAGGAGGCATGGGTTTATTTTTCTAGTGTTATTGTAGATTCTCATAGTCTTGAAAGCTTTTGAAGGAAATTAACGAATCATGACATTGCACCATAACTTCAGTCAATCAACTATTCTAATGCAAGAATCCCTTAAAGAAAATGTGCCCTTTCAAAAATTAATCAGTTCTTTCAAAGGATTTAGAAAAACAAACTTCTGTTTCTAAATCTTACCCAAGCCCAAAATTTTTGACAGTTTTTATCTATTCTGATTTTTCCTTCTGGTAATGTATGCCACCTCTGAGAATTTTAAAAAAACTGATGCGACCAGAAAATGACAGTTCCATCCAACCAAGGAATGAAGTACTGAATTCTGGCTGAAGAGTCTCACTCCTTTCTCAAAAAAATTTATTTCTTTTTCTTAGGTAAAGTTACTGATTTGGATGGTTTCCAGCACTTGATTTTTATATTCAAGCATGCCATCATGATCTCAATTTCTCTTCCTAAAGACAGCGAACACAGCAAGACACTCAAAATGGCTGTGTTTGTGTTAGAACGTCTCATTGACTGAATTAATTACTAATATATCACCATAATCAGGATATACTAAAAACTACATTCAGATAATTAAACTACCTGTCTGTTGTATGATGAAGTTAATAACAAATATCCAGGCATATACATTAAAACCAACGAAAAACACAAACCAACAATCAAAACCAAATCCAGACAGTAAAACCAGCTCTTGTCACTGCTATAGTTTTCAACTCAGCTTTCATCTATGAGTCCTGGTATAAAGAGGGAGAGTAAATAGAAATCTTTGTTTACCATGTGGATGGTGAAAAAGCATATATTTTTTTTTTATTTTATTTTAACAAGGAATATATCTCTCCTCAGTCTTTGTCATGATAATGTCCTACATAACATGGAGAATGGCTGGACATAAAATGCATTGGTAACATATTTTGTATGATGGAGAGAAGCAGTTTAAATTTGAAAAAAATCTATACCAAATGCAAACACATGAATGCAGAGATCATTAGAGCTATTTATTGGTTAACTAAAACTAGGTAAGCTAAAGAAATTAAATCTTCTACCACCTAGAAAGCTGAAAATGTTTCTCCAGGAAGTGCTTTATTTTTCTAAGAGGATTCAATATGATCCCTTAGGCAAAGAAAGGTGAAAAAAAATCTTTTACTATTGGAGTAGACATGAAGCTCTGAAGGCAAGGCTGAATTTCTTCACTCAAAGCAAAGGAATGCAGAGCTTGATGCCATGTCTCTGTCACAACTAATGCCTCATACTTTTCAATTATTTTTTTTTTTATTACTCACCACTATTTTTGAGTTAATTTATTTTGAGCCAAATAATAATGTATCCACTGTGCATGTTTTGACAAATAAGGACTCAAACCCCTTAAAAAATCTGGGCATGCTAAGAAATGTTTTCTATATTGCCACCTTCCCAGCAAAGATGCTAAAATCTAGATGATATTGTTTTATGATACTTAGTTTTCCCGTCTGGTTCAGACTCTTGAAATAGAAGATGCAGAGTGAGTGAAATCTGGAGCTAAAGGAATGGCTCATAAGCAAATGTTATTCCCTACATTTACATTGTGTTTGATACTTTTTAGGCTAACTTCTGCTGTGAACTCAGACTATGGCTGGGGGCCTGGGATGAGATTAATCTTATTCACACTATAAAAAAATAAACAAGGGTAAAATACAAGGCTGTATTTCTTAGTAGCTGAAGTATGGCTTTTAAACAGTCTTTATTGATATTAATAAAAACTTACTGAAGAAAGCTGTTTTACCAGTTACAATAGGAAAAAAACAAAAACAAACAAACAAAAAAAACCAAAAAACCCCAACCCAACAAAAAACTCAGTGACTACTGTGAATAAGTATTCATCCACAGAAACAAGATTTGTACAGTCTAGTCCAGTTAATAGTAAACTATTACAGACATTTACTTGACTATCTTTTGTATGATTCTTGGCCAGAAAGCCTTGGGGATAGAGTACTCTGCTTTTCTTACTAAGGAATAGAAGAAAAGCCAGTTCTGCTTGGTCTTATTTGCATCCAATTTACCCAGAATTCCACCTGCCAGCTTTTGATTTATTTGTGCCAGTGGGTGGTTTGGCACCTTACTGCTCCCAGGAACAAGAAGGCATAAAGTTGGTTTGGAAGCTACCTTTTCCTCTCAGCTGTGACAAGTGTAAACTCAGCATAGCTGAATGCTCTGAGTTGGCCCCACAAAAATACTTTGGCACCTGAAGCAGCATCAGTGTCCAAACTCCAGTTCAGTTTCTTGCTGCCTAACTTCACAGCTCCCTCCATTTTCTAAGATTAAAAGTTTCTTGATACTTGTCTAAATACTTATATGTCTGCTTGTGGACACTCCAAGAAGTGTCTACATCTACTCTGTGGTGCTCATCAGGTGTTTTGTTTGTACTTGAAACCTATAGAGTTATGAATTTGACATTTTGTTGATAGTTTCATTGTGGGATCTGCATTGGAAAATGTGTTCTATGAGAACACTAATTAGTTCATTAAAGCATGGTGTGAGTGGATAAGTGAGTGCTTTAGCTCCTGGGCACTCTACTTCTTCCTTATTGTATCTTCAATTACATGTGCAAAAAATAATGAGTGACTGAACAAGGAGTGATGGAGTTATACCAAGAAATACTCTACAGCCAGTCACTGAAGCACTTACCAGAAAGCTGAGACTTACAGGCAAGTTCTCTGAAAGCAGAAGAACAATTTCATCCCACATGCTGCATAAAAGCTGATGAATAAAGAAGGAGCACCATCAAGAGCTGCTGGCATATTTTACAACACACAGTTGAGAGTTTTCATAGCTGTGAATGGAAAGTGGAAGGAATAGTTTTATTTCATCCAGAGATTGCTCCCTAATTCACTTTGAATGGTAGTTCTTAAAACTTTGCATGAGAATGTCCCATTAAGCAGCCTGGTTTCCATGAAACTGTTTTGGGCAACTAATTCTGCCCCTAGAGGCAGATTAGGGGCCTAACTAAGGGCTTCAAGGTACTCACTTTTTTACAGCCAGATAGTAATTACATTATTTATTTCAAGAGTGAGGCCTGTTTGGCCTCAGATGACCTAACTAAAACCAATTTAACATGACCTCCTGTTATATGCATTAAGAACAGATGCAAGAGTTGCTCACTGATCAAGAAGAAAGAATTATATCAGTGAATCAGACTCCAGATTAAATCCTCTAAAATCCTTTAATCTTCAGATTAAATCTTCTAAGATATGAAATTGCTTATTTTAATTTTCATTAAAACATATTTTCATAAAATTTTCTGTCTTAAACTGAAAATAAATAAAAGGTTCTGCATATAAATAAGTATTCATTTTAATTGACAGCAGTGTATTGTGTCTAGTAAATACATTCACAGATCCTGAGGGAATTCATTCATGACAGTATGGTGAAGTTTCCACTGACTGGAAGAGGGAAACATAACCTCCATTTTCACAAAAGGAAAAAAAAATCCAGAGAACTACAGGACAGTCAGTTTCATTTCTGTGCCTGGGAAGATCATGGAGCAGATCCTAATGAGAGCTCTTCTAAGACACATGGAGAACAGCCAACATGGCTTAAATAAGGGAAAATCATTCCTGACAGATTTGGTGGCCTTCTATGATGGAGTTGCAGGGCTGTTGTATAAGAAAAAAGCAACTGATGTCATCCACCTGGACTTGTGCAGAGCATTTGACACTGTCCTGCACAACATTCTGGTCTCTAAATTGGAGAGACATGGATTTGGTGGATGGACCACTAGGTGTATAAGGACTTGGTTGGAAGGTCACACTCAGAGAGTTGTAGTCAACTTTTTGGTGTTCAAGTGGAGATCAGTGATGAGGGGCATTCCTCAGGGATTTGTTTTGGAAGTGGTGTTGTTTAACATCACTCAGAGAAATGAACAGTGGAACTGAGTGCACACTCAACAAAGTTTGCCAATGACACCAAGCTGTAGAGTACTCTCAACATGCTGAAGCTACCATCCAGAGGGGCCTTGATGACCCATGCCAATCTCATGAAGTTCAACAAAGCCACATGAGAGGTCCTTCACATGGGTTGAGGCAACCCCAAGCACAATTACAGCTTGGACCAGCACCCTTCCAACCTGATTCTTAAAAGTGTTCAGTGTTGGGGAATGCACTACTGCCCCGTGGAGATTATTCCAATGTCTGTTCTCATTGTGAAAAATTGTCTTCTGGTGTCCAGCTGGGATCTTCAGGGGCGTAGCTTTCACTCACTACCCTTCATCTTTTCCACATGACTCCATGTAAAAAGGGATTCATCTTCTTCACTCTCCAAGTACTAGGATATGGTGAAGTTTTCCCCAAGACTTCTTTTCTCAAGTCGGAACAAACCCAGCTCTCTCTGACTTCCCTCATAGTGTAAGCTTTCCAGCCCTTTGTTCATCAGGCCTGTAAACATCTTTTATATACAGCAGGGTTCATGGGTGGTGAGATAATAAAATCAAAGAATCATAGAATCAAAGAACCGTGGAATCATAGAATCATTGAATGTCTAGGGCTGGAAGGGACCTTAAAGACCATTTTGTTCCAACCCCTCTGCATGGGCAGGTAAAACTTCCACTAGACCAGGTTGCTCAAAACCTCATCCTACCTGGCCTTGAACACTTCCAGGGAGGAGGCAGCCACAACTTCCTTGGGCGACCTGTGCCAGTGTCTCACCACCCTCACTGGAAAAAATTCTTCCTAATGTATAACCTAAATCTCCTCTCTTCAGGTTTGAAACTATTTCCCCTTGTTCTCTCACTACACACCAATGTAAAAAGCTCTACCCCAGCTTTCCTGTAGACCACCTTCAGATATTGGCAGGTTACATTACGGTCACCTTGGAGCCTCCTCTTCTCCAGGCTGAACAACCCCAACTTCTTTAGCCTGTCTTCATAGGGGAGGTGGTCCAGCTCTCTGATCATTTTAGTGGCTCTCTTCTGGACACGTTCAAGGAGCTCTTTGTCCTTATGTTGGGGACTTCAGACCTGGTCAAAATACTCCAGGTGGGGTCTCACAAGAGCAGAGTAGAAGGGGAGAATCACCGCCCTTGAATGGCTGTCTACACTCTTTTGATGCAGCCCACAACACAGTTTCTTTTCTGAGCTGCAAGTGCACAGTGATGGCTCATGTTCATCTTCTGGTCCACCACCACCCCCAAGTCCTTCTCCTCAAGGCTGTCTGCATTCCAGTACAACACTGGTACAGTTGTCCCAGAAAGGTAGATATCTGTAGATATCTAATGCCTGGAAAAATTCAAAGTCAGGCTGGATGGGGTTCTGAGCAACCTGATCAAGTTGACTAATTTCCCACTCACTGAATGGGGTGTTGGACCAGAGGACCTTTAAAGAACCCTTCCAACTCAAACTATTCTATGAATCTATGATCCCATCAATATGTATGATCATTTGAGTAATTCTAGTATTAAAGGTGGAGGAATTGATCATGATATATTTTGAAAGTTCATGTGTTGCCTACCTGGATAACAGCCTTGAATACACATGTACATCTTAAAAAAAAAACCCACACAGTGAACAATTTTTCTATGATCACATATTGTCTTAGCTCATCCATTCTCCCATTTCTACCACTTTCTGAGGATTTTCAGCTGTGCTTAGGCTTTGCATGACTTTGCTTGATCCTAAGTAAATGACACTAATTCCATCTACTTAGTTTTAGAAATAATTCTCCCTGACAGATTCAGTCCACTAAAGACTGGGCACTGATTGTAGGTTTTAAGTGGAATGGAAAATATACTTTAATTGATGAGAAAAGTGCATGTACAGAAGGAGGTTTTTTCTTTGCCAAAAAAAAACCCCAACAAAAACCAAAAAAACAACTTGGCCAACGTGAGGTTCCACCACTCTGATAGTCCTCTATCTCAGCAGTTGTAAGTGAGGGAAGAGTATGAGTTTTTTGCATGAAATTAGGGCACTTATGTTAGAAGACAAATATTCTTAGGCTTTATCCTCAAAATTAAAAAGATTATTAGTTAGATGATGCAGAGTGGGAGCCTGAGGCACACAGATGTGGCTGCTGGAAGAGTCTGTTCACTACATTCTCCATCAGCTGTATGCAAAACCAGAGGTGCTTGCCCTCTTAAGCCAGATGCCTAACAAGCCCTGTGAGCTTGTTAGTTAGAATTTCAGTGCCCTTGCTGCTTTGAATTTTGAAGCAAATTTGTATTCTTTAAGGGTTATCTCAATCTTGTAGGACTTTTTATTCCACGAGATGGTCCAGTTATATTTTGCAATCAAGGGGAATTTAGGAATAATTTAGTATAAATTATTTTTTCTTATATCTGCATATCTTTCAGACTTACAGAATAGACAGCTGTTACCTATGTTTGCATTTAACTAAGAACTATGGTCAAGAGAAGGGAAAAGTAAAGAAAGTAGCACACAGTAGAAGAAGATATTTAAGTGACAAAAAATTATTAAACAAACTATTAACTCCACTTCATTGTAAAGTACAACTCTTTTTCCATAAAAATGAAGAAAAGAATCAATTTCTCATATTTTTAAACTACTTTTTTGTCACATTTTTCCTTCTCTGTTTCTTTTCCTTGAGAGATGTATGTTTTTATTTTTTTTACTAGAGAATTTCAGAAGAAACAGGGGTCACTGTTTTCAAGATCTGCCAGGAATCAGTTGGTTGATTATCCTCTTATAGATGACCTTTTTGAATAATAATTAATTTTTACAGGAAGATACATGTAGAATATGACAATACTATAATTTCCATGGGAGTTTAGAAGTCTAAAAGAAGCTTAGAGTAATTTGACTGCAAACTTACTTGTTTCCATGTGAGCACAACAAAACTAAGCAGTACCTTAGCTGGTCACTTTCAAATGGGAGATATAAGTGGCCAGAATGGCAACTGGGAACCTTAATTTTTTTTTTTTTTTTTTTTGTGAATCTATCTCTTTGGGTTAGTTTTGTGGTTCCAGCTCTTCATCATGAGGAATTTCAACCATAACCACTTGGTTTATTATTTGCAGAAGCCCTGAATATTCAGTGCTTTAGAAAAGGTTAATAGAGACTGTATTAAAGCAAAATTATAATAGAATTATACTTATTCTGAAAAAACCCAGAATTTTTACCTTGACAATAAAAGAGTTACTAGTTTTGTTTTAATCTCACTATGCCTTTGTACAATGAGTGGACAGTAAATAAAAAATAATTCTGGAATCACACATAGATGGAAAAAGACAAATGGAAATGTTCAGCTCTTTGAGGAGTGAGTTTAAGGGCTAATGGGAAAAAAATCGCATACAATTAGGTAGTTAACTATTTTATCATATGTAAATATACTTGGAGGAGAACTGACATTTTCTAGGCAACTTTAATTTTGGCATTTCTTAAATCTAGATGGCAGCTTTCCAATATGAAGCACAGTTAAACATGACTGAACATACTAGTTATCAGAAGCCTGCTCATTTTTGTGTACGTGTTATTTTGCAGTTTGTCACTAATTTGTCTCCTAAAATTTTTAAGACCAAATACTGAGATTTTAAAAGGTACTTTCATATAGATGTGCTTGATTATTTTAGAGGATATATTTTTGATTTTTTGGGTTGAAGAGAGAATTCAAAATTACTTTCATGTACAGTGATGAGGTGTGGTGTGACAGCATTTCTGCACTGAAAAGATGTAGCTGGTGGAGAGATGCATAAGCATACGCCAGTTGTTTCATTGCATGCAAGTGAGAAAGGTGTACAGGTAGCTGAGGCATTTCAGCTCAGGTGAGACTGTCATTTATACCAAACTGTGATCTGTAAGACCAACATCTGCACTGACATTGTATATGCATGCAGAAAAATCTGAACATTTCATTAAGGGAGAGTGAAAAACAACCTTTGATGACCTTGTTGATACTTAGACTGCAGTTCTGCTTCACAGGCCGATTTATGATCAAAATGGGTCATTCTAAGTCATATGCATCTTTGGCCTCTGGAAATTCACTCAAGGCTGATGATGACATACTGATTTATTCCCCAGCTTCCTTTCCATGTTGCTAGTGATTACTATGTTTTTAATATAAAATCATGCAACTTGGTTTTCTATTTTACATTTTTTAAAAAAAAAAGATACACTGGATATGAGTAGAAATGTTTGGCTTGATTTTTAAGACAGAGTTTTGTGTTCTACTTTGGTGTATTTCAATTGTTCTGTCCTTAATTATACTTCATGTTCAAGGGCACAAAAAGAATTTTCTCAGCACCAATCTGACCTAGCACTGGCCATTACAGTGGCCATAAAAAAAGGAATTTTGTGCCCATGTCACAGTAAAAATCTTCACTTTAAGTATCTGGCAGTGTTGTGGTTTTCACACTCTAATTTATTTGCACTATGCACCTATACAGTAAGCTCTTATTGTTTCATTTAACTGATGTGGAAACAGGCAAACAGAAATATTTTGCCAAAATGTGGGTTAACGCTAGGTCTCCAGAATTCATCTGAGTCACTATGCAGTCTGTCTTAATAGGTGACTGTGCCATACATCAACTGAAGCTCCCAGCTGCTTTGAAATTCGTGGTCTCTGTAGGCTTGAAGAGTCCCTTGTGAGAAAAAAAAAAAAGATGCATGCATGACTAAGGATTGAAGCCAGAGGAAGGGAACAATGAAAAAGAAAGCTTTTTTTTCCAGTTAACTTCCAAGGAAAAGTAGAGTATTCAATTGCTATTCTATGAAAAACTGAATATTGAACTGATATTCTCTTGTTACCCTGATATGTTTGGCTATAAGACACTTCCTCTAAGTACTATATGAGGAGGGGAAGTGTGAGAAAGCTGCACAGCCTTTTTTTGTCCCTACTGCAGTTGTTTGTGATTGTTGTTCACAGTTCATGCAGGGACTACTACAGGCCATTCTTGAAAACAAGAAGAAAAAAGAACACCAAAGCAGAACAAAACCCACAAACCAATTATTTTTGTTATCCTTTACAGATCATTTCCTTTCACCAGATAAGGGGACCTAAGAGAAGTGAATTACATGCCATTTTTTTCAACCAAAGAAAAATTCAATTAAGTTTTAGTCATAAAACACTTTCTCTCATATCTTTGTTTTCTGCAAAAGTTACTCATTTGAGTAGTGACAAAATATATTATTGCGTTGACTGTGCAAGATGACAATCTGAGAAGTGGGAAAGCAAAACATCAAAAGGTTATCAGAAGGTTTTAATAGGTTCCAGTGAGTTCTGGATGAGGACTACAGAGAGTTGCTATTTTTGATGTGGTTAGAATCATAGAATTGTTTAGGATGGAAATGATCTTACAGATAACCTGGTTAAAACCAGGGAGAGGGACAACTACCATTAGACCAGACTGCTCAAAGTCCCATCCAACATGCCTTTGAACACTTCCAGGGAGGACCATTCACAACCTCCCAGGGCAATCCATTACAGCGTCTCACTACCCTTACAATGAAGGATTTCATGCTAATATCCAATCTAAATCTACTCTCTTTCAGTTTGAAACCGTTCCCCATCCTACTATCACTACATGGTTTTGTAAATAGTCCCTCTTGAGCTTCCTGTAGGCCCCCAACAGTATTGGAAGACTGCTAACTTGAGCTGCACATTCTCTTTTCTCTGCCTGTCTTTTACATTATGCTGTGATTTGGTTCTGAATAAAGCTTTGTGTGTAACTCACTGAAATTAATTTTTTTACTTTTTAAGTTACTTCTTTGATTTCTCAGGTCAAAGTCTATTCTTTTGGTGCTGGTGGTTATCAATTCTATTTAAAAGGTCGAATGCATAATTCTACCTGACATTCTTCTTGTTCATTGATGGACACGGATCATTACAATGGTAAGGGTACTACAGAATTGTTTACTTCAGGGCAACACCTCATATCTAAATGGAAAGGAAAATTAACACTCAGACTGCAGCTTGAATTTCTCAGAGAGAAGGCAAGGTGCAGTCTGATTAATGAATGCCATAAATTTTCTAAAAGTTAAAAAAATCTGTTCCATCTCTCACTGAGTTTGCTGCTCAGCATTCCTGTCACATAAACCCTACTGTATAATTTCACTGATCTGATGCATCTTCTGTTGGGATTGGTTATAATGCTTTTTTTACTTTTTAATTTTTTTTTTTTGTTATAGTGATGGAAAGAGGAGCATATTTTAAAACCACTGCCATTTTAATGAAAAAAAAATATACACCAGCTGCTTTAAACTATGCAAAATATGAGATCTGTGAATATACCATTTAAAAATATGATTATATGATTTACTCAAAAAATTAATCAACAAATTTGAAATTATTTTGGGTGTAAATGATGCATTTTTGAACTTGTGGTTTACGCAGAAACCTTGAAAACCCCACCTTCAAATCTTAAAACTCAAAAGCTCCAGAGCACAATATAGTTTGAAATTTGCTGTCAGACTGACACAAGAATTTCATAGGATGACATCAAATTAGTGGCAGCACAGATACAATCACACATTTTCCTACTGGCTAATTTATATGCTGCATTTATGTAATAGCTTAATTTGTCTGGCCCCTCCGAGTATAGTATCACAATGACTCCAATTTAATGTCACAATCTAGATTAAAGATATTTGTCCTGTCTAAGGAGAGAGTTCCAAAAAGAGCCTTTAAAAGATGCTATCATATGGATGAAAAAATGTTATTTAAAAAGTCTGAAATACAGAAATATATTTTGCAACTCCTTCTGAATATGTATATTTGGTATGAGTGGGTCTCTTTATGTAGATCCCATGTTCTCTGAAATTTTGTTTCAGATGCATCAGTCATCTCCTAACTTTTCATCAAGAAAATAGTTGTCATGAAATGGCTTGATTGATGGGCACAGATAGCATGCATATATTTGAAAAGAGATGTTAATGTCAAAGAATGCTCTAGCTTTGATCTTACATTAAACTTGTCTTGGTCAATTAGTGTTTGCCTCAGGAAAGATGGTAAACTGAATGCAAGAAGCAAAAAGAAGTGTTGTAAGATTTTAGTGTGGATCTCAGATGTTCTACATCCACACTTAGTATCCAGAAAAAACAGAGCTCATCAGAAACACAGGGAGCCTTTTTTGCTGTCACAACTTTCCTGACTGCATGACTACACTAGCAGATGAAAGTCTTGGAAATATTGTCTTTCTTGCTTGGGTCTCTGGGTCAACAAAGGTGAAGGAAGAAGTGTGATTTTACCTTAACAGATAGTACTGTGATTGTCTCTGGAATTATTTACATAAATCTCTACTTTTTATAGTATATGATTAAAAAGCTATCAGCTTGTGCCATAGAAAGTGGATGCGTAAGTACAAATGTTGTTTTAATTTTGGGAGTGGTGGGCAACCTTAAGCTATATATTGCTTGGTATCTGATTGTAACAGACTTATTGTAACTTGTCAAAATTATTTCACCAAAGGTGTCCAAGAACTTATAACAGGAAGAAAGTGAATATTTATTACCATAGATGTGTGGTTAACTAGCTCATAGTCTAATGTCTATTATTTCACACATAACAGATGATGACTTTTCATGGCAAAGAAATAGCTAACCAAATCATCTGCTGTGTGATAGGCTGAAATCTGTCATCTCTTAAAAATAGTGGAAGTGTTTTGACTTAGACCAACTGGTAAGAAAGGCCACGATGGGAGGGTTTTTCATCAACAGTTCTGAAAATAGAATATTTTCTCATGAGGTCTTGTAGGGAAATGGAAGCATTGATCCTGGTAACTGGCAGAAAACATGCACTGCAGCATCTACTGGCAATGAACAAAATAAGACTGGAGCCAACAAAGCTGCTGTTGTATCAAGCATGCATATGGAAAGAAATAAAACAAAGACACTTGTAATAGGCCAAAGATAAGCATAAGCTGTGTGCAAGAATAACTCATCGTCTGAAAACCCAGGGAAGGACAAATGCAATAACAAACTCGATGAAGTAGATAAGTGGAGAATTTTGAGACAATGTTAAGAAAGCATTGAGATATCCAGTGCATGCTACACATTACACCTATTTTACTAAGAATTTACAGAATTTTACGAAGAATTTGTGTGGCTTTGAGCCAGCATGTTGAATAATACTTTTTTGTCACAAAATCAATTTTTCTATGGCATATAACAGAGAATAAGAAAACGTAGCTTCATCCATTTCACTATTAGCAAATGGCACAATGGAACAACTCTAAGCTTTACCACTCTACAAACATTTGTGGCACTTTCTGTGTTTTATGTGTTTCCTCTTGCTAATGAGAATAACTTTGAATATTCTTTCATTCATATGTGTGTTTAATTTCCTTATAAGATTAGCAAATGTTTTGTTCATACTGTTATGTAAGGTCTAGTAGATTTATATCAGATGAATAGAAATAAATCCAAAAGTACTATTGAAAATTATCATTAAGACTTTATTTTTCAATGGTGTCCACCTAAAAATCCTTGCTGATAATAATGATGCTTCTAAGATGATTTTCTAGAACATTGACTAACACTATCTCATTACGGAATGTGTTCATCTATTGAATCTTGGTTCAAATAACAATGCTTTGTAGTTACAGAATTTTAACATTGGAAGAATCTCTCTGTCTGTGGACACATGTCCAGTACATTCAAACCTTCTACACAATAGTAAGTGTATTCCTTCATTTCACTGTCCTGGATTTTGTCTCCTTGGAAATTGTATACTAAAGGTAATGAGGGAGTGCATTATTATTTCCTTGGGTAGTTGAGCTAAAACAACAGTAAATTACATTTTCTTGAATTATTCAATCTTAAATACAATTTCTAGTTTTCTGAAACAAAACAAAAAAAAACCCCAAATATTCTAACTGAATAAAGATAAAATACCCTAGGAAGTTGAAATCTAATAAATCAAAGCTCTTATTTCTTTTTATTATAAATTGCTGATTTATTTGGTATTAATTCCTAGTGCTCCATAGAAATAACTATAAATACAGACAGATATATAGGTAAACTTAATTCTGAAAAGCTTATTTTTTTATACTTCTCTGTGGTCACAGCAATTAAACTATGATTTTCCCATGCCATTCATAATAACTATGTTCCCAAGAGTCCACAGCCTTTGTACACACAGACTCTGAAATGAATAAACATGACATAAAATATAAGAGAAAAATCTCTGTTAGTATAGAAAATACAACGAAGTAGAGTGGGGGATGACAGCATTTATAAGAGTCCTGGTATTACTAAAAGGAATTCAATCGCATAGTGTGAAGTAGTGTTGCTAGACAGCTGAATTGAGAAAAAGGAGACTGAGCTGCAAACTGAGGGATCAATACCATGTTCAGACATTGATGCCAATTAATGCTTTTATACACAGCACTGAAATGTCACCAGTTAAGACAAGAAAAAAATGCATAAATGTTATGTCCTATGCCATCCCTTTCAGACTTGCAAATGTTTCTAGTGACTTAACTTGTACCAGAATGCAGAAGAAATTTGTACTAGATATAATTTCAGTGATTGCTGAAGCTGAGGGTAGACCTCTGTGTGCACATATGTACAAAGAATTAGCCTCTTCTGGGATTAATCTGTTTGGCCTTTTTAAACAAATAACGTGTAATGGCATGAAGGATGGTATTGCTACTCCATCTGCCTTGCTGCACGTTACATTCTGTTTGAAAGATGTTTGCGGGCAGCAGAGATGAAAGCTGCCGGTTTGCCTTGGACACGAGTGCAGAAAAACTCTGAACTGTGAGGAAACTCCCATGGTGGGTGTGTGGTTCTGACCACAGATTTATAATTGTCTCAAAAGAATCAATTTTAAAGAATGAATAGCCCTGGGTGGGGTGGAGAACTTGTCTGGCCAGAACAGAGCAGGAGGTGACACCTCCGGAATGTGATAAGACCTTCTGGGTGGAGACTCTTCTGTGAGCACCAGCTGCAATGCTGGGTGGTCCCTCCAGGCACGACAGAGCCACCTCCATTGTACTTGTGAAGTACCTGGCTGTGGTGGCTTGAAGGATGGCACCAGGAAGAAGATAAGAACTGATGACTGGGTGGAGATTACTCCCCTTTCCTGAGGGCCAGCCTTCAGTTCTGGGACCTTCCTGGAGGCATGATGTGCTGGCTAAACAGAAGGGGAATTTCTCCAGAAAGAAGATAAGAATTGATGACTGGGTGGAGGACTACACCCTTCTGCTCCCCTCTGGGCAGCCTGTCTCCCAAGGAACCTGGATGATTGACAGCTGCACCTTTGGCTGGGGGTATATATATGGCTGTCCATGCTTGGCCTTTTTGTCGTCTCCTGACCCACCACCATTCCTGCATCGGACCCTGTCCAGGATCAGCACCCTCCCGAAGAAAACTTCGCTGGACAGCCGGACCCCTGGTGGTGACTCTCTCTCTCTCTCTCTCTCTCTCTCTCTCTCTCTCTCTCATTTTTCCCCACTATCTTACCCTTTTCCTACACTTTTCTATCTCTATCTTTCTTACCATTTTCCCTCTCTCTCTCTCTTATATTTTCTTTTCATCTCTCCCTCTTTCGCCTTGCTCCATATCTTTGCCTGTATTAATTGTTAAATAAAATCTGCTTGCACTCGACCTTTTAATGGTTGGACTTTGTTTCGCGTATCCAAACAAAAATAAATTTTAAATGTTACCTCCGGACCGTAACAGTGGGAAAGGGAGGTTTCTGCATCCCCAGCTACCGGGCAAGGAATGCTGAGGTAAGGCAGTGTCTGGGCTTTGGGGTGAGGCAGGAAGAAGGTGAGGAAGATGGCAAGTTGGCAGGATGGGAGGAAATGGGACTGCCACATAGCCAGGCTCCTGACAGAAAAATGGTCTTTTTCTCAAGTGTAGTGTGCTTGAACCTTGGAAATTACAGTAAGGTACTAGATGGTAAGTTAAAGGAAATGACTGGCTTTGCAAAGACTTAAGAAACAATGACAAAACATTTTATATTAATCCATCCACTAAGCAAATCCCAGTCTTCACTATATTAAAAGTTATGTAGTTTAAACTGTAATAATTAATAGTATTAGGTGTTTAAAGGTCTTCTGATATTTCTGTGACATAAAACTCTGGCTATATCAAGGTTCCATAACAGATAGAAAGATTTTTCATCCTTTAGCCTATACTGAGGAAGAAAGATTGCTCTGGTTGTGTTAAACTACAAAGGCAAAGAAGAAAATTGCAAAGGAACCTGACTGTTAGTCCTTCATCTTCCATGCTACTTTAGACTGCTTCTTCACAGTCCTCTGATTTTGTAGCAGCAGCTACAAAATATTTTTCTTGTATTTGTTCTTTTGACAGACACAAATTCCTGCAGTGCATGTCTAGTGCCTCTGACAGCAGTGTCAGCAGCTGATGCTCAGTATGGGGTTTAAAAGTAAAAATTTGTGCTCCAAACATTTCTGACCATATTGGAGACATGTTGTTAATGTTGTTAACTAATTATAATGAGATACCCAGACTGCCCCCAAGAACTTGGTTTTTGGGTCCTTCATGCAAAAGAAATACTTTCTAAAAAGAAATCAGGCATTAAAAATACAAATAAAACTTCAAGAACTAGAGTGGCTTAAAAATAGGGTTTTTACATAAAAAATGTTTGCTTTGTTTTGGTTTTTTTTTTTCGTTTTTTTTGTTTTGTTTTGTTTTGTTTTTTTTAAGTTCAATATAGCTTAAAAAAATGTGGTAATTTTAAAGACTTTCTCCAAATATATAAAAAAATTTTATAATTACTCTTGATCCCCAGATTTTGAGCTCAAGTTCTTTGGAATGATTTTTCTGATACCTTTAACATTAACTGTTTGGGGTGGTTGAGTGAGTTGACCTGATCATGCTCTGGCATGGGTTTTGGACTTGATCTTTCAAGGTCCCTTCCAACACCTAACATTCTGTGATTCTGCAATTCTGTGTTTGACCTTCGTGACTGTCAGACCTCTACCCAGTTGCTTTCTCATTTGGCCTCTTCAGCAGGTCAGGAGAAGAAAAAAGGAGGTGAAAAAGCTTGTGCATCAAGATAAAGAGAAGGAGATTGCTCACCAGTTACTGTCAGGGGCAAATCAGACTCAACTTGAGGAAAATTAATCTAGTTCATTGCCAATTAAGATAGAGCTGGTTAGTAAGAAACAAAGACAAATTAAACCAAGACCTCCTCCTCATAATTTCTCTTTCCATTTATTCCTTTGTTCCTTCCTCCTTCATCTCCACCCTATCATAAGAGGCAGTAGGAGGATGGATGGGGAATGGGTATTGCATCCCTAACAGCTCATCTCTGTCTCTGCTTCTTCCTCATATTATTCCTCTTCTTCAGAGTGGGTTTTCCATGGGCTGCTGCCCCTTCAGGGCATAACTACCTGCTGCAGCATGTGGTCCTTCCCATGCTGCAGGGGGAATATCCTTCTACTTTCACCTTGATCTTTGCAGAAGTGTTTCTCACACCTTTTTTTCCTCATTTCTCAGTGCCTGGCAGTGTTTTTCCCTTTCTTAAAAGTTTTCATACTATTTTAGTGGGAAAATTAGGGACACAAGCTCCAATACATTGTGGAATTATACACAGATAATTCTATTGGAGGTCTATCAACCTTCTACTTCTTTCTTGGAATATAGAAAAACTTACATGTAGTTTGATCTTTAATTCCACTAGGATTAACCTAAAATTAGAGGTGTGACTTTTTTAGAAAGTGTCTGAGGTACAAAGTTTTCTCAGAAACTGATATATCTGTTGCAAACAATCTTCAGGCTATGAGAGAAAAGTAAAAACACAGCAAGCATATACGATATTTCCCTAGTGTACTTTCTGTTCTTTAGCTTCATCGTTTAGAAATCTTCTGTAGATTACTCTTCCAAGTACTTTACTGGTCTTCTCTTGAACTCACTTATGGTTTTGATCTTTAAAATTTTTTGGTGAAGAGCCCCAACTATTCTCTCCTTATTGCCCAAAGAATGACCTCTTGTTTGCTTTGAAATTCAGGCATAATATTATTGAGTTATCTTAAAAAGATATTAATAAATTCTTTCTTTAGTAGAAGCTGTGCCAAAACTTCTCTTGCAAGATTAAAAAGTATTCCTTTCTAAATATATTCATGGCCAGTTCGTTCACATTTATTTTGTACTAATTATGTTAGTTAATATTTTGATTATTTCAGAAAGGTATGTCCCTTCTAAGATATCATTTTGCTCGACAAAACAAGACAAACTTTCTAGCTTTCAAACCATTTTTAAATTTCTTTAATTCCCTACCCTGCAACCTTTCTAGTCAAATTGGGGATTAAAACAGAGAAAGATAAGAGAAATAAATTCACTTTTGTCTCCTACCTCTAGACAGTCTTTTTTATAGATGTTATTCCTTTATATTTCTTTTAACTGTGCTATGCTAGCATGCTCTGTGCAGCTGTTGGTGGTACCACTCTTATATCAGAAGATTTTCCACTATCAGTGTAGAAGAAATTAAACATTGGATTGTTATTTACCCAGAGATCTGTAAACAGCTTTGGTCTTAGAATAAATGAAAGCAAGAGTATATGCTCAATATGCAAGATATAACTCTCAAACAAAAAACCAGCTGTAGTTACAGACAGACCTCATCCATACCCACTGCATCGTGGTCATCTTTGGAGGAGTTCCAAGTCCAGTGTCAATTTTGAATTTTGTGGCTCAGTCCTTGCCACGTTGCAGAAAGAACAATGTCAGACAGAGCTCAGAGAGCAAACTGGTATCTGAAGTTCCCAGGTTCCCAGAAGTCTGAGTCTATCAGTGCTATTGGCACCCCCAGGTGTCTATATGAATGTGTCTGCCTGTGTCTCCGTTTCTATTTTAGACTGCTATTTTCCCCCCTGGGGCAATTACCACATTGACGTCAGAACATTGCCCAGCACCTCATTTATGTCTGAGAAGAGAGGGAAACAGTGTTGAGGAGGGAGCTCAATGGAAAAAATAATATTCAGTGTGTGTTAAAAGCATTGGGGGAGGAGGGATAGGTGGAAGAGAAGGGAAATTTTAAGTAAGTGTATTTATGTTATCCTAAATACCAAAAAATCCCCAGATCATTTTGGATATAAATACTGTACTACTATCTAAGAATATAGTTAGACATTTAAAAAAAAAAATAGCTGAATACTTCATACTACATGAAATATCTTGAAGATGTTTCTCGTTATTTTTTTGCCCCATTTGAGAATTTTCCGAATGCTATTACCCAAAGGTCATGATAAACCTATGATGTATTTTCCTTTCATTCTATGTTCTTTTTTTTAGTCACATGTGCCTTCGGAGCAGATATTAGAAATTTACAGGACTCTGTCTTGTACTTCCCTGAAAGTGTTGTGTCCTCAAGATAGTGTTAGGTAGTATCTTGTCCAATAAACTCTGCTGCACAAATAAGGCAACCTATGCTCATGTGTCTTCTTCTGTGTATAGTTGATTTCTCCACTCAATGTCCAAATTTTTTTTTTAATTTGACTATTTCAGTTGACCAGAATGACTTACAATATGTTTTTTATCATCTCTATGACCTAAAGCAATGTAGGCAAAACATCATGTTACACAGCACAGAAACTGCAGTCTCTTTTACATCTTAACTTTCCCTCATACTGAACTTTGTTGTCAGTTTGCAGCCTCATTTCCTGTCCTTTTATATCATTCATTCTCATTCAACTCTTCTTCCTTGCCAGTCCTGCAGTCCAGTGGCTATGAGAGAATCTTAGCTTTCATTATTTAACACAGAACTTCTTGTTCTGAAGATGGTGAATGAGGGCCAAAAAACTTAACCCCAAAGGAAATTATATTATTTATTAGTATTTGAAGACTGTTTGGTTTAAAGCTGGTCTTATAATGTGGAGAGACTGTCTTCATATTTTCTAAAGGCTTGTGGTTGGCAATATTGCATGGAGTTTCTCCAGTCTTGGTCATCTGTAGAGGGACTGATGACAAAAGCAGTCTTTGTATTCCTCTGATCTTTGACACTGCTCTCAAATATAGCTGGAGGGTATTTTCATGGAAAAACTGAGTTTGGTTAACATTTTCATTTTTTTTCACCAAAGAAGAAGCGAGTCTCTATCCTTACTCATTTCTGCATTCTGCTTCAGCAACTTAAAAGACAAAGGGGGAATGATATCCTGGCTTTCCTCCTCTTCAGTTAAAACCAAAGTAAAGTACCTGGTTTTCATTTTATTGGTTACATTGTGGAATAACAAACCAGTTTTTAATTCTGTTTGCTTTACACAAAATGTGTAGAATACTTATCTAGTGTTCCTTAAACCTCTACATGTTGTTCTTAATTGTTGGCATTAAGAGTTCAGACTTTTGATTCTTTGCACCACTAACAGCTGGCAAGCAGGAAAAAAAATAATATACACATTCTCCTAACAACCCAAAAGGTTCCCTTTGATTTTCTTTGGTAAGCACGGTGCTTTGAGGGATATTGCCCTCTACAGCCTGTGCTTGCAAACAGCAATTCAGTATTGACCACTCTAGGGCCTGGAGTACAGGAAAGCTTACCTTTATTTTGGTTACACCTAAAGAGAAGTTTCACTCTCTTGTGATGATTTTTTTGGTTGTTTGGTTGGTTTTTACTGAAAGGTTCATTTTTTTAAAGGCAAATAGTACTTAATTTGTAGCAACATATCAAAAGCCAATAGACACTAATTCTAAAAGTAAAAATGAATAAATAAATAAATAATAATAAAAAAAATTTGCTCAGTCAGTGAGAATCTAACAGTTTACTGTTAGGTGTGCAAGGAATTCAGGATCAGACTCAATCATTAGCTTGAGACACTAGCTGGTTAGGTAACCTGGCAGCCAAGTGTTGGAAACATCCAAACGTGTTTCAAACACAACACAAAAGATGTTGATTTACTGTTTTTCCTGCAGCCAGAGCTTGTTTCCATAGAAATAGCTTTGGGTTGCTTCCTGGTTTCATGAGTCCTTTATATACCTCTAGTACACTGTGTCTCAGCGTAAGGGAAAAACATGTGGAGACCTGATTCATCTCCCACTTGCAACAACTTTATGCTGGTACTGATCATGAAATGTGATTAAATTACTCCTGATATGTAAAGCAGTTCCTCTTAGTGGGTTAATATTCTTTATTTTCCTTTAATGAAACACACTGGAATTACACTGCTTACAATATATGAAGGAGATATTAATGTAAATATTCTTGACACTAAAAAACCTTTTCTTACAGCAAACTTTTTAATATTTTTGCATGTAAAAGTTTTACAATTTTAATTAGAGCTATGTGATCCTATTATATTTAGAATAATTATGACTGAGCTCATTTTAGAAGCAAGAATAAGCAGCATTTTTCTCTGCATTGTTTTTCTTTTTCTTTTTTTTTTTAATGTAAATATGAAAGCTCTATTTCTTAACAAAATGCAACATTCAAAGTTATTAGTAAAGGAAAAACTTGTTCATGTACTAGCTTGGTAGCTTATGCATAAATAATTATTCAATTCAGAAATTTCAAATCAGTCTGCTAGCAATGAGTTACCAATAATACTTTACCTCAGGAAAGCTGACAGAAATATAAAATACAGAAGTCACCTCACAACAAGGCCACAACTTGTCAGTTATTTATTTATTTACTTCTAAGAAAAATAAGGCTATAATGACTGGAGAAATCAGATACTTTGTTGATAAGTATGTAAAATGATGTCTATAATTTATTGATAGACAGAATAATAGGGTATATACAGAAGTTTTACACTTTCAAGTCCAGCTCTTCTTATAATTACTTTAGACGAATTGTGTACCATGCTAATAACAAAGACTAATGCTGGCATATGAGATGCTAATATTTTGCAGTACTCAGTGCCTCCAAATTAAAAATATCTATATTTCTTCTTTTGTGTGTTTTTGTGGTGTTACGTACTAAGGTTCCTAAGGACACAACTGGAAGTACCTACACACATTCCTGTTTTCATACCTAATAACTAGAGTTCTTAAAATCCTCTGAAAATACATAGGAATTGCACATATCCCCAAAGAGTGATATGAGTTTGAAAGGACAGACTTTACCAAGAGGAGATCTGGTTCAAGACTTAATGAAGTCAAGAAGAACATTCACCTTTGAATTGGCTCAGGTGTTATTTGTGCAAGACCAAAACATTTGTTACTTCAAAACATCTCACCATCTGAAAATAAGCCTAGAATTATTCCATTATTAAACTGTAAAGGTCACATGAATCTTCTCCATCTCCTTTGTACTGAGATAAATTTATCTCCCAGGCAATCATTAGCTGATTTATTAGATCTACAATTCATGTCTGGTCATCCAAGCAAGGTGCTTGAGAGACAAATACCTATTATTTCCAGAGTATCTGGGTGGTTAGGCATTTCTGATGTTAGGGTATTCCTGACTCTGAGACATTCAGGTGTTTCAATATGAAAGTAGAACTAATGATGATGGAAGAATAGGCTTCAGTTTTGCATATAAAACTAATATGGGAAAAAGTGGAGATTCTGTCAATCCAAATGGGCTCCCCTCCCCCCAGCAAAAAAAAAGAAAAAAACATAAGCTTCTCCAATATGTCTAATAATACACAGTATCTCTCTTCTGCACTATCAAACACCAAACACATCCGTATGTGTTTCTCTAAAGCAGAACATGTTGAGCAATTATCTATTTCATGCATGTGCCCTTTATTTGCTATCGCTCTTCAGTCAGCAGCTAAGCTGTAGTTTTATTTTATTAATAATATTTCTTTAAGCAGATGTGAATTTTTCAGTTGTCTAATATTTGTCACTGCAAATATTATGTATGCATTTTAGGAACTGTAGAGATGTAGACCCAAACTATCCATATCCTTCTTTTTGTGATCTTCACTTGGATATCCATCACATTTTCCGTCCATCCATAATTTGAGAATGGAGTAGAGAAAGTTAGTGTGGTTTGGGGAAGAGTTTTGAAATATGATTGCATTCAACTTGGGGAAAAAAATTGAAGCTTTGATGCTCTGATGAAAAGGCATAGCACCCTTACTCTAATGCAGTCTGTGTAGTGGGCTGCCCCCAGCAGAGATCACAGAAGCCCTGGTATTTCAAATCCCAGACAGTCTGGCAGACAGGTTTGCCAAGAAAGAAGGAAAACCTGCCAGGCAGGTTTTATAAGGCTCCTGTCAGATTCCTTTGTTTGAATTTTATCACAACTTCTTTCCATTAAACTTTACCATTGGGATTAACTGGAAAATTCTGAGGAAACAGAAATTTCATGTAATGGAATTCATAGAGTTTATTCCCACTGTTCATAAATTTTGGTATCATGAACGCTTAAACAAAGAAAAAACTTAAGAGATCTTCCAAAGGAGTTAAAGTTTTGCTGCAGTTTTAAGAAGCATTTTTCCTACCAACGTGGAATGAAAATGTTTGACTACTGTTTTGATATAAAGATAGCTACTGCCAATGCCTTATTATAGGACCAAATCTTGTCTTTGTGGTTACAAGAGCACCTGAAAGCTCAAATTTCACAGCAGTATGAAGTTTCATTTTGTGAGATGTTCTGCAAAGGAGGTTACTGTCTGGGCTTGGAAAACACTGAAGTGCAAGAAACCAGGCATTAGGGAATGAAGCTATTTCAGGGTAATGGATTCTTCTTTATGCAGTCTTTGGGGACTTTTTACCAAGAAGGGAAAAATAAGTATGAAAAGCAAGACTGAGCAAGACCAAGTTCTGGGAAGGAAAAATGTTGATATGTTAGCTATATACTACTCAGACAGGTATTAAACCATTCTGCTCTTTCTTGCCACCAATAACAGCTGCAGTAACCAAGTAACAGTGAGAAATTATAGAGACCTTTCTTTTCTTTTCCTAAAAGGGTGCATCCTCACTGGGAATACTCTGTTTTGAGAACCTCTTTAATTGCTGCATTTGTGGCATGCACAGATATTGTATGAGCATAGGCAAAGTGTAAAATAAATGGGATTCATTTATTTTCTTTGTGTAACGGTGGATACTGGTATATACACAAGCATTTTGTTTTTACAAGGAAAATAAACCAAGTGGTTTGCAAAAGCCCAATAGCAGGTGGTAGTTTTATTGCCATCTACTGAATGTAATGGTGATAATATATATTGATTGTCTAATATGGAAATAGTGTTATGTCCTTTTAAATTTCAATAAATATCATGTTTTACAGACAAGTTAAAGAAATGCTTGGAAGTATAGTTATGATGTACATATGCCAAAGCAAAATAAGGAAAAGGGTAGACTATTTAGTTTTCAAGAAGTTCAGATAAGTGGGCTGCCAAGAAATTAGAATACTTAATTCACATAGAAATGTGTGCATATTAAAAGCTTTGGAAATGCAGAAAAGACATCATAAACTTCTGCACTTATCCTGCTTGAGGCACAGTTTCCAAGTTCTGGAGGAGACTTCCTTATGTGCTGGGGGGAAGGTCACCCTTGGAAGTGTCTTGGAAGGAGGCTGTTGAAGCTGAGTGTTTCACAGTCTCTCTGAAAGAGGGAGGGTAACAATGAGCAACTCACATAAGAAAATAAACACATAAGTAAAGAAAAAGAGCTGCTTGCGTAAGAAAGATGAGTACTTTTAGAACATTATTAAACAGGAACTCTTCCTCACTGGCCAGTAGTATTTTCAGATAAATTAGTCATGAAGAAGCCAGTACCAATGGCAGGAACTATGTCAGTATAAGCTCACTAGAAGCTGCTTCTACTTCTGACATTTTGTGAGGGTATATATTCAGGATTGAGGAATTTTTTCTTCTTTCTACATGGTTTTAATTATGGTGACATTTGACCGGACCATGTACTGATGTCAGTTCTGAGCTATGATATGACCAATTGAACATGATGTCCTCCACACCCCAAGGCACTCTAAAATTAATTAGAGCCATCAACTGCCTTATTATCCTGTTTCATTATGATTTGCATGGATTTCATATTAACTTCAGAGACATTCTGGTTCTGAACATAAATCTGTGTATCACAACTGGATCCATATCTGATCCAAGTGGGAACAGCTATCAGGGCTGGTACCTGATAGGTACAATTTAAATGGGTATGTATGAAATAGCCCACCAATTTATTTTTTTTTAATTAAATACAGGTTTGCCACCTCTTTTTTGTTACTGTGAATCATTACAGACATAGAGAGAGGTAAATTTTATTTATTATATGATTTGCAGTCTTAACACTAAAAGCAGAGAGCCTGTCATTTACCTTTGTCTCCATTTGCTAATGCAGTGCTGTAGCAGGGTCAAAAAAATTATGAGACCACAAGTGTTGTAGTACTGCATAACCTATTCATTTTATTCAGATCTAAAACCTCTAAAATGCATATTTGAGACAAGTTGAAAAATATGAAAACAAGATAGCTATTGTTTTGGATATTTTAGTTATGACTGTACATGATGAATTACATATACAGTATAACTGCAGATATTTTGAGGATTTGATGGTTTAGGATTTAAGCAAGATGAAGATCTTTTGGAGATGAAAGAAGATGATTTTTCAGTGACAATGAAGAGTTTTGTGTTGAGGATCTAAGCATAATAAACTTGATTAAAAAATCTTTTCATTAACATTATAATGTTGATTGTGAAAACAAAGGCAGATTAATTAATGGAAAGGAAGATTTAGAAACTTATGCACAGAAGGAAGAAACAAAACCTGTAAGAGATTGGTGTGGTCAAATAGTGAAGACAAGATACTATCTATCCTACTTCTAAAAGAAATAACTCATGAAAACAGAGCTGTACTAAGCCTACACAAGAAATGTATTATTTTGGAGTAGTAATCTGTAATGGTCTGCCAGTAATTATTAAGACAGGAGAAATTTATCTCAGCAGTTACAGAGCCAGTAATATGACCTCCATGTAGTTAGTATGACCTCCATATAGTTTTAAAGTAAAGAATAATAAAGATCATGGATATGCATATAAAATTGTTTTAAATACAAGTTTATTACAGGTAGATATTACCTTTGATATGATAATTCTTTGATAAAAACTGCCATCTTTTCCAGGAAAAAAAAACCAGTAAATCTCACTCTTCTCAACACAATGATACAGTGAAAAAATACTAATGATACTGGAAAAGATTGTGATTAGGACAAGAGTTGCAAAGAACACAGTTAAAGACTTGAATTCAATTGTTCAACAAAAGAACACAAAAAACAACTGAAAGTAAATGGAGGACAATGTGCTGAAGGAACAATTTCAGGAGGAGGCTACTACTACTGTCAGTGTTGTAAGTGAACTCTTTTCATTACTCTATGATGGACCCAAATAGGAGGGATGGGTGAGAAAAACGTGATTCAAAACTGTTGTGGTTTTGTTTTTTTTTTCTCTAAGTATCAAATTTAATCCAGTTATTCTAACCTTATACATTTATGATTTACTGATTCATGCTTGTTGTTTGCATCATGTTTTTCTGTGCAATAAATTGTTTTCTTTGACTGCTAAATTTAGCATAGAAAAGCCATCCTCTGAACTTCAAAAAGAAAATTCATATCATTCAACTTATGCAGACAATAAAATATTTTGCTCAAAGAGTACTTCACATTGCAGGAAATTTGAACTTCATATATATAAATGCTTATACCCAGTTATCTTCCTATTTCCTCATTCTTAATCTTAAAGTATGAGTTAACAGTGATAGTTCACCTCTGAATTTCTTACTTATTGCTACAAAAGGGAAGACTCTTCTGGATATTCTAGAAGCAACTGAAAATATTGTTAGACAAAGAAGATTACACTGCAGGAATGAAAAATATTCCCATTATATGCTTCGTTGCAAAGTAAAAAAAAAAAAATGCAGAAAACTTTTGTGGAAGATGAAAATGTCATTCACTGTAGCTAGAGAAACAGGCTGTCATGTCTTTCTGAAAATTGAGATTGGGGAGAAAAGAGAATCTTCCTGCCTTCATTAACTTTCCTTTTCTTTACTCTTTTTCTGTGCCATAGTAGAGGCCCATTCAGTTAAAGATGTGCCCTCAAAGTGAACACCCAATCCATACAGCAAGGTATCATGTAGGAAGTTATTTTCTGTTGCAACAAAATCCAACAAAATCCTTGCCTAAACAAGCTCTTTTGCTTTATAATTCATGCTGAAATTATATCAATCTCAGGCTCTAATTGCAGTGCCTTACATATACAGACGACTGAACGACATTTTCTTAATCAGAAAAAATAACAATGAACTGGAATGGGGAATGTATTTCAAATTTAATTGATTTCAGTTAAGGAGGTAAAATGCTTCTGTAAATGTTAGAAAGACATGCAGTGTTTTTGGTTCTGATAAATGAATATGAAGCATAAGCACCAAGTTGTTGGTTACTTTAATCACAGTGTATACAACTTCTTTAAAAATAAAACATTTTGTAAGGCTTTTGTTATTCTATGTCACTTAAGATCTATTGAGTTACAAAAAGAAGTATATTCTGAAATGTCATTTCCTTTCATGAAGAAGGATGGAGTTTAAGGTTTGGGTTTATTGGGGTTTTTTTGTTTGTGTTTTTTTTTTTTTTTTTTTTTTTTTTTTTCCCACCTAGACCTTTTAGCATTTGTCATTTTATTGAAATATAGCCCAATTCACCACGCTGAAAAACATCTGCATTCCTATGGGTGAAATCTGGCTGTTTATTACACCCTGTTTCTGTTTGAAGCAGAGCACAAATGGCATGGTAGGAGAAAAAAGAAAAAAAAAAAAAAAAAGAAAAAAAACACGAAGCTTTTTATTTTTCAATAAGTAAGAAAAATAAGAAAACTGACATTGTTTCTCAGCACTTCTGAAAGTCCTTCCTCACTGTCTTAGGCAATGACTGAAAAAGGCTATTAGACATTCTTTAAAGAATGTGAATCAAACATCCTGAGATAATGCAGTGTCAAGCCAACCAAGAAAATGTCTGGTTTACATGTTTATGTATTCATTAAACATTAGAAAAAACGATCTGTTTACTCTACTTTGAACTTGCTGCTTTTACTAAAGCTGGTCCATTTCAGGTAAAACCCAAGCTTGTGTGAAGTATGAATGTTATTTTTTTTCTATTTCAATATAAGATTATTAAATCCAAGTATTTTCAGTTATGTTGGTTTCCTTCTCTGCCGCTGGTTCTTCAGAAAGTTATTAAGTCACATAGGACATTAAGAAGTAGAATGCAAGCATTTGAAAGATGATTTATTATTATTATTAAAATACTTCATTCATATTCCTTAATTTATTCTACTGAAAATTTCATTGAGATACCTATCTGCAAAAAATATATAAAACCACTTTCAATACATTTAAATGGCTCTTTAAACTTGGAAAAAAAAAAAAAAAAAAAGTGATTTTCAGCAAATCTAACCTCTTAATCCCATGAAATTTTAAAGGGAATTGTCTTCCCAGAGTTAAATCCAATAATATTAATTTAGCATAAGGTGGAAAAAATTATATCTCCATCCTTTTGTCTATTAATTGCTATTTCCTTGATTCTGACATTTCTCAAAAAAATGTTATCAATTGTCAGCAGTGCTTTGCTAAAATTTTAAATTACTCTGATTGCCTTTCTACTAATTCATCTTTCAGACAGCAGTCATGACAAAATTTGTTTCCATATAGGTAACAGCTTACCTTACTGAAGCCTTCAGAGTTCTCTTTGGACACATGTTCAATCTGTAGTTCATGGCCTGGATTCAGCAAACTAAACACATACCTTAATACTCAGAAAATTAATAAAAAATTAGTACATGTTTCCTGCTATGCTTGTGCTTCAGGATGTTGCTGGATCAACTATGGAGTAATGGAAATTACTCATGGATACCTGCTTTGTCTGCAAAATATGAATTATGATTGATTGCCAGATGCCATGATTATAACATAAAGAACAAAGAAGCAAATAAACCCTTTATTCATATTAACTATTTTACTTTTTTCTTTTTTAAAATGTGGGGTTTTTTAGGCTATATTTCTTTTTTCTTACACAGCCCCTACAATGTTTGTTGTAATTTGGGTAGATGATTTGGACTCTGCAAAATGAACCTTTAAGTGCTTGGGGAAGGAACAAGGGGTTTTTCACTATTATTATTATTATTATTATTATTATTATTATTATTATTGTTATTACTACTGCTACTGCTTTACTGCTACTACTATGATGATGACTAAGACTACAACAACATCTATGATTATTACTATTGTTTCTCTTGAATATTGTTTCTCTATGGAATAAAAAGTTTCCTGTGACATGAACAGTGACTCACGGTTCTCAGATTATTCTCTTACATATGAAGAATTTCCATGCTATTAAATATATGGAAATAAAGGCATTGTCAGGTCCTATATATCTTTATAAAAATCATAGCATCTACATCCTGAGTTCACTGATGCATTAAAAAACACCACCTCACAGCAAGCAAGAAATGTTATTTTCAGAACTACATGGATCTCAGAACTTTACTGTCATACAGATGTGGTGAACTTTAAGACTGGAAAAGGAAAAATAAAGCCTGGAAAACTCTCTGAGCTGTAAGCTCCTGCATATATGCCATAACAACAGCCAATATGACTTCCGGATTACATTCATTTTTTCCAAATATTTAGGCTCGTCTCTGTTGTGTATGATTTTCTTCAAGTTGCATGAGCTGTCAAAGGACAGAAGCAAGTTTAAACAACTAGGACTTAAGCTCAGTAAAAATCAGGGGAGTCAATTCCTTGCAGTAATGTCCTCAAGTACTGGCTAACACGAGAGAAAAGGGCTTATTAATGGAAAATTATGAGCTTGGCAGGGATTTATGGGTTGCTTGCTTTGTAAGACAGACCTGCTAGGCATTAGACTTCCCTTGGTTCATATACTCAGAGTCAGATTATTTTTCATATTAGAAAAAGTAATAATCAGGAAAAGCTCCTTCACAACACACTCCTTTCATGTTAGCAACCCTGGCCGATGGAGTCTTCCAGAAATCTTCAAAGCACTTCCAGATAGTGCTGCATATTGCTGTTCCTTTAGAACCTGTAGTCTAGAAGCTAACAACTGAAGTAAAAGTTTTCTATATGATGGAGTTACCTCAAACAACAAAACTTGAGAAAAATCATGTCCTTCTTTTCCTCACCATCTCAAAAGCAAAAAAAAAAAGGGGGGGAGGGAGTTATAACACATAGGTTTTGTTTCATTCTGTTTTGTTTTCTTTTTCCAATTTCTTTTTAATAAATAAATTAAAAGTCTTCCACATATGCTGTATTTTCAATACTTCAGCCTAAGCTTGTGAGAGATTTAGGATCACAAAGAAAAGACAAAAATTTTTTTTGTTTCCTACTCACAGGAATTACAATTCCTCTCTGAAAAACAAAGCAAACAACACATAGAAACAAGAAAATAGATAATAAAAGGAGGAACAAGATGCTTGCTATTGAAATGAGATACACTTTTGCTCATCTAACATGTAACTGGTACAAAACCCCCCCAACATTAATGATGTACCTACAAGTTATTTTAGATATGTTTTCATGCTCTAAGGTCTTAAGGGAATAAAAATCCTCTGGGTATCAAACTCAGTAACATTTATTAGAAAAATTAAATCTGTACATTTAGCAGAAGTAGTGTATGTTTCTTGGTTTGATTAAATATGATGAGTGCTGGGGAAGAATCGGTATGTGCTTTAGTTCCTTGACTGCTATTATCTGATTGGAATCCATTGAGAACTTCTATAGTAAAATATTAGTATTTAACAAATAAATTCCTTAAATTGTTCTTTAGATATTTCTTTGAAAATTATTTATATATTCAGGTACTTCAATATTAACATAATTATATTAAAAAGCTATTTGGCTAGATGATGAAAGTATACTAAAGTCTTTTGCATAACATTTCTCTCTTTAGTAAATACTGATTGATCATAACAGAAAACATTCCTTGGAAAGAAAGAAGTGTTTTACTTTTCCATGTGAAAATAACTTTTTATTTTGGAATGAACTTGTTGTCTTCCCATCGTATATTTTTGGTTTAATAACTCCAAGACACATGTCTAACAAATTCATATACCATATTTTTTCTAATTTTCATCTTATACAAGCATATCTTTTAATTTTCATTGATCTTGACCATTTTTTATTTACATAAAAACTATGCTATGAAACAGCAAGTAGGCAACTAAACTGATAGTTGCTGATATATGATGCCCAGAATATTTTCCTTTGTCAAATATCTAATTTCCCATGGCAGAGTATATATTGAGAGCAGCTCTGAGGAAAAGGACTTGGGGGTATAAGTTGATGAGAAGCTCAAAATAATCCAGTGTGCCCTTGCAGCCTATAAAAGCAATGGTATACTGGGCTGCATCAAAACAAGCATGGCCAGCAGGTCAAGGGAGGTGATCGTCCCCCTCTACTCATCTCTCATGAGACCCCATCTGGAGTACTGTGCCCATTTCTGGAGCCCTCAACATAACAAGGATATGGAACTCTTGGATCAAGTCCAGAAGAGGGCCACAGATGATCAGAAGGCTGGAGCACCCCTCCTTTGAGCACAGGATGAGAGAGTTGAGGTTGTTCAGCTTGGTGCAGGTTCTGGGAAGATGTTATTGAAACCTTCCAGTCCCTGAAGGTGTACTACAGGAAATTTGGTGAGGGAATTTTTTACAAGGACACGTTGCAATGGGACAAGGGCTAATGGTTTTAAGCTGGAAGAAGGTAGATTTAGGTAAGACATTAGACAGAATTTCTTTAGTGTGAAACACTGGAACAGGTTACCCAGAGAAGTTGTGGATGCCCCCTCTCTGGAATTGTTCAAGGCCAGGTTAGATGGGGTTTGGAGCAACTGAGACTAGCATGAGATGTCCCTGGCTATGGCATGGGGGTTGCAACTAGGTGATCCTTAAGGCCCCTTCCAATCCAAACCATCCTGTGATTCCATGATTAAGAGCCAATGGAGACTATTTGTATTTGCTTCTTGCAGCTTCTTCAGTATGACACTGCATTTTTTTTTCAGCAGCTCTATTTATGGATAGTTTTACTGTCCATTGGTAATTGAATGTTGGGTTTCTGATTCTATATATAATTTTTTATTATATATATAATTGTTAAATTTAATACTGGTGGGAATATTTCTGAGGCTTTTTAAATTTTTTTCCTCATATGACAGTTTTTTTTCACTGTTCTGCCTTATTCACACAGAATAAAGATAATCAGTATCATCTAGGAACTGCTTGATTCTGATATATTCTTCTCTGAAATTAAATTAAAAAAACAACTAATCCCCCCCCAAAAAAATTTTGCTACTGTATTCACTGGAGACTCAAGCTCATTCTATTTGCTATAAGGGCAAGTAGTATTTTTAATTATTTATGCAAGTGGTCTTTGAAAAATCTATTGTTAAATGTTTCCTTTGCCCTGTAACTTGCTTAGGAACGTGGAACCTGTTAAGCAATATATTTTTTAATACTTTAAAGCACTGAAAAGGCTATAAATGTGATTATGCAGTTAGATGGTGTAAGTTAAGGGTGATTTCATCTGATAAATCCTTGTCATGGATGTATATATAAGCCAAATACTTTTCTAGATTCTAAACCATAACAAAGGGAACAGCTGGGACTGATTTTTGGTTCTGCAAGAGATGAAGACAAAATCCTTATATGAGAGAGGAGAGTTGGAGAAGGCAATTCAGGATAGCTTCCCATAGTAAAAATGGCATCGAAAGAGTCAGAAAGTATAGAAGTATAGGGTTAGGAGGGTTGACATTGGTTCTGTTGTACAAGGAACTTAAGCCAGAAGGACAACCAGGGTTTGTATTACAAATCAAAAGCAGGATTCACTGCAGTTCCCAGAGGAAATGGTCTTCAGTCCTGAAAAATGTTAGACTGCTGAAACAATTCAGGCTTTTTTGAGGCCTTGGATATCTCATGGGTGTAAATCAGTGACTATAAACATAGGGTGTAAATAGGTGGTAAGGGAAATGCTTAACATCTAAATATCACAGCTAAGGAACCTAGAGAACTCTGAGGCAAAACAGCATCCCACATCAATTAGCATGAACAATTGTCTATGGTGGAGCAACAAATTTGCTTTAAATATTTTGTGTGTCTTCCCAGCATACCTTGGGTAGATGTTTCACTAACATATCTCTTTTTTCCTTTCATTTTACTAAACAAGTCAAACTCTAATTTCCCCTTAAAAATTAGGGTCTTTGTTTCTCTAATAGTATTTTCTGTGCCTATATTAATTTAAATTATTCTTTACCTGATCATAAGTGTCCACTGTCCTCTACAAAGGTGCTCACCAGCTATACAGCTTTCCTGTGTCTGCTCCTAAATGGTTGGATTTAGGCACCCCAGGCATAACTTTGCTGGCTTACCTCCCAACTCATAAACTCTGATTCTGTATGGAAGCTGGCAGATTTGACTACCAATTAGTCATGATGGAAATATAATGGCTATACGCTGAATAACTGATATGTATATGATATGGCAGGCATCATGCATGTAGTAAATTATGTGTCATAATTATTCAGCTCTGCAGCATGTATAGCTCTAGTCTGAATTGTATGAGAGTCAGTTTTGTGATATTCAGTCGCTAGGAATTTCATTTGCTTGACTGATTCACTCAGTCTTCAGCTGAAATGCAAAGTGTTACTGTATTTTATAAGCCTCATCACACCAGGACTACAAGAACCAGGACTAAGGAAGGAGTTATCTACGTTTCCTGCAAAAGTACATTTGGAATCAGGTCTATGAGCATTTGTATCAAGACACTGAGCTGAAGGGAAATGTTAAAGGGTGAGCCTATACAGCTTGGGGATAGACACAGTGGAAAGCAGCAGGAAACAACTACTGTTTGAAAGTGTGCAGCAGGAAAAAAAATGTGAATACTGTGTACAATGTGACACTAACATGGCAGTGAAAAAGCTAGAATAAGCAGTATATACTTGTTGACTGGGGGTTCCATAAAAACTAGAAACTGTATTACTTTGAGACAGTGGCAAAAAAACCCCAACCCCCAAAACAACAACTACCAACATAAACCTCAATATATTTTGATCACTTTCTATATTAAGTGCAAACCAAAGGCATTATGAACATTGACATGAAGTGTTTTGCCATGTTGCAAGCATTAATATGCCTGCCTTTGCAATGGGTGTGTGTCCTGGTTTAGGCCAGGATAGAGGTGATTTTCTGGTTTGTACTTTTGCTTTCAGCTAAGTCTCGTGTAAGTAGTTGCACTTGCTGAAATTAACAGCAAGTTTCTCAGACAGTGTCTGCTTCTAGGACTGATAACACTCCATGTTTATAGTTACAGCCAGAGACTGGCATGCAGACCCAAGGACACTGCTCAGCTCTGAGGAACATTTTACCTTCCAGAAGGAGTAAGGAGGTCTCACCTGAACCCTCCTTTGGGGGAGGACCGGACAAGATAGATGTCAGAATCGACCAAACAGAGTATTCCATCCCATACTCGGTATAAATTTGAGGGATCACAAGGGTCAAACTACTCCTTCCTTCCTTCCTTCCTTCCTTCCTTCCTTCCTTCCTTCCTTCCTTCCTTCCTTCCTTCCTTCCTTCCTTCCTTCCTTCCTTCCTTCCTTCCTTCCTTCCTTCCTTCCTTCCTTCCTTCCTTCCTTCCTTCCTTCCTTCCTTCCTTCCTTCCTTCCTTCCTTCCTTCCTTCCTTCCTTTCTTCCTTCCTTCCTTCCTTCCTTCCTTCCTTCCTTCCTTCCTTCCTTCCTTCCTTCCTTCCTTCCTTCCTTCCTTCCTTCCTTCCTTCCTTCCTTCCTTCCTTCCTTCCTTCCTCCTTCCTCCCTGCTTCCTTTGGCATCCTGAGAGGATTCCGTCCGTTCGTCTGCCTGTGGTCCTGATCCGTGTCAGCCTGAATCTGTGTGTTCCTGCCCTCAGCTCCCGACTGCTGCCGACTCCAGGATTCCAGCCTGGACTTTCCCAGGGCTGCCCTGCAGCCTCAGTGGGGATGTGAGAGTTATTGGGGAAAGGGGGGAGGAACATGGTATCAATTTTCCTGTATATTTGTATATATTTAGTAATTTTTTCCTATTTATCATTACTGTTTCATTAAAGTTCTGTAGTTTAGTTTCCAACCCATAAGTCTCTCCTCCTTATTCTCTCTCTTTTCTTTATCAGTGAGGAGAGAGAGATTAATATATAAATCTGTTATTTGATTTAAATCTGTTATTCAGCTGGGCCAGTGTTAAACCGTGACAGTGTGTACCAAAGACTCCATTCTTGTTTTTCCTAATTTCTCCAGCCTGTTCTAAAGAATTAGCAGTGACACAACACCAGTTTATTGCTACTAATTTGAACTCAAAGTCAATAAGACATCTAATAAGATTTAATGCACTTGAGTATTTAGATGGGAAAAATCTAAACTACATACTTCTATAGAACTGGAAACACCAAAGACAGCTCAGTACTTAAAGCAAGGAAAGTTATTGTAACCATCAAAGAAGAAAGGAATATTATAGTCAAATTTCAAGTCAGGATACATGATAACATTATAACACATCCTTGGCTTTCTGCACAGGTAATCTAGGATTATTTTTTTTAACATAGTCTCAGTTCCCTGAAAGGCTTGTTCTTTCTCACTTTGCATATTAATCACACACATTTCTTGTAAGAGATCTCTCTCTTATATAGATAATGACCCGGGACCTTCTGCTCTGTTTTCTGTCCTTCTCAACTGGCAAATAATTATTTCAGTTCACTAGTACAGAAGAGGTATTTCTTTAAAATTATGCTGAATTTTATGCCCACTTAATGTTCATTACAACAAGAACATCAGCCTGTACTCTGCCGTGTGTTCTGAAAAGAGCTGCAAGAAAATTAAATTTTCCTCCCTTTTCCCATCTATTTGAATTACAATTGAAACTGACAGTTCTGCTGGAAAGCTGTCTGTCTTCCTGCATCCTATTTGTAACCTGTGGAGCTTGTTTCAGTTCCACCTAATTTCAGACATGTCTCAAATTAGGAACAGCGTTACCCAAGGCCTTTTCTGTCAGAGGAAGGTATAGGAGCTTCCAAAAGGTAATTCAACCCACTTAGGACCTGAATCACATTCTGAAAGTACAGACAGCCCAGGGCTGCAATGGGTCTGACTTAGGCTGTTCAGTTAGAGGCTAGAGTGTGCAAACAGGAAATAGACTTCTGTGAAATGGATCATGAAAAAAGCTTCAAAAGTGAGAGGCATAGGAAAAAAACACTCATAATGACTGAATATAGTGTGCTGAGCTATGTGCTGGGGAAGAAAACTTGGACATAAACAATGGCAGCTGGAAGGGAGTCTGTGCATATTCATGCATGCATGAACAAGAACCTTAGTGCTTGGTAAAGTTGTGGATGTACGTTTACATGTGTGCATTTTGTTTCGTGAGAAAAAGGTTGGCTCAGTGGAGGAGAAAGTGACATAGATATCTCCAAAAGTCCCTGGAGGAGAAAAGACAGAATCTGAGTGGGAAAATTTAAATAGATGTCTGGCTGTTTTTCCAGCTCTGCAGTCCTCATATAAATGCAAGAGAAAAATTCTAAAACATTATAAGGAGAAAAATATAATTTTAGTCACCAAAGAGAAAATACCTAAAATGAGCACTTAAACTAAATTTTCTTTTATACAGGATCAGTGTGTTCTTTTTTGAAATGTGAACAACAGATTAAATTTTCATATAGAATACAAGGAGAGAAGTTTCTCCCTTTGCTGGATAGTACTTTAAAATTCCTTGTATAAAATTCAATTGAGATCCCAACTTGAGAATAGTGAGAGTAGTATACAAAGAGTATAATCAGTCTTTGCTCATAACCACATAAAAGGTGTAGAACAATTACGTACAACTCCCCCACCAACAACAAACACAAGATACGCAACTCCCAACATGGATACAGTAAAAGACCATTCACACAGCACACCTTTACCCTTTTAAAAGTGTTTGTATCATCATATGGCTGCAAAAAAGCATAAAAATTTAGAACCATGATTGACCTCCAACAAAAGAACTTCAAGGAATTAGAAAAGAATCACCACTCATGTGAATTGCTGTAATTCTGTTACATCGGCTAAAGGCAAAAAAGCAACACAAAATGCAAGTACAAATCAATTCCTCACTAACAGTGATTTGGGATGAAGCTACTCTGGGGACTGATATTCCAAAACCTTCAGTCTTTCAGACAGCTGGGTGTTGCTGAGGGAAGGTCTTCATTAACAAAACCCCTGTTAATCCAGAATAACAGTTTGTAAGTACCTATGATACCACTCACTGAAGTGCCTCTAGATCTACATCCTCTTAGGAGTGAGTGTAGAGTTGTTAATGTTTCTACCTGAAACCAAACATCTTTATTTAAAAGCCTCAGTAGGCCTTTCTATTTCTTTCATTCCTAACCTCACCTCTTGATCTTCCTGTCAGCACATTTTGGTCTATAATCCCTCCCATCACTTTTTTTATTTTTGTGTTTTCTCTAGTTCTCCCTCCATTTTATACTTTCTATATTTTGAAAATAAGTTATTGACACTGCTATTCCTCATCTTTAAACAAGTTTTCTGCTTTCATTTGTTCTCAGAGCAGAAACAATACCAAAATGAAAAATATTACTTTAAAAAATTCACAGAATACTTTCCAATGAACAATAAAATAACTTTGAGTAGCTCAGTTTGTCTTCACTACAATGGAAACCATATAAAAGCTCAGGATTCTTCATAAAGGCATTATTAAGATAAAGGCATTATTTAGGATACAAGCATTTTTTAGGATATCACTCTTTTTATGCTAACCAATTTACAACATATGTATTCATAAGGAAAAAAAAAAAAAACCCACCAAAAAAACCCCCAACAAAAGTAATCATGAACAAATTTAGACAGGACTGTTGGTTTATTGTTCTCTACATTTATCTGGCCTTTTGTCAAGGGTGAAGCATTCTAAATTAAAGCAGATAGAAAAATGTGTTATACCAAGGATGATATAAAATGTTTCATAATACCCTCAAACTGACATTTTATCATTCATAAGTACTATATTAGATCTATCACCTAGACTATCTGTTAAGCTGACAGTCTTTGGTGAATTTTTCATTAAATTCTTAAATCACAAATATCAGGGGATATAAACTTCCTTTAGTTCAAAACTGAATAATTCCAACTGTTGGTCCAGTACTAAACAAATAAAACAGCTGTGTAAAAGCAAGAAAATTTTCTGCTGTCAAGGTTCTAATAATTCTGAGAAAATGGAATTTAGCTGTATATGACAGTTCTATTCCATTCTAGTCTAGTCTAGTCTAGTCTATTCTATTCTATTTGTACCTTGATCCATCATATTTCTTATTGCATGTGTAAAATATAAATAAGTTTTAAATTAAGATATTTGGAAATTTAAATGTATGGGTTCAATCCATAATTAATCAACAAAAGGACTTCAATTTTCAAAAAAATGAGCAGTCAAGACCTCCATTTGTTAAGGCATATATTATATATATCTGTTTAAATAAAGCTGCTGTGATCTAGCCCATGTCCTTTGCCTTGGTGTTTTTACACACGTATGAGAAGACTGAAAATATGTTTCTACCATATGGTAAAATGAAGCTCAAGGAGCCCCAGTAAGCTCTGAGTAGATTTGTTATCATAGTACTGGAGTCTTCTGAGGAGATACGTGATTGAGGCCTGAGAGCAGTGTTTCTCTTGTAACTGTGTAAAGGTGTCTACCCTTTTTCTGGCTCCAGAGTTTGCTTTTTTCTAATAATTCTGCTCTGAACAATACTATGCACCACAGACATGTTCTAATAGTCAAAAGAATATAGGGCAACTGCACAGGAATTCTGTGCAATGTCTGTCCTTAGAATATCACAGGCAAAGCTTTAACCTGCACCACACGCCTTACCAACATTTAAGTCATCCATATTATACTGCAGTTACTTGGTTTACATTTTCACTGAAATATTGCAAATGCAATCATTTATGGTACATTCACGTCTATTTTGGAATTTGTTTTTCTCTCTGTGAATAATTTTTTTTCATCTACTCATTGCAAAAGACATAGGCCCACACTGAACATACAGATTGTCAGAAGAAGTCAAAAAGACTTCTTTATAAGTCAATAAGACCCAGGTCCATCTAACTGCACTATCTATGACAAAAAATATGCAGATAAATATAGAAGTTTACAAGAGCACACGGAGCATAACCAGTACTTGACTACATACTTTTCCAGATCATTATGTATAGTCAGACTCCTCTGAATTTCTAGTCTGCGATCTTGCTTACACTCTCCATAAAGAGTAATACACTTCCAAAGCAACTCAGTTTTTTTTCCCGACTGATAAAGTTCTCATTTACAGAACAACTGTGAAGTCTTTTTGTACTGCACTCTTAATCTACATCTATGACTCCACTACACTCAGCATAGCTCTACTGAATAATCTTGTGGTGACATCTCACAGGATCTAGAATATCGTTTGGTTGCCTAAACCAGGGTATTTCACACAAATCTGTGATAGCACTACTATGTGGATCAAAATCGATCTAAAGAGAGAAAACAGCTGTCAATGTGAGTTTTAAAAGTCAGTATATAGAATATTTTTCAGAATTGTCATAACACAATAATAATGATCTGGTTTTGTTTTATTTACTCCCTATTCTATATTTTTCATGTTTTATATAAATAATTATTTCAATACTTCTTTAAGCAGTAATCTGTGTAATGCGTCACAAAAGTTTATAATGGCTAGAGAAGAAAAAAAAAAACAGAAAAGGAAAACTGCATAAATAAGGTAATGGACAGAATGGAAGTATACTGGAATCCCTTCTTGGCATTAGAGTTTCCTTTGAGATCTAAGACAAATCATACACAACCAGAGCCACAAATCCATGTAGGTAACACCAACACTTTTTAAATGTCCAAAACCAGTAATTAAAAAAAAGTCATTCTCATGCTCAGATCACCTCATAAGAGCTTATAGAAGACATGAAAATATTCTGAAATAATTTAATGTTCATTCAACTTGTTGAAATTTCTTACATTTCTGTTTTACCATTTATGATAGAAGACAGTAAGTTAAATCCTTACTTGGAATGGAAACTAGAGGAATGAGGGGTTATGTGTGGGATATAAACATCTAACTAGACTTGACTAATTTTCAGTTTTGAAATGTACCACTGATACCTAAATATATTTCAGGGAAATTTGTTAGACATAACTCTGGTGCCTCACCTATCAGACAGTAATAGGAATTTTAGGAATTTACTTTCCTTGGAAAGGGTATCAAAGAAAAGATTAGAATAAACACAATTTGAAAAGTGAACAGAGGAGAAAAATATTTGGGATAAGAGGCACAAGGTAAAAGTCTTATTTTATTTCAGAGAATAGCCACCTGCTCTGTTATTTGCTGAACAGAGATTTGCTAGGCTGACCAAATGGCTGGAGAAATGCCTATATAGGTGAGCAACAAACTCATGTTCCCTTTATAGAAATTATCTTGTCCAGCTGGAACTGTTCTTTCCTGTCTAGCTCCTGTAATGAGTTTAAATGTCCCTTTTAGAAATTATTCAGTTCTCTATAAAAGGGCCACAGATGTGTATGAACTTTCAGGTGCAGATTAAAACTGGGGAGTCACAGGCCAGGATCATGAAAGACATTCAGTGGAAAGAACACCCATGTGAGAGCTGGGACTTAAAATAAAAAGTTTTTACATGGATATGAGTTGACTATATGTAAATTTAAATGAAAATTACTGAGGACTTCAACAGAAGACTGTTAACTTTATTCTAAATTGTTGTGTGTTGTGCCGGATAGATCACTGTTTATTAAAAAACATTCCTGGCATGGATAGAAAAGTTCAAAACCAAAGTAATTATTTTTCTAATATCTATTTGGTATTGACATGGACAGCAATGTCATTGCTGTTTGACATGTTCTGTGGGTAATTGGAAATGTAACCAACTGCTACTATGGAAGTTCTTTAGAAGTATGGCAAAAAAGCCTAAAGTCATATTGCAAGATAGCTCTGGAAGGTGTTCACATAGTACACAGGGACAAACACTAAGAGTCTTCCTGTGTTCTGCTCAGGTTAGGGGACTGGTGTTGAAAGAATAGAGTTGTTGTTTAGGAATTGCATAATGTCATAACACTGACTCTTCAAAGACTTGAGAATGTAAATATTATAGGAATCAGATCCACAGCAGCCCCCACTATAATCAGGAAGCTACTGAAACCATCCTCTCAAAAGTGTCAACAAAAACTGTCCTGCTGTATAATTTGCCTCCAGCAATATGGGAAAGTTAGGGGAGTTCCAAAACCTGAAGTGTATTTCCATGTGCCAGCTAATTCTATGAAAATTCTTGTCCCATGCAATGGGATATACAGGGTTGACCTCTTCTGCCTGAGTAGCAGATTGTATATAGAGAATTGGAAGAAATCAATGACTTGAATGGTAACATTCTATTTATCAAGAAGCTTCCCTGAACACTGGATTATCAGTTATTTACATACAATGTTGTTCTCCTGGAAGGGTGTTCTGAAAATAATCCCAAACCCAGCCCCAGCTTTCTGGATTTTCAGAGGAATACTTGGTTTCAAAACACCATGGATGCTTAGTTTTGCAGTAACTGTATGCAGCTCCTGGCAGTTTCACCTCCTCTGAGGTCACCACTGAGATCACCTTGAGCTGGTGTCAGAAACCATAGCTCAGTTTACTTACTTTAGAGTCCCACCTAGAAAGGATAAAAAGCTTCCTAGTGATGTGACCTTTGAACAGAAGTGCTCATCAGTGAAGCAGATAAAGATGTGTCTACATTTTGTGGTGAATCTTACCCATGTTGCCAGAAACGGAAGTTAGTGAATTGACAGTGCAATGCAGAACCAAGGAGAGTCATCCCCAGTGTGTAAACCACACAAATGTATTCATATGGTATTCAGTTAAAAATGCATTGTGCTCTTTTCATTATTTCCAGAATTGATGTTGCTGCCTTTAGACTGAACTCTCAGAGTTGTTTTGCAAGGAGCTCATTAAAAATGTAACTACATGGCTGATATGGATTTTCCCCTATATAATTTCATAGATCAAATTCATCACCTTATGAATTATTTAAATATATTAATTAATTTACAGCTCTTTTAACAATACCATTTTACTTACAGAAATGAAGACTATGTTACCAGTTCTTTTAAAACTGAATAAATGAGCAGGAAAATAAGGCCCAGAATAATTATGGAGTGTATAAAATAGGAACAACAAATTATAAAAATACACATCAATGAAAATATTACCTCACTACTTTCTGTATTCTGCCTGAAACCCCCACAAAATATGAACAGTAATGTGAATAGCAACAAGGATTTATTTCTAAGGAATAGAAAGCATTATCCTTCATTGCAAGCTGAGAAGACAGAATGATAGAAGATGGTAACTGCAGGTCAATGGTTTTCTCTATAATTTCAGACCATGTACCTTTATGTATCTGCATTAAAATGAGTGCAAGTGAGGCAGATGGCCAAAGTTACATGGTTCCATCATTTTTAATTATCTGGGTATGTATATGTTACATATTTCTTGGTTAACCATAGTATAAAAATTCAATTGTACTAGCCGAAAGTACAGTAAAGCACAGTGCTATAAACTCTAGTATTTTGGAACTGTAGAATATTGAAAGACATTTAAAGATAGCTGCAGTTCTGATCCCAAGTTTAGCCTGAATCTAACCTTTATGAGAAGTAAAGTGAGTTCCTATTTGATTTCCAGTTCAGTGCCTCTCCTATTTATAACTCAATAAATAACACCAGTTAGCATACTCCCATAATATAAATTAGTATTTTACCAAAAGAACAGGACAGTATTCTGTATATCTCTGGCCAAAAAAGGTAGAGCTATCTGAAATGAACATTTGTTACGTATTGCAACGGACAGTGAAACACTCGGTATTTTAGGGTTCTTTAGACAGCTTGCTTTTGAATACAGAAAACACTTAAATGTCTTTTAGAATGCTACACTTTATTTCACTTTTTTTCTGTACTTACAGAAGTAGTTAAAAAAACCAAAAAAGTGTTTCTAAAATTTCAAGGTCACAATAAATGTTTTCTTTTTGTTTGGCAGATACAAGATGACACTTGGCCAAGATGACACTCCTGGAGTATGCCAGTCCTGCAGAGGTCTTTTGAGGAAATAGTTTCTGAATGGGATTTTTAATGTTGGAAACCTTTTGTCTTGATCTTATTATAGTAAAATTAAAAATCAAATAGGTACTCATGCATGCTATGTAAGTTCTCAATGTTTTAATCAGTATTTCATTGCATATATGCCATAGGTGAAACCCAGATTAAAAAAATTAGTCCAATACATGAGCAAGAGAATGTGAACTAGAATTTCTGATTTTACCCTTCTCTCTTCAGTCTGTAGAACCAAATTTTTGTCAAGTTTTGATGTTTTGAAAGGAGAGAGATGCTGTCATAACTTTCCTTCCATCTGTGTGCTTTGATGACTGTACTTATTCCATCTTCCTCATAAAATTTCATTTGTCAGGTAGCCTAGAAAAAAGAGTGTTTGCAGGTTTAGATATTTAAAACTCTATTATACATTTTTTTCATTTAAACATTGTCAAAATTCATCTTTGTTCATAAATGGAAAACCCCTCTTTTCAGTATATACTATCTTGCTTGTCAGTAGAAAATATTAATATATTATTATCCCAAAATTCACTTACAGCAATGAGGGGAAACAAAACGATGTGTTGATAACATATTAAGAACAAAATGCACAAGCCTTAAGGCTTTTAGTGTTGGGACATGTTACATTCCCATGGCAGTACCAGGATATAATATAAATAAATGATGAGTTAAAATCTGATGGTCAGGCATGCTGGAGTAGATTAAAGGCATATTAAATACTTCTGGAGTAAGCAAATGAATGTTGCCAATGGCCTGAAAGGAGGAGGTAGGAGGTAGTCTGGGATTTGATACCATTTAAGCTACTTACCGAGACATACAGTAATAAGACTACTTTTGAAGAAGGCTCCAGGTTATTTGAACTTTTGCATGTTTCTGTTTGTTTGTTTGTTTGTTTTATTTAGTATGAAGGAAAGTTCTAATAAAATTCACAGAGAAACCCATATAGGGTCAAACAAAAATGTCTTCTATTTAAAATGGGAGTTCACAGAGGAACAGTGAAAACAGTGAAAACTTAGAGCTACTAAGATGATTAAGGGAGTGGAACATCTCCCTTATGAGGAAAGGCTGAGGGAGCTGGGTCTCTTTAGTTTGGAGAAAAGGAGACTGAGGGGTGACCTCATCAATGTTTTCAAATATGTAAGGGGTGAGTGCCAGGGAGATGGAGTTAGGCTTTTCTCAGTGGTGACCAGTGATAGGACAAGGGATAATGGGTGTAAATTGAAGCATAGGAGGTTCAAGTTGAATATTAGAAAAAATTTTTTTACTGTAAGGGTGACAGAGCCCTGGAACAGGCTGCCCAGGGGAGTTGTGGAGTCTCCTTCACTGGAGACATTCAAAACCCGCCTGGACACGTTCCTGGGCGATGTACTCTAGGTGGCCCTGCTCTGGCAGGGGGGGTTGGACTAGATGATCTTTCGAGGTCCCTTCCAACCCCTAGGATTCTATGATTCTATGATTCTGCATGTGCATGTTGCATTCAGGGAAGCAACCTCATTTTTTATGATAAAAGCAATGAATCAATGCAATAGAAAGGGGACAAGGCAACTCAGAAAGCACAAGTAAAAACATATTTTGTAAACAACAGATTAAAAAGGTAGTCGGAAAGTGTGGAAAGGTTGATGACAGTTTCTGTTATAGAGGTGGGGAATATGGAATTTCCTGAAAAGCACTGAAACAGGCAAAGTGTTGGATAGACCTGTGCCTAAACCTTTTGAGAGATGTCCATTCACATTTTACAGGAGTCAGTGTATTAAACAAAAGCTAAAATAAATTAGCAAACTCTGACTAAAACACTTATCTGTATGGTTTGATTGATAAACATACATCAAATAGCTTTATTTCATGCTCTTCTGATATTGGTAGGCACTGGATGGCTTCTTTACATTTAAATTGTGCTGATTAGCCAGTTTTACCTTAATAACTCTCTATCATACTGACCACCTTATCTTGCCCTTTAATTTTGAAATTAACGAAGTAATCATTTATCCTAGTCTCTTTCTGTGTTCTGCCCAATTACTTTAGTGCTGAATGGTACTTTGCATTTTTGCTGGTCCATTAGTCCTGTTTCATACTCTTTCTGGACTTCTTTGTTCAACTGGGGGATAATTAAATAGTGTCTTTTAGAATCTTTATAACCTTGGGACATAGATTTCCTTTGCAAAGAGTTTAACCTAATAGATAAGTGTCACTTAAACATTAGTACTTGTTTTGTTTGCTTCTGATTAAGGTATCTAACTCCTAACTATGGCAAATAACAATTTACCTTGATATATTATTTTGATTTTACACATATATCCACTTCTTGAGTTATACCCTTCTGGGAAATTATCTCTGCATTGAAGATGCATGGAAAAGAACTGTTACTTTTTGACTCCATAATGTGACAGATTCTGGACTTTCTACAGAGAACTAAAAGGAATTTTGCAGCATTGGACTGAAAGTTAATGAAGTGAATTGAACCCTGGCTAGTTCACCATTCAACGATTGCAACTTAAAAATACAGAGCAGTCTGATGTGGACTTTATAAAATAGGTCTGCAGTGATCTGTTTACAAAAGATTTGGACTATTGCGAGCCAGTCTCTTTCTGCTTGCTTTGGCAGTCTCACAAGCTCTTTGTTTGCCCTTTGTGATCTGAATGAAAAGAAAATTTTAAAGCTTGATGGCATTTATTCAGAGTATGTTCTATACTGAGAAATGTACTTGTTTTATTTAGGAATGGTGAGGAGATCTGTAAAGAAGAGAGATTTTGTGCAGAAAGAAGAAAAAATTGCTTATTATAACATTTTCTCATTTCTTGGTTGAAATTATGGTCCTCTAATGACATAGACAGAATCTGACCTCAAGAACATCAGGCATTCATTCACTGCTACATCAGACTTTTTAGCTGGTGTTTTACACTGAGCTATGCATAAGAGACAAAGCAGTCTCCCTTATCATTTTTCTCTGGCATCTTACTGGATGACAAAGCTCAAAATGCTTTTAATTGATTAAAGTGAAGCATGGACTAAAATCCTGAGACATGCTAGTTTAGTCTGACCTTTCATATAAACAGTCCATAGTGTTTCATTAAGTAGTAACTAGGTAAAGCCCTGAACTTCGGACTGCTTTATTACACATCCTTGGTTATCCACCTTATCTTGATTTGAAGACTGTGTACAAAAGAGAATCCATAAACACTTGACTGTATCAATTACTACATGTTCCTCTATCTCCTTCTGTGTTGCAGTTCTGTTTAATCCAGTATAATGTATACTCTGCACAGGCAATCTGAAAAAAAGCCAAAATCTGAAAAAGCAAGTGCAGCCTAGTCTTATATTAAAATCACTGCACATAACAGAAAACAGTATTTCTTTTATTATTCTTTCATCAAATAATCTGAATATTTCTTTCTGTAGCTCATTTTCTACATATACTAGATTTTGTTCATTGTAAAAGGTGATACTCAAAGGAAATATCTGACAAGCCAATTAATACCTCTAAATCATTCTGAATTAGGTATATTAATTCATAACTGGGAACCATATAAAATACATGTTGACAATTTAAACCAGTCTATGTCTTTCTCCATCATTCATGATTTTAACTGGAAATATTCCATTGAAAAAAGTAGTAGACAAATATATTTGACTTTATTTTTAAAGACAATATGGAAAAACTGATATATAATTTTCAATTTTTTTCTCAAAATTACAGTACTACTGCCACCTATTAAATACTGTAAGATTAAAAAATAATGCACTTGAGAAATGCAGATTTGCTGCTGCATTTTCAAACTGTAACTGCTAAAGTAGAACCATGGGATCCAAGAATGACCTAAGAGATCATTTTGGAGGGGACCTTTTGAGATCTCAGGTTACTCAAGACCTATCCAGAAAGACCAGAAGGATAGTTGAGGTGCTCTCAGCTACTATCACAGGAACTGGTTTTCTGAAGCAATAAACAATTCTTTTGATGGCCCTACCTAATATGAAAACACAGATTTAGTTTTCTTTATTTGATATATAAATAAATAATAATTTATTTATTTATCAGAGGTCTGATATATAGAGGTCTGATGATATATTAATTCTTGAAAACTCAAAGATAATATGACAATACTTACTTAATACTCTTCCACAGATATTACTACCTTCATTTAATAAATAAATAGAAAATTAATTTTTTTCTTATGTATTCAGAACTTTTTTTTAAAATGTAATTATTAAAACCAAATTGAAAATGGTGGTTTTCTGCACCTATATTGGTTTTCTCATTACATATTTTTGTTTTGATTTGTTTCATTTTTTTGTATTGCTCTAAATTGTAAGACAACATGTCTCAACAGTTACAAACTACCAAGAATCAAATCAATGGCAAATAAATTAGGAAGTGCAAATGTAAAAGTAAGTATTTCAATCAAGTTTTCTTGCTCATTGATTTATATCACAGTTAACAATCATTGAATTAAATAACTTCAATTAGGCCTTTCCATGTTTAGAAGCAGACTGGATATTTAAGAATACACAAATTTATAGACTACCAAGATAACCAGAAGAAAAATTCTCAGAAATTAGTGAGGAAGTATTCCATGATTATAAGAATCTTGAATATATACAAGGTAAATGATTTATACAACATTAAAGTACTGTGAGGAGTATAGCATTTGGAAGCTCTTTTATAGTAGTTAACATCTCTCTTTGATGCAAATGCAGTAATTTAATTTGCTGTTTCTGCTAGCAATTGAGTTAAGAACCTGCCACAACTGCCATGTAAATCCAAAACTCTGGATCTGGACAAGTGTCCCCACTCTGACAATAGGTAGCGCCGATACTTCAAAATAAAGTGAACAAATTCAGCCCCATACAACTTAGCATATTTAACAGATAAGCCACAAATCTGTCTTTTCGAGGTTAAATTTGTAAGATGTATCATCACTGTGAATTGCTCTCCTCACCCAGCCAAATGCCTAGTCTTTCCTTGAATGTTTGCTATCAGTCCTGGCTAGCTGGACTGGCACTGACTGAACGAACTGTGCAGCCCTCCTCATGTGCAACATGGGGAGCACACACAGAAACAGAGGTGGGCAAAGGGACTGTGGGGTGACAACACTGATAGTCCCTCCAAAATTACATGAATTTGCACTGAATCTAGCATGTCATGGAAACAAACATTTGCAATTTGACCTCCAGCACATTTCAGTGTCCTGCTATTATCCTTTGACAATATGGTGTTTGTTATTTCCCTTTTAGATGATGAAAGCTCAGTCCTGGCTACCATTTTTTCCTATACCTACTCCTGCCACATTGCCTGTCATTGGCCATCTGTATAAAACCAGCAGTCCCAAGCTTCCTTTTTTCATCTCTCCATGCCTCAAGTGATATTTAGCAGGTCAGACCATGACCTTGGTCTGCCCTTGGAGACCCAGTCCAAAACCTGGAGACTAGGTCATTTGCTGCTCTAATAAATTAGCAGCCACTACTTGAACAAATGCAGGTACTAGGTAGTCTCCGTATAAACTCAATTACATTATATTTATCTATTTAGTTGCTTTTCTAGTGTAGACACAATAGTATACCTTTGGCTTTACAGAATTTAAGGAGGCTTGCTGTCTTTTTATTCTTTCCTCTTTGTGTCTCAGTTCTCTCTGAAAAGCTTGAATCTTTGGTATACTGAGCTTGTTTTCATAGTGGAAGTCTAAGCTGAAGATGGAACTAACAGTTTTTAAGGTAGGAACATTTTTTAATCACAGAGGAAACAGTTTGAAGCATAACCCTTTGGTTAAGGCCAATAATCAGATTTAGTGTGGATACTGTCGTTATGAAAGTAATGAACGAATCTGAGAGTCATTGTACTGTCTACTAACAGGCTCTGAAAATAAAATAAAGCCTTTACAATGATCTGTCATCCTGCTCATGGCTACTTTCCTTTTAACATTGATTTTTTTTTTTTCTTTTTCTTTTCACAAACCAAGCAAGTGATAGTTTACACCTGCTGCCAGCAAGAATAAACTACCACCCACTTTGTTCTTGACAGCAGAAATCAACATCAAGTGGAAAGTGGCTGGGTACAGGATAACTGATCCCTTTCAAGATTTCTTTACCTTATTTCCAGGCTGCTGCTGGGGGACAACAATTGCTCTTTTGAACAACTGACACAAACTGACATCCTGGTTGGTTGTCTAGAGACTGAGCACAGAGAAGGGGTTTGAATGAGCATGGAGTCTGAACTCATCTGCCATTAGAAGTAATTGTTGCAGCAAGAACTAGAACACACTCATGGAGGACATGGGGAAACCCATGTTTCAAAGATTTCCTGCTACATCTGTTCTCTGAGCAAAAAAAGGGACACATATCCAGACCTGTCATCTCTACAGCCTTAATAGACCTCTGGTTACAAAAACAAAGAAAAAAAAATCTTCACTAGTGCCCCTCCTTGTTATTTATAAAAGAAATATCCAAACCAAAGCCACACAATAAAGATTTATGAGCCTCTCTCCACGTCTTATTCAATACCTCAGGTCAGTACTTCACAAATGAGGATTGCTTTTTTTCATTCAAATTGCTGATAGTAACTGTACAAATTACCAGAGATTTGCTTTTGTGATACATTTGATCAGATGATTTTACCTGTGAATTTCCCCTTAGTTTGAGAAATTAATTGAAACTTTTTTTTAAGTTTTCAGCATTACAAACTAACCAGTCACAGTGGTCTTTAATCACTCTAAATCCCTATTTTAATGACAATATTAAACTTATCTGTCATTGATCCTCATATTTCACCTCTGCTAATGCTGTAATTTATATTTCAATGCCAGGAAGATTTAATTGATACTGAAATATTTTGCCTAAATATTGCTTAGATCCAAAGTGAAAAAAGGTCTCCATTCTAAGTCTTACTATTAAAATACATGTGGTACTAAAGAATAAGTTCAAATTATTTCTTCAAGGTCAAATAACTGGCATATGTCTACTCCAAGAACAAGAAAAACATTCTCCTGACCACTGTGTCAACCTGATCAATTTTCTGAATTTGCCACAATGGACTAGGAGAGATTTCCCATCTTCAACCACGTATAAAGACCCACGGGAAAAACTAACAGCAAGTAAGAAAACTAATGGCACAATCACACGAAAAGTCTTTGAGTCATAGGAATAATACAAAATTCTGTATACAATCATTGATATTCTTCTTCATGTTTCAATGTTTAACATCATCTTTTTACTGCTACTCCATTTTCTATGAATATTTTCTGAATGAAGAATACTATTCCATAGTTTCTCTAAGCACCACTTGCTCTATTATTGAGTGGCAGCTCCCCATGTGCTCTAGCAACATAAAGCAAAAGCAAAAGAAAATCATTGCAAGACTGAAAGAAAACACCTTACAAATACATTACAAATATAATTGTTTTGAAATAAAAATTATGCTGTCAGCTTCTTAGTTTAATGAACTCTTTCAGAAGACATTAAAAAAGAACAATTGAATTACTAATTTCTTATTGACTCTGCAAAACTATTTCCGCCTGGTGTCAAACCTTTAAGAGTAGCTATTTCATGGCTTTCAAAGTTAATAAAGTCCCTGTAATATTGTACGCTGAGGATCACAGAATGACTTTGCTAATGAAATGAATTATCTTGGAAAACACTTGTGTTTTAATCAAGGATGATATTACATTTCTTGTTGTTCACAGTGTGTGTCTTAAATACCATTTAGGTCTCTAGCCTGCATGTATAAATCACATATGCAATCCCATAAGATTTGGTGAAGAAAAATTAGGTTTTCAAGGTTCCTGATCCAAGACTGATCAGTATTAGACTTCTGATGAGGCAAACAATGATTTTGTAAATCAGGAATACATCTTTGAATTTAGAGAAGCAATTAAGTCTCAAAATTTAGGGAACTAATCCAATTACTATGGCTATTTTGTTACTTAAACTATTTAAGTGGAGTTTAGTTGTTACAAGTTCATCTGAATTCATATATGGAGAATTTTTGTGATTGGGTAGTTATGTTCCTGTGCAACAATGAAGAAGGAAGGATGGAAGATTTCAGAAGAAGGAAGAAAAGAGCATGATTTGTAGAAGAAACGTGCATCATGTCTTGGTTTGTCTGCCAATCACCATCAAAATTCTGGGCCCTCTTCTTGAATTTGAACCTATTCTCGGTGACTCCTGGTAAAAGCGAGGTTTGTAAAACATGTAATTGCTACTTGCAAGAGAATTTTGAAACCATAGCTATTCAGTGCATCACACTCTCTTCCCTTTACTTACCTCTCTAATAGCATTTTTATGCTTCAGTCTTATTAGCATCATGTGAGACCAGGAGATGCTAAAAAAAACCAGGCTGGAGTAATCACAGTTTTCCTTCACTGTATCTGCCATATGTCTTTAATGATATATCACATCCTGTCTTCACATTCCAACATTTAACAATACCCTTCTCTCTGTGGAGGTGCTCTAAACACCATGGGGAACAGGAGTGTGCACAGAGCATATTTTCTTGGTGATAGTATTACATAAAAGTGGGATCTTGCCATTTTTATTCTCCATCTTTAAAGGATCATCTCACTTCTGGCTTTTGAGTCATGTGAGCATACAGCAATAAGGCTTCATGGACAGGACATTAATATAATTGCAATAGTCTCCCATCAGCCTCAGTTTCAGGGTGCTTGTAGAAGCTTTGAATTTTTTGATACTCCACTTTAATTCTGTTTATTTCTAATCCTCCAGTATTCTTGTAGCTGGGTGTACACTTTTACTGATGAGATGAAATCTGAACTATAGACATTACCTTGTGACTCTATGAAATCTAAACCATATGGCAACTATTTAAATTCAATGCCTCCTCGAAGTTAGATGTAGAATAATTATGCACAGTTTATTATGAGCTAGAAAATGGGAAATGGATGCCTTGGATAATTCTAGAAAAAAATTGAAAAGAAATATTGTTATTTTACATAATGACCTCATTTTATACAATGAATCAATTTATACAATTGTTATAAACAAAGAAACATAGGTCTAGAAAGCTCAAAGTAGGACAAGTTACAGAATCAGCTAGCCCAAAATCTGTCTCCAAGCAAATGACTAGAAGAAAGTAGGACTGATGATGCTTCTCTGCTATGCTTTCCAGATCTCTGTAGTGCAATGACTTTTTAAGTCAGAAGTGTTTTCTTGTTTAATAGAGGGTGGTGGAAGGAGGAGGAAGAATAAATTCTACTATGAGTTTCTTCCTTGGCTTGACGTTGGAGCATCTGTGGTGCCACATGACTCCCACATCTTCATTGAGCCCTGACACCCTCCTCTACTGTTTGTTTCTCATCCTTCTACCTTCAAAAATTACATTCTTCACCCAGGAGGAGCAATGAGATTTACTTTTAATAATCTCTATTTCAGTTATGACTTCTTTTTCATTAGCAGTCTTACACATTTCAGTATCCTTCCCTCATCTCTCCAAATTTACAGTTCTACTATATCTGCTCTGCGAAAGGACTAATAATGCTTGCAGAAGTAAAGGTGTGGGCATAGCATAGTTTGTAAAATAGTATAATAACATTTTCTGAGCCAATATTTTCAAAGAACTATATATTATCTCTGATTAAAAAATCTCAGCACTTAACTCATGCACACAGTCCATCCAGTCTTAAATATGAAATATTTCACTTTTCTTCCTCTTTTCTGAATTTATTTGGTCAGCAGTATGTTGCCTTAGAACAGACTGGGAAATGAATAGTAAGTTTTTTCACTAAAAATTGTGGAACTTTACTGCATAACCTTTGGTAGAACAGCTCCTACTGCATGACATAAGTAGTTAGGTAATAAAATATGTGAACAAGGATATTGGAAACAGGTTTTCACTACAAAGAGGAAAAATGCCACAAACATTTATAACATCAGAAATTACTGCTTGTACTGATCATTCATATGTGAACAAATACTCTTTAAGTAAATGCAGTGAAAAGAGTAAATGGGAGAATCTGAGGGGTCAACAGCTAGCCAAGATATAATTTAAAAAGTATAAAATCATTATGCAAGCACATACACTGAACAATAGAAGAATACTCTGGCTTAGATACCTCAAGATCCGTTAATCAGAATGCACAATTGTTGAACCTTTGAGCGTGAAATGGGATTTTATTTTGTCAGAGTGACTTTAGATGAAATGGACACCGGAAATAAACAGTCCAGTGTTTTTGCTGTACCATCTACTGCTTATTTTTTTTCAAACCTCTTACCTTTTTTTTTTTTTTTACAGAATAACATCAAATCAAATCAGATAGATTTCCTGGATGAAGGAATACTGAGCACAGAGTGTTTCAATTTACGAGGTTTTATTAGTTTTAACCACTTTACCTGTGGGTCTAGCCATGAAATACACTACTATATCATAATTTTTTCATCTCCACCAGTACTCAATAATCACATAAACAATAATATCCATTTTTCTTAGCTTTAGCGCTTGCAGAAGCCTCACCTGTTTTGTTGGCATCCTTTAATTCCTTTCCATATTTTTCCCCTTGTCTCTTATCTGACCAGTCTTGTTCTATCCACCATCAATACATACCTGTCAATATAATTAATGTTCAGGACATTTATTTTAAGACTGCTAATTGTTTGGAGTTTTCTGCCAATATTCCTGGTAGATCAGTACTCAGAGCAGTAGAACATTAATTGCCTAGAAATCAAAGTCATTTTCTATGTAGACTTGTACCATATGTTGCATATGTCCCACAGTTACTTTCTGCTGTCAGTAGTATATGAGTTCTGCACAAAAAATATATTTTTTGCAAAGTACCCAACAACCTTAGTCTGTGTCAAAGTAGATGGAAAAGGAGATTGAATTTTGGCACTTTTTTGTTTTGTTTTTTGTTTTTTGATTTTTTTTTTAATTGACACAAGTGACTATTACTGCGCATATTACCTTGTGAAAGAAAGGACCATGGAAGGGGTAAGGAAATTATTTCTTATTCCCTTGTTTCACACAGCTACATTAATCACTAAAAGAAAACACTGGATTATTTCAGGTCTGAAAATTTGGTAAATCAGAATGGTATCCTTCAAGAACATCATTATCTTCTTAATTAGGAGATGAGTCAGTTTGAGGGAAAAAAAGCAAAAATTTCTCTCCACAACACTGCAAAATTTGTTAGAATAATAAATGTTAGAGGTAGAAAGAAAATCATCATTCAACTCTTTTTCAGGTCCAGTATCTTGTAGACTACATTAATATGACATGAAATCTAAGCACCTCTTTATTTTTCAGTATTTGAATCTTTTCAGAGAGCATTTTGGCTTTGACCCTGCAGCAGGCACTGGTTATCAGTATCACGCTGAGTCCAGATTTCACCCTGCGATAACTCAGTATAATCCTTCAGTGTTTAAATAGTTGAATTCATTCTTTTTCTTTAAGAAACTATTAATATCTCAGTGTTTTACATTTCATGTAACTTGCATTTGGTGAGAACCAAGCAAAATGTAATTTTTTAGAAAAAGCGATTTTGCTGTAACTGAGATGAAACCAATTGACTTGCACTAGATCTTGAGTAGTGCATAATGTCCAGTGCAGGCTGTTATGGGTCTGTGGTTTTCCGAAACAGTCCATCAAACACACCTCTCAGGCAGCACTTCTGTGGAACAAGTGGTCACAAATTTCATGAAGTAGGGAAACGTAAAAATCCCTTATAAACTTTATTGATTTTATCATATTATTCTCTAGGTAGTCTTTAAGATTTAAGATTTAAGAATTTTGCCACAAAATTTAGAAATGCTAATATAGGAAGACCGACATTTTCAATGCAATGCATCAAATGTATTTACCTTAATGTTTCTTATTTGGACAGTATCTTCTCAAAAAGAAAAAATATGTTCATGTGAGTTAGCTTTATGTCATCTTTTTGAGAAAAAATTTAGTTAATTTTAAGAAAAAAAAGTTTTCTGTGATACTTTAGTGCATCAGTACTCATAATTTTCTGTTTCACAAATCAGTATGTGCATAACTGATCTCTTACTTATTACTAATTTACTGTATTAGCAATAACTTAAATAACTGGTGCAGTTTTTGAAAAATCAAGCTCTGTTTCTTTAGTTGAAGAAGGATGCTCATTGCTAGTGGAGGCAACTCTGCTATTTCAAACAAACTTAGTATGTAGATACTTGCACTGGAATGCAGCTATACCATTAACCTTAGCTATTAAATTGATCCTTCAGCTTTGGAAGACAGTTACACAACTTCACATATTCTACTGGACTAATTCCATGTACCTGATTTATAAATAAAAGAGATGTTATGCTCACACTCCTGACAGTATAGAATTGCTCTCCAATATGTGCACTTATATCCATCAATAACTCACTTGGTTTTAAATATCCTGAATATTTTCTGAGCTTTATTTTATTATGTTCTCTTTAAAAAGTTCACATTCTCAACTCAGTGCATTTTACAGTGTATCCTTCTGTAAGTCTTGTAAAATTTCTGGAGCTTTTGAAGCAATGGAAGGATTGAATGTCTATGCTTGGCTAAATGACAAATCCAAAAGAACTATAATCTACAAATATCTGCACATAAACATCAAGGCTAGAAAAGATTATTCAGCACAGTATAATTTTCAGAGGCTATCATTAGGTGCAACAGGATAAAATTAAGACAGATAAAATGTTACATGAAGAAGGAAAACATACTTGACAAAGTTAACTACTAGTTTGTGGAATTGTTTCCTAGGAAAAGTGATGGGATAGTCCTCCTCTGTCTCTTTCAATTAAACTTGAACTAATATGATCAAATGAACAATAAGGAACAATCACACTCTGGGAGGAAGAAGGAACAGATGACCTAATAGATCTTTTTCATCTTCTTTTTCAGTGTCTTTCATTCTTCTTTTCCTTTGGCTGATAAAACAATATAGAAAAGTATAACCTTGAGGAAGGAGTTTGTTCTGTGTGACTTAATGGAATGAAATAATTGCAGTGTTCTGAGCTGCAATTACAATGAGGGCTTGGTATGAAAATGGGGAACACAGTTTCATTTTTGTCAGCTGTGATGAATAATGTAATTCCCTGGACTGATGGGAGACAAAAAGTCCAGAAAGTAACATCAGCCTACATGTTTAGTGAATGGTATTTCATAGGGAATGACATGACATCTTTGCTCAGGCATACATACCTAGGTGCCTGTAGGTTCCTGGTGCAATATAAAAGGGCAATTACAATATATAAAGCAAGAAATCTCTCACCTGATTATAGATGAGATCCACTATTGTCTCAGAGCACAATCATTACTGTTGACTGTATCAATACGTGGGTAGACTATTGGGCATTTCATCAACTTTTTCACAAAGATAACTCCAACATTGGAACCTGCTGGTTGAAAATAGACTAAACATGGTGACTTTCAGGTGCTGGAAAGGCAATGCATGATGGTTCTGTTACTTGCATATAGGAGAGTGCTATCAAGCTTGGATTCCATTGATGTTGTTTGTTTTTTGCTTTTCACTTGCTTGTTCAATATTCGATTTTATTGTATTTTCTTAGCTTCTCTACATGTGTTTTTGGAAATATTTCATATGCACACTTTTTATTGGTGGACTTCAATGCACCCTGTTAAAACAGAGTAAATAATGGAGCTGGTAATCATACACAGTTTGCTGTCACTGTAAACTGCTCTGAAAACTCAGTTTTAGGAGCAGTGAAGTATCAAGTTGAATAAGTTCACAGAATCAGATCAGCATCCGGGTCTTTGCAGTGAATTTTGACTGGTAGTTTTGGATATAGGGAATTTGCTGGGTTTCTAGCTGCATTTTCACATTAAAGGGGCTAAGAACCAATAATCAGATGTAAGGACAAGTGGCACAGCCTGTCTGATACTTCAGTTTGTAAAGTTTCTTTCCCTCCCCTATGATCCAGAAAAAACTCAAAAACTTATCTCTGGTCTTGAATGAATAAGGAATGCCTGGGTGTTTCATGGGAAAACATGGGCTGACATTCCTCTGAATCATGCAAAAGGAAGAGTAGACTTGTAAAGGTCTGTATGTGCTAGGGTTCAATCCTATGGCCTAATCAGTTTCAGTTTTCTAAGGCAGATAATGTCACACCTGCACCTTGGACAGATTTATTTTCTTGTAGAATGGAGCTTTACAAAAAATCAGATGAATGATTCCCCACAAGTGCCTTTCTCTCCATCTGTTTAAAAAAAAAAAAAAAAAAAAAAAAAAAAAAAATCAGCTCAAATATCAATGCTACATTGTAGATATCTAAAACCAGGATGATACAAATTCCATCATCCTAGAGGAGTCTGTTATGGAAACAATGATGACAGTTTAAAGGAAAAGAAAATTCTGTCAGGTAAGGCTGTGACCTATCATCAAAGCTGGGAATGGGAAAGGGAGAGGAAGGAAAGGTAAGGTAAGAGGATAATAGGTTTCTGATCTTAAATATATAAGTACAAATTTTGTTTCTTTTATATTTGCCGGAGTGCCTGCTTTTAATGTGAAAGCATTCACTGGTGATATTCACCTGCTTAGTCTTGGACATCTGTTTAAGATGCACATTTATAAGGCTGCAAAGTAAATTCTTATTTTCCAAAAATCCCGAAAGAGATTTCTGTGGAAAATAAAAGAAAAGAAAACAAAACAAAAGCAAACACCTTCATTTTCCAAATGGTCCAGGCCTATTCTTTTACATAAATCATACATTACTTTAAGTTATTTTTCATTCTGTCTCTCCCTGACTTCTTTTTGTTCCCCATTTATCACTTCTCCACTTTATTTTTTCCTGGCATTTAATATGATGATTGTCATCATATCAAATATTTCTGATGACAGAATAAACAAAGTAAAAGTAAAATAAAAATGAAGTAAAAAGATGTGATCTAAGACTGAAAAAATGTTTCAGAATTTTAGTTAAAAATCACAGAATGAAAGAAAAAATAAAAATAAGTTGAAAATTAGCAATAAGTCTATCTAAATAATTATAAAACATCAAACTGCCTGTTTTTCTGTTACTTCAAACCACCCTTGGAGAAGAGAAAGGATGAATAAGCTGAATAAGGTGCTGGCTGGTCATCTGGCATTCAGTTAGAAGTGTAATCTAAGTTTGCAATAAGCTTCTCCCTGTCCACTGTGTTTTTAGGCATAGGATTTAGCTGTGGTTTTACCTGTCCTTCTAAATAAGAAAGGTGGTGGTGGTGTTTTCTTTTTAAGTTTAGTGACCAGATTTCTCAAGCCTTAGGTTCAACATAAGCCTCTACAAATTCTGTAGTTCTGACTTTGTGAAACTGAGTCTTAACAAGTGCGCTAGAGGATATTTGGGGCCAGAGTAGTTTTAACTTTTACATTTTATTCAATATATACTTATTGGCTGGATCATAACTCTTGACAGTTTATCTTAGGATGTGTCTTCTACATATGAGAATAATTCAAAATATCTAGCAAATTCTTATAAGGCTTTAGTCAGTATAAGTCAGATACTCACAACTGATACTTTTACCATGACACTATGTCCTTCAAAACCTGTTCTTGAACTCTTAGAAACAGGATTTCCCTAGTGTCTATCACCATATCTGTACCATTCCTTCTGTTCAAATTAGTTTGCTTTTTTGTTTTTTTTTGTTTTGTTTTCTGCAGGCAGGTGGCCAGAATTGTAACGTATAATTTACCTAACACATACTAAAGCTTACCTCACAAGTGCTAAGATCATAATGTTTTTTTCACAGTCATATAACCTTGATTACTGGTAGGCATCATGTCCTTGACCACTGTAAATATTTATAGCTCTTCCTTCTCTTGTTTTCATTTGGTGTTGTATCAGCTTGATATCTAAAGTTAGGTGTTGTGAAAATGAAGTGTGAAACAGGCCAACACCTACTTGTTTCTCACATATATAAATCTGACATTCAGTTAAGGTAAGCTTGGGAGGATTGGATGTAACCCAGGTTCCACAGTTTAGACAATCTGAAACGTACGGCCTTGATCCAATGACTCATCTTTTATAGTTAAGTATTCATTACAACCTGTTGCCTAGTTAGATGCTTTTGAAATGTCTTGCTTTTCAGACCAGTAATTCTTTAGCTGTTTCTTAATATTCCCTGTAACCTTGCTATGATATCAAAGGTAGAGTATTTAATGAAGAAAAGGAATGGAAACAGTTCAAATACTCATGATGAAAGGAAAGTGTTCAATTTAGGTTTCTAAAGCTTAGAGGAGTGCTTTGTCTACTGATAAAGTTGATGTCATTGCCACAAATATGTCGTCTGGTGAGATGGTTGTGTGAGAAAACATTGCTGTAGCTACTAATGAATCCTAACTTCAAATACTCCCTAATTTGTCAAAAATATTTTATTTTCTACCTAGAAATGCATCCTAGAATATAAGAATCATGTTTACATGACTTGAAGACCAATAAAACTTTTTTCTGTCAGGCTTCCAAAAATTCCAGAGAAATGGCTGCCTTGCATTTCACCATGTACCACAGATCTGCACTGAGTTAGCAGTACAAGGTCTGTATACAAACAGAAATTACAAATCTAATATGTACAGGATCCGTGGGAACTAACTTGTATTCGCAGATGTATTTGTACATAACGTTTGCAGAGACTGTGCATTCATGCTTCTGCCAAACTTCTTAAATTAGTAATTAGTCATTGATGATATTGTTACAGTTCAAAGTCACTTATAATTTTTGGATCCACATGAATAGGTCAAACCACCAAGGGGCTGGCTTAAGCATAAAGTTTTATTTGACAATCAACACAAGCAAAGCGATATAACCCCATGAAGATATGGCAAATAGGTTGAGAGGCAGAAGAGGGAGAGAGAGAGAGAGAGAGAGAGAGGAAAAGAAATAGGAGGGGAAAGAGTAAGAAGGCAAGCAAGAAAGAAAAAAATGAGGAAGTTTGAGAAAGTCACCACCATGGGTCTGGAGGTGTTCAGAGAGAGTTTCTTGTTCAAGATGGCATTACGATTCTGGACAGAGCCTGATGCAGGACAGTGGGTCAGTGAAGAATAACAATGAAATGGGAACCTCAGTTTGCTTATATACCCCTAAATTCCTGTTGTTCCAGGAAAATGATTAACTGCTACTTTGTTGGCCCAAGGAGAGGGGAAACTCATTTTTCCAGCTTTCTTCCCCAGAAGAATTGTCAGCATGTTAGTCAGTTGCGCACTATCAGCAAGAGGCTAGAGGTGTCCCATTCAATTCAGAGACAGAACATGAAAGGGGGCAAGAGAGAGAAAGAAAATCACCAGTCTTGGATCCAAGCATTGAGACAGCCAACAGGATTGGTCTATAATTGCCTGAATCTTCTTTCTTACCATTGTTGAAGACTGCTGTGACATTGTCTTTTCTCCAGTCCTCAGGAGCCTTACTTGTTTGCTATGATCTCTTGAAAATGATGGAGAATGGTAGTGCAATAACACCAGCCAGCTTTCTCAGCACTCAGGTACATCCCATCAGGGCCCATAGACTTGTGCATATTCAATTTGCGTAATAGATCTCTAACCCAGTCTTCATTGACTAGTGGGGAGTCTTCCTTCCTCCAGTCTTTCTCTCTTATATAAGGAGTCTGCAGTTCACAAGGGCTGGTCTTAGGAGTAAAGACTGAAGGAAAGAAGGTATTCAGCAACTGTGCCTTCTCTGCATCCTCTGTTATCAGGGCTCCTGCTTCTTTCAGCAGTGGGCCCACATTTTCCCTTGTACTACTGATATATTTGAGGAAGCTCTTATTGTTTCCTTTTACTTTCTTTGACAGTTTTAATTCTAAGAGGGCTTTGGCCTTTCTTGTTGCATTCCTACACACTCTCACAACACCCCTATAGTTCTCACAAGTGATAAGTCCTTTCTTCCATGAGCTTTAATTTTCTTTCTTCCATAAGAATTTCTTCAGAAGCTTCTTGCTGATCCCTGCAGGTCTCTTAGTACCTCTAGCTGATGTTTCACTCAAAGGAATGAACCTATATTGGGCTTGAAGGAAGTAGTATTTAAAAAATTATCAACTTTCTTGGGCTCCCTTTCCTTCTAGAGTTTTAGTCCATGAGATTCCTGCAAATAGATCTTTAAAGAGAAAAAAAAATAGCCCTGCTGCAGTTCAGGGTTGTAATCCTACTTGTTACCCCTCTCCCTTGTAAAGTACTAAACTCCAACATGGTTGCTGTCACCAAGGCTGTTCCCAACCTTAATGTCCCAAACCAAACCTTCTTTATTTGTTAATACAAGGTCCAGCAGTGCACCTACCCTTGTTGGTTCCTCTGCTACCTGCATCAGATAGGAATCATCAATGTACAACAAAAACCTTTTGGACTGAGTATGCTTGATTGTGTGGGCTTTCCAACAAATATTAGGGTGATTGAAGTCACCTGTAAGTACTAAGGGATGTGATACAGAGGGTACTTCCAGTTGACTGTATGACGCCTCATCAACATCTTTTTCATGGATTGGTGGTCTGTAGTAGACACCCACAACAGTTTCAGCCCCATTTGCCTATCCCTGAATTTTTACCCACAAGCTTTCAATCTGTTCTCAATAAGTTCCAGTTGATGTCACAAATAAGGAACAACACCACTACCTCACCTTGTTAGTTTGTTTTTCCTAAATAGTACATAGCCATCCATGACAACATTCCAGTCATGGGAGATGTCCTGCCATGTTTCAGTGATTGTGATTAAATCATAGCCATACCACCTTATGCAGATCTCCAAGTCCTCCTGTTTATTCCCCATACTCCATGCATTAGAATAGAAGTATTTAAGAGAGGGTCACGTAATTAGTTTTCAGTTTTGGTATCTGATCATTCCCAGCCATTCCCATGGTGTTTTTGTTGTCACATTTATCACCATTTCCCATCTCAAGTGAGATGTCAGACTGAAGGAAATCCTTAGGCTCATCTATAGTGATCTTGGTTTCATCTCCTTTCTCCTTTGAGCCTAGTTTAAAGCCTTTTCAACAAGCCCTGCCAACTCCTGTGCAACGATCCTTCCTCCCCCTTGAGAAATTATCTCATCAGTCTCTTTGAGAAACATCTTATTTTTTTTTTTACAAAAATGTAATTCCTTATAATATGGTTGTAGTTGATATTCCCTGAATAACAGTAGTGTAACCACTGTTTATGAGATATATATCAGAGCATTGTTTTCTTATATGCTTCTAGAACCGATTATATGTCCTATACTTTTCAGTAAATCCCAGATTTTCCCTTGAGAGTTATTTTTTATTGTTTCATTTTTTCTCCTGTGGAATTTTTTACAAATCTGAAAAACTTCCATGAAACCATGAATAATGTAATCCTCATTGGCTTAGACTTTGTGCTGTCATTTACCCTGGTTCTAAGTGATTTTAAAAATTAAATATTAGGACCCTTCTATCTAAATGATATTATCTGAGGTTTTCTTTTGTATGTATTTCATGTGCTTTTCACATAACTCTCAATGAATGAGCAATGTACACAGCAGCAGGAAGCAAGTCCCACTTTATTAAGGAGCTTGTAAAATGTACTGTTCTAAGCAGGGTAAAGTCTGAACAACTGAAACTGTCAGCATAATAAGGAAAGGGCAAGTAATGACACCACATATCTGATTTCGTAAACCATCAAGTAATTATAAAGCTAATTCCATAGAGGAAAGATTATAGCTTACAAGAGAACAAGAATCAGAAACCAACATCAGGAAGCCAGTCTGTGTTCTTGCAACTAAAATGCTGGTTTCAATTATAACATCTTTGAAGAAGATCCTTATAACTGTCTTCTCGAGGGTATATGAAACTTGATGACAGAGAGTACTTTAGGGACATCTGCAAATTAAAATAAAAATACAATTAATAAGCAAAATTGAACCACTTTATATAAAGATAAAAAGCATTATGAAATTCCTACAACTACAGCGAATATTATAATGACATTCAAAGAAACCTGTATAGTTTTCTATTCTAGTCTTCTTTCCAAGACTGCTTTTTATTTGGAACACCATTTCTTTCCAGGATTCCTTTTTTTAGTCCCCAAGTGCTCAGCTTCCCCGGTCAAACAGTCTATATACAGAAACTACAAATAGTTTATGTAAATATATATTTATTTTTTTAATTTATTTTAATACTATACACTGTATGAAAAACAAGAAGAAGTTGAAGTTAGTTATGACAGTATTTTTAATTCTCCCTAACTTGATGGTGAGATTTAGATACAATACAATGCAATATAATTTCTAAATACAATATTTAGATATTTATTATGATGCATTATTTTGTCAAGGGTGCACAGATCATACAGGCATTCTATTCTGAAATTTGAAAGAACAAATTAAATTATTAGAGATAGCTTGTCCTGGAAAGGAGAGAACCATTTCATTATAGTCTGTGTGTATGTATTTATATACACTCATGGGTTCATGTAATTAGAATACATTTCTAGTTGCCTTTTTGAATTTTTATCCTTGCTTCAACAGACTGAAGTCCAAACATTTACACTAATAAAATTTGTCAATATAGACAGAAAAGAGAGAAAGAGAGAGAAAGAAGAAGATGGATCATGAGCTGTCTTCAATAAAATTTTTAACAAATTTTGCTGACAGAATGGTATATAGCTCTTAGTAGTCTTTATGTGAGCTTTTATCTCTAAGTCCTATTCCTCAAGGAGTGATATGAGAGTAGCAGCCCTCATTAGTTTTAAAAATTGAATTTTTTATGCCTTCAGTAACCACACTGAGTGCCTGTCCCTGGCTTAATTCAGGTTTTATATTTTTCTGTCGCACACGACCCTCTCAGCTCATTTCCTCTGTTTACCAGAACCTCAATTGTATTATATCTTTGATATCTGTCAAATATTACTCTAATGAGAAAGATGCTCTCAAGGTACAATAGTGTAACAGAGCCTAACACTTTTGTTAGTTTATTTTAAACAGTGTACACATTTTTTGAGTGTACATTTAGAAACATCAGGCAGGGGTCTGAACTCTATCTCAGTCACCTGTTGATGGGTAGTTTACTTTATTTCACACAGGAAATTACAAGAAAACAATTAACCTGACAAGAAGACAAATAAGATAAAGGTACTCAAACTCTCATTAAGAACTCCAGGAAAGAGTTTGTTTTCTCTTGTAATACACTGCATTTTGAAAAAGGAATAACATGATTATAGAAAAGTTGGTCTTTCTTCAGGTGTACACATGGATACACATGAAGATGACATTAAAAATACAAATACAAAAAGGTCAGGATTTTATATATATTGTAGATTTTGTAGATTAAATTTGAGTATTTAAAAGGGACTCAAATAATTTTCCAGAAGATGACACAAAACTTGCTTGAACTTTCTGTTCAAAATTACTTTGTAAAGAATGACTTCACATATGATTCTGCTGAGTTTCATCATACTCTTAGTTAAACACGTGATGTGTTTTTGTACAGTAATCACCTCTTGTTCCAGTTCAAGCATTTCATATTTCAATGCTCCATTAACTCCCCAGTCACTTTGATGAGTTCTTATTATTCAGATCAGAAAGCTTTCTATTAATAACTGTCTGATTCATGAAATAAGACTAAGCCTGAACTGCAGTCTAAGCTTACCATGAAAGCAGATCCACATCTTTATTTTGACAGAAGTTCAAAAGAAGTGTAATATATGCTCCTCAAACTGATGGCTAACATATTCCCAGATCTATCTTAGTTTTGTCATTCATCTGGATAGCTTCTTCAGTTTTCCTCATGCTTAGGTGCTTAATCAACCTATGATTAGATTTTTTGTAGTTTCAGTTTTTATGAAATTTCTTCCACATTTACTACTTAGCTTTAGGAAGGAAGAAGGAAGACAAGCAGACAGTCATTGGTCTCCAACTAGACTTTGCACAACTGATCACTACCCTAAAAGTATGACTGTTCATATAAATTTCAGCACACTAAACTGTTTTCTCACCCAGCCTGTTTTTCATTTTATATATGAGGATCTTATGAGTGACAGTGACAAAAACCCTACTGAAGTCCAGGCTGATAATAGTCACTTCTCTCTCTTCATTCTCCAGGTAGGTCATTTCATTGCAAAAGTTTATCAAGTTATCAACACTGTTTAGGTCCCATATCCAAACCAGAGCACTGTACGAGATTCTATGCTGAAAATTACATGTATTCCAGCCAAAATCAGCACAAAGTATTATCACATCCCTTGCTTAATTTTCTTATCCATCCATGGGTGCAGTTGGCTTCTATTGTATATTATATACACTAGATGTATGAAATGCAGTAGTGCTTCTAGATACAGTGAACAATGAGTAAGCAAAGTTTCTCTGCAGTGCTTACCACAGCAGTACCTGTATTCTGACTGGTCTCTTTAGGTGTTGTAGTCTTCTAAACTGTATCTTCATTTGAGTAAAAATGAATACTGCAAAACTGAGATTTCTTCTGAAGGGGTGTTTTAAATGTTTATTAAACACATTACAAATCTTTTGGACATTACTCTGAACCTGAGTATCAAAGCCACAAAGTTCCATCTGAAGTCTACTGTCAAAGAATATGGGGTGCTGACAGCACTTATCATTTACAATGAGTCACTGTTTCAAAGGCAAGCTTAAACATTTCCATCAAATTTTTAATTAAAGTATGGCACCGTTCCTTCCACGCAAATGGTGCAACCCACAAAAAAAGAGAAGGAGGGCGAAAGGGAGGCTGGAAAAAGAAATCATCAAAAACACAGGCCCACATTTTATTTTACTGGCTTAATGTCAATTATTTTCACTGAAAGTGGTCACATGACAATCTATTGATGAGATACAGATTTCCTAAGATATTTTCCACAGTTGTAAACAATAATGCCAAGTTCGGCAATGCCATGTTGCATGCAAACATGGAGTTAAAAAAATCTTCCTTTAGGAAAAAATAATGCCAAATGAATTGTACAAGAGAAGAAATCTGTTGTAAATGAGGGAAGTGGAATTTTGGAACTGAAAGCTACAGCTTTGAATCTATTAAGTAGTGTCTTGATTATGTAATATCAACAGTGGAAATGTACAAATTTATAGAAGTAACAGAGACATATTCTGAAACTAATGGAACACTTGGATTGCATCCAAAATAGGAAGGACGTCCTATTATTTTAAAAAATAAAGCTTATAAAGGGAGTTGTAATAAGGCATAAGAATTCAGCAAAATACATTACAAATACAGAGACACAAATTAGCGGAAATATAGTACATTGAACATGTACTTCTGCAAATATTTTGGTGAAATTATAGCACTCTTAAAAGTTTTAAGATTAGCAAGGCCAAATGGGAATATGCATGAGTGGGACTATTTAAAACGTAGCTAATTTTTTAAGGTATTTATAAATGTACTTTAGGATATAGGTTCTTATTTATGAAATACATATATTTGAAATCATATGAATTATCTCTGCCTCACACCTTCACAATCTGCCCATAGGTAACCTCTTAGAAGCATAAAGAAAATACTGTCTAATAAGGAGCATAAAAACAATCTTACAGATAGATCTACCTAAAAATGTGAATTTCTACTATTTCAGCACTCCCAATATTACAGTATATGTTTGAATTGTTTGTGGTTTTTTCTAGAGTAAGAAAATTTTTGGAATGTTAAAGGTTTTTTAAGGTTAAGAAATATAAAAGCATACATGAAATAAAGAGTTTGACACTTCAGATGGAAATGAGACATTTTGACTGATGAATTTCAACTCTCATGTTTTAATCTTCCAAGCAACTCCAAACGAATGAAGAAACTTATCTTGCTATCATTTGCTCTGTCCATAGTTGCTGATAATAACATTTCTTGAGCTTTCTTTGAGAATACCAGCCACTAGGTAGTCAAAGAATGTTAGATTATCTGCTTCTAATAGATTCCATGTATCACTCTGGTATATCAGTACTTTCCAATGTTTTTGTTTGTATGCTTTTCTCCTCTTTACACCTGAAGTAATTCAGTATGTTTGATTTTTAGGTAACTATAGTTTGACAGTGAACACTACCAGTGCTGAGCAGACCACAATATACTTTATATAACACTACAAGGAAAATTACACTGCATATTGACATTGTTTTCAGAAGCAGGACCATGTGCATTTTTATGCATCATCATGAGGGTTTGCTCACTATTTCCACTCAGTTATCTTTACTGGCACTACAGCATGGAAGCAACACATAATAGAGTGTTCAGTGAAGCTAGACATTATGAAAAGTTATTCAAATGGGGGAAATGTGTCCCTGCCCATGCAGGGAGCTTGGAACCAGATGATCCTTAAGGTCCTTTCCAGTCCAAACCAGTGTAATATTTTCTTATTCTAAATTGCTGGGTCACTGTTCATCAATTCAGAGCCAGTTCTGAACATTTAGATGGGAGTTTAAAAAATGAATTTACACAAATTGATGCATGGAACTGTATCTTTTTTTCTTAATAAATCATTACTTACATGCACATAAAGGGAATCTCCGTCAATAGTGACAGAGAGAACACAGCTAATCATTCAATGACTCAAGCAGTTCAAGTACAAAGAACAAGATTCAAATCCTTGAAGTGTTTCCCACAGAGCAGTAATTCATATGCTCTATCTCCTTGTTCCTAGGTGCCTGACCTAACAAAGACATCCTTCATTATCCTCAGACCTTCTGTTCTGCCCAAGTGTGTTCTATCTATTTCTGTTTTTAAAATCCAACCAGGTCTGAAATATCTTTTTATATAAAAGCTTAATTGAAAAAAAGAAATTAAACAAACAAACAAACAAAACAACAACAACAACAACAACAACAAAAAAGCAGAATGTTTTGGGCTGGTCTAGTTTCCCCATTGAATTGGTATTTTTTGATAAAAATCAAAGGCAATCTAAAAAAGCATTCAAACTTCTGCTTACAAAAAATAAACATATAAAGTCTAAATCTACCTGGGGATAATCTCTGAAAAAGTGGCAAAGACCCAATTCCTATTACTTCTGGCATTGTTTTTATATTCTACTGATCTTCTCTCTCCATCACAGCAAAAAATTATTGAGACACCTTGGATACTGATGATTTTGATATTTTGAATATCAAGAAGAGATATTTCCTTATGCTTTCCACCAAAAATGTATTTTCCCTCAAAATCCACATTATCAAAATCAATATATTGGGATTTGAACCCAATGAGAGGGTGTGTCACTTAAGAAAACTGTTACTTTACATTAGGGTAACATTCTGAGGTAACCTAAACATCACCTGGAGAAGCATTACTAAGGTAACAACAATCACTTTTAGTGTCCTCTTCAGAAGCTAACCATTATTAGTTTTTCCTTCCTTCTTAGAGAAATTGTAGCCTGTGGAAATAATTTGGGTGGAATTTAGTCTGTACATACAGAGTATGAACATACCTACTACTGTACTTTGTGTGACTGCTTTAAAACTTGTGACAGTACGATAAACCACACTATATTTTCCCTGGTGGTGGTGTTCTTATCAAAGAACAAGCACAAGAAATGCTGTGATAAAACTTCAATATAGCACTAGAAGAATACTATAGATCTGTAAGACTGAATAATTCTGATATCTTAGAAGCTTCTTGTGCTAGTGACCTGATGCATCTTGTCTTTTACCCTGGGCAAGTGCCCTGAGATGCAGTCATAGATCAGTCTCTTTCATTGTGTGTGCCAGACTGTTCTAATAGTCTTTGAACCACCTGACCACTTTTTTGTAATACTTTAAGACAGTTAGATTCTAAAATTATGTATGCCTTAAATGTTATGAAAATGTGAGGAGGAGCCAGGGAGTTGCATACAACAGGCAAAAAAAAACCAACCAACCAAACAAACAAAAAAAACCAAAACACAAAAACCTAGGCAAAAATCAGCCATCAAGTTGCAGTTTATCAGTTAGCATACACTGGACAGAGGGAAGATGATATATTGAGTTATTCTGGTGATACCATCAAGAGGGAAGTAATAGGTACCTGGAAGAAAGTAAGTTTCAGTAGTTTCATACCACTTATTTCTGTGTGTGCTGCAACTGCCCTGGGGATTTCAATGTTCTTGTGAGATGTGCACTGCAATTGGGTGATCATTCCTTGGCTGCTTTTAACCTTAAACATTGTGTAAGGCACTGTTTTGGGCGATGCCCTCAAGTAAACTCAAGTCAATGTACACTGTAACTAGATTTGTTTATTTGTAGAAAGGGCAAGTAATGTTTTACCAGTATTTATATTGTACAGTGTCTGACTGCAGGTTATTAAGTATGGCTGGTAAACAGTAGCTATTTCTATGTTCCAGTCCCTGTGTGGAGTACGCAAAATTATCTTCTGTTTTTCTTGTCAAGTCCTTCTCTATACAAAAACCACAGATTCAGAATTAAGCTTGAATTAATTGACTGAAAAGTTTAACTGAAGAATGAAAAATTCATGTCATTAACATATTAATGCTTGAAAAAAAAAAAAAAAATCCAGTTTTTGATAGTTTCAAACTCCATAGTTAATTAATCTGAAAAATGTACCTATTGCTTGACGGTTTGGTTTTTTTTATTTTGTTTTTTTAATGATCTACAATGTGCACAAGCAATAAATCTACATTAAAGACAACATTTATTCATCCTCACTAAAAAAATGAAGAATGGTCTGGAGATCACTGAAATTTAATAAGATTTTTTAGAAAGGCTATCTGATGAAAATGTATAATGTGTTAAAATGCATTCTGATGAAAAATAACAAACCCTTATATAGTAATCAAGCCATTTCAGATACTATATAATGCATTAATTACATACAGATAGGTATGACATGTTAGGGTGTCAGTGCTTACATAATCCAAAATTATTGTGTCAAAAATACTGAAATAAATTTTATTTTTCTTCTCTTCATTTAATTAGGATACATTCAATTAAGAGTGTTTGACAAGAAAATTTTGACAAACGAAAAATGTCATAAACTGATTTTAAAAAATAGTCTTGTTCTGACATTAATATTTAGAGATTATTTTGTTTGGGGTTTTTTTGTTTTTTTGTTTGCTTTGGGTTTTTTTTTTTTTTGAGCAAGCTCTCTTTGTACGTGCAGAAACTTTGCATGTGTACTTAAAAAACAAAATAGAAGGAAAAACTAGGCTGTCCAATATGACTTATCAGGAAAATATACCACAGAAGATAGTAAGGTACATCTTGAAGTAAGAGTATAATAAATTCAACCTGAGATTCTGCTGAAGGGAATATTTCAATTTTCTAGCCTTTAGATCTTAAAGGGGTTGTTCTGAAGAGAGATCCATAGTTCAACGTACCTCAGTGAGCTCACTTTTTTGGAAGACACTCGACTATCTTAGCTCCTATTTTATCCTTAGGGTAATTCATGTTAGTGAGGATCTCATGAGTTCAGAATCATGCCCAAAACAAGTCTGGGAGGTCAGAGTGAGTTCCTCAGGGCTTTTGCCAGTCTATGTCTAAAAATTCATCATGAATAAAATCCACATCCCTTAAATGACTTCCTTTTTACCCTCTTATCCTTGATTCTATCAGGAAGGATTTAAATACAACTGCGTAGTCTTGATTAATGTGCCACCTGGATTGTATATAATCAGTATCTTCTAGTTCTTTTTCTACTCCATTAAAAAAAAAAAAAAAAGAAAAAAAAAATCACAGGGAAAAACCTAGATGTTATATTGCATTGCTGGAAATTGAGACTGGTCCCAGATGGGACTGGAGTTTCTGGAGGGTGCTGATATTTCTCTGTCTAAATATTCTTCCTCCAAAATCTTAATCAGGTCTTCAAAACACTTCAGTGACTATTCATTGTCTATTAGATCTTGCATAAATAATTTGTGTTCACTTTTGAGATCTTTCTGTTCCAGCCCCACCACTACCCATCAACTCTCTCTTACTGTCAACAATTTGGCCTGTCTTCCATTGTGACATTTCTCCACTGGGCAAAAGCTGCTTTTCTTTTTTCCAGGCAAGTCTTTGTACTTTGTTTCTTACTACCTCTGGATGCATAGGAAGTGTTGCCACATTGCCACTTCATTAGCCTCCTCCAAAACATTACTTAAAATTCTCCTTTTCCATGATGCCTGCAAGAAATGTGACTGTGGTTAGACTGCTGATGAGTTTAGATGCCAGACTGAGTGCAGTCTCATTTTCTTGAAGTTTTGTACTGTCTGAAGTGTTGCAGAATGCCAGTAAAAATATTTAACATCACCAAGCATTTATATCAAGAAGTAGCTTGTGCAGTTGAAGTAAAAGAAGGTCTAAGATGTTAATTTAAAATACACAAAAATTGTCTCATTTGCTATATTGTCCTTTTCAGACAATATTGAATTCTTTCACTTCTCCAGTTTGACATTTCTATTGACTAAATGATGAGAAAAAGTACAGATATAGTCCAGACATTTAATGGCACAAGGGAGGATTTAAATTTATTGTTGGTAGGTTCTTCTCAAATGGGCTCAACTAGAGTGAAAAAAGGAGATCCACAGGTTGCTCACTGTTACAAAAAGGATCATTTTAGTAATTTATTTTGGAATAAAAAAGATCCTGCAATTCTCAATTTAAGTGTTAGGCAAGCAATATGGAAGACCAGGAGGCGAATTAGCCCATAATGGGAAAAGTTAGAATGAAATAATGTCAAAAATTAGCTTGCTGACAGCTTCACACAAAGGTTTGCTTCAAAAGGTTTGGTGCTTGAAGATCAATGCATAAATCTTCAAACTCTAGCATTTCCACTTTAACCTGTGATTGGGATAACTAAAAATGTGATGGATATTTAAACACCAACAGAAGCAAATGGAAAAGCAAGTTTATGTAGGTTAAACTCCATGCCATTAGAGGAAATCCAGCACAGCCATCCAGAATTGCCACAGCTTCAGATCTTCATTAAAATTTTCCTCAAAAGAAGACGGAGAATTCAGATGAACATGTTGAGACACCATTCCCTACAGTGTCCCATTTAGAAGAAAATCTTTATACAATTTATCAGCGTCCTGATGTTTTCAATACCTTTTAATATGTTTTAGGTTTTGTCTTTTTTAATATTTTGACTGGCCATTATCAGTTAAGTCACTTTTAAATGATAACAAGAATGTTTTTGGTTTTTTTTAATTTCATTTTATTCAGTGTATACTATGGTAAATATTTCCTTTTTAACATTTCAATGTTAATGAGAAATACTGTTTGTAATTTTTGCGTGCCTTAGTAAGAATTCTTCCAGGCAAATTTCACTGTAAGTTCCTTTTCTTAGGCCTTTGGGAATTTTCAGGAAATTTCTTCTGAAAGATTTGCTTTGCTACTCACTCTGGAAACCTAGTCTATCTTTTTACTCCAAATTTATAAAAGCAAAAGGTGAGATGAGAGTAAAGGATGCCTAGAAAAATAAGTCAGGAAACCAGCTGAAGTTTTCTAAGCAGGTGGAATTTTCCTCTCTGCTCTCCCAGCCTTGAATCTTTGCTTTGAAACAATTGTCACCTAGACAACCTGATGAAAATGATAGATTATGTAAAAGGTGGTGGAACGAAAGGAATGACCTGCAGCAAAAAAGAATGGTTACAGGAACCGCCCACACATCACACTGGAAATTATCACAGTACATCTTGCAATTCATCCAACTGAGACTTTTTTGGTAACCAAAAAACCAGCTATTTATCATTCATCTTGTCAATCTGATGGGTCTTCTAATTCTTGGCTTGAAAGCAAAGAAATACCTCACAAGCTAATGAGAGGAAGCCTGAATCAGCTGATGCTAGCGATTGGTGTCTTTTTAAAAATCAGACCAGATGCACAACACAGGGCAGACCTTCACCAAGTGTTAAATGTTTTCAGCTCACTGAAGTCACTTATCCTCTTTCACACATAAGCAGAGATTTTTGGTCCAGTGACTTACACTTTTCGCTCTTATAACTGTGACCTCTCTCCATACTCTGGATTATACTATAGAGATTTGATTTTCAGAAGTATTCATATGGCATCCACCAATCTGTCATTTCTTTCTATAACACTTAGAAGAGAAGGGATATTCAAACAAGGGCAAGGAAGAGCCTCTAAATTCCTTCCTTTCTGATAGTATGATATTTACAAGACTCTTTTAGAACCCTCAGTCTGCCTCTCTCTGCCAACTTCATTGAATATACTTTAAAAAATTAACTTCATTATTTGATTAGTCCTATAATTGTATGTTTCCATGGGATTGCCTAGTGGATTTTTTAAATTAAAAAGACAAGATGTTTGTGTCTTGATTGTAACATATTGCTTACACATGAAGTGTACTTCCTAGCTTTATTTAGTCCAATGTGAGTTCTCACAGTTGGGCTTCATCCTATGTATGGAAGAGGAAAAGCAATGAAATATGAAGGCAATTCTTCTTTTTATCCCCCACCCCTTGATCATTTTAGTCATCACCCTGTAAGTGATGTTAAGATTTCTGTGTTGCTGTGGGATTCCTTTGCCTTTGACTTTCATGATATTCATCTTGACCTGCCATTTTATGCTACACATTACTGTCACTACTAGAAAGAATGTCAAGATCAGCATTTGGGTTTCATTATTTGAACATCAGCTCCGTTGATAAAGTATTTCCTTTATCATGCTTAATAAAAAAGTATTCCTCATGTCCTACCTTGATGTTACCATTTTAACAGCTTGAAAGAAATTGTGTTTTGTTTCAGTAAATCAGTTTCCAATTCAAAACCCAGCAGGAATCTGCATAAATGGATTACAATTAGTAACACCAGCAAAAATGGGCTGGGATACACAGAATCACATTTTGAACTTGATCTGCAAGATTCGTAGTGGCATAATTTGGGTAATATCAATATTGTTACACATAACTATACCAAAGTATGTAGGATCAAGAATCGATCAAGTAAGTTTTGATTTTTTTCCTTTTACTCCCCTTGGAGGATAAAGTATGAAACACCTCCAGAAAGCTTTATATTTTGTCATCTTCTCTAGGAATTTCCCCTGAAAGAGAATGCTAGAGAGTGGGTTGTAAAAATATTTTATATACTGTCAAGATACTATTTCTTGAGTAAAGGCCAAAATTGTAGTATATTTGATGCTTGCCAGCTGCTCACCTCCTCTTAAGGAGTCATGAATTTTCCTGATATAGGGTTCCTATATAGGTTTTTTTTTCTTCTTGTTTTTTTTCTTTGCTTTTTCTTTCTTTCTTTTTTTTCTTCTTTTTTTCCTCTTCTTTCGTTTTTTTCCTCTTTTTTTTTTTTTTTTTTTTTTTTTTTTCAGATGTGAAAGTCATGAATCTAATCTTCCAATTATAGATACTTGAAAATCATCAGGAATTAACTCTGTTTTGAAACAAGCAAATCACTTGCATGGGAAAGATGACATACGTGTTCTTCTTTTGTTAGTGATTCTACAGTACACACGTCTGATGACCCTTCTAAATGCTCTGAAAATGTCCTGTGGTAAGGAAGCTTTGAAAATTAGTGTCTGTCAGGAATGTTTAGGAATTTCAATAAGCGGGCCATTTGCCATATTATCATTTACTATGAGAAAAGGGAAGAAAACAGCCCACAAATCTAAGTTGGTCAAATCTTTCATGTACCATTATCTTTTATTTCATATTTGCATGTTACTGTCCCACAGAGTCCCATTTAATGAGATAGATTCCTTATATAGTTGAACTGGTACCTTTCTATACATTGTTCGTCTGGAAAAGAGGAGGCTGAGAGGAGACCTTATTGCTCTCTTCAGCTGTCTCAAGGGACCTTGGAGCCTTTTCTTCTTAGTAAATTGTGATAGGACCAGAGGGAATGGATGGAAGCTGTGCCAGGGGAGGTGTAGGCTGGGTGTCAGGAAAATTTTTTTCACTGAGAGGGCTGTCAGGCACTGGAATGGCCTGCCCAGGATGGTGGTGGAGTCACCATCCCTGGAGGCATTTAAAAATCATTTGGACCTATCCCTTAAGGACACAGTTTAGTAGCTGACTGGTGTTGGTCAAAGGTTGGACTGGATGATCTTGGAGGTCTCTCCCAGCCTAAACATTCTGTGATTCTATGTGATTCTGTGATTCTATGGAAGTTTCAGCAAAGAGGGTTTTGCTACATGTTTTTCAGAGACAACAAATGTGATCTGAGCATGGTTATAGCTTGACCATGGAGTTGAGGGTGGACTGAGAAGGGCATTTTGGGGCCCCTGCAACTGTTGTCATGATAAAGAAAGGACAATTTAACTTAGGAGAAAATTGTTGTTGCGATTGCTTGTGATTTAAATGTTTCCTCCTAAGAAAATGAAAGTATACTATTTCAAGTGTCATATTATACCAGTAGTAGCAGAATTTATAGGCTAGACATTAGGAAGAAATTCTTTAGTGTGAGGATGGTGAGGCACTGGAAAAGGTTGCCCAGAGAAGTTGTGGATGCTTTCTCCCTGGTAGTATTCAAGGCCAGGTTGGATGCGGTCTTGAGCAGCCTGCTCTAGTGGGAGGTGTCCCACTAGACCCATGCAGGGGTGTTGGAACTGGATGATCTTTAAGGTCCTTTCTAACACAAACACATAAAATATGATTCTATGAATCTATGGGAAAAACCTAAGAATGTAAAAATTAGCCGTGAGATTTTATTACTGTAGTTTTGATGCATAAATTTCAGAAACTGGACCTCTTCCCATGAACATGAATTTAACCGATTCAGGAGTTAGCTGTTGATTAAGTAAAAAAAGCAGAAGTCAAAATGAATAGCTCATTTTCTATGTGAAAATAGAAAGAGCAGTGGAAAAGGAATCACTGTACCTCTTAATCTGAAAAAATCCCATTATTTGTAATTTGGGATGAAGCTCAGAGTTAGAAGTCTTTTTTTTTGGTGCTATTCCTTCAATAGCAGATCTCATATAATCAATTTGGTTATTGGGAACAAAGGTGTATACAGTGAGTAAAAATAACTAATTCCTCTTTGAGTATTAAAATATCAGATTACAACTCTGTATTACAAGGCAGTTCTAGCTACTGGTTGAATTGAGATACAACTGGTGAACAATATATACTTCAAAGATGCTTATGGACCAGGAAAGCTTTCATAACGAAAAAAAGATGTCAATTGCTCAAGAGATAATTGTCTTCTTTCAGTGAAACTTGGTTTTTAATTTGAAATAAGTACTTCAAAGAACTTCAAAGTAGGCTATCAATCCTTTGAAGCTGTCAAGAGGTAATGATTTAGGATTTCCATTTCAAAGAATTTTACATCTCAGATAAAATGGAACAATTCCATTGAAAACCAGAAGATCCAGCCCTGAAATGACAATGAGACAGATTCTAAAGGATCAGCTAACAGAAGTGACATGTTTTTATTGTTCCTTGGTGAGTTTTTTGACCTATATATACTTGGATTATCTGAACCTATGGGTTTATTACTAAGAAAACTATTACTTTCTTCAAGTTAGGCTAAATAAAATGATCTCTGCCTGGTCCTTAACACAAACAGTTTTAATACTATGTTTTGGAAAGAATATATTTTATTTTTCTGGACTTTTTGCCTATTCTTTTAAAGAAATATCAGATCAATCTATTTAAAAGTCTACATAGACAGGTACTACTTAAATAATTACATTTGAGTTTCAGAAGAAATTACTGAGATTATGACTATTACTTTGAAATGTTTTTCCTTGCTTGAAAATGAAGAAAACATAAATATTTTTTGGTCAGGTTGAATGACAAACAAGAAAAAAAAAAAGGTAGCATTCCTGCAAGGCAGAATGCTGATGGCACTGAAATAGCTATGGTCAGACTGCCTACTTTGTCAGATATCAATAAGAACAGACATCCATTCTGGATATGGTCTTCCAAACAAATTCACAGCATTTCTTTGTTGCCGCAAAAATGGTATAACCCTCATTCCTGAGGTTCCTCTCTAACAAGGGAAGACTTAAACTGGCTGTAGAACCACCAGCAGAGTGAATTCAGTAATTGTAGAGGATATCAAGTCTAGTTAAAATTATGATTCTACTTATAGAGAAGTAAAACATAGAAATATTTCAATCTTATTTCGTAATTTTAACTAAATTTAATTGGGTTGCTTTCTCCTTCTAGTAGGTCATACAGATCAGTAGTTCTATTCCTCAAGACACTAGGCAAGATTTCACATTCAGAAAATTAACTTCAATAGAAATAATTGTTAGATAAAATACAACTATTATGCAATTGATCTATATGCATATTTAAGAAATTTTTTCTGACAAAGGAATCTTACTAATAGGATAGGTTGTGAGCAGGATCTGGGGAGACAAATTACCCCAGAGGGTAATGTTCGTGGATGTGAGAAAGAGGATCAATCTGTAATACACTGAAATAAAATTTATTTATGATACAGTTTTACTTCAGAAAAGTCAGGCTCAGATATAAAATATTGGACAAATTGAGGTTAAAACATGGATTTACAAATTATGGATTTTGCACAATAACTATTTTCAGAGACTTGGACAGTGTCAGAAAGCAAGCAGTAGAGATTGTTGCAGAAGATTCCCCTTGTTTTTTCTGGCAAAGAAGTCACACTTGACCCCAGATTTAGTTTTTTGTTTGTTAGTATCCACTAAAGTACTGAATAGTTTCTAATTATATATGAAGAAAAATAATGTCAGAAACTCCAGAAAATAAGGGACATGATGGAAATTTGAACCCATCAATTCTATATTCAGAAATGCACAAGAAACAATAAGACTCCAGTTCTTCATGGCATAGTTTTAATTTAATAAATTTAAATACTTAAATCACCAAAGCAGCTAGTAGTCTGTATGGTATAAAAAACTTACTGAAACAAATGAACAAGTAGTAGGAGCATGCTGTATTATTAAGTACTCTTAAATTAAAAAACAACCAACCAAACAATCAAAAAACAACAACAACAAAATATATGAATTTATAGTAATTTGTTGATATTCATGTGGCAGTGATCTGTAACTCCATTTGGTATGATATGTTAAATGACCATTTTTTTGTCAGAAAAAGTAATTTTTTGTAAAATAAGATGTTGGCATTTCTCTGGCTTAGTCTCCTTTCTGAGATGACAATTTACCTGGTTAAATATTTCAGTGCCTGATAAATTACTGATAAAGAAAAAAGGATTGGTTAGCCTGTTGGAAGACACAGTAATAAAAAGAACTAAAAATACTTAAGAGGAAAAAAAAAACATGCAGAGAATTATTAATCCATTTGTATTTCATAGTTATTGAAGTACTTGAATTCTGTATTTATTTTGATTTGGCATTTGTTAGGAAGCTGACACACTGTGAAGACTAGATATAGTAGAATAAGAATAGTTTTGCAAGTCCTGTGTGATTTTGTGCCAAATCTCTTCCACATTACATGAGTGCCCCTGTGAAGAAAAAGGTTCAAATTTTAGTGGTGCTACTTTTAATTGATGCTGATATGTCATTTTCTTCAAGGTATTGCTGAGTTCGTATGAGTTATAAATGGCAGTATATTTGGCCAATAGTCTTTATTTTTGGCATAATAAGCTACCTTCATAAGAAGCATTCAACTGTGATATTTTTTAGAAGAAAAACACATAACTAAACAGAAGGCACCACAAGACTTTTTTCCCTTCACTTCATTACCCTGCTGTCCTGAATCTACTCATTTCAGATGCTAGCCAGTGATTTTCATGTCTAAATGGAAAGAAAACAAAACAAAAATAAAGTAACACCAGATCACAAGCTATGTTTGTTTCTTTCAAAAGATAAACTCCTAATAATACAGTGAAATTAATTTCAGAGAGGTAAAGAAGATTTTTGGCTCAAAATCAGTTGAAGTGATTGAGGATGATTTTGGAAATTTCTGATTAATCTGCCCGGACCTATGGCAAGGAGGTAGAGAATTGGAAATAAAAACTCCAGCATTCTGGAAAAGCTTTGGCCACCAGCCACTGCCAGCAGAAGGATGCTGCCAGAACAGCACTGCTGTAAAAAGTGAAGTCGAAGTTATTTACGGATTTTTACTCCACTGTAATTTGCCTTCCCTGAATGTTGCACCCTTTCAAGAGCTGCATTTGATTATTAGATGTTGACAGCAGCAGTCTTTACTGATCAAGAGCTCAAACCATAACTCTTATTCCAGGAGAAAGGGAGGGACCAAAAACAGGCTTGCAAGGGGAAGCCATTAAATGAGGAAACATCCAAATCAATGGTGGTTCCAAGATCCATGTCTAATTTGGCAGCCAGAGAAGCTGTTGTGCTGTGAAACATTTGTTTGAAAGTCAAAGAAGAAATCACTTTAGAAAACAGCTCAAGATGGGAATGCAAAGAAAGGAAAAAGAAGTATTTCTTTTCCCAAAGAAGCTGCAGGAAAGACAAGAAGATATTGCTCTTTCCCTAGGTAATAGTGTACTGTTTCTTACTGTCAACACAGCAGTTTTCTAAGGTAACATTTTAGATTGTGGAGTTTGTCCCCAGTTCCTAGAGTTTTTAAAGGGTGTGTGCAGTTTTTGTTTGTCTTGTTTAGGAGTGGTAGTTTTCCATTTCATCTCACAGTTTTATATTGTTGGTGTCATCATTTCAGGCAAAAGAAATAATTAGCCCTGAGAAACATGTATTTTTTTTAATTTTTCTTCTTCACAGGAGCTGAGCTAATTTATTTTAAAATAAAAATGTCTCCATTTAGGATCCCACACTGAGAGTGTCACAAATTATGTCAATTCACCAAACTAGTGACTGCCAGAAAACGGCTGAGAATTGCCAGATTCAGTTAAAGACTTTGGCTCAGCTAACATCCTCCCATGGAAAAAAGTCATGGGATGGCCAAAAATCAGGCAGAACGATCTGCAGGCTCGAGACAGAGTTTCCACTGCATCATGTGCTGAGGAATGTGGGGGGATGGGTCTGGACACCCACGGAGCCAGCAGGGATCGCAGGCCTAGGAACCTACAGGGACCTCTGTGGGATATTTTTCCCGTGGTTTCATAGACTTCAAGGTATGCTTGGAAAACCATCTCACTCACATATAGGCCCAGACTGTGCCCATGTGTTGTCCCCAGCTGGCCGTCCCCTAAGGTTTCAAACAGTCCTTGGGGAAATTTACAGGTGCATAGTGGGAATTGTGCAAACCTCTTCTGCCAATGTCAACAGCAACTACGTAAAGAAAATGCCTGTGGCTTTCAATGAGGAACATTCTAGCAATTCCCTCTTCCTTAATAGTTTGCCCTCTCAAAACCTAAAGACCTTTGTTTGCAGGCATCTTGCACAGAGTGCCTTTCATGGGACTAAAGGGATAGATAAGACAACTTCATGCCTTCCTCCTGTCAGCATTTGGAGGAGAAGAATGGATTTTTTCCCCCTTTCAGGCTCACCATGGGAAGAGTTGGAGGAGATTGCATAGTTATTTATCATGTGCTATTCACAGTCCTCTATGTATGGTTAGAAATTCTTCTCGCAGCATGAATTTTCCAAAGACTGTGTGGAAATGAAAGGATAGAGCTTTCTTTTAATTATTCTGTGTTGTTCCCCTCAGTTTAATGCAAGATTTTATTCTTGTGTTGTCAAGGACATTAATACACAGTTCAAGGTTTGGGGGAGGAAAAGTGGTGAAGAAAGTAATGAAAGATGTTTTTCCCCTTCTTTTGAAGATAAAATAGCAATCTACAAATGAATGATTATCAGAGTTAATGCACTGAAATAATTTTATGTTGGTTAAAAAAATTAAAGATTCTCAGTAGTGATGCATTGGATGTGCATATTCTGAAAGCAAAATAGATTTACAATATCACCAGATCATTGTTAACACTTTAAAATATTATGTTTATTTGCAATATATGCCTGTGATTGATCACTGACTTTCAGATGTGCTCTTACATCCCTCTCTTTCTGATTCTTCTGTCTATGAAAGGCATATTTGGACAGCCAGAATAAACAAGGGTGTTTCTTTAAACTAGCTACCCAGGAATAGAAAAAAGTTTCCAGGGAGAGAGATTCTTAACCCATTTCCCATCCAGAAAAAAACATTATCAGCAGAAATGATTCCCAGTCCAGCCAAGTATAAAGTTCTTCTTTTAAGAGTCCAAGGACAACCAGAACCTCTCTCTCCCTCTATCCCTTCCCCCTCTCTTTCTCTTATTTTCTTTTCTTTATCTGGAAAAACTGTTGGAGTTCTTTCTCTTCTCTTTCCCTTTCTCTCTTTTTAGTATGTCTAATTTATCTATGGCAAGGTTTGTCGATGTGTTTTCACTATAACATAATGCTTAAAAAATCATCATTTTTTTCAGATGAAATTTTCTCATCTTTCTGTATTTTTGAATCTCTAAGTATGAGCCTAAACCAATTCCTATAAAAGTTCATGAGACCAGGATCCAGCTCTTAAAGTACAGTGTGGTTAGCAGTATCAATTTCACTTGAATCACCTTTATTTAATAGAACAGTAATAGACAAAATCCAGCCCAGTGTCTGAACATTTTCTAAAAATTAAGCTAATTGAAAAAGCCAAATAAAGTTAACAATCAACAATTATCCAGTTAAGACAGGCAAGATCAAATAAATAAATAAGATTGAAACTCCAGTGTCTATTATTAGCAGACTAGCAGAACAGAACTGAAAAATTCATCAGCCTCAGATGGTAGGTTGATAAGGTCTTCCTGCTGCTAGGCTGGAATTCAGCTGTTGCTTTGCATCAACATAGTAATAGGAATAAAAGCGACTTCCCTTCCAACTATATCTGAACTTTGCTAACTTAAAGGGCTATACATTTCAATATCGGACAGAAATCATTCTTGTCATTGCCTCTGAATGACAGTGTGTGCATGCCAGTGGGAAAACTCTGTCTGTGTTTTAATAGTAATTACATGCAGTAGTACTGCAAAACATTTTCAGCTAACAATAAAAGAAGTGCAAGACTCTAAAATGTGCATAGTTTTACGTTCTGTTTCCTGTTGCACAGATGATACAGAATTCATAACAGATGTTGAACATGCTATCAAAGTCACATGAAAGGGAAGAGGCATTGATCTTTGACCTCAGTAGTGTATGAGAAAATGTCACTCATTTCCCACTGCTTTTTTACAATCTATTCTTGTATTTCGTATAGATTTGTTACATGAATATGGGCCATTAAAAAAATAAAACAAAACAGTGAGAAACATAGGAGGGACAGCAGCGACAGGATAATGCAACATTAATATGGCAGTGCCTGGAATAAAAGACATTTACAGAAGTGTGAGCCTGAAAGTGCGTGTCAAAGTTTTTTTTCTTAAAAAAACTCCTCTTCAACCAGCCTTGTTCCTGAGTAATATTATGGACCATTAAAGTCAATATAAACTCTGACATTTATTTAATTAAGTCTAAGATCAAGCTCTGAATCCTTACATCACATTTTCTGTCTCTATTTTGCTTCTAAACTAATAAATTGAGGCTGTAACAAACACTTCTTAAAAATGAGCTCAATTCACAATTGACAATTAGACCCCATTTATGTATAAAGAAAACAGTGGTATCTAAGATAGTTGTAGTTAACATCCACCTTTTTTTGAAAGGTAGACATTCTAACAGAAAGTTATTACAAGCAAATTACTTGTGTTTTAGAAAACTTAGTAATTATTATGGAATCCCAAACATAATTCAAACAATAAAGAGAGGCTCTTATCAGAAGATACAATGATTCTGAACATAGATTATTACATCTGCCTTAGCAAAACTGGAGAGCAGTAGATCCATCCAAAGGCCTGGGAATAAGGCCAAGAAAATGAATTGTACTTCACATAATAAGTACTCATCTAAAATCTCAGGGAAAAAAATATTAAATCTCAATTATTAATCTACTGGCACTCTATAGATCTTATAAATTTTTGCAGTTTCTTGCAAGAAAACCCCGTATATATTTCTAAGCTCTCTTAAGTGTGTTGGAAGGATATCTGTCAACAGAATTCCACATACTGTTGATTTTTCTAAATGCAATTTTTGACTGCAGTGCTGTTTAGAAACTTTGACAAGTTTGGGAAAACCTGACTAACTGGACTTTCAAATATTTCTTGGAAGGATATTGAAATTTTATTCAAAATAACAAAGAATTTTTTAAAAAAAGAAAAAAAAGGACAAGATCTGTAAACTTCCTGAAGTGTGTTCTTCCTATTTTTGTTCCTAGGCATGTCATGTGCAACCTGAATATTGCAGCTGCCATTTTGCTCTTGGTAGCTATATGTTCAGCACGTGGCCTGTTATGAAGTAGTCTGAAGTAAGAAGTCTGGAAGGTATTCCAGTGCTTATTATAAAATAGGACTAGATCAGTAGTCCTATGGAAGAAACATTAGGGTTTTTAAAAAGAATTTACATCACTCTAATGAAAATTTTAATAGCAGAAAGGTATTGTAAGAGCTATAGTAGCTATAGACTGGTGTTTGTAATAGAAAAGTACCTCTTAGGTACATAATTCTTACCTGATATAAGATATATGGCATTGCTATAAACGGTATTTGTCCTTCGTTACCTTTCATTACTTGAAAAAAATTAATTTGTTTATATCTTAAACTGAATATGAACCAGAAACATATTCTACTTTGCAGTCAATGGAAAAACAGAACAAACTAAATCAAAGAAAACAAACAAGCAAACAAAACCCAACCAAACAAAAACAAACAAAAACAAGTTCAAGAGCCAAACAAAAAACCCCACAACACAACCAACAGCAACAACAATATGAAAAACAAAAAACTAAACAAAAAACAAAAAACCAAAACCACAAAAATACCCCAAAAAATCAAACAAAAAAACTTCAAACCAACCAACCAACCAAAAAAACCCCAAGCATTTTAGGACATATTTATCTTATCTTAAATTAACATCTAAAATAGATGAGTGACTCATGCTCTTAAACTGTGAATATCTCTGTATTAAACCTAAGAGGAATCTGAGGTGACTATAGACACTGTGTGTTAAATACGAGCCCCACCAGTCTTTTGAGATATTTTGTATCCTTCATTAATGTTGTGGCACATTGCAAGAAGTATAATCTTTCTTACAGTGAATATTGAAAACCTCATGTCTTACTTTTAGAAAACACTGGAATTAGAGATGCAGATGAAAAGAACTCGCATTGGCATCTCTCTCTAACAGTACTCAGTAGTCTCCAAAAAGTACAATGAAAAAAACCACTGAAGATCAATGAGATCTGAGACTCCTGTGTTGTCCTCATATCCTCATTTCAAATATAAACTACATCTTATAAATCACTTATATTTTATAAAGCATTCTGAAACTGTTTTTTCCTGATTGACCTTTCTAATTTTAACTCTCTTCATAGCATATAGAATTCTTCATAGCAAAGTTAACAGTATATTGCAACCATTCGTTAGCCTAGGCTGAGTAGAATAGAAATGGTATAAACCTAGATAATGATTGCAACTCAGAGAGAAATATAGTTAGCATTTTATGAATTGAGGAATGCAATCTGAAACCCACAGATGACACTTGGGATAAAAAAGACAGCTACAGGCCAAACTCTATTGTTGCAATTCTGTAAGTCACTACATCACAGGAATCTAAGGAGAATTTGTCCAGTTTAAACTTTCTTCAGCATGAATTTATTTTCCTCTACTTGTTCTGACTCAGCCTCTCTTAAAACTGGCAATCTTTATGTTTATCTTTTTCATACAGTCCACCTGCTTTTGCACCTCTTTTCTTATGCCAAATTTTGGCAAAATACACCTTCCGTTTTGTCATGGCTTAGTAGTTTGGGCGGACCACAAACCTACAGACAGAATTACTCTCTATTCCTGCCCCCCCCCACACATGTACACAAAGGGAAGATAAATGGGGAATAAAGACCAGAGTTTTTATGTTGGAAACTGAAAACAATTGGAGACAGATAACAACATAAGGGATAAAATAACAAAGAGTACAAATATGTACAAATATATATGTATGTATATATACACACACACACACATATATACAACCTGATGGATATGGACTCTATCAAGCATATGGCGAGCTGATGGTGAAGAAACACAAGTGAACAGGATCACAGCCAGCAGAAAGGAAAAAATGGAGGAGCTGCTGGCTTTCCCAGTCTTTATAAAGTATGTTGGAAATGAGAGGGAATAAATCCCTCTCTTTGCATTCTGCCCCTCTGAGTCTGGAAGCCCTCCTTCTTTAGTTCCTCCTCTTCAAATGATGACAAATGTCTACAATGGCAAAGGAGACTCCTACAATTAAGCCGGTGGCACCCACTTCCACCAAACCTCTACAGCCCCTGGTTCTTTCTGAGCATCCTTTCTCTCCTGTGCCAGGCATGGAGGGTGCACATGCCAGCAACAGCCCATGGAATACCAGAGCAGAGGTACACACCACAGCTGGAAGGACTCTGCACCCTCCAACTGCTCTTCCTGTGTTTTGGGGGTTAATCTCCACCAGCTAACCAAGACATGAGCTGAACATTTTTGTCCTTCCTGCTTTCTTATACCTTTCTGAAAGAATACCTACAATATATCAACAACCACAAAAAAAAAAAAAAAAAAAAAAAAAAAAAAAAAAAGGTGTTTGATGTACCATTTAAGAACCCAATGTATGTATCTGCTCTTGAAAATTGATTAGTCCCTTCATATGAGTATGATCACTTTTAGAGGAACAGCCTTAGAGGTTTCCCACTGTTCCACTTGTTTCTTAAGGTCAAACATGTAGAATATGAATTATTTATTTTTTCAACTTGTTTAAATTTTCTATGCTAATTGTTAAGGAAGCCTTTGACAGATCTCTGAGCTGTTCAGGTGTTCTGTCTTTTTTTTAACCAGTACTCCTGTGATCCTCAGCCTCATGGTTTTTAAAAGATAGACATAAACTGTGAAATTAACAGAATTTGGTTTGAAATAATTGTTTACCCTATGCACAGCATAGCATAAAAGAACACTCCTGGCTGGTTACATGGCTCCACTTGTTGACTAAAGCTTGTGGACCCAGGTACTGAGCTTTTCTGTAACATGTCCCAGGAGTCAGGAAAAATCATCATTACAGTGAATGTGAGAAAACAGTATATTCAATTTCAGAGAAAAAGACAGATAGCCAGATATTGTCATTGTTAAATTAAAGTGACTTGCCTAATCAGTCTTTAATCACCTTCTTCAATATTTTGAGAGAGATGAGTTTGGAGAATTTTTTTGTAGCAACTATCAATAGGGGAACAGAAATTAAGCAACGAATAATTCAAAATCAATAGACTCAGGAGTCTAAAAATAGACAGGTCGCTGTCACTCCTTTTTCAAAGTATTTAAAGTCACATAATAAAAAGTACTAATCCACTTTGTTCTAATGCTGTAATTTTTAGGAAAACTGAAAAATTGGATTAAAATAAAATTAAAATATTCTATATATGTACTTCTGATCAAAGAGTTCATAGGCTTTATAAGTGGGACTGCAGATGCCAAAACGCAAGACTGCTGACTTCTTTCTTTGTCATGATATCAGTGTGGCATAATACTTCTAAAGGTCATGCTTAATTAATATTATGCAAGGCAGCTTAAGTTGAAAGCTCACTATGGTGTTTATAACCGACTTTTCCTAATACATTTGCTTATGAATCTCCACAGTAGCATGAGAAATTTATGGAAAGGGAAGTGTCATACTACATATACTAAAAGATTTTAAAACTATGACATCACTACTCTGCTTAAAACCACCCTTACTGTTTCAACAAAATCAGATTATTCACAAAGAAGAGTACAACCTTTCATAGAAGCTTTTCATAATAAATGAGGTAGTTGTTAAATAACTTCTTCCACATTAATGTTTTACTAAATATTTATTCATTATTAGATGCATTCATAAATGGTAGAACCAAATGGTCTACTGTTTGATTGTGACACAATTGAAATACTAATATTAAATTAGGTCCAAATACATAAGAAAATGCTTCACTGTGTGGAAATTGATGCAGTAATTTCTATCTGACTCATTCAAATCCTTGCTTGAAAGGTATTTGATATTACCATTCATAAGGAGGAAGTGTATCATCTGCTTTACAAGGTTTGTGGTAATTATTTATCTTAATAAAATCTTTGTCTTCTCAATATAAAATTGATTAAGGATAAAGAATCACTTAAAAAGATTTATGTTACCCTTTGAGTGCAAAAGACACTTTCCCCCCATTTTTACTGCAATTCATCATTAAAAATAGTTAAGATATTTATTTATCCCCATTTTTTTTTCTATATTCTAATAACTGTGTGCAATCACAATATTTTTTTTTTATTTTAAAATTCTTACTGTAAATATCTCCAGATCCTGGAATATAGTTTTATTGTTTTTTCCACATAAAGTAAAAAATTAATTAAAGACCATAGAAATCCTCTGAAGCAGGCTGTCCTTTTGTTGATGCAGCTGCACTGGTAATTCACCTGTTGCTTTGCAGGATGAAGGAACTGTGTGAAGGCTTTCAAGTCCATATCAGACAAAACCAGCTGGGTGCACTCCAAACACTTTTGTGTAACCTGCTTGCCTGCCTGCCTGCAAGAAATTAGGAAGAGCACATACATGATCATTTTTTCTAGAAGAAGTGAAGGGGTGGTAACCTGTGACTGAAAATAAGAAACACATTTCTGTGAGGCAGTGAGACGGAAAGCAACAGCAGTAGGTACATCAGGCATCCTTGCTTGCCGAAGGAAAGCCATGTTTTGGCCATAGGATCTGTACTTTCTTACTTAAAGGAACTCCACACAAATTTACTGTGGGTGATTACTACTCTGGTTGTTAAAAAAATATTTACTAGGTAACTTAATCTCGGATGTAAATTGATAGCTATTTTGCATATATCAAAAATAAAATCTATATTTTAAGAAAAAAAGAAATCAAAGTAGCAAAAAATACTAACCTTTTTTAAAAAAAACCCAAATGATGACTAGATTTTTTTGTAAATAAAATTTCAGCCTGAGGGTGTAATTCTTCCTTTCTTCTTCTCTAGCTCTACAATGTCAATGAAACTTTGATCGTTCATCTGAGGATTTTGCCCTACTCAACCCAGTTCTCTACTATATTGTGCAAAAATCCAGCTCTTGATAAAGATGATATAGCATACTTATAGCAATGTAAAGACCTGATCAAGATTTCTCTGACAGTAATGACAAGTTTTTGGGGGGCAATAGTACAAACTCAACATAAGCAGATAGTGTGAGACTGATACCATTTTACATATATTGTTTTGCAGAATAGATGATTTTTTAAGAAGCAAAAAAAAATTAGTAAGTCTTTGCCTAACTAACATCTACAGATCACTCTTTTACAGATTTATATGCTAGTTTCAGAAAAATCTGATTAAATATTGGGCATTAAGCTGAGATTTTGTGTATTACTTTACATAGCTACTGAATCTACCTAAATCATGGTCAGTTTTGATTGCGGACTGCATATCCTCTTGATGAAAGAAAGTTCATTTTCTGGTCATATGATGAAGTTTTGTGATCTGTATCACGTATTTGAAATGAGACTAAGTCATAACCAGTGCAAGGTTTGAAAAAAAAAAAAAAAAAAGGGGAGGAAAAAAAAATTACTTTTAACAGTCTCCTTCTCAAATAAGAATATTTAGATGTATGGATAGCATTTGAACTGAAGATAGAAACGATTTTCCATCATACTTTCTGTCTATTGGAACACTTGTTTTTGCCTTAATGAAAGAATAGTGTAGAAACAGACTTGGAATAAGTGAAAGCAAGTTTTAAATCACTTGCAACATATACTGGAATAAACCCTAGCCTTACTGAAGTAAGTATCACATATCCATTACTTGTAACAACTCCAGGTTTTAATCTCTGCAGTTTTAGATATAATCTTTCTTTATGAATCTCTTAGGGGCCATTTATGCTTTATGGGTGTTGATCCACATATCAAATAGCCTGATGACTGTCAGATTAATTAAGCTTGTGATAGTGTCTCAGAGTGAACATGAAACAGAGAGGGATAGCTCTAGAGGAGCAAAAAGCAAGTGATTCTTCCATGGATCAGAGAAGAGAGAACCCATGGAAAAAGTACTGTCTCACCACAGGGAGGCTGAACTAGATGACCTTTAATGGCCCCTTCCAGCATGAACCATTCTATAATTCTACAGAATACCATAGCTAGTAGAAAACGTCTTTTTTTGGCAAATTAAAATAGAATACTGAGGTGCTGGTTGGTGACATCCTATTTCCAGTTACAAAGTGCAGACCTCAAGGACAAGTATGAGTGGCAGATTCTAGATGAAAAAGATTTCTAATTTCACATGGCAGGTTCTCATTGGCGTTGGAGAGATGATAAACTACTCTGCTTTCCTATGTAGCGGATTTAGAAGGTTTGTGAGCTTTCCTTTAAATAGTTCAATGACTGATCAATGACTATGAAATAATGCTGAAAATGATATGGTTTCACTTCTTTCTAATTTTTTACTTCTTTAAATAAATAGTTGAAAAGTGTGTACCTGGAAGGTTCTTTCACATAGTTTAATATAGTCATATTAACAAAGAAGACCACAGTCTACAGGCAAAAGTAATATTTTTTTATTAGACCAAATAATATAGTGGAAGAAAAAAAATATAGCACTTTCAGTTTTTCTAAGGAGACCAAATGGGCCAATAAAAGTTGTTGTTCCCCATTCTAACAACATCTAAACCTTAGAAGAAACAATGAAATATGTTTCCTTCCTGAGGATGGCTGTACAAAGGAACATTAAAAAAGCAGTTTTGGGAAAAAATTCAGGATGTGTTTTGCATTATTTTGCTTAGCTGAAAAAATGTGAAAAAAAAAAAAAAAAAAAAAGTATCTCCCTTCAAATACAATGTTTTGTTTGATTTGAAAAACTTAATTTTTGTTTTCTGTAAACATTAAAGTTTCATTTTCAAAATACTCAAATAAAACATGCAGCTTTTTCTCAAGATTATTTTTTTTATTTTAACTTTTGAACTGAAGAACATTTTTGTTCAGTTCTGATCATACAACACTCTTCTGTTCCTTACAATACTTTTATCCCATATAAATGAAAATACTATATATCTACTCCAGAAAATTTTAAATTCTAAAGTCTATATTTGGATTCATCTGAGTCAAATATCAGTTTAACTGTAGATATTTGAAGCCCATAAGTTAGAAACATAGTTACTTTCTCTAGGTTTCCTCTATAGAGTATGGAAGTACCACAGCAGATTGCAGGTAACCTAAAACATTCTTTGGGACACCTTCTTCTCTTTATGGATATTTCTGGTTGAAATTTTTCAAATATACTTTTAATTGATCTGACTTCTGTCAGGCTAAAAATAGTTGGCATAAATATATTTTAAATATCTCATAAAATTTGAATGTGATTTTTTTGTTGTTGGTTTTTTTTTTATTTTTATTTGCTGACTGTTGGGCAATATTTCTCTGTTTTGCCTATGCTATTTCCATTTTGCATTGAATACTTCATTAAAAACAACCGGCCATTATTTATCTGTTTTCATTAAGGTCTGATTCAGGACTATGCATGTATATAACAGTGTATGAAACTAACCAAACTTGGGCTACTAGGGCTTTGCATTTAAAAAAAAACCCAGCATTATTTCATTATTTGTGTAGCAAATAAACCTTGACTAGTTTCTCTCCAAAACAAGTTGCTTTCCTCATCAACAGCCAAGGGCTGCCAGTTGTATAGCTGTTCATATTAAATGTGTTATGTGCAAAGTTGTTCCAAATGTTTCTATTTTCCTTCTGCTGTTTTTAAGGTGTAGCTATACGTGCGCTTGTTTGGATATAAGAGCAATCAAAAATTCTTCTTCGAATCAATTAATTTTTGTTTAAGGAGTTTTTATTTCATCAGCTTTATTCTTCTATGCATTCAGATGCGTGGCTGAAATACAGCGTATTTCAAGAGGAGTTAACAAAATTTACAGCACTCGGACTGCGCTAGAATACAACCTTTTCTTTTTTGTCTTCTGAAAGAGCTCCTCTATGTTCCCTGGTGCTGTATAAATTAGCACAAAAACAGGAATAAAATGCCTGAGCTTTGATCCTGCCATTCAGCCCGTGTGGGCACTGCTGATCCAATTGCCGGATCACGGCCCAGCAGACTAAGCACAGGAAACAATGAAGTGGCTGAACACAAAAGGCTGTCACTGATCTCTGTGGGTGTTTTTCCTCAATAAAACTGGGCCCTTATGTAATAGAATGAGAGCTCTAAATATGAAATAAAGATGCATAGCTGAGGCTGCTAATTATTTTCTGTTTTCAATATCTGAAATGTATAATTTTTTTTTCCCCTACAGAAAGGAAAGAACAAAGGAAAATACTTTGTTCTAAGAGGCGGAGGCCACTCAGTTTGTTGGTGAATCATTTTTCCCAACTAGACTTATTATATCCAATTCATTGTACAATACTAATCTTAAGACTCAAAGAAATAAACATGGGGACTAATATTGTGTAGAGATGAAATAACAGTTTATAATAGCTAGGCCAAAAATTTAAGAGTTTGAACTTTTTTAAGATTAATTTTCCAAGCTGCTGGCAATATGTTCTACCACTCTACTTTGTCCAGTACAACTCCTATGCTCCATTTTACTGATTTGTATGTATAAGGGTGGTACCAATATCATTAATTGAAGCTTACCCTGAACACAGACAAATGCCATGGTAATATTTATAGAGTCTTCTGAGATAATTTAAAATAGTTATTTTATTTGTAGTTTCAAGGATCAACCAATACATTGAGTTGTTTTATAAGATCTTCTTAGCCAGTCATATTTATTCCACTCTTTTAAGAGTGCTTAAGTAGCACAAGGTGCAAGCTCAATGGGAGCAAACCAGGATGTGAAGTGGAAGTTTTCTGTTTCTCAAAGCAGAAAAAAGCCTTTCCACAGAAAATCTCCTTTCCATATGGCTGTCATCCTCTTCCTTCTGATTCTGATTAAAGTTCATGGCCACAGTTAACTTTGATAAAGTTTCTGGTCCTTCTGCTTACCTCCAAAGTATGACACTTTCTGAAGGCACATAATTTATCTTAACAGTTATCCCAAGTCAATCTATGATGGAGGCTTAAATGACAGGAAAAAAGAAGTTAACCTGACACATCTGAAAACCTACATAAAGCAACAAAATACCTGTTCCTAACTTGGATTTAAGTGTGTTTGCTCAATCTGTGTACTTCTATCCCAAAATTTGTTTTAATTTTCTTAAATATATCTAAAAATTTCTGCAACTTATAGGTCTTGTTTTCACTAGCCTTCGGACAACTACATTCCTTTTAAAATGAGAACCAACATAGCTTTTACAGGGATTAAACTGAAATCTGAATCATCATAGAAGAGACACCACAGATTTCACATAAAAGGAAATGATGATGTTTAAATTCAGTCTGAGAAATTTGAATATGAAAGCAAATCACACCTCATTTTTAGCTGAGTGTGCTATAAACATAAAGCTAACGAGCTTGTATTAAAAATAAAACAAAGTAGAAAAAAAAAAAGTTAAAACGCCAAAAAAGTAAAATAACAACAAAAAAGCTTTTCCCAAATTTCAAGGACTTCAGGAGTTCATCCAGGACCATCTCTTACTTGGAAATGATCCAGAAATAAAACCTAATCACAGAAGGGTTTTAAATGATGATTCAGCTAAAGGCACTGCCACATCCTAATGATAAATCTGCTTCAGAGGAACATTTTCTTCTTGATTAAAAAAAAAAAAAAAAAAAAAAAAGGAGAAAATGTTCAGATATAAATGTCCATTCTGTTAGCTACATTTGTTGTGTAGTAGGAGCAATTTTTTACATTAAAACCTTAAGCAGGACTGTTAGAGGTGAAGTTTCTTTTCCCCCTTAAGATAATTTCTCATAACAATGCTTTCACATGAAATAAAATTCTGAATTCAACAGCTACAGTTCAGTGGGTTATCTTTTGGCAATGTGATAGAAGAGTAATTGTAAAGATATATTATCACACGTATGTTCTGCTACCTAGATGGAAGAAGAACCTTTGAGTTTCTTCTACAAGCACAGTAAAATCCCATAAAGATTAATCTGTAGTTTCTTTAAATGTAGTTCTGGAAGTCAGCAAAATGGAGCAGGGATACAAATGTATCTCCCAGTATGGCAGCTTTGCCATCAGCTCTGGACAGCTCTGCTTACATAAGAACAATTTTTATGTTTCTTTGGTTGGTTGGTATTTAATAGAGTAGTAGAAAGTATAATGAAATTATAGAGCAATTTATAGAAGATTACAGAGGAAGCGTAACCATGTACTCTGGATTACAAATTTGACTTGACAAAATCTTTTGTTTGTCTAGCTTCTTCTCAGAAAGATTGTTCCAGCTGAAATCTCCATGTACCATTGAGCTTCTGTAGTCTGGAAGTAATAAAATTAGTAGAAAAAAAATAGAAAAAAACCTTCATCATTGTGAATTCTACTCAGATTCCCTACTATCTAACTGGGGATTAAGGAACAGTTGATCCATAGGACTTCTAGAAATCCCCAGGTTTGAGAGAAAAAAAAAAAGACATTTACTTCAAGTGATAATTTTCACTTCTACAGGTGATTTTACATAATATTAAAACATGCAAATAACTATATGTTCTGCTTCATCTCAGCAGCATTTTATTTAGTATCTCATTGCAGATAAATAAATTGTATGATTGACAAGATGTAAATGAACAGATCACAGTGTGTATTAATCTAAAAAAAAAAAAAAAATTCAGGAGGTGTTTCTGTGGTTGTTTTACTCCATCACAAGTGAAAACTGGCATCCAAAGGAACCAATCTTACTTTTCTAATTGCTCCAGCCGTGTTTTCCCAGTTTTTCTTCATTATTCGTAATTGCTCTTCCAGACCTTCTTAAAAAAACCAACCAACCAACCAAATAAACAAAAACAAACCAAAACCCCCAATTCAGCTGTACCTGTCTCTGGTCTTTTTCGTCAGGTAGCTCTGTAAATGTTAGCATCATTAAGATTAAGGTGGCAGGACACTTACATAAAATATCTGCTTCCACTTATTTCATGTAAAAGTAAAATCCTTAAAAACTGTTATTTTCAGTGAATTTACCCCAGGTATCTGTGGGACAGCAGATGCAAAAGCTATGACAGCAATTAATTGCATTGTTTGGAAATACTATGGGTGTGTAACTTATGTGTTCACCTATTAGAACTTGATTTGGCATTTAAACATACTATATTATTGTAGTATATGTGATGATGTGTTTGTTTTGTTACCAAGATTACTTCCTGGAGAGTGAATCGCTGATAAAATTGAAAAATGAAGAATTGCATGAATTTTCTTTGACTAGCTTTCATCTGAGCTTTAGTTATTTAGTTAATTAACAGAAAAAACTTTGATTTTTTTCCTCCTTACATATAGTAATAAAATATGAATCCTTCAAGTGTTGTATTCTCTTCTTAAAACAGAATTTGCCCTTGCAACTTTAGAAGTTGATCTTCAGTTGATGTGTGTACATTTCTTTTAATACATGCGTGGTCAGTTAATAATTTCTGACATGGTAAGGCCATCAGAGAGGAGGATAGGCTGACAAATTCATGGAGAAGCATGTTCTAACTTGACAAGTTTAATGAATTCCTTGAAGGCTGGCATTTCACTTTGATATTTTAAGGTATCAAATATCTCTCTGGGCTAGACAACTCCACTGAGGTGAATTTTCAAAGATTAAGCTATTATAATTTTTTGAAATGATCAAAACTTTTGGGGTTGGCCTCAAAAATTCTGGGATGTGTAAGGAAAAAAAAGAAAAAGGGGGTCTTGGCCTTCCATGGTATCCCTGAGCCAGATGACTCTGAGCCAGGTGTTCTTTCGGGGAGGACCCTGAAAGACTGCACAACACAGGCACTCTCCAAACCATAACAGTGGACCATAATCCTAAAACTGACATTCTTAAACAAGTTATCAGTTTCTGAAAACCTGATGGGAGAAACTCATTGCAGTGGAGGAACTTTATCTTGATGATGATAATCAGAGAAACATCCTCTGAGGAGAAATTGTTACACTTGATGTTTGATAAAGACATAAAACTGTTACATGAATACGTATCTTTGTATGACTGTACTTTTCAAAGTTCTTTTAAGCAGTTGCATGAAAGACTAAAAATTAGCTCTCTTTAGGAAAAAAAACAGTGGGGGTACACAAAAAGATATCACGGGGAAGTGTTGAGGTCTGGAGATAACATTTGAAATTTATTTTTTTTGTTTGGATACGCGAAACAAAGTCCAACCATAAAAGGTTGAGTGCAAGCAGATTTTATTTGACAATTAATACAGTCAAAAATATGGAGCAAGGCAAAGGAGTGAGAGACGAAAAGAAGATAGAGAGAGAGAGAGAGAGAGAGAAAATAGTAAGAAAGAATGAGATAGGAAAGTGTAGAAGAAGGGTAAGATAGTGGGAAAAATGAGAGAGAGAGAGAGAGAAAGTCACCACCAGGGGTCTGTCTGTCCAGCGAGTTTTCTTCAGGATGGAGCTGATCCTGGACAGGGTCCGATGCAGGAATGGTGGCGGGTCAAGAGACGACCAAAAAGGCCAAGCATGGACAGCCAGATATATACCCCCAGCCGAAGGAGCAGCTGTCAGTCATCCAGGTTCCTTGGGAGACAGGCCGCCCAGAGGAGAACAGAAGGGTGTAGTCCTCCGCCCAGTCATCAATTCCTATCTTCTTTCTGGTGACATTCCTCTTCTGTTCCTCTTCTGTTTAGCCAGCACATCATGCCTCCAGGGAGGTCCCAGAACTGAAGGGTGGCCCTCAGGAAAGGGGAGTAATCTCCACCCAGTCATCAGTTCTTATCTTCTTCCTGGTGCCATCCTTCAAGACCTCTTAGCGAGGTACTTTACAAGTACAATGGAGGTGGCTCAGTCGTGGCTGGAGGGACCACCCAGCATTGCAGATGGTGCTCACAGAAGAGTCTCCACCTAGAAGGTCTTATCACATTCTGAGGTGTCACCTCCTGCTCTGTTCTGGCCAGACAAGTTCTCCACCCCACCCAGGGCTATTCATTCTTTAAAATTGATTCCTTTGAGACAATCATAAATCTGTGGTCAGAACCACACAGGAAGGAAAAAAAATGTTGAGAGTTGTCACCTAGTAGAATAGCAACTGAGCAGAAAAAGACTGCAAAGAGCATGAGGAGCTGTGATTCATTTATAGATAAGGACAATTCTTGTTGGAAAATGATAACATTACCTTTGTCAGAAGAGATATCTTTATCCCATATAACAAATTGAATTTCAAAGGTTTCACATCCATTTTTTCAAAAAGTACTTACAGTTGCCTACAAGAAATGATAATAACATCAGCTTTCCCTCATTGTTATAAAATCACATTCTAAAAACATGTTTTTATTCTGTGTCAAAGTTTATGGTTTCACATGATTTAGAGGTCTTTTTAGCTTGGTTAACATTCCTGTGAATCTCTGCATGGAACAAGTGTCACTGTTCATGATTAGTGAATTGGTGAATGTATTTGAAAGCTAAAATACATTAGGGGTTCATAATTCACAGAACAGAATAGAATCATAAAATGGCTTGTATTGGAAGGGACCTTAAAGATCATCTAGTTCCAACCCCCCTGCATCGGCAGGGACATCTTCCACTATACCAGGTTGCTTAAAACCCAGTTCAACCTGGTCCTGAGCACTTCCAGGGAGGGGGCAGACACAACTTCCTTGGGCAACCTGTTCCTGTGTTTCACCGCCCTCACAGGAATGAATTCTCCCTAATGTCTAACCTAAATCTCCCCTCTACAAGCTTGAAACCATTTTTCCCTTGTCTTCTCACTATACACCCATGTAAAAAATCCTCTCCCAGCTTTTTTGTAGGGCCCCTTCAGATATCAGAAAGATGTTATAAGGTCAAATCATTATTTAGTTTAAAATATAAAATGCTATAAGATTTAAATAATTAAAAATTTGGATTCAGATTAATTCCTCTGTTACCATCAGTGGAGTTAATGTTGCTGAATCAGCACTTCTACTGGTGGTGCTAAGAAATGCTAGAAATGTTGGAAAGGGATTAGGTCATGTTTATCCTCCAGCTCTTCTTAATATATCTGCGACAGCCAAGACAGAGGGGTTAAGACAACCTGATTAGGGATGATAATTGGCCAATACATATGTGCTATAAAAACATCCAGGAAGGAGACGGATACACTGGAAAACTGAATTTATCACAAATGTGGTTTGGGTTTTTTTTGCTTTTTCATAGGGAACAGATTCAGGCCACAGTTTTCCCATGTCAGTACCAGTATTACATGACAGCATCAACTGTAGTAGGATAGGAATGACCTTACATTTATGGGTGAAAAGTACCCCTTTTACAGAGGACAACTGCAAGAGCTGTGTGCCTCTCAATGTTTAAAATGGATAGTAACAAATTCATTTTGTTAGTGTAACTGTGATGGTTCACTAATGTTTCATTTAAAATTCGTTTTTCTGTTTTACTCGGAAAGAACCTTTTTGCTGTTGAAAGTCCTTGTTATTTGTAGCCACTGGAATAAAAGAATGTACCACTGCAGGGATGATAAGGTACAGATTTTAATGATATTATACACATATTGCATTCAGAGAAATTTCATGAAATGTTTTTTGAAACATCTGGGTACTGCAAATGTATGGTTTATTGATCATAAAATTGATAAATGTGCTAATATTTTATAGGAGAAAGCTAATGTATCTTACAAATGACAACAAGACAAGCTGTCAGCTGCAGCTTTCATAGTTGTAATAGAATATTGGTTTTGCCTTTGGACCCTGCTGTTTGAAAGATTAAATGTTTCAGAGGCACACACTATAGTTCTTTTCAGAATGTGCTATCACTGATCATACTTAAGGAGATATTCCTTCAGCATGTTCTGGATGATGTTCACATTACATATTTGCTTGCTACTACCATGTGTTGAATGTTTGTGGAAAACCTTAGCTCAAATATTTGTGAAGATCCCAGGTTAAAACAACTGAAAGAAATGCAGGATATTTCAGTCAGAATAAACAGAAAACATGAGGAAGCTTAAAGTGCATATAACAAGTAATTTATGAATCAGAATGCAGAGATGCAAAAACTGACATAAATAATTTATCATCCTATTATTACAATAAGAACAGAAAGGGCAATAGAGACTTCACAGAGGACATGAATCAAAACTTCTGCCTGAGAAAGCTTGCAATATAAATTTTAGAAGACGCATTGTGTGTAATAATGAATAACTTGGAAGGGTTGAACAAGGATTACATTTGATTGATCCCATGTTCATCCTATATAGACTCTGTAAATTATTTATTTTATAATATATGACGTGAGTGATATTAAAAATAATAACTATTCTTAATTTCTCTGTTATGAAAAATAGTGAATAAGTTAATTTCCCACTGACTAAAAAAGAAAAGACAGATTTTCTTGAAAACTTTCACACATTTCCTTCTATAACTGCCCCAGGGTCACCCTTGGCTCCCAATTACTTGAATCCACCATGGAGCAGGTGACTCTTGTTGCTCCCTGACACTCATCCTAAAAGAAGCATATATAATAATGGAGGCAGAAGTGAGCAGTACAAGAGGAAAAAGAAACCACACTGAAGTTAGTAAGTATCAGAATAGATTGCTCAGAGATCCTCCACCTATGGTAATACTCAAAATTTGAGGAACTTTCTCTAGAGTTGGGATAGTTGTGCACTGAACACGACATAGGAGTAGATGACCTAGGAGTAGATGACCTTCAGAACTCTTTTGTAACCTTTTTTTTTTTCTGTTTCTGTGATCACTAAATGGATTCAGTATTCATGACTGGAAAGGTTTAAATAAGATATTGTGTGAGTCTGACCTCACTGATTTGTAATTGTCTCAAAGGAGCAATTTTAAAATTAATAGCCCTGGCTAGGATGGAGGACGTGGCTGGCCAGAGATGAGCAGGGAGTGACACCTCAGGATGCGATAAAACCTTCTGGATGGAGACTTCTCTTCTCTGAGTGCTAGCCTGCAATGCTGGGTGGTCCCTCCAGGCAGGACTGAGACACCTTGATTGTACTTGCTAAGTACCTGGCTAAGGAGGCTGGAACAGAGTAAGGATGGTGACAGGAAGAAGATAAGAACTGATGACTGGGTGGAGATTACTCCCTTTTCCTGAGGGCCAACCTTCAATGCTAGGACTCCCCTGGAGGCATGATTATGTGCCTGGCTACAGTGGCTGGAACAGAGGAGGAATGGCACCTGGAAGAAGATAAGAATTGGTGACTGGGTGGAGGACTACACCCTTCTGCTCCCCTCCAGGCAGCCTGCCTTCCAACGAACCTGGCTGACTGACATCTGCCCCTTTGGAACAAACGGGACTCAGGTGTGTATATGGCTGTCCATGCTTTGGTTTTGTTGTCTCTTGACCCACCGCCATTCCTGCATCGGACCCTGTCCAGGATCAGCACCATCCTGAAGAAACTCGCTGGACAGCCGGACCCCTGGTGGTGACTTTCTATCTCTCTCTCTCTCATTCTTCCCACTTTCTTACCCTTTATTTCTCCACTTTTCTCTCTCATTCTTTCTTACCACTTTCCTACCACTTTTTCTCTCCCTCTCTTATATCTTCTTTTCCTCTCTCTTTCTTTTGCCTGGCTTTATATTTTTGCCTCTGTAAATTGTCAAATAAAATCTGCTGCACCCAACCCTTTCTGCGGTTGGACTTTGTTTCACGGATTCAAAACAAAAATCAATTTTAATGTTACTCGGACTGTAACAGATATACACCAAGTCTTTAGCCTAGCAGTAGCTAACAGGAGGAGTGTTAATATGCATCAGGCTAAGCAAAAGATAAATTAACAGGTTGGTTAATGAAGTCCAAAAGAAAGTAAATTCTGGTGTTCCATTTGTGGCAAGTCAAATTTAGTTTAGTAACTGGACTAGATACCCCCAAATATTCTTCTGACTTCTAAATATATCATCTAGTCTCTGCTATACATAATTAACTATGTTATGATGTTTTTCAGGCTTCATTAATGGAATTACTAGGAGCAAATATTGAACCCATTTTATTAATAGAAATTCTCTTTACTTTAATATTAGCTCCAAGACTTCCTGCACTTTACAGATCACAGAAAATCCATCTTAATAAATAGATAATAAAATAAAAATATTAATTGAATTTTAAAAGGAGTTTTATATTGAGAATTTATAAATTAACCAGCTTAAACAGTTTTACTGGTAGAGTGACAGATTTGGTATGTTTGTGAATAAATATTAGTGTAAAACTTTTATGAATCCTAGTATTCTAGGCCAACCAAATGTCAAATGCTTCCACACAGAAATATGAATGACTGTAGGTCTATTTCCTGATAAATCCATTAAATTTATCCAGGAAAATAGACACGATAATTTAAGATTAGTTATTTTATTCTCTGTATAACTAAGAGGTACAAAGTGACATTCCAGCATATTTAAAATATTCAGTTATTCAATCTGACCCCAAGCAGCTAAAAAAAATTTTTAAAATCTTCCATTTTCATGGTTTTAATAGGCCTCTGTTGTTGAATTCCTGAGGCTGGAAAATTATTGCAAATAATTAGAGATAGTGACCAACACAAAACTCTGAATTTCACAGGAGTGTTACAACGTCTAATTCCATTTTCAGAACTCAGTTTTCCTGAGAGACATAATTTCTAAAGTTTAAATTGAGGTTTTCGATTTATAATATTGAGAATTCTATAAAGCTTTAAATCCAGGACAAAATGAACAGTTTCCAGAATTCTTTGAAACAATATATTAAAGCAATTTTATAATTCCACAAAATTCATTTTAAATTTGATGTAAGCCAGGTAAAAATGTTATTTCATTGCTCAAAGAAAGAAAAAAGATCAAGTCAGCTGACTTGGGGTCATCAGCCACAGGTGGGAACTAAAATTTTGAGTTTGCAGAGACCTAAATGTGACACTAATTTGAAGTAGCATCATTTTACAGGAGATGTAGTTGCACTTTTCAGCATTGCCAGGAATACTTAATCTATTCCATCACTTCGCATCCTGCAGACATTAGCCCTGCTACCTGCTAGACCACTGAGATGATCCTGCTTTATTAGCCCCACTGTTTTAATTCAATTGCTTCCAAGACCTCAGCTGACGTTTCCATGTGATATTGTACTGCTCTACATTGCTGCATTAGGAAGCTCAGATACATCTGAGAATTACATAGCTCAGTTTAAACATAACTTTTGGATACTACTTCCCATTCAGTACAGAAGAACTAAGGAAACACAGCTGACTATCTCTACTACTTTGCCCAAGTGGAAATTTTTAAGATTCAAAAAAAGTTAACAATAGTAACTGTGATTTTAAAGTATATGTAAGAAATACCAAGCTTTTTCAATGATAATGTTGATTATATATATATTTTACATACACACATATGTGTAATCATTGGAATCTGTAATTTCTTTTATGGTTTCCTCCTCTGGTGAGGTCAGTAACTGACATTTTATTCCTGTGCACTTTCACTTTTTGTCTGAAGTTTTCTAGCAAACTGTTGGAAAAAGGTGCTGTGGAACTGACCCTTCTGAGTGTCTGGAAGATGGTAAACAGTATGCTGATCTTAGACTCCCTACTGAAGTTATCTTTTTCTGATCTAAAAGCAAGAAGGGTCTGATACCTACTGTCAGTAAATACTCAAAGTTCAAGAGAGCCATCTTGCCAGAGACACACTTGTCTTCACTTACTATTTACAGAGCTTATTAAGGTGTTGCATCATTTCCTATACACCATTTTTTTTCTTCAATGTAAAATGTACATGAACATCTAACCCAGCAATGAAAATCTGAAGGAAGATAGGTAACCTTTTTAAGCACTGTAGTACTGTACCTCACAAGCCACTCAGTCTATTTTCTGTGTTTAGAAAATATGAAAATGAAAAACAAGGTCAGAATGCAAATGTTATAAAAGTAGATATAGGGCAGCATGAAAAAATCCACAGCTATGAAAAACCTAAAGAAGCTCTACTTGAACAAGCAAAGATGAATAATAATTCATAGCTAAAAGGAAAATATTATTTGTAAAAGCATAATAAGCTGGCAGCTGGGGAAGTCTATCAGTCAGCCTTTCATACCCAGTTGATTCATGAATCAAGAAGAATTGTAAACTCACTAGAAGAAGGAGGTCCTTGAAGAAAATGAGCATACCCTTAAATTTTTATTCTAAGAAAGAAGAAGGAGACTTATTCCACTGAGGTCAGCAAAAGAAAACAGATGTGTAAATAACTCCATATCTTAAAGGAGAAATTATGTGGCATACTATGAAAGTGCTGCCAAAATATGCTTTGTCTTACTTTACTTTGTAATAGATTTGAAAGTGAAATTACAGAACACAAGGACACGGCTCATGGTCTTACAATGATTTGAAAAACTAAAATTGAAAACAGTATTAAAAGAAATTTAATGTGGAAATAGTCTATAAATTTAATCCAGAGATTATACAAGTTTTTGCAAGATTTTTCTTTTAATTTCAATTTTTTCTATTTGATACAGTTAAAAAAATTGTCTTCTTATGAAATTTCTATTTTGTGTTGAAAACTTCAATAAGAAACACATATGGACATTTCATCCTTGTATTTCTTCCTTATAATCAGTCACTTCAACACTTCAAGTTCAAATATGCAAACTTGATTGAAACTTAAGGAACTAAGAAATGCCATATTGCAGGTTATAGTCACAACAAATTAATGATGATACAATTTCTTTCTCTGTGTGACATACTGAAACAATTGATTCTTATACTTTTAATATTCAGTTTGTTTCCTGTAGTTAACAAACAAACAAAACCCCACAACCAACCAAACAAAAAATCCCACATAAAACAGATATCAGGAGACATGTGGATAAGATTTTCAAACCACAATTTTTGTGCTGCTGCATTGTTCAAGGAGAGAAAGCAGAAAGGAAGCTGTCTCAAACCAATTTATGCAAGTAAAAGAGTAATGAAAATGCTAGTAAATTATATATCTTCAGGCCTGAAAAATGCAACAGAACAGCACTCTTGTTCCCTAATAGATCTTTTGAAGCCTGTCTTACACAATATTCACATGTTACTCAACTCTACATCAAGTAGAATTCCCATATTTGACTGCTTAGGACAGCAAAGGTAACACTGGAAGAATGTCTTAATTGTTACTTTTTTTTCTTTTTACTCTGGTGAAGTCATAAAGGCAGTGGTGTATGGCATGTCAAAATGTTACTCTTAAGAAAGCATTTTTCAACCAACATTTCTGCTGAAGACAGCAAATATTGCCCATTTGAAAACAGCTTCTAACATAAAGTTAGAGGCAAAGAAAGCATGATTCTGCTTTTCATACATAGCAGAAAATGCTTATTTTAATGTGTTTTTTTAGGACAGGAAGAAATAAATGCCAGCTAGGTAAAAGATTCTATCCTGACACTGATAGTCAACTTACTATTACTTATATAAGAAAAAAAAAAACCCAACATATTAATGGCTCTTCAAGAGACAGTATGCTATTGTACTAATGTGATTCCATAATTTTTGACCCCCAGGATAAGAAGGGACTTGGAACTCTCAGGGAGACAGTGTTCCCAGAGCTCAAGTACATGTCATCCTCATGAATCCTTAAAAGAATTTAGATTATTCTGGTTTAGCTAACAGGTAACATAGGCTGAAGTGGTGGTCCTGCTTCTTCCTTGCTTGCTCTGAAGTTTCAGGAAAAAGTCAAAATAATGATGGTGGATCAGCACAGTATATTCAAAGATTCACAGTTATTTATTTAATTAATTATTATTATTAACTATTTTATCAAGATATATTAAAAATAATATCTGAATGCATATTGTATTGCCCCGTTATATTATACAATCTGTTAAACTGAATTCCTGAGAAATTAGAGAGAACACAGACATTAGGAACAAAAATTTGAATAGGTTCTATGAAGCTAACCTGACCAAAAGTAACAGGAAAGTTGATCGTGGCTTTCCACCAAAACAGGAAATTTGATAAACAGTCTAGTTTTACAAACATCTAGTTTATAGATTCCCATTGTAACTGCTCAGCACACAGGACACTGGTGAAGTGGGGAGGAAAGAGCCAAAAAATGGCATCTCACTATGAATGAGGATTTTGTAATTTGTTGTCAGGCGAGCACCATATCCATGTAAAACAAGTTTCATATGGGGTAGTACACCACTGGGAAAAAAAAAATTTCAAAAGCACAGAACTGTCTTTATACATAAGTAACTCTGTAAGATAACAAAAATAAAGGAAAATAAGGAAGGAGAAAGGCAGAAGGAAGGGTTGAAATGTGCCAGTATTAATTCAGAGGGCTCAGAAGCAACTGTAGAAGTGTTTCGTTAATGTTGTGAGTTTTGAATGAGGCTTCTTCTCATCTTTGTATTATTTTTAATGCCTTCCCTTGGTTTTCTGAAAACTAAAAAACAAGAAGGAAAAGAAAGGAGGAAGCTTTTATGAAGCTGTAGATGTACATTTTCATATAGCAATGTCATGTAACTTATTAAATATTCCATAATTAACAACAGAATAGTTTATGGGGCAAAAATTTTGGTTTCTAGAACAAAGAGTTTTGAGTGAGAGCAATAGTATTGAGGACAAACCTCAACCTGGGTATGTAAGTGCAGATGTTCACAGAAGGAACTGAGCAATGACAGAGTAATGACAGCCAGTGATGCAGAACTATTTGAGAGACTCAAGCTAAAAAGGCCAAGGGTTAAGGCAGTTCAGCCAAGAAAATAGTGTTGCAAAGGTCACAGTTCAGTGTGTTCTGTTCAAAATGACAAGAAAAACTATGGGCATGAGTAGTAGAACGACGAGGGAAGTCTCGAACAATCAATGTGATTGATAATCAAGCTTCAAACTTTATTGCGCAGTTACAATGCTTATATAGTGCTCTGTGTGACCACACCCCAGCCACCACACACCAACAAAACTTATTACTGGACACCCGGTGTGTTTACCTATAGAGAACGAATCCCAGATGTTCAGGGACGGTAGTAAGGCCCCATATAATTGGCCTTAGATAAGGAGTTCTGTACACAGACATGGACTTGTGCACACCCCAATTCTAGGGCATTCTACAGCATTCTGCAACAGGCATGGGATCCAGAACCCCTTTATTTCACTACACAAAAGGTGTACAAACAAAAACAGGAGGGGAAAAAAAAAGAACATTGAAGGAATATAAGAGAGTTACAAAAAAAATTAATAAACAATATACCATTTATAAATTAGTACATCCAAGAAAACCGTTAATATATATGGATGACCACTGCTTCTTGGACAGAGTGCAACACCAGGCCACAGAGGTGAAGAACTGGAGAATCTTTCATATGAGAAAAGGCTCAGAGAGTTGAGGTCATTGAAGCTGCAGACGAGAAGGCACAGGGGCATTTTATCACACAGTGTGTATACCTCATGGGAGAAAATGAAAAAAAGGTAACCAGACACACCTCAATAGTGCCTAGTAACAGGAAAAGAAGCAATGACCATGCATTTAAACACATGAAATTCTATCTAAACACCAAAAAACCCTACTTTTTTTGGTGATCAAACACAGGAATGGGTTTTCCAGAGATACTCCTGAGTCTCTTTGAATACATCGAAAGAGATATTCAAACCCCTATTGGACTCATCCAGGCAACATGTTGTAACTGATGGGTCTAGATGATCTTGGGAGGTCCCTTCCAACCTAGAGGATTTTGTGATTCTATGGGTTAGTCAGTCAACTGTGCAATTGAATCAAGTGCAGGTTTGACTTCATCTGTATTGTGCCAACACCAGTATCACAGTTTTAGCCAATAAATGGGTGACAGATGCTTGCAGTTATGCCTGCACTACGCTCCCAGGGGAAAATAAAAGGGGAATGAGGGAGAGAGATTTTAAGGTTGAAAAAAACCCCAAACCAAACCTAGTAGAGGTTGAAATAAAACTGCTTAAGATGGTTAACAGTAAATATATGTGAATATATAACCCATACTCCTCAGCTGGTAATTAGGTCCTGACTAGAAAAGTCCCAAACTGGACTCGGGATGCCTGAGTCCAAGGTTCTGGTGAAAGCCACCTTGGAGTGGCCACACTGCTCCTACTCAGGAGACAGGGGAAGGTTACCTGTCTTGGTATGCAAGATTCTTCTCCAACAAGAAAACAGGATACAGGAACAGCAGCAGCACATGGAGAGACGATGAACAAACAGACCTGAAACCAGATGGAAAACCATATAGAGAGGTCAGGAGGGGGGTCCTTGGGAACATTTTTTACTGAGCACCATTGGAAGGAACACTGTGATTCGTCCACATCTTCTTTGTTCTTTCTTTCTTCTTTCTTCTTCCTTCTTCTTTCTTCCTTCTTCCTTCTTTCTTCTTTCTTCTTTCTTCATTCTTCTTTCTTCTTTCTCCTTTCTTCTTTCTCCTTTCTTCTTTCTTCTTTCTCCCTTCTTCTTCCTTCTTCCTTCTTCCTTTTTTCTTCCTCTTTTCTTCTTCTTTTCTTCTTCTTCTTACATCCTTGAACCAGTGCTCTTCAATGGAGACCAGTTTTATGTCAAGAAGAAGCCTTAGGGCAAAGACCCAAATCCAGCTATAATTTTTGGACTATTCCTTGATAGTTACTCCTATATTTAAAATAGTTTTTAACCCTTGTAAACAGATTCTGGTGCCAAGAATGAAAATATCACTTTTCATTTTATCTTCTGTGGTGTGAAGTAACATGCCTGGACTTAGGGGTTTCCCTCTGAATCCTTCTTTTTGCAACATGTACACCCGCAAGTATCTGGGATTTGGAGGTTTTCCTCTCCAGTTTCCTGGATGCAACTGGTACCAATGGGTTTCCCCAGTGCAAAAGAATCCCTGCACGACCTTTGGCTGTGAGTGACTCCCATAGTTTTGTGTGTGAGACATTAGAGATCTCTTCATCTATATAGCAGTCAGAAGTTATTTGCCTTTGAGCAAAGTGAGCCAAAACGAAATGCCTCCAGTAGTTGCATGTGCAGATGCAGAGTCTTTAACACTGGTGCACCCTTCACATACATGGGCCACACTTACCCCATTTTATGGGTATGAACAACTCGGCTTTATGAATGTATACATTAGGCATTGTCTCCTGCCATGTGAAATGAGTCTTGTGTGTCCAAGAAATCTGATACAACAGTGGAAGGGAACATTAGTTAATTACTCAAAAAAATATTTCATTGCAAGCTGACAATTGCACTCTCAAACTTGCAGCACATTTGTGCTGAGAATATGCCAAAGAAGTGCAATAATCAGACAGAAAGCTATTAAACATATTCTCCATATTTAACATAATTTCCTACAACACCATGCTGTACCTGTTCTTGTTCCAGACATAGAATTTATATACTGGTTTCTCTGTTCCTCATCCATTAAAAACTAGCAATAGTGTTTGTATCAGGTTTTGTTGCAAAGCCTGTTATTCAGCCTTCTCCAAAGGCTCTCTAAAGAGATTTTGAAGCTTTTGTTATTCAGAACGATTTCTCAGTCATTTTTCTTTCACTCTTTAAGGACATAGTGATACAGTGGCCTTTTCCCCCTATTTGTGATAAACATAGCTTTCTGTTAAAACAGAAGCTGATTTTCTTCATGGCAGCCTGTGAATATTGAAAGCATTGCCCTTGACCAAGAGTTAGCAGTAAAAGTAGAAAAGAGTGCACTCAAAGCCTTTGGGACAACAGAAAGAGCAGGTTACAGAACATCACTACTGGCAGAATGTAGACTTGTATTCTTCTGTAACATCACTGCCCTTACGTGAAACAATGTAATGCTCTCCTCTTGAGCTGTATGCTTGAGCCTGGTCACTCAGCCTCCAGAAAGATAGAGAAGAAATAGCTAAAATAAACTTATTTGCAGTTAGTAGATTAAAACCTGTTTAGACTGTGATATGGGAAAAGATTTGAAACAAATTAGGGCTATATCTTTTAGGGAAATTATTAACAAGAAGCATGATAAGAGGTTATTTATGAAACAATGAAAGGTACCAAAAAGGAAGAGTTGTTTGTATTTCTGCATATTACAAAAGTAAGGGATATGTCCTGGAACTAGAAAAACTAAACTGTAGAAAAAAAAAATATATATATATATATTTAAACATTTGATTAACATGTAGAACTCACTTAAAATATGTAGTTTTAGACCCTACCATGTCAGGGAAAATCATATGTGTGGTGCAAAGTAAATATCCAAATTAAAAAGGCTGCCTAAATTTGTCTAAGTTTTGCCCAAGAATAAAACTTGTTTAATACTTAAACTAGTAATAAATTATTAAACTCTGTGAAAGGTTCCATCCTGATTTTGATGTGATCAGTCTTTGAATGTCTATGCCTACTGAACATGGTTGCTAGGCAGAAAAATACAGATCTAAAATGGGAACCTGGTATGTTTTTAGGGCGGGAACATGATAAGATGTCAGTTTGGATTTGGTAGTAGATTTGTGGAATCAAATATCCTCTTCCTTCAGTTAAAGTGAAATACTTAAAGAATTTCCCCAATGGAATTTTTAGTACTGAAAGTTGTCTCATAGAATGATGGAATCATAGAATCATTGAATAGCTGGGGTCAGAAGGCACCTTAAAGATCATCTTGTTCCAACCTCCCTGCATAGGCAGAGACATCTTCCACCAGACCAGGTTGCTCAAAACCCCATCCAACCTGGCCTTGAACACTCACGGGGTGTCATCAGCCACAACTTCCCTGGGCAACCTGTCTCACCACCCTTACAGGAAAAAATTACTTCCTAATGTCTAACTTAAATCTCCCCTCTTAGGTTTGAATCCCTTTTCCCTTATCCTCTCACTACACACCCGTGTAAAAAGCCCTATCCCAGCTTTCTTGGAGGCCTCCTTCAGACACTGCGATGTTTCTATAAGGTCACCATGGAGCATCCTTTTCAATAGGCTGTATAGCCCCATCTTCAGGTGGGATCTCACAAGAGCAGAGGGGGAGAATCATCTTCCTTGACTGACTGTCTATGCTTCTTTTATTGCATCCCAGGAACTAGTTGGCTCTCTAGGCTCCAAGTGCACAATGATAGCTCATGTTGAACTTCTGGTCCACCCCCACCCCCACATCTTTTTCCTCAGGCCTGTCAAAAATCCTATCTCTTCCCAACCTATATTTCTGCATGGAACTGCCTTGACACAGATGCAGAACCTTGCACTTAGCCTGTTGAACTTCATGCAGTTTGCATGAGTCCAATTCTCAAGCCTGTCAAGGTCCTTCTGGATGACATCCCTTCCCCTACCATATTGACTTCACCACATGGTTTGTTGTCATCAGCAAACTTGCTGAGGGTGCATTTGATTCCAGTGCAATTCGATTTGATTCAATGCATTGGTCCACATTGCCAACAAAGATGTTAAACAACACTGGTCCAAGTACTGACCCTTGAGAAACACCACTCCTTACACATCTCCATTTGGACACTGAGCCACTAATCACAACTCTTTGGGTGTGACCATCCAGCCAGTTCCTTATCCAATGAGTGGTCCATCCACTGAATCTCTATTGTCCCAGTTTATAGATCAGAATGTCGTGTGGAACAGTGTCAAATGCTTTGCCCAGGTCCAGGTGGGTCATGTCTGTTGCTCTGCCTTTGTTCATCAAGGCATACTTAAGCATACAGCATACAGGCAGGATCAACTGTATCTATGTCATTTTTCTCTGTACACTACTATACTACAAAGTGATCATAAGTCCGCATTGTAATGCCAACGAAAAAAAAAAAAAAAGAAAAAAAAAGTTATACTCTGAGTTATAAATGGTTTTAAGAAAAATCTCCAGTTTGGTTTGCATTTAAAGTCAACTAATTCTTTCCAAAGAGACTGGTGGAAGGCAGCGGGTGATCTGATGCTAGAAAATATGGCCTAAGTAGAAAAATAGTTGAATGAATTTAGTTTAAAGAACAGAAGTATTTAATGAGTCTAGAATACCTTTTCCTTGCAGCTACTTAAAAGATTTATTTGAAAAAGGGGAGACTATTAGAAATCTAATTTAAATTATTATTTTTCATTATTCAATTTATATTTTTTCTATAATATTGTCCTAAAAGTCTCATTTGAGTAAAAATGCTCTGGCTTATTAATGTCCGAAAATCCTTGAGATTTCAAAGCAAAACAATGAAGACTCTTATTTGTTAGGCTAATTGAATTGGCTTTCTATATGTTTAAATAATAGTGTTATAAACCACAAACGAACGAGTCAAGATAGAAAGACTAATTGCTTTCCATTAACAAATAATAATTTCAATTGGATAGTGAATGAAAATATTATGTACCTATATGTATATTTTAGAAATAATTATCAGAACAGATTGAATTTCAGAACCTGCATTTTTTAAGCTGATAAAGTTTGATGATGTTAAAACACATCATCATATCATGTTTCATATTCTGTGAATAAAAATTATTCCACTGAAAACAAAACATCTCATTCTTCTTTATCAAGCATTTCCATGTGAGCCTCTTTGTTAGAATTCTGATCAGAGCTATTTAATTTTAAAAATAGCTTTGTAATTCTCTAAGAACCATCACAGTACAAAGTATCTCAGAATACAAATGGAAATGCCTATTGACTAGTTCTCTCTGGACATTACCCTTAAAAACCAGTATTTTTAGTTTTAACAAGTGTACACTCATGTAAATAGTATTACAAATTGCTTAAAGAAATAACAAAAAAAAAGTAAAATAAAATATGTGAAATCATAATTTCCTTTTCACAACAGAGGAGAATTAAGCAATACTGTCAACTATTTAATTCCAGAATTTAATATTTGATGTGAAGAGAAAGTCAATTGTTTTGGATCATTTGACTGTTTCAGTATCTGAAGATAGCAATGCAATAGCTTTTGCGAGCTTATTTTCTAACTGTAAAGCTAATGATGTAAAAATAAGTAAATTCATCACTTGCTCACACCATGTGGGTTGGAAAAACCTAAGTCTGGTGTTCTAAAAGCTGGATGTTTTTTTTTAAGGTAGTAATATGCTCTATGATCAAGACAAGGAAGGTAAGCACCAGTGGAAACTTGCATATGAACACTTCAGTAGTGATAAAATCAATTGCTGTATTGTGCAGCTCCTTTTCCCCACATTGAATGTATTTGTAAAATAACACTTGACTTTAGGAGATAAAAGCTGGTAAAAGTTAGGGAAGATGAATCAGCATTTAACTTTTTTATGATTAATCTGTGTTCTTTGCTTCAAGAAATTTAAAACGTATTCACACAAAGTTCATAGAAAATAAATTTGTTGGTATTAAAATTAAGAAATACTCCATAAATGCAATTACTGTTGGATGATAAAATATTCTTGGATATCTGTTTAAGCTATCACGGGTTGACTAAGTTCTCTTTTTCAGCTGAGCTAAAATGTCTAATGAGTGTGCATGCCAATTGCCCTTGGCAAATATATGACTGTGATTTGACTTAAGTCAAGCAAGACAGTAAGACAGTCTATACATTTTGGGGCATAAGTTAAGTGCATGCCCTACAGTATTCAACTACCAGCCCACTTACAAATTATCCTGTATCAACCAGTTAAATGAGATGGCAGAACACTACGGATCACAGATCTGTTGTCTACGTTTTCTGAAGACAAAACTTGGCCAAACTTCAATTTTCATTCTTCCTCTTCCAGGCTTCCTATCACACTTCATACCTCCCCAGGTAAAAATTCCTAAGAGCTTTACAGCTGAGAAGGAAGTCTGATGGTTTTTACAGCCATGCAACCCTGGTGCCCGTAGAATGCAGGAACAGGACCCAGAGAGCAGCCTGAGCTCATTCCTGAACATGAGTAGTTGATTGCAACTTCATTATATTCAGTGTAAACTGGAAAGTCCATATCTTTGAGCCCAATGTTCCCACAACAGCAACACATAAATAGGACAATACATAATAAATTCATTGAAACAAAGACAAAATAAATAAAAAACATAAATAGTGTGGGTATAAAGTGGCATGGAAAATTGTAGTGATGGGAACCATATGAATGAGTCTGTAGTAAATAAGCTTGCTCTACACTGCTTCGTTTCTCAAGCTGAAACATGTATCTTCCAACCAACTCTATAGATAAAGGTACACGAATATTTTTACCTACCTGCAGTGCTGTTTCCATGATTCATTTTCATATCATCTTTTCTAAATCTCTCTTTAATACCTTCTACTTCTCTTTAGCTGGTGATTGACTTAGCCCTTAAAGTGTTTTCTGAAACTAACATAAGAATGGTGTATAAAATTAGATTGTTTTGCACAGCCCCATTGAAATATTATTTAGATCTAAAGCATACGACTGGGTTTTCTTTTCAAACTGATTTATCTCTTGCAAGCAAGAAGCATATGTGGAAGAATGGATTACTTTGAGACAGTAATAAAAGAAATACATATAGATAAAAGAAACACATATAGTTAAAAGAAACTTCACACGCATGCTTGTAGAAGGAAAAGCTTAAGCCTTGTATGTTGCTATAAACTGGTTGGGGCATCCACTACCTATAAGACATTAGTTACAGAGGCCTTCTGAGTAGAGAAAACCAAAGAGGAAGAGAAAAACAATTTCTGTAAATGCCCAAATTAAAATGATCACTATAAAATGATAAAATCACAATATATTTCAGGAATTTGTAACCCTCCTACAAGTTTCTAGTAAAGGAATGCTTTAGTTAAAAAGTGATCCATGTTTAAGCCTTGTCTAATTCCTATTGTAAGTGCTTATCAACTAGCTTGGGGTTTTTTTGTCCCTTAAGCATACTGTTACCTATTCATAAAGCTGAGGATGTCTGAAGTTCTGGGGAATTTACTATTAGGAACCACAGGGAGAAGTCAGAAGAGGCAAAGATGTGCATGAGTCATATTCTGGTGTTGGTCTAGCTCTGGCTGTTTCATGCCTCACTAAATGGCACTGCCACCTATAGACTCCAGCCTTAAAAGTGTTCAACTGGGGGATGAATAATTATGGTGATCTCTTGGTCATTTACAAGTCCGTGTGAAAAATAATCTCATAGAACAAAGATGGTAAAAATCTTTAATACCAAATGTAAAATTGAATAGGATTTGGACATTAGAATGATTCTCAAGAGGAGCTAAAGGCTGTCTCTATTTTATACACTGAAAATAGTGATGGTGGTGTGACACAGCAGACTAAATCAACTTAGAGATTAACCAAACCATTTTCATACATCCTACTTTTCTCATTGAACATTCTATCATCCTGCTGCAGTGTCTATGTCTTATGCAATAAAAGATGAAAGCTGTTGTTCTGATTGTTTTTCAAGACATTTACTATTTTCCTGCTGATATCAGAAACAAAAAATGCCACAATACTTCTTTGTTTAGAATATGATAGATTTGACCTGCAGTGATAAAGCTCATATTAGTGAAATTCAATCTAATCATATTTTACCAGCATCAGCATGTTGAAAATTTGTAAGATTAATTTTAACACATGTAAGTACATGTGAGAATCTGATCTCACTGAACTCTCTGCACAGCTGGACCCCTGGTGGTGTCTCTCTCATTCTTTCTTTCCACTTTCTTACCCTTTTTCTCCACTTTTCTCTCTCTCTTATACCTTCTTTTCCTCTCTCCCTCTTTTGCCTGGCTCTTTTGCTTGTATCAATTGTCAAATAAAGTCTGCTTGTACCTGACCCTTGTATGGTTGGACTTTGCTTTGTGGATTCAAAACAAAAATAATTTTTAATTTATTAATAACAGTACAAAACAGTACAATCCTTCCCTTTCATTTGAATCATTGCAAGATTAATGTTTGAAAAAGAGAAATACATTTTCAGAAAGATGAACATGTTCTGTAGAATTTCAACATACAGTTTCATTCTGAATGGAGCAGATGACTAATTGTAAGTGCTTAAATAATTTCTATAGGTATACTTCTGAAAAAAAAAAAACAAAACGTGGCAGCTCCCACAATTCAAATTTGTGAGTAACTGTCAATATAATTCAGGAAGAGTCCCAAGATCCCTTAGTTCATATATTTTGCTACTTGATATTTTTTTAACATTTGTAAACTGGAAAAAAAAAAACCCTAAAGAGTTTAATAAGAAAAAATTTTATATTAATCAAAGAGGGAAAAATGAAATAGTAAAACAGAAAAATCAATCAAATCAAATCAATCATTCAAATAAAACTCAATTAAAAGATATTTTGGAATAAGATCAGATGACCATTATAGAAAATAAAAAACACTAACTAGTTTGTTTTTCTCAAATCTAGAAGAATGGATGTAGCCATAATGTAATAAAACAAAAAAACAAACAATACAAAAAACAAAAGGAGAAGGATAGGATGCAAGAACTAAAAATATCATAATAAAATCACAGGAGTTAACATTCATTTATTCCAGCCTTAATCTGAAGGAAAACTAGTTCAATGAAAATATTCTTTAGAATAAATAGCTAAAGAGTAAGGATAAATATAATAATATAATGAAGGAGATAGATTTCTATATGAACATCTGATGAAAAGTTTGGAGTAACAGATTTTACCTTATAAAATAGAGTACAAGAAATGATGAAAACAGGGTGGGCAATGGAGGAGGTAGTGAGCCTGTGGCAGAAAAGGGGACAATGTCCTAAAGTATTTCAGCATATTTACAGGATTTTCAGACATTGTCCTATGGCAAATCTGTGTTTGTATCACTGACCTTTCTCCTGGAATAAAGTTCCTTTCCTGTCCTCCTTTGCTAAACATTACCATGTAATGCTGGGAGGCATTACATGGTAAACTGGACAAAAGATCAGATTGCTACATTCCTAACGAGAATTTTTGGAGCTGCATAAACCAGAATAAAATTGTAAAAGACAAAAACTTGGGCCTGCAGATAGTGAAGTAATCAAATTTGAAAAATTAAACTCTCAAATAAATTGTATGTGTTGATCTAGTTCTGGATTGGTCATTCACTTCAAATGCCAGAAAACATGAAATACATTACAGATTAGAGGTATCATGAGCCAGTTTTAAGGTAGCTGTTTTACCACAACAATACCCCCCAACAATAATTACTAATGACAGGCAGATACAAAAAAAAAGTCAAACAAAATCTAAAAGGCAAACAGATTGACCTTAGTTCACACATGAAATAAATTGTTTGGTTTGGCTTGGTTTGTTGGTTTTTTGTTTTGGGTTTGGTTTTTTTTTTAATGCACTAGCTGAGTTTTCAAAATTCTCTTGAAAGCTTTTTCGAGTGTTTCCTCAGTTCCCCTGTGTGATCATTATGGGTCTGCCTATGTTATCATCAAAAAGCTCACAGCTCCCAGTTTATGTTCTGTAATTCATATCAACTGAGATGAGGGGAAAGATAAGTGTGTGTTCAGCCCTGGCTCTTCTTGGTTTAACAAAGCAAGCTGTTCATACAGACTACAACAAATCCACAGCATTCTCCAACAGTAATTTAGTTGAGGTTTGAAACCTGAATAGGTTATCCACCATAACCAAAAGAACCCTGACAGATTTATGATGTTTCCATAAGAAAATAATTGTAATATATGATAGTGTTTTATTTAATACATTTCTATGTTGAGCCAGTAGTGTAATTTCTTTTATTCAGTGTTGTTGAAAAGAAGATGTTTTTATTTTCTCCATGTTTCTGTCTTGTGAGATAGTGTTGCAAATGTAAGAAAGAACTGAGGAAATAATTGATGTTTGATTTGGACTTGAAGTGCACAAACCTGGAGCACAGGTGCTATTTCTTATTTCTGGACTCAAGCCACTTCTTCCCTTGCATGTACTCCTCTTTCTGTGGTGATCTAAGAATGGTGACATATTTTCTTGCACAGATGCAGCTGATATTGATTGACAAAAGGAGCTTGGCTATTATAGTTATGCTGTTCCTAGAAAAGATGCTTGCTAAATTAAATATTCCCTATAAGGATCTTAGAAAAAGTATAATTTTATAAATATCTTAAATCAGTATAGGAATCAGTATATGTAAATACTCTAATTTTAACTATATCTCAGTTTCTTCACTAAAATTTTAATAATCTTGTTTTCATACCCTTACTAGAAAGGACTGTGTAGTTTGTCATGTGTGCATAATCATTTATGTCATTAAGAGGAAAAGAGTAATCAAATAATTTGAAAAATACTGAGGGAGATGCAGTACTCAACTTTAAATACAGCCTAGCATTATAGTTGCTGTTTAACAGCACTTCACTCCTCTCGTACTGGAAATGCAGTGAAATGCAATCAGACATGACTGGATAGAATTATGAAAAATCCTCTGCTTAATGGTTATCAAATTTGAACAGAAGCTTTTCTATAAAACTATTTCAGTGTCACATCCTAAAGGTAGGGATTACAGATAAACTACTGTCTGTGAGACTGTATTTGATATATTAAAGGGGACAAATATTAGTCCAAGGAAAATATGGTCAGAAATTCCAAGCTTTGGGATTAGCTATGCATTTTTTAAATGCATGATATTTGAATTCCAAATTTTATTTTCATAACAGAACACATGTTCTATGCATTGGTTTATGCAATAGAGTATAGTCAGTGGATTACTTTCAGACCAGACTGGTTTAGTCTGCAATGATTATAGAATTGTGGACAGAAACTGCCTGATGTACTCTGAAATTTAAGTTTATGGTTTTGCTTATATTCTATGAAAATATGCCAAAGCTAGATTCTGGAGGAAGAAGATATTCAATGAATGAAAAAAAATGATTGCTAAAATAGAATATTATTGGGGATTTTGTTATTATTTGGATTTTTGTTTTGAAAGCTCCTTTGAGTGTAAAAAGTCAGGTATACAACTCCAAAGAATACTTGTAATATGTAAGCTTTTTAAGGCAATAGTGAAAACTGGCATAGTGATGCATAACTCTTGCTGGAACCAAGGCCATGATTTTAGGGTGTTCGTGGGTGCTTCCCTTCCACTCCTTTCCCTTGTGGGAATGAGAATTGAACATTTAAAAAAAATATTTTCTAAATTAATTGCTGTAGTGACTCAATGATTCCTATATAGACACATTTATATTGTCATGCCTGAGAAAATAAAATCTACCCATCCATTTTAGCAGATTTTTTCTTTTGTCTTTGCCGGTGCTTGATTCCCTGAAAGCATACAATTATATCTCTCTTTTTAGTTGTAAATAAGTGATAACATCAGGAAAAAAACATGAAAATTGTTAAGAAACTCAAATAATTCTATCATAATTTGGCCAATATTTGTTCCTTTTACCAGATTCTGAATTTTGAGCCTCATTACTGAAAGATCCACCATCATATGTAACCCAAGTAAAATTATAATTTTAATCCAGATGTTTGGCCCAGCTGTGTCAATGCACACTTTGCTTCTTTCCTCCTAGAAGGCTCTGTAGTCACAGACTACTAGAATCATCATAGTTTATCATGAAGCAATATCAATATGTAATTCCCTGAAAAATAGCTCTGTCATTACTAGCTCAGGCTTGATCCCTTGCAAACTGAACAATATTACTCTAGCTGTCCTAGTGCCACAAAGAAAACTTTGTGACCCAGCAGCTGTTGAGAATGTTACTTGTAAAATCAGGATGCTCCATCTATTGCAAATTGTGTTGTGAACAGTTCTCGCCTGCTTTCATAAGTGTAGGAATAATATTAAATTTATTGTCACCATCAAAACATGTATAAATTTAAGTGGAGCACATAAAACTCAGTTTGAAGTATCATTTAATGCATGCAACAGCTGTTGAAAGCAGACATTTCTTGTTCTCCACAGTAGAGGAAGCAGGAAATGTAATGAATGATAGGCTTTTAAGGAATTGCAGTTTACTATAGACTCGGGAGAAGCTGGTTAGCATCCACAACTAATATATCTCAAAATATTCTGACTGCAATCATTTCAGATCTGCCCTAGCAATCAGTACAACCAAGCAACACATATGCAATATAGCAACTCCACAAAATATTTGCAATAAAAAGCTGGGACTAGGAAGAGCTTATTTATAAGTAAGAGGGTGATAAAAAGCTGTAGCAGCAAAGGAGCAAACCAATGAACTGGAAAAGAAACAAGGGAGAAGAAAAACAAGAAGCAGGGGGCTGGCAGATTTGTTGGGCAAGGAGACAGGATGTCTACAAGAGTGAGGGAGACACTGGAGAGATTGAGACAGTGGAAAGAGAACTCTCAGTATTCAGTTTCTAAGGATTAAAGGTTGTAAAAAGTTGGATGAAAGATTTTCAGACTTGTCTCAAAGTTCTTGTTCTTTGAAACAGCACTCACTTCTTAGCTGCTAGTTCCCCCAAGTTAATGTGCCAAGTTTCTGTCCCTGGAGAGGATCTGTTTTCCATCTGAAGCAATATATGTTGTTTGGCTACAAGAACTGCTTCAGAGAATCTGGCTTTCCACAACTTAGAGACCTTCCAAGATGCTGGGGTATATCCCAAAAAAGAGTTCTAGGAAGTATTATCATATTCATCTACTTACCATTATTAGATTTATCTTTTACCTTATTTTAGCCAAGACAGTAGAAGCCTGGGACAGTCCCAAAACATCTTGGTAATCCAAAACTTGAATATATCTGCTCCGCTGGAGTATGTATGGGACAAGTGCTCGGGCCAGACTTAATCACGGACATTAGCAAATTTTCAGTGTTTTTCAAGATATTTCCCCACAGTCTAGAGTTCAATGTTGCACAAAAATCTTTGTCCCAGGTCTGGCACCAATGATTAAAAATGGGAAAAAGCCAGATAAAACATAAAAATAAATGTCACATTTAAACATAAGAAGAAACATCACTCTCTGTCCTGAATGAAACCAAACCAAACCAAACCAAACCAAACCGAAACAAAAACAAAGGGATCCTTAAGGATATGTTTGTTCTTGGGTGGGTTAGATGGTAGATGTATCTATGATCTATATAGCCTATATACATTATGAGTGTTAGTACTAGAGTGACTGAAGTGGATCCTCTGAAAGAAACTGAATGTCATCATGTATCTTCTTATCTACCTAATCTTGCATAACTTTTTCAATAATTTTTCAGTGCATTCACCCCAGTGGTTATAACTAACTTCAAAGAAGCAACTGACTGTAAGTTCATGCTGGTGTATATTGACTGGTAAATGATGTTGCTTGAGTGATACTGCAGTTTAAGATGCATTGGGCTAACTTTAAGAACTCTGTGAATGAGGAGAAAAAACTCATTTTTAGAGTGAAAGCTCAGGGTTACATTATGAAGTCTGATTTTAAAGGAAAAAAGAAAAAAAAAAAGAAGAAAAAAAGAAAAAAAGAAAAAAAAAAAGGAAAAAAAAAAAAAAACAGCATGATCTGAGAGAGCTGTGAGATGGAGAGCTGTGAGATGGGCTCAAAGAAGTATCCAAATCAGCTGAAGCCTGCAAACTGCAACAACTTTTTTTTTTTTTTTTTTTTTCCTGAAACAGAAATTTTTAGAAATCAAGGTAATTTTCCTGTAGTCATATGGATGAATGTTAACCAGGAAAACTTGTAGGACATGTAATTATAGAAATAATGTTCATTTTGATAGCATTAATTTTGTCCAAGAGGCTGAGGGTAAGGTGTCTCCATTTGCCAAGATCTTAGAGATGTACTCTAAATTAATTTTGAGCAGATTTTCAAACTCCTTGAATATAAGCATCAAAGGTACATTGCTAAGATTTCAAAATCAATCATGTAAAAGGTAGAAAATGCCAACATCTTACATTGGATTCCAGAATTGGTTGGAACAGAGTATGGTATACATTCCTAATTCACTCCTTTGTACAGTCCTTAATTCCACCTGCCTTAATCAGGACACAAAAGATTGTATCTTCAGTCATCAGAGAACTGCATATGGTATCTGACACCAAGATTTATTATTCATATCTGAATTTGTAAGTAAAATATTTTTGCCTACAAAAGAGTGTAAAAACAGGTTTGTTAAAGCAGATTTCAAGGATCCATCTTTTCAGTTTTGCTAATAGTTTTTGAGATATAAGATCTCAAAATCCTTTCCTGTTTTGCTTTCATTGACTTATTTTTCATTTTTTTTCTTTAAATTAAGGACTGACTATATTGAAATTTATTTGTTTCTTAAGGACTAATAAAAAAAAGTAAGAGAGAAAGAAATAATCTCTTTAGATTTCTCAGGTGGTTCCTAAATTAAATTTAAAGCCTTGCTTATGCCTGCTGTCATGTTGACTGGGGAAAATTCCAAGATAATTTAATTTATAAATACCTTCCCTCTTCACCTAATAATTCTAATTTATCTCAGAACAAAAGATGTTTAAATGTTAATTTCAGTTCTATTTGCTGATCAAAATAGCTGCTTTTAGGTTAATCATCTTTTATAAAGAAAGCCTAACAGGATGCAAACTACAAGTCAGCCTAAGCTACAGTACGTTCATATATACACTAAGATTTTTGGGTAAGAAGTTGCATTTTAAATTGTCTCTTTTTAATACAGTCTAAATTCCTCCTATTACTGCTCACCTGCTAGGAGCTATTCAGTTGATTGGTTTTTGTTGTTTTGATTTGGTTTTTTGTTTGTTTTTGTGCTTTTGTTTGGTTTTGTTTGTTTGCTTTTTGTAGATGGCAAATGAAGGCGCAAAAAAAATGTTTTATATCTAGCTACTTTGGGAATCTTGAAACTTCAGTCTTTGATAAAGTTAGTATATAGGTGTAAATTTAAGGATCAAATCAATTGACTAATTGCACTTCTAAAGTGACTAATTGCACTTCTAAATGTGTATACCTCAACAAGATACCTACATTTAGTATGACAAAATCAAACCTTGATTTTATTACCAGAAGGTTTGTTTCCTCTATAAAGAAAAAAACCCAACCCAAAACACAAACGGAATGGGACCTCATCTTATGGAGGATACACAGGGATTCTCATAAACCAACCTCCAGCATACATAATTTGAATACTTTGATACATGTTCTCTGTCTTTCAGCCCATGGTGTGGGTTTTTAATAGTTTTATTTTTGAAAATCATTAATTTTATTAAGCCTGTTTTGTATTCTATTTAGAATGTAATGTAGTGACTGAGCAGGTCCAAAGCATCCCTACACACATTCGTATATGATATGAGCGTATCATATACCTAGAGTTTTACACTATTAATTTAGTGATACAAATTTAAACAGTTATCTTTGTTGTGTTCTGTAAGGATTCTATGCAAAGCAGTGACATTCTGTCAAAACAACAACCATACAGTGGGCCTACAAATACAGGGGTGAGACTAGGATGGATGAGCTACAGAACTAGATACCCAGTGCAGGTACCCAGAGAACCATCTGAGCTGAATACAGTCTATGTTCTTCAGAGAGGAAACAAGGAAGCTCTTTGTGACTTTTACATCTTCTGCACAAGAATGATTTGGCTTCATTGCATTTCACACTTGATCTCGTTAATCTCATCCATCAGGCTAAAATGACACCATCTACCAATAAAACACTGAAATTTGTATCATGGATGGAAAAGATTAACTACAAACATTCTAATTAGAATTGACTGAGATATTCAGTTGACAGTGATCAGAAAAATGTGCAGTCCTTTGACTGTACCAGCTCTGGGTTCATTCTCATGGAGAAGATGAAAGAAAAAAAATGTAGTCACAATTTGTGTGACTGAGACACTCAGGCAAGGTCATAACAGTGGAGATTACATTTTGCACAGTTTGATCCTTAGAGGTGTTTTGGTGGATGTGAAGAATCTGGCTTGAGTCTGACTCTAACACAGTAGGAATTCCAATCTCACACTATTGGCCATGATCCAGTGCAGAAGTCCCTAAATAAGAGTTCTTTTTTCTAGGTTTTTACCACTCTGCTTCTGCTGACACATATGGGGCTAACTGTTGAAATTTCTGTGTATTTTCAAATATTAGATTCCTCTTCTTCTCCTTTTAAATAAGCCCATATTTTTTGTCTTATTATTCCAGTTTAAGATTTGCAAAATATGGAGTGAATGCCAAAAACCTGTTTAAATGCTGACTCAGTTAAAAAGGAATTTATTTGGAATCTATTTCATAGTACCACATCATTCTACCACATCAACCAATATCACATTAATAATTAATAATATGGTAGTAGTGCAGCTCCAACTTGAATATTGTGTTACATTCTGGAGATGATTTATCAGAAAGATGAACTCATTTGAGTCAGTTCAGAGGAGACCAAATAAAATCCTTATGGAGAAAAAGGAAGTGACCAAAAGAGACTAAAAGTCTGGAGAGCAGTTATCATCAAAATAATGATCTTTACAGTTTTCAGATAATTAATCACATTTTTAGTAACACAATTTGAATGGTGACCACGCTAGTTTAGTCCTCTGGTTGATGATAGCAGCCTGTGCAAAAACTAGCAAAGGAGAGAAAACATTTAGCAAAATATTATATAAAACAAAAATATAACAATACATGACTAAGAAATTTTTTTAAAGGAAAAATATATTTGACTGGGATAGAGTTAATTTTCCTCATAGTAGCTACTGTGAGGCTTTGATTTGGCTTTGTGCTGATACAGTTTTGACAATACAGGGCTCACACAGAGTCAAGTCCTTTTCTGCTTCTACCACCACCACACCAGGGAGTGGGTTTCCCAAGTACCTGTAACACGTAATGGAGCCCTGCTGTTCTGGAGATGGCTGAGCACTTGTCTGCTAATGGGAAGTAGTGCATGAATGTTTTGCTTTGCTTTGCTTTGCTTTGCTTTGCTTTGCTTTGCTTTGCTTTGGTTGTGTACTTGGCTTTTGCTTTAACTAATAAACTGTTTTTATCTCAACCCAGCAGTTTTCTCAGTTTTAGTAAGCAAGCAGCTGCTTGGGGCTTAATTGCTGGCTGGGGTTAAATTACAATAGGATCATTGAGCACCAAAATGATGCTAGCTGCTCAGAGATGGAAAAAGTGTGGTTTATTCAAACCTATTCTGATAAAATACCCATTACATGTTCAAGATGGATAATCTCTGATGCAGGCACAAGATGGACATATACTCTGTTAGTTTGTTCTCTTTCACATTGCTTATTTGTCATTCTCTGATGATGTTGGGAAGTGAAGATAAAATTTTCCTTCCCTCAGAAGTATTTAGAAATCAGCTCTTTCTCAATAATAGTGAATATTTTCTGAGAGCTCTCTGGCAAAGTATAATCTTTGTCATTGGAATGCCAGAGCTTGGAGAACCTGATAGTATCCTCTAGTCTGTTCCTATACTTTAAGACTGGGGCAGTTTGTCAAGAGCTGCGCTTTAAGTTTTCTACTGATGGAGAACTCCCAGCCCTCGCAGCCAGCACATGCTAGCAATGAAGGATCCTGCTATTATCCTTAATTTCAGGAATTTTAACATAATGTCTCAATTGAGCCTTTCTCAACATGTTTCAGTTTCCCTGTCTCTACTATAAATACAGAGAGCAGATTTGGAGTTGTTACTTTAAGTTGTTTTCTCAAATTTTTATGCACTTAAAAAGAGGAAATCAATTTAATACACTGGGTGGCTGGAGAGCATTAATATCAAATAACTAATTTAAATTAATTTCTCCTTTATTTAGGATCCTTTATTTACCCAAACACTTTCATTCTTTATGGCTTTTTGGCATGTTATTTGAGCATGTATTTATTCTCATCATATGTCTAATGCCAAAGACATGCTGGTAAGCCGATATTTCCCTTACCCGCAAGCCTATTTTAGCCTCTACCTGATATTCATTATTGATCCTAATTCGTGGTACTGGGAGCTTTGGAAAAGCTTTTCCTAACATACCATCTAAATCTACTCTTCTCTAATTTAAAACCCCTGTCCCTCATCCTATCAGTACAGGCCCTTGCAAACAGTCCATCTCCAGACTTTCTGTAGGCCCCCTTCAGGTACTGGAACATCACTATTAGGTCTCACCAGAGCTTTATTTTTCTCCAGGCTGAACAACCCCAACTGCCTCAGCCTGGCTTTGTAGGAGAGGTGTTTCAGCCCCTTGATAATTTTCATGGCCTTCCTCTGGACCCGCTCCATCAGTTCTATGTCCTTCCTTTGTTTAGGGCTTCAGAGATGGATGCAGTATTCCAGGTGAGGTTTTACAAGAGCAAAGTGGCAGAATCACCTCTCTCTATCTGCTGACCAGGCTTCTTTTGATGCAGCCCAGGATGTGATTGGCCTTATGGGCTGACAGTGCACACTGTTGGCTCATGTCCATCTTTTCAGCCACCAGCACCCCCAAGTCCTTTTCTGCAGGGCTGCTTTCTAAAATCTCATGCCCCAGCCTGTACTGATAGTGCAAATTGTTCCAACCCAGGTGCAGAACCCTGCACTTGCTCTTGTTGAACCTTCTGAGGTTCACCTAGGCCCAACTCTCCAGTTTGTCCCAGTCCTTCTGGATGATATCCTGTCTCTCTGGCTTATCGATAGCACCATTCAGCTTGGTGTCATCTTCAAACTTGCTGATGATAGTCTCTCTCCTCAAGGTTGTTCTCACCCTGTTTTCTGCTCAACATGTATTTTCACTTGGGATTGCATTTCTGTGTGAGTTATCCTAGGTGACTCTACTTTGTCAGGGGGCTTGGACTCAAGGTTTGGACTCGATCTATAATTAAGAAAAACATAATCAGAACTACTGACATTGACATGTTATTCCTTTCTGATGCATGCAAGAAGGAGAAAAAAATTGCAGCACGTGTTAGCTACAAAATATAATAACTATGGATAGTTATTGAGCTAAAAGATCTGGAAAACATCCTATTAGAACACTCTTCATTGTAAAAAATAACAGCAGACTTGTAAATAACTTTATCCACCTTTCTGAAGAATATATAGGATACAAATATGAATTTTCAATTATTTTTCAGTATTGGAAGTCTGATAAAAAAGATATGTGGCTAACATTAAAAAAAATCTTGCAGAATTTTGAAAAAACTGGCCCTGACAGCAGTCTGAAGATTTTCAAGCTGAAAGTTAACATGCAAAACAGATGCTGGCTTTGAGGGAGACGTAAACAGTACACATGCACTGATTTAAACCAGCATCAACTTAATAGATTACCTCCATGAGATTTCTGCTACTACTTTTCACTCATATCTCTAAAATGCTAATTCTGTGGTTCTTTCATTTTTTAGGGGAGGGAAAAGGATTTATCTTTCTGTCCATGCTTTCCATGTGTCTAGCATATGAGTACGTCCCCATGAGGTATCCCTTCCTCAGGTTTTGCTACTAGGTGCTTGCTTCTGTGTGTATGTTTGTGTGTGTATATAAATTATCTATTTGTACTAGGTAAAATAAAAATACCTGAATAATACAATAAAGACATTTCCTCTTTTTCACTTATGGCATGACCACCTACTCTATAGAATCATAGAATCTGCTGGGTTGGAAGGGACCTCTGAGATCATCAAGTCCAACCCTTGATCCACTACCGCTGCAGTTACCAGACCATGGCACTGAGTGTCACATCCAGTCTCTTTTTAAATATCTCCAGGGACAGAGAATCCACTACTTCCCTGGGCAGCCCATTCCAATGTCTGATCACCCTCTCCATGAAGAAATTCTTTCTAATATCTAACCTAAACCTCCCCTGGCACAACTTAAGTCCATGTCCTCTTGTCTTGCTGATAGTTGCCTGGGAAAAGAGACCAACCCCGCCCAGCTACACCGTCCTTTCAGGGAGTTGTAGGAGTGATGAGGTCTCCCCTGAGCCTCCTCTTCTCCAGGCTGAACACCCCCAGCTCCCTCAGCCTCTCCTCACAGGACTTGTGCTGGAGTCCCTTCACCAGCCTGGTTGCCCTCCTTTGGACCTGCTCCAGGACCTCAATCTCCTTCCTGAACTGAGGGGCCCAGAACTGGACACAGGACTTGAGCTGTGGCCTCACCAGGGCTGAGTACAGGGGCAGAATCACTTCCCTGGACCTGCTGGCCACGCTGTTCCTGATCCAGGCCAGGATGCCATTGGCCTTCTTGGCCACCTGGGCACACTGCTGGCTCATGTTCAGCTTCCTGTCAATCCAGACTCCCAGGTCCCTCTCTGCCTGGCTGCTCTCAGCCACTCTGTGCCCAGCCTGGAGCTCCCCATGGGGTTGTTGTGGCCAAAGTGCAGGACCCGGCACTTGGCTGTGTTGAACCTCATCCCATTGGAATCAGCCCAACTCTCCAGTCTGTCCAGGTCCCTCTGCAGAGCCCTCCTGCCTTCCAGCTGATCCACACTCCCCCCCACCTTAGTGTCATCTAGAAATAGGTGACACCTAGAAATAGGTGTAAAAACAGAATGACTGATTTTTATATAAGATACTATTTGCAGAACCTATGCCTGTAAAAAATTGTATCTTTAAAATACTTACAAAAATTAATTAGAAGGGAGGGAGAAGGATTTTAAATTTAAATTTTAACAATAAGAGGCATTAGGATTCATGCTTCAGCATTTCTCTCTTACCAATAAGGGATGTTGCACAGATGAGGTCCTCCAGAATTTCCTTTCCATACAGTTTGGTTAAAGACTAATGCTGTTTCTTGGGGTTATATTTTAAGTCTATGAATCCTCAATGATAATTACAGTAGTTGAATCTTACTTTTAATTAAATTTGGTGTCTGCTACAATTTGCTCTACTTATATTGCCAACCGATACTATATCTACAAAAACCATGTGGTAGGTTTTTAGTGCTATGTATAAATGAGGCAGAAAATAAAGAATCTCATGAAACCAGGGATGGTGTGAAAAATTAAGCCATCAATCACATTTTGTTTACTACTCTACATTATGCTAAATGACTGCACCCAAAGCCAGCTGTAAAAGTAACAAAATTAATGTTCATTCAGCTGTTCCCATATGATCAACAGAAATTAGTTCATCTTCCATCCAGATGTTAAGTGGTGGGGACACAAAGGTGTCTCCTGTGAGAAGGTGCTGGAAGCTCCTCTGGATCCAATTCTGTCCCTCTCTCTGCGAGAGGAGAGGTGAGGAGAGGAGAGGAGAGGAGGAGGAGCAGGAGAGGAGAGGAGAGGAGCAGGAGAGGAGAGGAGAGGAGAGGAGAGGAGAGGAGAGGAGAGGAGAGGAGAGGAGAGGAGAGGAGAGGAGAGGAGAGGAGAGGAGAGGAGGAGGAGCAGGAGAGGAGAGGAGAGGAGAGGAGGAGGAGCAGGAGAGGAGAAGAGAGGACAACCTATGCTGGCTGAACCATCAGAGTAAACAGATTATCAGAGTTTATCAGAGTAAACCATCAATAAATCCTAAGATGCTTTTGCATATTCATTCATTGAAGTTGCCTCTGTTTCCTCAGATTTTTTAATGGAAATGATGATAAGCCTGAGGATCCCATTGTCTGAAAACACTTCATTTGAATGATGGAATTATTTACGACCAAGCTTATGGTCACATACAGTACAGCTTTCCTATTTTCTGATTTCATAGCTGCAGAACTAGTATTCAGGTACTAAAAAAATCTTTTTATAGTTCTGCTTCCCATGAAATAGGAAGTAAATGCCTTGGGTGCCAGGACAAGTTTCAGATAAAGCAAAGCATTTAGTTTTTGAGTTCTGTGTGTGTGTGGTCCCATTACAAGGATTTGGCATTTTCCCTTGCTGAACTTTGTGAGATTCCTCTTGCCCCATTTCTCTAGATCCCTCTGAATAGTAATACAACCATCTGCTTTATCAACCACCCCTTCTAGATTTGTATTGCCTGCCAGCCTGCTGTATTTGCACTTTCTCCCATCAGAGAAATACTGTGTATCATTCATTAAATAACATATTAAAGTAGTACTGGCCATGGTACTTGTCCCTTGGTACACCAGTAGTTACTGTCCTCCATCTGGACTTCATGCCCCTGCTCACAATCCTTTGAGCCTAGCAGTTCAGCCACTTCTCCAGCCCCCTAACAGTCCACTTTTTTCACATGTTTTGTCAGTTTCAATTTGTGAACACTGTGGCAGGGAGTGTCAAAGGCCTCACTGAAGTCAAGATAACTGAACTACTCTTCTCAGTAATCTGTTAAGGTTCCTGAACCTGCAGCCTAGGTCATCCCTGACCAATACCTCCCCAACAAGTTGTTCTCTGTGAGATTCCAGCAGACTGTCTTCCTTTGGTGGATCCTCAATCACCTGTGTTAGGAAGTTGTCATCAATGTACTCCAGAAAGATCCTGAATTACTTGTGCTCTCCTGTATTGAGGCTCTAGCAGTTATTCAGCTGATTTGAGTCTTCTCTGAGGAGCAGAGTCTATGAACTTGTGACTTCTAGTTGTCTGAGGAAGGTCTTCTTCCTGAGGAAGGATTCTGAGGAAGGATTCTTCTTCCTGATCAGATTATCAGTGGCACTCATCCAACACAATGTCACCCGTGTTGGTCTGTCCTTTAATATTAACTCTAAGTTCTCAGCTGGATTATTCTAAAGCATATCTCCATGCACTGTCACTGCTTCTTCACATCAAGAACTGTTCTCCTCATTTCAGTTCCAGCCTTTCCTCCCTGAATAGCTGGTATCCAGCCATTAAAGTGCTTCAGTTTTGTGAACTGCCTTTTGAACTGCATTCCACCATGGAACAAACACTAGAAAATGTTTGCTTATTGTTGGTGTTTTAAATCAGTACATTAAGTACCAAAATAGAGTTTGAAGTATTTAATTTTTCACAGATCTTACCTGTACACTTATGGATAGAATTTTTCAAATGTTGAATGAATTGTAAGGAAAGCAAGCTAATGACATCTCTGGGATCCCAATAAGATGGTAGCCCTGCAGCTACACAAAGACCTCTAATTCCTCCTCACTGAGAGTGGGAGACCCACAGTATCTCCAGCAATGTCTTGATTTAAATACACATATATTGTGGAACTTAGTTTGAAGCAGAAGAGTGTGATCTGAAAGCTCACTAAATATTTGAAAAGTAAACGTTTCTAAAAGTACTTCTACTATGACAGTATTTGAAAGTAGTGTTGATGGCATGGGTTATGGTTACAGACTCTGCACACTACGTAACCTTTCTAATGAATTAATTCCCATTATTTTCCTCAGCTATAACTTCGGACAATAGTCAGATTCTTAGTCTGACAATAATAATATATTAGCATGTTAGTGCTGGCATCCAACATATACCATGCCAAGCATAAATTGGTAAAAGATCCACTCATATATAAGGGACTTCAGGCTCTAGTACTGTCACTTGTTTCCTGCTCTTTAGTTAAATATCAGGGTTTTTATATGCTTCATACATTGTGTTTAGGTATTGGTAATTTTTACTGCTCAAATGTCTTCAAACCTTTTTTTTTAAAAAGCAAACAAACAAACACTTTTTCTACTATTTAAAAATTGATGATTGTTAAAATTACTGAACACCCCAATGTCACCATAAAAAATAGAATATATTTTTGTCCTTTTATACCCATTATTGCTAAAATTCTCTTGTTGTTCAGTAAAGGGATGGATACATGTTTTCCATGACTGAAAGTCTTACCAGACAACATTTGACAACATACTCAGAAAATCCGCCTTGTGGGTAAGTTTGTTTATTGTTGTTCTGAGCTGATACATTTAAGTACCAATAATACTGTTTGGAGTATTTAGTTTCTCACAGAAGATCTTTTATGTATACTTACAAATAGAATTTTAAAAATGGTGAAAGAATTCCAAATAAATCAGACTAATCTTGGTTATCTTGAGAGCCTCTCATCAAACATTGTTCTAATGAATGTTTTGAAAGCACTGCGAGGAAACGAATGAGAAAAAAGTTGAAAAGATTTTAAGATACATTCAGATGTTCTGGGATTCTGTAGATAAGTAGTGGCTTTACTAAATCTCAAAGAAACTGTGGTAATGAATATAAGGGTAGGAACAAAGGGAAGAAAGCATAGCAAGACCAAGACCACAAGAATTGCCAGAGGCAAAATAGCTCTGGGGGAGCCAGAATGTTAACAATCAAAATCATTACTTAGGAGAGGAGAACTTAACTTTTTCTTCTGTTGACGTATCTTATGTGTCCTCCTTTCTTCTTTAGTGTAGTGTTCATTACACAGTGAAACGCAGTTCAAAAGACTGGAATTATTCTTGGTCATTATTCACATCAATCACAGAGGAAAGCTTTTATCTCGTGCTCTGGAGAGGGCTAGACAGTTCTTGGATGATTCTTCACTGTGGCAGTAATCCCAGTAATCCCTTGACATGAAGTAGGAGTAATGATAGGGGTAGAGTGACCAGCCATACAATGGATGTTGATATTTGAAATTAAGTATTGAGGCACTTGTATTCTTTTCTCACTTTTGCCCTGGATGGGGCCACCATAGTTCCTGTACTATAATTTGCAACTATATGGTATTTTTGTGACTGAAAAATATTTGTGTTTCACAGGGTTTTTTTTTCAGCAAGATACTTGTTCTGATTGCAAATTTTCATGGATTTTGCAAGCTGAAATTGTTCTTAAGCAAATAGAAAGCAGTATCTGAACAGAAGCTTTCACCAAGGTTTATGTGATGTATCATGCTTTTCTGCATCTAGAAATAGCCCTGAATTTGGAGAAATTTTACTTTTACTTTCCAACTTCAGAAATGTAGAGAATAAAGTAGGCTGAAGGTAATGTCTGGAGGCCATATAATTTAATATTCTGTTCAAAGAAAAACCGGCTTTTAATTTTGATGCAATTTTTAAATTGTAACAGGTTGGTCATTACTACAGGTAAATTTATTTTACTAGCAGTATTTTTTAGATTTACTTTCTTGCAAAGCACTAATCCAGCCTATATGAATTTATTCTGATCAATTGTATCAGTTCTCTGGAGCAGTACATTGTCTATTGGCTTTACCAGCAAATTATTGTTCAAAGTGCCATTAGTGCCCACCATATACCTTTGAACAATAAGTCTTTTTAATAATCAAAATGTACATTTTAATAATCAAAATGTAATAAAATGTCTGTAATGTACAGACTTCCTCCTAATACTTAATGTGCTTTCTTAGGGTAAAACTCCGTAGCTAATCAGAATCATGCTCCTAAGCACTAATCAACACTATCTGAAACATCAGAGGCTGTCTGAATGTGTCTGAGAGATCAACAAACAAAAGTGTGGTGCTGTCATAACTACTGCAAATCCAGCTTAACCTGTGCAAAAGTTCAATTATTTTAGGTTAAACTTGTGAGAACAGGAGAACAGAACAATCTGGATAAAATTCCTGATCTGTTTTAAATATTATTGCATAGGAACGATTAGGGAGATTTTTTTTACTTTTTTCACTGTTACTGTAGTAGTTGCCCCTTGCAGGGGGTTGAGTAACAACTCAATTCTGAGAGGAGATAGATCTCATGATTCAGATATGTCTGTCCTACCTGGAGCTCATATATGGTTCTGTTAGAATTACTGTGTCTCATATAGTCTATACCAAAAAATCACATTTCCAAATTCTGCACTGTCTAAAAGGAATTCTGCTCTGTAAGGAAAGAAAGGAAGCTTTAGATAAAAGCTTAGCTGATCTTCAATGTAATTTTCCCTGTATCATAGTCCTAAACATCACAAAAGTAAAATATTTCATCGTTAATGTGCTAAATATGTTTGCTAAAATGTTTACAACATTTCTACTGACACTGTTTGGAATATTATGCGTATAATTACAGGACGAGAGCACAAACAGAAAAAAAAAAGTTCTAATTAAGAATGCTTTAAAGTTTATTTTTAGATAAACCAGTAGAGATTAAAATGTCATTCCTAAATTTTGTCTGAGAAGGAATGTTACTGACTACTTTAAGATTATTTATAAAGCTGCAAATCCAGAGAAGCCATTAAATTATGAGTTTAATTAAAAGCTGCATCAATGACACATTAGGTAAAACAGTGATTAAAAATATCTGTCATTATGATTTACTACAATTTTATCCACGTATTTCATTTTGTATTTTTCATTTTATGTGAGCGTTCCAAAATCCTCAGTGGTGCCACCATTTTCTTATTTAGTAATGCACCAGTTTAATCCATGTTGCTTTTTACTGGCTGAGTAGATCTACTTTCTTAAGAAAGTAGAAAGCTGAAGATCTGAAGAGCTTTTTTTGTAAATGGGGGCATAACAAAACAGAAAAAATTATTCTTTCAAATGTAGAAATGTACATATTTAAGACCAAATGAATTATCTGTATACTACTATCTATTTTTAATGAGTTCCAAAATCAAAGAACTAATTAATTAATTATAATCAAATAATTATACAAAATTAATTAAATCAAATAATTATACAAAATTAATTAACTATAATGATTTCTTAAATTAGTTTTTTATTCTTATGTGGTGTATGAGGTGTTTTTAGGGGTAAATAATACAAATAGTATTTCTTTGAGAATTGCATATTTGGATTGCAGTCAGACTGCTTATTGAAAATGCATTTTACTTCTTTTCTATCAAGAAAAACAGACTTTTCATTCACTCAAATCATTTTACTCAAATCATGAAAGTAAATCACTACAAATATGTTGCTGTATTAATTTCCTGAGAAATGTGCTATGGATTCTGTTTCTAGTAAATTAAGTATTCCATAATAGCTATTTGTTCATCATAACAATAATATTTAATTCAACAATTTCATTTCTTGCATCCATCCCTATGAGAAAAGCAAACTAAATATAATAGAGGTAACATAATTATTTTCTACTGAATATGTACATGTTGAATTTAATTCTGAGTTACGAAGTTAGCTTCTTTCCTTTATAAAATTAATAAAGACATATTTTTTTCTTGCTTCTTATTTCCGAATTTAACATAAAACAATGCCAATTTCTGATGCCAAAAGTTCAATAGAAGTAAAATAAAGATGAATGACTGAGTACAAATTGAAGTATTCTTCTTCGTGCATCCTCCTATACTTATTGAAAAAAATTGTGAATGTTCAGAAAAATGTTTTATGCTCCTTGCATGTGTTTCTTGGATACTCTTTGGTATGAAGTTGGCATATACAAATAAAACCATATGTAAGCTAAAACAACGGAAAAAGAGCAGCAATTCTCCTTTAAAAGAAATCAATAATTGTAGGCATCTTGATATAATTTCTTCTTTGTCAATTTTGTTTTCTATTAGCTATTGCATTTCCTAAACACCATTTAATTAGCTAGAAACATTTTAGGGGAAGTCAAAACTTAAATTGTCTATTTTTATTATGATAATATTGAATTCACTATCATTTCTGTATGTGGCAATCCATATGAAAACTTTAAGCTACAGTAATATATAATATATATTCTTACTTGAACTATCAACCTGATAGAGCCTTCAAGATGTTTTCATGAAATAATTTTGCAACTAGAATTCCACAATCAGATTTATTGTTTCTTCTAAGTCACATTTTGCATTATTAATTTTTTCTAGGAAGCAGCAAATAAAAAAGGTGTAGTTCTTGACCAAAGCCGATAAATCAGAGAGACTGCTGTTCAAGTTTTTAGTTAACAAATTGAGTTTAAGATATTTAAATTAAAACCTGCATTGCTCAGAACTCCTGTTTTGGTAACTTTGAAGATACCTGGTTTCCACACATTCTGTTTGTTCTTGGATCTGGCCAGATTTTGACAGGCCATGCAGCTCAGCAATTGGAGCATGCCTGTGCCCAATACGGACTCTGAAACTGTCTGAAGTCCACAGTTAGGGCTCTGAAGAATTTAAGTCTGTGATTAATAGTCCATGCCTAACCCACTGCAAAAAATGCAGTGTTGACCAGAGACAACTTTTAAAATAAACTGGATCACAAAGGAGTTGAGGGGTTTCTTTCCCATTGAATAGCTAATATTGGTAAAACTTCTTCAGAGAATCAAAAATATGATTTTTACTCATAGGAATTTTTCTTTCTGTTAGAGAACCAAGCCAAATCATTGCCTTTCAAAGAAGGTCAACAAATTCTCCACCTCATTTAGGAGCAGCCAGACCCAAAACAGAAATGCAGTGTAGCAACGTTTCTGTTTCTGCTTACATAACTGCTTCCTTATTTCATCCAATAATCAAATAAAAAGATCCCACACATAATTTTACCTGTGAAAAGACGGTGTCATGAATTCTCTTCCCTATCCCTTCCCAGATCCATTAATCCTTTCTGCTAATCCTTTCACTTCCCAGCACAGTGAACTGAAATGCTTTTGTTTGCTGGACAAGTATTCTCATCACTGCCACCTTTCTGTAATTTACTTATTTTCTTGAAATATTTTCTGAACAGTTGAGTGTGCTCTTCTATGATGTTTGATAATCTCTTTATACTAAATGTAGGGATCCTGGAGACCTGACAGATGCTAGAGCATCTTAAGTTGCATATATCATAAGTTGCCTATGAGACACCGGCCATTAAATTTCATACAGTATCTTTTTTGAATATTTGGGGTCAAGTTTCAAGACTCAGATTTAAGATTTAAGCAATAGTACAGTCAGCTCAAGGAAATGCAGTTTAACACTGAAATATATTTAATCTGCATAAATCTGCTAATGTATTTTCCTTTTATATTTTATTTATTTTTTATTCATCTAGCTAGAGTCAGGTATCATGGGCTATTAATTTGATTTGACCCCTGGTTTGTTCCCAGTTGTCCAAGTATTCTGTTAGTCCAGTTATCATGTACAATGTGCTGCCACTGATACATTTCAAAGGATGATGTAACTGTGAGTCCAGTGTATACTTTTTAATAGTACATTTCTCTGTACATAAGAGGTGTTCTGCTGTAATTCACCATGTGAAAAATGGCATAAAATCACAAACTATAATGCCTCCCTTTGTGGTAGGATATTATCACTGCACTAGCAAATAAGAAAAGCTACGGAATAACAGTTCTGGAAAATGCATTTTCAGAATGTTTTAGAAAAAACACTTGCAAGAAGTACACTGTGATGACCTTATTTTTACCTTAGTCTCACAAACCAGGACCACATCAGAGATCTTGTTTTTGAAAAATGAGAAAAGCAAGAGCAGAGGACTTCTTGTGGCAGGTGCTTTGAGCTCAGTGAAACAGAAGGGTGGGCGTTTTGGTATCTGTGCATGAGTATGCATGAGAGAAGCAGGGGAGGAGAGAGGGATGGTCAGTTGTCTCTTTACCAGCTGTTCCTCTTTCTCGATGACCTTTTGGAGTTCTCTTAATCCCACAAGGAATGGGACCTAAATTGAAAAATAGGCATGTTATTATGTTTTTTATCACCTACGGTAATTGCAAAAGCAATTAATATAGCCAGATGATATACTGGTTTTCTGAATTGTATTAGTTGTGTACTGTGAATCTCCTACTTACAGATGGCAACCAGTACCTGGAAAAGCTCATGAGCATATATTGGGACAAAAAAGTTGTATCTTACAATGAATCGTAAATATGGCCACTAAGACTTCCACTAAAACTAGTTCTTTCATTGTGTGGGCTTTTCAGCATGTGTTCCATTATTTTTTATATTGCTCCAATGTTTTCTCTTACAATATATACAGACTGAATGCTCCTGAGTCCAAAATATTTATCTGATTGTATTTTGAATACAGCATCGTCTTGTTTCAATCAGGCCAAGTGACTTTCTGGATGTATAAATGAATAAAAGAATGCATCAGATATTACTGTATGGCTAAATTTACTCTCTAGAGATAAATGGATTCCTAATAAAACTGTAAAAACAGAAAAGATATTGCCACAATTTTACCATGTTTTAGTGAAAGTATTCATTAAAATAATAACTTTTTTATATGAGCAAGATTTAAAATGATTAGTCTGAAAAACTGTTTTTAAAAATCTTTCTGTTACTTCCTTGCTGTGATTCATACTCTTTGTATATTCCAGATAAGCAGATTTCTACTTCCTTTGTCCATGGTTCTGTAATATGTAAAATATTAACATAAAAAGGAAATGCTTAAGTTAACACAATTGATTTCTTCTTAATTCCCTAATGAAATTTTCTTAATATGCTTAGTAAGACTTAGTCTCAAGATCTAATTTCAGGTGCTACACTTTTTCTTGTTCTAAATGTAATTTTTTTAAAATCTTCTATGACTTTTACCATTATTCCATTTTAGAAAACTATTTACTGTCCATAGCTCAAGTTTGCTAAACTCCTGATTTGTACGACTTGTTGTCATTGGTGATCTCTGTACCACTCTCCCCACATGTGTATTTAAGATTGTAAGGTGTTTAAGGTGTAAACCAAAAGACAGGACAGATAAAAGGTAATTTTGTGAAAATTGCCGTACACCCAAAAATATTAAAGCCATCACATTGAAAAGTGGACTTAAACATAAGGGATTTATATAACATTTTTGTTTCGGTAGAGGAGAGACAATAGTGTTTTAAACTTGTGATTAAAACTTTTTTTTTTGTTGGTTGTTTTTTTGTTTTTTTTTTTTCTGACTGCCAAAGAAAGGCTGAGATTCATTGTCTTTAAGACAATTCTTGGGCTTGCTTTTCATTTGTCAAAAGAATGTAAGGTGAGCTTTTATATCACAGAACTTGAAACAGGAATACAAAAAGCTCCAATACTCATGAATTTACTTGAAATTTTGCTTGGTCTTTAGTGACTTTTCAAGATGCCTTCCAAGGCAAATCCTAGTCACCATGCTGAGCCAACAAATTCTGGACAACATGTACTCTAAGTATCATTTCCCAGTGCCAAATTTTTCACTAGGGAAATTTTGAGCAAACTTACTACAAACTCACTATCTATGGGTCTCTAAAAATATGTATTGGTTCCCTATGATTCTTAGATTCATAAAACCACAGAATCATAGAAGTATAGAATCATAGAACAGTCCAGATTGGAATAGAATTTTAAAGAGCATCTCTTTATCATCTATTCCATCCCTCCTGCATTAAGCAGAGACATCTTCAACTCAATTAGGTTGCACAGAGCGCTACACGAGCTGACCTTGAGGATTTTCAGGGGTAGAACATTTATCAGTTCTCCAAGAAACCTGTACCAGTGTTTCCTCACCTTCATAATAAAAATATTTCTTCCTTCTATCCAGTCTAAATCCATCCTCTTGTGGTTTTAAAACATTGCTCCTCACCCTATTGCCACAGGCTCTGTTCCAGTATTTCTTTTAATCTCCCTTCAAGCACTGGAAGCCCACAATATAGCCTTCTCTTCTACAGGCTAAACAACACCAACTCTCTCAACCTTTCTTCATGGGAAAAGTGTTCCACTCTTCTGATCGGTTTTAGGGCCCTCCTCTGGACCCACTCCAACAGGTCCATGTCTTCCCTCTACTGAGGACTCCAGAGCTGAACACAGAACTCCAGGTGGGATCTCACCAGAGTAGAGCAGAGTGGCAGAATCCACTCCATCCACCTACTGGCCACACTTCTTTTGCTGGATCCCAGGATATGGTTGGATTTCTGGGATACAAGTACACATTGCCAGGTCATTTTGAACTATCCTTGTTTACCAGTCTTCAGATATGTAGTGCCTCATCCTACCTCTTTTCTCTATCTTGTTTTCTCTTTTTCTCTTCTTTCAGTTTTCTCTATTTCTACTTTCTATTTCTCTATTTCTGTTTTCTCAATTTCTCTATTCCTTTTCAATTTCTTTTTGTATTTTTTCCACATATATATATCATAAGTAGAGAGAAATTGGTATACTGAATGCAAGCTCTGTGGAATAATTAGGGTATGTTACTGTGTTGCATCTTGTGTAGTACTTCAGAGGTGTAACTGTTATTGCAAATGTTTGGAATTTATAATTTTATTTGGGCTATATATTTGTTTTGCACCTAAGACGAGGAGGGAGGAACTGGTTGATGCATGCTGCCACGTCATCCATGCTCTATGACAGCAGTTTAAAGTTTTCCTCTGTCTTGATATTGTAGAAACACATTAAATTAGGTAACAGAAGAATGACAGATATATTCTTCGGTGACTGTTGGGCACACTGCCGTTTGGAGATTCTGAAAGTCTCAGATTCTGAGAATATAATCTTCCCAGAACATGTTCCTTGGATTTTATTATCTGGTTTAACATGCTAAACTAATAAAATACACTATGTAAAGATTTTGCCTGTACATAAAATGTGTTTATAATTAATAATCCTCCCAATGTAAAAAGCATTTAAAAAACTTTGAACTGACAGTATTTAAATTAGTTCAGTTACACACTGTAAAGCTCCACAAAATTTGCAGCTTTATAAGACAAGTTTGGAGGGTTGATAGAACTCTTGTCACAGTTTGATAGATGTTCTAAAGATGTTAAGAAAAAGATAAAAAAAAAAAAAAGAAAAAAGAAAAAAAAATCTCATGTAATAGAAAAAAGACCTCATGTTTCAAATGTCAGAAAAAATTAAAAATCATTCTATTCTGCTCACTTTCTCATATAGAAGCATATTAGGTTAAATTAGTGTAGAGAACAGAGAAAATGTAGCACAACTAAAGGAACTGGAAGGAAATCATCTGGAAAAACAGAGGAGATGATATATGGGGAAAAGGGTGTGAGTAGGAATCACTACTGTGTATGAGCGACAGCAAAAAATGGTATAAGATTTAGAACAATGGCTCCCAACCTACAAATGAATCTAGCTATTTATTCCTAAGACTTTGAAAGAAGAGGACAAGTGAAAAACTTTCCCTATGTTTTCCATTTTAAAAGTTAGGATTTAGGTCCACATATGACATAGAAATCCCAGTCTTTTTTTTTTTTTTTTTTTTTTTTTGCCATTTAAATTATACCTCTAGGAGAACTTTTATTCTCCAGTTGGCTTTTCAGTCTTCAGGAGATCCTTGACATATTTTAACACAGTTTTCATTAGAAATATGAAAGTTTAATATCATGACTAAGATTCTTTCAGAATCTGAAGACTGAATGAATTGCATGCAAAGCCACAAAATAACAGTATAAAAAGGAGGATGCTAGCACTGCATCTTGTTAATCCCTATTTAACACCTTGTAAGTGCTGAGGCTCCTCTAAATTATTAAGAAGCTTTTTTAAGAGAAAGGAAAAATGGATTTTATGCTTTTTTTCGACTTCACTATGGATTCTCACATCCAAGTTCTTTCTGTGTATTATAACTTTATCATAAGGTAGTTTGATTACCACATCCTCCTAGCCTAATGAAATCTTCTCATGTTCCTTACCAGAAAACTGATGGGAAAAACATTTTCTTATTCTGTTAACATAAGCAATCTTTCTGAATATTTTTATTGGTTCTCAGTTTTACAGTTCTATAGTTAGCTAGTGATTCTGCTCAACAAATATTACATCTGATTCTTCATAACTTATTCTGGGTTTTTTTTGGTTTTTTTTTTTGTTAGCTTTTCATATACATCAAACTTGTTCTATGGAAAGATTATTGTCATTATTATCTGAGAAGTTGACCTAGAGGATATAATGTTCCATCACTGCCTCTAAAGCTGAAAAGGGATAAATATGAAAAATTTATCCAACATAGAGTTAAACTCTCAGTGAACTGCACACTGGAAAAGAATTCACATGAGTGTATATAATGACTTCTATAGAACCTTATGTCGTCTTAGACTCAGCACACTGCATCATTTAAACTAAAGAAAATGGATATTGCAGAATGAAATAATAGTGACAGGCCCTGAGCCAGCTCCTACTGATGAAATTGGAGAATTCTTCAGTTTCTAGATATAGCATCACATAAATTCTGCCAGATATCATGGTTCTGAGCTGACATTTGTAGGTTTGGCAAGGTCTCTTGGATGGATTCAAGTTTCTAGATAAACTTTTCATGCAGCTCAGTCCCAGATGCTTTTTAAAATCCAGAAATGTAGACAAGATCCATACAAATTCATTCCAGTAATAATGCTAAGCAAATTTTTCATTCAAAGGAGACCATTTATTTATCCCAATTTAGTAGTGATCTGGATTCTACTCTTTAAATAGAGGCTTAGAAATAATTTGGACTAGAAAATGTAACATTTGTATGCACAGAAATAGAAATACTGACAATTTCCTAGCTATGGAAAAATCAACTGCAAAAGAAAACCTCTGATATGTATAAACATATTAAACACTTAAGCTTATGAGCTTATAAACTTTAAGTACAAAGTTGTATGATAGTATAGTATAAGCTAAGGTTGAGTATAGATGAAATCATGGTAATTGAATATTTTCCTCTCAGTTCTGCATTATTCATCTTTATAACATAAACAAATGTTAAAACTATCACACCAAATATGTTATATAAGATCTAACCTGAAGGGAAGTTTTGGAGAGGCATGTGTTTGTCTATTCTTCCAAGGAACTACTGATAGGATGACAGGAAATGGTTTTAAATTGTGCCAGGGTAGGTTTGGGTTAGATATTAGGAAAAAATTCTTAACTGAAAGAGTGGTGAGGCATTGGAATGGGCTGCCCAGGGAGGTGGTGGAATTACCATCCATGAAGGTATTCAAGAAGCCTTTAAATGTGCTACTTCAGGATACGGTTTAGTGGTTGTGGTAGTTGGATTACAGTTGGACTCAATGATTTTAAAGGTCTTTTCCAACCCTAATGATTCTATGATATTATGATACTGTAGTTGATTAAAAGAATCCCTTTTCAGTGATTTCAGAGTTTATTAACTTGGAAGACATCTGTCTAAGAGGATAAATATCCTTATGACTCTGTCTGTACTTTTTCATCAATCATAAAATGACATACATGAACAGAAAAACCCAGATATTAACTTTTAGCTGGTTAAAGTCAAGTAACAATAATCCAGACAGACCTGGAGCCCTTTAAGCCTGTCTATCTCGTCCAGGATGCATACATTATTTTACATCTTACTGCCTTACAGTCTGCCTTACACAAATAAAGTCTGTTTCTTGTTGATGAGTTTTACCTTTGTTTCAGTTTTCCAGAGAGTCCAATTATTGTTCCTGCACTAAGGAGACGTGAAAAACATCATGTTAAGATCTAAACTACCACTGTTGGTAAGGCTTATTCTCTTGGACTTTCTGACATGAGAAGCTATTGAAGTCCTTCTACTTTGTCTTGGCTACAGAGAGTTATGATGATAGTACTGGAAGTTTTGTTCCTGTTACTATGGTCTTTCTCTCTAGTTTGGTTTATGACACCCCGGTGAAGCAGAGAATGATGATGTGAAATATACAAAACGGTCATGTAGGAGAAGCTAATGCAGCTGAACACTATTCATAGTCAAGTAAAGAGGGGCCCAGAGCACCAAAACGGGTAAGTGCCTTGGGGCTGACAGCATTTTAAGAGGTTTGAAAATTATTCATTATTTACCCCCAATTTCCCTTCTCTGAGATACACTTTGATAGCTATACAGAAGTGAATTTAAATCATAGAATTCTACTTACTGAGGTAATTTATCCTCTGTATAGATTTTTATATCTGAAAAATGCTAGAGGGAAAAATAGTGTACAGAGAAGGAAATGGCAGATAGGTGGACATACTCTACAAATTCAAAGTAGATTAGTATTACCTTGGGAATACAGAGTAGAAGAAATTATTTGATTTTCCACTGAATATTTAATGAATCAAAAATTAGGAATATCTGAATGATTTTACAAGCTGAACTACATGACAAGGGCAATTGCATCAAAAGAAACAGAGATCTTTCATTATAGAAAACATTTTTTTTAAGAAACTTACATTTATGATGATAAAACCTAAAGATAACAAAAATCAGACTTTCTGTTGATTCTAATTTTTCATTCCATTAATTTATTTGAATTTTTCACTAAAAGAATCACCTGATGTCAATAAGTCACACAATTATTTAGACATCGCCTAACATAATCTAATCCAACATCCTGCCCACTCTACCCCTGCCCCCCAGCCCTCCCAAACAGGGTGAAAAGTAACATTTTTATTTAGATCAGGTTGCTCAGAGCTCCATCCAGCCCGACCCTAATTTTCAGAGTTGGAGCATCTCGCACCACGCTGCTTAACCTGTCTCTGGGTAAACTCTTCCAATATTTTACCATCCTCATCAGCCTTATAACTGGTTTAAATTTACTCTTTTTTTGTTGAGTATTTGTGTGTTAAGATCTCCAAGACTGCTGGAGTAGAATGACCAAAAGTTCACATCAAGGGTGTAAGATGTGTTTTTTCCTATATTGAGTCACTGTTTCATCCCGAGGTTTTTTTAGAAGCAAACATACACAAAGTATTTTCAAACTATCAGGAAGGATATGAAATCTTCACCGAGAAAACACAAAATATACTTCTTGAACAAACACAGTTATTTATTTTATATAAAAGTTTTTAGATGGACCAGGAGCCAGAAGGAGCCACAGGCAGACATGTGCATAAGAAAGGCACCTAGGGAGTTTTGTAATGCAATTTATTCAGTCCAAAGAAATAGACCTTCATTTTACAGACACTTTTACAGGGACTTTTTTTAGACTGCTATTCTGTATTAAAATAAATTTTAGGCTGCAATTTTTTAACTTGAAATATATCCTTGTATGACTGACCTAGACAAATATTTATGCAAAAGGAATTCCACATCAAGCATACATTGATGTTGTGATTATTATAACAAAGATTCACTCGTTAACTTGCACATAGCATCCTTTAGCTTCTAGTGAAAAATTATTCTCATTTAGCAATTTTCGAAAAGTTGTAGATAAAGAGGAAGAGACAATGTCTGAGATTCTTGTGAAGTTTAACAAAATATACAAGTTTCAGTTAAAATGTCAAATTAAACTTTATGTTGATGCAGGAAATATTTTTAATCCAAGATATAGAAGAAGGCATTTCCACAACTTCAAACTTCATTTTATAATTAAAAAAAAAAAGAAACTTAAAAGTTTTTAAATGAAAAAAAAAACCAGAAAACAAACCCAAACCAACAACAAAAAACCCACAAACTCTTCGACTTTATTTGAAATGATTCAGGATTAATGGAAAAAATCTTTAACAAACTTAGCTAGAAATACATATATTTTCAGCAGAAGTTTTAAAATTTCGTTCCTGATCTCAGTCTAATTTACCCTGAAGAAGTTCTTCCTTAAAAATTGCCGTCCAAAAGGAAAAGAACAAGTATATCAAACATAAAAATAAAAACCAAACCCAAATGAAATTATGTAATTTATAGCCTCTACTCCATTATTTGATCTCTGTTACTTTTACATTTTTCAAATAAATTCAATATCTTATTGTGTTATATAAAGTATTGGATAACCATAGTAAAACGTTATATTTCTGTACCTTGCTGGAACTTTCTGTGACTGGTCGAAGCAATAGGTAGAGAAGATATTCTTAGAAGGGCTCATTTGAACACAGAAGTGAGCTGGTATATTGTAAAAGCCAGAGAAAAGGTGATTGCAGTTGTCAAGATGAAGGATAATCATTAGATCCTAATATCAGGTTATGCAGTGGGAAGAAAGCAAGAGCTTCTAATTTTTTTTTTATTCAGGGATGACCTCACACAGATGTCACTAAAGCTCAAATACACAAAAATAAGAATAGGTACTGAAATGTAACATAATTACTAAAAATGAGGCCTGAAAATAAATCTGAAAACATTTATTTGTGAAGTAAAAAAACATATTACTTTACATTCTTAAATGAGGCTAACAAGTTTTGAAATAAATAAGTGTAATTATTATATTAAAAAGTATTTTATTTATCATAGAATCATAGGATGGGTAGGGTTGGAAAGGACCCTAAAGATCATCACCAACCCCCCTGCACTGGCAGTAACACCTTCCACTAGATCAGGTTTCACAAGGCCTCGTCCAACCTGGCCTTAAACACTTCCAGGGAAGGAGCATCAACAGCATCCCTAGGCAACCTATTCCAGTATCTTACAACCCTCATGGTGAAGGATTTCTTCCTAAAATCTAAGCTAAATCTACCCTCTTTCAGTTTAAAACCATTACCCCTTGTCCTGTCTCTACCCTCTATGGTGAAAAGCCCCTCCCCAGATTTCCTGTAGGCCCCCTTCATGTAATGGAAGGCAGCTGTAAGGTCTTCCCAGGGGCTTCTCCAGCCTCAATGACACCAACTCTATTAGCCTGTCTTCATAGCTTTGTTCCCATCATAAGGAATTATCTAATTAATCCTAATTACTTTGATGTATGATCAGATATGTAACCTGTAATCTATGCCAATGACAATCATTTTCTTGACATCTAAAGCATCTAAGGTTAAATTATCAAAACCAAATCCTTTCTCCTGAAAATATCCAGCTCAGGTACGTATCTAGCTTTTTCAATAACTATGTAGCAAATTTCAATACATCAGATCTAGATTTTAAAATTTAAAATATTTTAAGAAAGGGCAAATTAAACAGAATAACTTGAGCAATTAATTCTTACTAAAATTTATTTTTATGTTTTATTTGGGGAGATAAGTTGTTTTCTATTTTCCACTTCCTCATTTTTCCCTGGCTCTTCATCTTCCATTTACATATGGTGAATAAGAACAATGAAGAAAGAAATTGGTATACAGAAAGCACTGCTAAAAATTTCATATTCTCTATCCTATTTTTGTTTTTTTTAATCTCTCTTGTAGGATACCTTTGCTACTGCTATGGCTTCCCTCTGGTACTTACATATCACAACATCTTGTTTCTCACTATTCCCAACAATAATATTCACAGCACTTTGGGAATAATTCTGTTCATAATCAAAACTCGAAGTACTTGTAGAGCTCAATTCTAAAGTAGCAAATGATGAAGAAAAGTGTTGTGGGGATTTACCTATATCATATCTGACTTCTGTAATGAAGCAATTACATCTATTTATCAATCCAGTGAGATAGCTGGAGAAGATGCCATTTTAGCTGTCCAGTTTTGAGATTTATTTGTGTTGAAGTATATTCTGAAAATATACTTTCAACATACTTTAATCAATTATTGAAGTTCTGAGCCATATTTTAAGAAATTTTTCAGAAGTCATACTTTTGAAAGAGTAAATTTAAAGAATGCATACTGAAGCTCAGAAAAGCTTCCCAGAGGAAGTGGTGGATTCCCCCCCTTTGGAAAGTTTTAAGTCTCAGCTTGATAGGATGCTGAGACATATCATATAAGTATTTTATATTAATATATTTAACGTTAAATATATTTTATTTTATCATATATTTTGTTTTATCATATTCTATGATCCTTTGAAAACGTGAGAAACAGGTTAAAGAAATGGTAAGAAAAGAGGAAATAGTACAGAAAAAAAGCAAAGGGGAATTGTAAGGAAATGGCAGTTAATGACAAAGAATAAACCTATTATTATTGCATATATAGAGGCAGATTCTATTATAAGAATGTGGGACCAGAAGAGAGAAATAGAAAAAAACAAACAAACAAACAAACAAAAAAAACAGCCCAAAAAAGAAAAAAAAATTGATAAAGAAACTCCATCAAATACTTGTTAAATATCATCCCCTTTTTGTTCAGGTTTTCGCAATTTGCAAAGAAAGAAAGAAAGAAAGTACCTTTTGCATATATCGTATATAGTACTTAAAGCTCTAGCTGTCTTAATAATGAGAAGAAAGAACAGAGATTAATTTCCTTCTTCATTTTCTCTTCCCCTTTTCTATTATACCAGGGTCCCTTTGTATGTTTTCAGAAATCTGTTGCAAATGATTTATAAATGGCAGTAAAACATAGAAAAAAATTCTCCTTGGATTTTAACATATACTGATTGTAACCATATTTTATGCTATGAAATATTCCTTTCCCTTTCCTTGGATGGAAAAGCAAAAGCTAATTTAAAGCCATTTTATAAAATATAAAATATTTCAGTGGTGGTTTACTTTTTAAGTGTTTCCTTGAGTTTTGTTCAAGCCACTGAAGAACCGTAATACATCTCCAACTATTCCTTGAAACTCTCATGAAATGGCTGGTAAGGACACATGGATTTATGCTGTGGAATAGTGAAATTATCTTCATTTTCCTTCACAAAGAGACAAACATTCAGTAGCCTATCTGCTTAACAAGAATAATGGATCACTGACAGGATTGCATTAACCCTTTTTAAATTAAAATCTACCATTTATGAGACTACTTGGAGATGCTTGTTTAGGGAAGGGATCATAACCAGCGTTGTGCTGTGTGAAACAGAGCTTTAATGAAAAAACTTGGATATTTTGAAGATGGATGAAAGAAGTACCATTTAGTGAGGTTTTTTAACAGGTAAACACCAAATGCAATAGGGAAAGTGGAATATATTTTAAATGAAGTCTGTATTTTTGTAACCTATATGAGGAGAAGAATGAAAAGGAAAAGAAGTTTGGGGGGTTTTTTAAAGGTTATTTTCTGGTTTTTTTTAACATTTGTCAATGTGGTTTAAATGAAGAATCAGGAAATGGAATCCTGCGGAAACTGAATACATTCAAGTTTTCTAATGATTTTCATTATATAATCCTGTGGTGCATGTTAGATACTGCAAGGGTTTTGAAAATGAATTTTCTAGGAAAATATAAGAGAGTCTATTTATTTTTTATTTAAATAGATGGATTCCATTGGACAATAAATAAATATATACTTCAATAATGATGAAGGCATGCATTTCAATTATTTTAGGTTAGGGGTTTTCTTTCAACATAAGTGACTAGGGATCAAATTCAGCAAGAATCCCATTGAAGTAATTTGTGCTGCCCTGTGTTTATAGCTACCTATATTCTTAAGTACTTTGCTGAAGGGAGACCCAAAAGGCTAATTAAAACTCTGGGGAAGTTTTGGATCATAACCACAGCTGGTGGTGTAGCTCCGTAACGGATGGATTTTCATAGAAATTAAGTTATTACCCAACCCCACTAACATAAATCTGCACCACAGTAGTATATATTGCAAATTACCAGAGCTAGTCTTTGTATTACAAGCAGAGGAAGAAGTAAAAGTGGATTCTTATTCCTTACTTTTCTTTCTCCTTTTTTTCTATATTTCGTCCCCTGAAAATATGTAAAAATGAGGCAAACTGAGGCTGATTGCATTTCATAAATAGATATTTCCATGCATATTACCTTACAAATGATGTAATTCTAAGCCTCAGTGCATTTAAGGTCATTCATAATTATTTTACTTCATTTTCCATCTGTCTAAAAACCAAATGCAATCTGTTTGTTGTTGCACAAAACATCTTAATGCCATACCTAATTATGAGTATAGCATAATCCTTTTACCTAGAATAGTTATGGTATGGCTGAGAAATGCCCAGCCTATCTTACAATGGTGTGCAGGCAGATTTTAGATTTCATTTATAAAATTTACAAATAAGAATGAGAGGAGAGTTAATATTCTGAATTACTTGCTTCAGAGGACTTCAATGTGCTTCAAATGCCACATCCTCCCCAAACCCCCCAAAGAAGTAGTTCTTCTTGTATAACATTTAAAATTATATGCATACAATACTCCTAATATGAAGTAACAAAAGTGTAACTGTTACTCTTTGGGAGAAAGATATATTTAGATCAGATATATGGCATAGATTGCCTTTGAACTATCATGTAGCTCACTTCTAACCTCTGTATGTAATGGTAAATCCCACAGGGTATCTCTGGTATATATTAAGGATATATATGTCACAGAGATTGAATGTTGACACCTAAAATGTAGTAAATACCTAAAAAATTGTTAAGAAAATTTTAAAAACATTTGTATCCATTAGTATTTTATTTTTATTTGATTAATTAATACTCTATCAAGCTACAAGACAATAATCAAAGGATTTTAGAAGATAATAGTGCTTTTAGTTTTTCTAAATCAGTTTGGGTTTTTTTTAAGATTACACTAGGATTACACTAAAAATATTACAGAGTCTATCTCAAAAGTATACTTGGATTTAACCCCTTTTATCTAAGAAAAAATACTATTGAATTCAAGATGGGTTTCAATTGATTATATTTTTCAGAGCTTAGTATCAATTATGCATCACTTTACTCTTTTTGTTTCATTGCTAAAGCAGAGATTGTTGGTGACTTCAGAACAGGCCGTGAAAGTATTTATATTTTAGTTAAGGAACTGAAATGTAGCAATATGCAACTTATATCTGTAACAGAAGGCTTGATTTTCAGGTGACTCATGCTTCCACATACCATTTCTGAAAATATTTTTGCATACAACCTCGGTGTCTCTTGTCATACTTTTCAAATGAATCTTTGAAAAAAATTTTTTGTTTTTGATGGTTAAATTCTATCAGTTTTATAAGCAAGCCCCTGTAAACTATCTCAGTAAAGCTAAACTCTTAGCTGATCACTCTTATGATTCTTTTAACCGCAGAGAAGTGTCCCAGTAATACTCTGGCTTTTTAATTTTCCAAGTAAAAGTGGTGGTTGAAATCAAATTTAGAACAATATCATCCCATTCATGTAAATTCGAAGTATACATTCGGAGTATACATAGCAGACAATGACTACAGTAAAATCAAGACTTTTTGACTGCTATGTACTGTGAATTAACAACTTTCCTTTATGCTTAAAAAAATACACTTGTTTATGTAAACTTTATTCCTATCCATTGAATTTTCTAGGAAGTGCCACTTTGTAACTAGTTCAAATATTCACACTACAAGTTCTGCACCTGCACAGAAGTTCTGTCTGCTATCTTTTTATTTTTTCTAGTGACATAAAAGATTCTTCTCTCCTCTGGTTAACTATCCAGAGTAAAGGAAATACAAAAAAAGCTGGACTGCCTTAACCATTCTATGGTTCTATGATTCTATAACAGATTTTGAAAATCTCTTCTTTACAACTTTTGAACTCTGTCTCAGCAGTTCAAAGACTTCACCAAAGTGAATGAAGGAATTATTTTTACCCTAAACTAAAACAACCAACATAAATCCATGAATTAATAATCAGGAAAAATTATCCAGATCAATGATAGAGCAATTTAGCCAAATGTAGAAACCTTTGCAGTTTTACAGTACAACTTTTCCATCAAAGTTCTCCTGGACTGACTGATAGCAAACTCTGCCCATGAACACTGAGATAAACCACAAGAAATTTTTATGCAACATTGTCACCATTTTTTATCTTTATTCCTTTATGTTTACCTTGCTTTTATTCTTTTTGCCTATCTCTTTGATCTTAATTCATGATGATAATATACATTTAGAACACTGTGGACTTCAAACACAGACAGCTAACTGAAGAAAAATGTCTGGCATCATATGTAACACAAATATAAAACACTCTTTTTAACAAAGAATGAAATTATGGATGCATTCTACAGTAAGAAAGGGAGTAAAAAAGTTTAAATGGCTTTAAAAGGGGTCATATTAATATAAATTGAGCTCGTTGTCTAGCAACTATTACTATGATTTTTCCAGATGAGTTTGTGGCTTAGGATGTTTCTAAGACACTGGTTTTTAAGCCAGAACTCTAAATCTGTGGTTATTCTTGTGTTCTTTTCCTACATGATGTTAGACCGAATACAGTAACATAGGTTTATTTGTTAAAATATTACAAACTAGTCTGCAGTAATCTCTGCTCCGGAAGCTGTGGGGTCAAGGCTCAGTTCAGCTGAAGGCAACCCCTTCTTCCAGTGCAAGGCTTCACCAAAATGACTTTGTATATACTTCATCTTTTTTGTTCTTGGTCTTTGGCCTTTGCCTCCAAATCACTGTAATTATTCAAATCTAGTTCTTCTACTCCTGAGTACATGGTTTTGGCTGCAGTTGAAAACAAAAAACAAACAAACAAAAAAAAGGGTCAGGAGACCATTTTCTGATTTGGTTAGTACAGCAGTTCTTACATAAGCAGAGAAACAAGCTGAATCTCTCCTAACCATAGTTACATAAAAATAATATAATTTTCCATGTTTACTGAATCTTTATTAAAGTCTAAACATTATTCTGCTGCATGTGAAATAGATTCTTCACAAGGAAATTATGCCAGAAGCTCTTCCCGGGGTGTGCTTCAGATGTGCTCTAGCCATCCTTTGGAAGACAAGAATCTGAAACAATGACTGGGCTTTCAGATAACTTTACATCATGTACGCTGAGGAAATAACGCATTACAGGAAACTAGAAAAAATGAGGCCTTAAAGAAAAAAGTGACCTATATATGTCGTTTTTTGTGGTGACTTGCACAGTTTTGGTCTGTCAAGTCAAACAGGACTGGATTCCTTTGCCTTCTAGTCTTCTAGTCTTCTCAGAGAGGAGTCTAGGTGAGGCTGGATCCAAACCTCCTCCCAGGCCTAGGCTTCTCTTTGAGGGAAGAGTTTCCTTTGGAGGGTAACCAATGACGGCCCCCTCATACCATTTGTATATCCCTTGATGAGATTAAGGAGAAAATGTCACACAGGTCTGTTTCTCCAAAACAAAATAATTTTGGAGAAATTCTTAGGGAAAACAAATCACAAGTATGTATATATATCTGCATGTAAAGGAATAAAAGCAGATATTTCCATGATCAGGCTGCACAATCACAAAGGCTGATTATTTTAATGTCAAAATACTGCAATCCATGGATGTTAATGCTGCGTAACCCAGGAAAAGCTTGTGGTTACTTAATAATTTTAGGAAAGAAAAGGAGAAAGATAAAGCAAGAGAGCAGAAGAAGATAAGCTAGGAGATAATAGAAAATCATCAGTGTGGATGCAGCGTGGGGTCAGCCAACAGGGGAGGTTTGGTGTCAGTGAAACTCCCAAAGCCCATCAATTCATCCCCTTATTTTACTTGTTTTACTAAGCTTTTTCTCCTTAGTAAGCATAGCTGAGACATCAGATTGAGCAACTGGAGAAGACCAAGGGCCTGGTGGATGGGGCTCCTCCATCTGGTCCCTTACACTTGGTATCGTCATTGTTGCTCACTGAGCAATGTGAAGCCTGCTGGAAAAAACTTTGCAGTAGAAAACACCAACTGGCTCCTGGCCTGTCGGCACCATGAGAATTAAGGGAACCACAATCTGCCCCATTCAGTTTTGCTACCAGGAGCTGTGCAAAGCTTAACCCAGATGAGGAAGCCACACCAGGCTCTGCTTAGTGCCCTTGTCTCTCTGCAGTCCTCTCTCAAGGACTGGCACCACAACAGCATGAAATACTTAATATTTTGTATCAACAATATTTTAAATTCATCTTGTATCACAAAGTGATGGATGAAACGAAGTCCTGGAGATTTTCTAAAAAATTCTCCATCTTTCCATGAGTGTTATTAATGATGTATATTGCTCATAGTTCTTACTGGAACAAGACTCACCTCATGGTATAGCTGATCCATATATTAGAAAATGGCTTAAGTGACTAAATTATTTGAGTCAAGAATTCCAAGCCAAGTTTTCCCATAGAAACTCTTATTAAAGTATGATGGGGATGATATTTAGAATTGAAAGGTCTTGAAATCTTTTTGTATTCTAGATTCAGTGATTGATTGTCTTTTGTCTTTTTTTTTTTATTTTTTTTTTATTTTTTATTTTTTTTTTTTTTATTTCATGAAACATCTAAGTATAAATATTTGAAATATTGAGCACTTTCCTGAGCCACAGACATCCTCCATGGTATGGCATGATATGAGCAAATAAACAGATAGATGATTTTGATTATCTATTTTGGAAAACACAAGGTGAAATCTAAAAGGCATGATATCCCTTAGATTCATTTTGACATTTAAAATATGAACAAATTTCAAAAGACTTTAAAATGGTTTTATGTGTGTGGCAACTGCCTTTATTTTTGTGATTAATTTGCTGTTCAATGATTGTTCACAGAAGTATTCAGTAGTGACTTTAACTCTCAGTTAATGGAATATAATTGTGCTTAGTCTATGAAAGTTAGCTTTGTGATGTGAAGAGATGAGCTAACCAGTGCATATGGTTGCAAAGCCAAACACGTATTCATATCTGTCCCTCAGCTCTAAATAATATACTTCTGCCTCCGGAACTAGAATTTTTCCTTGTGAAGCCAAAGTACTTTGGCAGTCAGAAAAGTTCTTCTTAATTTAGATTTTTTTTAAAGTTACAGCCAAAATAGAAGCCACAAACTTTTAAAACAAACAAAGTATGTTTAATGACCTCATAGGATCTTATTTTGTAATGTGGCTAGTAGATTATTTTGACTTTCTCGATGACTATAATTATCAAATAATTTATCACCAAACACATTTCCTATCAAATAGATTTGGCCACTGTTCACATTTCAATTCTTTTTCCTCTCCCAAACATAACTCTAGAGTGACTAGATTTCTTTTGTTTTATTTGTGTTCCCTTCTCTACTTTCATATTTTTCTTTAACATATAAGGAAATCTAATTACAATTAGTAACAGATTTTGGAATCAATGTTATTTATATTAAAAACTCTAAAATGTTTTATCATGGATAAGATAATCTTGGGATAAATAAGTGAGTAAAATTTGTGTTTTTGAGACATAAATGTACATCATCTCTAAAATTCAAAGAAACCTGTCAAAAACATTTAAATCACTGAGTAGGATTTAAAGGAAAAGTGTGAGTTCAGAGTATGGTTGCACCTCCCAGAGAAAGTCAATGGCAATTAGATGTTTGATTCACATATTTTTCAGAAAATTCAATCTGTAAACTAAATTTGCATGGAAATTTAAGGGGAAAAAACTACCCACTAAAAAAACGAACAAACAAAAAAGCCCAAAACAAGCATACCACTGGGAACATTTTAGCACAAGCTGAAAAATATAAACCAAGATATATTAGTCTTGCTTTAATTGCACCCTTTTACCTCCCTTTAAGTGCAAAGTGACTGACTGTGAGTGTCTACTTCTCTCAGAGACCAACCACTACTGAAGATCTGAAATGGTCACTTAATAGTGCTCAGAGCCAAATCACCTACCCATGGAGACCCTCCTTACTGCAAACATATAATGAGACTTCTCTCTGGTGTCCTTATTAATATAATAAGGAACATCTGTGCTTAAAAAACATTTGCTTAGATTTTTTTGCTTCTTGGAAGGTACTGTGTATTTTTTTTAGGCTTAGAATTTGGCCTAATAAAAGCTATTATCTCTCACTACATAATGTTAGCATGACCTCTTCCAGACTTCTGTTCCGCAGGTCAGAGAACTACAGTAGTTCAATTACTCTTCACAAAACATATTTTTAAAACTTTCAATGAATCATGCTGTACCTCTTAAAAAAAAACCCAAAAAACCCCAAAAACCCAAACCAACCAAACAAAGAAAAAAACAAGCTGTCCTTCCTCATGCATTTAATCTTTTTATCCATGCTTAAAAATTTACATACTGGAGAAAGGGCATATTTTATCATTATATTCTATACTAAATGTCTATTTATGTAATTTCCAGCATAGCTGCAACAATCAAATTATTTTACTCTAGTTATACTTATATTACTGTCCCATGCGGACAGTCAATCACCGAGTAAATCCAGATGTCCTCAGGATTAATTACTTCCAAATAGTAAAAGCCCTTGTGTTTCAAAATAATTTTTACTTTGGAGCAGTTTAAAGACAGGAATAATTATTCTATCCCTTTTATGCCTGGAATCTTCTCCAAGTAGATGAACCCTTCAGTTTATGCAAGCTCCTCCACATAGTCAGTCCCACAGTGGGAGAACAGTGTCTGGCTTTCCGTTTGGGAGATCTTTTCTTATGTGATAGGTGTCTCTGGGGGATGTCTCTGGGAAGAACTGCCAGAAAGAATAACCACAGCATAATAAAAATACCCTGGTTTTATTTCCTGGTACTCGTTCTTTCCCTTCTTGCAGCATCCCCTCCTTTTCTTTCTTTTTTTTTTTTTTTTTTTTTTTTTCCCTTGTATTTTCTTTCTTTTTCTCTTATTTTCTTTTTTTCCTTTTCCTCTTCCTTTTTCCTTCTTCCTTTTTCTCTTTCTCTTTCTCTTTCTTTTTCCAGGGACACATCAGAAAAAGTTGCAGAACAAATTGAGGTAGTCTTACACTAATAAGGTAAAAGGAAATATATCTCTGCCAAGGCTGCATAAAGCATTCTCTCTCAAATCTAATGTCAGGAAATTACTGAGAACACCTGCAACCTGAAGTGATATGAAGAATTTTATCAGCAGCTCAATAAAGAGAACATGAGCATGACAAGTATCACTCTTTCCTTTCATATAATGACTAGATTTTGCCAAGAGAGTGAAAAATGTTCTCAGTTCAAGTGTATTTAAACAGAGAAAATAGACAGACTTCTTTAGAACTTCCTCAACTGGACAACCTCCATGTGTCAGGGAACAAACTTCTGGAATATATGAACAAACACAAGCCACTATGGAATTAACAGTGTTCACCTGTGAAAAAAATTTCTGACATAGTACTAAGCAGCCAATAACCTGTTCACTTGCAGAGAAAAAAGTGCTTATGAAAGCAGTCCTGTCTTTCAGAATGAAAAATATGAAAACATTACAGGAAAGGTAAAAGTCTGTGGTGTCTGTGTAACATAATGTGGGCATTATTCATGACGTCACAGCCCTCCTCTGATGTCTCTCTAAATAGCCTGTTGGAGATGTCATGAGTGAAATCCAACTTTATCAAAAAGAAGAAAAGAACTGGGATTTCTGGCGAGGACTTCTGTATGTGGAACACCATGGAAATTCTAAGTAGAAATCTTGTAAGACAAATCAGAAGAAATAAAAAATTACAAAAGAAAATAGAGATTGAAGAGATGAAGGTGATGGAAAAGGTTTCCTTATTTTTCTGTGTCTTATTCTAAGTAAATATATATGTTTGTATGATTGATCACATAAAATGTTTGTAAGTCTACCAGAAACTATTAGCAAATGAAACATATATCCTTCAAACATAGATGATAAAAGTGCTGGGATAAATAAACTTTTGGGTGAGGAACAGATAGAGGCTATACAAGCCTTGAGAGAAAGCTTACGAGACAAGAACTTTGTTGCATCTCAGGTCCCAGACATGTCTGGAGAGTTAAATGGAAGTTTTTTAGAAATTGTATAGGAAAAAAAGGACCTCTTTTAAAAGCACTTCAAGGCAATTCTCGTGTACTGTGGCTGCTGAGGTCAGATGCAAGATTAGAGAAGTAGAAGAGTGGTAACTAAAGCAACTCCAAGAGCCATGGATGTATAGAGTGTTCCTTTCTAGATTGGAGTTAGATTTCAAGGTAATAGATGTATGTCTTTAGGAAGCAGTGGAATTCCAGTGGTAAAAGTAGCAAAGACAAATGTAGATAATTGATGAACATTTGCATACATTTTCTGGAAGAGTGTTTTCAATCTTCTAAATATACTCTGCAACAAAAGCTTTGAATTTTTTAAGGTCTTCATGTTGTTAATATTGAGTATGCATTTTTTTATTTGTCATTAAATCCCTAGCTTTTCTTGCTAAAACAAAAAAGTGTGTCAATTCTTTAGTGATCTTTTGAGTGTGTTATCTCTCATTGAATCCAAATTAAATTCATATTTCACTTAAAAACTCATTAAGTGATAAACAAACCCAAACTAAATATTTCATCAGTACAGTGTATTATAGGAAGTTATGGGGATAGATGTCTACAAGTATTTTATGGCATTTGAAGATTGATTATTTTTGGCAATAGTTTTAAAGTCTTCAAAAAACTTTCCTAAATTCTTCAGTTGTGATAATTAGATTCTTACAAATTTGGCATTGCTTTAGAAAACTGACTGCGGGATATTATTCTAGCTACTCTGTCTCTGGTCATGCCCTCTAGCTTCTAGTTTGAGGCCCATAACATGATGCATAAAATGCATTTCTACCTACAGAAATTACATATGATTCACTAAGTGAATTCACTAAGTTAAATTTTAGCATTTCAAAAAGGAAGGGGACCTACATCAAAATCTTGAATAAGAGAATAATGTTGCCACTCTATCTGTGTATTATATTTCACACATAAGGCAGAACTGATGAATTTGCCTTCTGAGTTTAGAATAAATTGGTAAAAGAAGCAAGGAAACAATTTTCACACACATTATGCTTTGTTTGCTTCCAGAGTAAGCAAGTTGGTTTTTGTTGCTGTTTGGTTTTCTTTATTTTTCTCTGTAGTGGTTTTATTTTGTGTTTGGTGGACTTGAGTTCTGTGAAAAGTGACTATGGAGATATACATTATACTGTATTCCCTAAAGGAGATTCACAAATGAACCTGTAGGCAATTAACCACCTGCAGTGACAATGCTGTAAAAGTCCAAATCTTGGTCTTTGAAAAGAGAAAGATTTAAAATGTTGTTAATTGTGTTATGAATATTAAATTAAAATACACTGAAAAGAAGAGAGCTAAAATTTTACTTTCTTTTTAGAAAATTGCAGTGTATACAGTTGTATTAATAATAATTGTTATGTAATTGTTATGCTGAAATGTGTCCAATGGATAATACAAGAATGTTAATGCTCATAACTAGTCATAGGCCAATAGTACCTATTTTGAGTGTTTGATTTGCTATTCAGACTGTTTAACCAGAATATATCTCCCTTGACAGGAAGTATTAGGATTACCTCCATGGCCACGGTAATACACTTTCCTTAAACACAGACTAATATAGACTGAAAATTTACTTTAACTCCAGTACTTTCCAGTATGTTTTTTATCCCAATAAATATGAAGTTACCCTGTTCAGTGTATTTTTCAAATGAAACAAAAGAAGGATGGTTTTAGACTCTTTCTAAAGTATGCTGGCCTAATGTCTCACCTTCATTGTGTTTCTATTAAGTATTTGAAAGTTCTGTGCATAGTAAAAGCTGGCCTCTAGTTTCATCCAGTCCTTGGGTGGTTAATTGAATCACTGCGCATGTTTATCCAGCTCTTTACAAGGTAACTTATCCCATATTGTAAAGATCTAGTGCTTAGACTTGGTTTTACAGCTTTTATAGTTAACTATATATATATATAAAGTTAAATAGTATTAATCCCACTATAGGTATATTGTTATTTTAAATAATCTGAGTTTCAAATAACCAACATACATCTCGTTCGATATTTCTGTTTAGTAAATAAAAAATAACCCTATATTAGTTTAATTATATAGAAATTGTACCAACAAAATCCTGACTACAATTCAATATTCCCCACCAGTTTAAGAAAACCATAAAAAATTGCATCTGTAGTTTGTGCTACAAGAGTACTGTGAATTATGAAGATTATAATTTTAAAATGATAGACATTAATGCACAAAAGCAAAAATCAGTAACAGGCGGATACAGCTTGATAGCTTTGACAACTGGTAGCACAATTTCTTAGTGCTTAAAGAGAAAGCAGTATTTCATAATGCTTTCAGAGAAAGTAAACATATTTAGAGTCTTCTTAAAGGACGTTATAAAGGTATTAGAAAATTAAATCACAGGCAGAGACTATTAAGCAGAGAAGCAGAATATTAGCAAAATGCCCTAACTCCACAGCATCTCTTAATAGACATTACTTACATGATTTGGGTTTTATATATGTATTTGCAAGGTCATATATGAATTCCTCTTCCTTAGGTAATTTCACATGCTTGTCAGTTCCTTGAGTCTAATATCTATTATTACTCTCACCATACTTTAGATGATGTTCACACAAAGGACAATATGCAAAAATAAACATTTAGAAAAAAAGTGCCCAAATTTACTGTTCCATGCTGTACATATTGTCGTATGTAGCACATTTTAGAGCTAAACTAATGCATGGTCCCAAAGGGATAACACTTTTTACAAAGCATAACAGTTGAAGACTGTAGGACAGCTGCTTTAAAATGCACACATTTGTAACTTGTTCCTTTACCACTACTCTGTCTGAGAGCAGAAAAAAATAATCAGACATTCAGAATTTGATGCAATGAGATGATCATCTTTTCCCATATGCTTTTTCTAAATACAATTTTTATTCTAGGTGGCTAATAAAAAATGCTAAGTCAATAAAATATCACTATATTCATCTTACTGTTTTGTTGGTTTTTTTATCCGAGCAATTAAGAAACAAGTATATTTATTGATGCTAAAATATAGTAAAAATTGAGAAATTGTAGGAAAACACATTAGCTTTTATTTTAGCAATGAAATTCATATCTCTGAATATACTTCCAAGGGGAAATACCCTTCTATACTAGCATGAATTTTTATCTGTAATATGACAGGCTTCAACAATAAAATAACTCCACTGGACTGCAATCTGTTAAATTAATCATCCCTGGGACTGTTTTCTCATACTTAAATCATCCAGCATAGGCCAGGTAGAAATCATATATTAGGTTTCAGTCTGTAAAACAGGGGCTTCAACTTTTCTACCTGCACGGAAGATATCCTGGGCCATTGTGAGTCACCTCTCAGTTGTGGTCTGTAGATTCTAGGAATTTCAGAAAATAGAGAATGTGTCCCAGGAATGTTTCCAGGTACTTTTAAAGTCACCAGTAAAGTCCTAGCCCTACAGCATAATTACAGGTAGGTCACTCAAGTTTTTTCTCAAACTTTGCTTTTGTTTACTTCCGGTTTTTAATTAAAATATTATTTTAAAAAATAAACAAAAAAAACCCCACAAAACCAAAAAAACCCCACAACTTCATATAATTTGCTACTTCTTTTCATATTATGGTATATATCTTCAGTTCCTGTTTTAAGGACCTATACAACATCATTTTAATGCTTGTGGGTGTTTTTTTTCTATTTTGTTAGTTTCTTTTCATTATAATAGTAATAGATATTTAAGTCATACAAATCAGATGAAGATTTTTGAGGAAAATTTGGGGACTTTAATCTTGTAAACTCATTTTAGGACTGTGATAGTCACTAGTGAGACAGTTTCAGCTACTTTTTTGTGTAATCTTTTCCATTTCCTTCACACCTTCTTCTCCAATCTCCAGCAAGGAAATTAGGTACGAAGGTTCCAACAGTCTACAGAATAATTCAGTTTTAATTTGCTTGACTTTCCAAGTGACAGCATTTAAAAAATCATCTTGACATCTAAACAGTGAACAAAGTAAAGTAAAAAAGTGAAAAAAAGTGGAAAAAGAGGAAGAAGTAGTACATTCTCTATTTTAAAGTACATTAAGCTTTTTTTGCAATAATTTTTAGGTCATATATCAAGTTCAAAGCTGACAATATAAAGAATCAGATTCTGGGTTCAGGCTCTCATACTCAAGAAATTTTACAGTCAAATAATTCGTAGAAACAGCTCAGAATACGTGGAATTAGTTGTTTTACATTATTCATCAGAACACTTAATGTTCTTTTAAAACTTTCATTCTTAACATGCATAAACTTCTATCATTTCATCCTCAACAGCCAGAATGAAATTGGTATGGAGATTTTTGAATATTTGTAGAAGTTAATGGAAATTATCTGCTGGCTTCAGTGATCCTTGAATGAGTCTGTAAGAATTCTGTTATCCCTTCACAACTATTATCTATGGCTCTGAAGAAAAGGTCCCACTCAGTTTTAGTCACCAAGAAAGCAAACTACAAAATTGAGTGCAAACTGCTGAAAAAAATGTTTTCATGATGATCTCTGTGTGTCGACTGCAAAAAAGTGTGTCAAACTGTGCACCTCTCTAGTTAAAAAAGTATATAAGTGAAGTTCAACACACTATACAGGTCAGTTCTGCCTGCTATAACAGGCTATGTAGCCCTGGACTATGCAAACAGGATCCTTTTAGTTTCAATGACAGCACTTTGGCACTTCCTATAGAACATAACTAATGGGAACAGCTTCAGAGTGCCCATCCTATTGATCCAATGACTTGGACACATCTTTAAACTGCTACATTCTCTAATTCATAAGACTTCTTTAAAAAATGTAAGAGCATTCCTTCAAAGTATTTGTATTCTTGGCATTATCAATGATGCAGTTCAGGTTATGTATGCCTTTCTGCAAAGCAAAGTCTACGGGAGGGAAGCATATCTGACGTTTGTGTTTCTCCGCTTCCCTTACTTAAAAAACAAAGGCAAAAACCAAAGCATTAAGCTGAAAGCTTTCACCATTATGATTTGGAAGCCAACTTTACCTTCACTGAAATTTGATAAAATCCTTTGACGCTGGCAACTATTGGAGATTTATTAAAGCAAATATTTTTTCCTGTTTTTTTTTTTTAAAGATCCTGAAGAATTGCTATGATTATTCAATGTGACCTTTTTACCATTTCTGATCTGTGCTAGCAGGTAATCCTTCCATTGTACTAGCAGCCTGTGGTTTGAGGCAGGCTGAAAGCATCTCTTGTGTTTTCTGTTGAAAGAATTTTACCCATTCACACAGAAAATGCTTGTCTCTCTCAGCAGGAAAAGCTCCAGGCAAGAGACCGGAAGCTGAGAAAAGGTAGAATAAACGATTAAAAAAAAATTACTGTAGTTTAAATATGTCAAAAGCAGACATTTGCCAATGAGGATAATGAGCAGTAACAGAGTGCAGAATTTTGCCCCTTATTGTTAAATATGCGGGTGGTCTGTTCACTTTCACACACAGCTGCTTTGTAAGCAAGATAGATTTTGTGCTGCAGCTGCTGAAACAAACAGCAAAAATTGGTATTTGGGGAAAAAAAAAGTTGGTAATTCCAATAGCAGTTTTCACTGTCATGTGTGTCTTGATTCACTAGCTCAGTCCTCTTCAGTAAACAGCAGTGAACAAAGGAAAAAAATAACAAACTGTGTTAATACAGGTAATAATTTTAAGTGGCTAAAAAAAAAATAAATTCACACTGCATATTATGTAGACTGCATAATGTTTTCATAATCTTAGATCTTCAGAGAAGTTTGCATCCAAAAAAGACTTTTGTTTAGTCATAATTAAATCTGAATTGTGCAAATAGCATAATATAATGAGATGTGCTGGCTCCACCCACAGTATGTGTTTCAAAGCATTATTTGCTGAAAGTCTGTTTTTCAGCTCTTTAAATATAAAAATTTTTTTTTGTTTTTTTTTTTTTTTATATTAGTGCATATTATTATTTTAATTGTGTATGAGGGTATTGTGCTTTCTCATGTGCTATACAATTTAGTCACAGAGGAAAATTTATTTGCCCATTTTACATTGTTAGAATTATATTTTCATATTGATGGAAAAACCAAAACAGCAGATTGTAGATAACAAAAATAATAAGTAATATCAATATTCTGATAACCTCTTGCGTCTTTTACAAATCCTATAGTGTTACTCCACTGATCTTGTGTTAGGAAGTGCCCTGTTTATAGTAGCAGCCATTCGAAATTATGTGTGAAAATAAGGTTAATGACCTCATTAGATCCCTATTTCATTTAATACTACTATTCTTCTGAACTGTCTTACATATTTACATGCATAGAAGTCAAAGCAGACACAGAGGAGACTGCAGGGTCTTTCTACCAATGCTGTGATGAATTTTAAGACATTTTACTACAGTTTTGAGCCATGTAGTCCATCTGTCAAAGCAAAATTAGTAGTCATCTTCTCAGACTGATTATATATAAAGATTCAAAAGATTAACAGAGATTCAGGAAGTTCATTTCTATCCACTGTTGTGTAGGAAAGAAAGGAAAAAATCCATCCCACCCCCTCTCACCCTCACCAACAGAGTAGCTCCAGCAGCTCTCCATGAAATGTTTCTGCTCCAGGGAAAACATTCTGGCTGCATCATGCCTAGTTGGAAAATGTTGTAATAACTTCTTTTCCTTTGAGGCAATTTCCATAATCCAGCTATCAGTTATTCAAAGAAAGAAACACACATTATGCTACTGTAAAAAAACACTGCATGTTTACTAATCAGACTGAATTCTTTGAAATAAACCCTTTCATACATTTACATTTCCCTGTAGTGTCACACTGCAGTAGCACTGAAATCTCTGTAATTGCCGAAAACCATTTGATTTCAGATTCTTATGCTTGAGTAGAAATAAAAATATGTTGTTCATGGTGAGCTTTACTACGATTAAATGCATCTGAGAAGCTGGATATCTTGATATGATCTTGAAAGGTTAAATAATTTCATTTCTCTAGGAGTACTCTAATTTTCATATAAATTATATTAGTGAGGGCATAAAACCTATCTTCATAGATCTTAGAGACCCCATTATCTGAATTAGTTGACAATTTAGTAGTATCTCAAAGTAGCTCAATGAATCTATGACTGCCAGTGTTTCTTAAGATAAGTGTTGGCTGAATTTCCATGTTAGCAAAGAACAACAAATGATAATGTCATTTGGGATAAGGTATATCTACATATTTTTCAGAGGTTAATGAGTACAAATATATGTAGTAAAAACCACAGATCACCATAGATTAGTATGATAAGATCTATTATAACTGACTGACTATCTTTTTCTTAGTTGGGGGTGTTACATAAAGCAAATACACATTCAGATATGGTCGTTATGATAAGTGAAAAGCCTGTGTTTACTCTATGTTCGCAACAGGATTTGTAACCAATTACATCACAAAGTATTCTTCGTTTTCTAATTCACTGCTTCTTATGGCTTTAAGTAGGTATACTGCTCTGAGCAGTACACATACTAACAATAAAATTTTTCACAAATCAGAGGATTTCTAATTTCAGTTCAAACATTAGAATCAGTTAAAAACAGTGCCAGTTTTATTTTTGAAATAAAATGCATATTCATTTTTACTACAATATGGTCAACTGCTTTGCTCAGAGTTTCTATAATAATCATATATTTATGAATCAATTTATATCAATTATGAATTGCTATAGAACAAAGTATACGCCTGATTTATTTTATTAAAAACAAATGAATTTCATTGCACCACAGTGCTTTGTTAATCCTCTGCATTCAATAGTGTTGGCTGTATGGATCCTTCTGCCCTGAGATACTATGATACTCTACTACTGAACTAAGTGAGGTCAAGTAAATTTTGATTCATTCCTGTCAATACAGGATGTTATGGTGTTCTCATTCATTTACTCTCAAACATGTACACAGTCAAGAACAATAAAGGAAGGATGTAAGTGAGCTTGTCTGCTGTTTGTGTTTGGTATGATTCTTGATAATGTATAAAGTTATGTGTTCTGAGCAGAATCTACATCGAGGAATATGCACACTTAGCAGTGGCTAGTGTGGACACTATTTATGGAGTCTTTACTGACTTTTGCCAGGCTACCAAACTGTAACAGATTCTCGAGAATGAAAATCCATGTTCAAGAGATACACTACAAAGTATGCCTGTCAGTTTTAATAGATTTATCTACAACATCAGACCATCCTTGTCTGGAAACAGCCACAAGATGTTCTAAAGACTTTTTCACTCCTTACACATTTAAATATCTTTTTGTGAAAGGTAACTGAATTGTCACTCAAACCAGGAATAAATATGCTATTTTTGATATTTGTAGACCCTATGAGAAATTTATCCACTTAAAAAAATTATAGCTTACTTCAGTTTTATATATCTATGCATTACGTCAACAGTAGCTTATTAGGCTGCATGAAGAACAGCCAGGAAAACAGAAATGTGAACCAACAAGTCTATTCTTCAGTCTGAGGTTAACATAACTTTGAGCATAGGTGTTTGCTATATTGCTACATCTGTGCTTTTTTTCTATGACACCTGTCACAGTAACATCCAAGAGTGTTCAGGTAATACCATTTCAAAAGTTGAATAGTTCACATTGCCACACCTACTTTATTATCCAGGCTTAGGATGGATTCAACAGTAAAATGAAGCTTCTGATTTGGAGAAGATTAAGTCCAACTGTCTGGATTTAACTTCCTATGTTTCTTTCATAACAGAAAATTCCAGAAACTCATCAACTATTGTAAAAATACGTAGACATATAAGGATCATTTCTGTTAGATATATCCACATCTCTAGAGATTCCAAATCCCGTCAGTCACAACTCTAAATTGCTAGATTTACTATACCGAAAAAGATTGTTCTGGTGCTGTGCTTATTCAACTATGGGTGGTGACAATTTGAGTCCTAAATTATGTTCACCTAAATATAATTCAGCCTGAATCCCATTAAAACATCATAATAAGCAAGTATACTTGGCCAGCAATTCCTTCATCTTTTTGAACTAATCTTCTAATCTTCTATGTTTCATTGATGCTGCCTGCTAGAGGTTTATTTTTACAGAGAAAATATTTCAGGCCATCCATCCTTTTTCTTTAGCATTTATCTTCCCAATAAGTACCTAGTCTTTAAGTCACAAAAGGGCTAATCAAGATTTCTGTGTGACTCTGACATGCAAAATTCCACCCCATGGGGCTTTTTTGCTATTTTTTGTTGTATAATAATTATTCATTACAGCTTGAGCCAAATAAGCCTCAGGTTTGAAGAATCAAAATATATTATTTTATCACATTATTCAAGCCACAATGTTGTAGAAAACTCCACATTTTTTTTTTCTTTTACAATATCACTAAAAAAATTATCAAATTATAATTTTGCTGAGATGCTAGATTTTTCCCTCATTGTCCCCTAAAAATTTAGGTATAAGAAGATCCTGCTCAAAGAAAAATATCTCTCCCCTTCGTTCATTTTTTTTGTAAGTACTGCTGTATTGAGATCAAATATGCTTGCATTGTCTCTTTATAGTATGAAGATCCTCTGTAGCAATTCACATTAATCTCTTCCACTCTTAAACTATTTATGTAAGGAAAAATGAACGTAATTAACATTCCTAGCAATACTGATATATTGCCAGAATAATTTTTTTCTAGATTAGACAACTAATTAATATTCTTTCTGAGCAGCAAATAAGAAACTTGAAAAATATTATTCAGTCATGATTTCAGGTATGTTTGGGCTTAAAAGATTAGAGACTGATGTTGAGAGATACTAGTTGTTTAGCTTAAAAAAAGTTTCAATTAGAATAAGTCACTTAGAGTTATAATATGACACATTTCCTGTGCTCATTACAACATGATGTTTCCTGGTTTTAATTTGTTGTGTCTAGAACAAAATATTTTCACAGATAATCACAGCAGCAGAAAGAAAATTATTATTTAAAAATATAGTGATAAAAAGTTATCTAAGCAAAATTACTTTCTCTTACGATTGTTCATATTGATGCTTCTCACCTGAGCAGGTCAGGTATAGTAGTTTCATTAGTTCTCTAATTATTAGCTTTTAGGTTATGTTTAAAAAGCAGAAACATTTATAAAAATCACACATTTCAGTTAATTTTTTTCTAATAAAGAAGTCAACAAAAAAGCCCTTTCTTTGTCATCAGAAGACCTGAATAATGTTATAACAAATTTTTAACCTTACCTTTTCTTGCTCTGACATATCTTACCTGCTTATGCAGAGTAATACTGAAATCTAGTGAGATCTGAGAGAAGGAACTGCAAAAGCAGTGTATTCAGAGATGACCAGAACTTGCTCATTTAATTAAATTAGTAAGTTAGAGCCCTTATTAAACAATTTTACAGTCAAACTGGAATACCGCCTACTGGTGATATGAATAGGACTGTTATGGAAAACATTATCATTCTCACTGACAAATTCTTATACCTGGAAATTTATCTTGTATGTACTTCATAAATAATGCATAATCCGTGTATCAAACTTATTCTCACATTCTTCTATAATATCCAAAGGAAAACACTGTCAATCAGTTCCAGAGTAGGAATTATGCTTTTTTACTGGTTTGAAACTCAAAAATATGGAGTTCTTAACCACTGCTTAGCTTCCCTCAGACCCTGGATGTCTGAAATGCATAGCTAACTACATTTCTAACACTGTGTTTCTAGAAATTGATTTTTTGAACTTACACAGGTACCTTAAACTTGACTGATCCAAGTCTTCTTAGATATCTCAAATGTGCAGCTGCTTCACCTCTCTTTTTGAGTAAATTCATGTCAGAAAAAGCAGTGATGTTTCACCGTATTTAATTGCTCTATGAATGCTGCATGTCCATTGGAAAGTGCAAGGTCATAGGGAAGGAGAGAGTTTCTGGTATGTAGTCAGGAATTTTCTCAGTGGAAACAGGAGAATAGAAGAAAAGAAAGAAGTCATAAGCAAGAAAATGCAGAGATACAAACCTGACTGACAAACAGTAAGGGAGGCAGAAATGAGAACCAACGCTGGTTAGTCACACTGATGGATAAAGTTAAGTGGAATGTTATAATGTTTATTTCAGTAAAATGATCTAATCAAGGACCTTAGCAAGTGGGATACTGACCTGGTTTGGGCCAGGATAAAGGTGATTTTCTGGTTTGTACTTTTGCTTTCAGCTATGTCTCTTGTAAATAGTTGCACTTGCTGAAATCAACAGCAAGTTTCTCAGACAGTGTCTGCTTCTAGGACTTGTAACACTGTGACAGATACTAAAGAAAACTATGAAGCGAGAAAAAAAAAATATACAGTCACAAACCAAACAGATTAACATAATGGAGAAAAAGAAAAGAAATAAACTTTGTCCGTCTCACTAATTGATAAAGGCTATTGAGAACCTACAGGCAAACCAGGAATTTGCAGCCAATAAGGATGGAAGAAGAGAGTCCAATATTCTGGAGGCAAGGGGATGAGGTGTCAGTTGTTAATGAGGGAGTGTACAGTGGAAGGGGATAGGAGAGAAACAAAGAGTATAAAAGAGGCTGATAATATGAGTACTGTAGAGTCATTATGGCTATTTGACCAACCTGCACCTGATCACTGCAGTCAGTCCTATCTCTATTAAATCTTTTCTTAGCTCTTTCTGCACTGTCTTGCCCTCTGTTCCATGTACGTGAGTGCATACCTCTTATTGCTAGCATGCACCACACCGGATTAGGCAGGGAGTAGGAGACCTGTTGGGGTGAGTGGTAGAGCCTGGGATGCAGGCATCACATTGGAGAGTAGTGTGTGTCCCTGCACTAGTGACCTTCTGCTTCTGCCAGTCCAAGAGGAGGAGGGGACTTGGATGTCTGTGCTGGTGCTTTATGTGAGTCCTTTACATAGGTGGTGTTGAAGGCAGTGCCTTCTCCACGGCAGTCTCTGTGGCCATCCATGTCAATGCCTGTAGGTAAGAGCCTCTGGGAGCCAAGCTTAACTTCTCCACTGGTTTAACCCACAAAGAAGAAAGCAGCAGTCACATCCCTCAGGCACCAGTCTGGGCTCTGGCAGCTGGGCAGGAGGGTCCTGGGCCAGGGCCGTGAAGGACACAGCCACCCCGAATGTCACATAGCAGAAATTATTTTTTCTGGTTTAGAAATGATGACCTCTTTGGCTAATATCCATATGTAACCAAATCCCCAGAGGAAATCTGAGGACTGCTAGATTACCTGGGGAATTAACCATCAAAATGACACACACAGATAAATATTTGAGGAATTACTTTTCTTTCGTATTCTGAAAAAAACAAAGTGGTAATTTTCAGTTTGATGTTCTTTTGTGTAAATTATTTTTTTCTTCAGACTGAAGAAGTTGTTCTTGCATGTTCTTGACTCTTCTCCTGCCCTATGCCAGTCTTTGAAAATAATAGCATTTACATGAAAAATGATCACTTGAACCTTGTTTATTTGACTTGAAATGGATCCAGGTAATTTATTATAAAGATTGAGTCTTATCTGATAATGCATTTCTCATAATGTGAGAAAATGAACTAAATGAGTAAAAGTGATAAGTTATTGCTATTTATCTAAAAGAGAAGAAATGTAGCTTTTTTTGACACTATTATTTCTTAAAATTACATACTCTTTTGGAAAGGTAAATGACATTTTGGTGAGATAACATTACACTGTGTGAAATATTAATGTGTAGAGATCAGTGTTGTGCTTCCTCATGATGTCCTACCTCTTTTATATCAAGAATAATAGTATAAAAATATTCAACATGAAAATAAAAGAATATGAAAGGGAAGAATAGTTTTTGTACTTACAATAAAGAGAAGGAACCAATAAAAAAATTATAATTTTCAGATATTAAATAGGCAACAGATATTAGTATAGTAGCAATTTATATACAGCCTCACAGTAAAAAGTATGTACCAATTGAAAATCCTAAAAAGACTGAAAAGATTAAAAACTCATATGAGCAGTTAGAATTTAGTAAAGATAGAAGGTGAAGACTGATAGCTGGAAACCAGGAGTTCTTCAGAAAAATAGTTATTGTACTCTAAGGCTTAAAAGACACTCTCAGCCCTGCAGGCTACTCAACCATTGTAGTCATATCCAGATAAATTAGGTTGATAGATAAAGACTATTACTTTCTTGTCCACGACACCAAACCCAGCTGGACACTGTATGTGTGTGTTCATCTGGGAGTGAGAGAAATAGAAAGAAAGAGTTTATACAGTCTATATTATGTGTAAAGGCAAAACACAAGACCATAGCTTATTGAAAGGAAAGCTGTACATTTCAGTGTACAGGCAACTAAAATAAAAATATTTTTTAAAAGAGGAAGAATATGAGCTACTTATGATTCTGGTATTTTCTGTACCAACCTTGTTTAGGTCTGGAGATGAAATCATATTTTAGTCCCTGCAAGCCACCTGTCTTACCACCCAAATTAATTTCAACATTTAGCTGCAAAGATTTTTGTCATTCCTTTAAATAAATAGCATATTTTTCTTTATTGTAATATAGACACTTTTTGTGTTCAGCTTGTATTTAATGAAGACCACCCTTAAAAGTCCTTTGCAACCTACAGGTTGGAAGAGATGTAAATTCATAGGTTTTTTTTAGAGACCTAATAAACCACTTCATGTGTAATGGCAAGATTAACTGGAACCGTGTGTGCAACAATAAGAAATTATATAGTATTATCAGTGAAATATTCTTAAACAATAATTTTAATTAAATTTTGAGATGAGATAGCTGCATAAAATCAACATAATATAAATAGAAAATAGACTGGGACAGTTCTCAATGAAAAAAATCTGAAGTGTTGTATGCATGTATTAGGATACTTCCAGAAATACACTATGCACATTTTAACATTTCAAATTTTTATAGAACATCATATTCATACTTAAAGCTGAATCAGAAGAGATAAATTGAATATGTATGTTGTATTTCTTCAGCAAAATAATAAACTGAGGGCTTTTCCAAAAAAATGTTGCACTGAGTTATTTGTAAACATCATGTGCTGTTAACTGTGTGTCTTGGAGCTTCATTATAAAAGTAGAGGAGTATTCTTAGCTCTCGCACAAATTCATGTGAAAACATTAAGAGAATACTAAGCATGTAAAGTCAAGAATATCAGAAAAAAGGAATTTATATAATTAAGCTATTTTTTATATATTAAGCGTGTTGCATTGTTCATATAAATCTTCATATCAACGCAAGGATAAATTTGAGTCTACAGCCTGCTGAAGATCTCTACCAGAGTTTGTTGTGAATTTTTTTAGTCCTCCAGTTTTATGTTTTAATCACAAGTGGCAGTATATTGGAGGAGCAAGATCAATAGAATACTATACCATCTAAGTTGTGTCAGTATGCTGACACAGTGATCTACCTCTTCATCCTGGTTGGGCAGTTTATTAAAAATTCCCACCATGATAGCTAGCTTATTGGTCTTATCACTGATTCTTGCCTGTACACACTCAACTCTATTGTCACTTTCATTAACCTGTCGACACTCAAAACTCTCCTTACAGTCACTACTTCCTTGCCTACCCCTACTGATGAGTTTGTTGCCATCACTGTAGCACTCCATCTGTGTGAGCCACCCCACTGTGTTTCCATGATGGCAACTATATAATAGTTTTCCTGCTGTGCAATGGCTCCCAGCTCATCCTGTTTGTTGCTCACGCTACATGCATTTGTGCAGATGCAGTTAATTTCAGCTATTGAGCTCATCCCCTTTCTGAGGGAAGAAGACTTAATTCCTACCTGATTATTCTCAGGTGCTTCCATTGTTTCTAACCCATCAATAGTCTTTGTGTCTTCACTGTCACATGGATCTCAATCCCCTGCCTCCACTGAGATGCCAGACCAAAGGACCTGGATAGCACACTATAACTCAAACATTGGAGTGCTGCCATCACATTTATCTCTAACGGACTGGTTTTATCCCTCTCCCTTCAAAACTAATTCAAAGCTCTTTCAATGAGGCCTGTTAACTCCTGTGGAAAAATCCTTTTGCCCCTTTGGGACAGGCACTCCATCTCTCACCAGCAGGTCTGATATCACTTAAACTGACCCACGATCAAAACCCTCAAAATTCTGCCAGTGGCACCAGACTTGGAGAAAGGTGTTAATTTCCTGTCTCTTCCCATTTCTTCCTTTATCATTCCCTGCAACTGTAAGGCTAGATGGAACACTACTTGTTCTCCTGATCCCTTGTCCAGTTGTCCCAAGACCAAGGATTTTCAAAAGCATCATCATACATTCGCTAACATTACATTACTTTCATTTCATTATGCACCTCTCAAAGCACTACAGATTGAATGTTCTAGAGTGAGAACTTTAAATTCCTAAAGAAGCTTGTAATGTTTAACATACAACAGAGTAACTGAAAAGGAAATTGATCTATTGGAGTGGTTTTTTGTATAGATTTCAGTTCACACTTCATTTCTGATTGTTTCCTACATTTGAAGGCATCAGTTTGTATGATGAAGTTAATTAAAGCTCTATAAGAATGTGTCTACTGCAAGTATGCAAATAATATATACAGTCCCTGTAGTACTCATCAGCCTTTTTGAAAATGTCATCAGTATTTCAGAAGATGTTTCTATTATCTAAATATCCATATCTTACTGCCAGATTGCTGCACTTTCCTTCTGTAGATCAATAAGAAGCATGACAACAGTGAAGTCTCTGAAATCTGATCTGGGGGCCTGACACTGACCTTGGCTGTTTACACAAATTATTATTTACTTTATACACCTATGTCATTCATCTCTTTAAATGTCTGTCCCTTAATCATGAACAGGACTTTATGAACACAAACATTAAAGTCTTAAATATTTTCTGTCTTCATAGACTTTTGACAGCTTCTAGACTTCTTTCTGAAATCTTCCTAATTGCTTCCTCTGGGAAGTTCTGTTGTGGTCCTGAAACATGGTTGTTGATTCAAAGAGAATATCTTCCATGATTTTTACTTATTCATATACGAGCTAGAACAGTGTGGATTTGAAGAATTTTCCTATCTTTGTTCATACTCACTTGAAATGTCATGAAAATTCCAGGACAGAGTAAGAGTTTAGTTCAGATTACTTTAATCCATTCATTTTCACTTTCCCAGAATGTTATTGAGATAACTATGGTTAAAAATAGTGGAAGTGATTTATTTTTCTTTTAATGTAGCTCATATAGTCCTGATTTGTTTTATTTTATTTTTTGTCTCTCTAAGGATTCCTATGCACAAACCTTGGCACTTTGATGGATATCTTTCAGAAGTAGTTGATAAAAAATGCTTTTGGTGATAGGGAATCCTGCAAAACTTCTTGCTTGGAGAGAGAAGCTGTAAAAACTTCTCTGAATCTTTAGAACTTATCTACTTTGAAGTAGAGGCCTCAGTAAAACCTTAGAAATGTAGGCAGGACTTTGGGGTTTCACTATATTAAGATGACTTGGCCAACAGGCTAGGCAGCTACAAGGATCTTTGACTCTTAGAAAACTATTACTAGCTTGGTTGGAAACTTAAAAAGTTGGACTGAGAATTAGTTGTTAGTAAGCAAGATAACATGTCCGTGAGGCACAACTGACTTCTGTGTTTTAGCCACAACAGGATACATGATCGCCCCACACTTCACTCATGGATAAACTATAGCAGACCTTTTTAAGATACAGCTTGAACTTGGATAGCAGTTTCTTGATCATTCTTTCCTTTAGATCTTCAGAAAATCCTCAGCAGCCTGAAGAACAATATGTGCAGCTTGAACCTTACCAGAAGGCAACTGTCAGAGGTGTGGGGAGGGTGCAAACTATACCACGGGTTCTGTTTTTATGAATCTATTAAGATTATTAGGGAGCTTCCCTCTGAACAGAATCAACAGGGAAGAACAGAGATGACTTTTAAGAAGCAAAATCTTATCTTTAATTTTCTATTGAAGAGATTCTGTACTCCATTTTCCTTTCTTGCTTTCAGCCTTGCAACAGTGTCCTGTACTACAAGGACATTCCAGAAATGTACTTCAAATAATACAAAATCAAGGGCAAAACCAGAAAGAAGTGTGAATTATAACAAAAGTGGGTCTACATGTTTATTTTTGGTATTACATTTTCAAGACTGTTATTTTTTCAGCTAGGCAAAGCACTTCATAAACAATAACAACAAAGAGGTATATCTTGAGGTAAAAATGAAGGGTAAAATGGATTACACGACTATGAAAGAACAGATGCAATCGATGACATGTCCTATTGACTGAAAATGGGGTTACACTAAGCCCTCATGTAGCATGACTAGCATGTGATATATCTTAAGTGCCTGAGATTAGAGAAATATTGCAAGAGGGGTGAAGAACAGGTATGGTGAGAAAGGAAAGGTCTTGGGAAACAGAAATTTCACCCCTATACTGAAAAATGTCGTTAAAATAATTTTTCATGCCTCCAGTGTCAGTGACCTGAAACAAGATAACAGAAAATGACAGAGAAATCAGAAATTTCAATAGACACCTGCTGAACTGCTTTGATCTCCCAGAATAAATGAGATATCTAACATTTTTGACACCTCTAAGTCATCCTAGAAATGAATTCTGACTCACTATCTCCTTGGTAACAGTTTAAAACATTTCCAATGTGTTTGCCTTAAGTATAACTTCAAGCTAACCAGAGGTACAGACCTGAATTAAGAATTTATCCCTATTTGCAAACATGAAGGCCAGGGAAATGTTCTTATTTTCTTTTTAATTACATTTTTTTCTGTCTCCTGTAATTTGGTTACAGATTATCATTAAGACCATGGTGAAATATCAGACCCAAATACTTTAAGAAAGGGGAAAGGTGAACTGATCCTCTTGCAATCAGTACAGTCTGTTCAGTTCTGTTCAAGAATGCTATATCTTTTTTATGAAATGTCACTCAGAACACTAGATATCTCATTTCAGTTATCAGAAAAACAAAATGTCCTTGTTCTGAAGCCTCAGAAACAGCTCATGGCATATCTCAACATAACCAGGGTCATTTACCAGGGAATTATTTAGAAAATTGGTTTGAATTTTATATCTTAGTTTTCAGGGCTACACAATGTAAAATATTTCAATATCCCTCCAAATATCATGACAATAAATTTCAAGCAAAGAAATATCATATAATCATAGAATGTTTTGGGTTGGAAGAGACCTTGATGATCATCTAGTTCCAAACCTACCACGGACACCTGCCACTAGACCAGGTTCTCAAAGGCCCATCCAACCTGGTCTTGAATACTGCCAAGGAGGGGGCATCCACAACTTTCTTGGCAAGTCTTTTCCAGTGTCTCACTGCCCAAGCAATAACATGATATTAAGCACATATTTTTTCATACAAACTATGATTTAAATGACAATTGAAAGTTTGTTCATTTTTCCAAATTTGCTTCACAGATTACACCTTCTCCTGAAATAATATGCTTTAAAAGTTATTATTTTATTTCAAGAGGAAAGACCTTTTAAAAATACAAAGTTAATGTCAAACCTGTTTTCAGTCTTGCAATATGAGCTATCACAGACATGCTACATAACAAAAGATTCTTTCACAATCTCAAAATTTGAAGCTGTTTCACTTTTTCTACATTGTGTATTTGATGGTCCTGGATAGAGCTTGACTCCCAGAAATTAGGACTTCTGTTTTTCATGTGGGGGTCTGAAAGTCAAGAGCTTGTTCCAATTAGCATTCAATTATTTATAGAAAGTGCATTTACTCTATCAGGAGTAATACATTAGAATCAACAGCAAATACACTCGTAGTAAGTGACCTAGACATACAAGAATGGTAAAACAAGAAACTGAATAATTTTCATCCCCAACCCAAAAATGTGTAAAAATAACTCATCTTCAGATATTTTTTCACCACTTTCTCGGTGATAACTCAAATTCTATCTCTGGTCTTAAAAAATACATTATTATATTTTTCTATGAAAAGTTTTATTTTCTAGAGTATCATCGTCATTCTAGGTACCATCCTTCTGAACTGGAACTGTGGTACTTCCAGGTTTCTCTTCTTTTCAGAAATGCTGTCTGGATACATTTTAAGGCTTCTATGAAACTTACCTTGGATATATAGATATCCAAGTCCCCTTCAGGCTGACATGAATCTGTTGCAGGTCATTAAAATTCCACAGCTTTTCAAAGCTCAGATATGTTCATACCTTTTTGATATGAATTGACAATTCTAACTTATCTTGGAAACATCTTTAAACTTTAAATGGATGTATATGAAGATAGTCTGACTGAGAGCTTTAATAATAAAATTACTGTGTACATTTGTGTGTAACAAATGTACAGCAAATCTGTCCATAGCTCTGCTAGAAATTAGAAGTGGTATTCTTCACTAAGGATTATAAGATAAAGGAATACCCATACAATATGTGCCAGTCCAACATTAATGGCATTTTAAATCAGTTGATTATTTTGTAGGAACAGGTTCCCTTTTAGTTGACAGCTTCTGATGACTGAAACTAAGTTTCAGAGCATCCCCTGAGAAACGTTTGAGACTACAGAAGATATTTAAATACTTAGTAAGGGGTCTGAAGTAATTAATTTTGTTGGAAAACTTCTGACCAATATGTTTAGCTTTTAAAAATTTTTTATTAATTTCTTTTAAGCTTTTACTTAGACAGGCCTTGAGCTGTGACACTTAGTTTATACTTAAATCAGACGTATAAACCTAATTTCTAGTAAAGGGATTAGTTCTTGGTGAAAAAATTATTTATTTGTACTTCTTAATGTTGCTTTTGCTTTATTATTTTCCTAGTGTCCAGCTGTGCTCTTCACAGACAGAATACCTTTACTCAAAGCACTGTGTATGCATAAAGCATACAGAGATCCTTAGACCTTATTAAGGTTTTAATTTTTTAAAACTTTATATAGGAAAGAGGAGAGTAAATACTTGATAGAGGGAAACAGATAGATGGGTACAAGGAAAAATGAGAAAATTATGGTTAATACAATAGACTGTGCTCTTTGCAATGAAACCAAGGAAAGGTGTATGTAAGAATTTGAAACAGAAATATGAATTACTTTGGTGAATGACTATCTAAGCCAAGTCAGAAAGCACTGGTGAAGTTACAAACATAGTGTTTGACAATGTATTTGGTGGAAGAGGTGATGGCAGTTTGTACCATGGGTGGCAAGATAACTAAGACAAAGAAAACCCCCATAGGGGGTTATGTAAACCTTATTTCTCAACCTTAAAACCTTTTTTTGAGTAAATTTAGTGTTGTATAGATTATCAGTGCTGATATATTTACACTGTGTATTATACAATGTGTTTAAGTCTCTTGATGGTGTCAGAAACTGAGACAGCCCTCTTGGTACAGATTCTTACCAGCTAATTCTCGTAGAATTCCAGTCAACAGTGTGTAGAAGAATATCTCTCAAAGCTGGAAGTCAGAGGATGAGTTAGGAGACTATTTACACCCCGTATTTATACATAGAACTTAAAATAGAATTCCAAAGCTGTAAATTGCTGTAGCTCAAGGAAAAGCTCAGGTTTCATTGACAACTATTCCTCCCAAAAGTTCTAAAACACTTTTTAAATGCTTTCTCCTTGGGAGACCAGCATGCAGCTTAAGATCTTTTCTCATATCATTCCCTTGCTAAGTCCAGACCTAATGTTATATTCTTGATGAGGCAGATGTCAAGTCAATGAGACTTTCTCAGTCAATGAGAATGAGAAAGATGGCATTTATGGTACGCAGGGAATAAGAACACTTCAGCCTGGAGTAAAGGAAGTTCCTGGGAGACGATATAGCTGATTTTCAGTACATGAAGGGGGCCTACATGAACGCTTGGGAGGGAGTCTTCACAGGGTACATAGTGATAGGACAAGGGGTGATGGCTTTAAACTGGAAGAGGGTACATTTAGGTTAGACCTGGGGAAGAAATCCTTTAGTGTGAGGGTGGTGAAACACTGGAACAAGTTGACCAGAAAAGTTGTGGAGGTCCCCTTCTTGGAAGTGTTCCAGGACAGGCTGGATAGGGCTTAGAGCAATCTGGTTTAGTGGTAGGTGTCCCTGCCTATGCAGGTGTTTGGAACCAGATTTTTAAGGTCCTTCTGAAACCAAACCATTCTATGAGTCTATGATAAATCATTGACTGAGAATCCGTATTTCCTGATATCTCAACTGAAACTATACATTCATCTATATCTTTTTAAATGCAAGGAAGACACAAGCTTGTCTCTGATTCAGGATTCCCTTTGCGCATATTCTGAAAGGACATAATGAAAAAAAGGAACAAACTTGCTTATTTACAGGCTATGGTGTTTTGAATTATTTTAATATTTTGTCTATAATTATTCATTAATTTTTATTCTATACTTCATGATAGTGTTTAAGATTATAAAGTACCTGCTGTGCACTTTAGACATATTCATTATATTCAGACTGGCTGCACATAGTGATTTTTGCTGATAAAAATATTAATTTTTATTAGGAAAGAATTAGTAGGTCACAAAATGTGTCACATACGCATTTGCAGAAGTAATGTAAACACATATTCCCGTAATAAAGCATTAAATTTCTGATTTAAATAAGTATATACCATGTTTTTATGAATGTCACATGTTACTGACATCATTCAAAATATGTATTTCAAATTTCCTATTATATGTTGTTTATTCTGGGTTGGATAACGGTTGCTACAGGAAGAAGTGCTCTGTTAAATAATCGTCAATTGAATTAATGATGCCAAATAGTATAGGTGCTTTCTGAGCTATTTTTATGAGTATATTTGAGTAGTTTTCAATTTCAGGTTCATACAATTGTATGAGGAATTATTGGTAGAATCAGAACATGAACTCACATAGCTTATCCTTTATAGAAGGAATGTTCATTGGATTTGTGCAAGCATTGCAGATTCTAACCATATAAGATGTACAAGCTTAAGCATACCTTTACAAATATCATTGATTTCAAGAAGTTTAATACAGCAGAGCAGTTTCTTGTTAAAATGTAGATGACTACAATCTGGATTCCTGGACAATCTAAACCAAAACAGGATAGTCCAACAGGATAATGCACAGTATGCATTTCTTTTGGAGACACATGAGAAAGAGTATATTCTGGAGGAACACAGTAGGGCAAGAGCCATCCTGGTGAAAAGAGAAAGTGCAAAGTCCTTCTTCTCAAGCAGAACATCCCTATTCACCAATACATGCTAAGAGTGGGCAAGTTGAAAAGCAGCTTTGTCCAAAGCTCAGGTTCCTGGTGAACACCAAGGTAACCATAAACCAACAATATGCCCAGGTATCAAAGAAAGCTAATGGTATCCTGAGATGCATTAGAAGTGTTGCCAGCAGGTACAGTGATGTGATTCTTTCTCTTCATTCAGCACTAGCGAGGCCACACCTAGATTACCACATCCAGTTTTGGGTTCCCAAGTACAAGCAACATGTGAGTATACTGAAAAAAGTCCATCCACAAAGACCACAAAGATCATTAAGAAACTGAAGCATTTCTCAGAGGAGTAAAGACTGTGAAAGCTGAGAAAGTTTATCCTGAAGAGAAGGCTCAAGGGGGAAACTCATCAATGTATATAAATAATGATTTTTTCTTACATGGAAAAAGCCAAGTGAAAGAAGAGATGAATGTCAGTATGTTGGGAATGTAGACATCTGTGCAACTGACTGTAATCTTAAAAAACCTCTGCTTTTTTAGTGATTTCTAGAGCTTTACTAATACATAAGAAATTCAGACAATTACTTTAATTTCATGACTGGTAACCACTAAGCAGTGCCTTTTGATAAAACCTTCTCATTGCATTCTAATAATCATTTAACAAAAACAAAGAGAAAAACTAATGGCTGCATAGTCACACATCTCTTTGTTTTAAATTGTTTTCCCCTGAATTCAAGCAACCTTTATTTTCATCTTTAGATAAATTTGAAAATATCTCTTTAGACATTTCAAAGTATGGAATTATGCAAGCTAACAAATCTAATTAATATAAAGAACCTCTATATTTATGTAGCACCTTTATTATATCAGTTGTTTAAAAAATATCCAGTTGTTTAAAAAATATCCCTTATGTTTTTTAAGACTTTTTGTAAAGGAGGAGATTTCTGGGTCAAATTTGCCTGTGTAGCTATGTAGCAGGATTTCTTACAAGGATTGATATAGATTATCTATGAAGAAGCACAGCTTTTTTTTTTTTTTTTTTTTTTTTTTTTTTTTAATTATGCTGGTTTTTAGTGATATCTTCCTCTTAAACACTTGGGGGAGAATCTTTAAAAGCATCATCAAAGTAAACATTCAGTGCAGAAATCACTTGTATAGCCTGAACTTGTGCTACTTTTCCCACCCTGGGTGTATAAAACATTAAAGCCTTAATTTTACTTCATGTCACGTATTTTCCGCTTCATCTTAATTGTCCTTTTTCTAGTTCACATAGTTTTGATTTTCATTTCTTATTTCCTGGGTCCAGAATCGGCAAAAATATCTGAACATGTAATTATTTTTCTAATATATGAAGTGACTTTTATACATGAATCTTTGCAAGACTGGAGATTAATCTTACAAGAAGAATGGAAAGTAAATGTTTTGGAAAATTATAAGTGATCAGGAGAACAGATGAGATGAAAATACTTTGTTATCACCAGGAAGAAGATCTCTCTGTAATGTTTAGCTGCTTCATTCTTATAGACTGGTAAAGGTACTTAGTTTGTACTACTACTATATTATCTTTGTGTTTCTTGAGTTCCTACAGGTTGTGTTAATATCAGATGGATAGAATGGGTTCAGATGTTAGGGGTTAGGGGAAAGGTTCATGAAGTATGATAATGGGTCATGAAGAGAAATGATAAGGATTTTTTTCTATAATATGTAATATACTATATATTCCAAGTTATTATATACATAGTAGATCATGTCATGTATCACATATCATACATATATATCATGGAAAGATTCTTTAATCCCTAAAAAAATCATATGTGCTTCAGCTATATGGAAATGGAAAAGATAATTTATACATAATTCTGTAAGTAACTCCAGTCCTCTAAAACATTTTCAGTCATGGTGCAGTTGGGAAGCATTTCTTCTGGCAGTGTAGACTGAAAACTCAGAGCAGTGAGTGTCAAATGCCAATGAACAAAAATAAAAGCAGGAGCTACAAGAAGCCAGAGCAGCAATTCTGCTTATGGATGAACTCCAAGTGCCTTGTGAATGCAGCATCAGCAGTGAAACATTTAGCATTTTTCAAAGCAGACTTGCCTTCATGATGTGGGGAATGCCTAACATTCATTTTCCTTGAAATGTAAACCCCTTAACTATTCACAAGTTTTTATATTTTTCTACCTGCACTGAAAATTATCAGGGTTCTGTTCTTCCTTACACTCACGTCCATGATATTACTCCATGATCTTGAAATGAAATAATCATGTTGTCATTTTGACAGTTCACTTATTCCCAAGCAGTAAACTACTATGTCTTAAACGTAGTGTTAAGACTAAAGAATAAATTTTAAGTAGAAAGATAAAGATTGTTTTTATTCAAATGCAAATGTCACATGCAGTGACTCAGGAGAAAAAACAAAACGTTCCTGGCAGTTAAAATTAGTTGCAGAAAAACTGCCTTTTTTTCTTCCTAACTTTTAATATATCATTTCACAGATATAGATGTATATGTACAACCATGAGCATCTGCATGCATACATACATTCAATTGCTATCTTCTGATATTTACTCAAAAGAATAAGATTCTTCAAAAAATGCCTATATATAGAAAAACACACCCTCAATTTTTAAAATGTATCTGACATTTTGTATACAGTTTAAATCTAAACAATAATAAAAAAAATTCCTTTATTTTGAAATGATGGCATTATTTCCAATTGATTCTATGGAGAACTATGGGAAAACCCATAGGCCTTCACCCCTCTAGACCTAATGAATTTATTAATATTTGGATGGATGTTATGGATCACAAAAGTACAAAATTCATTTCTCTTGTATAAAAAGTTTCTGAAAATAGTTTTTGGCAACATTTGTAGTCATAGGAAGTTAGTTTATTCTGTTTGTGTTTGAAAGAGAAAGAAACACAGATAGCTTTTGTGTTTATTTCATTGTCTATGGTTGACCAAAGAGCAATAAAATTTATAGAATACTGTTTTAGGTTATTTTTTTCACTAGAAGTGATCAAACTTTGACCCAAATTCAATCTGTGCATATTTATTTTTTTCTCTCTGTGTTTATGTATTGTCAGATCTTTTTATAACATTTTTTAAAATATTATGATACTTTGCATAACCATTTCTTCTTATAGGTACTAATGCAAGACATGTGGTATCACCATTCTGACTGCCACTAACTGTGTCAGGATCCGAGCTTATGTATGATGAGAAGAGTTAGCCACTGCCCAAGAGTTCCTTCAAATTAGGACTGACACTTTATTAATACAAACTAAAAGATTTATGTAGGGGTGAACAGCCAAGTAGGGGATAGGGTTCAGGAGAGGTAAGGGAAGCCCTATATATTTATGCAAGGAACCAGTACCCAAGAAAGGGGAAGGAAATAATGGAATTAGGGTCAGGAGGGGATAAGTTTGACACCAATTTTCCCCTGAAGGGTTGTGCAGTGGAATGGAAGTGTGAGGGCAGGACCTGGGACTGCTTTTAGGATAACAGGTAAGGGACTGCACCTTGTGATGCACAATGACACAGAGCTAGACCAGCACAGGGTCTGGGTTGCCCAATGCAGACACAGGGATGTTGGAGACCAGGAGACAGGAAATGAGTCACAGGAGCAAGAGCAATGAAATACAGGGACACTGACAAGAAACTTCCAGAACTCCCTGACCTTTCAATGAAAATTCCTCAAAGGGCCTGGTGTCCTGGTTTAGGCCAGGATAAAGGTGATTTTCTGGTTTGTACTTTTGCTTTTAGCTAAGTCTCTTGTAAGTAGTTGCACTTGCTGGGGTTAACAGCAAGTTTCTCAGACACTGTCTGCTTCTAGGACTGATAACACTCCATGTTTATAGTTACAGCTAGAGACTGGTATGCAAGCCAAGGACACTGCTCAGCTCTCAGGAACATTTTGCTTTCCAGAAGGAGCAACGAGGTCCCACCTGAAACCCTCCTCTGGGGAGGACCGAACAAGATAGATGCCAGAATTGACCAAACAGAGTATTCCATCCCATACACGTCATACTCGGTATAAATTTGAGGGATCACAAGGGTCAAACTCTCTCTCTACTCCTTCCTGCCCTCCCTGCTTCCTTCGGCATCCTGAGAGGATTCCATCCGTCCCGGTGCCTGTGGTCCTGATCCGTGCCAGCCTGAATCTGTGTGTTCCTGCCTCCAGCTCCTGACTGCTGCTGACTCCAGGATTCCAGCCTGGACTTTCCCAGGGCTGCCCTGCAGCCTCGGTGGTGACGTGAGAGTTATTGGGGAAAGGGGGGAGGAACGTGGGATCAATCTTTCCTGTATATTTGTATATTTGTATATATTTAGTAATTTGTTCCTATTTATCATTATTGTTTCATTAAAGTTCTGTAGTTTAGTTTCCAACCCATAAGTCTCTCTTCCTTATTCTCTCTCTCTTTCCTTTATCAGAGGAGAGAGAGAGATTAATATATAAATCTGTTACTCGGTTTAAATCTGTTGTTTTGCCGGGCCAGGGTTAAACCGTGACACCTGGCTATATCCCCTACTTTTATAATGCAAAGTGACTGTTTCTTCATTCTGTTTGGCTTCAGCAGAGACCAGCACTATACTTATTTCCAGTTAGAGCCCTTCCTCTGTGGGCTGACATCTAATTTAGAAACATTTGTTAACTTTTGCTCTGCTGAGCCCCTGGAGCTGTCACTAACATTGCTGCTCCCCTGGTCTTTTTACTTCCAAAGTGCTTCATGTGCCATAGAGCTGGCAGCCATTTTGTGCTTTTTTACCATCTGACTCGAGTAATTTAATTGTTTTATAGTGGGTGAATGTCCCATTCTCCACATTTCACACTGTGGCTCTCTAGTCATAAATGAGGCTCCCAGCTTTGAATTGTTCACAAAATATGAGTCCAAAAGGAGAGTTCAAATCTTCCTTGTCTCAAAAGTCAACAACAACAACAACAACAAAAAAAATGAGGTGGGGAAAATTGTTTGCCATACCTCACCCCTGTGGCTCTTGAGTCAGAGGTGAGGCTTTCTGTGGGATCATTTTTTTCCAGTCCAAGGGCATCCTGTTGTACTGCAGCTTTGTAACAATATGGCTAGTCCTTCCTTCTCGGGGTAAAGTAAGGGAATAACTCCCAATAGTTTTACAATCCCCAGCAGTTTTATATCAAATACACACCAATACAATAGAACAATAAACCATCTAGATTCAACAAGCAAATATAATGAAACATTAGTAATGGTGTTTTGCTTGAAGTAGCAATGTGTAGAATATCCTTAACAACTTAACCTTACAACTACTGAAGAACCATTATCTTTATAAACACAGAGAAGAACCTCCCTGGTGTGACCCACATACCTAACCATTCTTTAAATCCAAAACCTTACTAATATTTTGTCCCAAATTAAGGAAAGAATTTTTATCCCACAGTTCATGTATTAAGTTTCAGCTATCAAATTAGTTAAACACTAGATTAAGACTAAAGACACTGAAATTTGGAACCTTTAGTTTTCTCCTTTACACACAGAAATGAAGAGACAATTTTCTCTGTCAGTAACCAGAAATACTGCCAGTTCCCAGACTACTAGAGCACTACATTTATCTTAGATTTTTAACTGTGCACTGAATAGCAGCATGATTTCAGTACTGAAAACATCCTTTGAACACCTCTTGATTCTACTGCTGTCTCCTGTAAGTCTACCTCTGAATGTACTAAACGTTTTTTAATTTCTTCTCTTCTTAGAGGTTATTTTTCTCTATTTCATTTTACATTTGCGAAAGTGCCAAAAGGCGGGATACTAAAGTTGTATATTACAAGTAAGCCACAAAATGTAACAAAGAAATTGAAATTACATTATCTAATTGGAATGTGGAGGAAAAAATCCATTAAAATTTGGTAATAACATTTAAGTTTAAACTTAAATATATAACTAAGTATTCTGGTCTTGACAATGTTGCCAAATGAAAAAAAAAAAAAGTATCATGCTACAAATAGAAAATATATTTAGTTCAACAACCAAATTTCACCAAAAAAAAAACCCCAAACAAAACAAGTATTTGTGATCATCTTTCATTTTTCTGCCTCAAATTTTAAAGATGATGATACCAAATTTTAAAAATATTTTGAAATCTGCTGTCTCCCTCCTTATTCTTTCCAAAAATTCAAGATAAAAGTAATGTTATCTTCATAATTTTGTATTTATGACAAAATACAATAGCGCCAGAAAAAATGCATAAAAATAGTGTGTTTATAACACTGTTAAGAGCTATTTCCAATAATTTAAAACAATTTTCTGCTAACTTCTTGTTCATTAACTGCTTACTGAATTTCAATAAGTATACAATAGTCTGATTAACATAAGGTAGCTGTGTTGACAATAATTGTTCAGCAAACTAGGAAGGAAGTACTTTCTCATATAATTTTATTGTCAGAATGCTCAAAAATAAAATGCATTTGAAGACAATAATTTCATAGGAAAGACAAGACAAATCACAAATACAATTTGACAGGTTTGTTTTTAGCTTCTTGCTCTCACCTCTTTCACATCTTATAACTGCCTCCATGTTCTCCTTCTGATTAAAAGTTTCAGCTTGTTATTTTTTTCCCTTTTTGGAAAGTAGTTACTCAGGAGGGGGTTTTTTACCTTTAATTTGAATATTGATAGCTACTCTCTTTTTTCAGGCAAGGACCCTTTTTAAGTTTAAAAGGTTTGCAGTGAATATAATCTCAGTTCTACCAGAGACAGTGCCAGCTCAGTTCTACAAAGGACTTCCACACCTGAAAAAGAATGTAGGTGGAATTGAGTTGCCTATATTTAAACTTGCTATCATAAAAGCCTGGCAACCCACACCTTTATCTACTTAAGGTGAAAAAATGAGGTGTACTTTTGTTTAACTCCACTGCGGGTGCTGAGCTGCTCCTCAGCACATCACTAGCTTGACAGACTCCAAACTAAATGATAGCCTTTTTAACAATATGGTGCAGGTGCTACCATGCTCTTTTTAAATAATTGCCTCATGTCTAAAGCAAGGTTTCAGATCAACGATAGAGGATCATCATCCCTCTCAGTTTATTGAACTCTATGAAAAGGACTGTAGATTAATACTACTTTCTGCAAGACTACTATTGACAAGGTATTTTTAAGAGTGCAGAGCACTCAAGTCCTGATAAACCTGCACAGCAAAGAAACCAAATGATGTAAAATGGATCAAGAGCTTTGCAGTATGAGAACTGTGAATCCTGGAATGTTAAACTCTGAAGACTCTGATTCCTGACTGGACCTGTTTGTGTTTCTCATTCAATGAATATACACCACAGAAGCAATTCCTAAGCAAGGGCTGGAGCTCAGAAGATTTACCTTGTTTATAATAGTAGAAGTCACTTAATTGAAGAATCACATACCCTCTCGACTAGAAAAGAAAATATGAATTCTCCAAAATCGTTTTGATTTTTTACTGAACAGTAGAATAGTTACAACAGAGAGGATAAAGCATTGTCCCTGGTTCTGATACATAATTGGTTAGAACACATACATAGACACAAGTTTCAGTGTTCATCTTAAAAAGGTCTATTATCACCTAGTGTTCAGTTCAGCTCCATTTTTAGTCCAATTTTAAACATATATCTAACTTACTGCAGAAGAGTGCTTTCATTTAGTCTCATCTCTGATGATAGTTTGGGAAGTAAAGACAAGTGAAGCACATTAAATTAACTGTCTGCAGGCTGACGGTAACCTCTTTTTTTTTTTTTTTCTATTTTTTCTTTGTTTATTTTGTTTTTGATTGGGGCTTTGCAGGACATATTTAGGTTTTGCAAAACATAAGGGTGTCAAATAAGAAATGAAAATGTATCACTATATATACTTTATATAGATATAGTGCTTTCATTGTTACTAAGCCAAAAGTTTAGGTAGACATGAAGAGTAATGACTCTTATTATCATATATTAATATCTATGATGCTTTATCTCCACAGAATTTTATCTTTACTGTGAGAACTCTGAGAATTGTTGTCTTTGTAGATTCTTATTTCTTACAGTTATTGCCTTGTTTTTTCAAGATGTGAAATCAGAATACTCATCTGTTTCTGAGAACTGTTTAGTGAATACCTCTTGAAAATGAAATTTTATTATAGGTACTATTTGTCATAAAGTGCATATTTGTACTTAAATGAAATTTTATTATAGGTACTATTTGTCATAAAGTGCATATTTGTACTTACCATCATGAACCCTATTTTAAAGAGGCATCTTAATGTAGGTCATAAGTATAAATTTCCTTTCAAATTAATTTTAACTGACCAGAAATATGATTTTCCTTGTATCAAATAAATAATTCCTGAATGCACTATTGATTATCTGGAAGCAGCTGTGACTTCAATTACTTTAAAATACATCTGTTTGCTCTGTGGAACCAGAGCTGTTCTCTGTGATCTAGTGTTCAGAATAAACATATATTTATTATCCAACAGGAAAGTTCCTCCTCTGAACAGTAAATTGCAGTTGAAATCCACAACCACATTTATTCTCTTTCCAGAGGAAGTGAACCTTTGAACAATACCAACAAATGTGCTTTAAGGTTCCTTTAGAAGTTTTTTATGTGCCTCCATGCATACTTTGCAGCATGTACATGTATATACATGTATACATCTGTACATGGCTTTCTAACCTACATAATAGTTTCCTTTGCGTTGCTACAACTGCAGTGTATAGATTTGCACAGAGAAAAACTGTTTTTAAAATCTATTTCATCTTTCAGTGAGGATCGCACTTCTAGTTTCACTATTTCTCTCTTGATGACGTGGAGTTTTGGCAGTAGCAGTAGAAAGTGAATTAAAGGCCAACAACTAAAAGGTAAATAACTATAACATATTCACTGCCATTATGGGAACAATGATTAGGAAAACAGCACAAAACCTAATATATTTTTTGCTGTGGAGCATAAGTAAGTACAAATGAATTTGTTTCAAAAAATTCCTACTAGCTAGAGCTCATTTCATTATACCAGGCATAGTACTGTTTTATTATCATTGAAATAAAAGTTCAGTTTTCAGTGCCCAGACAGTCAAAAAATCTGTTGCAGCCTCAGGTGGCCACAGTTGTGCAAGCTGACATTTACATTTGCCATATCTTCGTTAATAAATTTCAGATTCTGACTTTCCTGACATTTTCTTATACTAAGTTACTTCACTTACTATAAGAATTTAGGAAGAGTATATCCAGTCTAAGAAATTATAGGTGTAGAGTTTTAGGAAAAAAACCCCAAAAAAACAAAAAAAAAAATAGAAGGCTTGTCCGAGTTTATAGCTGAAGAAGTGTACTTAACTATGGGCTTATTTAAAGAAAAATCATAAAGAGGAAAAAATAGAAACTACTTTTGGCAAATTTATTTTTTTACTAAAACATTATAAATGTGCTAAGGGGATTACAAATTCTTGTGATGTTTGTATTGATGTAATCTAACACAGCCTGAATCAAATGATGTACTATATAGCATAACAAAGAATGTTCAAAGACCCTTGTGAATTTATTGTTAGTATAAGCTCTAACTTGGGTTGTCATATTGATTATGCCTCTACTATGAAATATATCCACAATCATAGTGTTTTAGCTGATGATCCACTTTTTAAGAGCATACTTTGTTGCATAAACATTGAATTTACCTCTTTGATCTCACTTGAGCCATATTCTGTCTTACTGAAACAAGAATGCATTTCAAACTCTGGAAGCTATCTCTTTTAAAGTCTTGAGGCAAAAATAATCTGTGCGACATTTGGTTTGCTAACATGCATTGTAAAATGCATAAACTGCAGACAAAGCACTTCCAGTTTTATTTGAATTCCCATATTAAATTAGTGCTTTCCAAAATGTTAAGTTTAAAGTGTGGATTCTCCACATTTTATTCATTCCCAGTTATGATTTCAGAAATCCTTTGTATCGGAATATTTTAAAAATTGATCTGATTCTTATATGACTTGCATGTGCATGATGCTTTAACTTAAACATTCCTAAGCACAGATCTTTACTGGTAATTGAATCTGATACACTGGACTATTTTCCTGACAACATTAGTTACTGTTAAACCAAAGGTTTTGATTTAGCACACTTTTTGCTCTCATTGAAAGCATTTTCTCTCTAGGTACACTTCTGCAGGCATACCAGTGCTAAGAGACACTTATAAATCTCATGGGATTCATGGTGATATTACAAAAATGTATGGTTTCCATATTGTGCCACAAAGTTTAATTCTCTTTAAACATCCAATAAACCACTTTAGATATGTCTGTGCAATGTCTGCTTCTTCTGAGGAAACTTTCTGCTGCTCATATCAAATTTCCTGCGATCATCATCACCAGTTACCTTCATCTACCTGAGCTTTTTGACATTTCTACTGCATCCTGCAATCAGTTTTCAAGGAGATGCAGTTCTGTAATAGAATATTAACACCCTGCAAGTAGGTTTGCCAGCAGATGTGTCAGAGCAATTTGACAAACAGTGCTTTGAAGGACTATGACCTTGGAAGCCTCTAGCAGGGCAATCTATGAATTTAGAGTAGCTGTCAGATTGAATTGTAAAAGAGTGTATATTAATACAGGGGATTACAAATGAAAACATATTCATAAATACTGACATGCTACCAAAGAATGGACCACACAAAAGCTAAATGGAGTACCTATTTTCTTGTTATGAACATATTAAAAACAAACAAAAAACCCCTATCTGCATCCTTGGAAAACCACAAATTGTATACTCATCTTCAGATTACAATTCCTCATTTTTTACAATTAAATATTTTCCTTGCAACATGCCAAATCCTGCCACAACTGCATAATGGCACAGGTCCCATTGATTTTAGTGGAAGTAGACCTGTCTCCAAAAGACAGTTACAATGATGCTCATGTTAAAACTGGCAACCGTAGCACAGTCTTTTAAGCCATAGCTAAGCATCTGAAATTAAGTTTTTAAATCCATATTGACACTTATGCAAAAATTTGACCTGCTTTCCAAAGACAGTCATTGACCATAAATCAACAGAAAACAGGTAGAGGAGTGCAAGTTAGATCAGTGGAAGTTAGGTCATATTTAACTCTATGCCTTGATATGTATTTCAAGACTTAACTGGCACTATCCAGGTTTAGAAATGTTGGTCTATGGTTGCAGCCCAAGCATCCACACTGTTTTCTGTGAATGATCAGCTAATTATGCAGTAAAGACCATGTGCAGTACTGTTGACTATAGCATAATTGAAGAGAGACAATAAAGCACTGAGGGCTCAGCTTGAAAAATATTGTAAAATAACTTGTAACCACTGAGCAAAATGATGATTGTTTTGTTGTTGATGAAAAAAAGCCTTCTCCAAGAACTGAAACTGCAGAAATATAATATAAATGATAATTACACTGCCTAAGTATACATTTGTGAGGAACTATTGTCAGTAGATTTGCATTTATGATCATCGTTTAAAAAGCAGATTCACACAGCAGCAAATTCTCAATTACAGAAAAAAGCTCTCCTTTTGAAAATAGAAATGTGCTGCTGTGAGACAGAAGTACTTTCGTTCTTCATGCTCAACATTACATTTTGTCTCATTATTAGTTGCTCAGAATATCTATGAATGCTAATCCTATCAGTTTGCCCTGTTACTCATCACAACATAGAAAGAACTTCATCAAATACTGTCTGCAAAGAAACAGAGCCTTCTAACTTGTGCAATTGGCATAAGAGGTATCTCCTTTTAGCTGGTTTCTCAGTTCAGTACAAAATGGCTTGACAGTAGAAGCAAGTTAAGAAAGCCTAGAGCTCCACCAGTGCTCACAGAATGAAGCAATAACCATCCAAAAGTGAATTCAAGGACAGTTGAAGTGAAAAACAAAAACAAAAACATCTCATTCCTTTCACTGGCTTTTGAATCATACAATCCTTGATAAAATTACCCTACATCCGGATATAATTCTCATATTGCAAAAGAGAATTGGACAAAAAAATAATAGTAGGTATAAGACCTACTATTAAGTAAGTATAAGACCTACATCAGGTATAAGATTTATTTTTTCAAGAAAATTGACAAACTATACTCTCTATGTCAAGGTTGATTGCCAGCCAGATGCATATACCTTGCTTATTATTTGTCACATGCCCACTTTTAGTACCAAAAATTTATTTAATTTGAAGTAGCGTTAATTTGAAGTAGTAGTGTGAGTATTGGATTCTCAGCATTATTCTACAAATCCATTCTTTTTGCATCCTGCTACTCGCTAACATAGTTTTCTATCATCAGATGAAAATACTTGCTCATTCATTCTCTTATGCCTCAGAAGTTTTCTCATAGGAAGGTTTTTTAGAAAAAAATAGCTTTTATTTCAATCTCTTTCCAAGTAGGATAGAGAAGGCAGTCTCCTGCTAATTAGCAGATGGTTGAGACCATCCTGGGCTGTTGAGTCATTTTCATTTTATGTTTAGAATACTTTCTCAACAGGGTACCATAAAACATCAGATACATATCCCTCTGCTTCTAAACTGAGATGATCCCTTCAATTGTATATTGGATTAATTTCAATGTCACTGAGCCTTTAATACGAAGAATCAAATTCCATTTCCTAGAATTCTTTCAGGAATTTAAGTGTCTTCCTCTCCCACTGCAGAAGCATGTGTAACTGATCTGCACAAAGAACAAGGTATCTAGCTGTTAAGACTGGCAGGTTGCAAGTGAGCAAAGGGTTAAGTTTCTGCACAAGGGAGTTTTGTAATAAGGCAGAGCCAGTGCAGTCATTGGCTGAGATTTGGTGCAAGGTCTAACATTCCTCTAAGTGTTGCTTGCCTTAACTCACCAGTCTTGGGGTTACATACCATTCAGAGGACTACAAAAATCTTTGCAATGTGTGCAGATGCCTGTTTAATAGTTCAAGATAATGGAATTACTCTTTCTGGGATTTTTGAAATGAATTTCTTGACAAAAAATATCTGAGTTGCTCCAAAACTGCTATTCAAAAATGTTACTGAAATCCCACTCTGTTCTAAGTGACATAAAATAGACACATCTTTTCTGATCATGAGTCTGTTTGTATGTCCACAGGGGGGAGGTTAACCTTATGACATACATTTACTATAAACAGCCTTTGGGCAACAACACATACTGTGACATTGTTTCAGTATACAGCCAGAAATATCTACCAAACCCATTTGGAGATCGATTCTTTTTGCCCTCTCTTCTGTCGTGTCTTCAGTATATTCTTGTTACCAGTCACACATTCCTTAAATACACCAGGATGCAGGCTTTCAATCTTAACACTTATCTCCTGTGATGCCGTCAAAGTCAGAATCAGTTTTGCTGGGTGTCATGTTTTAAGCCCAGACAGCAACTGAGAACCAAACAGATACTTGCTCACATCCTTCCTGGTGGGACAATGGAGAGAGTCAGAAAAGCAGAAGTGAGAAAACTAAAGACAGTTTAGTAAGTAAAGCAAAAGCTGTGAACTCAAGCAAAACAATACAGGGAATTAATACACCACTTCCTATTGGCAGGCATCTGCTCAGCCATCTCCAAGAGAGCAGGACACTCTCATGTGTAACTGGTACTTGGAAAGATAAAACACCAAAACTTGGAACTCCTGCACTCTTTCATTATCCTTCCCCCAGGGCTGTGTCCCCTCCCAGTTTCTTGTGCATCCCCTGCCTGCTCACTCATGGGGTAGTGTAAGCAGCAGAAAAGGCCTTGACTCTGTAAGCACTGCTGAGCAATAAGTAAAACAGCCTTGTATTATCAACACTGTTTCAAGAACAATTCTAAAACATAGCACCATACCAGCCACTATGAATAGCTATCCCAGCCCAAACCAGAACACTTGGTAAGGCCCACCAGGGACTACTGGGGAAGTTGAGAATACAAATGGAAGAAAGCAAATTACCTTTCAATTCTGCAATTTAATGATTCATTTGTTGCAAAATCTGAATGCCAAATTCTTACATGAAAAAATACTCAATTCTGTTATTTAGTACCATGCTGCACGCAAAGCTTAACGCTTTAAATTTCACTACGACAATTTCCAAGTCATAACTGAGTCTCTCACTGATAGCTTGTATGAAACAGCAAGGTCAGCTGGACACCTTGCTTTGTCACTGCAGCGTGACTTGTCAGACAGAGGAAAATTGCACAAAACACCAGGATCATAAAAATCTCAGACACAACATGCTTATTTTTATGTCCCATGGGGAGAAGAAGAGATTATTTTTTGAAGAGCAGAAGTCTCTTATGAGAATCAGACAAATACTAAGGATGATAAAATATTTATTTTAAGTAATAGCATTAAGTTCCTAAATGAAGTTTATACTGAAAAATCCATTAAGGAAAAGAAGATAATCCCTTTGTGTGTAATCAGATCGTATTACCTGTCTAATTTTTAGAACTGCTGAAGCACATCTTATTTCCACCAAATACAATTGCAACAGAGCAGTTGTTAACACAGATATTATAAATTTCCTATGGCTAGTATACTAGACATTTTCCAGGATTTATAAAAGCACACATTCCCACAAAAGTATCTAAATGAATAATAGCATTTTGAATTTCCAGAATAACTACATTTTACAAATATGAAACCTGAATGTACTTTCATGATATAGAAACACAACTTAAGGCGTGTTTTCTCTCTTATTCCTGTTGTACATACAGGAACTTTGCTGCAAGTAAGGTGAAGCGGTAGTGGGTTTCTTTCTTTTTCTTAAAGGTATCTGCAAATTTTAAGTATTTTGACTGATTTATTAAAGTGCTCAGCAGTGTCACATGTTTGGGCTTTTATTTAATTTACTATTTAAAATTAAACTGATTCATAAAATTTGAAGTTGCTAAATGGAATAGATTATTTTCTAGCAACCTTCCCTTTGCCTCCCAGTACATACACACTGGTACCTCTAAAGCACAGACTGGCCTTCGTGACTAGACTGGATACTTAGTATGTTAGCTTTTGCTTCCTCATCTCTCATTAATCCCTTCTCATGCTTCCTAGATATTATACCTGAGACTTTTCCAGTCTTTCAGTTCAGCACATGCATATCTTGAGTGTCAATTCACACCATAAATTAGGTCTGATCTTGATGAAGTCAGTAATAGTTGTGCACTGGATTCAGTGGAGTCATTATGTTGATTAATGTCTGGAAGCTCTTAAAAAAATACAAAAAAAAATCTTGATATTCTTTCTTCAGTTTCAGCGGGACATTCTAGTACAAAAAGTTAGAAAGCAAACGCAGTACTGTTTTCCTCAGTAGCCTGTCTGATTATATGGAAGTATTCCATATCCCCCATATTTGAAGAGATATGGTCTCGCCAATTTGCCCAAATATTAGATCTTTTTAGGGGAAGACTTTGTGATTGACCCAAAGATTGATATTCTTACTAAGATCCTATGAGATAGCTCCCTCTCCTCAGTTTCAATGCTGAAATTCTGTCTTTAGGCTCATCACAAAAACAGTCATTAAATTTGTCATTAAGTATCATTGGACTTTGTAATTGACTTGGAGAATCGTAAAATCATACAATAATTTTGCTTGGAAAAGAACCTTAAGATCATCAAGTTCAATCATAAACCACACATGGCCATGCCCACCATTAAATGAAATCCTTAAGAGCCATGTCTACACAGCTTTTCAGTACTTCCAGGGATGGTGATGTTATCACTTTCCTGGCCACCCTGTTCCAATGCTTGGGAACCCTTTTCACTAAAGAAATTTCTCCTAATGTCCAACCTCAACCTCCTCTGGCACAATTTAAGGCTGTTTACTCTCATTCTATCACTTAGGGAAAAAAATCAAGAGCCATATTGCTACAACCTCCTGTTAAGAATGATAAGGTCTCCCCTCAGCCTCCTTTTCCACAGAGGAAAAAAAAAATACAAAAGCAGTTTCCTCAGTCTCTCTTCATATGACTTGTACTCTTGATCCTTCACAAGCTTCGTTGCCCTTTTTAGGACATGCTCCAGCACTTCAATTTCCTTCTTGTAGTGAGGAACCCCAAACTGAGCAGAGTATTTAGGGCAACCAAGGTGGTGAAGGGTCTGGAGTCCTAAAATTATGATAGTTTAGATTGGAGGAGGCTGAGAAGAGACCTTATTGTTCTCTAAAACTATTTGAAAGGAGGAAGGTGGGTTCTGGCCTCTTCTTTTGAGTGAACAATGATGGGACTGGAGGACATGGCCTGAGGCTGCACCAGTAGAGGTTTAGACTAGATATAAGGAAGAATTTGTTTACTGAGAGAGCGGTTAGGTGTTGGAACAGACTTCTCAGGGAGGTGATGGAATCACCATCCCTGGAAGTATTTAAAAACCACGCAGATGAGGCAGTTCAGGACATGCTTTAGTGGCATGTTGATCCAGTGTCATGATTTTACTCTGGGCTGGCAATTAACTGAATGACAGATGATCTCTATTAATTCCCCTCTGTCATAAACAAAGGAGAAAGAATAAGGGAGAGAGACTTACAGGCTGGAAACTAAATTACATAGCTTACTGAAACATCAAATGATAAAAAAGGAGAAATTAATTAAATACATATAAATATACAGAAAAATGATACCACGTTCTCCCCCTCTCCCCCCTCAGTAACAGCCACATCACCACCAACACTGCAGGGAAGCCTTGGAAAAGACCAGGACTGACTCTTGTAGTCAGCAGCAGTTGAGAGCTGGGGCAGGAACACACAGATTCAGGCAGGTATGGACTGGGACCACAGTCAGACAAATGGATGGAATACTTCCAGGATGCTGAAACAAAAGGAAGCAGGTGAAGAAGGGCCAGAGAGAAAGGTGAAGAAGGAAGGGGCTTGAACATCGCGATCAAATTTATACTGAGTATAACACGTGTGGGATGGAATACTCCATTTATTCAATTTTGGTCAACTGTGCTCTGGTCCTCCTTGAAGGACAGATTCAAGTGTGACCTCTTTACTCCCTTTCTCTTTCTGGAGCATAAGATGTTCCTCAGAACTAAGCACTGGCACAAACCAGGACATCCAGATATTCATAAATACGTTTTAATTTATTCGGAGAGGGATGTTGATGGTTGAATTCAGTGATCTTAGAGGTCTTTTCCAGCTGTGACAATTTTGTGATTCTGTGATTTGAGGTGCACCCTCACCAGTGCCAACTACGTGGAGATGATCACTTCCCTAGACCTGTTGCACAGACTGCTTCAGTTATACGTCCACTCATGTCAAATAACTGCATCACCAAAGTACATTACACAAACTCTTTCTTCATCTTCACATGACAATGTTGACTAATATTAAAAGAAGAAAAATCTTGGGGAACCAGCTTCTATGGTCTCACCTCATGGTGCTGAGAGAGACTCAGAAAAAGCAATGATCATGGACTTGTCCATGATATGGCTTCTTGACTTTCTCTTCCTTTTGCAACAAGAGGCAAAACCAAACTAGATATGAGTGCTTTCTGAGTCCCCTGTGATGTTTTTTTTTTTAAATTATTATTGAAAAAGAAGTGGGAAAGTTGAACATGGCATGACATATTTTTAAGGAAAATTCAAAAATAGTTTACTATGTTCTCAGTAATGTCTGGTAATAAGCTTGGATGAAAAAAACAACACAAAGTCTGCAAGAATCAATATAGTTTTCTAGAACTTTCTGAAGTTTAGAATCCAGCAGACAGTATAAAAGCAGTTTTTAAGTTGAACTCAAGAAAATGGAAAAACATTGCAGGCCTCATCATCACTATTAAGTGAAGAAGCAATGACACCCAGCATGAAGTTTCAGGCTTCATGATGGTTAGGGATTAAGGTCCAACAATAATGTTGCCCATTGTGGAAACTGGATACAAGAGTAATGGGCCTTTCTTTATGCTGAGGAATTTAGAATCTGTGATAAATGTGGGGCTTCAGATAAATTCCCTTACTATGTAAAACTCAAAAGATCTGATTGACATTTTCCAGTGGCTTCTTCTATGTTAAGTGCTACCAAAAAAGATAAGGACTGAAGATTCTATACTGGATATATTTAGTGTTAAGCAAGGCAAGAACTTAGTCCTAAATGTCATCCAAGGCAAATGTAACTTCATTGTTGTCAGGAGCATTTTGCCAGGTGCAAGCAGGGACAGAATATAGCTTACCCAGTTTGCCAGCTAAAATGTTGCTTAGTTAAAAGCTGATGAATGGAAAGTATACTTTTAAGAACCATTGAGAAAATAGTTTAAAGATGTGCTCTTGTATTTTGATAATTCCTTTGGTGAATATAATGATTTCCATCAAAGTAAGCTATGTAATGAGTGCATTCATGCCAAATTATTATTAATCAATACCTTCCTCTTCTGGCTAGATACATTCATCTAGATCCATTTTGTAGATAGCCCTGAGATGATGCAGGTGAGTGAAATCAAACTTAACTTTAGCTGGGTTTCTGGCACTGGTGTAAGTTCAAAGTGAAAGGAGGGAGAAATATGAGAAAGCAGAAGTGAAATGTCTCAAATAACAGATTTTTTTTAATTTTTGGGTTTTTTTTACATAGAAAACTTTTAGAGAAAAGGATTGAAGCATTACTTCAAAGTGTATAGTTTTAATTTGGATAATTTTGAATTACTATTGCCCATAATTTTACTATTACAACGTGTAAGCAATACTTATTTATAAAAAGAAATTAGAAAATTAGAAAAAGTGTTGTCTTGTCTTCAGTAGACTTCAGGTACCTCATTCCTCTCTACTGCATAACTGTTAAAAAGCACTGGTTTTATATTTTCTCACAACTGCATATAAAAGACTGAAAAAAATTCCTTTTCAAACTCTGAGTTTCAAAAGCCCTGTTGCACTGCAACAATACATAATCTGCAAGTTGTTAACCCAAATATTTGTGGGAAACAGAAGAAATAAACAATGAAAACTTGTGAAGAATTTTTTCCTTTATTTTTTTGTTTTGTTTCATTTTGTTTTTTTCTCCTGAAGTCATGGATTTTAGGACTTGGAGGGCAGGTGGAAGGAATAATTTAATTTTCCCTTTGTTTCCTCAATGGTGCCTTCTTCTCTGAATTTGAGGGTTTTAAATTGGAGTTTTAACGAAACTAAGTGGAGTGCCTATATAAAATATTTATATTTTACAAGGAACAAGGCTACTTTTGTGCTTTGTTTTCACAAACTTACAGGTTACAAAAAAATGAACAACATCCACCACATATTAATGTTAATTACAGATTTTTCATTTTTCTCGTAATGTAATATCAAGGAAGTTCTGAGAGATACTGATACAGTCACATTATGTAGCCTTTAGAGGTATTATTAGATAGATAACACCAGTAGCCTCTACCTTAATTACATCCATGCTATACATTGATGGCAGTATAACAGCTGCCAGGGAACTGTTATGTTGTCAGTGCAATTAAACGAATTCTTAGTTTACTGCGAAGTATTCTTGCAGGGAAAAACTCCATCAAGAAAAAAAATTACCATTCTTGCATCATTCTCTTTGAATAAGAATATAGAAAAAATAACACAAATGAGTCCTGTAAGGAAATAAAAAATGGGTTATTAAGAAATATCCCTGGGAAAACTACAAAGCATGCCCTTTGGTAACAGGTAGATCCACATTTGAAGAACCACTGTGGATAAGATATTCCTAGAGGTTTATCTTAGTTTACAGGCTTTTTAGTGTCCACAAAGTCTTGTTTATGCCCTCATTTGCAATCTTATCTACAATGCAAGATTTTATAGTCACTATGTATGTAATTGTGTGTACATATATATATGGGTACACATATATACTCAAGTACATAGATGCAGTTTCTTTAATTTCTATTACTGTATATAGCATATGTTCACACAAAAATAGCCTAGATTTTGTAAAAATGGATCATATTCTCTTCTATAAAATATGTAGGGTAATTTTGATGTCCATTGTAGCATAAAGGTTTAGTGTTCAAGGTCGCAAAGCAACCTTTTTTAGTGCTCTTAAACATATTTCTTCCTATCAGTACAGAATTCCAGCACCGGTGGCCTTCTAATCCTCTTCAGATGTACCTTCAGAAATATAATCAAAGCCCTGTTTTATTCATAAACTCTTCAAAGAATAAAGAGAATCCTATATTCAACCTGCACTAATCTTCCAAGGCATCCTGATAGCAGGTACTATGCTTTTCCAGCCCCCTGGACTCCCACTTTTGTTGCATATTTTCCTTCTAACACCCTTCTCGAAAGAGAAATTTTGGATCCAAATTTTTCGTCAATTTTGTCTTGTCCTTCTTTGAATAAATAAAATTAATAGATAGATGCAGCACAAGTCATACAAATAAGTTTAGATCTAAATTAGAGTTTGTGCTTGGAATCGCAAGTAGACAGTAAAGACTAATTGGTTTATTGTTGTCCCAAGACCATCCAGAATATTTAAAATAATTTGATATACTCAACTTGGTGGGCAGATCATGGAATCTATTTTTAAATAAGGTCTTCTCATAAAAGTCATTATATGACTGAGAAGGGACTGATGTCTGAAACAGGTCCAGCTGGTTAATGATGAGTTCTCCTTGATAAGGTCACTGTGATTAAGCTGTGCTATCCATGGTCAAATTGTAAGGGACTCCATCTCCTTACTAGTCTAGCAATGAACCAATTTAGAAAAGAAAAAAATTGGTTAAACCAAGGTGGTTGAATCATATCCAAAAATTTGGATATTTTTTCTACTATATAAATAATGAATTTATATATTATATTCTATTATATATATTATATTCTACTATATAATCATGAATAAAATTAAGTGGACTAACTGGACTCTTTGTATATTCTTTAATTCTGTGAAAAATTATAATATAGATTTATGCAGGGAGTCACTGAGCTTTGGTTTTAGGTTTTGCTATTGTTAGAAAATTTTCAGTTCATTTACTTAGTTGAATCCTCAGTATCTTTGTTATTACTATATAAGGAGAGATTACTGTTACAAATGACTCTGTCATTGTTATAAATTACCCCACTATATTACGGTTTTCCCTGGGTATCCTCACTACTGAGAAAATTGACCTTACACAGGACGATAAGTCATTCATGACTGGGAATCTTAAACTACATATAGTAAAATAAATTTTGGAATCACTCAGTCCCTAACTAGACACTGTTTAGCTTCACCACAATCATAAATATGTCACAAAAAGTATCCAGCTGAGCTCCTAATCCAATCAGTCTCCTAGTCAAATCTGTATTTCATAAATTCTGATAAAATATATTTCCATAAATGCACTTTCATTATGGCAGCAGAGATGTTCAAAGGTATAACCTTTGCTATGTAGAATCACATAGTATTTATAAAATCATCTTCACAATTTTAGTAATGAACCTAATGAAAGTTCATGGAAAGATCATGTTCCAGTAACAGCTTTGTTACTGAATAGCTAAAGAATAAGCACAATTTACTTCATCAGCACTTTAAAAGATAAAGTAAAGCTCAGAAAGCAGATCACTCTCCAGATTCCTTTCTCTGGTGAGGCTATGAACACTGTGTCATCTTTCTGATGTGAGCTTGGCTTGAAAGTCCTGGCCTTCATGATGACTTCTGTTGTTAACAGGCTTTTGGGAAGTACCAGTCTGAGAAGGGTTGACTGCAGTGACGGAAAAGTTACTGAGCTGTTTCTAGGTCTCAGATACAAATGTATTTTCCTGAATGTGACTTTCTGACTATTCAGATTCAGAACTTACTTCGCTAAATGAGAAAGAGAAATGTGAAAATATGAGAGACTGTCTTCAGTAACGTCCTGGTTTGAGCCAGGATAGAACCTATTTTCTTTCTAGTAATTTTAATTTTCAGCTAAGTCATTGCACTTGATGAAGTTAACATCATCTTTTTCAGACAGTGTCTATTTTCAGAACTGATAAAGCTCAGTTTTAATAGTTCTTGCTGCAGACTGGTATTCAGAAACAAGCCCACCACTTAAGTCTGCAAAACTTCTTGTGCTCCAGAAACAAAAGGGAGTAGAGAGGTCACACCTGCAGCCCTCTTGTAGGGAAGAGTGGAACAGACAGGTGACCAAAAATTGACCAGGATATTTCATCCTGTACACATCATACTTGATACAAATATGAAGGATCAGAAGGGTCAAGCTGTGTTTGTCCATAGCCAGCATCCAGGGCAGACTCTGCCTGTCTGTCTGTTTGTATGCCTTGATCCCAATCTGTGTATTCCTAAATTCGTGTGTTCCAAATCCCCTCTGCTGCTAGCTTGAAGATCCCAGTCCATCTCTCTCCAGCAGCTGCCCTGCAGACTTAGTGGTGATGTGAGCATTACTGGGGTAGTGTGCAATAATAAAAATATTTCATTGTTTTCTTCTTAATCATTAAAGTTCATTAAAGTTCTGTACATTAGTTTCTAACTCATAAGTCTCTCTCATCTATCTACACATGGTTCTTTAGAAAGCCTGTGCTAATTCAGACTGTATTGGATGCTCAATGAAACACTTACTTAGAAGGACAAGGAGGTTCCATCTTCTACCTTCTTTGAGGAACTGAAGTAATTTTACTGTACAGTACTGACTGTGGAAATACATCAATGTTAGTGAAACTGCTCTATGCTTCAGGACTCTTTGTCCTGAAGGCAGTTTGTGGTGTGAGAGGTAATGGGGACTTCACAAGAAAGATAGAAAGGTGCATGGATAAATAAGTTTATGGGTAGAAGAAACAGAAAACAATATTCAGAATCAGTAAGCAGATTTCAGAGTTGTGCGTGAATTCTGATAGTTCTGCTGTCAGGCAGAATAATTCTGGATACATAGCAAAGTGGAAATTATGGGAGAGTTATTGTTTATTTTATGTATTTAAACACTTTTATTAATGTAAGGAGTGATATAGTCACTGAAGTAAAATAACCATAGTCCTTCCTATATTTTAACTTCTCTAATTCCAGATCTGGTGATGCCTGTGGTCAAAAGGGATCCCATCTTCTCTTCCTACGAACCAGAAATTTCTCTCTTCTCTAAAACTGGCCCAACCCTGCTGTTTGTACCTGAAGCACCAGTTGTAGGGGAGCTTAGGAAAGGAATAAGGATATAAGAATAGGAAAAAAAGAAGACAGGAGTCAGAAAAATGCTGGCCCATACAGAGAACCGACACTGTTACTGGGGTTTTGATTCCCAAGCTAGTAGTACCAGCATCCGGATCTAACAGCTTGTGCTCATCTCATTTGGAAAAAGTGATGAGATGGAAGTGTCTCAAACCTCCTTGTGCAACATTGATTCAGTTGAATCCTAAGCACCAGGGCAAGTACATCTTCTCTTTTGTGCAGGTTGTTAAACTGTTCAAAGTGATTTTTGTTCTCTATTTCTTCTGGAGGAAAGGACGGATAAAAAGGCAACTGAGTTAACAGCACAACTGAAATAAGAAATCTGAAAATGAATGATTTCAGTACAGATAATCTGTCCAAGTCTTGCAAGAGTGGAGAAGGCAACCAGAAGCAAAACTCTGACTGTCAGCATGTGTTAGGAGTTTGAAGGTCTGCAATATGACATTATCTGTTCAAATTTGCTTCCATCATTTTCTCATGTCTTAGAGGAAAGCACCCCATGCTGATCACTATAATAATGTAGATAATCTGCCACTAGTCTTGTTTCCATACTCTTGGCAATCCTTAAAATGTGACATATTTCTGGGTTTTTTTTCCATGTCACAAAAGGACATATGTACTAGATTTTAGGTACCCCCAAAAAATGGAAAAGAGAGACTGGAGAACCTGTGTGCTTGTCATTCCTGCAGTCTCCCATGGAAAGAGCGACAAGAATTTTGATTATGATGTTTGAAATCATCATACTAATGGTTGCAGAAAGAGTAAAATATTACCTGCACCAGATAAAATACAAAGATATTCTGTGGAAAATAATTTAAGTCAATACAAAATACCTCAGAATGCTCTGGGAAACTTTGCTTTCCAACCTGCTCTCTACTTTATTGGTGTACTACTAAAGCAAACAAGTAGTACATCAATACACAGTTTTAATTAGAATACTGAGGCCTGAGGAGATGTCAGAGATTTTTTGGTTGGAGAAGAAACTTTCCAGTCAAGCAAAGAAAAATCCAGAGCTAAAGGAAAAAATCAGTGTCAAGAGAATAACAAAAAAAAGTTAAAAAAATAGCCAGAGTTTGAACAAAACAATAGAAGATAGTATACATGGAGATCAATGGCTAGAAGTAAACACAAGGGATAAAATAGCATATGTTATTGATAACAACACAACTTTGTTTTTCCAGCTATTTTCTGTGTTTCTTGAAATTTTTATAAAACATATGCACACATAGATTAAAAAAAAAAAAAAAAAAAAAAAAAAAAAAAAAAAAAGAGAGAGAAAAAATTGAGGAAATTTTTTTTCCCTCAAGCCTGGATTGCAAGTTTTCTTCAGTGGATAGTATCTGAAATAATTACTTACATGTGGACTATAGATTTTCCTGCTTGAGGTAAAGATGACTGGGGTAAAAAAGGAAAAGGAAGAAAGAAAATCTCAAAGTAAGCAACCAACCAATTGTGTAATCCAAGCTAGATACCAAATTATTTTTAGAACTTCCAAGCTATAGCTACAGTCAATAAAACCAAGCAAGGTTTATTTGTGTGTGATCACAAGCATGGCACGTATGTTACCACTATTATCTTAATCCAAAAGAAATAAATACATTATATTTTTAATGGATTAGTAGAAGTGGCAATTGTAATACACTTCTAACCGCCGTGAAATGTGTGTACATATTAAAAGATAGACAGTGTTTCAATGTTACCTTAACCTTTTAGTAATAAAACTTTGATTATATCTGAAATATTTTGTTTTTACATTAACAGAAACTACTATAGAGTACCAACTTGTTAATTAAAGAAAATAAAAGGGGACAAATTCACTACTAATGCTGTCAGTGAATTTAAAGCAATTTTATTTCTTCCAAACCAGATACTACCATCAAGCGTCATTGAAGAAGTTTTCAGCTTTCAGAAAAAAAGGTGGAAACTACATTTTGATTGTTTCTGCAACAGCTCTATAACAAAAAGATTTGTTTCCTTTTGTTCTTTTCTGATACTCATACAATTCTGATGACTCCTGCTCTATTACTCTTGGCCTCCAAAGACATACAAGCAGATTCAAAGGCATTTTATTCTTGGAATTTGTGTATAAAGAAGTCAATAGCCATTCCATATTTTAATGAAGATAAAATTACTAAGCCTTTTCTTGAGGAAAATAAAAATAGCAACAAGGATCAGCCGAGGAAATGAATTTTTAAATTCATTCAGTATTGTCAAGGTACAAATTTTCTCTTGTTTTAACTGTCTTCAAAAATCTATTAATTTTACTGTTACTTAACTGATGTTTAAATTAATATTTTAGAACATTCAAGAAAATTATGAAACATTTTGAATTTGTGAACAAATATATGATAGGAATATAAGGGTAAAGATTAGTAGTACCAATGTTATTAATGTTAATGTTAGTATTTTGAGAGTTCATGAAGAAACAGGGCACCAAGTAGGAAGTACTTTATCTGTGAATCACATGAAGGAAAAAAAATATTAAGAAATCAAAGCTGTGTTGTGAAAGAGTCTCTGATATGAAAGAACTCCACAGAAAGATAAATAACAGTGAATATATTGAAATTATGACTTTTTATTCCTTGGTGACCATTAAAGCATGCTACCTGTCGTTGGCCATTTCATTTGGCCATCTTTCCAAATACTGACAATTTCCTTACATACAGTGAACTTTAAAACCCTACAACAAAATGTTTAACTCTGGTGTGTGAATTTACGTTATGAAGAACACATGCTTCTTTTTTATAATTTGGGGGTGGGTTTGTGTTTGATTTTGTTCATTTATTTGTGCTTTTTCTGTTTGTTTTTAAAACAAACTTTATATTTTAGTATTTTTGTTACCAGGATTATTGTAGATTTGATTAAGGCTCTCAGTGAAATTTTCAAAAATATTTATCACTTGCCCAATTCTGTCCTTTTAAAAGTATGGTCTTCTAACATCTAGCTCAACAATGCTGTAAGCAAATGGGCTGGGGAGGCTGGACCTAGTAGAGGGTCAGCCCCCTTTACTCTGCTCTTGTGAGATCCCACCTGGAGTACTGCGTCCAATTCTGGAATTCCCCAGGCTACAATGATGCGTAGTGCTAGGAGGAGGGGTAACATTTTCAAATATCTTCTTTCAAATATATATTTAAATTTTAAAAATCTTCAATTAGAATCCAATTCTACTGGGTAGATTTAGGTCAGATATTAGGAAAAAATTCTTTAGCATGAGAGTGGTGAGACACTGGAACAGGTTGCCCAGGGAAGTTGTGGATGCTCCTCTGTGCAATGGTTAACGGGCAAGTTGGATGGGACTTCGAGCAACCTGAACTGGTGGGAGGTGCCCGTGCCCATGGCAGGGGTGTTGGAACTGGATGATCTTTAAGGTCCCTTCCAACCCCAAACACTGTGATTCTATGGTAAACCTGACCTATAAATTTTCAGTTAGTTCCTCATCCAACACCAGTCAGAGCTTCATGCATTCCAGCTGCTTATTGATGTGGAGGACAACCCCCTCTACTCATCTCCCCTGCCTGTAACTTTCCATTCCAACTCTCCAGTCATAGGGCTCATACAACGATATCTCCGTGATGCCAATAAGACCATAGCCCTGCATGCACACACACGTCTCTAACTCCTCTTGTTTATTCTCCATGTTGTGTATGTTTGCACAGAGGTGTTTAAACTGAACCCCTGTAGAAGGTGACCTGCTGGCTGGAGTGGCAGTAATTACTTTGAAGTATTTCTCTGGTGCTTTCCTGTTGTCTCCTATTACCTCAAGTGTCCCTGGCTCATCTCAGTAAGACTTCGACTAACAGGATGAGGGTTAATCTGTAGGACTCCATCCCTCTGATCTTGGCATGTCATCCCACAGCTCATCACAGAGAAGTCTGATCCCAGATTCACACAGAATCACTTTATTGTTATAGTTGGAAAAAAACGCTAGATCACTGCATCCATCTGTCAACATCCTCTCCGCCCATTCCAATAAAATAAATAAAATACATATATCAATATCCGTCTCATGATGCCTACTAGACCATGTTCTTCAAGCCATTTTCTCTAGTCTTATCACTGTTCACTTGAGAGAAGTGGACTGCACCCACCTCCCTGCAGCCTTCTTTCAGGTAGTTTTGGAGAGCAATAAAGTCTCCTCTCAGCCTCCTCTTCTAAACTAAGCATATCCAGTTCTCATAGGACTTGTTCTCCAGACCCTTCACCAGCTTGGATGCCCTTATCTGAACTCACTTCGGCAACTCAATGTCTTTATTGTAGTGAGGAGCCCAGAACTGAACATAGTACTCGAGATGTGACCTCAGAAGTGCCAAGTACAGGGCCATTATCACTTCACTACTTCTGCTGGCCACACTATTCCTGATATGAGCCAGGGTGCTGCTGGCCTTCTTGGCCACCTGGGCAAACTACTAGCTCATATTTGGCCAGCTGTTGAACAGCACTTCCAGATTCTTTTCTAGCAGGCACCTTTCCAGACACTCCTCCCCAGGCCTGTAGAGTTACTTGGGGTTGTTGTGACCAAAGTGAAGGACCTGGCACTTGGTCCTGTTGAACCTCTTACTATTGGCTTTGGCTCACTAGTCCAGCCTGTCCAGGTCCCTTTGCAGAGCATGCATACCCTCAAGCTGATAAAAATCTCCCTCTTCGAATCTAGATTAAAACTCTGCTAACGAGCCCTGCAAATTAGTGAGCAAAGACCATCTTCCTTCTCTGGGGAATCATAGAATCATAGAATAATAGAATTTACAGGGTTGGAAGGGACCTTTAAAATCATTTAGTTCCAACCCCCCTGGCAGGGGCAGTGTGACACTACCCACTGGATCATGTTGCTCAGAGCCCTGTCCAGCCTGGATTTAAAAGCTTCCAGGGATGGGGTTTTCACCACCTCTCTGGCCAACCTGTGCCAGTATTTCACCACCCTCATGGTGAGGAACTTCTTCCTAATAGCTAGTCTAAATCTATGCTCCTCTAGTTTGTATCCATTCCCCTAGTCCCGGTACTACCCAACATTTGCAAAGTCCACTGCCATCTTTCGTGTACAGACCCTTGAGACACTGTAAAGGAAAAAAAAAAGCATACTTAAATTAATATACTGAAATAGCCACAGAACCTCAGAAATCTACACTTTTCTTTACATACCTATTTACAGAAATGTTGGAATCTGCTTAAATCCTTTCAACTAAATGACTAATAGTGGGCTGTAATTATATTTCATACATATCCATTCTAGTTTTCCTACAGCATGTTTTACATATTTTTTTTTTTCTACAGTTTTGGGTGGAGAACCAGAAAATCCTTAGCTTAGTGAAAATGTTATTTTTCCTTTGCTTCTTTATGCTCTCTCCTCTGTCCTCTTTGTTCTGGTTTGAGCCATGACAGAATGAATTTACATTTTAGTAATTTTACTTTTCTATTAAGTCTCTTCTAGGTAATTAGACTTTCAGAAATTAACATCAAGTTTTTCTGTCAGTGTCTGCTTGTAGGACTGGTAATTTATGGTGTTTATAGTTACTGTTGAAGAATGATGTGCAGAGAGGCTCTTGCTAATACAGATTCCTATAGAAACCAAGGCTACTGCTTGGTTCTGCTGAAGTTCTTACACACTGGAAATGAAAGGGAGGAAAAGAGGCCACATCTATGACCTTCCTGTGGGGACAAGTGGACCACTCAGATGACTAAAACCAAACAAATGCAGTATTCTATCCCATCTGTGACATTGTATCATTCTGAGGGATCGCAAGCATCAAGATCTCTTCATGCATGGCCAGTCTTCTGGGAACACCCCATCTATTTTGTGTCTTTGATCCCAATCTGTGAGCATCTGAATCCAGTTCTCATCTGCCACCAAGACCAGGAGTCCACTCTGGGACTTTTCCAGGCACTGCCTTGCAACCTCAGTGGCAACCTGGGTGCTGCTGAGAAGAAGCACGGTTTTGTTTTTGAATGTATTTGTATGATTTTTTCATGTATTTGTATTTAATTCATTATTTGCTTCATTATTACTACTGTATCATTGCAGCTGTGTAGTTTGGTTTTCAAAGCTGTAAGTCTCTCTCCTTTATTTTCTTTTGCTTTCCCTTGTTTCAAAAGGGAGAGGAGTTAATAGCTTTAAACCATGACACTACTTTACTGAGTCTATTGTAAGCCTGCTTTCGGGATATAACTTTTCTTCTGCTTAAATATCACCAAGGCCCTTCTTCAAAACAATTTCAGCAAAAGAACTGTCTGACAGGCTGAGAGTCCAAGGAAGAGTGAGTAACCTCAAGTTGTTTTCCTGATAGTATATTTAATTTCTCATAACAGAAAAAAATCAATTGAAAATTAATGGGTTATAATGACACAAGGCCTTCTTAGCTTTGTCTAATGAAAAAACTGAAAGACACCTCCACCTGGTAACTTAATTCTTTGCAGTTATCTTCCCTTTTGGAACATTCTCATTGCAAGTCATTGTATCATGTGATCAGTAAAACTATATTTACAGTAGTGTCTATTCTATAGCCCTGTACTGCCTGCATTTTTATAGGTTGCATACCAACATACAAGGCTGGAAGGTTGAGTAAAGGAACAGATTTGCATTTAATTATCTGAGTCTTCAGATGCCTTACAATTTCTTCCTTTCCAGCTCTTTCCCAGGTGCACCAGAAACACTAGAAGATATTTATCACAGACATAGCAACTGTCTCTTTTTCTCTGTCAGTGGCAGAGGGTATGAAATTTTATAAACAGGAAACCCAGTAATTAAACTGATTTTCCTGAGAAATAGTTTTACTTGATTTTTTTTTTTTTTTTAATTAAAAAATGTACGTATTTATTAGTAGAGAAAAAGAAATCAATGTTGTGCAAAAATTATTTTTAAAAATAAGTGCAGACCCAAGGGTCCATCAAGGGGACAGGGGTGGAAACTGGTCCTCATGCAGTGTTGATGGGGCAGGGCATGTGGGATACTCCAGCTGGGGTTGTCAGGGCCAAGAAGGTTTGTTAACGGCCTCAGGACCCTAAGAACTTTGACCAGTATGCATCTGTCTACATCACATGGAAGAATTAGTCCTGTCAATCTTTTCAGCTATAAACAAAATAGAAATGCTGGTTATGTGGTATGTATCTTTTCCTCAAATCCATGTGGTTGTTCACTGGAACATTATAAAGCAATCCCTAACAGATGTTTAAAGTCAAGCCACATTTGGCTATATTTTTTCTTCCCAGTTCTCTTGTTAGCTAATGGATTTGTATTGAATTAATGATAAACTACCAGAGGGGGGGAAAAAAAAAAAAAAAGGAGAAAAAAGAAAAAGTCAAAGAGCAGCACAGTGCTTCAATTTTCAATAAACAATTCAAAAATACTGTAATAAAAATCTCCTGTAACTAAGACAATTTGCTTCTTAAAATAATTAATAAAGGGAAAAAAAAAAAAGCCAAGCTCCTATTAGTTGCATTATTGTTTCATAAACATAAAAGGCTGGCTCCAGTTTGTTGCTGCATTGACATTAAAAGACCAATTTTCAGACTTGACATTAGGTGCCCTTTTACTGCTGTAAGTAAGACACTAAATCAGTGCTTGAAATGATATTTCAGTGACTTAATAAAAGATTTACATCCAAATTTCTATACCCTACAATCTAAAATTAGGAAAGGTATATAAATCCCTACTTAAGAGAGAATTATTAGAGCAAAAGTGGATTGAACTTCAAAGCTGGAAAAAAAAAACCCAAAAACCAGAGAATGTACCTGAAACAGCTCAGATATTCATGAACTTTGCAGTATTGAGCCTTAAGAAATAAAAGAATTTTGTTCTTCTGCCTATATTTGTCTCCTAATTTTTGCTTCCTTCGGTCATTTTTTGAAAATGGTAGCTCAAAAGATATAAATGGTGAAATAAGGAAATAATATGTAGCTGTTATTATGTAATTATTTTAATTATTTCCTCCTGACGTTAAAAGATACATGAATTTTCATTATAGATAGCAGAGGTCTAGTCAATATATTCATTGGAGATTAGGAATAAATCCATTGACCTGATATAGAGGTTTAATTTAAAATGTGGTGAATTATAATTTAGCTTCCACATTGATAAGTTCTTTGTTAGCAACCAGGATTCTCAAGTTATTTTAAGATTGCAGTCGCCAACATTTAGTCAGATTAACCTCATCAGATTATGATATTTAAAACTTCAAAAAGTTATTCCTCAGTGAAAATGATATGAGAAAATAAATTACAGTTCCTTGACAATGTATAATATACTAGATATTTTCCCTTTGTTTCGTAACAGCTTCTTAAAAATCAGATGAAATGAAATCTTCAAATGAATCAAGATATGAATTTTGCTTTTTCTTCTATTTTCCCAAGTGTACTGTCAGTAAGTACTGAGCACATGTGATTTAAGGGGAACATGAAAAAATCAATATTAATTTGTTCAGATGTTTTTTCTATTTTTTAACTTTTTTGTGATATGGTAAGGACACTAGACAGACATAATTTTCTTTTCTCTCTCCACAGCTGTTTGATTTTTAGAGCTTGACATGGAATTTACTACTGGAATCAAGCATGAAAATTGCTTTTACTTGTCCCCTATCCAATACAATAACATCAAAACAGTGTGTTGTAGGCCAGTGATGAGTGACAAGGAGTTTATTGGTTACGATTAAAGGGAGGGCATAGACAGGGGACAGTTTAGTGAGAGTTTGTTGCCCAGTGTGGTCTCTTGGCCACCTAATCAGGAAGACTCAACTCTGTGCTGGCAAGATCATGGAGCATATCCTCCTGGAGAATATGCTAAGGAACCTGGTAAAATATGGAGATGATTGGTGACAGCCAACATGGTCTCATTTAAGGGCAAATTGTGTTTGCCAGATTTTATGGCCTTCTACTACAGAGTTAAATCATTGATGGATAAGGGAAGAGTAACTGGTGTCATCTACACAGACATGTGTAAAGGATTTGATACTGTCCCATATGATATCCTGATCTCTAACTGGAGGTGGACATATGGACCATTCCGTGGATAAGGATTTGGCTGGATAGTCACACTCAAAGAGCTGCAGTCAATGCCTCATTGTCCAAGTGGAGATCAATGATGAGCAGCAATCCTCAGGGGTCAGTCTTGGGACCAGTGCTCTTTGACATCTTTGCCAGTGCCATAGGCAGTGGAATTGAATACACCCTCAGCAAGTTTGTTGATGGCACCTTGCTGTGTGGTGCAGTTGATACACTGGAGGGAGGGAAGGCAACCAGTGGGGGCCTTGACCAGTTTGAGAGGTGGGCCTATGCAAATCACATGAAACTCAGCAAGGCCAAATGCAAGGTCCTGCACATGAGGTAGTGCAATCTTAAGAACAGATTCAAGTTGGGCACAGAATGGGTTGAGAACAGCCCTGAGGAAAAAGACCTAGGGGTGCTAGTTGATCAGAAGCTCAACATGAGTAAGCAATGAGTCCTTGCAGCTGAGAAAGCCAAACATATCTTGGTCTGCATCAAAAGAAGTGTTGCCAGCAGGCTGAAGAAGGTGATTTCCCCCTCTGCTCCACTCTCATGAGACCCCACTTGGAGAGATTTGTCCAGTTCCTCAACACAAAAAAGGCATGGAACAGTTGGAGTGAGCTATAAAGATGATGAGAGGGCTTTGGGACACCAAAGAATGGTTTGTTATAAACCAATCAATAAAGTGACCTATTTTAAAGAAATAAAGGGAAGAACATAAAATGTTATATGCAGTGGGTTTAATTTTTTTTTTTTATCAGTGGTTTAGAACTGAAATAGAACCCCCACAGAGGGTTGAGATGAATTTTCTTCAGAAAAATGTTTCATGTCATCTTCCTTTGAAGCATATTAAATATTATTATCAAATTAAAATATTTGATCCTGTTTTATGAAAGTATGAAATGATGTATGCAAGTATTATGTACGTCTGAGATTTTTAATTTTTGAAGCTCTTTTGAAACCAGTTTATAAGCTTGGCTTTGGAAACTGTTCCGAAACACAAATGCAAAAAACCAAACAGGAGGCAACCTTGTTTTCAAAGTTTTTATTCCAAGGGAATCCAGACCTTCCTAAATTTCAAAATCCTGACAGTGTTAGTGTTTTTTAGATAGTTTCAAAGTATCTGGCACTCAAAACCAATTCAAGTATTCTACTTTTTTTAATGTTATGCATTAAGAATTGCAATGTAAGTATTATTGTAGAAAAGCTCTTGAAATTTATGATTTGAGTGATTCACATCAACTGCTGTTTTGTGATGCTGATGAACATGAGAACTAACTTTTTCTGAATTATAAGGGCATGTAGGGATAGGAAGGAAGGAAATCCTTCCTTCCTTCCTTCCTTCCTTCCTTCCTTCCTTCCTTCCTTCCTTCCTTCCTTCCTTCCTTCCTTCCTTCCTTCCTTCCTTCCTTCCTTCCTTCCTTCCTTCCTTCCTTCCTTCCTCCCTCCCTCCCTCCCTCCCTCCCTCCCTCCCTCCCTCCCTTCCTTACTTTCTTCATTTCTCACTTCCTTCCTTACTTACTTTCTTCCTTCCTTCCTTCCTTCCTTCCTTCCTTCCTTCCTTCCTTCCTTCCTTCCTTCCTTCCTTCCTTCCTTCCCAATGTCAAAATAAAAAGGAATATAGAAGGGTTACATTCCCATCTTCTGTCTACAGACAGAGACTCAGAGACTGAATGAGAAAAGCAATGAATTTTCTGAAAAGAAAATATCTGAACATAACCAGCAAGGACTGAGAAGTTCATTTTGTGTATGAGAAATACCTGAACTGTAAAAGGGCAAAGGATTTGGGGAACCATATCTTTTTTACAGTTTCTGTCTAGACAAAAGCGTGCTCCTATAATTTAGACTCCATATGAGATAAAAGCCCAGAGTATTTTGCATTTTCATGTCGTAAAATCAGATTCATCATAACTCTCAAAGTGCTTGGATTTCTACTGGTGTAAACAAAAGAACTTTGTACTTTTCTTTGATCAGATCTTTGAATCAAAAATATTTGCTACATGGTGCTTTAGTGGAATACTACTTAACTCTTATCATGATAGCCTCTCATCTTGACAGACTAAATTCTGAACTAGGATGTGGTCTGGTTTCATTTTAGACTGTATTAATTTCCTTTTAAAGGATGTTTTATGTCAAAAATTAAAACTTTATTCATGTCCAGATTTAATAGTCATACAAAAAACCCCTGTATCCATTAAAAGCAAAATCAAGCACACTTTATGACATAGACATCTGCAGTAAGCCATTTATATGGAAGGCTGGGAACAATTGCATAGTGTACAATTCAAAACAGTCACAGAAAAGCCAGTCCTAGTTAAATTTGATATTTGTTCAAGGATTATCACATTGATCTATTACTTTACTTGACTGTTTTTAAAAACATATAATTAAATCAAATTAACAGAGAAAAGGTAGGCCAAAAAGGTTAACTTGTATTTGTTGACATTTCATAATTTTTTCTTATTATACAATATGATTTGCAGACAAATGTGGATAAGTAAGGAGAAAAAGTGTGAAACAGTCAGAAGCATAATACACAGAACTCTTAAATAACTATTATTTAATTAAAAAATTAGCCTTCTCTAGAGAAAATCAAGAGTCTGAGCAGAAGTTCTTGAAGTTAGTATGAGTGGTTTTATTGACTACAGAAAGATTTTAAAATATGCCGTGTTATTATTTAGCTTTTGTGCCATGATAGCACTTCAGGGTGCAGTTAGGATAACTGACCTCAACTGTATTAAATATTTTATGAATAAAATAGAAAACATCTTCCTGCTCTAACATGGTAAGTCACATTTAATATTCAATTAAAATTCTACATAATCTGGAATGACACTGAATACAACTGAAAACAAATTTAATTTTAAGACAAATGTTGAATATTCTAATTCTTAACTCTAACTGAAATAAATGGAACTACTACAGTTTTTTCCAGGGTGAAATCTAATGAAAAATTATTATACAGAGAAAAAGTCATACACACTTCTAAACAAAATGAGACAGGAATGCACACTGATTTCAACAGAAATCCAAAATTCTGCACAAAGTATAAAAAAAAAATTTAAGAAAAGGTAGACAAATTCTATTGTCCACAGGATTTGTCAGGAGTGTGATCAGTTCTGCAAGAAAGCTAATATGGGAAGTATGAGTGCTGGGGATAAGGAAGGGGAACCTTTACAGACACATTATTTCATGTACTAGTGGCCACATTTTTGTCTTGGGTGCACCAATAAAGGGAAAAGCACTGTGGGACTTCAACTGGAGACAAATACTTCCTGTCTGACACAGTTCTGTATCTTTCCTACTCTGAAAGTTCCCACAGCTATGCAGCTCACCAGGTAGCTTATCTCCTGCATCTCACACTACATCTTGAAATGCCTCAGAAAAATTGCAGCACTATGATGGGAATGTAGGAGCTGGCACAAGTACAGCAGAGACAAGGGAATAATGCATATGTAAAATGGTATCCATAAACAATTGTAAGCTTCTTCCTATCTCCTCATACTGCCATCACTTTCCTAGCCATGTTAGTCTGAGATACACTGAGATCACCATCCTTTTGAATCACAGCTGCAGTGCATGGCAATTTCACATAACATGCTGGCAGCAAATGCTGCTTTAAAACCTTTTCACATTATGAAATTTTCTTACTTGTTGCCTGCAACTTTCACATAGCAGAAAGTATGTTGTGGAGACCTTCGTCCTTTCTTCAAGGACACCTAGCCCTCTTTCCTTTTAGCAATCTCCACTTGGTGAGCTTGCCTTAAATATGGAGCAATAGGGAAAAATACCTATAGCCTCCCCCCAGTAATTTCTTTTCTTTTAATCAATAATTGCTAATTCTCTTTGGAGTTTTACTCTTTTCTGACTGAATATTTATACAAGTTTGCCACTTCTTACACAAGATGGAGAAGAAAATAACTTACAATACAAACATACATGAGCTAAAAATAATTAAAAAACCCCACAGAAAACAACAAAAAAAAGTTTTTGCCAAGCCGATAAATTGTGTTCAAAACTACTGTAAACTAGAAATCTGTTGTTGATGTTGGCAAGTAAAACGGCATACACCAGGATTTTTCTCTGTTTAAGAATTCCTTTGGGCATTTCAGTCCCTAAAAATATAGCTATTAATACTGCAGCAGCTTTCTCAGGACAAATCTATATCCACAAATGTGTATCATAATGTACGGAAAATTGGCTTGCTCTAAGTAAAGATCATAGTTTGAGTCAAGAAAACAAGACAGAAAAGGAAAAATAATTCAACAACTTGGGCTGGGTAGCCGATTCTTTTTTTTTTTTCATTAGTTTTTAGTCTTAAGACCCTGAATAACCTAATCAGTGCATATTCTCTTTTATAAAGTATATAGCTATAGACTCTTTCTCCTCTCTGACAGAAATTGACCTTGATTTTCCATTTCCTGAGAAGTAACAGAGGGCATTTTTCCATGTCTTCTTGAAAGGATTTACAGTCTATGTAGGCAAATATCCATGGAAATGTTGTGCTGTTCCTCTTTAGATTGGTTTGGAAAACACTTGTGATACAGCTGTGAAACAACTGTCCATTTATATGGATTCAGTTACAACAGAGCATACAACTTATTTCAAAGATATGGTTGTATTATATTTGTTATCTTAGTCATGCTTTGGCTGTTGTCTAATTAACTGTTTGTAGAAAGTGACATTTGTCTTATTAATTTACATCATATTTTGTACAAAAAAGCACAAACCTCTCTAATACAACGGGATTGTAAATAATCAGACTAATATTTTTGTTCCATTCCTTGTGATAACCATTATATTAGTGACAAGAAGTACTAATTTTAATAAAAAATAACCTTTGTGCATACAGATAAAAACATACTTGAAAAAGATTATATTGGTTCCATTAGTTTACACAGGCTTAGCTCAAGATGTCAGAAAGATTGGCACACGAAAGGCTTCCATAACTAAAAAGAGAAGAAAAAAGGAATAAATTAATCTTAAGAATGGGTAGTTCTTGCACCTGGTGTTCCAGTTGCTATGCCACATTATATTCTACCCATGTGGTATTAATTTTCCCTCTCTTCATTCCCATAGCAGCAGACCTCCTTTGAATCAAAGTAGTTGGAGAGTGGACAATTGTGTAGCTCTGGCTTGGGAGAGTAATAGCAAGGGTGATTCTGGGACCTACAGCTAATTTGGAGAGCACCAAAATTGGTGCTGTACCTTGTATTAATCAGTAAAGAAGGTCTGGTTGGGGATATTAAGGTTGGGAACAGCCTTTGTGACAGTGACCATGATGTGTTGGAGGTTAGCATTTTACAAGGGAGAAGAAGGGCAATAAGTAGGATTACAACGATGGAGTTCCATAGGGCTAATTTTGTACCCTTTAAGGATCTACTTGCAAGAATCTCATGGGCTAAGACTCTGGAAAGAAAGAGAGCCCAAGGAAGTTGGTCAATTTTTAAATATCACTTCCTTCAAGCCCAATATATGTTCATTTATTTGAGTGAAACATCAGCTAGAGGTCCTAAAAGACCTTCAGGGATCAGCAAGGAGCTTCTGAAGAAAGTCTCATGAAAGAAAGAAAATCACAGCTCATGAAAGAAGGACTTGTTGGGAGAACTATAGGGGCATTGTCAGAGTGTGTAAGAAGGCAACAAGAAAGGCCAAAGCCCTCTTGGAACTAAAACTGTCAAAGGAAGTAAAAGAAAACAAGACTATCTTGTTCAAATATATCAGTAGTACAAGAATAGGGAAAATAGGGCCCACTGCTGAATTAGGAAGGAGCCGTGATAATAGAGGATGCAGGGAATCCTTCTTTCCTTCAGTTTTCACTAAGACCAGCCCTTGTGTACTGCAGACCCTGGATATGACAGAGAAAGCCTGGAGGGAATATTCTCCACCAGTCAAAGAAGACTGGGTTAGAGATCAGTTATGCAAATTGAATATGCACAAATCCATGGGCCTTGATAGGATGCACCAAAGAGTGTTGAGAGAACTGGCTGATGTTACTGCACTACCATTCTTCATCATTTTCAAGAGATCATGGCAAACAGGAGAGGTGCCTGAGGACCAGTGGAAAGCCAGTGTCACTCCAGTCTTCAAAAATGGCAAGAAGGAAGATCCAGGCAACTACAGACCAGTCAGCCTCAACTCCATCCCTGGAAAAATGATGGAGCAGCTTGCTCAGGAGGTCATCTCTAAGCACATGAGAGAGAAGAAGGTTATCAGGGACAGTCAGCATGGATTTACCAAGGGGAAATTATGCTTGACTAATCTGATAGCCTTCTATGGTGGTGTAACTTCATGGGTAGATGCAGAGAGACCAATGGATGTAGTCTACCTTGACCTTAGCAAGGTTTTTGACACAGTCCTCTTGAGCAAGCTTATACAATGTGAAATACAAGAATGGACACTGAGATGGATTAAGAACTCGCTACACAATGGAGCCCAAAGAGTGGTGATCAATGATGCAGAGTCCAGCTGTAGACCTGTGACTAGTGGAGTCCCCCGGGAATCAGTGTGGTGTCCAGTGTTGTTCAGCATCTTTATCAATGACCTTAATAATGGGACAGAGTGTCTTCTCAGCAAGTTTGCAGATGACACAAAGCAGGGGAGACTGGCTGGCACTCCATAAGGCTGTGCTGCCATTCAGAGGGACCAAGACAGGCAGGAAGAGTTGGGCAGGAAGAAATTTAATGAATTACAACAAAGGCAAGTGTAAAGCCTTGCATCTGGGAAAGAACAACCCCAGGGACCAGTATAGTTTGGTTACTGACCAGTTAGAGAGCAGCACAAAGGAAAAGGACCTGGGAGCTCTATTGGACAGAAAGATGACCATGAGCCAGCAATTTGCCCTTGTGGCCAAGGAGGCCAATGGCATCCTGGAGTGCATTAGAAGGCATGTAGTTAGTAGGTTGAGAGAGGTTCTTCTACCCCTCTACTCTGCCCTGGTGAGGCCAAATCTGGAATATTGTGTCCAGTTCTGGGATCCCCAGTTCAAGAAGGACAGGGAACTGCTTGCAAGAGTCCAACAGAGAGCCACAAAGATGATTAAAGAAGTGGAACACCTCCCTTATGAGGAAAGACTGAGGGAGCTGGGTCACTTCATCTTGGAGAAGAGAAAACTGAGGGGCAACCTCAGTAATGTTTATAAATATGTAAGTGGTGAGTGTCAGGAGGATGGAAAATGATGAAAATGATGAAAATTACAAGAGCATCATCCTAGATAACTAGAGCTTTTACCACTATACTTTTAACCATTATACTGTTGCGAATTGTACCAGTTCTGCTTTATACTCTCCATGAGTTTTGAATTCATAATGAAATAGTTATGTGTGTAAATATACACATATATGAATATATATGTATTCATAAAGATATATAGTCATATATGTGTAAATAATAAATAACTATGAATAGTGTTTTACATCTAGTATTCTGAGTAAAGACCAGATTTAAAAATCTCCTTGGCCTGAGATTTGAAAATTATGTCTCTGGAAAAATAATTTTTCATGGTTTTGCAGTAAAATGAAAGTTTGAGTGAAGGTGTGATATGCATTTTCCACACTTAAAATATACATGCATACATATGAACACCCAGTGCCTTGGGAAGGTTGAGTTTACCAGTTAATTCTTAAAAAAACTCTTTTATGAAGTCTTCTGAATGCTCTGTATGCCTTTTCTAATCTGTTGTCTATCTCTTTGTTGATCTTGGTGTCCGAGGAAATAATGAATCCCAGATAGCTGAACTGCTGGACTGACTTAAGCTCTGATTCACCTACACTGTAGTGGGGGTGATGGAAGTGTTCCTGTGGTACAGGCTGGTAGACAACTGTCTTCTTCAAGCTGACTTCCAGCCCAAAAAGATCTGCAGCCTCTGCAAAGCAGGATGTTATGCACTGCAGAGCTGCTTCTGTGTGAGCAACAAAGGAGGCATCAACAGAAAAAACTTTCAGACATGGTGATTGGTGTGGGCTTTCAGTTGCCTTAGGTTGAATAGGCTCTCATCTGCACAATATCAGATGTAAGTGCCATTAATTGAGGTCTGCTGTGGCCCTCTGGAGCATTGTGCTGAAGAAGATTGTGAATTGAGTAGATGTGAGAACACAGCCTTGTTTCACACCATTGATTATTGGGAAGGATTCAGAGAGTGCATCACCATATCTGACTTGGCCCCACTGATCCTCATGTAGCAGCATGATCATTTTGAGGAACTTCGGGGGGGGGGGCATCCTAATCATTCCAAGATTTGCCACAGGCCCTTTCTACTCACAGTGTCAAAAGCTTCAGTGAGGTCAATGCATGTCACATAAAGATCTTTGTTCTGTTCCCTACACTTTCCTTGGAGATGTCTGAGAACAAATACCATGTCTGTGGTATTCCCATTGGCTCTGAAACCACACTGGCTTTCATATAGAACTTTCCCTGCTATAGGGGTACTAATATGTTCAAAACTATTCTTACAAGGACTTTTCCAGCAATGGAGAGCAGAGTTATACCTCGGTAGTTGGAGCAGTTTGACTTTTCTCCTTTCTTCTTGTACAGGGTGATGATGACTGCATCACGGACTTCAGACATATCAGATATTCATGTTTTCCTAAGATAACACTGTATCAAAATGGATGACCTCAGCAAATGTCTTTCATAAGCATCAGCACTGCTCTAGGCTTCTGCATTAATGTGCTACTGAAGTACAAAACCAGTACAGTTTTCCAGGTGAGAAGCTTTGGCCTTGCATTGATAAAACCTTAAAATCTTATGTCAGGTGAAAAGAGCAGGAAGGGGAGCAATTTTCACAGTATATAAATGTTAATAGTGATAATTTATAAAATCATCTTGGAAAAAACTAGTATTTAATAGTATTAGAAAAAACTTAAATAGAAAATTGCACAAAATTTTTAAAGTACCTTTTTGGATCTATGGCAGTACTCTCCCTTGCTTTCGTCTTTTGGTTATTAATAATGAAATTTATTCCAACTTCAGAATCTGGCTTATTGGCACAATTAGTTGGAGCATTTTTCATTTTCCACAGGTTATTCATATACTTCTAACCAAGTCCTGTTGTACTTTCCATTTCCATTTTAATTTCTTGTGCCAGATCCTCCAGCAGCAATGAACACTGTCTAAAGTCTGTTGAATTCAGTGGAAAGTGTACTTCTGATTTCTGTCTTGGGATCAAGGCCTGTATACCTTACAAATTGCTCTTGCAGGCACTGGAGCAAGCTCACAATTGAGTGTTACCATCACATGGTGAATAGAAACCAATTTGTTTACTCAACCCATCAGCTGCACTTCACTGTAGAGAGCCAGTAGGTAAAACAGGGTAGTTTTAGGAAGGCCGTGGATTCATTTCTACATATGGTATCTATCATCCAAATCCGGTACAGCATTTTCTTGTTCAGTATGAGAACATAGCAGTGTGTAAATGTTTCAGAAATTCATGGATACGTTTTCAGTGCTTTATATTACATGAGGTGTTATTTTTTTGATTTTAAAGTCTGGGAAGTATTGGCTGTCAGTATGTCTTCTATATGAATTAGATCTGGCTAGATAACAGGAATGCTGTGTCATGAAAAAAACCCCACCATTAATACCTGAAACTAAACCACAGGTATTACAGAAAATTATTTGTTTTTTGAATGGCATCCCAAAAACCCAAACAAGCAAATGATACTGCTTTCTCTGCTCCTCATTCTTCCCCTTGTCTCACTCATCTCTGTAGTTAAGCAATATTTTCTGGCATACAACAGGAACAATTTCAAGGCCTCTCCAAAAGAAACACTTCCACTAGAGGTGTCCACATCTGCAGTGTGAAGAGCTGCACATCTGTGTACTCCAAAGCCAGACCTGAGACATGGAAAATAAATCATACCCATGTCCCCAGATGTGTAACATGAGATGGGTGGGAATGCAGCACTGCCACAGGCTTCTACCTGCTCCATGGGCCAGTGTGCCTGGGGCATACACCGGGCTGACATGACCCACCAGGGAGAAAGAGAGCAGAAGGCTGCCACCCACAGCCACATGAACACAGTCATGTTGGCTCTGACAATTAGGTTGATGTCTCCTCTGTTTCCGCTTTAGGATTTGACCTGTGGAGTATTCTAAGTGACATTTTTGTGAAAACAGACATTGCCACTAAAACGTACAGTTGACATTTTGTATCTAGCGAATGGAAAAACGTTTTTGTTAAACAATTCCTTTCTGTTTTTACACCACACTTGTAAACTTATAGAGGAAGTGGTGGGATAGCAATCTCAGAAACAATCAGAGAAAAATCAGTGAAATAAGCGTTGACCCAATTGAAAATCATGAGCAAGGAATTTTTTTTGAAAAATAAGCAATAGGAAGTTGTTATGACTTCTTTTCCAAATCTTTCAGTGTACTTGATACTGCTATCCTAAATTACTCTTAAGATTGTGCTACTGATAATTATTTCACTTCACTAGCAAAGATTATTCTGTTAGGAAGTTACTGTGGTAACCACAATGCTATAAAACCAAAACAAGTTTATGGTAACTTCCTTTAAACATGATATTCAAAGACATTTATATTGTCATCTGACATGGCAAGTCTGTGATCCCTCAATAATGGAACAGTCTGAGAAATTCATTTCCAGAAATGACAAACTGCCACATTTCCTTGAAAAGTGGTTACAGAAGAAGAAATCTCTGATAAATTGGTAGGCAAATTAAGGTGTTGGCTCATATAATAGGTGATTTTGAGAATAAAGTAAATGGAGAAATGTTTGGAAATCAAAGGAGAAACCTGCTTATGGGTATGAGGATTCTAATTCAGGTACTGCACTCCCTTAAAAAACTTAGAAAATGGTGCGTTCTACTGATAGAAAGAATGACAAGGGAGATTGGTGGTTTAACACTTCTATTTCTCAGCTTTTGTCTAGTAATCATATTAAACAAGAATAAATAAGAATAAAATACCACTAAGCTGGAAAAGATATTTTTTTGTTTTTTACAATCATTCTGGAGTACCTTTACAGGTATAAGGCAAGAAAAACATCTCATGCAGCTTCTGAATCTAATCTCTTGACCACTTTGCTGAGAACTGTGGGAAAGTTGAAATTATTTCTAGTTAGAATCTTGCATAGCACCATGAGAGTGCTAAGACTATTTATGTTTTAAGCTTTATTATTATTATATTAATATTATTATTAGTAGTAGTATTATACGCAGGATTATTATTTTCCTGGAATAATCTTGGGATAGGGATTTGTATTTATTTGCTGCTAACTGGAATGTCTAAATAAAAGTATTGTGGTTGGACATAAATATCGGAATGAGTGGTTTACCATATAAGGATTTTTTTCTCTCTCATTTTCAATAGTATTGTAGCTCATTTTCCAGTTTTGTGTTTGCATTTGTAAATCTGCAATTAATTGAGACCTCATTTAATTGTACATTTGAATCTGATTACTTCTCTGGTGGGCCCAGTTTGGCATTTAGACATCTAACTGCTTGAGAATGTTAAACATCATTTGCAAATATAATTGCTTTCAGTATCAGAAAAACCAAAAAAAAGGTGGAGTTCCCTATGGAAATCAGCCCTTCTATGTGATCTGCTTGTTCACATATAATACACAAGAGAGGCACATTAACTTTTGGAATTCTTGGAAAATCCCAAATCACTCTCTTTCTTCATTGATGTTGTAAAAATCAGTCAAAAGGAAATGTTCAGTTTAGGCAACAGTGCAATGGATTTGTGTATCACAAAATGTCATTTACAAAGTAGTACTGAAGATCGTTTTCTTCCCCTTATGAGAATGTCTTGATTTTGAGTTATATTGTTGCTGTCTGTTGTGGTTGGACCAGGATGCTGATCAAAGCTGCTGTGAGTGTAGAAATATTTTGGACCACTACTCTAGCAGAGAAATAAAAAAATACAGGGGCTAGGTTAGTCCAGCCTATATTCTTCTTTCAGGTATCAGCATTGTCTTCCAAGGCATTATCCCTCAAATAATTTCTTTGTCATGATCAGTTTTTCCCTCCTATGTGAATATAAAGGGACAGCATCATGCTGAAGGGTTTGTATTATTTCCTTGGGACAGTTATGCTTCTTTCAGGAGAAGAACTGTGTTCTTACTGCATCTGTTTAAGCAGTAAGCATATTGCAAGAGACAAAAATCAATATTAAGTAATTAAGAATTATTTCTTTGCCTGTTAAAAAAAAAAAAAAAAAAAAAAAAAAAAAAAAAAGGGGAGGGAGGCTAGGAGGAAGTTTTTATTTTGACAACAATAGCAGTTTTTCAGTCCCAGATATCCCACAGGAGTATCTTGTGGAAAAAGAAACAAGGCTGGGAAATAATAGTAGCATAAGTATGTGATTAACACATCTTGCTTGGGTATGAAGATTCCTTTTCCCAAACCACTATTTTCCAAAGAGATGTTATCAGCTAATTATGTTTGTTTCTCTAGAGCTGTGGTAATTAGTGCTGTATTTTTAAAGGACCACAGAAATCAAAAACCTTTGGTAAGTGTTTCTTTTAAGTAAAAAATAGGTACTCGTTTTAAAATAGATGCTCCGGGAATACTTTTACTTGGATGAAAAATAGGATCAAAAACCTGACAGATATAAAAATAAATTTGCTTTGTGTATGACTCACATAATATTAATGTTAGGTTTAAAGTTAGTTTTGAGAATGCAAAGAGCTTCAATTTCATCTTCTCAGCCTCCAGACCACACAGAATTGCATGATAGGAGGCATCACCTGGAGATTTAAATATAAATTTTTTTTAAGTATGGGTGGGGATGGTTTAGTGTGCGCTAAGATTTAGTTTTAAATTTAGTCTGGATAGAAGCAGCAATGTGAAGATTAGGAACAGCTGTCAGATGAATTTATTTTCTATGTTTCCTAGGTTTCAGTTCCTAACTGACAATAATACATACTTTCTAATTTCACTATTCTACTACACTGATTTTTTCATTCCTTCTTTCTTTTCCTTTTCACTCATTTGTTTCCTCTCTGCCCCTTTGAGTAACTCATCATTTAAAATTTCTGAAGTGAAAGAAGAAAGAGCTTGTCTTGCACTGCTGCTGACTATATAAGTCTGCCTTTTCCAAACCAGGCTTTCTCCTTTTGGTGGACTGTTTTAGGATGGACTTCCTTGAATAAAAACTACAAACTAAGGATTGCATACAGCAAAGGAATGCACTGGGTGCACTGGATGTAATTTTATCAAGTTCAATCAAATCAACTATTGGAATGATAACTGTTTCCAAAAACTCTTGCTGCACTTTTGAAATCAGTTTTGCTGCCTATCTCCAAGCTTAATACACTTTATTGTCACCTCTCACTGTCACTAGCTTTCTACCCTTTTTGGATAATACAACCTATAGGAAAGATGTCTAAGAGACTTAGAGGACAGGGAAAGAGGGAAGAAAGGAAGCCCAAAAGTTCCTCCCCAAGTGTGGACACTCTGCAGATGGCCTCTTCCCTTCCCTTCCCTTCCCTTCCCTTCCCTTCCCTTCCCCTCCCTTCCCTTCCCTTCCCTTCCCTTCCCTTCCTTTCCCTTCCCTTCCCTTCCCTTCCCTTCCCTTCCCTTCCCTTCCCTATCAACTGTGTAAAAACACATTATCAAGTAAGATTTTGCTTCTGGAAATGTGTTAAAAATATATATTGCAATTAAACAACCATGGGAAAACACTGGTCTGCATGGGATGAAGTCAATAATTTCACATCTTATATAGTTTGCATTGTCCATTGAGAGCATGTGTTATCCTTGCCAAGCATATTTATTAAGCCTTACCAGCTTTGGACATCACAAAATCTTTACCATGTTTATTTAACGTCTTAACTTGCGCCCGTGCACACAATGCACAAAAGACTTTTACTATGTTAGAGACAAAGACAACTGAAAGGTATCTAAGACCCTTACCTTAGTGGTGAATGTTTTAATATTTTTAACTAAAATGGATTGTCACAAAGTTTATCCAATAAAAAATTGTTATTCTATTCAGTGTATACTGTTGCCTTGGATAGTTTTCCTTATGTGCAAGACTTTGCATTTCCCCTGTCTGAACATTATGAGATTACCCTCTGCCCAATTCTTCAACCTTTAGAGCCAGCTGTTGCTCTCTATGGCTGCACAACACCCTGGTGTACCAGCCAGTTCTCTCAGTTCTGTATTATATGTGAAACTGATAAGGGGGCTCCTTATCCCCTAGTCCAGACCATTAATTAAAAGTTTCAACAGTTTGGTCCTGGTGTTGACTCCTGGGGTATATGTTCTGGTTTTGACTAGGGTAGAGTTAATTTTCTTCATAGTGGCTAATATGAGGTTGTTTTTCTTTGTGCTGGAAAAACATAATACAGAGATGTTCTACTTATTTCTGAGCAGTACTTACACAGTGTCAAGGCCTTTCTGCTTCTCACCCTACCATCAAGTAGTCTGGGGGTGCACAAGAAGATAGGCAGAGACACAGCCAGGACAGCTGGCCCCAGCTGACCAAAGGCATATCCTATACTATATGATGTCATGCTCACCAGTAATCTAGGGGAGAGATTAGTGAGGGGGTTGCTGGTCATGAACTGGGTAGGCATTAGTTGGTGGTGAATAATTGTTTTCATTTGTATCACTTGAGTTTCTTGGGTTTTATTTCCCTCTCCCTCTTTTCTTTTTCGTTACCAATTATTGCTACTATTATTTTTATTTTAGTGACTAATCTCTTCTTACCTCATCCCATGAGTTTTCTTGCTTTTACCTTTCTGATTCTTCATCCCATGGGGGCACAGTGAGCAAGCAGCTGTGTGGTGCTTAGTTGCTGACTGGGATCAAACCACAATAGAATAGCACTAGTGACTGGCTTCACCTGAACCCTTTACTACAGATACCAACAATCTGGATCTGGTTATTCAGCAAGTTTTCAGTCCATGTCACTGTCTACTTATTTAAACCAGTCTTTGTCAGCATCTCTACTTGAATGTTATGCAGACTATGTCAAAAGCTTTCATAAAGTTGAGGTAGATCATATGAACTGCTCTACTGCTCTTCCATTGTCTGTCAAACCAGTCACCTCACTGAGGCTGGTCAAGCATGATTTATTCTTCATAAATCTATCCTGACTACTAATCGCATTCTTATATTTCATGTGCTTGGAAATACATTCCTCGTGGATTTTTGGGGTTTTTTTCCATTACATTCCCAGGGACTGAGGTTAAGCTAACTGGACCGGAGCTCTCTTCTTCCCCATTATTGAATGGGGCTCTTCCAACCAGATTTCTGAAGAGTCTGAAGTCTGCACTCCTGAAGTTCAGATTATAGTCCTTCTTTTTTCCCTACTTTCTGCTATTTGAGTCCTGAACCCTACCGTCTCCTGGTTACTGAAGCCAAAGCTGCCCTGACTTTCAAATGCTTGAATGGTTCTTTCTTGTTCATAAGTATCAGGTCCAGTGGAGTGCCTTTCTTTGTTGGTTCTTCAGTTAACTGTGCCAGGAAGTTACCTTCAACTTAACTTGAAGCTGAAGTTGTCTTCAACTTCAGCTTAAAAATCTTCAGGACTACCTGAGTCCTGCTGTATTGGACCACTGACTACCAACATTCTTCCTCCCATCCCGCAGTAAAATAAGTAAAATATATTTAGCAATATCTGTATCACTATGCCCACTAAAGCATGTCCTGAAGTTCCTCATCGACATGTGTTTTAAATACTTTCAGGGATGGTGATTCCACCACCTCCTTTGCCAACCTGTTCCAACATCTAACTACTCTCTCAGCAAAGAAATTCTTCCTCATATTAAGTCTAAAACCTCCCCTCCCCTGGTGCTACTTCAGGACATTTCCTCTAGTCCCATCATTGCTCACTTGAGAGAAAAGTCCAGCACCCACCTCCCTTCAACCTCTTTTCAGGTAGCTGTAGAGACCAATAAAGTCTCCTCTGAGCTTTCTCTTTCCCAGACTAAACATTCCCACTTTTCTGAGCCTCTCCTCAAAGGACTTGTTCTCCAGACCTTTCACCAGCTTGGCTGCCCATAGTCTCTTGACTGACTTTATGCAGGCACACCTCCAGCCAGCTGTTCCACATAAAGGGTAACTCCACCTTCTCACTTTCTAAGTCTCTCCTAAAAAGACTGTATCCCTCCCTTGAAGCACTAAGTCATGTGCACATTCACACATCTTTCTGTAGTCTCAATGTAGTTGTAATGGCAGAACTGTAAAGAAAATTGAAGATTGGAGAGAAATAGTTGCTTTAACTACAACAAAGAAAAGCAAGCGGGGGTAAGGCAATATTTTATTTTACTTATTTATGTGATCAAAATAAGATTTCAAAAATGGAAACAGCTAGTACCTGTTTTGTATTAATATGACAGGTTTAAAATGTAGGGAGTGCAAGACTTTGGCTCAAAACTGCCTGGCTGATTAAATTTGATAGCCTTGTAATAGAATTTTATAAGAATTTTCAGAGGTGTATTGTACAGAAATGTGACTGCATGCTGAATAAGCTGTTATCCTCGTGTTTCAATACCAACAGTATGCAAACTAGGCTCTCTAATGTATTTCTTAAATAAAAGATTTGCTGGATTTAATTTATGTGGAAAGACAACCACGTGAAAAATATAAAGCTTTTCAGTTATTTTAATCAAATTAACTAGTAAAATGTGCACTTTACAGGCGGTACAGATCCTTGTATCTTATCTTTTGAAAAATACTTAGAAGAGATATAGCTGAACTGCTTCCTGCATTCTTCTTTTTATCAGCAGTACACTTACTTCAATGTTACCAAAACATACATCAAATTCTCTTTTATCAATCAAAGGCCATTTAAGGGGTATTTCAGCTACAGAGATAAAAGATCAAACCAAAGCTAATCCAATAGCTCTGGAAGTGAAACATGACATTTACAAAATTATTTTCTGTAGATTGAAGACAATTCTTTCTTTTTTTCTGTTTCATATATAGTACTTCTCTTCCATTCCAAAAAGATTTTGCTACAGAGGACCATTGAAAAACAAAGAACTTGGGTTTTGATAACACAATTGTTTCTATAGCAACATATTAATGTGAAAAACGCAAGGTAATTAGGGATGATGAAAGAGACTTTGAGTGACTTTGGAATATATTCAAATGCAAAACAAAAAGCAAAATACTGTAATACAGAAACTATTCCTGATTAATATATGAGTGGTGCCTTTTGCAACGCTTGAATATTTAAGAAACAGATAGAGAAGCAGTAATAGTAAGCAAAGCTGAAATCCTTATTACTTAGATTTCCATTAGTATCCAGAAAGTTAATATTTTAGAAAACATACTTCCATATAGAAATTAATCTTTATCAAAACAACTTCTAGCAGCAGTGTATTCCACAGAGAACAGAATCCTACATATTGAAGAACCTAGTAGACAGAAACTGATCTGGACATTTTTCTTTACACAGATTTGTATAAATGCACATATACAGGTCATCATCTTTCTTACTAGAATGGCTACTCCAGAATAGGCCCAGATTTTTTATTCACCTGTCTGTTTTAAAAACTTCCACTGAGCTTCACATACTTCAACAAATCTGAAGACAAATTACAAAACTCCCTTCACAACAAAGGGGAAAATAATCAAGTGGGAGGAACCCAGATTTAGAAGTTCCCAGGGAATATAGGTTTGGTATGTATCATGCAGAATCAAAATGTTATTCCACAGCAGACACTTGTTTCACGCACAGGAAGCATTCTGTAGTTCTACGAAATGAGAGCTATAAATAACATGATAGAAACTCTAGGATATTCCTAAAGCTTTGAACTTCTCCACTTGATGATAAAAGCCAGTGAGAAAAGCATGATGAGGAGGTTTGAATAAAGTCAAAGGACAATGAAATTAATTTTTATTATTGAGTTTTGACTTTTCATAGTTTTGATACCTGAAGTAGTAGTTGTCACAAGTGTAGAAGAATATAAGTTTTGGAATGAAAGGTTATTTAATACTTTTTTTTTTGGCCTTCAATAATGTGACATATATAAAGGAGTGTATTTATTACAAAGTTAAGGACAAAAATCTTCAAAATACGAATCCACTAATATGAAAATAATCAAAGTCGCAACTAGAGATACTGAACACTATGGTGGAGATTAAAAAATCATAGAATAGTAGAGTGTTTTGGGTTGGAAGGGATGTTAAAGATCATCTAGTTCCAAACACCCCTGTATGGACAGGGGCACCTCCCACTACACCAGGCTGCTCAAAGCCCCATCCAACCTGGCCTTCAACACTTCCGGGGAGTGGTGGGAATCCACAGCCTCCCTGGGCAACTTCTTGTGTCTCACCACCCTCACACTAAAGAATTTCCTCCTAATATCTAAGATAAATCTACCATCTTACAGCTTAAAGACATTCGCCTTCATCCTGTTTTTACTTGCCTTTGTAAAAAGACTCTCCAAGATTTTATGTAGGCTCCCTCCAAGTACTGGAAGAGTGCTTTAAGGTCTCCCCAGAGCCTTCTCTTTTCCAGGCTGAACAACCCCAACTCTCTTAGCCTGTCTTCATAGGAGAGCTGCTCCAGGCCTCTGATCATTTTAGTGGCTCTCTTCTGGACTCCCTCCAAGAGCTCCATGTCTCTCTTATGCTGGGGTGTCCAGAACTGGACACAGTACTCCAGGTGGGGTCTCACAAGAGTGGAACAGAGGGGAAGAATCACCTCCCTCAGTCTGCTGGCCACTTTACTGTTGATGAAGCCCAGGATACAGTTGGCTTTCAGGGTTGCAAGAACATGTTGCCAGATCATGCTGAGCTTTTCCTCAACCAACATCCCAAGTCCTCTTTCTCAGAGATGCTTTCAATCCATTATCTGCCCAGCCTGTATTTCTGCTTGGGATTTCTCTGACCAGTGTTCAAGACCTTGCTTTTGGCCTTATTGACATTTTGCATGGACACACCTCTCCAGCTTGTCAAGGTCCTTCTGAATGGTACCCCTTCCCTCCAGCTTGTTGATTGTACCACACAGCTTGGTTTTATCAGCAAAGCTGCTGAGGGTACAGTCAAATCTGAATCCCTGACAGATTAAAAGACCACACTCAATCTTCTTGGCTGTTTGCTAATAATTAATAACTCTGAACTTCAACAGACTACAGATCGATTCCTGTAAAAATGTGTTTCCACTCCTCCCCATAGTTATACAAATGTGGAAAAGTTGTGTAAAGGTTAAAAATTTTATGGTGACTATTCAGCTTTCCTTGATACATACAAACCATATTTGTCAGAGATTTTTAAAACCTTGCTTACAGGATAGTACAGCAGCAAAATGCCCTCCTAGCCTCCCTCTTTCTCTCACTCCTCCTTCACTAGAGACAAGGGGAGAAAATAAGATAAAATTTAATGGGTTAGGATAAAGACATGGAGATACCTAACCAATTGCTATCCTTGGCAAAACAGAGTTGACTTGGGGAAAATTAATGCTATTCCTTGCCAATTAAACTAGAGCTACATGCTGAAAAATAAAGGCAAAATAAAACAACACTTTACCCCTGTCCCTACATTTTTCTCAGGCTTCACATCACTCCTTTACTTCAAACTTATCTGCATCCCCCACACACACCATGAGCAGTGCAGAGGATATGGGCATGTGGTCAGTTCACAACTGTTCCTCTCTGCCACTTATTCTTCTTCACACTTTTCCCTGCTCCAGTGTATGCCCTTCCCATGGGCTGGAATCTTTCAAGATAAGCCTGCTCCAGATTGGTCTGTCCACCAGCCACAGTGCCTGTCAGGAAATATTCACCTGCACAAGCATGGGGATCCATAGGCTACAAGGTGGTCCAGCATGGACTTCTTCATAGCCTGCCAGGAAACACTGAAACACTAACTCTACCATGGTCTCTTCCTTCAGGATGCTGCGGAACCTCTGCAGCAATGCCTAAAGCACCTCATCCCTCTCCTTCCTTCAGTTTGGTGTTTTCACCATTCTGTCTTTCATTTCTTTTCCTCTCTGCTCTCTAATATTTTTGTCTTTTCTCAAATGTGTATTATAGAGACACCACCAGCTTGGCTGATGGGCTTAGCTCTATCCTGCAGCAATCATTGGGATCTATCTGCAACTGTCTGGAACCAGCTGTGTCTGACACTCTTCACCTGCAGAGACCACTGCAACCTCCTACCTGACAAAACCAGGACATGGACAACCAATATACACATGCACAAAAAAGTTGCTAAAAAGACTTTAAACTTCCACTGTAATTTTGCACTTGCACTTTAAAGGCTTCAATAATGCCTCAAACACTGAATAGCTGACAGTAATTCTGAAAGCTTCTGAGTTTGATATAACCATGTTATTTAAAGAGATTGTGAAGGCAGGAGATCAATCCACAGAGCTGGGTCTGAGCCTCCTGCTGTGTTTATTACAAAGGCTGCCCCAAGCCTGTGACTGCTGAGTTACTGGGGCAAAGAAACAAAGATCCCAATGTTCCCAAGTGTAAACACCATTCCTTCCTGTGCCCATGGGTCCAGACCATGACATTCATTAGCCATGTTACCTAATGATCTGTGCAGTCCTAAGAAAGATTTTGGCTATTCTTTATCAGTAACAAACCTACAAAGAATTTTTTATGCCACCTGAAAACATCTGCAAATAACTTCTAAAAGTGTAGCTCCCATGTGTTCACAGATACCACATTTTTTATAAGGGGGAGTGTGCATGGGGGGAGCTTTTTAAGTGGTGACTTTGATTATTACTTCCTTATATATTTAGGAAAATCCATTATGGCAAATCTATTCCCCTCCCACCTCAAGCTAAGTTTCATGGCCCACATAAAATAATTCACTACCTTAACCTGTATCCATATTATAGTTTCTGCCTGTGGTGTGGGAGGACTCAGGAAGACGTAATTCACGATGACAGTACTGGATGCCACTGGAAAGGTGCAGCTTTCCCTTTTCAAGGATATAAAGGACATGACTGACTGTTACAGGAGTTCATACTTCCAGCCCATTACTGGTCTATGGCTACTACTTCCTTGAGCTTGCAGATAGAGTGGCAACAATGTGTAATTCCTTATCAGAGCGGAAACATAAGAAGAGTAAAGAGAAAAATAATACATATATAAAATAAATTAAATGTAAAAGTTGTTATGAATATTCTGCCTTCTGGCATGTTCCATGGATTATTATGTCATTTTCTAAGTCTTCACAACAGAGTTTTCATCAGGAGAGCTTCGTGAGTTTCTGAATGGGACTGGTGGGTAAGAAAAACAAAGGGAGAAAAACATGAAACAAATTTTTAAACTTCACCAAAAAGTTATTATGATACTGTCTTATTCTTTGTGAGGATGGATTTTTTTTTTTCTGTTTTTTTTGTTTTTTGCAAGGAAACAAGCAAACACACAATCAGTATCTTCAAAAACAATTGAAACCTTTTGGCTTTGGGTGTCACAGGATCCAATTGAAAACCTCAGAACTTGATTTGAAACCAAACTACCAGCCTTCCCACCAATGTTATACGTTGATTTGGGGTTATTTATTTATTTATTTACAATGACAACTTGAAGGTAAAGCACTTCAGAAATGAAACTTACGGTAGGCTATTTTCTTTAAAATGCTTTTATAGAATGCAATACATACAACAATTATTTTTACAGTAAATGTTGTAGCTGTACTCCATTAAGCATTCTTTCCTTCTCTCTGTCTTCCTTTTCCTTTTTCATCTTTTCTTTTTTTTGTTCCTTTTCTTTCTCTTGAAGGTACTGGATGGAAAAAATATTTTATCAATCAAGATCAATTTCTGCATAAAATCCAGATAAGCATGAACAAAAATAATGAAAATATGCAATTAATGTCTTACAAAATTCATCCTGTAGCCTCCTAGTGAATCTAGCTTCTTTTGATTCATCTTTGATTGCTGGGACTACTTTTTCCTTGCAAAGACTGAAATACATTCCTAGCATAATATTATAAACTTCTGTGAAATCTTTCTTAACCTCATTTCCCTCGTGCACTAAGCAGAGAAAACTCATATGTCAGCAACAAGCTTGGAACCACAAATACAAAGACAAAGTATTCACTGAATCAAGAAGGATATTGCCGGCTGAGATTTGCACCAGCTGGGAAGCAGTAGAGTTGCCATTGCACTGTCAGCACTGGAGGGTAAATCCAGTTTATTGATCATTCAAAAAATTTTATGGTTAGATTTCACATAAGTAATGAGCAAAGCACTACCTGAGAATCTACTGTTCTGGGCAAGAGTCTCCCCAAAATGTTGTGTGCATACATGAACACATAGATATTAATTCTGTAAGTAAAGAATAAATATTATACAAATATACTATAATAATTATATATTCAGTGGATCATATAGCAATATATCTTATAGAAACATGTTATAACTCCTACTCATAATATTTATGAATAATCCGTATTTATATATGTATTTCTAGAGAAAAAACAAATGTTTCCTGAAAGATATGACCAGTGAGAACACACTGGAGTTTGGTGTAAGTTGGATTTGCAGCAACTGTAAATCAGTTCTATTCCTCAGATGCCTTTTAATCTTAAATTTATATCTCCTTAGCTGAGAAATGTTTTTTTGTTTTTTTCCTGAATTTTTAACCACTGATACAATGGAAAAATTTCCTCTCTGCAACCTTGATTTCATAAAAATTTCTCCATAGCTCACCATAAAAATTTCTCCATAGCTCACCATACTGAGCAAATAAAGAATATCTCTGATATTCCAGAAGTGGTAAGTTTTAGAGAAAAGGCCAAAATCACTGCAGAAATGTTTTTGACCTTGAATCAGAAGAGTGTAAGGGCTCTATGGAGTTATTTCTAAAGAATTCAAACAATAGTCATATTACTGCATGTGAAAATGCTAATGTTGGAGACTGACCCTGAGACAGGATGTCTGCTTGAATAAAGTCCAGGCACCTCATGGAACAAAAGCTATAACAAGCATTATACCCATGAACATTACATCATTCTACGCTCAGAAGTTTTATCAAAACTGTCATTGAATACACTTTGAAAGAATCACGTTAGAAACATTCCAGCTATAAAAGCATGCTTTCAGCATTTCAAATATCAGGTCATTTTTACATAGATCCACAGAAGTGAAATATGGCAATTAGGATGGCATTTATTATCATCAAAGCCCTCATACTGCATTATGCCCATCCAAAGGAAGATCCTGACCTCAAGAAAGTGTCTCTAAGTTTTATCTTTGACTGAAATTGGTATAGGGATCTACTCAGTGTTCTGAAAAAATTGCAATTGTAGAAAACAAGGAAGATACTCTTCAGAATGAAAGGTGCTACTTAATAATCCAAGTAGCAGTCTGGAACTGGGTAATAGGCCATCTGTCTTCATTCAGGCTAGGCAGAGGGGCTAATGGGTTGCTTTGGAATGTCATATTTTGAAATAGGAAAATTACATCTTCAGAAAGGAACCCTCAGTTCAGAGTTGGAGTCAGAGAGTAAGAAAATTTTACTTAACTGGAATTACCAGCACTAGAATTTCACTGAAGTTTTTTATTTTGACATAAAGAAAAGAAATATGAAAATACTGAAAGAAAGGGTAAGAATAAAAGTTATTACAGGGAGAGTTCTTTGAGAACTGAAATGCAGTTGGGAAGTTATAAGCCAGGAAACTGTGCTCAGCATTGCACAATTTACTCTTATAATTATCTCTCCTTGTACTAGGAAAGCAGCGAAGACCCTAGGTACTGGTTACATAAACTTGTATGCTTGTATTTAGATTTTTACATTTATTCCATCTTTCTGGTACCTCCTCCAATCACTTCCTGTGTTTCTCCTATCACCTTAGGAAGAAGTTCTTCACCATGAGGGTGGTGACACACTGGATCAGGTTGCCCAGAGAGGTGGTGGAAGCCCCATCCCTGGAAGTTTTTAAGGCCAGGCTGGGCAGGGGTCTGAGCAACCTGATCTAGTGGGAGGTATCACTGTGGCAGGGCTGTGGCAGGGAGGTTGGAACTAGATGATCTTAAAGGTGCCTTCCAATTCTGAATATTCTGTGGTTCTGTGATTCTATTTTTCTGTTAGCATGTTCTTGCTGTTTTCTGTAGTCGTTGCCAAGTAGTGAGAATTACAGCTTCTTTGTACATAGTTTACACTCCGGGCATGACCTTTGCCATGATTGCCATATACTAGGCCATGCATTCTTTGAAGAACTGGTTGTTTCTTTGGCAGCTTGTTCATTTCTTGATCTTTTATTAATTATTTACTTTATTACTATTAATAGTGTGCCTGTGTCCATCTTGTAGTTTCCTTTTACATCTTGGTTGGTCCTCTTCCTGCACGTGTGTTTATATATATACACATACTTATTTCTGACTATCCTATCAGAAATCAGTCACTTATTGAGACACTTTCTATGTTCTGATTCTGCTTCTGGCTTCACTCAACTTTCTCTCTAGCCTCTCTGCAACCTTGATTTCATAAAACCTTCATAAAGCATGTGCTTGACAAGATTTAGACTTTCCACATGTGCATAATCATTACTGTATTAAGTCTTGGTCCACAAGAACTCAATTTACGCTTTGCTACAGTAGTCACTTTCTAGTTTAGTTGTATGCTTCTGCTGTGGCACAGTAAATGCTCTATTGTTCACAGGAAGTGAAATTTCAACCTGCATGAAATAGTTGTTATGTCCTAGTCCATAGTGAATAGAGAGATAAACTATGGGTTCTTTCCAATGTTCACTTCAGTGCCTTTTGCTGATTGTACATAATAATCTTTGTATGAGTTCCTTCAGAATTAACAGACCTCCACATTTTAGTAGTCTTATAGACTGTAAGGAAGCTTCTATTTCCAATTTTTTTTTTCTCTTTATGTCTTGTTCTCCTTGTTGTATACTTTTATAATGTTCTGGAATTCTGGGCAGGTCCAGAGTGACTGCATTCCCTTTTTCAAATAGTACTTGAATTTGTCTAACCTATATTTTGTTCTTCAAACAAATAAACAAAGCGAATATATAAATATAATGTTATGAACCCTCATTTAAACTTTTCAGCTACTGTGTAAACATTGGGTTCTCCTGGTAGTTCTTCTCCAACATACTTGTTATGCTGTAGGACAGATACCAGAGTCTGGCACACATGCAATGCTTAGCATTGGTTATTTGTTCAATTCTTGAATGCTTGTTAAGGTCTCTTGACTGAATGATTAATGAGGCTGAGTCTGTTCCAGTGTGAAACTTAAACTGTTTATGATTTATTTCCTTTACACCCATTAACCTTAAGTTTATGTCTGCTTTGACATTATATCAACAACTCAGAGTGTACATTCAAAAAATACAACCTGAGCTGAGAAAGCTAATTCTTTCCACCTTCTCACTGTGAGGCTTTCATGGGCATGATCATAGAAGGCAAGACGAAGTTTTAGGAGAATTATCACGCATATAGAGAGCAATCCTCAATAGAAGCCTTGATACAAATCAGTGAATACACCCTTGCTGTTCCTCAATGGATCAAAATTAAAAAGATATCTTTTAGATTAAGATTAAAATCATCTCTTTTAAAGAGGTCAAAATGCATACATTCCTAGGAACCTGGGAGAACAATGCATCAGTCTGTCTGGTGACTGAGCTGGAAAACTGTGGTCGTATATTTTGTTGGTTTGTCGACCAGCGGAGGCAGTGGGAGCAAAACACAAGGTGAGCCCAGGGGCTAACTGAGATCAAGTAGTACAGGGTGGTTCCTGAGATCAGGACACTCTGTACAGCTGCCCAAAACTGTGGGAAGAAACCCAGAATCTTGCTTTCTCATCCAGTCAGGCTCAGAGGGGGGTGTCCAGGCACCTGAGGGGGGATTTAAATGCCCTTGGGGAGTGCAAGCAACCTGACAAACAGTGGGGGGCACACAGGGACATCTTCAAGTCAGTTCCTGTGGGCAGGGAGAGCAGCAGGGAGCTGCAACTTACTCCTCGAGTGATGGTAAGTACTTGGAGAAAGAAGATTTTACTCCCAACACCCACAAAAATAGTTATTGGTATCCAGGCCATAGGCTGTGGGGAATGCCACAGCTTCACACTGGCAGCAAGAGGCATCTCCTGGTATGGCTGTGTGTGGTGTGAACAGGTTGATGACATGCTCAGCATGGTAGCACAGCTCCAAGATGAGATGATGGAGCACAGGGAAGAGGTGAGCAGGCTAAGAAACATCAGAGAGAGAGTGAGAAGGAAATCTTCAAATGATCTCCCCTAAATTAGAACAGGAAATAACTCTCAGGGCAACAGAGGATCCCATATCCTCTCATAACCAAGCCCCTGAGCCCTCCCACAGTAACCTACAGGTTGGGAACAAGCCAGTGCTTGATGGAAAAGAATAAGTAGCAAGAGTGTTCCCCTAAGAAGTACACCAACTATAGTGCCTTTACAGAACAGGTGTGGGGCTCTGCAGGAGGATCTGGTTGCAAGAAAAGTCAAGGGCTCACAAAGGCCAGAAATACCACGAAGGCTGGCTTGCCCCAGGAAGGCCATCAAAACTGACCCCAAAATGAAAATTCTATGGGTCATTGTAGGCAACCCCCTGCTGAGGGGAGCGGAGGGCCCCATGTGCAGACTAAACTGACTTCACAGGGAAGTCTGCTGTCTCCCTCGTGCCCGTGTCAAGGATGTTGCCAACCTTATGAGTCCTTCAGATTATTACCCATTTCTAGTCTTTCAGGTGGGTAGTGATGATGTAATAACAAGAAGCACACATTCAATCAAGAGAGACTTCAAGGACTTGGGGCAACTGCTGAAGGGGTCAGGAGCCCAAGTTGTGTTCTTCTCCATCCCTCTAATGACAGTGATGGATGAAGGAACTAGCAGGAAGATCCATCATTGACTGGTGTCAATGGCAGGGTTTTGGGTTCTTTGGCCATGGGGTAAATTCTATGCTACCTGGTGTCCTCAAATCAGATGTGCTTCATCTGTCTAGTAGGGGCAAAAGGATGATAGCCCATAAGTTGGCAGGGCTGACCAGGAGGGCTTTAAACTATGTTTGAAGGGTGAGGGGATACAAGCCAGGCTCTCCAGAGACGAGCCCAAGGGTGGAAAGCCCAGGTTAAGAGTGAAATCAGCAGCCCAGCTGAAGTGCATGTACACCAATGCACGCAGTATGGGTAACAAACAAGAGGAGCTGGAAGCTATGGATAGCTAAGGAAAGGTTTGATGTAGTCCCCATCACAGAAATGTGGTGGGGTGACTGGCATGACTGGAATGCTGCCATGTATGGCTACAAGCTCTTCAGAAGGGACAGACAAAGTGGGAGAGGTGGAGGGGTGGTTCTATATGTTAGAGAGTCTCTTGACACTGTAGAACTCACAGTCAGTAACAATAATAAGGTTGAGTGCCTGTGGGTCAAAATCCGGGGGAAAGCAAACAAGGCTGATATCCTAGTGGGTGTCTATACAGACCACCCAACCAGGATGATGAGAGTGATAAATTTTGTACAAGCAGCTGACAGATGTCTCAAAATGACCAGCCCTTGTTCTCATGGGTGACTTTAATCTGCCAGATGTCTGCTGGGAACTCCACACAGCAGAGAAGAGGCAGGAGATTTCTAGAGCATATAGAGAATAATTTCCTGCTCCACATATTAGGAAAACATTCTTTACAGGGGGGGTGATCAGGCATTGGAATGGACTGCCCAGGAAGGTCGTGGATTCTCTGTCCCTGGACATTTTTAAAAAGAGATTGAATGTGGCACTCAGTGGTAGTGGATTAAGGGTTGGACTTGATAGCTCAGAGGTCCTTTCCAACCTGTCTGGTTCTGTGATTCTGTGATTCTGTAATGTATATGAATTTTACATCTATATTCAGATTTGCAAGGCCCTGTTATTCCACCTCTGCCTATGACTTACAAACATTGGTCTTTACCCATTATAACTACTCCATCAGAATGAGCAAATCAGCTGACAATGTATATACATCATAAGACATAAATAAAATGCAGTCCCAAAAAGTAGTTAAAATGTAGGCTTCTTTTCTTGGAGGTGAGTGGTAGAAAGTGTTCAGATACTGAATCTGTCCTCAAAGTATGCTTATATGATGTTCAATGCTGCACTTCAAATTAAGTAGAACTTTATAGGATAAAAAAATCAAATAATTTGTGTAAAACAAAAAGCTTTATAGGACTAATTTACATTAGTATGTTCAACAGCAGCTATCCTTTAAATAGAAAAATTCATTCTCTGCTGCTTGCTTCAGAAGATCAGAAAAGACAAAAAGAAGAAAGTACAGCGTGGTGACAATTCAAAGAGGAGGAGAAAGAAAGTAAAAGAGAAAAATACAGTAAGATGAGAAGCTATGGAGGATAATATAAGAGCAAAAATTACGATTATTTTGGGAAAGAGAAGTTGTTTTCAGGATTGCTCTTTTTTGATTTATTGCCATACATGATAGAAGAACATGTAGGGTTAAGGTTATGTAGCATCTGAAACCACAATACATCACACTGTACTACTAATAGTCAAATATTACCGAGACAGAAATCTAAAACACATTGTGTGTGAAACTGAAACTGCTTTACAGTTTGCAATACAAGTGAAAGTACATAATTTCTACTGACATTTGGACTAGTTGTCAACCAGAAAACTCTTTATGTCAGTTACAGCATATTGGATCATCCTTTATTGTCAGCAGCCAGGATGATAAAGTGCTATAGGCAACAGCACTTAGAATATGCTACTGTATTTCCTGGCCATTTTGATGTCAGGCAGTATCCTGAAGGAGATGACTAAAATTTGCTAGATTTTATCACGAAAATTTGCTGTCAAATATGTGTATAAATTTAACATAGCCCTATCAGTCACTTAAATTTCATTAAGCTTTCTTGAAGAAAAGAAGCATTTCATAATTTTTTAAAATCAGAAAATTATACCAATATCTTTTTAGTTGCCACAAAAACTACCCAAAGACAGAATAGAAATAAACTTGTAATATTAATATTGCTGTAAGCACTGAAATCTTGTCTCTAATATGTCATAGTACTTTCATTATATAATTCTGATAATTGCAATGAGATTTGCAGTGGTGTAAATGAACAATGCTGCAAACATAGAACTTTTCACAGAAATCTCAGCATAAGGTCACTGTTTAGGGAACTTTAATTTACTGTAAACCGTTGCTGAACTGAATTCTGGAAGAATAAGGAACAGGTCTTTATGTAAAAGTGTATTAGATATTGGTTTTGAAGAGCTATCTCCAAAATTCTAAATTTAGAAAGCTATGTTATGTAGAAATTTTGAAACAGACATTTTTCTTCTAACCATTTTTTTCTGTCACATTCATGGTTTAACAGATGTTTTTAGAAACATCTGGAATAAAAATCAAGCTGTTTTAATTTAATTTAGTTTATTTCAGATATTTCTGCCACACACACTATATGAAGTGTCTTTTTGTATTTTCTTTAGTATTATCTCTGTGCCAATCTATGCCTATCCATTAACTTGGTTTTTGGTTTTGGTTTTGGTTGCTTGTTTGTTTATTTGTTTGTTCCTTCTTTTTTTGATCCATCACTCTTAAATTATAAATTCTGTAAATGAAACCTACTTCCATTCTTACTGTTACTTCACTGTAGTATAGCTCTAGCTGCTAGTGTGTGTATTCATTAAAAGATGGTTCTGTATATGATTGTTAGCTCCCATTCTACTTCAAGTATCATGCCCTATTTTAAAGGCAGGCAGTTGTTATTATAGTTCCATTCCAATAGTATGTGCTATGTAATTTATTAGTATGTTCTCACAATTACTTTGACAGAGTGAGGGGTACTTGCAACCAGATAGCAGGAGAAAAAGTAAACCCATTAGTCAACAAATATACCCCTATCTGATTAATAGTTCTTATTTAGCTACTTACAGATTCTATGAGTGTGATCTCTGGGCTGTCTTAAATTATTGCTGGTAGTGGTATATGTCAGGCAGAATAAATGTTTTATCTCTGTGCCTGATGATTTGTCTTGAACATCTCAGTAGCAATATCTTTCTATAGGGTTGAAAGGGTTATATTATGTTATGTAAAAATCAATGAACAAACAAAAAATTTTGATCACTTTTCATTTATTCATTCTCAAGTAATAAGAAAACTTGAATTATGAAGGGGGTTAGGGTTTATTTAATGCAATCCTTTAGTCTGATGAATAAACCCAAATTGTTGTTTCCCAGTGCATGGATGATTAAATTGAGTATATGAATTGCAGTAATTTGGATTTAAGATAACTCCCATGAAGTTTATACAAGTTGGCTTTCATTGTAATGTGGCTCAAGATTAACAGGAAGGCTAAAGTTCTCAGAACATTTTGGAAGTAGTAATAGGTTTTTGGACCTTGTCTAAAAAGATTGTCTTGAGGAGAAGATATATGGATCTCCTTGTCATTCATTCCCCTTGAACTCACTTCAGCAAAATATGATTGTTTGAGATGAGACAGATTTCCAGGAGTAGATCTTTAATTAGAAGCACAAAATACCAGTAGCAATTTTTTCAAGTTTTGTGGATTACTTTGTTGAATATTACAATTTTAAATCAATCTCCATTTGACTTTGAGCATAATTGAATCTTTAAAGTTCCAGTCCCTTTTCTGTTCCAGGTAGATGACTAAAGTAATTTCTTACACTTAATTCTAAGAAACTTACACTGCTCACCCTAAGCCTGGCTAGTAACAGTGGTTAAGATAGTTATGTGAACAGTAAAAGGGACATCCTAAACTACCTGAGGAAGCCTTTGCCCAAACTAATCAATTTACAGGTGAAGAACATTATTAAACAGTTTAAACAATAACCCAAGAATTACAGTGAGACATTAGAAATTAAGAGGAACTCAGCTGGAAAAGAAGTATAAAAGAATATATGGGTATGAGAACTTGCAAAATTTTAAGTGGTAAAATTTTTGAGAGAGAGACCTAGGAATCCAAACATCAATAATCACAATCTGTTTATGCACTGCTAGAAATCTGTCAATGGAATCAGGACCTCTGCCTTGGTCAGTTAGAACCATGGCATGCTGTGACAAAGTTAAATTGTGGCATCTTTGGGTGAATGTGGCCTTACTGGGGGGAAGCACAGATGCATATAAAGCTGAAGCACCCCTGTCTGACTGCAGGTGTGTGCAAGTGGGAGAATCCATACTCCTAGGAAAGGGTACATGTGAGGTTGCAACCCACAATGCCTGTGAGAGTTTAAGGTAAATAAGAGTAAAAGGTGGACATCATTCTGAGGGATATTTGCATGTGTCAAAGTGTGAGGTTAGAGCATTTTGGAGCTGTTTATTGGAGGGTGTTTCTTAGATTTTTAGAAGTCTCTAATACAGAGGTTTATATGTTGTATTGATGATACCGATCCTGAATGAATTATTGATCACCTGTTAATTATGTCATTAAAAAATCAATAAAACCTTTTGTTAACGACTTAGTCTAGAACACATGAACAAAGCAATTTTCCTTTGTGATAAATTTAAATTACACTGGTTGCATCATACTTTGATAATTTCATGGATTTATATGGTGATTAAGAAAATGTATAAATATTTATACCATGCATAGTTCTTCAATTGCAACTTTTTATGGAAGGAACAAAAGATGTGCAGCAGGTCCCCCTTTCCTTTACATTTGATTTAGAGAAGGAATATACATCTTAAAAAATAAAAATAAAATTAAAAAGTGTGTTTCTTGCGTCCAAGTTTATGCACATAATATCAGCCTAAAAAACCTGCTTGAAGTACATTCTCTTTAAATAGATTTTCAAACCTTTTGAGACAGAAGCTTTTCGTATTTCTTTCTTTCTTTTTTTCTTTCTTTCTTTCTTTCTTTCTTTTGAGATTGCCTAACATTGTAAGGTAGTGCAATTTTAGGCATTCTCACATTGCAAATAAACCACAATAAAAATATTAATCCTACAAATACATGCAAAGTTTGATAAGGATTCATTCCAAATCCAGTAGCTTACAAGTAAAAAGGTTAATTAAAGTCCAAATCTAATCAGACTGGCAGTATTGATTTTCATGCCCCAAGCAAAAATTCTATGTAGATAACAGAACTAAATTCTCCATTTGCTGTAAATGCTGATAAAGTTCACTTAGATCTTAAAATACTTTTGAAGTCAGCTCAAAAAAGCACTTAACACTTTCTATCAGATCACTAAGAGCTGGAGTAACTTTCTTATCATTCTGTAGAAACAGTTTTCTGATTTATATACATGCCAGAAGGGGTAAACTGTAGATGTGTGCAATTTCCTTCTAATTTCATCTTTGTCACAAGAAATGGGGATTCGCTTTTGTCTTTATTATTTTTATTATTAATCTTGGGTAGAGTTTTCTCTCTTGATTTTTTGCTACAAAGCTATTCCACGGGTCTGAAACAAAATTTCTTGTTAGCATCATGATCAGTTTTTATCAAGTCAATTCTTTTTCACCATACACATATTCTCAGTTCATTTGTTTCATTACTTTTCTTTCTGAAAACTACTAATTTCTGGAATTTAGTGAGTCTCTTAATTCTCTTACTAAGTACATTTAATTTGGTCTTCTTAAGAATCCATCAGAATGATGTCCACCTTTTACTCTTATTTGACTGAAACTAAACAACCACTGACAAAAATTTCATTTAGTTACAAAGAACAAGGTTTTTAATTTCTTATGACCTAGAGATGATCTAGGAAGGATTGTAACTTACAGGTAGCTTTTGTTTCATTCTTAAACACACACACACACAAAAACCCCCAAAACCAACCAACCAAAAAGACAGAGAAACACAAAAGTTTGTGACCATTAATTTTTAGTGGAGAATAAAGTAAGAGAAAAGGAAAGAAGGAAACAAAGAATTCTTTCAGATGCGGCCACTGGATATATTGTTCAAATATTCATATTTGAATTTCATATGTATATATTCATATGACATATGAATATTCAGTATTCTGTAGTCTATATTGAAAAATATATGCAATGTCATATCAGGAATATTGAATCAAAAAAGAGGTGGAATTTTATTAGGAAGTGAAAATACAGCTTAGAACTGAGAAACTCCGTTACCTGAGGGGAAAGCTTCCAGCATTGTAAAAACTATATAGAAGAGAAAAAAACTTATTGACCAATAGAGTTTGCAGAGAAATTCAGTGTCTAACTAACTGATCACAGACAAATGAACTAGACTTATGCATAAGAAGAAGCAGAAGCTCTTGAACATATGTACATTTCTGCCTACACTCAAAATGAAGACAGCATCTTACTGATGTCTTACACATGTTAAAAATATTCCTACCCACATAGTGGAAATACCAGAAAGCAAAGTTCAGATAAATTTTCATTATTTCTTAAAGGTAGCTTTAATTCTGTATCAATCTTATAAATCTTCTATTTATGTAGAGTTTGTCTTATTAATTTCATATTACTACATTTCATATAAATACCTGTCATGGTCCATAAGTATTATTATTTTATATTTTGTTTAGGAGGAAATTTTAGCTACTGTGCATACACACCCTACAAATTGCAAAAGAAACAAACTTTAAGAAAAAATTGGTTTATTTAAGGCAAAAGAACACCATGCTGGTAACGGGTCTCAGGAAGGGGATAATAGAGGGAGAAAAATGCAGGAAAACAGGTTTTTAAACAGATTAATCACCCAAGGGAGAGAGAGAGAGTTCTTTTAAAGGGTATGGGTTTTCACCTTCTGAGGTCCCTAAAGAATTGCTGCCTTGCTGCTGCTGTCTCATTGAAGCAGATGATGTCAAAGGAGTAGAAGAGAGTAGTTCAAGTGGAAGTTGAACCCCAGCACTTAGTTTTATGTTTTTCCTCTGAATTTATAACCAAAAATTTCTACTTCTCCTCAACCATTGCCAGAGGCTGCAAACTGGTAACTGCAGGCCTTGCATTTGGTATTCAGGCATTCCAAGAATTCCTTAGTTCTGGTATTGGACACCAATTTGTTTTATCTTGCAACTTTGTATCAGGAGCTGTTCTGATTAGCATTTTATCTTTTCGGTCCTGTTACTTCAAGATGGATGTTACTATAGCAAAGGAGAGGGAATCTGTTGCTGAAAATAATTTTGTTATCTTTTGAAGAGTTTAAGCAGAGAAAATGACATTGTCTCATGCCAGTTTGGATGCAATTTTGCTGATTCAAGAGAAAATTTTTAACCTGTCCTGACAGGAAGGACACTGTCCTTATTCAATAAGGGACAGGGACAGGCAAGATGCACCCTGCAGACGTGGAGTGCCATCTTGTGTGTGCCCCAGGTAAAGACACTGAAGAAGGTGCAGGAGCAGAAATAATGTTTATTGCCAGTCAACCCATCTGGTGGGGCCTAAATGAACACCTGGCTTCACAAGATATGCCAAAACACCTCTTGAAAAGGTGGGTTCAGGTGGCATAAAATAGACACACTCGAAATACTGTATGCGCACCTGCCATCCAAGGACCACAGCTTCCTACTGAGATCATCACTGGATCCAAGGGTGGTGATATCTTTCCTATCTCTTCTTTATCTCTCAATATCTCTCTCACTTTCACTGTGTCTCTGTTTCTAACCTTATCTGGGTGCATGAGGGTATCATAGTTCCTAACTTTGTTAAGTTTTACTACCTGATGCTTTGTTAAATTTTGTAAGTTGTAACCTGTCGTTTTGATAATTTCCTTAAATTTTGCTAGATTGTTATCCATTGCTTTGAAAGTACCATCCCTGGTAATTCTTCTAGTTGTAATCTGACATGCTTTATAATCTTACTCACTTTTAAGTAAAGTTGTGCATTTATACAAACCTCCTGGGTAATAATCTTAATCTTAGAGTACCACATAGAGAATTCCTGCACTTAATCTCACTGTTGTTTAACAGAGATTAATTAGAGGAGTATTGGGCTCAGCCTCACCTAGGCTCCTCTCTGAAGGAGTTTAGAAAGCAAGAGAGCCCAGTCCAAATTTCCCTGGGTAGACCCCAGTCTGGGGAACTCTACATGTACTCACTCTGTGAGATGTGATATTTGGTTTGGCCCTCACATCTGGGGAGCTGTGCTCACTTTGTGACATGTGACAGTGCCACTCCCATCTTGCAGGCTGTGACACCAGCATAGTTCTCTTTTTCTCAGCACACTCTTTTTCTGCATGTTGAACTTTATGCTAGCTGATTCTTCTAGGCTGGTAGATTAATTCTTAATACATCAATTTCTCCTTCTAAGTTACCTGGCAGTTAAAGGGTAAAGAATTTACAAGAGAAAATGAACCTCAACAAGAATGTATGGGAGGGCTCATACACAGTAAAAAGACCTTAAGATCGCAGCTGATAGGGAGAGGGAAGTACAGTATTAGCATTAAGTGATTAACTTGCAGAAGAGTAACATGACTAATATGACATTAGCAAAGAAAACGTCGTTCTGTCATTTATATTGTGTCAAAGCATTCTCGATGCCTCCTAGAAGTCTCTTATAAAAGAAACTTATTGACCTATGTCAAATATTATGCTCTTACATATCATTAGGATAAGTTTCTCACTACCTGGTTTTGGACAAGAAACTCTGGAAAAGAAGAAAAATAATATCTTTTGAGAAATCTGACTGAATTAAACTTCTGAATTTACCATGTCTGGTACAAATGTGAAAAGAGGCTATAATATTAAGAGCTTTTGTAGAATTACTTGATATTTAAGAAAGGTTATAGGATAAAATTTTCATAATATTAATTCATTGGGAACCTGTAGTGTAATCCAGTGAGATAATGAGGACACTGAGAAGGTAAAGCCAGAAGGATTACCCTTTTTTTTAAACAACCTATATTATCCTTTATATTCATTTTGCATCCTTGGTCTGAAACTGAGACAAATTTCTTACAGGAAAGCAGAATCCCTTTTCTAAGAGAAAAAACTACTTTTCTCTTTATGTTATTTCTATTTTTATTTCTTCTTTGTGAATTTCATACTAATTTGTGGTGCCATGTTTGCAAGCAATATGAGAAGGTTCCATGAGCAAAATGGTGATGTCTTAAAGGGAGAAGATACTACAAACTGTTCCTCAGGTTATTTTGTTTTCTTTTTATACTTCTGCTATTTGAGTTTAACTTTTGCTTAGCTGTAGTCTATCATGGAATGAAGCCACACCACAACTCGGACATGTTAGAGCTTCAATATGAACTGGATACAAAGGCGGCCAAGTGATATACTACGACCGATCTTCCCAATGAATTTTTTCAATACCTTTCACAGTAGGCAAGCAGGACAGTTTGCTTTCACATGGAAGAATAGAATAGTCTGCCTTAGGGGTGGAAGAACAGCTGTACCATCTGTCATGGACTAATCCAAAACGCACTTGAAAACAACAATGACCTTGATCATCTGTCTACAACACCTTGATGACATAATCATGGGGCAAAAAGGCAGAAGTTTTTGAGAATGAAAAGGAGTAATTCAGATTCTTCTGAAAGCAGGTTTCACCATAAAAAAAGAAGCAAGGTCAAGGGACTTGAACAGGAGATTCAGTTCTTATTAATTAAACAGCAGGATGGGCACGGCCATAGGATGGATGTGATCAGCAAGATAACAATTATGTCTCCACCAAGGAACAAGAAAGAAATACAAGCTTTATATGATCTTTTGGGATTCTGAAGAATACATATTTTGGGTTAAAATCAGCTTCTGAGCCCCCTTTATGGAGAAACCCAAAATAAATATCATTTAGGGAGAGGCCTTGAACAACACAAGCAAACACTTTGAGCAAATCAGAGATATCATGTGTAGTAGGACTTGATCCAGTACAGACAGGACCTGCTGTACATAATGTACTCTACAATGCAGCTAGGGAGAACTGTGAATGATTGCCCCATGCTACACTGAATGTTCAAAAGAAAAATTCTCTCTACACAACTTGCAACCAGCTCTACGTGGATTAAGTGAGTAGCAGTGATCACGAGTTCTATGGGGAAATGCAATAATTCATAAATTCTGTGAGAGACCGTGGAGTGGCCAGAAGGCAGAAATTTTGGACTGTTGTCTGAGGGTGTGGCTTGTGTCTAAGAGGCACTACCATATAATGAGTGATCAGATGAAATGTGTTGTTTTATTTATTGATAGATCTGACTGTGCGGAAGGAAACCATTGGAAGTGGAAAGCTGCTGTGTGGAGTCCCACACGACAAGGTGTTGAAGCCACTGAAGAAGGTCAATCAAGTCAGTTTGAAGAAGTGAAAGGCATCCAACTAGCTCCAGAGACTGCTGAAAAAGTGGTCAGTACTCTGTCTCTATATCAGCTCCTAAATGGTAAATAATGCTTTATGGGATTGCTACAGCAGTGGAAGAAGACAACTTGGCAGCACAGGGGTGAATTCATCTTGGATACTGCCATCACTGCCTGGGCAGAAAACATTATTCTAAAGGTATATCATGTGGATGCTCGCATGCCAAAAGCCATGTCACTGAAGAACATCAAAACAATGAACTAGTAGACGATGTCAAAATTGAAGTAAATCATGTGGACATAGACTGTCAGCATAAAGGTGAACTATGTTTTGCTTGATGGGCCCAGGAATCATTGGAGCATCTAGAGAGGGATGCAACACCCAAAATAGATCCATGACTGGGGGCGTGGACCTGACCAGGGAGGTTAGAAGAAGCCACTTGCCTGGTTAACACCAGAAAATCTACTAACTGTCCTCGTTCTGCTCAAAGTACCTACATACTTCCTACATACTGTGGGAAGATGTAAGGTCCCTATTGTGCATATAGAGAACCATCTGAGGAAGTCAGTGTGGATTACTCCTCCCCCATGCATGGGATTGTTTTTGTACAGACACCTGGGTGTGCTTATTGGGTAATGCAGAAGGATGGGGAGATCCAGTGTGTGCCTCAAGGAGATTTAGCCTTGGAGAAAAAGTAATCAGTGATGTAAATTGTACATTGTAGTAAGTATTCTATCAGGAATAATCTGAACTGATGAAGAATGGAATTTGCAGGGAATGAGTGAAATGATGATCCAAATAAAGCTGGTGTTGGTTCCCAACAACTGAACATGTTTCTCCTGTCCTGAGACCCATCTTCACAGATGGGGCTCAAGTTGTAGCACCTCAAGACACAAACACACAAGGCCCAGTAGGCCCAAGACTTGGAGAGGGGCCAAGGTCTTGGGAGGGAATACAGCCAGGACAGCCTTTTCTTTTGCTCCATAAAACTGCCTTTATCTTAACCAGTGAGGTTTTTTTCCATTTTATTTTCTCACCCCATGTCCTGCTGAGAAAGAGGATGATAGAATAACTTGGTGAGTACCTGCCATTCAGCTAAGATCAACCTAATACAAATGATAAAGAAATTTTTATGTATGCTGTTGTTCTTTTAAACATCTGTTGCATCAAACACACGTGTATGTTCCTGGCAATGTGTCATGCTGTGATGTCCCCCAGTTAAACAGCATTAGAGGCACCAGCGGATGCACTAGAGCAACAGTGTTCTCTTTATCTGCTGAGAAAACAAATCTGCATGATACATAAAATTTGTCTGATCTGTAAATACTGTGAGTCATACCAAATGAGGACTCTATACTAAAACAAACACACTTGTCAAAATCCTCTATAATCAAAGGAAGAGAAATATAAATCACTATGCTTCAGCCCACTTTTATAAAATCCTGCTGAAAGATAAATAATGTTTTGTGTACAGCTGCAGAAATACTCCATATATGCCATAGTGATTAAGGGGATAACTGAGTGGTCTCTATTGTCTCAAAACCATTCCACACCTAGTCTCGAGAGACATCTGAGAAAGCTTAAGAACAGTGAGTAGTAACATGAGAAAGAGTGTATTATAATTTCCTGCTTTGTACAAGCTTTTGACAAGTGATTCTAACAGCAGTTCCATGATTCCAGTAGAGAAATAGATGTTGTATTGCAGAGACGTTAAATCTGGATTCCATAAATTGATGTTATGAGAAATCTAGTGTTTCCCTAGGAAAACTGTTTCATTAATTAACAGAATTGATGTGGAAAGCCTAGACCTTACTGTCTCACTTCTCATGAGGCATGTATCTTTTTTCCCCACTCTAACTTTACCTGCTTCCTAGTTTTTACACATTTTTATCAGAATATTAAAGAAATGCAATTTCTCCGTGTCACCTATGGTGTATTGACCCCAGTGAATAGCTGAGCCCCTGTCCAGTCCTTTGCTTCCTCTCCTAGAGCAAGATGGGTGAGACAATCAGAAGGGAAAAAGTGGGCCAATATAAACTTACTTTAATATTTGAAGGTTAGAAAAAATAACATTGTTTTAAATATGCATGCATGTGTAAATTCGTATATACACTGATATATAGCACAACTACAACTATAGGTCACAGATATTTTTAGATTTTCCACATCATGGAACTGATAAATGTTGGCAACTTGGTATTGGAAAAATCAAAAGAAGAAAATGAAATACATCTTTAAAATCAGTTCACCAATCAGATCAGTTACAGTTAAAAGATGTCATTAGTACTTGTGAGCAGAAAAATTCTTTCAAAACTTTTCATTTTAGCATTAGATGTTTGCAGTGTATTATTCAGTCTTTAATAAGTATTCTGTCTGTCACCCATTTTTTTTTTCTAGTTTTTTTCTGTTTGAGCTCTTCTAGAGTTGATAGGAAGTTCTCTGCTGAGCAGTTTGAAAGTCTGCTAGATACAGACTTGACTTAGCCAATGTTAACTTTCATAAAATTAATTACTATATCACAGCTTTAATATGATTAAGAGATTCAACATAGCTGATTTACATTTCTACGTCCAGGCTTTATTTTGTTGAGAAAGTTGAGAAAGAAGAAACAGGTAAGAAAGAAGAGAGAAATGGAGAGTTATGAGATATGGTCTGATTTACAATCACACTGAGGAACAGAAATGGATCAGTGGTGATGTCTGCCACAGGCTTCTAATATCAACTTGAAAGAGCCACTTAGGGCACATATGAAGTAAGCAGTATCTAGACATAATGGAGTTAAACTTAAAATCAAAAGTGACAGATATTTGGGACACCTTGCGAATTAGCTGTAACACAGTGTTACAGTGCATAACTATGGCAGCTAAAGTCTCTACACAGCAGTACTTTATGTTACATGGATGCATCTAGCAAGGAATTTACCATGATTAAGGCCATTCTCCATACGCGTGCTCCTGCATTCCCTTTACAGCTGTCAGTCACACCACTCCACATCTATCAGCTCCTCATTTCTCCTTTGCTCCTCATTCAAGTAGTATCCTTCCTCATCAGTTAATTTTTAGCTAGCTTTTGTGTAACTTTCTACTGAGAACACTATACTTCAAGATGTAGACAGGAGTCCCTCCATTCCTTAACTATAAAAGCAGTAACACACAAAGTTTCTTATTCCTCTCTGTCTGCCTTTTATGTACTCAATGTAAGTTATTTGAACTGCAATTTATACAAATTGTTTCTTATTATATGGACATCTCTGGATCCAATCTGCAGTATAGTTGGTCTGCTATGAGTGTGCAAGTACAGTCAGGATAGAAAAACATGAAGATATTTTTAAAATCTCCTAATTAGAAAAAAAGTAGCAAGAATTTTCTACATATGAAGTAGATCTGACATTCTTTTTTTCTTGAAAAGATATGATGTTGGATACATGGCAAAATAAAGAATTTCATAAATTAGGCTTTTGTGGCATTTTTTCATATTCTTTACAAACTAATTACGTTACCTCAAAATGAGAAGATATGATATCACAAATCTACGTGCTGTCTAAGAATCAGAGGTAACTATTTTTCTTCATTCATAAACTTCAAGAAGAATTACATGTATCTTAAATCTTCATAGGAAATAAAAATAATTTTAACAAAGATTAGCTGATCAAAACCAGTGTAGGTCACTCTTTGGAATTTCCCACAATACCATGATAGATGGAATTTGCTTAAACTAGTTGTCTCTATTCTAGATGGATAAGATTGGCTGAGATGAATCTCATCTTGTAGTAATATATGTCAGACTAAGAATTAGTAGGACAAAGATTAAGAAAAATTAATCGTATATGACTTAAACAGGATAATATAAATTTCTTTCATACTCCATCTCCAGAAAACCCATTTCTGTACAGGAAATTTCTATTAACTTCTTTATCTCCCACTCATTTCATCTCACAAGAATCTGACTGCCTTCCTTTAAATCACTTTTTATTGTTCTCCATATTTTCTTTTTTTTTTCTCTAGGTCACACTGCATTCACTCCAGTTTTGAGAAAACCACTTCCTGGCTTTCTCTCTTCACTCTCATTCCAGGCAGTAATCAATGGAAGATCCTTTGGATGACTTCTTTTTCTTTTTCTCTGTTCCCTCACCTTCCCCCACACTGACCTAATTTTCTTCTATTTGATTCTTTCAGTCCCTCTTTTTATCTGATTGTCTTGTAGCTTTTCTGAGGAGAAAATATGCATCACCAAGCTTTAAGAGCTAGGGAGGAATTAATCTACTTACATCTGTAAGAGCACTTTAAGCTAATAGGATATCTAAATAGTTAATCATGACAGAACAACAATTTCAGAAGGTGAATTTTACCAACAGTCTATCTCTTAGTCTATAGTACATAAATGCTACTTATGTGCATGTCACTGTTAATAACAGGAACCTAGAACCTTAATTTTAAATAAATGCCTTATTTTTAGACAGCTTTCTGGAGAGTCAAACCTCATAACACATGATTCCATCAATCTGAGGGAAAAGATTGATAAAATGAAGCTTGGATCAAAAAGTATGGGGAAAGAAATCTAAGAAGGTAGATTTGAGACAGGAAAAATATAAGATAGAGTAATTAGAAGAAAGGACTTCCTACCTGTGCAGTTACCTATAAACTGTAGCACCTGCAAAATTTTAGCATAAATGTCTTGAAAGGGATGGCAGAAGATCAACTAATTTGGATCACAAGGGACTGAAAAAAGTTTACACAACATTAATAGGACAGTGTAGAACTAGAAGCCACACAACACTGTGGAAACCACCTTGTCAGAGGCATCAACAGTACTTGACCTGCCTGTTTTATTTTAATGACTAAGTAGAAGACATATCTAAGAATTTATGAGTGCCTGATTAAACTCCATCAGGATGCTATCCCCAGCCAAGCCAAAAACAAGTCCGCTTTTCCACAGACATTACTTTTTCACATATTTGGCACTAGTATTTCCTAAAGCGTAGTTTTATCAGAAAATATAGAATGCTGATCTACATCCACAAGAAGGCTGCACCTTCCTTCCCAGGGATCTTTTGTATGTTTGTTTGTTTCTCATAGATTTCTATGACTACATAGCATGGCTTCCTCATGCAGCACAAAAAGTGTGCTACAATAATTGTTTCTCCTTTTGTTTGTAGCATAGCATTTTTACCTTTCTCAGAGAAAAATATCAGGTTTTTTTTTTAAATTATTTTTGTAAGAAAATATATTACTGGGATGGATATTTCTTCAGTAAGGACTTTGTTTTTGAAAGACTGTCTGATGAAGCTCTGTGCTTTGTCGGGTAGCCCTAGTATTTCTTTGAGTTATTTCTTTGAGTTCTACCTCACAAGTACACCTCTAAGAATCTTAAGGAAATTAATTGGTGTGTAACTACAGCAATGAAGATGATTGTAAATTGATGTCACAAGTTGTGATTTTTATTGTTCGGAAGAAACACAGGAAGACTCACGTCTCTGACAGATCTACAGACACTGAGCATTATTTATCTGTGTAAATATCTACATTGAAATGTCAATAATTGAAAATATATTTAAATTTTTAATTATATTTATGTGTATCTATAAACATATATCTTTGAATCAGATACAATCAAATTAGTCTAAATCTCAATTCTCCATAACCTAACTAGTATTTCAATGTATTTCACAATACTTAAGTATAGGGAAAAAAATTCTTAATCATAATTACTGATAGGAGCGTCAACTTTGTAATTCAGAACATCCATGCCAATTATCTTATTACTATACTATTATAATACTTTATTACATTATTGTCAATTACTCCAATTATATTACTGAGCAGAGATGATGTTGCTCAGAGGAATTTCAAAGAATTTAGTTTAACATAGGAATATTTATCATTCTCATTTTAATAGGAAGTTTTATGTCAGGATTCAAACATAGAGCTTTATATTCAAGTGTCTGAAAAATAATTAAATATTTAAGCATGATTTTTTATGATAAAGAATGTATGACATTGTTTTCAGAAGAAGGAGGGTTATAGTATTCTGGAGGATTTGTTAGTTATTCCAGTTTCTAATGGCTGTTACTTCTACTTATTAGTTAGTGGTGAAATTTAAAGTTTTTGAGGCCTGACTTGTGCACATCCTTGGCACCTACAGTATGAATTTAATGAACAGTAAAAGCAGGTGCTTTTTGCAAGCTCCTCTCAGCTCAGGTTAGATATCTGCCTCTGAAGTGGTATTTCTTGTGGTTTTCTTCATGCTTCTGCTTTCCAATTTTTTGGCCATTGTCACTGAAGAAGTTAAGAGAGACTGACATGTCCTCATTCTTCTGTGCCAGTCAAAGGTTACCACAGGATGGAGTGCATTGAAAGTTTGGCTACTAGACTGATAAGGAAAACAGACAACTTCTTGTTTTGAAGGACACTAGATGAAATCGATTTATCTAGACTAGGAAAAAAAGATCAGTGGTGTGTACAATTACATTCCTTAGGAATTCTCCAGGAAGAAAACCACAAAGAATAAAAAAAAAATTCATGAGAGAAATATGCATGATCTGGATGAAATTTAAGTTGGAATCTGGACAATGTTTCATCACTAAAACAAAACTTTAGGACAGAATTCTATCAGGAAGAAAAAGAATGAAAACACTACAGAAGCAGGTTTGATCTGTAAAAGATATGTGAATATTAACTGTCTCAGCAGAGAAATGAGCTTAGTATTGCCTGCTGCCTCTAGGTTTGATTACTTTCAGTTATACTAATGCAATGCTTTAAATTTTAGTGGATTTGTTTCCATCACAATTTAGGCCCAGCTGCTCCTGGTTGCTCACTTCCCACCCCCACCATGGGACAGAGAGGAGAAAAATCCACCTTCAAGTTTGTTAATCAAGACAAGGACAGGGAGGCTTGCATGCCCAGTTACTGGGCAAAAAAACAGACAGGTTCAACTTGGGAAGAAAAAAACAATAATTTAATCTACAAGGAGTAAGAGAAAATATGGACAGATCTTAATACCTCCCCCACCACTTCCCTTCTTCACAGGACCAGGTCAATTCACTCCTGCCTCCCCCTCAGCAGCAGAGGGACAGAAAGTGGGGGTTTAGGGTCACTTCACCACACATTGTTTCTGCCTCTCTTTCCTCACATTCTTCCCACACTTCAAAGCAGGGTACCTCTTATGGGAGACTCCTTCACAAACCCCTCCAACACATGTCCCTCCCAGGAGGTGCAGTCTCTCAGGAACTGCTCCAGCCTGAGCTAGCCGAAGAGTCACGGCTGCTGTGGGAACAGTCACCTCCTCTGGCACGGGGTCCTCCATGGCTGCAGAGCCACATCTGCCCCTCTCTGTGATCCTACACAAGCTGCTGCTTCATGTCCACCCACCTGTGACACTTCAGCGGTTACAAATCTACATTTTCCCCACTCTGGTCCTTCAGGGACTGCCCCACCTTGCTCCTGCATAGGTTGCAGGGGCGAAGCTGTCAGCTCACCACGGATTGAGAGGAAATCTCTGCTCTGCACCTTTCTCCTTCTTTCTTCACTGATTTTGGTGTCTTTTCTCTGTCATTTCTCTTTCACTTTATCTCCCACTCTGCAGGTCTTTTTTCCTATATTTTTGCAGTTTCATTTTCCCTGTCTTTTACATGTTATTCACAGAGGTGCATCCAGCTTCCCGTATCTTCTTGGCCTTGGGCAGAGGTGGGGCATTAACTGGAACCAGGAGAGCTTCCAGGAGCTTTTGAGAGGAGCCAGCTCTGTTGTCTCCCCCTGCTTCCAAAACATCACTTCACTAACCCAAGACAGTTTCTTATTTATGACAGCAAAATTTACACATACTTTTAGTGCCTGTACAAGCACAAGGAATGGCTCTTCATCTTCCAACTTGCCTACCCCACCATCAGGTTTTTTCCCTGACACTTTTAGATATATTACATTTCTTTGTCTTGCCATGAGTAATTATGTAGACTGCTTGTAGTGGCAAAACATGGATGTTTAAACAATGGCACTGCCATAACTGTTGTAGAGTTAATGGGAAGTTTCCATTTCTCATATGTTCACTTTTAAATTACACAAAATTCTTGAAGTTATGAAAATAATTTACCCACAAATCAAATATTTTAGTTATTTTATGAAAGATACTTTCTTTTCTTTTTAAAAGATAACTTTAAGTCTCAACTTTTTACCTCTAGCATTGCCATCTTTTGTGCCAGTCAGATATTATACTTCTGCAGGTTAAGAATTATCTAAAGCTGGAGATAATAATAACTGCTCAATCTAGTGTTGCCAAAGATGTTTCTAACTAAACAAGTTTTTTAAACACTAAGAGGTAAATGTGAATTGAAGTTCTGGAGACAGAAAGCCAAAACCTTGTTTTCCCATATTTAACTGAAATAGAATACAGGTGTACAAGAAGAAATACAGTACTAAAGAACCCACCCAAATAGCACACTGTTAAGACTGAATAATTCAAAAAATATCTGCAAGTGGAAACAAAAGATAAACAAGCAAAGGGAAAAGGAGGAAGAGAGAGAAGACCCTGAAACCTTGGATCTTTAAAATCTTCATGTCAATGTACGTTTTTCAGAGCTTGAGCTAAAGGAAATCTGGCAGAGAACATTTTATTTTCCTTCAGTTGCATTTACATTTGCATTTATCCACGAAGTGTGGATATATGTGGCGTGTAATCTGCACTGATCTGTAGTGTGTGATTCTGATGTACAGCCTCCAGCAACTATCCTGAGTAAATCTATATGTACAATGTTTCTCCAAATACATGTGGTCCCTTAGATGACATGACTGCAGTGGACTTTGGTTCCTAAAAGAAAATTAAATTAAAGAAAAGGAAAATAATTCTTTCATTTGCTGAGATCCACTAACATGGAATGTCATAGAGAAAGGAACTGTGACATAACGCAATACAGTAACTGTTTTAGCCTAGGGATATGACATGAATCAGGCTCCATTGCCCTGGTCCAACATACCATTTAATCAGCATATTTTCAATTACTACTTGGATCATAAATGCCTTCCTTGTAAACTATGCACATTAGATAGGATAAATTTATTATACCGACTTTTATTCACAGACCCACAGACTGAATAATGTGCCATTTATTTGATTTAGCTAAACATAGAATTAGTTCTCAGTCAATGCAAAAAGATTAAATTCATATTTATTTTCTAACCTCTGATTTACTTTTCCCTTAAGCTATGAATCTTCTTGTCAAGCTTACCTAAAACTTCACAGAGAAATCAGTACCTCCTCTGTAAGCTCATCTTATTCTCTTCTTCACTCTCAATGTTTGACTTCTTGTAAAATTATTCACTCCTGGGAAGATTTCTCTAGGAAGGCTGGTTCATGACCTGCATTTGAGAACTGTAGTTCTCTAGAAATCAGTGAAGATTGCTTCTCTGCTCTTAGGTTCAGGTTTTACATTCTCTGAGGTTTCAAAGATATAATGTGCCGTGTTTGGAGGGTCAAGCAGTGAGGTCCTAATATGCTACAATACTAAGAAATAGGCTGGAGCACAAAACAAATTAAGCACCTGAAATTTTCAAGGAGCTATTGATTTTCCACTGAGCAAGTGATTTGACACTGCATTTTGTCATGTGGTTTCCTTTAACGAGTATATATGGGTTATATTGACTGGTGGGTTAAACAGATTATTTTATTATTTATTTTATTTTATTCTATTTTATTCAAACTGCTTATCTACTAACAATAAAAAAACAATTGCTGGATATACCAATATCACACAATAAAAATTTCTGGAAGAAACATGAGGTTTGTGCTCCTCATGAAAAAGGAATTTAACAATAACATGATCTTCTTTTTAATATATAATTTAAAAAATAAAATTATATTTAAAGTATTTGAACATGTGTCAATCAGCAGATTATTAAATAAAAACATTTAAACCCAGCAGAATTTAAGAAAATATCTTGGGAACATTTCAGGCTTACAAACAGTAGTTATCCTGTGTCCTTCCATTGGAGATGTTTTTGTCAGTGACATTATAGGAACAATCAATTTTTTAATTAAGAAAATCAAAATACAAACTGCTTTTCTTTACCATCCTCACTGAGCCAGGATGTGCTGGGTGTTGAAAGTAACACAAGAATATTGCTTCACAGTACATTCTGCCTTATAATATGAATTAAACTTTCTTGGGCTTTTTGTTCTATCTACAGTCACACGACTTACAGAAGTCTATGAAAAGCATTTTTTGATTGAGGACTTCACAGGACAAGAAAAACACAAAACTCACCTGGTCTTTGCTCAAAATAACTAAGCTAAATGGCACTTACTGTGGATGAGGGATAAGAAAGAAAACTGAAAAAAGTCTCAAGAGGAAGAGGCACAAAGTAAATCAGAGCTGTTGATAGTCTGTATGATAAAATCCTTTCCACTGAACAACTGATCATAGAACATCCACACAGCAACCACGTCTAATCACTAAATATCACATTTAAAGAAACAGAGAAAGTAGGAATGTATTTATGTTTGACATACAAACTAAATCACAAGCAACAGTAACAGTTAGTTTTCCCATAATTACTCTTCTGATTTTGAAACATATTTTTGCTCTGGTCCTTTTAATATTTAGGCATATTAAACACATCTTTATTCATATTTCTGAAATAATCTAGATGTACTACTCCTATAGGTAAAGCATATTGAATTTTCTTTTTGGTGAAGCATCTGTACACCAGGAAAATCTGTTTTATCTAAAATTTCCTTTTTTTGCAGGCATATGTCAACTTTTACAGCATGATTTAAATCATATGTAGCTTATAGATTATATGAACAAAATAAAAAATATTTTACTCTAATGTTCTCAATACTTTTCACTGCAGCTTATGTTCTAATTCTGTTGACTTAAACTATACTAAAGTTAACTCAAAAAAGACACTTGAGATTTTGAAACTTTAGACTACAATGTGATTTATTCTGAAATATTTAAGGCACTTTATTTTTTTTCTGTGCTGCTATACTAGATAAAAGACAAATTAGAAACTAATTTTCTGACGTAAAATTGAAAGAAAAGTATTTCAGAGAATTATTACTTGAACAAAACACTCATATTTGTGCAAATTTGGAGGCAACATTGGCTCCCGAAAGCCTTCTTTTCTTCCATAACTCTGGCCTTCTGAGAAATAGATGGGTTTATAAGTAGAGTGGGACAGTGGACTTGGTATCAAAAGGTACAAATGGAAGGTGAAGACAAACAAGAACTTTGCAGAAAAGGGTAAATATTCGTATATGCCAGAAGAGAGTAGTAAAAGAGTTGTGAAAATATCCTATTTTGTCCTGAGGCTGTTTTATCCCTCCTCTATTAATTTCCCCTTTCCTTGACTTTGTCTGACTCACAGTTCCATAGGTATGAAATTTCTTTTGGATTGAAGAGCCTAAGCCAGACAATATGACAATCAATTTTGTAAGACAAAATTTCCTTCCATCTCCTACATCTGGTACCTTAGTTTTCTTTTGTCCTTTGTGTTTTGTTTATTTCTCCCTCCACATCACTTTTATGTTGATGTTGCTTTTTCAGTGCTCACCTTCCTCAACCCTCCTATTGCAGAAATTGATAGTTCAAACTGGTTAACTGAATCTTTATTATCCCAGTTCAATTGGAACTTGTTGGTATTTATTCTTGATAACTGTATGTCCACCAGGGCTCTTTCATGAGCTAATAGAACCCTTTTTTACTTCAGAAAGCATCTCCATTTCTGAAAGACAGCAGCAAGGATCTTAACTATCTAAGCCCATGATGTTAGGCTGAAACCAAATGATAATTTTGAAAATGTCAGTGTCTCCTAGATAATAAAAAATAGATACTAAAAATCAGTTCCAGATATGGAGTCTTGAGAACTCTGTTGCTGGAACTGAAATCCTTTAGTCTCTATTTAAAAACAGAAAAGCAAATAAAAAAACCCCAATTCTAAGTGTAGTGTATTATACAAAGTAATAGCTCTTTTTCCTCTCCTCTCCTTTCCTTTTCCTTTCCCCCTCCTCCTTTCCTTTTTTATTTTTTTTTTTTTTTTTTTTTTTCTTTTTTTTTTTTAGGTGAAGTAATAAAGTCTATTTTTCATACAAAATTAATCTCTAGTGATTTCTATTAACCCTCTATGCTTCCTTGCATTTCAATATGGTAACTAAGTCAGTGGAAAACTGGAAAGACCTTGAATATGTATATATATGCATATATATATATGTATATGAACAGTTTAGCTATTAAATTCAAGACTTAAAGATAATTATATCTCGCCTACAGCTGGGAATATCCATGACAGAAAGAAATACTAGTTTTCTCATCAAAAGTCAATTTATTAGATGACAAAAGTGAACACCTCAGAGAAGGCTAACAAGCAGGTGAGAGCAATCACAGGTTACATGACCTTTGCTTCTAAGCTTTTAAGAGTCAAAATTAAGATCAGATTTGGGGATTCATTGCTAATAATACCTATTCCAGTAAAGTAACTGAGCTCTCCAGGCTCCTTCAGAACACATAATACGAAGCAGGGGTATGACAGGGTTGAACTGTCCTTTTTAGTTTATTCTTGAAAGAAAATAATGTACGCTATTTGGAGGTATGCAGAACATGCAGAGACATAGGATGCATCAGCCAGCTGCAGTCTTTAGAGCGTGTGGGGACATCATTGATGGTTTCCTTGAATGTATGCACTGTGCTTTCCAAGTTTTGGCCAGAGGTAGGAAGGAGAATGGGGTCAGTCCCTCTGCAGGGGCTTGAAAAGCTCATATACCTTGAGCAGTCCCTGCTGAAGGAACAGCCTGAACATTGTCTCAGGTAACTGTTAGTATTAATAAAACAAAGGCTCTGAAAATTCTGTCACTGCCCTTAAGGAATGCAACACAAGACTTTTCTTTTTTTTTTTTTTTTTTCCCCTGCAGCAAGCAGCAACCTATCTAACAAATCAAGTACAAAGGCTGTAGTAGTCTCCTGATGTCTCTGCCTCAGCCCTTCCCACATATGCCTGTGGTTTGTTCAGCCATTTTCCTGTGTTGCCCCTTTGAGCAACATGTGACTTAACTTGGTATTTGATCTTTGAATTTGAATGGAATCTTTTTTTTTTTTTTATCCTGAAAAAAAAAGTGGGTTTGGTACAACTTCTTTTTTATAGACAATGTATACAAAAATAAATGTTTTGTATATATTTATATATTCATAAGTGCATCTTTTTTTAAATTAAAAATTTTCTGTATTATCAATGATTCAAAACCTAAATGTTTTTACTTTTTTGAATATTGAATTATTTTCAGTAAGCCTACATGAAAATCCTTACTTATAAAATATAATAGATAGCTGAAGTTATATTAAATGTTAACAACTGTTGTAAACATAATTAAACTGAAACAGCAACATATATAATATTGAATTCTTGATTATTTGCAGAGTATGTCAACAGTTTCTATAAATATGCAGAGTTTGGACTATGGCTTTGTAAGAGGCTTTTACTAGTTTGCTCACAGTATCACAAAGGAAGAAAACACACCAGAGGGCTACAATTTATACAAAATGTTATGAAATAAAGTCGAGAGATCACGAATGCTAGTGTTATTTTTAATTTTATTCATTTTTTAACCTTACAGTTTCACAGAGAGCACACTATGTAGAATATATGAATGTAGAATATATGAATAAATAGAATAGTAGTAGTGTAGAATATATGAATAAATTACTATCAGTCCTGTACCTTGGGCTTTTTATGGTGTCTTTATATAAGTAAGAATTCATCATTTTGGGAAATTTTGATGGTTGTAAAATGAATTTGATGAAGACAGTATTATGCTGGTTCTCTGCAAGAAGCTGGCATATATAACAACACATAATTGAAGTATTGCTGCATGGCTTGTTTGTTGCATTTTCATCGATCAACAAAATATCAGATTAAGAATATTAGGTGGTATCCTGAGCCTCTCCATTATGCCTCATTCAGTTAAAAGAAAAGTTGCAGGATATAAGGGTAAGCGGAATTAATAAATAAAAATAATTTGGAAAAGAAAGAGTTTCTGTATCTGTGTGAACTAAGCTGAGGGGATATCTGTGGTGCCTTTATGCTCACTAATGTGGCCATACAAAGTTCTGGAGGGGAGCAGTGAGTTTGAAACATCTGGATACAAGCCAGAATCAGTCTGGAAGAAATATAGATTCATTCATGCAACTCTGCACCAAAATAATAAATCTTGCCTCTCCAGTCTGCAGTGGTTATGTAGCTATACTGTCTCTCATCTCTGCAAGGCACAGAAACTCTGCCCTGTGCTCCATAGCATTTTTTAATTTACCTCAAGTGTTTGCCTACAGGGCAACTCTATGTACTTTCACTTTCAGTACACTTCAAAGACAAAAGTTATATGTGTATTGCGTATCGAATCAGGGGCATTTCCTGAAAGGGACAAAGTTAGGCAACAGTACTTTTCAGATTTGACTGATCTCATTTTCAGAAACCTGCATTTTAATGAACCAAACTTTTGTGGACACCACAAGATATCATCTAGAAACTGCAAGTATATATTAATGAAGGACTGGTATTTTTAATTTCCAGTTAATTTCTTTAGGGATTTTTGCCCTTATTGAAACATGTAAGTATAAAAGGATATGCTACTCTTATTCTAGAAATGAGCCAACAATGAGCTCTTGATGAAATGAAGTCAAAGAAGGCCAGCGGCTGCATCAAGCAAAATATTGCCAGCAGGCTGAGCGAAGTGATCCTTCACCTTAACATCTCACTGGTGAGGCCACACCCAGAGTAGTGTGTCCAGCCGTGGGCTCCTCAGTACAAGAGAAACATGGACATACTGGAAAGAGCCCAGTGAAGGCCCAAGGAAACTATTAAGGCTCTGAAGCATCTCTCCTATCTGGAAAAGCTAAGAGAAAGGGCATTGCTTGAGCCTGAAGGAAAGAAGACTGAGAGAAGGTCTTGTCAACATATATAAATACCCAAAGGGAGGAAGAGAAGAGGACAAACTCTTTTCAATGGTGCCCAATGACAAAATAGGTACAGACTGAAAAACAGAAATATCATTTGAAAAAGGGGAAACACTTTGTCATTGTGAAGGTGACCAAACACTGGTAAAGGTTGCCTGGAGACATCATGAAATCTTCTACCCTGGAGATATTCAAAAGTTGTATGGGCACAGTCCTGGAAAACTAGGTCTAGATGACCCTGATTGAGCAGATGTCCTCTAGAGGTCACTTGCAAACTCAACCATCCCATGATTCTGTGAAATCTCTGGTTCCATTTCCATTAATGATAAGAGTGAAAGAGGAAATTACTTTTTCACAAATCATGGTTATGTTTGCTGTGATCCACTATCATTCTGAGACTTTATTTCCACATTGTGAATTTAGATGTGATGAAGCTTTGCACCGGGTGTTACATTAGAGAATGCACAACTGGTGCAGAGACACAGCTGCTGGAAGGCCTTAAGTCTGCTTCGACAGGAGGTGCTCTAGATTCTGCCCCAATGAGTGCATTTCAACCAGGACACATCAGGACACAAGTTACATCTATTTATTTCTTTCTCCGTTTGCCCCTTCTAGAAAACTGAATAATTGCTAACATTTCCAATTTTATGTATACTAATGACTCAGTAGGTCAACATCACTAAAATAACTCTAGTGTATGAAGAGTTGCTCTTTACTGCATGATAACCTCTGATGTTTTATAGTTTTATTACAGTTAGTAATAAGTCAGTATAGGTGTTAGATACTAGAGTATTGATCTAGACTTTTTTTGATGAGCTTAACATAGATTACCTGTCTCTGATTCAGCAGAAATTTGCCAGCTAGGCCTAGGTCTTATTCACTCAATCTTTGTATTGGTTTCCTACCCCCAACCAATTCTTCCACCTGTATGAATAACACATGCATTTGTTTTGCGTTTGAATTTTTACATATTTCAGATTTCCAGTTGCTCTGGACTTGGTTGCTGTCTTTTCAGTCACAGAGTATCTCATACCACTCCAAATGGTATCCCTCTACAACCCTTGTTTGACTTCCAAAACTTGGTAACAGTGATAAAGGATAACCATCTGAGTCTTCCTACAACCTGAGAGAAAATCCAACTTGTGTGGGATGGGAAATCATTTTATCTGCATCCAGGAAGCCCATTTTCTCACACAAATCCAAATATTTAGGCTTGTCCTTAGCTGAAGAATCTGAATTTTCACTTCAGTGGCATGTTAACAGTTTTCCCAAAGCAATGAAGAATGACCAGAACACACTGACATAACTGTTGTGACAAGGATTTTTGCATCAGTCAGTGACAAGGACTGTATATGTAGTGTCAACTACTTCTGACCTTCAGAAGCACTGTATTTCTAAAGGCCTGTCTCAAATATACTTAATTTTATCATATTATCATTTATATTATTATATAAATAATATTATCATTAAAAATCATATAATATATCATAAAAATCGTATTATCATTTATGTTATTATATATGATATTACATATCATTTTATCATTTATAATTATACTTAATTTTATCATAGACATCATCTTTCAACGGTATTCATATAAAAAAATGGTTATTACTACAGTAGAGATCTAACAAGATTTTCAGCTTTATGAAATGATTCCAGAGATGAAGACTCTCTGAAACCATAGGTCTGAGAAGTGTAATGTCTTCTGTGCTAGTCAGAATCATAAGCAATTCACTTAACAAAGTACAGTACATACAGAGAAGTTCAAACCCCTAACATAAATAAATATTGCAAACAAACCCCCTTTCCAAAGGGCTTGTATAGCTTCAAGTTTCTCTTGTCCTGCTGCATTCTCCACACTTATTTGTAGGAAAAGGCCTGTGTTGGAAGGAGATTGGCAGAAAAAAGGCATCCCTTGGATTCCTGAAAAGGGCCAGCTTTGTACACAGAGAGAGTGAAAGGGCTAGTGCATACCTCCTTAGTGTATCTAATATTTTCAAATGGTGACATTTCTGATCATTAAAAATATTTCTGCAATTCACTCAGTGCCTATATGCACAGTGTAATCCATCTAATTTGTAAGATTACATGTGCAAACACCACAGGATGCTTCTGCCTTGTTCAAGACTATAATTTTAAATTAAATTTTTCAGAAAAATAGTGGTGGTATGCAAAAGCCACCGGGGATCAGATCTCAAACAGTATTAGCCTAAGGTTTGAGGAAGAATCTATTCACTTCTAAGAAACGTGCTTATTTTTCTCCTGGTGAAATCCTGTATTTCAGGCACCTTTTACCTAGACTTAGAGTATGGAATCTTTAAAATCTTAATTTTTGAAGCAATCCAAACAAATGTATGCTTTTTCCAGCACCATACAACCTTCACAATCAAAGTACTGAGTCCTTGCTGTGGGACACTGGTGTGCTACAGTCCTAACAGGTGGAGACATCGACTACACAAATATGTCAAAGCTGAGACAACTGAAGTGGCTGAAGGATGACCAATACCAGATAAATATCCTCATGTTTTATGTGCAAATGTTATGACTTGACTTAAACTTCCAGATAAGACCTTTCAAGACTCCACTAGGTGGAGCTAAAAAACTAGCCCTGATGTCACTCAGGTGCTCTTATTCATCCCAGGGATGAGCTCAAGTTTTTTCCTTCCAAACCCATCTCAAGGACGCTAAAGCAAATTCTTGCCTAACCCAGCTCTCCTGCCTGAGCACACAGCACAAGCAGCCTGTGGCTTTTCCAGAGATCTAGGATCTGGATAGGAAGTCTGACACTTTTTTTTATTATTCTTCTTCCTTTGTGGAAAACTCATTTCCTTACATAAAAGACACAGATCTAATTTTCAGAGAAAATGTCGAGACAAAATCTACCTAAAAATCATCAAGTTGATGGCAGCTTAGGTTGTCCATAGTCAGTGTTGTGTTCTCTTTCACTAGTATTGTATCCTCTGTAGACTTACTTGCTCAAATTGGGATCTCACTGTACAAACATCATATAAGTAAATAATGGTCATCGGGTTGGATGACCTTAGTTTGGATTTTTTTTTTTTTTTTTCAGGTTACAAAGTATCAGGAAAGTATCAGAAGAGAGTGGTATATTTAAAGGAGACACCATGGTTTTAAGCAAGGACTATTGTTGGCATGAGACACATCATGTCTGAGAAACCATTCTTGTTATTGTATCATCTACAGACTGTGCTGCTAGTTTAGAAAACAATGCAAGAAAGCTGGTTAAATTGTTTTTGAACTATCATCTTGGAGACAGTTTTCCTTTCTTAAGACCCCAAGTGGCAAAACAAATTGAAGGGAAAATAACATAATGAAATAGTTGTATTGTAAAGGCAAATAGGCATGAGACTGATAGTTTTCTCTCTAAAACAGCAGGAGATGATAAAAGATTACACGGGAGGAAAAGAAAAAAAAAATTGGATTGAATACAGTCACATAACTTGTAATTGCAATTCATAGACAAGTGGGAAAAAATCAAGGACAATTTTCGAGTAATGAAAATGTTTTTACTTTTAGAAATATTTCATGATTTAGCAGTGTTCTTTTCTATAAGTAAAAGATGAAGAAAAAATAATTTGGAGGGTTTTTTAATGTTTATAACTCATTCATTACCATAGTTTCTGCTGCAAGTTTCTTTGATATATGCTACAAAATTGGTTTAAAATGTTGGAAATCCAAGTACTAGTAGTACTTGAATTAATTCCAGTACATTAATACAGAATGGCCTATGGACCATTTCTTACATGCTGCTGCTTTTCCATCATTTCTAATTTTTCCTTCATTCATTTTAATACCTTTTTTTCTTCTACCAGCCTTCTGAAGGTTTTCTCTTCATTATTTTCCTTCATAGGCTTTATTTGAATGCATTAAGCAAAAAGAAAGAATGGTTTTTTTGGGTTCTTTTTAAATGTTATATGTACTTTCATTATTAAAATTTTAATGTGCAGTGCTAATTTTGGCATTCTGTGTCAATCACTCACCAAAACACTGACCAGTGTGGCTAGTAGCCAATGAGTGGAGTTTGCACCCTTTGGAAAGAATATAGATTTTATATGCAATATGTGGCACAGAATTTTAAGGAATTTAATATAGTTGCATGCAAAATACTTACTCTTACAGGAATAAGCTGTAATATTAATAACCAGAGTAGATCAATATTTTCTCCAACTATTATTTCTGAAGCATCTTCATAAAAAGGTGAAATTTGATCATAAAAGTAATTCTTTTCCAGGCCTATTTCCAGTTTCATCTATTTCCAGTTTTCTTTGTAATCAGTGAAAAACTGATTTTAATGGGGGGAAAAAAAAAACCAACAACAACAACAAAAAAAAAAAAAACCAAAAACAAAAACAAAAAAACAAACTCTCAGAAATCGGACACTTTTCCAGTGTCTGGCTGGAAACTTTGTGAACTAGGTGAACATCTCTAGTGATAACAAAGAATGACCAGAAGAAAATTCACAGGTTATCCTAAATGAATATAAAAAACATAAAATGTTTTTGTACTGTAGGTTTCTCTGGGATGATGCAGCCATAAAACAGTAGCATTCTACTCTCACACTGACTAACCTACAGAGGTTTTAAGGGTGAAATATTAAGAATAGTAACATGAAAACCATCCATTAATTATTAATGCCCTGCAGTGTTGGTTCTTAATGACAAGAAGGCTGCAATTGTTGTCAATGTTGTGAAAAGAAATCAAGAAGTCTGTGAAGTTAAGAATACTACCAACAAACTGTTGAGCTCTGGAGAATAATGTGATAAACAGAAGGACTGTGGAAAAATGACTTTGCCAAATGCTGTGATCACAACTCCTGCCTAGGGAAGCTTGAAAGTTACATTGCTAACTAGGCAAGAAATTGTACTGACCTTTTCACTGTATTACAAGCAGACTGCTATGAGGGAAGTGATTGCTATTGAAATTGATTTTGGAAGTGGCACAGAAGATTCGTTTTTGTTCATTGTGCGTTTATCTTTTTAAGAGTTTGAACTCATCTCAGTGCTGTGTAACAAGATACCTTTGCTTAAACTGATTAAACTATATTGATTAATCATGACCTTAAACCCATGCACAGAAAGCAAACCAAACTAATCCCTCCAGGAGAAAAAAAAAAGGTTGATATTCTCACTGTTACTTGCACCAGTTTCTCCCTTCAAACACTCTTACTTTCCACAACAACCTAGTCACAAACAAAACAGGAAAATGCTTCAGTGTAAAATTCATAAACATTTTTTTAATATGATCATGAAACAATTCTGAAACAATAGAAACAAGCCAAAAATATTATGCCCTTAAGGTTTTTTGAAGCAGCTCTAAGAATGATTTTAACTTCAAAATCCACAGGCAGAATTAAAGTACCATACAAGCAAGTGTTGGAAGAATCTATTCTCAACCTGATAGGAATTTGGATGACATTAAATGTGATTAGTGCATATGCTAAGTAGGGTGGTAGCCTGCTGACAGAGTAATATGCTTTGTATTTGTTTGTTATAAAGACAATTAAGCAGGACTCCATTATAATGTGATTCTTTTTTTTTTTTTTCTTTCTAATACAGCAGTAAAGTAAAAAATGTGTTGAAATTTAATTCAGCAACTGGTCTCCATCTATGTTTTCATATTTTGAGTGTAACAAAATAAAATTAAAAATGCAATGGGGAAATACCATGAAATTTTCACAGCCTTATCACCAGAAAATTCAGATCTCTAAATGAAAAAGAGCCATACTAACCCCCACCCCTGATGCCACTATTCTGATGGAATCTTATGCACAGTACAATTCTTTGGTCTTTTTATCCTAAGAAAAACTAGAGAGGTCTGCAGACTAAAAAAAAAGAAAGTGCAAAAAACTTTTTTTGCATTGTTAAAAGATCAGGTGCAACATGATATTGAATGAGTGTTTCTGAGACTCTTGTTAATCTGAAATCACTTAGTGTAACTATACAAGATTATGATGTATTCACTGTGGAATCATCTTAATTCACATTGTTATAATCATGAAGAAAAATAATTCATCTTACAAGATGAACAAGACACAGCCTATAAATGTGTTTTGCTGTTAGCAGAACAGATAAAATCTTATGCTATGACACTGATGGGTTTGGTGTTAGTAGTATACTAAATTAGTGGCATTGTATGATGGTTAATAAGTTTTATAAAACTGACCTAGGACTTGTTAAGACATTCACATATCAGGAGATACCTAGAGTGCTTCCACAAAGGGAAATATATCTGCCTGTGCAAACACAGCTATGTGGCAAAATATAAATGGTATTGGGAAGGATATAAAATGGAAATATTTTGTGGCCTTGCAAAAATTATACAGAAATGTTATCTTTTATTTTTAGATTCCACTGATACCTTGTGTGTTACTGTTCCTGTAATTATCTGATCCGACAAGGAAAGTCATGATTTTCTTAAATTATGGTAAAGGAATAGGCAAAATGGACATTAGTAACAGATAAACTTATGAATCAAGTAAGAGCTTATAAGTAAGTAATGCCAAAACTGCTTAATTTGCGGAGATGGAATTTTAAAGATAAGGACATTTCCTGCCTCAGTATAGAGTGAAATTCTCTACATCCTTGTGTTCAGAAGAGCCAAGTAAGAAAGTACATGGTCATTTAACATAACATGATTTGGGCCTCCCCTATATTGGAAAAAAAAATTTAAAACCCCTTCTCATTAATTGCAACACCAATCATAAATGGGCTTCACAGGTTACTGTTGTTGATGTTTCAGCATAGGATAAAAAAATTCAAAACCAGTTTTTATAAAAGTAATCTTATTAGGCAACAATAAATGGGGGTAATATTGACTCCAGGGGACCTAAATTATATCATTTATCTGTTAAATATTTTGTGGACACCAAATTCTTGGTTTATGCTAAGCAAATTTAATAACAATTGACACATGCCTCTCTAAAGACTATGGAAGGATATTTTGAAGTTTGGGCTTTGGCAAAACATATTCAAGAAAAGGACTTTCCTTATTCTGATTGTGTTAACTTGAATACAGCAACTGTAACTCAGTTTTGATGGAAATATAGAGAAGAATATAATTTTTTTTGCTTTTCATCACATCTTAGCTTTTGCAGTTAGAAAATACACCCATACAGATTTCCAAAAATAATAACTCCATTTTGGGGCCACTGTAGGGACACTGAAATTATCAGTCTGTATACAATCCATGAGCCTAAAAAAGTAGTTACCACTTATTATCAGCAAAAATACTCAATTTATTTCTTAATGCAGAATTTTATTCATAGTGAAAATTATTCTTTCCTTAGGAAATTTGAGGCAGCTGCATAATACAGGTGTGTTTCTCTTAACCTAAGAATATAATACACTAACAATACCTCTCCTATGAAGACAGACTGCGAGAACTGGGATTGTCCAGCCTGGAGAAGAGAAGGCTCCAGGGAAACCTTAGAAAATCCTTCTAGTATCTGAAGGGACCCTACAGGAAAGCTGGGGAAGGACATTTTTACAAGGGCATGTCTAGTGGAAGCTTTCCATAACTATGGCAGGGTGGTTGGAACTAGCTGATCTTTAAGGTCTTTTCAAACCTGAACCAATATTTGATACTATGATAACAAAATTGAAGTTACTCCATTGTTTTGTTGTTCAGTTGATCATGATTCTTGCTGCCACTTCAAAAAACCCCATAATTCTCAACTCTGCATGGTGATAGCAGGAAAGCAGTTTCATTAATCTAGAAGAAAATATGCTAAAACCACGATAGTTTCCTGCTGATTCTTCATCACAGTAGCTGTAGCTACTTGTAGCTGGTAGTATGGGCAGTTACCTGCCCTAATTGAAATTTGAAACTGAAACCTTCTAAACCCAATAAAACCAATGATGGAAAGTATGTTTTCTGGAGCTATGTTAATGGCCAACTCAGTGACCAAAAGAAGATTTAATTTTCAGTCAAATAGAAGTTCATTTTTTTAACTGCAAGAAAAAAAATATATAGGATGAATACAGATGCATCTCCTCTCTCCCAGCGTGATTTTTAACCTTGTTTTCTAGGGTTTATTAAAAAAAAAAAAAATAAAAAAATACTGCTTTAATAGGGGTGGAAACTCCTAACATGAGAATTCATAGAGGTCAGATAATTGTCAGGTTCCTCTTCTCTTTGTTTGTTTTGAAGTATTAAAAGATATTATAACAATTTCAGTACTTAAAAGATCATATTTTTTTGAAAGACCTCGCTGAGATATATTTACGATGGTTGATTATGATAATTTCAAGATAAGAATTTCTAATCTCTACTGCTGTCTGTGAATTCCGGTTCAATATAACCTAGAAAGGTAAGACAGGTGATCCTTGAGGTGCCTTCCAACCTGGCATTTTATGATTCCATAAAACTGTGATAACATTTACATTTTTGTCTGTTCACCATGACTTAAAAGTCAATAGAATTGTTGAAATACACGAGCACGTACTTACAAGAGGTTTCCCTTGCTCAGTATCAAAACTTAATTCTTAAGTTTAGGATAATTTCAGGGGTTAATAAAATTCATGTAGCTGTAATAAAAGAAGGAAAAAGGAGAGATTTTGCTTGTAGTGTTGAAGGCACCAGTTGTACAGCCTTAGGAAGATTTGAGATAGTACAAAACTAGATAGTGATACTTTGCTCTGAAGTTCTGACACAGCATTACACAATGCTTGTTTCTCTCTGTTAGTACCTCCAACATGCAGAAGAAACCACATTTCATGATATGGTATATATTCCTGGTGTACATTCCCCAACACATGTTCCATTTATTTAGTGACATTTCCTAGCAGAAGACTGTAAGAGAAAAAAGGTGCAGTAGTGAAGCAAGGCTTTCATTAAACTCATTCAAATATGCATCTCCTGTCATTGATGTAAATGAGATGAATAAGCCCAGCTGTAAATATTCAGACTCAGTGTAATGTTAAATATGAACATTAAAAATTTCCATTTGTTGACATGCATAATTTTCAGACTAGTGCTGGGGGTTTTTTTATTTTTTCCCATCTTGGTCAGAAACACTTCACTTATTTAGAGTTCACACATTTAGATTAATTCAAGGCACAATTAATAAGTCAAAAGTATACAAGGAGTACATGAAATTTAGAAAGATTGAAAATCCCCATCATGTCCTGTTTCTGGTAGACTGCTACAGACAGTTAGAAGTCTCAGAGGTTCTAGTCCTCAGGTGGGGCTTCAGCACCCTGATATCTGCTGGATGGCCAATACAGCAGGAAATAAGCAGTCAGAAGATTTTGGAGAGCATTGATGACAACTTCCTGACCTAGGTGTTAGAAGAGATAATGAGGAAAAGTCCTCTGGTGGATCTTTAACTCAGAAACAAGGAAGGGCTCACTAGCAGTGTGAAGGTTGAAAGCAGCCTTGGATGCCGTAATCATGAGTCAGTAGTCCAGCTTCCTGGGATGAAGAAGCAGGGCCAAAAGCAAGATCACATCACTGGACTTCAGGAGAGCAGTTTTCAGCTGCTTCAAAGATCTGGGCCTGTGGGGAAGAAGAACCCAAGAAAGCTCTTAACACTGAAGGATCACCTTCTCCATGTAAAAGAGCAGTCCATCCCACCAAGTAGGAAGCGAAGCAAAAATGCCAGGAAGGCTGCATGGATGACCAAGTTGCTCCTGATCAAACTGAAACACAAGAAGGAATTATACAGAAGGTAGAGGCAGAGACAGGTATTCTGGGATGAAAACAAAGACACTGTCAGAGCATGCAGGAATGAAGTTAGGAAAGCCAAAGCTCAAATGAAATTTAAGCTGTCTGGAGAAGTGAAAGACAAGAACTTGTTCTCTCAGTGTATATGTGACAACAGGATGACTAAAGGAAATGTGAGCCCACTGCTGAACATGGCAGAGGATCTGGTGTCTCAGACCATGGAGAATACTGAGGTACTGCATCCCTCTTTTACTTTATTCTTTACTAGTAAGCTGAGTTTACAGGAATACCAGGCCCTAGAGACCATAGGGAAAACAAAGAGAACCTACCCAGTGTAGAAAATTAGTAGACAAGAGACTTGGTTCTGCCTCTATCCCTGGCACTCTTTCTTGTTTAAGCATAGTCTGGCTTCCATCCATACTTATCACACAGGTTGCAGCAAAGCAGGACCTTGGCACCAGTTCTTTCCTCTCATAAATGCAATCTGATTGCATCACAACTTCCAGACCAAAAAAAAAATCAGAAAAAAGAATATCCATCTCTTAATTAAAACAGCAAACATTTTTCTTTCCTTTTCTTTCCTGACTTTGTAGCCCCTTCAATCCCCATTTCCTTTCCTTAATCAGGGAAGTTAAAGGTACACTCAAAAATATTCAGGAGACAGAAAGCAATGCGATTAGAGTTTAAGGTCGTTTCTCAGTGTTAGTTTTAAACTCCACAGCTATTTTGTATCTCTTCTAAAAGGCTCCTGAACTTCTATGTGTTAATCAGTTAATGTGTGGAAGCTTATTACCAGGCATATTTCAGATCTCTATACATGACACAGACGGTGGACCAGATGCTACGGGCAGCCCTCGAGATCTGAAAAGTACAAAGGTAGATTAAACAAAAGCAGGAGACCACATATAAACAGAAGTTTAATTGCAGTCATTTAATTTTTAGTCCATCTTATCATGAGTCTACATATGCTCTGAACTACAAGTAATGACCCCAGCCCAGCACAGGATTCAACCATCTGATTAACTTTCAGCACTCAAATTGGCACATTGCCTTTAAAGGAAATACTAAAGTGCTTAAACTTAAACAGAGGATTAAGTACTTTGTGGATCAGTTCTACAGTGTTTTTAAGATGTCATAAATTCGGTGTGGTTGAGATATGATATATGTGGTTGAGATATGATATATTTCAAGTGTTGGACCTGATGATCTCTGAGGTCCCTTCCAACCCAGCCGATTCTATGATTCTATGAATTAGCTCTCCCTTAGAAAATGAGGTTTCGCATATATTGTGGCCCAATATTAGATTTTTTGGGGTATATTGTGTTCAGACAGAGGACTTTATTGGCTGGCACTATTTGACTATGAAAAATACTTTCTCATTGTATAGCTTTTTTTTAGGTGTCTGCAAGTCCTTCTTGGACACGTTTTATGAAGGAGGGTAGACTCACAATTTTTTCAGATTTTGGCACATTATTTATAATGCAGATGACACTACAGTTAAAAGACCCTGGAGAGCAATTTTGCTCATTACTACATTAGGGACAGGAGGTGTGAGGCAGGTGGGCAAGAGGTGGGGAAGGCAGGGGAAAGCAGATGAGGCAGCAGCAGCTGTGGGCATAGCTCCAGCAGCAGCATGGAAGCTGTCCACCTGAGTACTGCCTGGCAGGAGAGCCTGATGTTTTGTCTGTCTTAGCGTTGAGCTTTTTGTGTGTGTTGTCTCTTAAAATGAGGACTTACGGGCATGGCATCCCACCACCCCAGCATCTTCCTCAGCCCCAGGCCCAGGAACAATTTTTGCTGACAAATTGATGTTGCAACGTTGCCTGTAAATTAGGTAGAACTCCAGAAACTACTGCAAATTAGGTTCTGCAGAATCCTAGAATAATGCAGATTGGAAAGGGCTGCTGGATCTCATCTTTTTCAAGTCTCCAGGAAGAGCAGGATCAGGGTACATCAGGTTACTCTGAGATTTGTGAATTTTGATTTTTAATATCTTGAAAGACTGAGGTTCTACATCCTTTTTGTGTTACATATCCATGTGTGTTACAATCCATAATTTTTTCCCATAACATTCAAGAATTTTCTTTGTTGCAACATGTTCCTGTTGCTTACTGTAATTTTACCTTATACCTCAAAATAATTTGTTTCTTCTCTAAACACTCTCATAAACGTAGTTATAGAGACAACAGTAAGTCTTCATTAGCCTTTTCTTCTTGAAAATTAATAACCCCAGTTCTCTCAGACTTTGTGGAATGTGATCCAGCTGCCTAATTATTTTGGTGGTCACTCACTGAACAGGTTCCAATTTTTCAGCATCCTCCACCTACAGCTTCAAAGATGCAATGAAAGAGGATAGCAAAATCTTCCTAAACTTTAGTTATACCAAGTGAAGAAACAAATTATTTTGGAGAAGTGATCAAGTAAGTTCAACATGTGATGATACCACTGAAACCTTGTTCTCCCAGCTTTGTCTTTTATTCTATCAAAGACTGATGCCCTGTTATGCACTAACATGTGCCTTCATGTTCTGTGGAGATCTACAGAGACAATTCATATGAAAAGGTCAATGGGAGCCATCAGAACTTGTTTGGACAGCAGATAACTTTGAAGTGTCATATCCAAAAGTTGGTTTCCCTTGCTGAGGACTAAAAGAATAAAACCATGGAGCATTATTAAATAGAATAATAGCTTGGCTTACATGCATGGACCAGACTCTGGTATTCACTGCCTCCTGAACCCAACATAAACTTCCCCCGACTGGTAGGTGGAATAAAGTTCTATTTTAATAATGTTTATTTTTGCAAGACTTGATTACAACACCTTCTGTAGACACTCAGAATTTTTACTTTCTGAAAATAGTGGCACAAGCTTTGTTCATGGTTTAGAAAAGGAGTCATGTAAGAGAATATTTATTTTGCTTTGTATTTCTTTTTTACTACTGAAAACTCTGAGAGGAAAATCTTATCTGCTACTGACAATTGTGTTTATGCTCAACCAACATGGTACTTTCCCCCCCAGAGATGCTCTAAAAAAAAAGAAATGTAGGGATGACTGTGTTATCTGAGTATGGTGCAATATTTTTTTCTAAAACAGAAAATTTTAAGTTTATTTTGCAGTAGAAACTACTATGAGTGTTCAGTACTTTCCCCGTGTATTGTCATTAATCTTTCTCTGCTAAATACTGAAAATTTTAGATGTAATTGAATAAAATTACTGTAAGTGGGTATATATTACAAAATTTGAACTTGATAATACTTATCAGCTTAGTTTAAAATGTAACCACATTATTTATTTATCAAAGTAATGAACTTAAAGGATATGGTATGAATTCTCAAATGAATTTCACCAAACTTTATATATTGTTAATGAAATTTGTTCCAAAAGCAAAACTCTAGGCAAATACTGTGTTCTTTTCTCCATATTTTGGGATGTTGGTTTTTTTGAGGTGTTTTTTTTTCTTATATCCTCCTGAAAGTAACAGCTCTAGTTCATTGTTATCATTGGTTTGAAAAGCATGAATTTGGAAGGCTGCTAGGAGTGGGACTGGCAGGAAAGAGATATGTATCTTTTCTGAATACACTAATATGTGATATTTCCTATCAAATTATCAGGGATAATAAGGAAAGCCCTGACCCTACCATTAGCATGCATTATACAGGAAGCAGTACAGGCTTCCACAGCAGTTATCAACACCATCAGATATAGGTAAATCTATAACTGCTGTCACAGTAACACCTGTGGTGCTAAAAAAAAGTAATGCATTTGCCAGTACCAGTAGAAGCTAACAAAACCATTGCATTATCCAATTATAAATTTCATTGAATTTCATAAAAATATGTGAAATTTCAAGAGAAGAATAAACAGAAAATGCACATATCTGTCCTAATCTCTGCCATAGAATCTCAGATAAATGTGTCTTATGCTGTAGTACAGCATTCACTGCATTTTAGTGGATTTAGGGATAATTTTCTGCTGGTTCCTGTACTGGATACATTTTTGTTTATAGGAAGATACTAATAAAGAGTATTAACAATACAGTGAGACACCAGATGAAGGATGACATCATAGAATTGCACTTCTGCAGGACTTACATTACAACAGGGAAAATAAGCAAATATATTTCATAAAAGCCTTGATATAAGTGCTACTTCCTTTTAAAAACATGTTTTCTGATACAAGGAATCTACCTATCAGGTTATCTAATTATCATTGTCATATCTAGCTCCTCAGGGTTCATACTCTCTGCTTGGACTTTCTGGTTAATTTTTATCCAAATATTTTATATTAGTCCTCTATTTTAATTTTTTTTTCTCTCCATATTTCCCTTTTTTTTTTTTTTACTATTTTGTTTTATCTATCCCTAGACTGTCTGTTCCAGTTAAAAATATGTTACTATAGAAAAAGATGGCTGTGAGAAAAGACAACTTAAACCTCTATTACTGTTTGCCAGTTACTCCCACTTATCTGAGATGAGAAAGAGATGATGAAGACAAAGTTTCCCTTAACACAGATGCAAACATATGACCTGAAAGAAATTAAAGCTACTTATTGATAATCTTCTTCTGCAGGGGAAAGATGTAATAAAACACTGAAGTTACAACATCAAGCTAATGTCAACTATTTGTGTGTAATATTGAGACACAAGCTACAGGAAATTGGACCAAGCTTAAAGACTGGTATCACCAAGGGTCACTGAGTCCAGGAATGACAACTGTCCTGATAGCTGCTACTTTCCTATCAATCCAGTGTGGAAGGGGTTTTATGCTTTGATTTCTCCTATCCTGAAGTGGTAACTAGAACATTTTTCTTTGAATTTTGCAGAGCACACAGTAAGTCACAGCAGAAAATTGGCTGGTACAATTTTCCTGCCATTTAGCTCTGTTCAGTTTTTCTCATAATGTGTTTCACATTCTGCTACTGAGACAAAGTTACTGCCTTCTATCTGTAATGCAGAACTGCCTGGACAGCTCTGATCTAAGGAATTTCTCTTTGTTTTTTTCCTAACTGAAGAACTCCAATGTATTAGAAGTCTAGTTATAATGAAAATAGGTAGAGGTTTTGGTCGGGTTTTGTTTCCATTTCTCATGCTCATAAAAACTGTGGTCACAAAGCTTGATCCATTCTGTGCTAGTTCCTCTTCTCATTACAATCTTTGTCAGTGAAATGAGACATCAGAGGATTTAATACCCAGTACAATCTCTGCAAGATAGTAATATACTGTGTAACTCTGACCTTTTCAGTGTTCTATAATTTGATTGGCAGGAAGCCATTCTTGTTCTCTGTTACATTTCTGGCAATCTAAATCTCAAAAGAGAGGCCAGTGAAAATGCAATGTCAGATGCAATGAGTAAGGCTTAGTAATAAAATTTACAGATTATGAGGGGTCAAAAATGCTTTTTTCCTTTGGATACTGATGAAAATGATGGTACTTCTAGGATCAATAAGGAGAGTGTAGTAATGCCCATACAGACAAAAAGAGATACATAATACAACATATTTCTTAATGGTTTATAAATACTTTTCCAAACCACTTTGACTACCATTTTGATTTTTGTTTCCCCTAGCATAAAAGGAAAATAAAGAAAAGAAAAAAAAATTTGTGAAAATTAACTGTAAAAGAAAGGAAAATAACTATTTTCTTGTTTGTGGCTATTACAGGAAAAAACCTAGTGAGGTACAAAATCTAAATACTTTACATTATCTGACAGCACATGAAAATTGGTATCCAGAATTTAAAAGAATGAAACACAGATAAAAATCTAGATGTCTGAAAGCTTGATATCTAGGACTGAGCTGGTCACTTCCATGTATCTTTGTAACCAAGGTAACATTCACTTCATCTCATCCTTAGAAGGGTTAGATGCATTTTCTTCTAGAGGTGCCTATTTCTATCCAGTGGTTACAAAATGAAGGCTAGAGTGACAAGAAAGGGCTTAGATATTTATCTTTCAGTAAGGTGGATTACCCCATCTGGCTGCCAGACACCCACCCAGCCTCTCTCTGACCCTATTCTCAACAAAACAGTAGGAAAAAATGAGCTGAAAAAGCTCATGGGTAGAGAAAAAGACAAGGAGATTACTTAACCAATTACTATCATGGGCAAAACAGCTTTGCCTTGAGGACAATTATTTTAATTTGTTGGCAATTAAAATATACTTGGATATTGAGAAATAAAAACAAAAAACTAAAACACCTTCCTCCCACTTCCCTCTTTTACCAGTCTCAAGTACACACCTTTGTTTTTGAGTTCTCCTGACCCTGGTGTCTGCAGGGCTGTTTCTCATACTTTTTTTTCTCTCATCCTCATCTCTCACACTGCTTTGCAGTCTCTGGCTCAATGTTTGTTGTTTTTTTTTTTTTACTGACGGGTTTTGCTTTATCCTGTGGTATATCTATTGCAGAGATGGCTGGAACTGGCTGGAGCAGCTGCATCAAGCATCGGCAGAATCTGTTCTCTTCTTACAGATGCCACTTCTGATGTGCCCCTCACTGCCAAGACATTAGCATTGGCATCCAATACAAAACAGCATAGATACACCACCACAGAGTCCAGAAAGAAAAATGCCCTGAGCTCTGGACACTCAGAATTTTTATCCATGACTGTGGATAGCATAAGCTGCAGGTTATCCACTCATTTTCATGATAACTTTAGGCTATGGATATACTATGGTACATTATCGGTTCAAAAGTGTTTTCCATGTAAGATATGTAGCACACATTATTTTAATGTTGTTTATCAGTATTAACTGTGATTTCCAGTTGTGGAAGAATCACGTTAATCTCTTATGCAACTAGTTGTACCTAGAGCAAAGACAAATATCCTTCCAGACTTCTTAGATACAGAAAACCAGGAGCTAGATATATTTGCTTATGAAGAAATGTTAGAAGACAGTAAATAATACTTCTCTTCCTCTCACAATTCAATTACATTTGAATTTAGTTCACTGAAGAAGGATATTTTTCTATATACCACTGCAAGAGACCCACTCCAAACATCAACAAGGAAGGAGCCCAAGGCTCTCTCCTTCTGTCCTGACAAGCATACATGCTGTACCTCCTTGAGCAGTATTAATGTGCATTGCCTCAGTGCCTACATGTTATTTTTTCAGCAGTAGAATATGACAATTGCAATGCTGAGAAAACTGAAAGCTGCATGTCCTCTTGCCTTTTTTAAATGGGCAATGACTTATTTCACTGTTATCACTGGATCCACTTGTCATCCTGTTTAAATGGAGGAAGCCTTTAAAGCAACACAGAGTTGGAAAGTGACTGAAAAAATTGAAGTCACTGTCCCAAACACGAATTCAATAAAACATCTTAGAACAAATTCAGAATAAATACCCTAAAGCTGTATAAAATATTTGAGAGCTGTATTACTTGTATTCCACCTGTGTAGTTGTGTGTGCATGTATGTTAAAGGAGGAAAAAGGCAGCAGAGAATCAGAAGAAGTGGAAGATTCATGAGGGTCAAAACAACTGTAGACAAGTGCTTGTACTAATTGAAAAGGCTGGTTAGAAAAAACTGAGAAGGAGCAAGTTGCTTCCTCTGGCTCCATGAGGCCATTTGACTTGCTCCATCAGTAATTTCTCTTAGCAGTTCTCTTAGAAAGCCTGTAAGCCCCTGAATGTTTGCTTGAATTAGTTTTGTCACTTTAGTCAGATAGAAAACACTTTCTTTTCTCTCTGACATACAGAATAGAAACTACATGTATTTATGATGCATTGAGAATTTCTAGAGAATCTGCAAAACCCTCCAGTGGAGTAATACTGACAGCATAACAATAATATTCCTCATACAAAGGAGATCTTCACCTACAGGGCTTGTAAGACATTGTTAAATTGCACTTAACAGGAGGTAAATGAAAGGCCACAATGCTGTAATAGTGTTTTTACTACATGCAAAGCAAGTAATCAAATCCAAGTAATCAATGAAATGACGCAATAGAAAAAAAAGCATGCAAGCACAAAAATAATCAATTCAGAAATTGTACCTCTGTGCTTCTGATTTTTTACCATTTTTTCTTCTGCTTTACTCTGTTGCATTAAGTTTGCTTTTTATATCTAGTCGGGAAAAAACAGATAAAAATCTCTTTACCTTTGAAGCTTTCAACTTCTTGACCCCCATAATTTTCCATATGTCACGTACAGCACCAAACAAGACAAAGCATATAGCATGCCTTATGTGGTTGTTATCCTCCACAGAGACTCTGTTAAACTTGGAGTTCCTTCAAATGGCAAAAAAAAGTCATAATAATACATAGTTACATACTCTAACACTTTACAGTTGTCTGGCTAGCATATTCACTTGTAAAATACACAGATTGTTTTATATAAATTCTCACATCCAGTTTTGATAATATTAAACTACTTTTTATTGTATAATTGGTTGGCAGACAAAACAGAATATTAAAAATAATAAAAAAAAATAGAGGACAGAAAGAATTAAGAGCAGAATTAAAAATATTAAAGGAAATCAGGAAGAAGAAAAATTATTTATACCTTTTTGTAACCTGTTCTGATTTCACTTAAATCAGTCATAAACCTGGGGATGTATTTGCAGGAATCAGCTCAGAGCCAAAATCAGGTAAACACATGGTTCTGAGTTTACTGGGATTTTTTAGTTCTCTGTAGGCACTAATGGGTACCAACCTGAGGCTGTCCAGTTGCTGCATCTCCAGATGTTTCGAAAAGCTCAAAACTTTCAGTCCCCTGAGGGTGTGAACTATTGTTTTGAATTCCACAGTTACAGAATTAGAGATGATGGAAAAACAAACAGAAAAACCTGTATTATTCTGTGTTCCCACTGTGTCACTGAGCTGTTCCTTTGAAAATCCCAGGCAGAGAGAGACAAACAAGCTTAGTGAGGGATCCCAGTGGGGCACACTCCCTAGCAACAAAAGTCATGCACAATGAGTTTCTATCCTCTTGTTCCTGTAGCTAACCCTGCAAATACTACTGAGTAATATCTGAGTCCATTGGTATCTATGAAGATGCAAATAAGAAAAACAGTTACGTGATACTGTATTTTCTAGTAGAGAATACTTTGAAAGGAAGCGCATGTCACTCAGCAAGTGGGAATTGTCTCTATTTTTTAATATCATCATCATACTAGTTTATGGGTTTATGTTTTGTTTCAAGCTTTAAAGATTAGAACACTCATGTCTATTGTTATGCTTATTTAGTGTCAGTTTCATGTCAAGATTCTGACCAACTGAGAACCCACCTATACTTCTTTCACATTTTGCTTTTCCTTTGATACTAGGGATAAGTAACTATGACATTTGTTTCTCTCAGCATAATCAACCCTAAACATAATTAAACATTAAAAAAACATAAATGGATGCCAGTTGCATCCAGAGGGGGTGAAAGAGATTAGTAGTAAAAACTGAAGGGACAAATACCACAGTCACTATAAGTATGAAAGTGAGTCCATTCTGGGCTAAAAGTTTCCAGAGTGCAGTACCTGAGAATTCACTTTCAGTAAAAGGTTGTTCTTCTTTTTTCTAATTCTTGATCTATTTGGCATCCAAAACACATAAGAGTAAGTTCCACCAAGTTAGCTTGCACCATGTGAAAAAACCTCCTCGTTTTCTATAAAACTGATATTTGGCAATTCAATTTGCTCCTTTTAGTTTTTATAAGAAAAGGAATAATTTGTCACTTGCATCTTCATTTCATCCGTAATTTTATATTAAGTGCACTTTTTTTTAAGTTTAAAATCTTATTGGGTCTTCTGTGCTTCTGATCTCTTGGAGTCAGAACATTTCCTGCTTCCACTGTTGCTTCATCATCTTGAAATGTTTTGATCTGAAGTATGAGCAATGCTCAAGCTACACCATGGATTAATGTACTGGCATAATGATATTTTCTGTTTTCTTATCTTTATTATCTTTCCATTCCTAATATTTCTCAGCTCCTCTTTATTTCACAAATTGATGGTCTTTATCTCCTTTTTGACACAGCCATGCCATTTCTACTATATTCAGGAAAGTACACAATTGCTCAGCATATCTAAAACATTAGTATCTTTCCAGAGTAGCAGCTTATTCTCACATCATAACACTTAAATCTGGTGCAAGGTAACATCTGTTGTACACACTTGGGTGCACTCGGCTGCTGTTTCTTCATGATGCTTTTTAAAGACCTGTGATCAACCTGTACAAATGTTGTGCCCACAGGTGAGGAATGTAGAATAATTCCATTTTGAAAAATGCAAGCAGGAGCTACAATACTGAACATTTCTGTCCTTTTTTTGTATCTAGAAAAGGTGGTTATCTCTGTTTTTCTAAATGCTTCTCTTCAAATCCTGAAAAATCAGTATAATGTCATTAAACTGTAGGCTTCTGCACTGTATTACAGTACTTGAAGATCAATGAGTCACTCGTGCATTTCATTGCTTTATTAAGAAGTTTCTGATTTCTATTTATTTCCATGCTGCATCTTTTTTGTATTACTTGAATATTCTCAGGCTTTTTATTGATTTTTTTTTTTAAAGTAAATTGCTGATCTCCCCTCCATATCCTATGTCCAAATATTGATATATTTGTAATGACTTTCTGGCTCTCAGTACCTTAAGATAGTTTTTCAAAATAAAAACAGATCTGAAAAGCAAAGCAGTAGATCTTTTCAGATTCAGTTCAATCTAAAACGCTTTCTGAAAAGTTCTTTAACACAATTGTAGCTCCAGACCTTTGTAATAGGTTCCCCTTTCTTTAGTTTCTTTAAGAATATCACCTGTTATAATCAAGAGACTTTTGCTTCCCTTCAAAACTAGTTTACTTTATGTCAGTAATTACTTGCAGGCTCTGTTCATACCCAAAGTCCTTTGTACTCAGCAATAGTTGCCAAGAGACATGTGAAACATTGCCAGGCTGTTCAATGACACTGATACTTTGCATGTAAAAATACATGCAGTCAGCAGTTTAATCTGGTAAATCATGTGGAGTGTCCTCAATAGCTGGAAAAGTAATTCTATTTCATGGCTTTGTTGAGCAGTTTTGTATGAATTAATTGGAGCATTTTCTCATTCTACTAAATTTCTTGTTTTATTTATGCTAGTTGCAGTAGGGATATTGAAGCATTTAAAATTTTTGCAGTTTTTTTCAGGTTCTTTTGTTTGATAAGGACCTTTATTTTGGATATGCCACTGTGCATGTGGATACTTTAGATTTTGTTACAATACTTTCTACCATATCTAATGAGTGGTTTTCTTCCTTTTCCATTCTGAGGATAGCTTTAAATTATACCCTGATAATATCTATATGATATGTTATGATATGAGTTGCTCTGTTACCCAGCAACTCTACCTGAGAGTACAACATTCTTGTGTGTGTTTCTTATTTGACATCTTATATTTGTTTAGCATCCTCACTATTAAAGTCATTATGAGACATCACAAACCTTTTTCCGCTATTTGGTTCAAATTAATATTTCTATTTTGCAGCATTGCTTGGATTAGAGTTAAAAGTGAATTAGCCACCAACCTAACAGCCCAGATGCAAATACAACACTTCAGTGTTCTTTGCAACTTGTGTTCATTAAGGATATCTGGATATGTTCTTAATAGGCTCTAATTTTTTCTCTACTGGAGCTCTGAACCTATTCAAGGTGGGAGCAGTCAGTAGTCAGTATGGATTTCTAAAGGCTAAATCATGCCTGACCAACCTGATTGCTTCCTATGATAAAATAAAGAAGTTTACATAAGGGGGAAGAGTATTGGATCACGTGGGAAAATAAGGTTTTCAACACTGTTTCCTACAATATTCTAGAATCCATGTTGGGATATCATGGTTTGGTTGGGTGGATGACTAGATGTCCCAATAACTGATTGCATGTTATTGCTCAGAAGTTTATAATGATTAGTGAGTCTTACTCTGCCTCAAGGTAGATAATATGTAGAATAATATTATGGTCTATCCTAGATATTGTCTTGTTTGGCATCCCTATCAATGACTGGGAGAAAGCATTACCATCATTGTAGATGACACCGAAGTGGGGGAAAGGTTGAGTAATACTAAAGGCAGGGCTGCCATCTCTGGATAGAGGAACAAACAAACAGGAATCTCATGATATCCAATAAAGACAAATGCAAAGTCCTGCACTGGAGAAAAATCAAGGCCTTGCAACAGAATTTGGACACGATTTGCCTGGAGAGCAGCTCTGCTGGAATGACCTGAGCATCATGGCTGGTAACAGGGAGAGGATGAACCAGCAGTTATGCTTTCAGAGTAAAAGAGGCCAGTGCATCTTGGGCTGTATTTACAAGAGCATTCCTGGTAGATTGTATCACTCTACTCAGTATTAGACCAAGTCTGGAATAATTGATCATCTTCTGGACCTACTGTATGGAAAAGATGGCAGCAAGTTCAGCATTGAGGCTGGGGAATGGTGGGGAAACACAGTTCCTTCCATGCGAGGAAAGTCTGAGGGAATGGAGTTTGTTCAACCTGGAGAAGACTTGACTTCAGGGGAACATTTCCATAATAATGAGCAGGTCATCAGGAAGACAGATTTCTGAGTTCCCCCTCAACTTGAATTTTCCTATAATCTTATGAAACTTGTGTGATAGTTGCAACACTGACGTGAGATAGCTTAGTTTCATTTTACCTAGTTCTACTGGACTACTGCTTTTTTCCTGTCTGTAGTATCTATTCTTAAACCATAAACACTGCACTAGAGAGCTCATGTTCTCTGTCCTTTCTCTCTCTTTTTTTTTTTTTTTTTTTTAACTAAACCTGCATATGCTGCTGCAGCAGTAACAAATGTTGCAGTCTTTCTTTAAATAAATCTCATGTCTTTACAACCTGAATGACTTTCTCTGTGAAGCTTTCAGCACTTCTATTCTACTGCAATAGTCACCCACACTTGCAGCTTAAGTTTTAGTTACCCATTTTTATGTTTGCTTTATTAACATTCTTTTTTTCCCTTTGCTTCTAATCAAAATATTTTTCTTTCTATGGGTCCTGGTAGTCTGAGAGCTACCACTACTTCACATTAATCACATGAAATTCCACAGACAGATCCACAAGATACAGTCTAGCTTCAAATATTCATATGTAGGAATATAAATATGTAGGAATAATTTGCCAGCTCTGGAAATACTAGTTCAGATAACCACTAATCCCAAGCCAATTATCTGGTTTCTCAGAAAGATTACTGATCACTCAGTTGAAGTAAAGCGTGGCATTCTCTCATATGTAGTATATATAGTTAAGGAACTAGGTCATGTATAACTTGTAGAGATGTCCTCAAATATTACCCATGGAAGATCTTACCTACATTTCTAAAATTAAGTATATTTTCTTTAAATTTAATAAAAAAATCCTAAAGAAAGTGTGGTATAGATAATTTTAGAAAAGTAAAGCAAGAGGTGAAATAACAGTACTCTTTCACTCATTGTAAACAAATATCTTCATGTCACTTGTGACCAGGAAGAATGGACCTATTTGACTCTCGACATGATTTTCCATTAGACATGGGACTGGAATGTTCAAAAATCATATTTTTAAAATCACATTTGTCACTATTCTATGAGAAAATCTTTAAAAATACATATGTGCTCCATTGTGTCTGCTATTCTATGCCTTCATTCTCATGTCAGACCTATTTTACTGTGTTCCAATGAATTCACAAACCCCAAATATTGAACTGAATCAACAAGCAGAGTTGAATATACAAAAATATAGAAGTTGCTGTGTACAGTAACTCAAAATATCTGGCTCACAGTATGAGGCCTCTGCTTTTTGTTTTCTCATGACTAGCACCATTTTTTTCCAAGAAATTGCCTGAGTAAAATGTAAGAGTATCAAGAAAGTTTCCAGAATATACAGTGTTTAATTAAAAGCAGTCAACTCCTTCAGCATTTAGACTGGAAGTCAAGATTATTCCATGTTCCATTCTCAGTCGTGGCACTGAGTGACTTTGGAGAACTTTGCTGACTTTTTCTCCTTGTTCCTTATTCAGTTCAGATGCAGATCTGAGTAAAAAGCAAGTCACAGTGACAGCCAGCTGCTATGCCTAAACCACACTCTTTCAGGAAATAAATTGGAAAAGAATAGGGAGGTATCAGAACACACTAAACCACCTACCATTTCAAAACAGACAACTACAGGTAGCAAAGAAGTGTCTAAATATTGTGCAGAATCTGAAAGTTCTTAGTGAGCATCACAAAGATTTTTCTCCTTGAACAGGTTTTTAATTAAAAAAAACCCAACACTGTTGCTGATTTTACTCTGAGGAGACAAAGCATTGCTTAATACCTGGCACTTGCAGACTACCCCCTCTGTACACCTTGTTTTCTGCTTATTGTAATAAACTTGTCTTACTTAAAGCCATATCAGGGCAACATTAAATGTTGATAGTGCTTATCAGCACTATGTATACTCAACAAGCTACGAGTAGCAAAAATTGGAAACAATGTAAAATCTTACTGAAGGTCTCACTGTCTCTCTGATCAGAATGAATTTAAACACTGTGAGACGAGTTTCAGTGCTCCATCACTGAGAAACATCAGGATTGAGACATATTGGCACAGCAGTGTGGAGAGCACAGTACTTCTGATACCCCTTTTATGGAAGACAGCTTTTCAACTTTGATAACATCAGACTGGCCTTGTGAACAGTGATAACGTGTTTGCCAATGGGATTGATACAAACTATTCTGAATTTTGTGCAGAATGAGGAGGAAGTGTAGCCTGCTGTTGCAGATTTTGTACATACATATGTCTTAAAAAAAAAAAAAAAAAAAAAAAAAAGTAAACTTAGTTGCTTAAAGTTAGGTATCTGAATTATTGGTTAATAAATTACTACACAGTGAGCTATTGTGTTGCTCCAAGAGAAAATAAAAACCCTTAAATTCATTACAAAAAGCAAGAAATCTGTTTTTCTGTGTGTCTTTTATCTTGCGCAGTTTATTTCCCAGTCCATGATGAGTCTGTTTAGTAAAGAAAATAACCATAAGGTCCACATCATTGAAAAGAAGTGGGCAGTCTCTCTCACAGTGTGCCTTGCAAATGTTCATATATTTCATGTTGCCCTTAGTCTTTAGCTCAGTCACCAATGAGAGGTCACAACTTTAAGGACAGCTGTACTTCAGTTTGATCTCAAATCAATCCTTTATTCATTTTACTGCCATGGGTGCTAGGGGTATAATTCTGGAACTATGCTACAATCACAAAATATTTGTTTTCAAAGTAGATTTTGGAGTAATTGAAACTAAGTAACACACTTAGCCTTTACCTCAGCCTGCTTCATAGCATTAAATGTAACTGTGAACAGTTACAGAATTATTATTCTTCCACCCCTAAGACAGCAGAAGACAACAAACTGCTGTGAGGCATCTTGCCAGACACTGGTGTTTTAAAAGCTTTGATGCCAACATCTTTTAAAATACATGGTTTGAGTGTCACTGCTATCTAACCCTTACTAGTACCTTGTAAGTGGCCAACACTATAGTAGAGAATTGAACTGCTTATTTTTGTCATGGTTTAGGAGAAAACATTTTCACAGAGATGTTGAATACTGGTGCAACTCACTTTTTAGTTATGCCAGATGCAGAGCATTATTCTGAAGGTGGGGGATTAGTAGCAGGTGACAAATAAATACCTAACGGTAGGGGGAAAAAAAAATAAAAAAGATAAGAACATTAGGCCAGGACTAGTAAATAAACAATACCTGCCTTTTTATTCAACATGTTAATTATTAAATTATATTATCAGGGAGATAGGTAGAAGCAATGTGGTAACAAACATGAACAGGAAACCTGAACTGAATCTGTACTGGACAGATGAGCAGACAAAAAGCTTTTGATAGCAAAAATAAAAAGATGTCTAACTTGAGTATATAACATGTTAGTGCATCAATACCTAGTGTTCACTGAATCATCATCATCCTAAATGTCACAATAACATTTTTCATCTACTCTTTTTTACTGCTTCAGCTGCTGTCATGTATGTCATAATCATAGTGTGAGAGATACCCAAGTGTAGTGTTCAACAGAAAATAAGTATGTCAAAATGTGTAGGGGGATTTCTGACCTTTTATATCAGTTTGCATCTTTGTAGAAATGACACATCAAAAAATTACAGGGAAAATAAATAATGTTTGGAAAGAAGTGTAATGCATTTAATATTAATGACTGAAATGGATGGAAGTAGTAGCTCGATGTTAGATTCCTGTGAGGCTCTTATTGCTTTGCTGAAAATGTGATCCCTCAGTCTCCTGCTGCTTTAGTATTTTAAAATGGAGAATGATGTTCATATTTTTTTTTTCCGTTCACTATAAATTTGACATTCTCTTTACACTGGGGTTTGTCTCCAATGTAATATCTATAATAAGATGGAATCATATTGTACTGATTGACTGGATAAACACAGATGACAATGAAACACATATGGCTGTTGTAAAATTAGTATATTACATTAAAATTACTATACCATGAGTAAATTTGACCCACTGCATTCAATAACAAAAATAAATTATGATGGAAGTTTCTGTTGTTCATTCAGACAGAACAGCATATTCATGTTTTTCTTATTGAACACATTGTTAAATTTAAATTGTAAAATATAAACAATCTATAGAATGGAGGTACCTGGCACAACGTGTTATCAGCTTTACAGTAGAGCATGTAGAAATAGATATTTTGCTAGTGCTTACAACTAACATCATACACTTATATTGAGACATTCACCACAAGAGTTCACAGTTGCAACGAGGTCGAAGTTTTTCTCTCAGGCTCTGACTCCATGCTGCAAAGCTGTGAGAACTTTATATGGTTGTCTTTCTGAACTCAAAGGGAACTTGGGAATCAGGTACATTTCCAGTTTTTATTTCAGCATACCTCAAATGAATTCTTTTGAGATTTTGCTTCCAAGTTCCTTAAATATGCATTTACAGCATACTATGATTTAGAGGAGACACAAAGTATGAAGTAAAGCTGCTTATGACAACAGTGTAAGCCAGCCTGCAAACATAAAAGGTATTGGAATTTATAACTTTTCAATCCTTTCCCCATTTATTTAATCATTTATTTGTGTACATACCCTTTTTTTAACCTAAGATGAAAAAATACATGTACACACTACAATCCCTGAATCTTATTTGAAGCTTTATAAAGCTTATTATTAATAGGACTTGTAGCCAAGCATCTGTTGCTTGCTGTTAAAGAAAAGAATGCTTAAATTATACCTGTTCAAAGGAGAAGATAAATGTATAAATCCTTCTTTTTACTCCTGTGCAGATATTGGTATAGATTTTCTGAAGATACGTCTCATCACTATTAATTATTCTTACTGCATAAAATATTTAATAATTGCCTTTATGCCATTTAGAAAGACAACTTCTTTTCGTTGAAACTTTGCCATTGAACCAAGTTTCAGTTTTCAAACTGTTTACACTGAAACCATCATTCTCTTGATGGACAGTCTTGTAACAAAACATACAGACTTTATGCTACAGATGTGATGTATCTGGCCATCAGGATTGTGCTTGTGTGTACAGCCAGTGCACTGAGATATTAATTCTCTGGATGACTTAAGAGTTCTCCATTTTGCATAGAAAAGCCAATAAACTGGTCTGAAACAAAGAATTCACCTGTAATGTGAGATTCATGTAGTCTTGTAGACTCGTCAGACAGCTTCTGCTCCAGCTGGGACAACAAGCACTATTTTTGTGTTTGATGTGTTGATTAACCCCCTGAGTGGAGAATGTAGACAAAACCTGAGACAGGCCTTTCCTGCTGTAAAACTGGTGAAAATTCTGCATAAATAAGAATATTGTAAATAGTAGAATGTTCTTGCAGATGCAAAAGGCCCTTACATAAGACAGATGAGATATTTTAGAGATGTTTTGTTCATGTTTTAATACAATTAATAGAAATGGATCAAGTGTGTGCTGAGTTGGTCATGGAACCATGACCCAGACGTATACAAAAACTGAGCAGATCAATGGCTTGAGGAATACTATTTTGATCCAGTTGGATGTCATAGAAAGGACTCCTGCAACAAAGACTGATTGTAACCAACCATCTGTTACAGAAGTTCAAGTTGCTAAGTAAGCACTAGCCTATTCAAAATACCCCCTTAAATTAGTTTTTTGTTTGATTGGTTTTCTTTTTTTAATAGACATCCTGACCATGACTGCAACAGTGTTATATACATGTAGAAAATGCAGAAAAAAACAGTGATGTAATACAGACACAAACAGCATAGACATGGAAATTCTTGCACAACTTTTTCTTTCACCAGCACATTTTCCATTTCACTTCACACCTATGAAAAAAGGAGAAATGAGTATTAAAGTAAATGGCAGTGAACAGCAGGTGAAAAAAGTGTGAAATTAGGTTTTAACTGTACCATATATACATATATATATATAAATACACTTTGACATACTATTAAAGAGCTGCACTTCTCTTATTCCTTGCTTTAATGGGGGCAAAATTAGTGATCATTTGTGCATTGGAATTATCAGATTTAACGATTTTTAGTTAGTTAGCTAGTGCTATCCCAGGTCTTTGTGACAATTCCTTTAGAAAGATAAAAAAGCTGAAAAATTCAGCCGATTTTTTCAAGATGTCATCTTCAGACTTTGATGTGAAACTGAAAAATCACACCACAGTCTTATGCAGAAAGGATATCTTTTTTCAACAAATACACTGATAAAATCACCATGTCACAAAATATTCTACTGGTGAATCCATTCCATCTACTTCTTATTCTTTCTGGTTTTCCTTTGTAAAACCCTGATGCTATATAATAAATGAATGACAAATATTATTTGAAACTCAGTATTTTTTTATTTAAGAGTGTATGTTAGATTGTAGTGTCTTCCAATGAGAAAATCTCAGTAAAAGTAATTGGTCTGGATGGATACATCAAATTCATAACATGGCCTTATCTGTCATAGGCTGCAGTTTTAGATATGCAGTCCAAGAGCTGTAACATTTCTCTTTTCCTACAGGAAATTTTCAGTATGAAGAACAGTATAAAACAAAGCTTGGAGTATTTTGTTCTTGAAGGACAGCTGGAATTTTTTGATCTTGGTACAGTATATCCTAAAGAAAAAGCTTGCAGCTGTCAGTTCATTTAACCTAAAATTTCTGTGTTGAATTTGAAAAGCAATTTTCATTTTGTGAGTGCAGCAGTAGGCAAAAAGAACCCAAAACTTCTGGTTTGCAATGGTTATATCTTTATACCAGAAGAAGAGAAATTCAAACAATACTACTCATTTAAAAAATTGAATGTGGGGACTAAGGGGTGTTCCAGGTAAATAACCTGATTATAAGAGGATCAATTGGGATGCCATATCAATGGGATATCCTGATCAAGTAATGAGAATGCTTCAGAGATGAAATATACTCAAACATACACACAGATGACAAATAGAAAATTTCTGTCCCATTTGGACTTAAGTTAATCACACTAGAACTACTCATTCTCTATTTTATTTTCTAAATACCTAAGAAAAACATGATGTGGAAGTCAAAGGAGCTTATGATTATCATAGATATACAATTTGTCATCCAGCTACTTTTGTCACATAGCATCCTTGTGACATCTTGGTATACAACAGTTTGGTGTCTTCCTGTATTAATCCATCAACAAAGCATCTTTTATTTTTTATTCTTTCTGTGTGTCTTTTACTTCAATGAACTGATTTATTTCACTGAGTATATGCAAGCATTTGGTAAAGTGTGTGAGCTCCATAGTTTCTTGCCATCTTCTGTCATTCAAGCCAGTTAGTTTCTTTTTTAAAATTCGTTTTTATTAAACACTTAATGAATGTTAGTGTTAGCGCATTTTTTCTTTCAAAAATCTTCCCTGTCTACAGTGTCTTTGATTAGATTTCTATTTTGTAAACTATACAGGCAAATCGTTCTTTGCAATTCAGACTTGCAGAACCTGAATCATTTTGTTTGCCCTCTGCTGTACCTTTTCAATCTCAACAATAGACGTGTATTGAGAAGAATAAAATTGCATGTGATAAAAAAAAATCAATTCAATTTTTAAACCATTATCTGGAGACCAACATAAAGTGCATTATTAGCAGTGAATTTTTTCTTTGAAGAAAAAGCTGTGAGATGAATTCAAGTCTCTCTGATGGCAATAAAAGTACATGGAGTATAATTGGCTGAGGTGTTATACAGCATGAGGCTTTTCAAGCTAAATTTTGTCTCACAGCCAAGAGTGTCTGACATGTTATCATGAACATTCATATACGTAAGATTTACAGTCCATGCAAGCAAGAGATTGTAGGTGAATCCAAGAGAATCTGTGTAAAGAATTAATGAATTAATTCATTAGTTATTCATTGTAGGCATCAGTAGGAGCTCTGTGTCTATAAATAATAGGCTTTAAAGATGCACATAAAATCAAGGAACAGAACAACTTAAATCAGGTAAGTTTACATTCTAAGACTGTTCTGTAGTTTCAGTTATATAGTTGAACTTTAAGTTCATGCTTAATATCAGCCACTTGGCTGTATGAATCAACATTCAGAATTGCAGAAAATTATACCAACCTAAAAGATAATAAAAAGGCATAATAGAAGGAAAAGATAATGAGATTGTCCCAGCACTATTCTTATTTTATTTTCATCCCTTCCTAAATATTGTAGTCTTGTTGTTTCACTAAAATAGCAGAATTTATGCTGATGATTAATTAATTCATTGAGAAAACAATATGAAGATTAGGTCACTTCATCTCTGCACTGCTTTACTAGCTGAACAAAAAAATGGCTACACTCCAACATGCAGTGATGTAATTAATTTATATCTTAAAATGAAATCTTCAGTACGACCCCCACTCTTTTACTTTTATCTTTGTTTTATTTGAGACAACAGTGCCATTAGGTGGCACTCTGGGTAAAGTTGAAAAATTATTTGTAAGGCTGTTGCAACTCAAATCTTTAATCAAAGAATACTAAAAGAAAAATTGCAAAGGTGTCATCAAATGAAAATATATTTATATTCATTATACTTCCAACAATCTACAATATATAGCAAATAGTTCTTGAGATATTACATTTCAGAGCAACATTTTGCACCACATTTATTTATTTGTTATTCAGATGAGAGTTAGTGAAAGCTCCCCATATATAGATGCACTCATTTCTTTTTTAATCTTTTTATCGGATTATGAGAGGAGGTACGAGGTGCAAAACAAAATATCTAATGATGTAACACAAGTAATTCACAACATGAACTTTGATGGTGCTGTTCACTGTTTGAAAAAGCAAATTACCTCTTAGGCATGTGTGACCAACTCTTATATATTTCATATATATTTTATCTGAAAACCTAAACCAGTTTCTACTACTATCAGTCTTGGCTTTCCTTTGCTTTGTTTCTGTAAGCATTAGAGTGCAAGAAAAACATGTTTTTGAAAGGGTGTTCCAAGATGGTTTTATTTTTCTTGACAGAGGAATTCTTCATGTGCAAAAAAACTAAGAAAAAATTCTGAAAGTCAAAGCAAGCAATTATTTAAGGAAAAAATTCTACTCCTAGAACTTCTGAACCAGTCTATCTTTTCATCTGTATCTACCACTACAGTTAACCTACATCCTGGCAAACACATACCAAACAGAATGTTTGAGTAATGGCACGCAAATCTTTGAAAAAATTCTCCTTTGACTCCAAAATTACCCTCACCTAAAGATAAGGAACCATGAAGCCAGTCAAAAATTGATCCTTTGCAAATGTACACTGCTGCATAGCTGGGTGAAAGCCCTAATAATTAAATTAGTACCTGCCTTTTTTTGTATGCAAATTATATTGCCACAGTAAGAAAATCTTACACTTCAAAGGTTTAATTCTACTTTCAAGCTGTACTTAATAACTTGTTTTCACCCAGTATTCCAAAATGTTCCAACAGCTGTAGATTTAATCTCTAGACACCTCTATTCCACCTAAAGCATCAAACATATTGCAAGCAAATGCTGTGAATTCTAAATTAGGCTTTTCATCATGAACACTAGCTAATACACTGTGAAGAAGAGCAAATGAAAGTTAAAGGGTTGGAAATGTCCTCCAGTATTCATCTGAGGAGTGAAATATCTCAGTATTCTGATGCTTCAACCATGTGAAGCTAAGTTACTAGAAAACCTTATTTTAGAGGCTCTCCAAATTTTTAGGTTCAACTTCTCAAATAATTTATGTCCTGTGCACCTTTGTGTGAGTTCCTTATAAAATCTTTGGTAACTGATCATGGGAGAGTGACGCTATCTCTTAAACGTAAGATGAGGAATAGTTTATTTTGAATATAGTGTTAGTATCCAATCACAACATGCCATATGACACTATTAGTTAACAGTACCAGAAGATTAATCAAGGTCAGAACTGGTCCTTGCATTTTATACCTTATTTCTATTTCCACTGTAGGTTAACATTTATTTCTTTGCCTTCCTGGCCACTGATACGTTGCCATAAGAATTCCTCATTTTCCAGCAATGATGATCTCATTTGATCAACCACAGGTCTGAAGCTGTCTTTCCTTCTGTATGCTGTCTTCAAAAATTATGCTTCACTCAGTTACCTATAATGGAGATTTTTACAACCATTAGACTACTGTAGGTGAGAGACAAGTGTTTGGTCATTCACAGATGATCCAGCTGAGCTCTGATAGTGCTCCTATTCACTTTCTAAGTCTATGTTAAGAATTTTAGGTAGTAAAACAATTAGGCTATAAAAAGGAAAAATAATTTCAATAAAAATATTTTAAAACTGGAGAATTTTATTCTCCTCATAAGATTCTCCATAGTCTAGTGAAATATATCTTCTCAGTGATTTATTCTTCCTTTTTGTCTTTGCAATAAAACTTTTAATGTTTCCTGTGCATATCTCTTCTTATCTTGCCCTCAACTATTATCAGCACTGAAATATTTGCTTAGTAGTTTTTCTTCAGTTATTTTTTTATTTTTTAGTGTTTATTCACTAGTCAATTATATTAAAACAATGTAGTCAGTTCAGTTGACATTGCAGCAACTGTATCCATAAATATCCTTTGATTTAAGTTTTCTTATGAAATTTCAATTTCCTTTACAATGGGAAGTGTAGTCTCAAAAAATATAGTTGTTTTATTTATGTTTCAGATTTTCATCAATGTGTGTATGAACTAATTGAACTCTTATAATGTAAATCTCTTTCTGTGTTTTTTGGATGCAAAATTCACCTCTGTGAAATATCAGTATTTTCAAAGATAAAAAAATAGCAGCACAGCAGATTTTTTTTGTTTATTTTTTCAGTTTATTTTCAAAACCACCTTTTGTGGTGCAGGTGAATTGTGAATACAAAGTTAAAGAAAATGGAGAAAAAGAAGCTTTTTTTTCTGTATACGAGGATCCACAATGCTGTTCTACCTAGTTTGGGATAGAAAATTTGCAGTTATTTTCTATTGCAGTTCACCTAGATGGGATAACACAGAAATCTAGAACACTGTGAGCCAAGTGTCTGCTACTGAAGATCCCAGAAGGGGAACAGTAGAAAGCTACACTATGGATTTCCATGAAAGTATAACAACAAAAAGCAATGCTGGTTTTCATGGAGCATGCTGACTATGGCAAAAATATGTTCCACTCAGTATCAATCAAAAGCCTCCTTAAAATTCCCTGAAGGTTTTTTAACCTGGTGCCTACTTTTATTATGTAGCAGATACAACTGCAGATCCATCTGTCTTTATAGGCCAAATAATACTGTGCTGCTTTTGTGCTTGCACCTTTCCCTTCTCCTTGTCCTTGCACTGATCATAGGCCAATAGGGCCACGCAAGAAGAACTTGAAGAATCTTCCAGCATCCTTAGTCTATCTTCATCACCTCCAGCAAAACACAGGGAACATCAGCAACGATATTAGGAATATTTTCCTACAATATCATAAATATACATTGGTACAAATGTCAATTGGATACTCTTAAAATTTTGCATAAATGAAAGTGCAAAGATGTAAGCTAATGCTGGACTCAGAAGAGTTTAAAATTGTTCAAGAACCACCTGGGTAACCTGTCTTTGTGTTCATGGTGTACAGCTGGATTTATAAAAAATATAAAATAGTTTATGATCCACAGAACACTACTTTGCAGTATTTATGTTTCTAACTACTTTCTGATTCTTGAAAAAACAATCTGCTTTTCTTTTCCACCCTTTAATTCAAACTTCATGACTTAGGGGAAATCATTAATATGCTAAACAATCCCTCTGGTATCAAAAAAAAGGCAACATTTTATTCTATCGAATCATATGGAGTGAGTTGCAAACTGACAATATGCCTAGGGATGTCACAAATATTTACACCTGTGCTGCACAAGAAATCAAATACTGTAGCTTTGTGACTGTGTATTTTTAAAACTAGCTAATATAGCAATGAGGTAAAAACACTTTCTAAAGTAAATATATTTTATTTTCTTTCTCATAACTCCAGTGAAACCGTAAGACAGGTGTGCAGATTTGATGGACACCTACTGCATAAAAATTCCTTCATTGGCAGGTGACATTATTATTATCAATCATTATTTTTATTATTAAATATTGTTTATTGTTACATAATCATATGTATTGTTATATAATAAGCAGTATGTCTGTAGTACCTGTGAATGGACTTCCTCAAAAGCAAGAATCTTATTCCACACCATAAGTCAAGGTTTTGAAGGCATTTTCATTCTGCACCAGGAAAACCAAAAAAGACCTCAAAAAACAAAAGTAACCCACCCGAGATGAAAATCAACCAAATAAAAAGCCCTTTACAAACTAAAACATGTGAAATGCAAAGAGGCCAAAACAACAAGAAGCCTGAGGAATTAACATACCCTCAGTGAACAACTGGGCTACTCCTGGTGTTGCTTACCATATGAACCAGCTTCCCATCTAATTCCTGCAATACATCTTGTCCCTTTCTTTATCCTGTATTGCCACAGAAAGGAAAATTTGTGGCAACAGCAATGAGTTTTATTAATAGCATGAATTAATAAAACATGAGTTTTATTCATAGCATTACTGGGAAAGAGTGCAGATGCAGCTTTCTATTGCTGGTAAGTCTCCTCAAAATAGTTTCAGTATATTGATTATCCAGACAGCCGAGAAGAATATTGATTATGTTTGGCTGGTCAACAAAGACTTACTTGTAGCCTGGTTGAATGACCAGAAGGAATACACAGGTTGATGGACTCAGCAGCTTTGAGGTCTAAGCTTTTATATAGGCTGATCAGCACATGGAGTCTTATAGCCATCAGTGGATTTCCTTACGCATGGGATACAGTTTTCAAGTTATGTATCCCAGAGACTGTTTCTAAATCTAATATGTGGAATGATGGAGACAGATGTTAAGGGACTGGGCTGAAGGAACAGAGGGAAAAGAAAACAAAACACTTAGGATACATCTATATTAGAATTTAGTCTCACCCTTGAGAAAAAGTTCTGCTGAGCAAAACAGTGCTGAAGATCCAGTATTCAACATCTAGCTTTCAGGGGCATTCTTCAGATTAACTGTTTTCTATTTCCAAGAGATGGATGTTTGTTAAAGCCAAGAATGGATTACGTGTGCTTTTCGGGTGCATTATCTGGTTTAGTTTTATCTAAAAGGAATCTAGTTTGTGAGCTCAAAGCCTGCTCTGTGATGCAATCTGAAATTCAATGACTGGGAACAATAAATAGATTTGTGTTGTACTCAAAAAATTGTATACACCCCCTTAGGCACTAGGAATTGCTTATTTTCTCTTTTGTCCTACAGTGCTTGTAGACTGTATATGCACAGTGCATAGAATGTTAATGAGCATTTAGGATGTTAGTAGTGACTAATAGAAATATCTTATTTTAAGGTAAATCCATTAAGAATTAGCTGACTCAGAGGGTGAAAATAAATGACTAAGAACCCTGTAGGTGAAAAACTCTAGTTCTTGCTTCAAAGATCCAGGCTCTGAAAAAGAGTAATTGAAATGTTTCTTTGGCATCATCATAGTTTGTTTCATCAGAGTGCACGGAGTAATGTAAAGGATGTGCAGATATTCTCTAAACTTGTTGTATTTTTTCAATATGGGCATTCCCTCCCACATACTAGGTTTTCCTAACTAGGTCTGGAATTCACCATATGTGGTCAGTTTATTGAAATTATCCAAAATTATCAACCCTGACTTCCTTGAAATACTGCAATAATACAAAATTAAGAAGGTGAGTATGGTGAGAATTGGCAGAAACATAATTTTATTTAATCTTCTTACAGAAAAAAAATATGTCATCATGTTTGAAATTTTCATTGAATCACCCCTGTCATACCACAAGCCAGCTCAATGGCTTGGGACTGTAATGCCTTGCAATATTTTGCAAGAGGTATGACAGAAAGCTCCAAGAGATTCTACAATGTCACAAGCACAGAACTCAAACACCAGAGATTTCAAATACGAGTAGTTAGTGCTTCATGACTTGCAGTAAAAAAGATTTTCCACTGATTGACATGAGAGTATGCAGGTTCAGAAATTTTAACTAGCCAATATTGAAAGTTGTTTAAAGATTGTTAACAAAGAGACTTAAAAATGTGATCTGATCCTGTTTAATGTTCAAAAAATCTTTTCACTTTGATAAAATGATCACCACTAAGACAGAGCATATGCCTACAAGCATTTTACTGTTTAAAAAGTGAATATTATCTCCATGCTAACGGTGCAGGAATATGTACAGCAATGAGAAATGATTCCTTTATGTGCAAAATTATGAGGTAGACCATAAAAAAAATCATTCTTACTCTGCTTACTGCACTGTGTCTTATGAAATTACCACGTCAAAGTGAGTTCTATAAAATTAAAAGTCACCAAAACACCACCCAAGATTTGCGACCTAACAAGCAATGTATCAGCATTATATTACAGCATATGTTCTTTGTGCAATTAAATAACAATTAGAAAAGGACACAATTGAAATCTGTTATTTTCTAAATTCTCTTTTTGAATCAAAATGGTCTTGAAATTTCAATTGATATATAAGTTTTTAAAATATTAAGATAAACCATTCAATCAGTCCATTTCATCCAATGCAAAGGAATGTTCTCCTCTTGCAAAAATAGAAAATTAACCACATGACAAAATATTCTGAAGAATGTATGTGGAAGGGAAGGTAAATAGTCTAAAAGAATGGGGGGAAAGCAAATTAATCCACAATACTGAGTTTCTTACCTCAAAATATATATACTATTTATTCAAAATTTTAATTTAAAAAATAGTTTGCTTCTGAGATGTATACAAAAAAAACATGACACTGACAACTGCTTGCAGCAACTTGCAGTACAAAATTTGGCATCCAAAGAGTAAGATAATGACTTTTTTCTAACCACAGTGTTCTTCTAACCATCTGAATGTATGCCAGAGATTTACCAAGAAATGCATATCCAATTAATAAGAACATTTTCAGAAGAGTTATTCAGGCAGGAAACAGACTACAGAGGATCAATAAGAAATATGGAAAATAGAGTATAAGATGTTGAGGTTGCAGATAATTGTATGTGAAGATCTTTGTTAGCCATTGCCTTACATTCCATCACTCTAACTTGGTTAGACAGATTTGAGTTTCTAAATTGGCCTCAGTTTCAGTCTCCAGAACCACCTCTGCACACTCTCTAGTAATTTTCCTCATCTGAAATTATCATTAAGAATTTTAACTTAAATTTAATGTGATAAGTATATGCAATACTATGCACTAATACCTGTTAACAGGTTAGCTCCATGTAAGGAATAATAATGGATTTATTAGACCAACAAAATCAAATATTGCTTTTTTTTTTTTTTTTTTTTTCTATCTATCTATCTATCTATCTATTTACTTTAACCTAATTTAATTGATTTATTTTTAACCCTAGAACTTCTATAGTACACATAAAAGTCAAAACAATTTTTGAGAATGAGGTGAAAGCTGGGAAAGGAGAAGCCCAGAATATGGAGACGTGAGCTCATTTGCTAAGCTCTTATTGTTAGATTTAACCTACAAAAGGTCATGATTCAGCTCCCATATAAAACTTTCAAAAATCCCCATGAGCTCATGAAGTAAAAACTATGGCCAGCAATCTCATCATTATCAAAAGTCTATATTATCTGCTTCTCATTCACATTTGTTAGGTAGCAACATCTAAGAATGATCTAGTATGTCTGGTTCTAGCTAATAAAGGAAAATTCACAGAGGAGGAAGAGTAAAGTTTAATTAAAATTACTTATATTGATTTGTTTACTATTTTATATTGTTAATAATTGCAAAGGTTGCTGTCATGAGTGAAGTGAATTTGAGTCAACTGCTGCTAATCTTGTACAAACACAAAATTGCTAATTGTAAAGCTAATTAGGATGATGGAGCGATGAGAAACACATTGAGCAGGATGACATAAAATATGAAACACCTATTATAAAACAGCTGGTACCCTCTGAAACTAGAAGTACTACAGATTGATTTCCTGTGTTAAAACGGGGATAGTAATGTTATCCCTGGGATGGATAGCCATTGTTTTAAATTCATAACTCTCAGGAACAACAGAATAAACTTTAATCACTCAGAACAGTACAGAATAATAGTGCACAGGTCAGCTCTATCAGTGTTTAATTAAATAAAAATGTTAAATAAACATGAAGTGTTGATAAACACCAAGTATGAGAATTCATCAAGCAAGAACTCTGTTTCTGCTCCAGTCACTGAATTTTTGCCAAGATACTGATTTGTATTTGAACTATAGGAAGGTCAGATGAACAAGGATTTGCATCTTGTTCTATTCAGATGTTTGTGAAACTTCTCACTGGGTTACAGTGGAAGTCTGTGCCAAAGCAGGACCTAGCTGCAATTTTCTTACATGGTGTAGTTATTACTGCACCAGACTTTTTCCCACAGCATTCCACTTAACTGTCTAAAGAACCCATAGTACTCTATATCAGAGAAAGAGTAGAAATGGTGATAAGGTTCTTTCTAAATATTTTACAGAGTAAAAAAGGCTGTTAGATATTACAAATATTACAGTGTAAATACGGATTTTATTAGAGTTTGATTTTAAGAATTTTATTTTATAAGCTTTGAACTCTGACATAATTAAGAAGTTAAAAAATAGAACTGTAATTGTAGACATATTAGACACTAACTTTTAGTTATATCTGAACTAAAGAGATAATATTACTATTGTCATAGCTTTACTGAATTTTCCTGTAGAAGTTCTTTGCACTGTCCTTGCACTGTTCCTTGCATCTGGCAAAAATAATGAAGAATATAATAATAATAATAATAATAAATAGCTTAAAATCTTTTACTCTCACAAAGCCACAAGTACTCTCCAGTTTCATATTTCACAGAACAATGGAACAAATCCTGAGTATTATCTTTGAATGATAAAATCAACATGGAACTATTTACCAGAATTAATTGTACTATCATATGAAAAAAATCTGAAGGATAGACATCTGGACAGAAATGATAAAATGCAATTAAAACACTTGGCAAAAGTTACATAGGATTTTTATACCTAAGAACATTACATATGAAAATGTGCACAGTTTTCACATCAGCATAAGCTGATAGTGACTCAGTAACTACTGGTAGTAACACAATTAATGTCATTAAGAAATATGTAACAGAAAGCATAACCTAAACCAGAATCAAACCTGAAATTCAGCGTCTCTTTTAGTTTTATACAATTCAGTAATACTTTACCCCAGAGTAAGAGTTTCTCTGCACTGAATAGGGTATAGTAATTACGAGATAGCTTCAGCTCTTCTCATAAAAGCATCCCAGTTTTACATAGAATCATTCACAGGGACCATGCAGTATTTTAATATCTCATGTTTTCTAATAGTATCTGTTAGTCTATCAAAACTTTGGTTGATGGAGTCAGAGGTTACATATCCAAGTACCTTCTCAATATCTCCAATTTCATTCCCTATGATTTTATCATTAGGGTTCAAATAGTGTATTTCCAAATCACCATGTGAACAGTTCTGTACAATAATATCCATGAAATATATTTTATAAAAACTTGTAATAACTTATGCCCCATCCCTTTTTATCCAGATTTATTTGAGAAGGACTGAAAGTCGGATTCAGAGGTCAAGGTTCTCCAATTTGCTTGTCATAGTTTTTATCCTAGTATGAAGAAGATAACTCCTCAAGATCTGACCAAGTAGATCAGAATCCCTGAGAACTGTCTCCCTCACCCAGTTTCCATTTGCAAACATGAAGGAAACCTTCAGGGATGACAGATGTTTTCATAGAATCATAGAATTAGCCGGGTTGGAAGGGACCTCAGAGATCATCAAGTTTTCCTACATCTATTCTACTCTCATACTACAAAGCATTTTTAGAACACCTATGGTAAAAGTGATCAGACCTGCAAGATATCTTCAGGAGCCTAAATAGATTCTTAAGGAGCTAGAAAGCCATATAGACAGATTTTGCTTGTAATAGTTAACTTAGCACTTGTGAAAGTATTAATCTTCTTAATTTAGCTACATCAAATAAATAAATAAATAAATAATTTTAATGTATCATCAAAACCAAAAACATGTATTCAAGAAAACAAATATTCAAACTTACTGATAAAAGACCGTGACAATCCATACTTATGTACCATATCATCATATTTCGTGAAATTATATGTATAATACTGATATAGTTACAACTAGAGCTTTTGATCAAACTTTTTTTCAAATTATCTTATGTTCTGTCCTTGATGCAGGCTCCAGAGAACCAAAGTCTAATGAAAATTGATTGAACTTTAATCAAGTTAATTGCATAGGGTTTTCAAATGCTAGTCTTGATACAAAGACTCGATCTGTTATCTGCAATAGTGTCTAGCCCAGTAAATATTTGTTCAAAGTAATTCCAAATAAAAAATAAAATATAATAAAATAAAATCTAAAAAAGGAAAACTGTAGTTTTCTGAAAAAAAAATATATATTAAATGCAGGTTTTTCTTTCCCTGGAAGCAGTCTCGAAATAAAGTTAAATCTAAACCACTCATTTCATAGGAGACAAATCCACTATACTCTGTTCAGTGACATCATAAGAACAGTCAAGAATATCATTGAGACATGTGAATTTATGCCTGATTTGATAATGTTCCTTTCTCTCTCTCTATAGAAAGCACTAAATTATCAGTGTGGTGCTAAAAGGTCAGTTGGGTCATCTGAACAGTCTCTTTGCTACCTAGTAAATTATTTCATAAATGAGTGAATTTCATCAATCATTTATTTAGCTGACTGCTATTTAACTGATATCTAGTCAAGTAATAAGCTATAGGATTGTGTTGCGACAACTGAAGATATGTGCAAACTGGCAATGAGTACCTTCAGGTGGAAAACAGAGAACAGATTTCTAATGAATGACATTTTTAATTCAGTGACATTCTGAAACAGCCTTTCAACAAAATAGGACCAATAAACACCTGAGTACTTTTAAGATAAAGTTTGACTGGTCTATGTAGAGCAATACTAGGGTACCATCCAAAGTCATCCTTGTTCTAGATTTTTCATTATTTTATTTAATATATTCTTAAAAATCAAAGAAGTCACCATATTCCCAGCAGCTATTGAATAAAATTTAACTGTACTCCCTTAGAGGATGTTATCAAAGCAAAAAAATTTATTCTTTATATGGGAACTTCTACAAGCCTATATTCTTCCCAAAACTACAAAGAGGTAGGCTACCGAGTAATATAAAAGGTTACTCATGGTAATATAGTAGTCAGAAAGGTTATAAATTTTCAAGTGGGTTTCTCAAATATTTTATTACAATTACTTTAAAAAATGGCCTTGCATTGGTACTTAATTTTTGTAATAACAAACTGCTAGTAACCAATAGAACTATAGTACTATACTGTGACTTTCAAGTTAAAGCTTAGTTGTGGTTGCCAAATTAAGTTTCCTTTTGAAGGTCTCTTCTAGAGGATGGTTACTTATTTCATGTATGCAACATTCTTCAACGCCGGTTATACTTGATTGCAGGGAGAGACCTCGTGTGATGTAGTGCTTTAGGCAAGGAGGACTTTTCTGTGGTCTTCAGCTACAAAAGAGCTCAGTAATTGAATAGGGCAACAATTATACTGGAGATGTCTAGTTGCCCTACAACTTCTGAGGATGCATTTAGTGTAAACAATTACAGCAATTGCAGATTACAATTTTTACTTTGTTTTTCACAGGTAGTACAATATTGCTTTTTTGAGAAGTAATTTTCAGAATACTGAGTAAGAAATATTCCCCAAGAAGTTTTTCTCATCAAACTAATAGAAAGCTGAAAGAAATCCATATCCCTGTCAACACCCAAGATTTTTTTTTTTACAGCCTGACATGAGTATACAATCCTTACAACATTTTGTTCTGTGAATGAAACGTGGGAAGTTACTTGGCTTATAATGCAGATTTGATGCTTGCAATATGCATTCTTTTGTTACGTGGCAATGGCAATATCATTAATGTAAAAAAAAAATAATGTGAATACTGAATTAAAGTAAGACACAATATAGTATCTTACATTTTTTCTCTCATGTCCATTGTTCAGAAGGCTTTCTTTCATTGTCTTTGCACATTATTATATTTTATCATTTTAGAAGCTTTTAAAAGATACAGTAGTCATTATATGTTGGTATATTTGGTAAGGCAGTTCACAAAAAATGCTGTTTTGTACAGAAGTGGCAATTACAGTGTGTAAGGAATGGGCCATAATCTATTTCAGGTAACTTTTTGCTATGCAACCAGTCCAAAGTAGAAATTATCATCTACTCACATGAAAAATTTTTCTGATGCATCTGTGTCAAGCAAGACTAGAAAGAATCATTTGAATCTATGCACACATTCCACCCCCTCATGTTGATGTTCAATTCTTCTGCATCATAGAAAGCTCTCTTGACAGATCATACCTCCCAGGAAAAAATCCACACAGTTGCAAGCTCAGGTGGAATGTTCGAAGTCGCTCTGCTGATCTCTGGGCCCTCTCACAAGTAAAGCTGGGCAATGAGAAAAGAGCCTTTTTGCAACATGTATATTACGTTTTTGATCCTGCATTGAAATTTGAGGGACACCTTGAAAGGACTGTGTGAATTAGCAGACGATTTTTGTAGTCTGTTATCCTTTTCTGATATTTACTATTTTGGTATAATGTAAGACTTGCAGTACATCAACATTTGTACACTAGGCGAGTGCATCTATTGTCAAGTTCTCTTGGTTTCTTTAACAAGTTCAAGAGCTCTGTGGAAGGAAGGGATTTCTAGTCAACTTCTTCAACGTGGTATTCTATGGGAAGAAAGGCTAGAAAATAGATTTTCCATGTTTACAATATTTGCTTTTTTTTTTTTTCTGTGATGTTGTTGACATTGATGATGACTCAGGTTACAAAGTACAGTTGAGAAATATTTCAAATTAGATTTATTTGCATGAACTGGATAAAACTATCTCAAACGACAAATCAACAAATGCTGTAGATGCCACTTTCTTTTGCCACTGCTGAAGGCTGCCAAATGGAGGTCCCACATACCCATGTCTGAGATTTCTGTTACCTTTGCTAACTGTGTAATCAGCAAACAATGATCCTTTGTGCTGAACATGACTTTGCCCTTCTGAAGTCTTAAATATGCATCTAGGTGAACTTGAAAACACCTTTTCACTAACAACATAATGGTGGTTTGCTGCCTGTCTATATTAGCAGGTTACTCCCCTCAGATTTGCCACAAGTGTTTAGTCCTGTTTCCCTGCTTTCTTATTTTTCCAAGTAGCTAATATCCTCTTGGACAATGTATTCAGTCATGCTTTTGTTGGGCACAAGAATGTGAGAAGGATGTGAGATGAGGAATCATTTACCACTCTGTGGTTCTAGTAGACCTAAAGATAACTCTTCTCCCAAATGCAAATGCCATCTTCTTTTTTTTATTTTTTTTTTTTTTTTTAAATATAACTACTCTCCCCTACTAGTTTCTGCATGTGTACCATCAAGCACACCTGCTTTGCCGTGGTGAAAATTTTAATTAATATTGGAAAAACATGAGTCACTCATTACAGACCATGATTCACATTAGTTCTAAGTATTTGCCTAATTTTAACTGCACATATTTTTTTATTAAATCTCTGCAAAAAAAATAACAAGAAGCAAGAACTCCACAGAAATATTTTGATTAACTAAAGCCAGACATGGGAAGTTCAAATACTGGAGGTTAACAGGGCTTTGACTGTTTGAATTTATTGAAAACGTCTCTCAAGTAGTGCTTTTTCAAATTTAGTCTGGGTAGTGGAAGCGTGTTTGCTATACAGTAGATTTTAGTTTTGTGTTTTCCTGTTCTTAGGAATTCATTTTCTAATTAAGAGTACAACAAAGCTAGACTTGCTAAGTTTGACATGTGCCCTCTTTCTTTATTAAAAGATGTTTTAAAATAGGTGTAATAGAAGTTTAACACAATAAACAGGTCTACAGATGAGAGGAAATTCACAATACTGATGATGAATGCAATTAAAATGAGCCAAGAAAATGCAAGAAAAAAAAAATTATTTTCAGATCTGTTCCTGCTTTTTAATCAAATGTTCATCATATGGCCAGAAATATGTCCTATATCAGACTTCATACCTATTTTACAAAATTTTTCTTTTCTATTGTTAGTCCTGAAAAAAAGCTAGAATTTCTCACCAATTTTATAGACTCACCAACTAGAGACCAGTTTAACTTCTATATTATCAGGGAGAGGAATATAAGCAAGGTAAATCTGTTTCAGACACCAAGTAATTCAATGTTCAAATCACATTTGATATCACATAGTGGGTTGATTTATAAAATACATATTAACTATAACCACATTATTCATGTAACTAGATTCAGGAATAATCACCTCAAAGTATTAAAATCAGAACTCTCAGGAAAAAAAAAAAAAACAAACAAAAAAACCACCTTGAAATATCAGTTATTGTCTTTCAAATTTTTATACAGAGATAATGCATTATTCAAAGTGTAAAAGGGTATAATTTTCCATTGGGCTCAGTCTAAAAGTCTATGATCAAGTAAATGTAACACACAAGTTAAAATGCAAGGACTGTAAAATGACATAAATCAAACACTAAGAAGATTTTAAAGATTCAGATGCCTCATGTGGTGTGAAACAGTTTCAGCTGTTATTGACACACTCAGGAGTAGCTGATTATATTAACTGAATATGTAATGGACAATAGTGGTAGATCATATGCTAGTAAGTAGGAAAGGGTCGAAATAAATCAGACTCTCAAGGCATACTGTTGTGCTTTAAGATAAAATGGTAACTAGAATACATCCATAAAGAAGCATTACGATCAAGAGTTCTTTCTTTTATGTAATGTAAATCTAAAATCATTGCATTTTGGTAACACAGATCTTTATACTTCCATAAGAATGGTAGAAAGTGGGATAGTGGCCAAGAATAATTAGCAGAAAGATGGAATATGAAGTAAATATGCCTCAAAGTGGGAACAGCCAATATTAGGACAGTGAAACGTTAACCGAACAATGACATAAAATTGATTCACTAGATTCAACATTCAGAAGTTAAAATAGACTGTAGGAAATGACAACATGAAAAAGCACATTTTAATAATCATGTGCTTTAAAATACCCAGCACAAGGAAAAAAAATACAAGGTGTTTCAAATATTATATCAAAATAATGTAGATCATACACTAAATGCAAATTATGTGGAAAAAATATTTTAAAATACTACTGCACACAAATGATGTGCAAGGTGAAGTGACTCAGATCATGCGCTCAAAAGTTCTGGTCACATTTATAGGGTATTGAAGTCAATGTTCCAGCATACCCTGCAAAATAGGCGTTGGATCAGATTCATAATCAGCAGAGAACTTTAAGACCGTTTAGATCTGATGTTAATTTTTTTTTCCTCTACTTTTAATAGAATCATAGAATAATTTGGGTTGGAAGGGACCTCTAAAGGTCATCTAGTCCAACCCCCATGCAGGAAGGCAGGGACACCATTAACTAGATCAGGTTGCTCAGACCTTCATCAAGCCTCACTTTGAATATCACCAGGGATGAGGCCTCAACTACCTCCCTGGGCAACTTGTTCCATTTTTCCACTACCCTCATAGTAAAGAATTTTTTCATAACATCCAATCCAAATCTACTGTTCTCTAATTTAAAATAATTTCTCCTCATCCTATCACTACAGGCCCTTGCAAACAGTCCATTTCCAGCCTTCCCCCCTTCATGTACTGGAAGGTCACTATTAGACCCCCACAAAGCCTTATCTTCTACAGGCTGAACAACCCCAGCTTCCTCCGCCTGTTTTCACAGGAGAGGTGTTCCAGTCCCTGATCATTTTTGTAGCCCTTCTCTGGGCCTGCTCTGTCAGGTCCATGTCCTTCCTGTATTGAGGGGTCCAGAGCTGGACGCAGTACTCCAGGTGAAGTCTTACCAGATCAGAGCATAGTGGCAGAATTACCTCTCTTGAATATTCTGAGACTATGTCTCAGATATTTTGATTGAATTTGTGAAATGCCTCTGAAAACTTCACCAGTGAAATATTTTGGGTTAAAACCTTCATAGAGGATCAGATTGGATGATCATGATGACACATTTACATCTCTACAATTATTAAGATGTGATTTTTTTTTCATTCATAGCTCGAATTACTTGGTAACTTTTCTAAGGACTAACTTATATTGTGCTTTTTCTCCAAAAACATATATACAAAAGCATGCAGTGGGAGTTGAAAAGAGGTAATTTTATCAGATAACTTAAAATGTTCTGTAAAGCTATTAAAGTACCATTTTTCAATAACAATATCACCAACTAATTTGCTTGATTACTCCAAAGGGGCATTTGAGTGGGTAGAAGTGGCTTTCTGAAAAATCTTGTTTCAGAAGAGCTCTTCTGTTACTATGTGAATGGTCTATGAAGCTGCCTCTTAGAGTGCTCCCTGGTGCTCCCATCTCTTTAGAAACATCATTGTGTTCTGCTGTCCCAGTGCACTACTCACTTAGAATTTTCTATTGCAATGATTTTGCTCTGTGTTAAGACTTTGTTTATTATTTTTATTGTATTTTATTTTATTTCCTTTATTTTATTTTATCTCTGTCACAAAAAAAACGACTGGTGGTTTCTAGGGAATACATGTAAATTTTAAGTGTGGAAACAGATATGGGAAAGGTGGAAAGCAGATATGTGGAAGCTAAGAGCTGATAGTCTGGTAAGAAGCATAGAAGATGACAGGACAGGCAGAAAGTACTGGAAAGGATTGAGATTTCCAGGGTTCAGAAGTTTTAGGGAGACTGAAGGTCTGAAAGGGTTGGAGGCTTGGTCTTCTGTTATAGCGCCAAGACTGAAGATTTTAAATAGTAGGGCTGGAGTTTTTGCAGACCTGGAATACAAGCAGATCAAAAAAATATGGGGTATGAAGGAGCAAGGTGTCAGCATCATCTCTTGCCCTGCCCTTCCTTAAACATTTCTCACAGCTTTACCTGGGACACATACATCAGTAAATGTTGCCATAATTCTCTTGATACATTCATATATATATCTTCATTCATATATGTAACAAAGGTTAAATAGATTCAACTACTGCAATTTTTTTACAAATCTAACTTCCAGAATGCCCTACGGTATGCTATATATTTCATTGCAGATAGCCAAGAACATAGATGCTTAAAATATGTACTTTACAGTGAACTAAACTTTATATGAAGGTGTAATTGATGGTATAAAGCACGACATATAAATAAACACAATCATGGGACAGGTCTTTGCATGATAAAGTGGAGCTTATCCTTTTCTCATTCTGCAAGAATGAAAAACTAGCCATGAAATATACAAGAAGAACCACAATTTTATATACACATGAAGATGAATACATGCTTCATCCCACAGTTTTTATGCTGTGTAAGAGGTTAGTAATTCATTTGCAGCTGTAGCTAATTTTGTTGGAGTATTTTACAAAGAATGTACCAGAATGACATTAAAACATGTTCACTTACCTATAGATGACTGAAATCTGCTGTATACTGCAGTTGATTCATTGATATACTCATCATATTTGATGATGAGAGGCTGGAGTACCTCTCTGATGAAGACAGACTGAGACAGCTGGGGTTCTCCAGCTTGAAGAAGAGAAGGTTCTGAGAAAACTTTACAGCAGCTTCCTAGTACCTGAAGGGGGCCTACAAGAAAGGTCAACAAGGATATTTTAAAGGTCCGTGTAGCAACAGGACAAGGGATAATGAATTTAACCTGGAAGAGGGTAGACAGGTTAGATATTAGGAAGGTATTCTTTACTATGAGGGTGGTCAGACACTGGCACAGGTTTCCCAGGGAAGTTGTGGATGCCCCATACCTGGAAGTGTTCAATGCCAAACTGAGCAGCCTGGTCTAGTGGGAAGTGTCCCTGCAAGGGGGTGGAACTAGAAGATCTTTAAGGTCCTTTCCAATCCAAACCATTCCATAATGTGATTCTAAGATATTTTTATCTTTTACAGAGGTAGAAATGAAAGATTCAACAAAAATTCTATAAATGCAGAGACATATACTTCCATCTGTATACATACACTCATTCACCCACATAATAAAAGAGTAATAGAATATAAGTCATAATGCTACAAGGTTTTTTGCTTTCCTGAAAAGGCTAACCAACCACACCCCAATTTAAAAAAGAAAATAATTAAAAACTGAATAAATTAATTTCCTGCAAGACCAAATGCTTTGACTTTTTTTTTTTAATTTTTCTTTCCCTCCCCCTCCTCCCCGTAGAATGTAAGAAAAGGAGAAATAAAGGAGAAATCACTTAGGCAAGAAAAGTGTAGTAGAAATCTAGTCATCCAGCACATATTATATACAGAGGTATCCAATTAATTTTATTCTCTTTAGTCACTTTGTGTTACTGATTCAAATAAACTGTCACAGATTTTTAAGTCTAGAGCAAAATCTCAAGAAACCCAGAATGTTACAGGGAGAGTCCAGAGTACAAATTTACAAAGCCCAATGTCCTTGCAGTAACAGAGCATGTCTTAGGTAAAAAGCCCAAGAGGCCTGAAAGAAAGATGCTATGGAAGAGGGGAATAAATTTACCAACTGAAAAATGTCTCATGGTAACTCAGAAGAAAAAACAAAATTTTATCCTCTTATTCAAAATTAGAGCATGGAAGCAATACTCAGATGGGCATAGGAACAATTTCTCAACAGTGTTCATAGTATGCAAGCAGGTTTTTCCACTTCATGTCTTGCCTGCAACTATAGAACATACTCTATGTATGGCTTGGAAAATAATTTAATATCTTTTCATCTCATTTCTCTATTAGGAATTAATTAGGAATAAAAAATTCTTCATTAAAATCCTCCATGTTCCCAAGACAGACAAAAGGAAATCCCAAAAGTTTTTCTTATTTTTGCAATAAAGCCATCTCCCTGAGGACTGCAGTTAATCAGCACAAACACTGAAGTATTGACTCAGAAATGGAACCTATGTGTTGACATAGAATTCTGAAATCTCATTCATATACTTTATAGAGATAATTATACATATGATACAATTTTCTTTACTCTTAATTAGCTTTTGTTAAAAAAAAAGTTTGTGATTCTAGGAAAAACATGAGCAAAAGTATTGTTTTATTAAATTATTTTCGTTATTCACTGAAAATAAATTAATACCTCTTCAACAAAGAGGATTCAGCAATCTGGCTATCTAAATTGGCTGCCTATATGGCAGTCTAAATTCAGTAAACAGGGTATGAATATTAAACTTGGTTTCTAGCAATTCTAGCAATATACAATCGCAGTCATATATTCAAAACTTTTCAGACTATTCTGGAAGAAGTCATAATTTTTTAGTTTGCATAAATACATAATTTAAAATGTATATGGAAGTATTTTTTTTAAAGGAAGCATTATCTCATGGCAGAAGAAATGAAAGAAATCTGTGTTTTTTTACGAATACCTGGAGATTGGAATAGTTGGTGACATGCTATCCTTTACTTACATGCGTAAGAGTAGAATATCTTATGTAGTTTCGATTAGCAGAGAAGAATGCTGCTAACAAGAAAAGAAAATAAAAAACAAACAAACAAAAGATCTTTAAGATTATACTTTTCCTGTTAGTAAAATTCTTGTAAATTTGTAGATGTACAAAATTTGCAACAGAGACACCAGTGTTTTAATTCCTTGGAGGCCAAGATTCATGGAATAGTTGAGGCTGAAAGGCAGCTCTTGCAATAGTCTAGTCCAAATCTCCTGAATAAAGCAGGGTCAGTTAGAGAACATTTCCCAGGACTGTGTCCAATTGAGTTTTTCCATTTTCTCCAGGATGGAGAGTCCACAGCCTCTCTGAGCAACTTGCTCCAGTGTTTAATCAGTTTCACAGTAAACATTTTTTAAAGTTTAAGTTCTTAAGTGTTTAATGTCCAGTGTTTAGCTTATGCCCATTGTCTCTGATCCTGTCATTGGGCACCATTAATTGTCAGAATCCACCTTATTTTCTATCTCATTAGTTACTTATATAAATAAATAAGATTCCCTCCAAGCCTGCATGGGGTTATTCCCCCTGCATGGGGAATTCCTATTTTCCCATTGTTGCAGACTCTCCAGGTTCCTCTGAATGGCAACATGACCCTCCAAAGTATCCTCCAAGTTTTTTCTTATCAGCAAACTTATTGACAATGCACTGGGTCACATCACAGGGATCATTAATGAAGATATTAAACAGCAGTGATCCCAGTACTGATCTTTGGTATTCTTCACTAATGCCTAGCTTCCACTTACAGTTTATGCTTCTGATCATAACCTTCTGAACCCAGCAGTTCAGCCAGTTTTCATTCCACCATACTGTTAATTTACCTCATTAGTCTTTTGTTGGTAGGTCTAAAAGCTTGTTATGGGAAGCAATATCAAAAGCCTTGGTAAAGTCAAGATAAGCAGCATCCATTTAAGTTAACATGAAGTGATAAAAAAGAGCAATCAAATCCTCAGTTGGGTTTTCATGTTTGGTTTTCAGTATGCTGTCACTGAAACTAAAAATTATAAAAGATCAAATGATTAAAGACATGAGGAAATAAGAAAAAAAAGGCAAACTTTTTGATTCTGAATTTTTAGCTCATTTCCATTTTAAGAAAGACAAAACGTCAGGAATCTTTAAATATAGCTGTTCAAATCAAAACAAATAATTTTTAGTGTTTAAATAAATTCTTTTAAATAAATTCCTTAGTTTTAATGCATTATATTTGTTATAATGGTATATGATAGCTTCTATTAGTGCCAACATGTTGACATCTAGACAGAAGTAAATACTTATTTTCCTTTAAAGATAAAAAAGGGTGGGTTTGAGGCATGCTTATTTCCCTTCTTACTATTAACTATCTTACTATAAAGATTTATGAATAGGGATAATTAAGTGACTGAGATGATCTTCCTCTGTAAAGCTAATACCATTTAAAGTTTATCTCTTTTAATAATGATACTGGCCCTACAGAACACATACGGTTCTTGTTAAAACTTGGAACTGAAAACAAGCACTCTGCATAATGAGACCAACTGAAACCAAGAAGCTTCATTACTTTTAAATACTATTTTCTCATTAGGACTACAACTCCTTGCCAGCTGGAATTGATAAGGGTCTAAAGAAAGGAATTTTTTCTTCTAATGCTTTAATTTTTATTTGCCAGCTTGCCAAAGCTTACCTCTTACTGCAGCTAGGGACCTGAGAAGAGATAGGACTTGGCACTGGTTCCTATAGTAAAAAATGTCTCTTGACAAGCCTTCTTGAAAAAGAATCAGTGCCAGAACAATTTGCCAGGGAGCAGTCCATGCCCTTTTCTTTATTTTCTTTGTTTGCATTTTCTATTGTTTTCATTCTAGGAAACTAATGTGGAAAATAAACCTATTCTAAAATATGATGAGAGAATCAAGAAGCTAAGAAATACAACAGTACATTTGAGAAACCTACAAGCTGATAAGAGGATAAGAATACTATTTCATAAACAATTCTGAAGCATAGCGATTTTGGTTTATGTTAGTTTGGACAAAAAAAGACACATTTATCCAATTTCACCAATTTCACTTCAAAAAAAGAAAGAAAAATTAAGAAGCAAAGAATACACATCCGAACAGCTATTCTCAAAGTGGTATGTGAAGAAGCCCAGTGGTTTTGGCAAATTCTTTTTGTTGTATGAATTAAACTGTAATCAAGATGTAAATTTTGATCTCATACGTCCCAGTGAAGTGCTTTTTCTTGGCCTTTTGTTAGACGGAATACTGAGCAATAGAAGCACTGTCCCATCTTAAGTTATCTATGTCTCTTCCTACCTGTCTCCCTCCCTGTACTAGGTTCAGTTTCCCAATACAACTTATTTGTCTCCTTAGAATCATAGACTCATCATAGTTGGAAAGGACCTTCAAGAGTCCAACTGCCAGTCTTACACACCCTTAACTACTAAATAGTCTCCCAAAGTGTCACAACAACCTGTTTTATTAAAATCTTCAGGGATGAGGACTCCACCACCTCTCTGGGCAGCCTTTTCCCAAGGCTTCAACAATCTTTTGGTGAAGAGATTTTTCCAAATATCTAATCTGAACCTCTTCTGGCGCAACTTGAACACAATTCCTCCTTCAGTTATAAAAAGAAATACTGAGTCTGTTTTAGCTTTACATGCTTTATGAATTCCTTCTGCCAAGGCACAGGCTGTGTGACAAGAGATAAATATTCCTGGCAAATACATTGTCAAATGAGGTCACACCCCACTGCCAGAATAGCCATTTGGTTTGAGAACACTTAAACATAGGATAACACACCAGGAACACAGTACCCATCTCTAAGCCAGGAAATTCAGAAGCAAGGAAAAGCTAAACCTATTTTTGTGAACAGTTTGTCTGGCACATAGATTAGCTGGCCCTGAGAAACTCCATAGGAAATCTTTCTCTCCATAGGAAATATATTAGTCTCAGCTTTGATGGAAGGTTTTTTGGGTTTTTTTCTACATCCCTGGCACCAACGTTCTGTTCACAATTTTATTCAGATCTTAATCAGGAATATATTATTGTTATTGTTGTTGTGGTTCTTGGTCAACATGGTATATGGCGACAGATAATTTCTGTGGATTCCTAAGAGCTATAGTGAAGATAAACCTTACAAGTCTTACAGCCTCTTAGGTTACCCCTGCAGTTAAGTGATTTTCCTCTCATATTCTTTCTCTTTTCTATTTCTTAGGGTTTGCTGTTGCTATGACAGTGTTCGTTATTGCTCCAGGAAAATATGCGTTATAGAAGCCTGAGCAACCAAAATGATGTTAGTATTAAATGTATATTTAAAAGCAACATGGTTTTCACCTATACATAGCACCTAATTAATAATTAATGGACTAATATTAAAAGTAGTAGTAGCAATAATAAAAAACCCAAAATCTTAACAGGTCATATATCTATATATAAAATTAGTGTCTTTTGTTAGACAATATGACAAGATAAAAAAGTATGCAAAATTTAAAGCACAAAAGGCCTTTATTTTAAATACATTTGAAAAAGTGTCAGCATTGTGAGCACCTTTGAAAAGAATTATACTGTAGTTAGAAGAAGGACAAGATATCCCAAAACACAAAACTTTCCAATTTTCCAGCCTGACTGTCTAGGCATTTCAATCTTTGGTTGGCATCCCCAGTATATTACATATCCATACATCTCAGGGAAGAGATCTGACAGCTTTGATGGAAGTATAACATACTTCTTATTCCAAACATCTAGTATGTCATATATCATCAAATCTCTAAAAAAGGCAGGCAGCCAAACTACTGTACAATGTCCAGCTTTATGAGTTAGTTCTAGACTTGAAGGCAGAAGTCATTGAAAGCAGAAGATGATGGGGAGTGAAAAAAGTTTACCCAAGTATATATTGAGAAGAGAACAGGCTGTCCATCAAGCTTTAGGAATGCACTTTTGAAACATACTTCGATCTTCACCATGGTTAGGGCAACAAATGTACCAGTTGGAAGGACATAGTTGAGAATTTTTGAGTAAAAATTTGGATGACAGTGAAAATGGAATAAGACTGTTCCTGGAACTTAATAGAGAAGGAAAAAGTGTATCAAAATAATATAAATAAATAAATAAATAAATAATTTTTAAAATTTCATTTCTTTTAAGAAAAGAAGTCTGGAATAACTTCTGAAAATACAGTAAAAGAGCATGCAGATGAACTCAGTATGCAACTTCATCATAAAGATCAAAAATATCAATGCAAAAATGTTTACTGCAAGTTCTGAGAGGCAAAATGATATGACACATAAAGATGTTACAATAACCAGAAGCCAGTTAATAGCAGAAAGAAAAGCTAGAATTAAGCTGTTTTGCCACTCAGTGGAAAAGGAAATCTTTTGATAGTTGGTGCTAAAGATTTGAACTCATTTGTCCCTTTTTTTTTTTTTAAATAGTTAACTGAACTTAATAGTATTATTATCAATGGCAGAATGAGAACTCAGTGTGATAAAAACAGAATGTGTTAGAGAGGTTTGTTGAAGAAATTCAATGTATTCAAGTTGACTAGAAATTTCATTGTAGGATAATAAAGCATCTGGCTGGTGAAATTTGAGAAAGGCATGGACAGACCAAAGAAGGACCAAAGATGATCAAACATCTGGAGAACATGGCTTTTACAGAATAACTGGCTGTGTTAGATCTTTTCTCCCTGAAGAAAAGGCTCAAGGAGGACCTAATAACAGTATTCCAGCAGGTAAAAAGAAGCTGCAAAGAGGATGGAGGCTCACTCTTCTCCAGGAGTCATATGGAGAAGAGGCAACAGGTAAAAATTGCAGCACAAGAGATTTTGTCTCTATATAAGAAATAAATTGTTAAGAACAATCATTTAGTGGAACATCCGCCGTAGGGATGGGATAGACCTAACCCCATCACTGGAAGTTTTCAAGATGTGATTGGACAGGATGCTAGATAATATCACCTAGGCTTCATTTCCCATGAAAGGTTTGACTTAGAAGCTTCAATAGAAGTTTCAAATGTGACAAGAAAATGAGGAATATTAAATAGTTTTATTAGGACCGAGGCTGGACAAATCCTAATTGTTTTACGTGACAGAGTGCAACAATAGATGAGGGAACGAGGGCAAGGGAGGAACCAAAAAGCAAAAAGCAAACTCCAATACAATTATGTGTATACTAGATGCTATTAAACAGAGAGAAATGAAGGATGCCACATGTAGGAAGGAAAACTCTGAACGCAAAATTGTAAAAAATTAGCAAGGTAGAATCCAATGCTTAGAGCAGATCAAATCTGTGGAAAAGTTAATGAATGGAACAATGTTGCTAAAGAACCACACTAGGCTGTGTATGCAGGCCAGATTGTAAGAATATAAAGTAATTTTTCTTCTTTGTTCACCATTGGTAAGGCACAGATAAAATAATACAGCAAGATGTGGGGTGACTTGAATTAAGAAAATTTCACAGCGGATTGAAAAGCATGATTGAAAGATGCTATCTGACAAAAGTCTGGATGATCTGGAGTTGTTATTCTAATGAAGATCAAGGAGGGATATTACAACTTTTCTGAAGGATGTAGAAGGTGCCTGCAATTTTTTTTTTTTTTTGTATTTATCGTGGAAAAGGCAAAAAATACAGACTTCAATTGCAGGAAAAAATATCTCAATGAATTAAACACTAGGAAAAAAAATCTTTCTAGTGGTAATGCTGGTGAGACTTAGAAAGAGATGATCTGAGAGGCTGTAGTGTCCTCATTACCAACACTCTTTAAGAATGTATTAAACAAATATAAGTCAGAAATAGCAGAGAAATATTTGATCCTTTCCAGTGCTGGAAGAGCAGCCTTTTTTGATATCTTAAATGACACTAAACCTCAATAAGTCATTCCAGTTCTCTAAATTCACCTATACATGCTACTGAAATTGGAAAAGGACTGCATATTAATGTAAAATTCTGATAGATTCAAAAGGATGATGTTCTTTGCCATATTAAACATACTGCCTTTGTTGCTAGTTTGACAGATCTTAGATGGTGTGAGACTGAACTTTCAACTTCAGAGTGGGAAAGATCCTTCTTTAACTAAGTTAAGTACATTGAATTTAGCTTCCATAGAGCCAGTGAAAGTCATGGTCAAACCTTACACAAATATGAATGTACTGCTGCAGTTACTAAATATGTAAAGATAGAAAGAGTTAAGGACTTTTATATAAGTTGTCTAGTGGTTAGGGAATTGATACAACTGCCTGCTCCAAAGAAGTAGGCAGTCATTTGGGAAAGACTGGGATTGTCGTCTGAGAAAGTGGAAAAAATGAAAAATAATTAGAAAGAATTTAGGTATGAATCTGGGTCATTTAGGGAATATTCTCTTATTTTCATCCTTCAGTATTTTTTTGTTCTTAATGGTACTTCTAATGGTATTTTATGTTGTTTTTACGGTACTCATAGTTTATTACTTTATTTTTTATTTCCCCATCCTCCAAAAGATGGTAAGTCTTAGTTTCACATAGGTGAAGGTCAGGAAAGAATTCAAAATCTCCAGAGGCTTTGAAGGATTTCTCACAATGACTTCTTTCCACATGACACATGTTTTTTGTGGTATATTTATGTTTTTTCCTCAATGTAGTTTTCCAGTATAAAAACATATCTAAGCTTTTCTGCTTTTTTTTCAGATTTGCCTGCATACACATGCTAACATTGATGGGTGTTTAGACATGCAAAATATTTTATCAAATAATTCTGCATATGAAATAGAAATTTTTCTCTACAAGAAAAGCTTCTGGATAAAGTGTCATAAGATAAATTACCAAGCTCCAGTTTTCTGTAATTGAACCAAAAAAAAAAAAAAAAAAAAAAGCCTTCTTGATTTCACTCAGTTCACTGAGAATGGTATCAAACTTGCAATAGAAACAAAAATAATTAAACATTTACATTCCCCAATGATCTCACATCCTAAACATAGGAAAAAGGATAACAGTCACATACATTAGCTTTGATATTTATCTCTAGAAGCTTTTCAGGGCAATGACTCCCACATATTAATAAAACATTGATTTATGATTCTCATCACACATCAAAACACAAAACAAAAAAATAAGTTGAAAATTCTGTTTAAGCCTCCTCTTTAGGCTCTAACGTTCCCTATCACCATCCTCCAAGTCTCCAACAAGGAAAAGAAATACTTCTGAACAGTATTGAGTCATTTGAAGTCTGAATGATTCAGAAACACTGTACTTTTAAATACTGAATTCTACAGTTCAGGGTTTTTGCTGTTTTAGTTATGTGTTTTATCTCTTTGGTACTTCTTTACAATGTCCTCTACAAGTTGTGCTCTTTCCTCTCCCTAAAGTCCAAACAGCACCTCCCCTTCCCCTTCCTACCTGAAATACTGTTATGGTAAAAAAAAAATTATTTTTTTTTTTTTGACAAACAATCTCACTCTGTCTGTTTTCATCAGAACCACAGAAAAGATGGAAAGTCCTTCAATTACTTTAAGTGATACCTTTTTAAATAGATTTTATGAGTTATCAGCTATAGCTGCACTGGACCTGAGTTTTGTGCAAAGGGAAAAAGCAGTTCAGTAAATATTTATCTACTGTAGGGTATTTAGTAAGTTGTTCTTAGCCTGTGCATGATTAAATTGCTATTGCAGATCTGAAGCTACTGTCACTGATCTCTGCCTTCAGATATTCACACGGGATTATGTGATTTATTTAATAATCAAGTGCTACAAATAACAAAATATTTTTCCCCAGTTCAAAAACTATTATTCAGCCAATATACATAATATCCACACTTGAATTCATTAAAATTTATAAAAAGCAATGATCACAAACATGCACATTATTTCAAAGAATTTTGTCTTCCAGCTGGAGTTTTTGGTGTGTTATCTGGATAATAATTGCATTTGAAATTGTACTTACTTCTCACGTTTATAACAAATTTCATAGCTTTATTGAACAAGATGGCAAACAAGTCAGTCCGAAATTTAATTCCTTGCTGCACCAAAAATATACTTCTCAGGTAAACATTTAAATATGTATATTGCTTTGTTATCATTTTATAAGACTCCTTTCCAGGAAGTTCTAAATTATTTCCTCCTTAACTCAAGGAAGTGTGAGAAGCACAATTCAATACTGGGTTAATCCTTATATATGACTAGTGCTGACTTAAATACGTAAAATAAGTTTTATGCTTAGCGATTTGCTGCACTAAACTAAATCCCTAGTGCCTCAGAAGATAATGTTCTCAGTAAATTATTTCTCAGAGTGTCAAGAGTTAGAAGACAGGTATTGGAATATATTGATAATGATGGAAGTTTAATCAATAATTCATACTTTTGTTGATATTAAGAATATTTCAAGTGGAAAGAAATCAAAAACTAATTTTAGTTTAGGGAGATAAGTCTTCAACAGCTTTCTATACTCCTTAGAGCCTCAGTGAAAATCTTAGGGCAACCACATCAGTTTTGTGTTCTGAATCACTGTCTCAAATAACAGATGTCTGTATTGTCTAGCATTTACACTTTTTTAGGCAGAAAACAGAAAAAAAATCATCAAACCTCAGCAATTTTATTATTATCCTTCCTTCATTTTCCCTGCAATATTAATCCAACTATGAGGAATACTAATTTATATTTGTAGTTGGTAAAACAGCTGTCCTCTTCCTGGACCAGTGCTGGTTTCTTCATTCAGAGATTTACTCATATCCAGAAAAATATCAAGATACAGCCATTCCTTCACCTTTGATGCACATCACAGTAAATTCCTATTTGAATACTGAAATTCAATATAATAATAATCACTCATTTCCTAAAGTTTTTTCTCAATATAGTTTGATCCGCTCTGTCTGCACTAGTTTACATATATGTTTGTCCAAATTATCAGTAGGTCTTAAGTTTAACCTTTGGTTTCCTAGTATGCATTATATTTTTTTTTCTTTAAGTGTATTTTTTATTTTAAATCCCTCTTCCTTTTATATAAAAACTGTGCTTTAAACCATTGATTCCGTACAAGATCTTAAGATTTCTTTCTCTGACTCTTTCTCTTAACACAATAAATAATTGTAATTCTTTTTCTCTAGAAAAATTTCCTGAGGATTTGCTAGCCAACATCTAGACTCTGATCTGAAGATCTGAAGCTCTAAAGTTCTTTCTTGACCTTCAGAGAAATACTGCTTAGCAGTTCCCAAAAAACTAGAAAAAGAAAAAAAAAGAAAAAGGAAAAAGAAAAAGAAAGAAAAAAAGAAAAAGAAGGGGGGAAAAAAAGAGAAAAAAAGAAAACAGGAGAAAAAAAAAAAGAAAAAAAAAAAGAGGAAAGAAAAGCACCCATCTACAAATCCAAAATAGTTACTCAGTTTTTAAATCTTGATATGAGTACCTTATCTGAGCTACACAGAAGATTGAGTCTACTACTATGTGAGAGATGCTATGCTAGATAAACAACTTGTAATCTAAATATCTTGGCTATCAGCAGAGCCAGCTGCAAGTCTGTTCTCAGAATGTACAAAACCTTTCTTGAATGAATGTTTAGCTACTAAGCAATGACTATACATTTAAAATTATTTGTTCATGAAATAGCTGATGAACATGTGGAAATGACATATCTTTAATTCTAAATTTATTACCGATATAGTTTAGGTAAAGCAACAGATGAGCAACTACTTTGAACTTTGACTCATGGTGTTCAGAGGACCTGCCCTGGAGGACTAAAAAGTTTAAAATTTTTGAATCACGGTTCTATTTGATATTTGTAGTTTGCAAATAATTTTGTTCAAGTAACTGGGTTTCAGAAGACATTTAAAGTCTTGAAGAATTTCATAAGGAAATGTCTCCATTTTCTACCAACTTAGCAACAGAGTCAGAAACTGAAAAAAAAAAAACAACCCAACAAAACCTCTGAGAAGTCTTGAGCTCAATTGCTGTGAAGAACAGTTCCACTTCAGTTAATTAAAGCTGTCATCAAGGACTCTTCAGACTGATCTCTCAGTAAATAAGGTATTTAAATCACATAGACTTTTTTATGAAACGTGAGAAACTTTATGGTTTAAATTTGGTAGGAAGACTTTATTTTGAACAATGATATTTTTGGATAAGAAAAAAACCACAGAATTTTAACAACATTCAACAGCAAACTCAGGGAAGATCAGAAAGACATGATAACAAAAAATTACTAGCACTGCTAATTGTATTTACATTACCTAACCTAATTACATGTTTACATGAACCTAATCACGTCCCATGGACGTGTGCACCTTCAGGTTCCTTAGATAATCTCAGACCTGATCTAACCCTACTGTGGGTGGTTCTTCATTCTCCCAGGCACTGCCTTCTGTGGTTTGGGCAGTATGGCTTGAGCATGTGCCAGTGAAGACTGAAGGAAAAATGGAGGGGGAGGGGGAAGGGGGGAAGGGAAAAGGGAAAAGGGAAAAGGGAAAAGGGAAAAGGAAGGGGAGTAGAGGGGAAACAAAAGGGGAAGGGGTAGGGGATGAGGAAGCGGAAGGAGAAGGGGAACAGGAAAGGGAAGGGGAAGGGGAAGAGGAATGGGAAGGGAAAGGAGAAGGGGAAAGGAGAAGGGGAAGGGGAAGGGGAAGGGAAGGGGAAAGGGAAAGGGAAAGGGAAAGGGAAAGGGAAAGGGAAAGGGAAAGGGAAAGGGAAAGGGAAAGGGAAGGGGAAAGGGAAAGGGAAAGGGAAAGGGAAAGGGAAAGGGAAAGGGAAAGGGAAAGGGAAAGGGAAGGGGAAAGGGAAAGGGAAAGGGAAAGGGGAAGGGGAAGGGGAAGGGGAAGGGAAAGGGAAAGGGAAAGGGAAAGGGAAAGGGAAAGGGAAAGGGAAAGGGAAAGGGAAAGGGAAAGGGAAAGGGAAAGGGAAAGGGAAAGGGAAAGGGAAAAGAAAATTTGTTTGGTTTTACTGGGGTTTATGGAATGGTAATCTTTTCACTTCATCAAGATGTTTACTTGACACGTCACTGTAAAAATTCTTAAGCAAAATAGTCTTTACTCATGCTAATTCCAATCTGGAACTAGGAAAGAAGTAACAATAATTACTTCCTTTGAATTTGTATGGACAATGCAATATATTTTTCACTAGTTCTTCCTGGAAAAAGTGCATCTATTTTACCTGAAACATCTCCAAAATTACCTGAGTGAAATGTTCACCATATAAAACATCAGCCAAATGTTTAGAGACTGATAAAATTACAAGCAGCTGTAGAAATGGTCTGGGTTCTAAAGCAGACCAATAGCAATAATAGATTGTGAAAAAAAATCCACCTGTTTTTGTGAAGATCTTGATAAATGTGCAAAAGCTAAGGCCTGGTTGTGAAGACACACTAAGATTAGGTCAGCTGTTCAGTCACATTTCAGAGTATAATTATAGAAAGTATTTGACAACTGTAGACACAAGAGAAAATTACTAGCACCCTTCATGAACAGTATAGAATATCAGTGTCCTCATTTGAATATCAGATCAGACTGTCAGGGAATACTTAACAGTAAAAAAAAAAAAATAAAATTAAACTCAAACAAAGACTCAATGAACCATATATATGTCTCCTTATTTAGAAATTAGAAGATTGCCGAAATAAGTGTTATGGCCTTTCACTTGATTGCAGGGAAGCATGATACAGAATATAGATGCCTGCTTGACTTCCATTATTCTATACAGTTTGAAAGATGATCAATCTTTGGGCCACATCTCTTCATAACTTAAGCATTTTAAATTGTAACACTCAAAAAAACACTTAAGACATACCAGTTTATGCATGAAACCAGTATTTAGTTATATTTTTCATCCTGAAATCACAGAGCAGTTATTAAACAATGTTTTAAATGAGGTTTTTTCATAGAATACATTGTAAAATGGAGATTTTTTTAAAGTGCTAAGTAGAAAAAACATTCCATGTTCTGCTAGGTTCTTATGTACAAAATGCTAATGCAACTATGGAACTCAACGACAATAAAATATTTTCATTCATCTTTTTTGAAATCCCTAGGTTCTGAGGCAAATAAGTACAAAAATATAAATCCCAGCATCTTTCTACCCTGGTGAAAAAGAAAAATATTATTGAACATAAAAGCAAGCCTCACTATATATTCAAACTATATGTTAAACCAAAAGTGATGAAAATTTAACTTTTTCTCCACTGGAAAAAAACCCCCAAAGCCTTTTAGCCTATTACTCAGGAATTTCTAGTAAATAATACTGTATATTTTATTATACACTCTGGTTAAGTATGGGTATTGCCCATATTAACCCAAAACATAATTAAAGAGAGTAGGTGAAAAGTTGGCTGATCTTGGAAGGAACACATTAGCAATATTACTTCCTTTTTGCAATTAGTACAATTACCATCATAAATTATCACAGCACTTTGTTTCCTTCCATTCTCCAGAAGTAGTTAGGAAGAGTTTATTGTGTGTTACTACATAATAGTTTTCCTTTTTGCCTTTTGTCATTGGTTTGCTATTTTAAGCCTAAGCCTAGGAGTCCAACTACAATGGGTAAGTATAGATCCAACTACACTGTGAAAATGCTGGTTTATTGGATAAGACTGTGATTCCTGACCTGAGCATCAGTGTACATGTTACTAAATTAGTTTTAAGAATACAGTTCAAATTATAGTTAGTTAGATATACTAGAGACAAAAGTTAATAAAATATTTCCTTGTCATTTCCAGCTAACAGCTTCACACGTGTAATCTTATAAGAAAGTCTCTACCTGTTGGTGAGTATAATTTGTTTATTGAGGCAGCTAAAATGTGGTGCCTTTTTATGTGCACTAGGACAACAGATTTCAAATACTTAAACAAGTAAATTATTACTCTAGCAAAGGCTGTGTACATTCTTTTCAATACAGATGATGTTAAAGGCATGCTGGATTTCATCCCTTGCCTCCTTGTCCAATTAGCAGAGCTATCACTGTAGTACTCAAAGTCCTGAAAAGTTCTTAAGGCTTAAAAAAAGCAAGAGAAGAAAATCTCAGGTTGGGACCGAGGACCCCCTTACCATTAAAATACAAATCCTTTACATATATACTATGTATTGAAAGACTGCTAGATTTTTTTAGAGTGAGTCACATCAAAATATAGATTTATATAATAAAAAGAACATTATTTTTAAAAAAAGAAACTCAAACAATGGTATGTCAACATCCCCCCACAATATAATATATGTATCAATATCTGTATCTGTATCAGGACTAAATCATGTCCTCAGTTGCTTCATCTACATGGTTTTTAAATAATACTTCCAGGGACCGTGACTCCACCACCTCCCTGGGCAGCCTGTTCCAACACCTAACTACTCTCTCAGCAAAAAAATTCTTCCTCACGTCAAATCTAAACAATCCCTGGTGCAACTACAGGCCGTTTCCATTAGTCTTATCATCATTCACTTGAGTGAAGAGTCCAGCACCCCACCTCCCTACAACCTCCTTTCAGGTAGCTGTAGAGAGCCCTAACATCTCCTCTCAGCCTCCTCTTCTCCAAACTAAACCTTCCCAATTCCCTCAACCTCTCCTCATAAGACCTGTGCTCCAGATCCTTCACCAGCTTCATTGCCCTTTTCTGAACTCCAAAAGTTCAACGTCTTTCCTGTAGTGAGGGGCCCAAAACTGAACAGAGTATTTGAGGTGCAGTCTCACTAGTGCTCACTACAGAGGGATGATCACTTCCCTAGTCCTGCTGGCCACGCTATTTCTGACACAAGCCAGGATGCTGTTGGCCTTCTTGGACACCTGGGCACACTGCTGGTTCATTTTCAGCCATCTGTCAGCCAACACTCCCAGGTCCTTTTCTGCCAGCTAGCTTTCCAGCCACTCTTGCCCAAGCCTGTAGCATTGCATGGGGTTGTTGTGGCCCAAGAGGAGGACCCAACTCTTGGCATTATTAAACCTCATAGAATTGACCTTGTCGTCATTGATCTAGCCTTTCCAGGTCTCTTTTCAGAGCCTTCCTGCCCTCAAGCAGATCAACACTCCCACCTAACTTGATATCATCTGAAAACTCAGTGAGGCATTCAAGCCTCTCATCTACATCATTAGGTTAGATATTAGAAAGAATTTCTTCACGGAGAGGGTGATCAGATAATGGAATGGGCTGCCTAGGGAAGTAGTGGATTCTCCGTCCCTGGAGATATTTAAAAAGAGACTGGATGTGGCACTCAGTGCCATGGTCTGGTAACCTCAGCGGTAGTCGATCATGGGTTGGACTTGATGATCTCAGAGGTCCCTTCCAACCCAGCCGATTCTATGATTCTATGACTCTATGATTAACGAAGATATTGAACAGGATCAGCCCCAAAACTGAGCCCTGGGGAACACCACTAGTGACCAGACACCATCTGAATTTAATTCTGTTGATTACAACTCTCTGGTCCTGGCCCTGTACCCAGTTTTTAACCCAATGAAGACTCTACCCATCTGTGCCATGAGCTGCCAACTTCTCTATGAGAATGCTGTGGGAGACGGTGTCAAGGTCTTTACTAAAATCCAGGCAGACAACATCTGCAGCCTTTGCCTCATCCACTGGGCAGGTCTTAGATTCATTGTCCTAGAATTAGTCCAGGCTGGTCAAGCCAGAGCTGCCTTTCCTGAATCGATGCTATCTAGGCTTGATGCCCTGGCTATCCTGCACTTGCCATGTGAGCACACTCAATATGAACCACTCCACAGGCACCAAGACCAGACTGACAGACCTGTAGTTCCCTGGATTGTCCTTCCTGCCCTTCTTGTAGTTGGGCATTACATTGAAAAGCTTCCAGCCATCTGGGACTTTCCCTGATAACTGAGACTGTTGGTAGATGATGGAGAGAAGCTTGGTCAGCTTCTCTGCTAGATTCCTCAGTACTGTCAGGTGGATCCCATCTGGCCCCATAAACTTGTGTGTGTTCAGGTACTGTATCGTGTTAATTGATTCCTCCTGGATAATGGAGAGGTTGTGCTGCTCTCTGTCCTCATATTCCATCTCAGGGGGATGAATACCATGGGAGTGGCTGGTCTGACTAATGAAGATGGAAGCAAAGAAGGAATAAGTATTTCAGGCTTTTCCGCATCCTCGGTTGCAATGTTTCTCGCTGTATTCAATTAGCAATGGAGATGGAGATACTTCCATAGAACCTAAATGACTCAAATTGAAATGAACAAACATGCCAAGAGAGTTCAGTAAAATGGAATTGGAAATAGTTATGAAATAAGCACCATTTACCCAAAGTCTTAGTGAAAAGCAGACAGAGGTATACTCTGCATTCGGATATACTGTATAAAACAGACAAAATAATTACATTCATTAATTCTAGCAGCGTGACCCTAATTTCCGGTACAGCTATAACATGGTCCTTGAGAACACAACTAATCTTCATTCAATTTCAGTTTTAAAATTTCACATAATGAAAAGTCCTCTAGCTCTCTAGGTACATTTCCAAAGGTTAATTATATTTTTTGTTACAAGTATACACTGTATTTCTCAACTAAATTTGTTTCTCTGCCATTTCTATTCATTCATCCTATTATACTGCTGTACATATTCTAAGGCATATTAATATTTAGTTTATTTTTTGTATCACTTTTATATTTTGTTTGTAGTATACATATGTATTCATGATTATATTTGATATCATCATCTGAAATGATGATACATTGAGGTTGAGAACAGGTTGAGAACATCTGGTTGATTAAAGAATCCAAGATGTCACATTAATTAAGAACGAGTCAACTGATTTTGCTGGGTCTAAAGAATAATAAGTTTTTATCCTAACAGTCACAAAGTTCAAATAAAAACGGATTAAATTGTTGCCTCACTTCTCTTTTTTTGTACATGTGTTTAAATAGGATATGATTATGATAACAAATGATAAAAAGCCAGATCACTGGATTCTCTTCAGCTGATAAACTGAAACTGTGGAACTGTTTTTTTTTTTTTAAAAAAGGCAAGAGCTGGTAGCAATTCTTCCTCTTTAAACTATTCTTAGGAGAAAACTTGATCTTAATGGAAAAATATTGATTGCTTAGAGACCAGCTGACGAGGTAGCTCTCCTATGGAAAAAAAAAAACCTGTTGCCAATACATACTGAGAAAACTTTTGATGATATCCACTGCGCTGGGAATAGTCTTATATGTCAGAAAAGGTATTTTCCTCTGACATAGAATAATTATTTTATTTTTGTACATTTTCTTTCAAAATATTGTAACAGAATTTATTTTAAAAAATATTTTAATTTTATGACCCACAATATAAAGGTTCATTCTATTCACAGACCTGCTAAAAATCAACACATCAATAGGGTGCAACAAATTTGCTGCTTGATGGTAGCATTACTATCATTACTCAGTTTTCCATCCCTTCTTTTCTATATCCATACGTCTGTACACCTCTTCCAAAAGAAGACTTATGTATCTACACTAATAATGGCTAAGCTTAATTCATGATTGATCTATGTTGGGTGGGTACATCAATCTCAGCTTCCTGTCCATTGCCAATGATAGTGAGGAACCAAATATTGGCATTACCAGACAGATGTTTCCAGCAAATGGTAGAGTGGAGGGAATGGGGAAGAAAGTAAACAAAATTTTAAATAAAAATTAATCATCTTCGTCATAATTAAAACATTTAATTATATCTACCAGAGAAGAAAAATGTACTCTGATACATGACAGATGACTGATACGTGACAGCTTTAGTCTACATAGATGTCTCACATTTAACTAAGTTCAAAATTAAGTCAAAATTTATAGATATCTCATCCTGAAAGGCCTTTCAAAACACCCCCACCAAGAATTATGAGAATCAGAGCAACAAGAAATAGCTTTAATATTGTGGTGAGCAATGGAATGAAGAAAGCGTTATTTTGTGGTCTCTTCTTCAGTCTTACAACAAAAGAGGATTCTTCTGCTTTTAAACACAGAGATGGAATTTTTATTGAATTGATGTCATAGATGAGAGAAATTTCACCGATTTTAATTACAGATATTTCAAGCATAGGATGCTAGTTCAAGGACATGTCGAGTTACCTAAACTGATGTCATTGTAACTTTGCATGCTCATTTTTGTCTTTGAAGTTGGAAATATCTTTGAATTTTTTCTACAATAGACAACCTAAAAAAACCCTGTGAACATATTTTTAATCAGTTCTTGTTGGCCAATCTCATGTTTTGGACAGTTCTTAACTTAAAACATATAGTAATGTGTAAAGACTAATCAGTTCCCAGCCTGGCAAGATTTTGTCTCTACCCACCCAGCCCTATCTCATTCAGGAATCCATGTATTTGTTGGAAAAAAATAAGAGAAGCACAGGAAATGGTTATGGAGAAGCCAGGTCAAAAGCTTCGGAGTACATCAGTTCTGCTATAGAGTTTTTGATTTTCATAAGAAGGAACAAAAGAGGTATTCTTAACAAATTTATGTACTTATAACACATTTATGGCAGGAAGCCAGAACAGTAATAAGCCAGGTAACAACTAGTTGGCCTGGGGGTAATATGAACAGCAAAGCCACTGGCAAGTTTTGTAACCATTCAAGTTAAAGAGTGTAAATAATAGCCTCTTTTTTTTTCACTGCCCTTTGGGAGAAATATTCAAAGCTATGCCAAAAGCCAAGCCCAGCGTGAAACCAGTCGGACCACCATCAGGTTTTCAGGCTACTTGCCCAGCTGCAGAGAATGTTTTGTTCCCTTGAGTTCCATTCCTGGTACTGCTCACAGCTGGACCAGAATCCTTGTACAGTACCCCAGGTGTGATTGGGTATATGTGTGCCTGCCATCCAGGTATGTGTTTTGTAGAAGAAACATCATAACCTGCCCTGCATACTAGCCCATTCAGGGGGAAAAAAAAAAACAAACCAAAAACAACAAAAAAAACCCCAACAACTTATTTTTATCTTGTGATTACTGTGTTTCTGGCTTTGTTGTTACTGCACCTCTAAACTCTCCCATGGGAAACACAAACTAGGGTATTTACACTATGCAGACAACAAACCAAGAGGAAGTTTCTGTAGCAAACCCAGAAGTGGGCTTCCAAGGGCACACATTGTAGCAGACAATGATGGCACAGCAGAACATGCATAGCTTTCTTTACAGAAACTGTTCCCTCAACTGCCTAGTTCAATTATGTATAAGCTGATACATTGCTTTAAACATATTATGATTGGTTTAGTATTGATTGAGTAGGATTTTCTACTTTGCTCCCATGAGACTCCACCTGGAGTAGTGTCCACTTCTGGGACCCCCAACTTTGGAAGGACTGGGAGCTGTTGGAGCAACTCCAGAGGAGGGCAACAAAGTTAATCAGAGGGCTGGAGCACCTCTCCTATGAAGACAGGCTGAGAGAGTTGGGGTTGTTCAGCCTGGAGAAGGCTTCAAGGTGACCTTATTTCCAGTACCTGAAGGTACCCTACGAGAGAGCTGAGGTAGGACATTTTTCCATGGGGATGTAGTGATAAGACATAGGGTATGGCTTTAAACAGGAAAAAAGGTAGATATACGCTAGACTTTAGGAAGAAATTCTTTACTATGATGATGATAAGACACTGGAACAGGTTTCCCAGGGAAGTTGTGGATGCCCCATTCCTGGAAGTGTTCAAGGACAGGTTGGATGGGGCTTTGAGCATCCTGGTGGAAGGTGTCCCTGCCCATAGCAATGGAGCTGGAACTAGGTATCTTTAAGGTCCCTTCCAATCCAAACTATATGATCTACATCCTTTTAATAAACATATTATTTGAATTAGAATGTATTGTCTGTGCCAAATGTATACTAGCAGGAACACAGCAAACTTCTTCAAGCACACAGGAAAAAGAAATTAAAATGCCTGAGACAGAAGCAAAAACTAAAATATCCTCATTCAGCAGCTATAAGAGATTACTTCTCATATTAAAGGTCAGCCTGTTTGTCAGTCAAACCAAAACACTTTTCATTGGTGTGCAGTTGTCTAAATTATTAAATACTTGGTTAAATCAGTATGTTTACTCTGAAATTAAAACAATCAGTGTGCCTATAAATAGTCTTACATTGATGCATAATAATGTGACTCGTCTAAGGATGCTCTAGTACCTGAATAATTAATGTGGGTTTTTATCTATTAAAAAAAGTTTTGCTTTGTGTCAATTATAAACCCCCTTTTAAATTGAAGTGTGTCAAGGAGATTTTCTATAGTTTAATCTTCAAAGTTTCAAATTATTTATTCTCACTATAAAGCAAACAAAGTTCAAACACCTCTTCAGACTTTGTATATATTTTTTTTCTGAACTAGCAAAGCTGTGTGTGTCCTACACGAATCAAAATTTTAAGTATGATGTATTTTTCAAGATTACTCATATCAAAAATCATTCTTTTGCATTTTGAAGATCTCACTATGTTCCAAATGGAAAACCCAGTTGTGTTCATGGCATTTGAAAGAGATCTACACTTGCACATATTGTTAAACTCTTTAGTTAGATTTAGATTTGGTTAAAGATAATCTTACATTAATATGTTTATAGACAAACGGACAGGCACACATTGAGATCTCAGTACTCTCATACATTTGTGACTTTAGATTATTGATGTCTGATGTTAGAATTAATGAAAGATAATACAAAATTATGATTAATTATATTTCACAGAAACACAGAATTGTTCTGGTTGGAGAAGACCTTTCAGATCATTGAGTCCAACCATAACCTAACTCTTAACTACCATTCAACTAACTCTACCAAGTTACTACCAGTATTTAAACCACTTTCTTAAGTACCACATCTATACATATTTAAAACACTTTCAGAGATGGTGATTTAACCATCTCCCTGGGGAGCGTGTTCCAGTATTTGATAACCCTTTCAGTGAAGAAGTTTCTTCTAATATTAAATCTAAAGCTCCTCTGGTGCAACCCTCAAGTGACATTTCCTCTCATCCTATCACTTATTGCTAAAAGGAGACTAACTCCCATCTTGCCATAACCTCCTTTCAGGTAGTTGTAGAGAGCAATAGAGTCTACCCTCAGCCTCCTTCCAGCTAAATAACCCCAGTTTCCTCAACCACTCCTCATAAGACTTGTGCTCCAGATCCTTCACCAGCTTCATTGCCCTTCTCTGGGCCCAAATGTCTTTATCATAGTGAGGGCCCCAAAACTGAACACAGTATTTGAGGTCCAGCCTCACCAGTGCTTACTACAGGAGGATGATCATTTCCCTAAGCCTGCTGGCCACACTATTTCTGAGAAAAGCCAGGATGCTGTTTGCCTTCTTGGCCACCTGGGCACACTGCTGGCTCATCTGTCAGCCAACATTCCCAGGTCCTTTTCCACCAGCCAGCTTTCCAGCCACTCTTGCCCAAGTCTGTAGCACTGCATGGCCTTATGGTCCAAGAGGAGGACGTAGCTCTTGGCATCATAAAACCTCAGAGAACTGACCTTGGCCCCATTGATCCAGCCTGTTCAGGTCCCTTTTTGGAGCCTTCCTGCCCCCAAGCAGATCAACACTCCCACCTAACTGGGTGTCATCTGCAAACTCACTGAGGGTGCACTTCATCCCTTCATCCAGATCATTGATAAAGATACTAAAGAGATCTGGCCCCAATGCTCTCTTCATTACCTTGGGTTTTCTTGTTACTACTTCACAGATTAACAAAATGTTTTAGGTTGGAGACACCTCCAAGATCATCCAGTCCAACCTTTGACCAACACCATAAGCCAACTACTAAACCATATCCTTAAGGATCAGCTGCAAACACCTTTTAACACAGGCAGGGTGGGGTCCATTGCTCTGGCAACTCCCAGATCTCCTCAGCAGCTCCTGAGAGTTGCAAGGTCCCGGCAGTTTGGATCACGCTGGAGGTGTTTCCCACCACAGGGAAAGCTGAGGGAATGGTCCCGTTCCCTAGCCCCTCCTTGGTCTGCTGATCCCCTACAGTCTTCAGAGCAGCATGTTGCAATGACTGGATTTCAGTAGAAAACACACCAAAATCAAGACAAGCTTGAAGATCCCTTGGAAATACGGATAAGTATCTTAACAGTGTGAGTCAACAAGTACAAAACCAACCCAAAACAAACCAAAACAACCTGGCCTTGAACACTTCCAGGGAGGGAGCAGCCAGAAACTCTTCAAGTTTGAAACCGTTTCCCCTTGTCCTCTCACTGCACACCAGGCTTTCACTGGGCCCTCTTCAGGTACTGGAAAGATGGTCTAAGGTCACCTCAGAACCTCCTCCAGGCTAGGTAGTCTCGTAATTTTCAAAAAATATTTTGATACCACACTGCTTTTGACTAATTTTCAATGAAAGATATATCATTATTTATATCTCCATATATATCTATTTATCTTTTTCTCTCATCTGACACAAATCACAGGGAAGTCTTTTTCCATGCTACAAGTTAGAGGCAGCTTTCCTGAGTATTAGTCATGAAACACCATTAAAGGGATTGCACTTTAACAATGAAGTAAACTTAGATATACATGAGGGTAGTATGTTGTATGTATGTTGTATGTAAGTGTAGTATGTTGAAAATTATAGGGGAATTACCTTAGCATGGGAATCATATGAACAGCCAAAGTGGCAAAAATTAAATACCTACAAATCTCTGCATAATTTCTGCTCTGGTCCTGGATCATGGACTAAAGATTTTACAGAGTTAGGCAACAGATGTGGATAACTTATCAAACTGAAAACAGATATTATTTTACAGGAACCCCTTGACCTATTAGTTCTGCTCAGTACAGATCAATTTGATTAGAAATGGAGATATGAAGCTTTGATACACAAATTTCTCTCCACAGCATAAGGAAAATTCCATGTTGTGGATTGCTTAGGAAAGAGATATGCAGAGCACCTATGGCTGCAAAAACTTAACCTTAATAAATAATTTGCTTGCATAATGTTATTAATTTTAAAAGGCTTTGGGAAGGGAGGAAAAGCAGTCTTCCTCTCTTCTTGTGCACTCTCTCAAAATCAGCAGAAATCAAAGGGAGAAAGTCAATCAGTCTGGATAAGTACAAAGACAGAAGACTCAAGAATTCACTTTCCTGGGAAAGATAACCCCTCTTTCCAACTCAGCAGATCTACAGAGCTACCAAAAACTGATAAAAAATGTAAACAGTCCAGAAACTTGCTTTGTTTCTTTGTGAGATTTGCACAAGAAATTTGGGCAGAGTGTTGCTAGTGTCCCACTCATTAGTTAAAATAATTCTGAGCTGAGCTAGAATAATATTTAACAGATGTGATTTTTACAAAATTATACAGCATTGCAACTGCTGATACACTGGGCCTAGGGCTCACCTACCTGACTGATATTGCTTAATTGTTTGCCTTCCTCTCCATCAGCTGTTTCACATCATACAACTAGGTTATCAGATCTTTAGAGTCACATTTGAAAACTTCATGTAAGTGGAATTTTCTGATTTCTAATTTCTTTGAATAATTTCTGACGTGTTTTAATGCATAATACTGCAGTTGAAGTTGGTGTTTAATGGTTACTGCTTTTCATATGAATGATTTTATCCCATATTTTATGCTCTCTAGAACATATATTTCTGCTTGAATCACAATATGCTACTCTGCCTAAGATATCTTCATAATCTATGGAGGACACAGAAAATTCTTCCCATTTTAAAATGTCTAAAATACATCAGATAAATGTACTCTAGAAGTGTGTATATTTCTCTCCACTGATTTCAAAGGGACTCTAGGAAGAATATCTTAGCTGTGGACATTGCTGTAAACTGAGGGTAGATGGAATGAAGACTACCTACTGTCTGAACATTGCCATACTGAATTTCTCCTTTGCTGTCAATCTTTTTGTAGGATAATATTTAAGTATTAAAAGGAACATAATCATTTGGGGAGTTGCTGATTAATGCTATGAAAGATAATTTATTCATTATTTTATTTATTTTCCATATTTCTCTCAGTAATTTCTTTGCCAGTACATATTTTATGTCTATACTCACTTCAGCACTGTAATATGCACAGAAGACCTTTTTTCGTTTTAAAAAGGAAATAAAGATTTAAGTAGACTTTTTAATGTATTCTTTTATTCAGAAGCAGCCTGAATTTTTTACTTAGCTTATTGCAGTAACCTGTTTCATCATAATAGATCATGTAAACTCATGATATTTTCAGTAGAGTACTTTGTTTTCCTAACAAGGTTTAATATTGCACAATGCAGCATATTGTCTGTGAAGTGTACAAGTGTCATTGATTAACAAAAAAATATATGTAACCTTTTCTAACTCTAATAAACAAAGCTCACCAGTTTATTTTAATTGCCTTGGATTTTAGCAAGTTAATGATGACCATTTTATGAGAAATTTGATTAACATTCTTTTTTTTTTTTTTCCAGATAACTTTAGACAGAACCCTTATTGATTTTTATTAACATGAAGATGAACTGAATTTATCACGCAATCCATACACACATTCCAGGTTTTCTCCAACTGAATTCATCACTTCAGCTTCAACCTGTAGGAAAATGGCCAACTGAGGAGGAATGAAAATAGACCAGAGTGTTTAACTATTAAGCAATTTATTATTTAGCTCAGCTTTCTTCAGATCCTCTAACAGAACAACTGAAATGTATCATGCAAAGCTTATAGCAGAGATTCCTGACATTTCAATACAGAATTTCTTGATGGTGGCTTCAGCTACCAGCTGCGGAAGAAACCTGGTAGAATTTTGGATTCAAATCCAGATAACCAGAACAAGAATATCCGGAGATACTGCAGAAATTATAGACAAAAATATTTGGAAGATGAACAATTGTTTTTATTTCAGACTGATTCCCAGTTTTCTCCAAAGCATGATTTATATATTTCAAATTCTGCTTTATCTGGTTGTTCTTCAGAGCTAATGTGGTCCATTTCTATGTGAACATGATTACTGGACATTTTCTCTGGGATAATAAAATAATTTATAATCCTGAGGGAAACAAAACAAATAATATGCTTCAAAACTGTGAGAAAGATATGGTTTCCCAGTATCCCACCCTAGAGACTGATGGTTAAAATTATTCCCATCTAAGTAGTAGGAGAAATTGCAGACAACATGAAGAACACAATTGTAGCCCATAAATGCCATTTCTGTAGTAAAGAAGAGTGGCTCTTGTGGGTTACTGAATCTAGCACACCCTTTTTCATCTGTGCTGTTCCTACACTGTTCCTACATCTCTGCCAAATAAATGATCACCTCAAGAAATTCTATCTTTTATCACCTAATTGTCTTAATAAAACAGGGAGGACACATTCTGCAAATAACTTGCTACTCTGAGAACCTTTAATATTGAGGGAGATCAGTTCAAAGATGACATTAGTTCAGAATTAATTAGGCTGAATGTGTTCCTTCTGCATTCAAGATGTGTACCCAGAAACTTCAAATACTGTGGTATAGTGGGAGAGTTAAAACAGAAAGAAGAGTGGAAATTCTGCTGGTTTTTTACCTTTTGAGTTACAATGTTGTTATTGTAAAGAATATTAATATCAACTCAATATACATGCAGTCTATTTAGCAAATAGAGTCTGTTACATGAGTATTTATGGCAAAAAGCATGTAAAATTAAAAAATAATCTCACATTTCTAATTTAATGTTTAGAAATTTGACTCTTACAGTTTGTTAACATTGCTAATAGAAATGGCTTATTTGAGGCTCTAGAGTGACAAAACTGCAAATGACAAATACAAAATATATTTCTTCACCACCAAAATACTCTAGAAATAATTAATGCATGACGGATTTCTCACAGATTAGAAAATATTCTGCATATGTGGGAGTAAATGTATATATGTTTAACTGTATTAGCATTTACCACGTGAAGTGGAAGCTTGAATAAGTGCAGAATGTAAAAAAAATAAACCAGAAAGATACGCCATAAAAATATTTTTTCAGCCCAGGAATGATGTATTAGTTATCAAAAACACTATGGGGCAAGTGAAATCCCATAGTTTTAATATTAAGAACATAAATTTGTGTATATTAACTTTGCTATTTTGACTTCAGTGACTGAATTCAGGGAATACTTACTTATAAGCATGGATCAGTGAAGGAAACTCTTATGAAGTCCAAGAACTCTTTAGAAAAAACTTACACAACCTGTTTTGGATATGGCAGAAAAGCAGGTTTTAATAACGTAACATCTTTCTAGTTTCTAGTGTAGTCCCTCAAGGGTCAATACTGGGACCAGTACTATTCAATATATTTATTGATCACCTGGATGAGGGAATAGTGTACTGTCAGCATGTTTGCTGTTGACATAAAACTGAATAGAGTGGCTGACACCCCAGAAGGCTGTGCTGCCTTTCGGAGGGACCTAAACAGACGGAAGAGTTGGGCAGGGAGAAATTTAATGATTTGCAATATGGTCAAGTGTAGAGCCTTTCATCTGGGAAAGAACAACTCTAAGTACCAGTACAGGTTGGGGACTGAGCTGTTGGAAAGCAGTGTAGGGGAAAGGGACCTGGGAGTGCTGGTGGATGGAAGGATGACCATGAACCAGCAATGTGGCTTGTGGCCAAGAAGGCCAATGGCATCCTGAATGGGAGTGGTTAGTAGGTCAAGAGATGTTCTTGTCCCCCTCTGCTCTGCCCTGGTGAGGCCACAGCTGGAATATTGTGTCCAGTTCTGGGCCCCTCAGTTCCAGAAGGACAGGGAGTTGCTAGAAAGTGTCTAACGCAGAGCCACAAAGATGATTAAGGCAGTGGAACATCACTCTTATGAGGAAAAGCTGAGGGTTTTGGGTCTCTTCAGCTTGGAGAAGAAGAGAATGAGGGGTGACCACATCAGTGTTTGTAAATATGTAAGCAGCAAGTGCCAGGAGGATGGAGCCAAGCTTTTCTTAGGGGTGACTAAAGACAGGACATGGAGCAATGGTTATAAACTGGAGCATAGGCAGTTCTGTATAAATATAAAGAAAAATTTTTTCACTGTGAGGGTTACAGAGCCCTGGAACAGGCTGCCCAAGAAGGTTGTGGAGTCTCCATCCCTGGAGACATTCAAAGCCCACCTGGATGCATTCCTGTGTGACCTGCTGCAGGTGAACCTGCTTTGGCAGGGGGGTTGGACTCGATGATCTTTTGAGGTCCCTTACAGCCCCTAACTTTCTATGATTCTATGACTTACTTCCTTATTTTCCTTTGTTTGTCTTAAGAAGAACTTCACTACAGAAATGTTTGCTGTTATCAATTGAGGCACAGAAGGAGGCAAGAAACTTCACAGTAGCAAGCTGAAGACAGCTTCATATTTTATAAATTCCAGACTAATGTTTATACTACTAAAATTAAAAACTTTACTGCAACTGGAGTGCACATAATTGAGAAACATCCATTGGAAAAATATCTTCCTGTAAAAATGTTGCTTTAAACAGCAAGTGTAATGCCTAAGCCTATAATATTTCTCATATCTGCAGACTAGTGTAAGATCTCAAGCTAATTTAAATATGCTAATGTTTTCTTTGTTTCCCAAAGATTAAGGACTTTTTTTCCTATATTACATCGTGATTGTTTCATCTTCTTTCTTCTTATTCCTGCAAGTTTTTAGTACTGTTACAAAAACTACATTAAGTACAGGGTCCTGTATCTGAAAGCTTTTGCTAATGTGTTTACTGATGCAAAACTGCTGATGAAACTGATGGAAACCCACAGGTTTCCACTGCATTCAGAAAGTTCTGTATTGCAGTCAGATGTTCCAGAGGAGATAAAAGGAAAAATTTTGAACACAAAGCAACTTGTGTCAAGTCTTTGTTACTGAGAAAAGTCTCTTTTACCATAGGAGTGTCTGTGCTTATATCGGTGGACTTGATTACCACACTCTTCAGTTTCCCACTTTCTTCTTCTTTGCCAGGTTGTACTGATCCTTCAACACTAGTCTGGGGAGTTGGACTAGTAAGGAACAAAAAGGACAAGCAACCAACACAGATGCTTGTTTACAGCTATGGTTTGTCTCCATCTCAAAACTGTTCTTTGGCTACCTTTGTATTAATAGCAACAGGAGAATTACTAATACTGTATTATGCTCTTCAAATACTGGAATCTTTTTTTTCCTATTGTCCAGTGAAGAATTTTGTACTCAGAATTTGCAATGACTTACATTTTTCTTTGTCTTAAAATGTAATTGTTTCACTGTCTGTAACAGTCCAAAAAGATATTTCTTTATATAGCTGGAATGAGAAGTGGAAACAAGAATTGAGGAAATAAGTTTCAGGAAACAAAGCCCACAATAAAATGTAATTCCTTTCCATTTTTGCAATAGTTGCAGAACATTCTGTAATTGCATTTGTTTAAATTTCTGCCATTATTTTGCCAAGATGTTTGCTGCTGGTTTTGTTAGATATGGTCTGAATCTTACTAGCAGAAGACCCTGTAAATTCACCTTTAAAAAGTGAAGGAAAACAATTGAAGTTTTAAGCTTGATGATATGTCATGATTGGCCCTAAGTCACAGAGGGCTTTGTTCACTTGAAAAAGTCACTTATATTGGTAAGTGGGATGAGAGCATAGCCTCAGAAAAATCACAATCTGCAGCTCCATGTAGATGCAACTACTTACTTTCCTTTTTTACTACTAAAAAACTAAAACTAAAAATAAAATAAATAAATAAATATGAAATGCAGCAGGTATCAGTATGTTTTCTTTGAAAATGGTTTCAGAGAGTACATAAACAATTATGTATCCTGGCAGGTGGAATGCCACTGGGCTGAAGAACTATGTCAAAGTTGTTTATTTACCACACTCAGGCTAATTTGGGATAAGAAGGTCTGATTTAGATCATCTAGGAAAGATATGTGAATAGAAGTACACAATTCTGCACCAGAAAATATGTCCCCAGGACTGAACCCAAACACTAGGACACTTAAAAATTCTAAATCTAACATAACATTTCAATCAACCTTTTTCACAAAAATCCATTTTTCTGAGAACTCTAGGAAGGGTTTCTCATTGAGGAAAAGTAATGCATTTCAGAGCCTAAAATTATCCTGCAGGATGGCATTGATTCTTCAGCCAGCTCTACTGCATCAGGCATGCAGTAGCAGGAGGTTTGGGAATACTCATTGTATACTTATTTTCTTACAAAATACAAAGCTTAAAAAATCATAAGCCAAGTCTCTAGAACTCATTTAATGCTTATGTGTTATGAGCTTTTTAGCATATTATTTTCTGAGTTGTGATATTTTCTTTTTTCTCGTTATTCATGGTACCATGCACCATGTTCTGAAGTCAGGATTGCAGGAAAGATTTTACTCCTTTACAGGAAGCTTCTAGAGAAAATATGGGATGATAATTTGGAAACTGTCTTACAGACTCCCAGACATTTTGGTAAAATCCTAAGAGGTCGGGTTAAGGCAAAATACTTACATAAAATGTTCTTTTTCCATATCATCCTCTCATGGCAGGGAATTACAGTTGTAAAACAACTGAAAAGTATCATTGTTGATTCACAAGTCTGGTCACACACATAATCAAGGCAGGGACAGATACATTTACAATGATACCATTGAGACTATACAGCAGCAATATAATTCTCCCTCCAAGTGGAAGCACTGCACAAGCTGGTGCTAACTTAAAGACTCCCTGGCCATACAGGTAAATCACTTCCTTTCATACAACAGCTGAATGTCCCATAAGCATATTCAAGCTATCACATCCACCTGAGGACAGTCAGGAGAATGGTGATTTCACTTTGCATCTTCAGGAATGAAAAGCAGATCAACACTCACACAGTAGTTCTTCTATACACATGGAGGAAGCAGAAATATCCAGAGCCTATGACAGAAGGATCCATAAAAATAATTTTGAGAACAATCATATGTGAGTTCTTAAGTCTTGACACTTTGGTGGTCCTAAAATTGTTGAAACCTCAGCAGTTCTCTTAGAATCTCTTGTGTAACTTGGTCATTACATTACACAAATCTGATTCACAATAAACAACTGCTGAAAATCAACCTGGGTTTCTGCAGATGAGGCATCAGGGAGAAAACTGTGCAAGGTTACATTTGTGTCCCTACAAGTATGTGAATGAGCTATGCCAAGGTTTGAGAAGTCCACTGCCTTTCTCTCTCCTCTAGTATAGATCTGGAAAACATTCATCCCTTACCAAATGTTTTGTAATGCAAAATTCAAACTTGTCAAACAAAAGTTGCTGTGGAACCACAATCAGTCCCCTTGAAATATTGTGCCCTAAATGACTGGTTTTATTTCCTGACTGAGAGGTTTTGTTCTTTTCTTATCTTTTATTTCTATCCAGCAGACAATGCAGTGTTCCCACTAGAAGAGGTGGTGAGAGTGAATACAGTGAACGTAGATGTGACTTAGAACAAGGAAGATATTGATGTATATGCAAGCCCTAGGGTATTTTCCCATTTAAGAAGGAGGGGGAGAATTAGAAGAAAATGATTCAGTGCATCATAAGTAATATTTATAATAAGAATAAAAAAGAGAAAATAACTTCTGGATCTAAATTTTTAGATGACTTGCAAAAAATTTAGAAAATATGAATCTTAACCACATGCTTGTACTGTTATTGGCTATTCTTTCCTCATTATTATTTCACATCGAAACATCGAAATAGATATTGTCAATAGAAAACCTAAAAGCTGAGAAAATCAGACCTGATAACACTTGCATGTGCTCTATACTACCACCTGTGCAAAAGTCCAGTAATATCATTTCAAGAACCATGAAAGAAAAATTATCTCTGTATGTTATGAATTTTGTCAGAATACCTGTTTTGGATTTAAATTAGAAGTCTGATTACCAAAAATGATGTAACCAGAGAAGGTTTCTGCCAACAAAGCTTGTGTGGGAAGCTGAGTAAATGGCTGTGACTTGACCCACTGCCACTACCATTATATTCTGCAGCTGTCTAGGTAAGCAGAGTACAACCATTCTCCAACAACTTTTTGAGTAATCCAGAGGTTATTTCTCATCTAACTCAAATCACAGTTCATGACTTGGCCTTGCTCTTGTTTTTTATATGCACTTTATCATGAAATGGTGAATAAATCACTGCAGAATTTCCAGCAAGGCTCTGAAGGAATTCTGGTGACTACATCCCAACTAAGTGACTTGTACAAACTCACTCAAGGACCTATGGCAAACCAGTCATCTGAAAAGGGGTTTGCAATGACTTACGCTACACAATACTGGGAAGAATTCCCATTAAAGAACCCTTGAAAAAAACAAGGTGGTACCTACTGGAAAGAAATGTATTTTCACAGTATTTACTTAAAACATGTGTTAACTTTAAAACATGAAGCCCTGTCAGAAAAAAAAAGAGAAAACAAGAGAAACTATGAGTCTGCAGTCAAAGTCTGAGAGATCTTAAGCTTGAATTTAAAGAAGATTTAACGCATTAGATGTCAGAGAAAAGGGAGTTGAATGTTTCAGAAGTACAATTTCTAGAGGAAAAAATGCCTGATTGATTATTACAGTAAGATTTCTTACTGTTTCCTTAAAATCACTGCTAAGGGAAGTTGTCTGCTTTAAGCACAAGGATACGAATAGTCACTGTATTTAGCTTATGCAGCCTTTCTTGACTTTTGTTTTAGAATTTTTTAGAGAGACAGAAAAGATTGTATTAAATAGGGAAGTATTAATGTAAACAAATATTAAAAGCTTTTTGTTTTTTGTTTTTTTTTTCTGCAAGCATTAGGAACAAACTGCAGCACTTATATGTAAGAGTCCTAAAGGTTTCAGCCTCGTGCCATGTATTTCTGCCTATGGCACGGGGGTTGGACCTAAATGATCATTAAGGCTCCTTCTAACCCAAACCATTCTATGATTCTATTGTGCAATCTTTTCAAATAGGTATCATATTTTCTGTAAGTGACAACCACCAAAGAGGTTACAGTTCTGGAAGTTCCTGAAATAGCACCCCCATTTCTCTTTCCTTACCTTCATCACTGCAGCTCCTTATCAAGAAACATGTCAGGAAATAATAATAAAAGAAGACATAATGTATTATTTTTTAATTACTATGCAAATAGATTTTTTAATATTTGTTTACATTAATACTTCCCTATTTAATACAATCTTTTCTTTATTATTATTTCTTTGACTGCATTCATTACATACCTGTGAGGAGAATATGTAAAGAATGAAAATCTGTTATTTTTTTCATCCTTTATTATAAAAGAAATGTTTTTTTGGTTGATATATTAGGCTTTCCAATTAAGAGAAGGAAAGTTTTCAACAGAGTATTCAAGAGAATATATTATATCAAAATATAGAAAGTTATTTTTCCCCTGCCAAAAGGCCGTGTTAAGTAAATTTCTTGTTTAAGAGGAAATGATATACCAGTCCTCTCCAAAAAAAGATCTTGGTGGAAAAAAGAAAGAAATAATGTGATACTTGCCATTCTGTCTTCTTTTTAATTCTTTTCATAGATTACATTTAGCTCTGTCTTTTTCTCCTTTCAATATGCTAAGTAAACATATTTCATTTTTTGCAAAACAAAGCTTTCAAAACCTGTAAATAATTACCAGATCACATAGGTATGCAAACTTCCTTTACAACTTTTCAATTAACAATAAAGAAGATGAGACAATGAAATATTAAAAGCAAACTAAAATAGATTCAGCATAGGACTTCTGGGTTTGGGACCTCTATGTTTACATGTAAATTCAAATGTCTTTGACACTTGTTTAAGAACATATGCTATTGTTTAAGTTGGTCAGAAACAGATTGACTGTGTGTTTGACTACAGAAACCGACGTGTAAATAAAAAAAAAATAAAAAAAATCTCCTTTTGATTTCTTTTCAGAACTTATTATTTCAACAGAATCCAGAGCCTAATTACATTTCTGGGCTGGATTCTGTAAAAAATTTAGTGAGATAAAGACCATTTTTTAAAATAGGCATTCTGTTTCTAAAACACCATAAATACAAAAGGTTTTAGTGTTGGCAAGGGATTTCCAATATTACATTTTCTCATCAGGAAATTGTCATCTGGAAAAGTCTTCAAACTACTTGTGCAAAATGGCTGGTTTTCTTGAATCTCAAATTTTTACTTACTGGTTTTGAAGTTTTTTCCTTATTTGACCCTTCCTGATTTTGAATTGACATTTTATTTTGAAATTGTACTTACTTTTACTTTTCAAGTTTTGAAACTTATGAAAGGCTTAAATTAAAAGAAAGTATCTCAAAATATTTTGACTTTCTCTACATCTTTCACAATTTGGTTTTTGGCTGTAAAAGAAAACAACAGTCAAACTTCATTTTTCAAGTTCAAGTAAAAAAATTAAACAAACTCAAAAATTAAACACTCTGTTTAAGCTCAGAAAAATATTTATTCATCCACAGAATAAGAAGAGCAAAAATGCCAGTAATAATCTGAAATAAAATTTATCAAACACTATTCAATATGATGCATCCATGCTCCAGATATTTTCATACATTTCTTTAATCATTTTCTTAAGCCTTTGTACACTTTGGTGAGGCTAACATTTGTTTTGCATATTTCTGCTAGCCATACACTCTACTTCAAGGTGTTTAGTGTACTTATTTATTACAAAAAATATTTGTCACAATCATTGAGTTTTCTTTTCTACCATGTTCTCATAGTCCTTAGGAGTTTTCATTCCATAGATAATTCTCCTTTTTTAAATATATATATTTTGTTTGTTGCATTCTTCACTAAATTTCCCACCCTAGTGTTTTGTAAGAGGAATCCATACAGAAAAAGATGGATTCTTTCTATTTCCTTAGCCATACAGTTCAAAATATTCACATTTAGGTTATTCACATCTAAGCATGTAAGCATCCCACATACATTAGCTCTTAGAGCAGTCACTGCTTAACAAACTAAAAATTAATGACAGATATCATGTAGATATTAATATTTTTTTTAAGTTTGGAATATTTTCTTTTCAAAGTGCTTAGAATTGCAAACCAAATGAAATTGGAGACTTTTAATACATTGTCATGGGGGAAAAAATAAAAATAAAAGAAATGTTATGTACAACAGCTCTCTGCATTTCATACTCTTTCAAAGTAGCATGGCCAGTGTTGATCAATGAAAAGGTCTACTTTTGAAGAATTTACATTAAAATAATGACTGTATTTTTCTGTATTTTTTTAAAGTTTAACTCAGAAGAGAGCTCATAAAACAAATCTCTGTAGCTAACCTCCTATATTGTCCTAATATGACAGACCATACCTTTATGAAAATAGTGATGAATCATTGGACACGAGATTCAAACTTTAAGAAACTCTCTAGTGTTCTGTAAAACTTGGTATTTATATAGTTGTTACAGCAAAGTCAGAGAAAATAGCCCAGCAGGCTGACTATCTTTAGTCAAGCAAAGATTTGAAGATTAGTTTAGAATGAACAAGAAGAAACAGGAAATTAAGTCCCTTTTAAGTGTCTTCTTGTTTCCTGACTCTGTATAAACACATCTCTGTCTTCTCCAAATCTGAGTGCTGACAATGCAGGAGTCTGTCAGTGTGTCCAGTCAATTCAGTGAGCCAGAATCACTAATGGTGGATGAATGCATATGTTATGGTCTGCTTAAGCCAAGATTTCCAAACGTAGCTGCCTGAGGCTCAACTTAGGTATCTGTTTTCAGGTGTCATTAAACCCAACTTACATTAAAAATTAGAAACTTATTGTAAAATGCATGTGGTTTTTAAAAAGTTGTGTCTCTCATTTTCACTTCTTTGTGTAGATGTTCAAAGATGAAAACTGTATGCTTTTCTTATGAAAAAAAAAAGGAAAGATTATTTCCTCTGTAAAATGAGAATATTTTTGATACAGTTATAAATTATGTTTTATCTAATTAGAAATAATAAAGCATGTATACGAAAACAACAATGCACACATATGAAGTTGCTATATAGGCAAGATTAGGTAGCAAAATTGAATTAACTGCAATGCTATTTGTAGTGTTCTGCATCCAGACTGGACCTGACTAATTCCCTACTTTGGCTGCAGGCTCCAGATTTCTGTCCTGTCCTTCAGCCTTGCCAAGCCTCATTCATCTGGCAGCTCTATCATGCATCCTTCTGCCCAGTCGAGGTATCACATGTCCTGCTGGCAAAAGAGCAATTGCAGCCTTTAATTGCCAGGGGCCTTGATGGCACCTGCTCAGCCTGCAGCCATCTGACCTCCTTTCCCACTACTCCCCAATCCCCTCTTGCAATCCCCACGCAGGATCAGAGGGGGTTTAAGGTTTTCCAAGCTCTTTCTCCCACTGCCGCAGCCTTGTTTCCAGGCAGCGGGTTAGCTGGCAGCTAGGCAGCCTCGCAGCAACCCTGTCAAGCCTTTTCTTCTCTTACAAGCCCTGTTTTCCCCACATTTTCCAATTCCCTGGATACAAAGAGCATGGATGCTGACATAGCTGTGTATGCACAAGATGCACAGCCCTGTTTTCAGGTTCACCTCAGTCACAAGTTTTATTCTCTGAAAACAGCTATGCAACAGCTTTAGTTCCTAGTGAGTTCTCAATATCAATTCACTCTCAGCCTGATATTTTTTGTGTTTCAATCCTTCTGAACACAGAGTATTTGTAGTTACTTGATTTATGATTTCTAGATGTCTTATCTTCTTCTTATTTTAACTCAGATTTTCAGATTATGTAAAATATAAATGACTTTTTATGGAATGGCAGGACAAATTGTTCTCTCATTATATTGGAGGATGAGTGCTGTATTTAAACTATTAGAAATCACTTTTCCAATGTTATACAGAATTATGAACCAATACATTTTCCCAGTTAACAAATACCAAGTAGCCTACCTCTAAAGGAAATTTTTCCTATCCCTATGAAGAAGGGGGTTGATTCTAGAGACACGGACATCAGCCATATGCCTGCAAGTATAGCGTATGATGCAGAAGAGGACATATTACCCTGGGTTAAGGATAGGGACCCCTTTGCAACTTGATAAATCTAAGCCTGATTGATGGTACCTTGAGGCATTCTTCTGATGTGATTTGATGCCATTGTAACTGATAATCATTTCTACAACATGCTCCAGCTCCCGCTTATTAATGAGGAAAGACATCTCTAAAATCCTCATTCAGCAGAAGCTGCATTTATAGTTTTTCGCTTGCTTTTATATTAAAATCAATTAAGAACAGGAGAGAGTTAAGGACTAGTTTAAACCATCTTAATATTTCACATGTAAATAATTGTCAATTAACCAAAACTGAAGTAGGAAGCCAATAATGAACAATTATTTTTAATGGGCATGTTCTCACTACTTTATAGCATCGTCAAGTGGTTCAATACAGGCAGCACGTTAAATCATCAAGTTTTTCCAGCAAGCTATTTGAAATCCGTGGCAGCCAGATTTGATGGATGCAGTGTACCAGAGAACATAAGTATTGCAGAAAATGCTATTTCAGAGTTCAAAGCAGTAGAAAAATTGCTGTTTAATAATTCAGCACTGAAATTAAAATAATGTAAAGAAGATTAGCCATGCTCTTTATTGGGTGGTATTCATAGCAACATTCTCATCTCCAGACCTGTTTTTTTCAAGTGATATTTTTAATCAAATGCTTTGAATGAAAAAAAAAAAAAAAAAAAAAAAAAAAAAAATTGGGATTTGTTTGGGTTTTTTTGTTGTTTCTTTTGGAGAGTGAGGCCAGACAGAAGACCTCTTCTAACAGAAAAAAAGTATTTTTTTATGCAGCATTATTGCAGAACCAAAATTTATTCTGTGTATCATACTTTCCTTTTTTTTCTATCACAATGATACACAAATAGTTTAGCAGAAATATGTGTCTCTCTGGAAGCTATTATTTTCATTGTAAATACTCAGCTGCATCCTGTTTAACATAGCCCAGATGAGAAGTGGAGTACTAGGATCACTGCGATTTTTATCCATTTCAGTATTTCTCCAGTCTCCACAGTTTCTTTTACACTCAAGATGAGTTGTCTGGCCAATGTATCTTACATATGTCCATTCCCACCCACTTGTCCTTCCAGAAATCTCTGAATAGCTGAAATATACTTAATTGATGCACTGAAGAAGACCTCTGTATTGTATGCTTAAAGCAGCGGACACCTGCCTCAATAGCACTCCATATTTCACATTTCCAGGAAGATCTTCAAAGCATTTAACTGCTTCTTTTTGAAAAAGCAAAACAAAGTCTTCTCTGAAGAAAATCTCTACAACTGCCTCCATGAAAATAAATGTTCAAAGCCATTTGAACATGCTCATCAGACCGTTGGACAAAGTTGGGAATCCTCAATTCTAAGATTACATTTCCACTGTTGTTCTGCAAGTTCCATTTCAAATGTTGATTTTTCTGGCTGAATATTCTGGCTACGGGAAATCAAATTTTCAGTGGAATATATTTGCTAAATCCTCTCTGTATTTAAGAATACAAACATAAGTTGCAAGTGTCTTGGGGGAATTGCCTCATCTTACATATTTCCTGGTATTTATCATATCTGGCCTGAACCTTTTGCTTGTTATCAAAATACAGAACAATTGTCATTAAAGTAATAATTTATGTAATTCTGTTTCTAAACTTCAGCTCATGAGAACATCCAGTAAATGATTCCGGACATTATTTTGTATGACAGCAGGTTTATTAATGAAACCAATATATATTACTGGAATTCCAAATACAGTTTTAACAATGGAGATTTCTGTTTCAGTGTATATCCTACTGTGCAAAAAAAACCCCCAAAGCCATTATAAGATTAAGTCTGTTGGGAGCTGTTGTTTAAAGAAAAGCAATAACACTGGCAGTCACTACTTTGTTTATCAGTATGGAAGAAGCATTATCTAGAGACTTCTATTACAGTACTCCAGTGCTGCTCAAAGGTTCGAAGGTCCCTTTCATGACATCAGTCATCCTAGATACATCTTTTGTCTCACTCTGTTCTCTTATTCCAGGATCCTCCGATTTCTAAGTAAATCTTCAATAAGATTTCAATAAATTTGAAAAAGGAACGAAAAAAAGCCACATCCCCAAGCAAGAAATATAGCTAGCAAATTCTCTCTGAACAGTATTTGGAAGAGAGCCATTTAATAAGAGGGTTTTTTCCTGCATTTCTATTCTTTCTGTGCCTTCCTAGATACTGCAGATTTACCTGCATTAAAACAAAATTAGGAATACAATTTTATATGTATCATTTACATATGATGGTAAAGAAGACTTTTATTTTCTGTTGTATGAAGGAATGTATGTTCTAGTCAAAACAGAAGACATCCAACATATGAACTGTCAAAGACATTTTTCAGTTCTGCATACAGCAATATGCACAAGTAAAGCAATATATGTGCAAAGTTCTGAAAATATCAAGGTTCATGGTAACTCACATGTTGATATCTCACATAAAATGGAATCAAATCAAGCAGCACACTTCAATTACTTGTTCTTATCACAGATGCTCTACCATATCTTGCACTTGCTAACAAATACCTTACATTCTGTATATTTGTTGAATCACTAGAAAACATGCTGACCTTTTTTAATAGACAATAAAATCACTTTGTAGTGGGAATATCCACACAGTGAAACTTAGCCAGGTGTTTAGCTACTGTACCAGAGAGATGTCCAGCTTCTTTCAGTATTAAATACACTCATTTGCCACAGCAAGTATTTAAGTAAATGTTTCTAGTCTGAGTCATTAGAAGGTTTCAATAGAGATAGAAAAACAACTTACAGAATTTGAAACATGGCTTGCCCAAAGAGCTTGTATGACCTTGTTTTTCTTAATCATGTATGACAAGCCCCTGAGAAAAAAGATATGAAATGCAAGGAACGACAGATCACTCATTTAAAGAATCACTGTTTTAAATTAGTAAGAAATATTGACCAAAGTACTATCTACCATGTAAAATTATTCAAGATTTTAATAAGAAATAAGCCTTATAGGAAATGAATCAGAGACTATAAATGCAGCTGTACATAAATCATAGATTTTGTCATTTAATTTGTTTAAAAATTACATATTGGACTTTTTTTTTTTTTTTTTTTGTATCAATTCTTGGAATCTCAAAGCAGTAATAGAGTTCATTTTCTAAGAATTCTATATGTCATTTTTCCTCTATTAACTCTAAAAGCATTTCCATAATACATAATACTTCCTATTTAAAGAATGCTCATTTAAATCAAAAGGAAGTGTTACTTTGAGATTTGGGGAGAAACCTCAAAAAAAAAGTTTGTTTAAACAGAGATAACTGCACTATTGATGAAGCAGATTCATTGTTTTATTCTGATTTTTATTAAGGCAATACATTAAGATTTTATAAACTTGTGCTTATTAAATGGGCATTCTGAAACTGGATTTAGTTAGTGCTACTGTACCATGAATCAGAACATGTGAATTTAATCTCTGCTATGGTATCAACATGTGCATGTTCTTCAGAAAGCTATTTAAAATGCCTTGGCTTTTACATCTTCAGAAATCAGTCCTGATATATATTTAGATATACTAAATTATGGACAGTTTTAAATTACTCAGTTAACTGAAGAAGCAGCAGAATTCCATAATAACTTTGTAACCAAAGAAGCATTTGTGATGGGAATGACCACCTGGGATCACCTAGTCCAACCTGCCTGCCTGCTCAAGCAGGGTCTGCTAGAACAGGTTTGCCCCAGACCATGTTCTGTCAGGTTTTGAGTGTCTCCACAGATGGAGCCTCCACAGCTGCTCTGGGTAACCTCTGACAGCTCTTAACACTCCTGTCATTGTACACTACTGAGAACAGTCTGCCTACCATATATTCAGTTCCCTTATCAGGTGACTATACACATGGCTAAGAACCTCCTTGAGGTATCTCTTCTCCAGGCTGAACAGTTCTGCCTCTCTCAACCTTTCTACACAAGTCTCCTTTAATCACTCTTGTGGCCCTTCTCTGAATGCACTCCAGTAAGTCCAAATTATTTTTGTACTCAGGAGTCCATAAGTGGCACAGTACTCCATATACATCTCCCCAGGGATGAAAATAGGGAAATATCACTCTCTGTAACCTGCTGTCTGAAATCCTTCTATGTTGCAAGGAAATATTTCTGGCTTGTCACTAAAGAGAACATTGCTGTCCACCAGGACCACAACTTTTTCTCTACAAATCTGTTTTCCAGGAAGTCATCCCTTGTGTATTTGTGCATGAGGTTATCACTTTCCACACTTTCCACATGCAGGATTTAATGATTTTCTTTTTGCTCCATTTTTTCAGCCTGTCTAGATCCCCCTGAATACCAGTGCAACCCCCTGATGTATCTGTTACCACATATACAGCTGATCTCACTACTTAGGTATCTAGGGCTTAAGAGAGACATCTCCAAGACACTACTCTTTGCCTGAACCAGGAAAATAAAACCAAGAAAAATAAATAAGAAAATAAAGAAAATCTATGTTCCAGTGCTTAAAACTTCATTGTTTTCATGTTATTCCATGTCTCAGTCTGTATGCAGAAGCACTGAGCTCTCTGTAACATAAACCAGCAGTACTGAGCCTCTCATACAGCAGAGTTTCAACTGTGTTCAGACAGACTGTGGGAGGTAAGAACAAGCCTGCCGGGGGAAGAGCTTGCTTCTGTGTTACAGTCTGGGGATTATGGTAATCACCTAGGAATGGGAGGATCTGGTCTCCTGCTCTTTTTTAACTTATGATTTATACCAGTATTTCTCCATTCTTGGATAGTCTCATATTTTCCAATAAAACACTGATTAAATAAAAACAAATCCGAAAGAAACTTGGGAGCAGAGCTCGAGTCTCTCCTTTTTGGTTTTTCAACAGTTCTCAGCCTCTGCCTAGATATGTCTTTTATGTCTTCATGATAAATGAGCTCTCAATAGTTAATTGATAACCTTTTATTTAAGGAGCACTCTAGGAAAGTGCTTTGGGGCCTTTCAGAGAGGCGCATAACTAAACCTTCACAAAATAACAGCAAGGTACTACCTTCTGAAAACCACAAACATGTCCTGCTCAGTGTATGCATTTGTGGAGAATTACTTCAGCAGTATGTTCAAAGGGGATGAGCATATTCATCTTGCAAGTACCACAAGCTTTCAAAGCCAACATTTTAAGTTCCCAAATTGGAATCAACAATATTGATATAGATAGCCCTGCACTTGACCTTTCCTACTGATTAATGCTAGGTCAGCCCATTTTATAGTATATTCATCTTTTTGGCTTGCCTTTGGAAACAACTGATGGTTCTCAATGATTGTGTGGGGAGACCGGATGTCTAAGTCTGACCCTTTTTGGGCATTAAGTGGATAATGAATTACTCTCTGCAGATATAACTTAAAGTTTGAATTTATCAGGTGCAGCATCTTTCCTGCCTTTGGAAAAATTCCATTGTTAATATTTATCATTACTTTTAAATGTGAGGAGGAAAAAAATAATCATTATACACATCAAAACAAGCAAACAAAAATTCACCATACTCATTTTTTTTTTTTTTCTGATACAGAATGTAGCCACAAAATACCTAATGGTTTTGAGCTTTCTCAAGCAGATATGATATCACCATTATTTTTGTAGCTAGAACTTTCACAGTCTGACTGTTTTTCTGCATGACGGATTTATTTGAAGTTCACAGTTAGGCTAAACCAAAAAAATTTAAAAGGCATATCAAAGAACTGAGAGGAGAACAATAGAAACCTTATAAGATAAATGTAGAATTACAAATCTCTGATATTCACACATATAAGCAGCCAGATCTTCGCTTCATAAACATGCACACTCAGAATTAGCTGTCCTGCAGCAGTGATGCTGCAGGTATATTCCAATGTAAATTCAATCCGAAGTGTTGTAGAATTGTTTTGAATCTCTAGTCAATCACTGTGATAAGGCTATATTTATATGTGCTTCCAATTGTGTTCATAGTCCTCTGAAAGGAACATGAAAAATGGGGGAAGGTGTGTCTTTTCCTGGAGAGATACCAAAACCAGAGAAGACTCTGGAGCCTTCAGAATGTAATTAGGCAAAGGAACATCCTGGCATAGTTCTGAAGCTCTCTGAAGATCTATGAATCTGTTGTTTGGGTGCAAATTAAGGTGCAGGCTAATGTGGGAGATACTTTGGTGGGTGTCTATTACAGGCCACCTGATCAGGATGAGGAACCTGATGAGGCCTTCTACAGGCAGCCTGTAGCATCCTCACAATTACAGGCCCTGGTTCTCAAGGGGAGTTTTAACTACCCAGATATTTGCTGGAAGGCCTACTCAGACAGCCATTCAAAGTCCAGGAGGTTCTACCAGTGCATTAATGATAAGATTTTTTAATGATAATGATAAGATTTTTTTTTTTAAGGTAGATTGAAACCTGCTGTTATCACTTTATCCTACGAATTCCAATTTTCTGTTCTTCTGATAAATTTTTACACTTTTTTTGATTAAAGTGAAGTTTCTAGTAGAAATCTTATCTTCCATGGCCAAAATCTGCAGTATTATATGGCCTTTGCAGCCTCATTAAATTTGGTCTCAGTAAAACTAAATTGATCCCAGTTCAGATCTATTTTTTGCATTTTGATCAAATTATCAATTTTTCCTACTAGGGAAAAAGCAAATTAAAAAAAAATCACAAGCTATTTAAAAATTTAATTGAAGGATGATGTCAAAAGCTGACCAAGTAATTATGAAACCTGATTAACTTAGAAAACATTACCATAATTGCCAATTGTAAACACAGTAAACTAGTGAGATAAATGACCTCTCGTGTTCTATCTTTACTGTCATTTCCATTGTAGGAATAAAAGGTAGACTCAACCATGACAAGGTCTCTGGATTCTGGAGAGAGTTTTAAATACTCTTACTTTACATTTTACTTCACCAAGGCTTTAAATATTCACTTCCTAACCGGAATTTACTGGATGGACTATATGCACTAGCTCCCCATATAAAACCTAGAAGCACACTGATACATCAGAAAAGTTTAATTCCCCGAAAGGCACATACTGAATGGAAGATGCCTGAAGTATCCAGAAAAAATTGCTGAGGCCAGAGCCCTGTTTTAAATTATGCTGCTCTTCAGACTATATTCTACAGAAATATCCTTTCTCTCATTTTGGTTTATGCCTTTCTGGAAGCAGATGCAGAAGACCTTGTTTTACAAGAGACAGATGGCAAAATTGGCAAAATTTCCTTTCCTGTGGCCTTATATCAAGTATCTGAACAGTCACTTAAGACCTGCATTCAGATGCCAACAACTCCCTGATAAAATGAAAGTCACACCACTATCTCAGAGAAGCCTGACCTAGCTACAGTGGTGCAGGTTACTGTAGTCTACTTCTTGGGAAGATGGTCCATCTTCATTACATAATTAAATAACCAAGACACAGAAAGAGTAACTTTTGAGGTACTCATTACTCAATAGCCACAGAAGCCACTCAAATGAGCTACAGAATCTCTAAGACTCTTTGAGACAGATTTGCATCATGAGGGCCTAAATAAACAAAGGTCAAACATCCCTTTCAAAAACCAGAGACCTTGTTATCAATAAGAGTGTTACAGTTGTATATCTCAGTCTACACTGGTAAGCAACCTCTGGAACACTAAAAGTGAGTATGCTGGTGAGCTAAATGAATTTTTTCATTGCTTGGTTGCCATATATTATGTTAAGAACTTAATTTATCAAAATCCTTTATTGTAGGAATATTCTGTTATCTTTCAGTTGAAAGCTGACTTTTAAAATCAGGTTGTTCAGAGTTTTAAAATAACTTTACCACTGTTCATTTAAACAGCAGTACAAGGGAAAACATTATTCTTAAATCAAGGCCCAAATAATCAGGCAGTGATCAGGGGATGTTCAGCAAAATGCAAGCCTGTATTGACTTCTCTGTAGTGTGATAAAGGAATATTAGAAGAAACTGCAAAAATATTTCCCAGTGGAACAGATAAAAGGCTAGTTTAGGCATTCTGATTTTCTCTCCATAATTACCTGCCATTAGACTGAAAAGCTAGTTTGTTAGATAAATAGTCCAAGTAAAGTTGCTAGGGGCTGGGAAGTGGATGACAGGTAAATCTTTGCAATTTTTGTAATTTTTTAAACCGTATGAAGAGTGAAAAAGACACCTTTCCAGTACGTTAAGTAGAGGGTTTCCAGTGGTATGTATGTGCTATGTTCTTTATTCTATAAGCTGTATTGCATAGGCAGAATAATTCCAAAGAATTTTATTCTTGATGCTGTTAATGAAACCCAGAGTAACTCTTCAAAACCTGTTAAAGCTTTACAAGTTTGTTATCTCTGTATATAAGTAGAGTAAGTCATAGTTTTATCTGTATAAGCTGCTAATGAATTTTGGCATCAATATCACAGGAAGAAAGAAGACTAAGAATGTTTTCACACAAATCTTTTCACAAGAATAAGAATGTTTTCACACAGCCATCTTAGAAAGAAAATGACTGACTAATGCTACTCATATTTTTTTAAAGCTATTGATTTTTAAGCAAAATGTCATAAGCAGAAGTCCAGAATTAAAATACCATGCAGTAATTATTGCATAGAGGAAAAGTGATTCGTATTGCTGGTACGATTTTATTATTCTAAGCTACAAATAAAAGTCTAGAAAAGTATAAAACTAATATAATCAAGATTTTAAAATTGATCCTCATAAATCTCCTTCCCTGCTCCCCAAGAAAAACTATAATCCTAAAAACAGTGTAACAGGAACTGTTTGATTTGATATAGAAGTTATTGAATTTTGTGATTTTACCACGTTTAAAACTCATTGCAACTTAAAAAAAAAAAATAAAATAAAATGAGGGGTTTTGTTTGTGGGAAATTCAAGCAGAAGTAACAAATGTAGGATTTTATATTCCTTGAACTTTTGAACATTTTTATTGTTATTACTGTGTGACTAGAGGGGCTGTGCTGTGAATTGTCTGAGCAATTGCACTATATGGTTGCCTCTTTATGCAGATCTGCTCTGGTCAACAATTATGTTGAAAAAAGAAATTTAAAAATACAACCACCTCAAAACTACAAAGACACTTCTACATTATTTTTACATTTTTTTCTTTGAGTGAAACTTTTCTAGAAAGTGAACTTTGTGAATTATGCAGTGCCAAATGTAAAAGAAAACCAGTGAGTAACTTAACATCAACTGGTCATTTAATCAGTCCAAAGTATGGTAGTTTGGTTTGAAATTGTGAAGACTTAGCAAGGTCAACTGCCAAACGAGCTCTCTTTTAAATACTTAGTACAGCATAAGCTGTCCAAATTCACATCTTGTAAAAGAAGTAATAGTTAATGATATTGGAGGGTGCAAAATAAAATAAAATGGCAGCTCTACCCAAAGGAAGAAAACAGAATGTGATTCTGGCCTTATCAAATAGTTTTCCATGCACAGGTTTTGAAATTTAATGCTTCCATCATTCCAGTGACTGACAGAAAATGTGTGCTTCACTAAACATTTTAAAAATATGCTCTATTTTAAAGGAACACTTGCAAATCTATCAGAAAATTCAGTTATTTTCTTTTCTACTTATGTATTATAATCAATATTTCTACTCATGTTCTGCATTAATACCCATAACTGTGTTACTCATTGCATTTGACTGCTTTTAGGGAACACTACTGAGATGTTATTGGTCTCAGTGAGCAGATGTGGTGATGCAATTGGTGCACAAAATGCATCAGATGCAATTAACTTTGATTTTAACTTTATTGGCAAAGCTGTGCTAACAGTAACTAATAAAATGTTACACTTATTTTCATGCCTAGTCTGTAATTACGATTCTGAATACACCACAGTGCAAGTCCTCTGATATAAAATGGTGCCACTTATAGAAAATTATTTTTTTTAGAATTGGAGGTACACTTTTAAATATTTAAAGCCTTAGAAGTGGTTCTTCTAGAAATAATTATCAGTAATAAAGAGCAAAATTACATGGCTCAAAGGCTGCTTCATTTTTTCAATGACTTTTAGAAAATGGATGAATTTTAACTATTTGGTAAATATTCAAATTTTGATGAATATTTAAAAATTCACACTTGCTTAAACATTTCATTAATATCTTTCTTGTGGCAAAATACATTACAGCCTTATCCTTTAATTAAAAAATTGATGCAAATTAAGTAACTACATCTGTGTAAAGTCATCATATTATACAATTCAGTCACCAATAACTCATGTCATCAGACTGGTGTGGATTCATACCAGTTAGGCAGAATTAGCACAAGATTTTACTATTACCTCAACAATACTACAAAATTCTAAAGAATGCATTTTTTTTCTCTCTCACAAAGCTCTATTATCTCATTAGTAAACAAGATAAGAATACATAAACATGTATTTAATTTTTCATCTCAAACCAAAATGCTTTTAACTTCAGTTCTGTAGAAGGTATTAATAAAGAGATCAGTACTCTTTCTTGTCACAATAAAGAAAATTCTGACGTAAGTTACTTTTATATAGATTTTTCTTAAAGATTCATAATAGGTTATATTGTCATTGATGCTATCATTATTCATTGAAGGAATGTTTCTTCAACATAAATATGTCTCCATATGAATTACCAGGTTTCTGCTGGAAACTTTAAATCATCACAGCATTCGTGTTATTGCAAGAATAATTTGTCCATGTAAAAGGTTCAACAGACCAGGAGATTTAAGGGTAGAAAACTGTTGATATACCAATACAATGAACGGCAGGCAGCTTTCAGTAGTTAAAAATGGGGGAAAATATATCAAGGATGGATTAATATGTGGCTAAGACATTCAGAAACCCAGTGAAACAGACCAATTAAAGGGGTTCCTCTTTTCCAGTGGGGACATCAAACCTTTTCAATAGCCAAGGAGGATGAATAAGTACTCACTGCTAAATTAGTCTTGTCCTAAAATGTCTGTATAATGAAAGTTCTTTGAATCTTTATGGAAGGATTCTTCCCTTTGACTATAAATGGAACCTAGTAACTTGCTCATATATTGGTCTCTACATTGCAAGTGTTTAAAATTTTGTGATGAATTTAAAAGTTAGACTGGTATTCATTTCCCTAAATGGAAGCAAAAGGTGTCGTTTGGGACATTCAAAGCACCTTTGCAAGCCTGGGTGGCATCACAGATGCCCTACCTGCAGTGAGGGTCTTGGGAGCAGGATGCTTGAGGTAAAGCAGTGTACCTTACATGTCTGGAGTTAAAACATGTGTATGTCTCTCTTCAGGCCTCATCCTGGTTAAGTTTTCACCTTCTACGATTTAAAGTGAAACAAGTGGGATTTCTCATACATTTTTAAGGAAGCATCTATCTAATAACATATTTACTATTAACATAAAAGAATCTGGAGATCCTAATGTTGTAACAAAAAGAAAAATAAAGTACTTGGATGTATTTGTAAATACTTTCACCAGTTCCTGAGTGATGTTAGCAATGAATGTCAAAATTGACTAAGGCTCAAATTAAGATGTGTAATTTAATTGATATACTCATACCAACAAGCTTTGAAGTGCTTTCTTTACCTGGTAGATGTTACATTTTTTGTTTTGCCAATCATGGTTTGACTGTACCACTAGGAACAGTAAAAACTGTTTTTCAAGCCTTAAAACTCTGACAAATCACTAAAGACAAAGATTATTGGTATGCACACACACAAAAGAATCTTTCCTCTTTCCTGTCTCTCTGCTGCCTGTGAGAGAAAACTCTCAAATTCTGCTGAATAGAAACTACTCCAGACTCTGACATCTGATTTCCATATTTCTTACATACATTAAATAGTCAGCATAGTCATCCATGCTGACTGTTTAGAGTTGCAAGAGTAACAGCCTTAGATTGAACACAAGATTCTTTAATGTAGAATTACACAAGTATATGTGTGTTGACAGAATAAAATTCTAATGTAAATAAAAGCAAATAAAACCCAAGTAGTTATCTCACTGTAAAAGATATCTAGATGAAAACTGAAGGTTTCAGATTAAATTATAAACTTCAGCTATTTCACTCTCTGGTTGGTTCTGCGCTCTAGAATTTAGTTTGTGTCCAAAGTCACTTTGGGTTTTAAATATGGTATGAATTAGCTTTAGTACAAGGGTCATCTAGAGATAATTAATATCTTTTGTAAAAAGGTAAGTGCATTTATGCAACCAAACATAAGCATACTAAACAAGTGTCAAAGTCCTGTTCTTTTGTCTGCATGTATATTTAAAAAGGCACAGGTGTCTTTGCTCTTTGCTGCTCCATTAATGCATATTTATCTAGCACATGCTGTTTCCCTGAAGTGCTGACAGTCATGTTGCTGTCATCTGTGTGTGAATGAGAAAGCAAGATGCACATACTGATTGCATGTACTGATGTTAATACAATATGTACTGCATCAAGAGGAGCACTGACCATCACCACCACTATTGCTTTCCCAGTGTGTGGCTGTGGATGTGTATGCCTGTGGACATATGTGCATTTATACAAAGACTAATAACTTCCAGACCTAAAAAATGTATTTTTTTCTTTGCAACTAAAAAACCTAAAGTTTAGCAGTAGCAAACAAATCTTTTTGTTCTGTGAATTCATTTCATTCATTTATGACCCTGGAAAAATGAGCAGCTTTTTTGACTTGCTTGACTTGACCATAAGAACTTTCATTGTTATTAATACACTTAGCAATCAAACACAGAGTCTTACATTAATTGGACTTAACCTGTTTTCTAGGGTAAATACAGATTCTGCACTTTGCTCATTTCTAGGAATGGAAGAAAAGGCAAAATTAAAGGTGATATTTGTGTTCTGTGTTTAGTATGGCATAGCATCATTTATTAGTGAACAAGACATATGATAGCAAGAATGGTAATAAAATCCAAACATACTTGCTTATAGTTGCTGATTTCTAAGGCTTTACACTTTTAATTTCAGGCAGTACAATTAAGCAGCCATGTGTATGTACAAGCCATACCCACCCATGAGCTGATGTTCCAGCCCTGCCTTGGCCCATCTCTGCCCTAGGGAGGTGCCAGATGTCCAGGGCAGGGGCTGCCCTACTTGTCCCCCATCCTGCCCTGCTCTCTGCCTGGGACAGTGGGACCCAGCCCCACTGCCCCAGGGGAGCCCCTTCTGCCCCCAAATCCCAGGGAGACTTGGTCCACGCTGCACCCTGATGCAATAACTGACATCTGTTTATACTGAAGATAGTATTTCACAGTTCAAATACCTAAACATATATCAGTAGAGAATAAGATGTTTATTATGATCAATTTACATTGCTCCCATAAATGTCATGTAAGCTTTATAGGACAGAAAGAAGGACATGGTCCATGAAATGAAGAGCTCACCATCTAATTTTAGAGAAGAGAGAGCAGGAGTAACCAAGTCATGCAGCTGGAGAGAGTCATTGGAAAAGGTGTCCAGAAGCAAAAAGAGGTAAGTTGGTGTGAAGCACAGAGCTGGCTTCAGAGGGTGGAACACAGAGTCAGACAGAAAATTCTGGCAGAGCTAGCAGGATAAAGGGAAAGGGATAAAAAGAAAAAGGGACACAGGGCTAGGCTGGGAAAATTACAATTTCAATTTCCTTGTGGTGAAAAGCTACACTGGCTAAGGCTTAATATGAATGAAAAAACAATATATTTTCAGGTGTAGGCACTGAAATAAAGAAAATTACTCTGCACATAAATAGTATCTGTAAAAATAGGATTAAGAGAATACTAATTGTATCACTGTGACTTCATAAATGTGTAAATTGAATAATTAAAAATAGCAATTGTATTTTACCAGAGAATACATAATGAGAATATGGAGTTCATTGCAGAAAAATTTACTGGAGGAAATCTAAATACCTTACATTTGTGGCTCTCACTAAGCACCTACATAATGCCAGGTTTCTTTAAATCATGTTAAATAGTTTTTGGCAGATCATACTAAGCACTGTTACTGATGAAAAGATTGTTTTTAAAAATTGGCAGATTTGGTGTGTAAGTGAAATTGATCATAATGCTGTGATGTGGGAAATATTTCAAGACTGGCAGGTTTGCATTTGTTTTGTTAGCAGGGAATCATTTTAAAGGGCAAAAATATACATGGATCATTTTTTGGAATAAAATAATCTAGTAGCCAATTAGATGTGACAAAAACTTACTGCAAATTTGTAGTTTTATAAGCATGCTACATTGAGCAACCTGTCAGAATATGACGTGAATTAAACCAGTTGCATGATTTCCAGTTACTGTTCAAATTTTCCAGTAATTTCGTTATGCAAACAGTCTCTTACCCATGTTCAGATTGACATTGAGCATCATGGAAAGCTCTATGCTAGCAGGATAAGGATAATAAATTTTACCAACTTTTCCTCCCATGTGCAACAGAACTTCATTGTGGTTTTTACTGTATTTCATAGTTTCTGTGTTTCTGATGATAATTTAACCAGAAGGCTTGGATCCTGTACAGTTGTCATATATGGGCGTGACAACCCATAGTCTAAATCATGACCCCATGGTGATTTATGGTAGAAGAGATGAAGTCTTTTGGCAGGCTATAAAGGAATATTTCAATGCTTTCCTCTTTGGTCACCTTATTTTTACTGAAATAATGAAAAGGTAGTCCTAATTTTACAGATGAAGACCACACATGTTTGATAGAACAGTCTTGTCCTGTTCTAATATTATTTCATGTAGTTACCTGACTATTACTGTTATAAACATGGTGTGCTGGGTGTCCCTGCCCAGATATTGGCAGTGGGGACTGCAGGAGTGGCCTCTCTGAGGACTGGCTGGAAGCTGCCCCATGCTGGACATGGCTGGTCCCAGCCAGCTCCAGTGAACCCACAGCTGGACATAGCTGAGCCCCACAGTGACAATGGTGGTGCCTTTATGATAACATATTTAAGTGTAAAAAAAATGCATAGGCAGTGAAGAGAGAGAGAGAATAAAATGTCTGAAAAAATTCTAAAAGTACCAAGTTCAGAAAGGAAGGAGAGGAAAGAGGTGCTACAGGTCCAAGGTTCCCATCTGTGCTCCAGGGTATGCATACTCTTCTGCAGCCCATAGAGGATATCATGATGGAGCACAAAGATATGTTCTGAAGGAAGCTGCAGTACTGTCCTGTTTTGGGACAGGATAGAATTTATTTTCTGTCTTATCATTTTACTTTCAGCTAAGTCTCTCATAAGTACCTGCTCTTGCTGAAATTAATAGCAAATTTCTCAGTCAGTGTCTGCTTCTAAGACTGAGAATGCTCGATTGTTTATAGTTACAGCTAGAGAATGTTATGGAGAACCAAGGCCACTGCTCAGTTCTGAGGAACATCTTATGCTTCAGAAATAGAAGGGGCTTAAAGAGGTCACACCTGCAACCCTCCCATTGGGAGGAGCAGACAAGACAGGTGACCAAAATAGACCAGAGTATTCCTTCTCATATTCATCATACTCAGTATAAATTTGAGTGATCGCATGGGTCAAGCCCCTTCCCTTCAGCCCTTCTTCACCTGTTCCAGTTTGCTTCAGCATCCTGGGAGGATTCTGTCCATTCATCTGCCTGTGGTCCTGATCTGTGCCAACCTGAATCCACGTGTTTCTGCCTCCAGATCCCAATTCCTCTTGATTCCAGGAGTCCAGCATGGACTTTCCCAGGGCTGCCCTGGTGACATGAGAATTACTGGGAGGAAAGATGGGAGGAACATGGTATAGTTTTTATATATATATTTAATTATTTTTCCTTTTCATCATTACTGTTTCATTAATGCTGTGTAATTTAGTTTCCAACCCATAAGACTCTCTCCTTTATTCTCTCTCCTTTCTCCCTCTTCATGGAGGGAAGGGGAATTAATAGAAAGAATCTGTCATTCAGCTACTCACCAGCCCAGTGTTAAACTCTGACAAGCCCTTGGAGAGCCCATTCTGAAACAGGAGAAAATCGTGAGGATAAAGAAATGGCAGAGGCAAACTTTAATGAACTAGCTCCAACCCACAATTCCCCATCTCCCTGCACCACTTGGTGGGGTTGAGAGGAGGTAGAGAATTTGAATGAGGGGAATGAAGGACTGAAATGGAGACTGGGAAAAGGGGGATAGATGGGGGAAGGTGTTTTAGTTTTTGTTATTGTTTTTCACCATACTACTCTATTTTTATTGACAATAAATTAAATTAATTTTTACAGTATCGAGTAGGTTTTGTCCATGGCAGTAAGTTAGCTCGCTGTCTTTGTCTTGACCTACAAGTTAATAATTTTATTTTCACTCCCTGTCCTGTTGAAAAGGGAGAATGAGCAAGTCATTAGGTGCATAACTGGCAGTTACCAAAGTCAACCCTCCACAAACTGTCTCTTTCTTTCACTACTTGATTTCTTTCTAAGTTTTCTCATTTTCTTTCCTATATTTTTTTATATTATCACTTTAATTTTAGTATTTTAAGATAAATTCAAGATATACTAACCACTGTGATGACATTTCTGAATTACTGTGAGTTAATGTTTTTGTATGATGTTATTGACGATTTAATATTTTGTTAAAAATATCTCAGCTCATTTGATCAAAAGTCAGTATCAGCATAATATTTGCTGATGAATTATTGAATATATTATTCCACCATCAATAGATCTAGACAATCATGAAATGTGCAATTTATCTGTCTTTGATCAGATCTTCTACATAGATCATCTGCATATGTCAAATCAATGCCTTTCTGATGCACACATCACTGATAATGTTCATGATCAACCTCTACCTTTTCTGTCTGTAGCTAAGAGATTTGGAAGTATTCTGTTAGAGATTTTAAGCTGCCTATAACACGCTTTTAATAGTGCTCCAGGACAAACACTGTCCCTGTGAGATCACTTTTAAACATTTCTGTGTTTTTCACTGTCAAATCAGACCAAATAAGTTCCTTTACTCCAAGGTGCAGTTGACAGTAGTTGTTAAAAATATGCGCACTGTCTTCATTTGGAAGACAGTTCCTATTTTATAATCAATGACCTAATATCAAGAGTAATTTTACAGTCTGGCTTGAGAGTTACAGCAAATGGAGAACAATTATATGGAACAGCCATACAGAATGACAGATTACTGCAGTTAAGTGGCAGTAATATGGGCTCTGTTTTATAGTGTGTGCCACCTTTAATATATATATTTAATATTTATTTTTCGTAAGGTACCAATCTTATAAAAATTTCCCCAGGCCATGAGGTACTACTATAATGGATGGTATACCTCTTTTGAAAACCTTTTTCCTTAGGAAAAAAGTCCAATTCTAGTATCCCTATGGGGAAATAGTAATTAAATTGATCTTCTGCCTGTTGTGTTAGATTTAGAAAAGCTAAAAGTGCTTGTTCTCTCTACTAATTGGAAATTCTTTGCTTTGGAAGTGTCTCTGAGTTGCATTTCTGTTCCTGTCAGGTCACAAGAAATCAAGCGTTCATACTTTCAGCTGAATAACATTTTTTCTCAACTCAGTGATTAGAACAGGTGATGACTGAAGATGCTTGACAAACACCAGACTCTTAGAGACACTGAGCATCCTTGTCAATATATAATAAATTAATATTGGCCAAATTGTTTAAATTGCCATGATTATCATATAGAATAGAGAATATGACTCACATTTACATGTCTATTCTAGCCTTTTAAACAGAGCTTTCAGAAATATATCTGTCATATAAATCAGACCTCTGAGACCCACAACTTCTCTAGGCAGTTTCAAACAGTATCACTCTCTGGAGAATACCTAATAGCTTTTGAACATAAAGGAGAGGGACTTACATATTTATCTAGTGAGGGATGACAACATTCAAGCTTCAGGCAGATCACCCAAAGGACTCTGAAAAAGTCTAACTGCTGATATAAACCTCCTCCAAATAATCCACTGCATAATGTACAATTAATACAGCAGGAGTGAGTGTGCTCTCAACAAATATGCAGCTGACACCAATCTGCATGGTATGGTTCACAACCCTGAGGGCTGGTATGCCACCAGATGGACCTGGACACATTCAAAAAGTGGGGCCATGAGGTACATGAGCTTCAACAAGGCCAAGTGCAAAGTCTTCCAGCTGGGTAGGGGCAACCTCCAGTATCATAGATTGGGGAGTGAATGAATAAACCCTGTATAGAAGGACTTGAGGGTACTGTGGGTTGAAAAATTGGACATGAGTCAGCAATCTGTGCTTCTGCTGTGCTTTGGTAACACCCCAACATGGAGAACTGTGTCAGGCTCTGAAGGTCTCAATACAAGAAAGACAAAGACTTGCTCAAGCAAATCCAGAGGTGAGCCACAAAAATTATCAGAGGGCTGAAGCACCTTTCTTTTGAAGACAGGCTGAGAAAGTTGGGGTTGTTTAACCTGGAGAAGAGAAGGTTTCAGGGAAACCCTATTGTTCCTTTCAGTACTTGAGGGATGCTTATAAGAAAGGGGGGAACATTCTTTTTAGCAGGAACTGTTGTGAGGGTAATGGTTTTAAACTAAAAGAGAGTAGATTTAATCTACATATAAGAAATAAAAAAATTTTTATGAGGTTGGTGAAATGCTGGCACAGGTTGCCCAGAGATGTGGTGGATATCCCTTGCTTAGAAACATTCAAGGTCTGTTTGGATGGAGCTCTGAGCAATCTGATCCAGATGGATTTCCTTGCTCATTGTAGGAGGGTTGGACTGGATGATCTTTAGAAGCCTCTTTCAAACCACACCATTCTATGATTCTATGATTTTTAAGAAGCTTTTGAAGAGGAAGAAAGCAAAATTGAGTAAAAGAAAATAGTTAAATATTTCCCATTACAGAGGCTAATGCTATCCATTCATCAACACTTTTGTTGATTTATGATGTCGTGTCATGCGAGGAGCTTATGCTCTGCTGGTAGATTTAGGTAAGGAAAATTAGAGGCTGAAGTATTTTATGGTGTGTCTCGAAAGTGTGCATGCGTCTAATGAGCAGAAACTAAACACTTTCTCCATTATAACCTGAATAAAGAAGGATGGAACTCCAAAATTATGTGTAACATTGATTAATACATTTGGAGGCACATATTTTTAAGAAGAGATATTTTGACTATGCCTCTGTATTTTAATTTCTATGGAGGCAGACTCCTAAATAGACTAATTCTTAACTTTTAAAATTATGCTAGGAAATGAAACAACTCTGCATATTACCCATTCTCTGTGAGGGGCAGCTACATTCTGATTTGGTTTTTGCTCCTTAGTGGTCTGACAGAGATTGCAGAAATGCTATTTCAGGTGAAAAAAAAGCATGGTGAGATATGTCATGATTCATATATGAAATAAAATTGTACATTCACTTTGACAGAGTAAGATGGAAAAAAGCAAAAAAGCTATCTGTGCTGAAGCTGCTTCAGCCCAAGAGCAGCTGAAGGTCTAATAACCCCTCCCTACAGGGCAACACCTTGTAGAAGCTTTCATGCAGGGAATGAGGGCACAGTATCCCTCAAATCCTCTTTTTTGCCTTTCAACATACTAATAGCATTGCTAGATCATCAAGAACCAGGTATGGCCTAAAAATCTAAAAGTGTGAGACACAATTGTAAATCAAAGTGTAAGAATCATTATCTCAAAACTTAGATATCTCAAATGTCATTTTACTTCATATGCTAAAGGGACTGAAACATGCACAGTGTCAGAACAGGTTGACAGTTCCATGTAGACAACCATTTCACACTATGTAGAATTCCAGTTGTTATCTATTATCAGAGCTACAAATATTTATGTATCTCTAGTTTTGATTTTTCTAACTTAAAACTTAGACTGTTTTGCTAGATTAAACTGACAAATGACAATTAGGTATCTCCTTGCTACATACGTGTTGGCTGCTCAGGTTGCTGCATAAATTTCTGTTTAATAAAATTAATTGTTTGTTTTCTTATATTTGCATTAAAAATATTGTTTCCAAAACCTGAATACTTGATGGTGCAGTTTTCTGTATCTACAGCAGTATTAAAAATCTTGCCAAATATGGGCATCAGAACCAGAGAGTTCTGGTGTATTCTCACACAGGCACTATTTTTTCTATAATACTTTTTAGTTATTTAAAGAAGGAGATGGGGAAAGTTTTCTTACACTGTCTACTTTTACTGAATTGGACATTAGCAGTATAAATAATAAATTATACTGTGCACTTACATGGTACCAGGTAGCTTCCATCTGCTACTTTTAAAATTATCATTAGGTTGCTTGTATCATGGTTATTTCTGTGAGAAAAATAATGTTGTCTTTGCACAGTAGCCTGATAGAAAGAACAACTTATACCTAAGAATTTTTCTTTAATCTGAAATAGGTTAAAAATAAAATGTTGATTTCATGAAATCATAGAATGCTTTAGTTTGGAAAGGACCTTAAGATCATCTATTTCCAGGCCCACCCATCCCATGAGCAGGACATCTTCCACTAGACCAGGTTCCTCAAAGCCCCATTCAACCTGTCCTTGAACACTTCCAGGGATGGGGCATCCACAACTTCTCTGGGAAACCTGATCTCCCCTTCTTCAACTTAAAAACATTCCTCTTTTTTCTATCACTACATGCCCTCATTAAAAATCCATTTCCAGCTTTCTTGAATTTCAGTTCAATTTTTTAATTACAGTTCAAATTTATTGAAATTATTGAATTTTAGTTCAATTTGTGTCATGAGAGAGGTTTCTGGATGCTAAAATCCTAATAGATGCTTTTTTGTTGTCATAAATTGTGACTATGCTTCCATAGGCTTACTTTCAGTCCTGTCATTTCTTTTTCCTTTTTCTTTATTCTGTACTCTAAATGTCATTAATCTAAATAGAAATTTCACAAAAAGCTTAATAAAAACTGTATTAAAATGTAATACACATTTTTGGAAAAGAGATTGAATACATCCCTGGAGAAGGACCATTCATCAGCAAGTTTTAAAAAGACAGACAGGGTTTCCAGTCTCTTTCAAATGTATGAAACATAGATCATAAAAGCAAATGTATACCTATGAACTTCCTCCTTTTATTAGCTTGCTCAAACTTTGAATGTTGCAAAAAGTTAAGACATTGATAATATAGAACAAAATTTCCTTTTTTTTTTTTTTTTTAAGTAAATCTTTTTACTGAATTGCAATATTTTCCAACAAAAAGCAAAAAACACCGTCAAAATGCAAAGTCAGTTTACAGGAGAGAAAAAAATATACTTTTTAAAATAGCTGTATGTATGACAAATCATTACTGTAATGAACTCTCTTACCATACCTCTCCAATCATTCTACCAACAACACACACCCATGTTAAATTAAGTGGAAGTTGTGCAGAAAAGCTATGTTCAGAGCTAGAATAAAACATAAGTTCACAGAATCCCTGTTTTCTTCCTTATCCTTTCCTAAAGGTATTGACTAATTGACTAGCCACTTAATGATGATTTGTGGTAAGCTCCAATGAAACATGACCAGCACAGCAAATTTGCTATGGTACACCCCTCCCAAACCTCATCACTCAGTAGCTTATAGGAATCTGACAATGAAAAGAACTGTACAGCAGGTCACAAAAATAGAGCATGGAAAACATTGAACTATCTCTGCAGTGGTTTTCACCCTGATGGACCGGAAACATAAAGCAGAAAATAGCTTGTATAACAGAAATATTACAAATGAGTCAGCTGCTATGATGTTTCTCTTACTATTTGCTTGGAGTTTTTAATGAAGATAAATATATGATTTGGTTACATGTTAGATGCATGAAGTAAGAAAGATACTGTAAGAAATGTCAAGGGGGGGAGGAGGAAGAAAATAAAAGACGTGCAATTTAGAAGAGTCTGGTGGAAGCAAAGATACTGTTTTAAAGGTGGTGATCAGGCCCTATATCCGTTGTGTTTTTAAAGCTGTGAAGCCACTGTCTTTGACTACAAGGTAAATGTAGTCACAAGTATTTAAAAAAATAAAATAGAATAGAATAATGAGTATTATTATATGAATAATAAGCAAATAATGATAGGAGTAAATAATAATAACTTCATTTTAATATGGGATGTTTTTGGTAACTCTGTGATTGTTCTAATTTGTACTGCTAAAAATATCAGACCCTAATTTCATTTAGAATTTTAAGAGGGAAGACAAAAAAACCAAAAAGGACAAGAAAGGACAAGAGCACAGATTTTCAAAAATCAGAATCCTAAGTCTGTCCAAGCTTTCAAAAATTATTTAACTATTGATGCAGTCTATCCGTGAATTTAATATAATTACAAGGTAGGAGATTTCATTTAAGGAAAGATAAAACTAAAGCCTATGCAGCTGCCAAAACGGCATAAAGAAATACGGAAAAAGAGTTGGAAATTCCAGTGCAAAACAAGACCTGAAATTATTTTCTTTTTCTTTAATACATTTTAGGTTTCAATGAGAGAATCACAGAACAGTATGAGCTACAGGCAGTTTTACTATTTTGAAATATAATACTGATTATAAATAATGGAAAAATCTCATAGCAGTAGCTTTCATCATTCTTTTAAAACCAATGTAAAGGCATCGAATGCCATTGCACCTTCCTACTAAGTCATTCAGACTCTAAGGGTAACAGTAGGTATAGAATCCAAACTCGTTGCCTGAATATTAAATACTTGTTAAACAGACATTTACAGACAAAGGAAATTCAAAATGAGTTTCTGAGTTAGCAAGAATGATATTAATATTCAATTGGTGAACTGCTGTGAAAAAAAGAAAGACCTGCTAGAAGCTTAAAATGCTAAATGCATGTCTCCATTTACTGTAACTGCATACTAAAAGCACTACTCTGTCATACATTAGAAAGAAAAGTTCAAGAGCCATTATAATATAGGAAAAGTCCAAGTGAAAGGTACTTGGTTTGAGTTCTTAGAATTAATTGAAGTCATAAGCACACTAAAGGAAGAGAAAAAACTTCTTTGCCCACATGCATCTATAGTACTTTGCTTCTTAAAATTATATCTCTTCTAGGCTTTTGTATTAATCTCTGCTTGAAAGGATTTTTGTTAGAGATGAGTGAACTCTTCTGGTTAGATTAAAAGCTGATTCAAATCTTTTGCCATTACTTACACTTTTCGAACTATGCTTACATTCAAATATGTTTGACTACAGTTTTCTGCTTATTGTAGGTAGGCAAAACAGAAGAAAATCATAGTCTTCCTACTACATTTAGTTTATGCGGGTGAATTGACAGATTATATGATCTTAGAAGATGCTGAGACAACCACCTGAGCTGACTTCAGGTATATACCATTATTCTATATCTTATGCTAACAGTAAGACTGGGGACAGGGCAAACAGAAAAGGAAAATTATATAGTGTTTTTTTTAAAGGTATCTGGTGACCAAAACCAGGAAATTTATACTAATAGGATGTGAATAGGACCTAATTCTCCACTGCCATAAAGGAGGAGCCAGAAGCACTGCATCCCTCCTTGCTCACAGAGGAGGAAGTACAGAGAGGGGGTTGTATAAAGTTAATACATTGCAGCCTCTGTCACAGACTACCTGGTACAGAAAAGACCATCACAGTACTGCAGATTCTAAAGAAATTTCTTTGAATCTGCAGCTCTTCATGGTCTATGACTGAAGTTATCTGAGGACATAGCATCTTACATGGTTGTGTGGTGTAGCACTATGACTGCTGGTCACCAGATATGTGCAAAAAAGTTAGTCCATCATGCACAGCCTGGTCCTCTTCACATACATTTGAAAATTGTATCCTATGTTCTATCAAGGTGATGAAACACTCCTTTCCCTCCCACCAGAAAGAATTTCAGGAATAATATTTTTAGGAAGTGCCTTTCCTCAGCATTTCCAGGATTTCTGGCAGGAAAATTTGTAATTTGTAATTCAACAAGCATTATTCCAACTACTCCTGTAGCTGTGAATGACAGTCTTCTACCAAGAGTGAATTATGCTCCTCCTAAATAATGTAGCCAAAAGATTTCTGCATCCAATCATTTATAGGAGTGTGTATACCATAAACAGAAGATTTACAGTTTCAAGAATTGATCCAGGCAATATCTCATTTTCCTCTCATTTCCCTCTTCTTCTCTGCCTTCTACTGATGAGCTCAGAGTAGCAAGGAAGGGAAGATATGGAGAATGGTCTCAGATACCTTCAAAACAATGAGTGTGGCAGTGAATTTTATGTCAGCATCTGTTTTATTAGTAATCATCAAGTCTAAGGATAGGCCAGGCTCCCAAGTACAATAGAGCCCACCTTCGATGTGAAGATGAGAGACACAATTTATTAATAGATGTGACCTTCTTAGTCTGCTGAACTTATTACAAGCCATTCAAGATGTATCATGGTCCCACAGGAAGCTTCTTACCCCATTCACCAATCATTTTTCATACTGAATAGACTAGATGAAACAACAACTGTGACACTGGATAACATCTGAGATGTGAGGGATGAAGAATAAAGGACACCACTATATAATGGAAAATTCTGATCATTTTTCCTTGAAACACTAAAGTTGAGAAAGAGATTCCAAAATGGCTTGAGATATTTTCGGCCTCTTTTCCTCATCCCATACCCAGCAAGGCAGTGGCCTGTTGTGTGACCCTCCTAAGAGATGCTAGCAGCTGCAATGGGTGGCACTTCCAAGCTGTGGATAAGAAAGGTAGCACAAGGGATTTGTTGAATGTGAGCACTTCTGTCGAGCTTGCTGATGTGTCATAAGATGTGCCTGAGGCAGACAAGTCAAATCGGTCCCATGCTCCAGTAATCACTGCTGCTTAAAGAAGTCAACAGGAGAAATCTTTCAGATAGCCATAGGTAAGGAGAGTTGTTCATGGATATAAATAACTGAAGTTCTTCTGCTTAAAGGAACAGGTTGGGACATGGCAAATCACTCTTTCCTGCAGCATTTTAAAGCTGAAGACATTAGCGAAGAGAGTTTGCTGGTGACTTTGATGGAGACTCCCTTTTTCCAAGGAATTACATGGATACTTTATGATTCAGCCAGACAGGTTGTTGGGGCTTCTTGTCTAGACCATGTTTTTTCCAAAAAATGTTGGACTTGGATATTTGAGGTCCCTTTAACCTGGATTCTATGATTTGTTTCTGCAGACTTCATTGCCTAGCACCACATAACCAAGCACATCCCTTCTGATGCCAGTAAGACATAAGTGTCAACTGGGAGACATATCCAAATTTCATAAAAGGCATATGCATATCATAAGGAAAATCTGATTTATTTGGTTTATAATCAGCATTATGCTTCTAGGTTGCCATCATGTTAGAGTTTAGTACTATGGTACTGTTACTGACAATGTGATTACCATCAATATCAGTCTAATTGATGGAGAAGTTTGCAACGTGCTCATCAGTGTGTTCTGTAGATCTATTAAAATATTAAGGAAGATCCTTAACAAATTTATCTTCTACCAAGAAAGGGCAATAGAAAAGCCTGAATAAACCCAACATTTTTACTTCTGAGGCAGTATGTCTCTTTCTCTGTAGCCCTATTCAAATAGAATCATATAGCTGTACTGCCCCAGGAAGCACCAAGAAAAGATATTATTGTATCACAAAAGCATGATTTCCTCCTTGTTCTCTCATTACTCCCAGAGGTTAGCAATTTGCTACTATCTCTGAACACTGTCAAATGCTGTCTCAGCAACACTGAACACTGCATGGGCCTTTGATGGAAAGAAAGAAGGAAAATCACAGTTCCAGTTTTTCTTTTGCCCAGTTTCCTTGTAGATGCAATGATTAAGCAAGTGCTAACTGCCCTTGCACTGTCCAGATTACTTGCTGCAGCAGAATTGTTATCAGCTTATGCACACAGAGTTAATAATTTTGTAGCATAAATCCCATCCTACCAAACCCTTGTACTTTACTTCATATTACTTCTATCTTAATTTGGAATTATTTAATTCAGAAAAAAATCTACTTAGAGACTCTTATTCTTATTTGGGGACTATGGGTCTTTCTTTTCTTGCCTTTTTTTTTTTTTTTTTCCTGTAATAGATGTGTGATTTGGTCATATTTGAGGTAATATTTCAAATAAGTGTTACATGTAGTATATACTATATTTTTATCTACTTTATGATTGAAGTATATGGTTATTTTTTTATTAGGTTTTTTGGGAGGTTGGATGTTTTCTTTATATATATGTATATGTAACAAGAGACCAGAAAGAGAGATGAAGAATTTCAACAATAAATTAAAGTAACCTCAAAAATAGGAAAGTTGTTGTGTGGTAATATCTTATTTAATTCCTCTAGGACAAAAAAAAAAAAAAAAAAAAGCATGAAAAAGGCAGATGCTTTTAGTGTTGGTTGAACATGCTTTTGGAATACATTTATACATTTCTAGATACTGGTTTCTATATTTTATATACAAAGATTTTTTTTAATTCCTAGAATAGTTATTTTCATTACTGAGATGCTACTTGATTTTAATAAAGCTCCTCACTAGTTAGTACCAATTCTGTTACCTTATTTTCAATTGCATGCCTTGATAGTTTCAAATATTGCTTTTCTTGAAATATGTTCAATAAATTCATATCTGGCACAACCCTTCAGAAGTGAAACTCCTTCATTGTATTTAAGAGTTTCTGAACTTGAAGTATAGACATTGTCTGAAAGTGACTACAAAAATGATATTGTGAGTTCCAGTATTTATTGCCTCACAATGATTCCCAGAACCAATCTGTTCAGATTAAAATAAATATAGGCCTATATTCTGAGCTGTAGTTGAGCTGAGTTCAGTGAACATTGAAATAAATTTAAAAAGGCAAGGAAGAAGGGAGGAAGGAAATATGATATCAAGATATTTTAGGGATACTGCAATGCTGAACCTAGTCAGTCAAAAATCTAATAAACCCTGCCCAGAACATTTGAAGAATGCCAGTCATCCAGCCTCAGAAAGTGACACAGGTGACCAAAATGGAGTGAGGCACAGATCACATATGAAAGCTCAGACTTGGACTGTGCAAAGCAGTAGATCGATCTGATGACTTTTAAAAATCTGTCTGCTGATTGTAAACTGAAGTCTGAAAGTCAAGCTCAATTTTTTTCAGTACATCTCCTGACAAGAAATACTTCAGCGGGATTTAGTCAACAGTCCTGATGATTATATGACCACAATAGAATACAATTCACTTTTCTACACATTGATGCCACAGGACTGACAAAGCAAGAAAAATGGTGATTTGATGTTGATGACTAAACTGGTACATATGAAACTGAATACACAGAAGGATCAGACCATAAGGGAGACATTGCCATTGTTGTTTTGCCAATCAGCACTACTTGATCCCCTTTCCCCTTAAATGTGTTATGTAGGAACAGATACAAATAGCTACCACATTCAGTGTTTAGAAAGCATGACACCATTTAAGTAAAATCTTCCTCTTTTGCAAAAGGGGTACAGAATCATTAGACTGTTCTAAGGACAGTGCATAAAACAGAGCTTAGAAATGTTTCAGTGCAATGTCACAGTCGATTTATAGTCCCAGCTTTAGTGGCAAGTGACAAAACCTCAAGAAAATATCCTCCTTCTAAAACAGCACTGCATGGAAACATATTATTCTTACTGATTATTGCAGTAAAGTGTGCTCTGTAGGAAATCCAATTCAGAAACTATCATTACTGTAATATATGAAAAGGTCCAAGCTGAGACTGAATTATGGCTGTGAATTACAGAGGAAAGGAGCTCCTGGAAGTCTTTTATACAAACAGGAGAACTAAATGCTGGTTGTGTAAGACATTCCTTTGAGCCATATTAAACTTAGGTCTATGTATCACAGCATATTGTGCAGTACTTCCACAGACTAGAAGCTGTGGCAGCAAACTTCAGAGGAATCCAGTTTCCTTTTTCATTGCAATTGTAGGGTCAAAGAGTTATCAGCTTAAAAAGTTTTCAGGTACTACAAAACTATATAATATCAATAACTAAATAACACTTGGAGATTTTATTTTAATCCACTTGACATTCCTATACTGTCAAGAGTAGAGATGAATCTATCACCTTCAAAACAGAATTGTTTTAAAAGAAAGAAATAACAAGAGCAACAACAACAACAATAATAACAGTAGTAATAGTAATAATTAATAATAAGAATTAATTATAATTAATAATTTTCTTGCTTCTTCCTATTCACACCTCAGTCCAGGAGTGGGTGTGAGTGAGAGCATGCATGGGTTCTCAGCTGCTGCCAGGGGTCAACCTACTACTTTTTTCAGGGTTGCAGGCCAGCTTGTGTACTGCTCACCTGGACCTGGGCTGAGATTAAACGAGCAGTATGTGAGAAACTGCTGGGCATGACATAAGAAACGGATGGACATGACAAGTAATAGTCTGAGAAGCTGCCAGGGCTTCCAGACAGTGCCACAAAGAAGAGCTGGATGTCAGGTGTGTGTAAGAGGAGTAACAGGAAAGAGCTGAACCACACAGACCACTGCAGGATACCTGTGCAAGTAATGCTGTACACCACTCTCCTGCAGGTAATGATAGCAGAAATTCCAAACTGGGTATGGATGAAATGATGCTAGGACTGAATGTGAAAAATTAAGTAGTCAGGGTCTTTTGTCTAAGCAGAAAAGGATGGTGAAAAGAACGTCAAGAATGAGAAAAACTGACACCAGTCTATATAAATCTTTTAATTGGTGTTCTCCAGGGGTACTTGTCAGGTCTGTGTCTGAATGACTAAACCCCTAGCAGTAGAGGTTGACTCACTGCATAAAGCCCTACAATGGAAGAAGACTTGGTGGAAATGGACACAGGTGATGTGCTCATGAAGCTCAGAGAATAATGAAAAGGAGCACACTGCATCTCAGCACAAAGGGGACTTCAGGATGGCCTTTGTTTTAAGGAAACAGCTTTCAACAGTTTAGTGGCTGAGATGGGTGAACAAATGTTTCCCCTAAGTTTACTGAAAGAGTGTAAAGTTTGTGACTCCTCATCAATAATACCGGAAGCCCCATTGAATGTCCCCCTCTCTTGCATATATTTTTCTACTATAGCCATGGTCACTAGCAAAGGAAGCCTATGAATTTGCAATTTTTTTTTTTTTTTTTTTGCTACATCATATATTTCATTTACTCCTTAGCAGTGACCACATGAAATGGTGATTTCCTGTCTTCTAATATTTGGATCATCAATTCCCCATGCAGTAGGGATATATTTGTCAGAATAAATTGGGGGTATAGAAAAATGAGTTCAGTGAACATTGAAATAAATTTAAAAACGCAAGGAAGAAGGGAGGGAGGAAATATGATATCAAGATATTTTAGGGATACTGCAATGCTGAAAAATGATATATATAGAAAAGGTCATATATATTATATATATGTATAGAAAAATGATCTATTTTTAAATATTAGTTTTATCTAGCTTTAGCATAATCATAACAGGTTTTAAACATAATTCTACAATATTTGCACGGTGTCTTTACAGGACACCATTAAAACTATGTATTAAAATTAGGCAAAGAAGCATGAATACTGGAGTTTATATTCAGTATGTTTCATAGGCAATTATTGCATTTCTGCTGAAAGGCACTAAACTAAATTCCGCACTAGCTAATATAAAAATGAAATAATTTCTGAAGTTTTTAGTAGAACGTAGAATCAGAATTTTTAGGTTGGAAAGGACCTTTAAAATTATCTATTTCCAACCCCCTGCTGCCATGGGCAGGAACACTTTCTACTAGATCAGGTTGCTCAGAGCTCCATCCAGCCTGGCCTGAAAAACTTCCAGGGATGGTGCTTCCACCACACCTCTGGGCAACCTGTTCCATTCTGACAAATTTCATTTGCAAACTATTTTCTCATATATGGATGTTGTAATCCTAGACTTTAATAAAACCTTTGACACAGTTACCCACAGCTTTTTATTGGACGAGCTTGCTGTTCATGGCTTCAACACATGTGTGATGGGTGGAAAACTGACTGGATGGTTGGGACCAAAGTGTTGTAGTGAGTGGAGTTAAATCCAGTTGGCAGCCAATTTTAATAAAACCTAGACACAGACTTTAATAAAACCTTTGACACAGTTACCCACAGCTTTTTATTGGACGAGCTTGCTGTTCATGGCTTCAACACATGTGTGATGGGTGGAAAACTGACTGGATGGTTGGGACCAAAGTGTTGTAGTGAGTGGAGTTAAATCCAGTTGGCAGCCAATTACCAGTGGTGTTTCCCAGGGCGCAGTATTTCAACCATTTTTCTTTAATATTTTTAACAGTAATCTGAACAAGGGGTTCAAGTGCTCCCTCAGTAAGTTTGAAGATGACAGCAAAATGTGTGTCTGCAGAATGAAATACATCTATTACAACATCTATGACAACATGTTGACCTAGTAAATACAGAGACAAACTTACTTCTACTGCTCACTATTACTAAATATTCAGTGTTTGTGGCATAGTGCTTATAGCAAATTCTTCTAAATGGAATTTACACACAATGCAGTAAACCTGACCTTCATTTAATGCAATCCACCAGTTTTGCATGTTACAGAATCTGAGCAATATTATCAGTATTGTTTACCCCCTTCAAAGTATTGCAGATCAGGGCTCTGATCACAGCTCTTTCTGTTTCATTAGCTGAAGTTTTTCTACTTCATGACAAACAGTAACAAAATCATTAGCAATGGGCATCTTCCCCTCCTTATTTTTAGATGAAATAGCACGCTCAAGTTCACAGTTTCTTTGTCCCTCTAACCCAGCTATGGAATTTCCTTTTTTTGTTTTGGGTTGAGCTCTTTTGTTCTGTTGTTGGTTGGTTGGAGTTTTTTTATTCCAGTCAATGTGTAAGATCTTTAATAAGAAACAGTTTGTGAATTCTCCCTAGGACTGTTGAAGCACTGTAACCAGATTGTTGGAGAACTCTCCAGAAATGGGCAGATAACAATTGAATCCCATTGCAAGGGAATTTAATCAAGGTCTCCTACAGTTTGTGTGCTTTTGTATGAAGGCATGTAATACAAAGTAGAACTATCACCTTCTAGTTGGGTGAAACCAGCCTCTACATGAGGCTGGCAAGCATTCTTAGACAGCATTTTACACCTGTCTAGCATGTTCCCAGAGTCTTCTGCATCTAGCTTTTTACATAGAGATTTTTTACTTTTAATAGATGTCGTACTAAACAGGAAATCACTGCTATTGAAAATTGGTCACATTGTGACACATTCAGAGTTTGAGGCATTAAAGAAAAAGACCCAAAAGTTTTATATTGGGCAGGTTTAAATTTATTCTGGGTTTTTTTTTTTGTTTGACTGATTGGTTGTTTTTTTTAATTTGTTAGGGATTTGTTGTTGTTGTTGTTAGCAGTTGCTAATAAATACTTAGAATTCTACTCTTCACTAATGGCCATATACAAGTGTTCCCTTAACCTTCTCCTCAAAACAGTGTTCACCATTAGTAAAAATAAGGTCACCTCTCAATCATAGCAAGAAATATTAGATATGTTGAGAATTTTGGTGGGGTTGGAACATGAAGAATTACTCGTTCAGTTTCTTTTTTCTATTTGTTCTGCCATCATTAAATCTCTTTTTTCTTTATTTGCTTTCTTCATGTGAATTTGCAAGGTTGATGTAGCAATTAGCCAGAAAGGACAGAGGCTAATTACTCTGATCTACTCCTGAGACACAGCAGACCTCTATAGTGAAAAGAAGAGCCACATATATGTGAAAAAGAAGAAAAAAAATAAGCTTTTGTTTGTTTGAAACATCACCAGAAAATAACACTGAAGTAATATTGGAATACCAGAAAAAATCAGTGCTCAGTATGAAAAGTCAGTATTTTTTGAAACAAAATACTAGTGAAGTATTACATTTTGTCTTTTCAAAGCTTTCTCATTAGATCAGATGAATACATTTTGTATAGATAAGATGAAAAAGCTTCATGTCAGTAGCAGCATTTAGTATGTAAAATATGATAGTCAAAATTATGGTGCCAATATGAAGGTGTTTTGACACTATTGAGGCATCATGTTACAAAAGTAGTGCTTATTTGTTCTGTAGTTTGAAGGTTTGGGAGAGAATATGTCAGAGTACAATATAATAGTGAGAAAAAGAAATGTCCTAAGTCATGAGCTACCAAATATTTCTATCAAAAGTATTAAACTGCAACACAGTGATTTCTATCAAACTTACAAAAAAATAGAAGTATTGGTGTTTAATATGATCAGATGTTGTCATTGATATCTGACCATGTCCTTTTTAGGCATTCAGGAAACACTTCTGTTATAATTAAGGAGAGAGAAATTGGATGAATTTGGATAATAAAAGGTGCGTAGTGTTTTAATAGTGACCATCTTCACTCAAACTTGAGTGAAATTTACCAATGAAGTTTTACAGAAAGGAGCAAATAAATGAGACTCTGCCATTTCAGTAGTTACATTATCCAAATGCACTGCAGGTTAAGTATGCATCATCACTTTATGGTAACATTTTAACTTAAACAGACAGTCCACCTGAGGACAGAAAGGAAGCATTGCTTTTTCTAATCATCTGATGAGGTAAAACAAACAAAAATCTAGAACAGTGAAATCATTCAGTCTATCTTAAAAAAAAACGCCACTTGTCATCACTCTTCATAGCACTAATATAGCATCATGGATGTGCATAGTACTTACAGTACTCATCTAGAAAAATACTATTTCATCACCAGGGAAATAATGTGCAACTTTTCACTAGCTGTAATTAAAAGTTCCTAGTTCCACAACACCAAAAGTGTCTGCATTGCATTCTAATAAACCTTTACCCAGACATTTCTATGGACAAATTAATAGAATGATTCTCAGAAGTGTTAGGAAAATAGAGATCTTTTTAGTTACTGCTAAAGTTCTCAGAAGTATCTTTGCTATTACCAACACATTTCTGGAAAGTAAAAAAACCTCCAAAACTCAACTTCACAACCCAGTCCATGACAGTAGTATTATTCTAAGAGAAGAAAGAGATGATGATAATGATGATGATGATGAAGATTATTAATATTATTGGTGTCACTGTCTACATGTGATTATTTTCATCTGTGTATTTTCATGTATGGCTTGTATTCAAGCCATACAATGAACCATCTTATATGAACAATGAAAATGTATTTTCAGTTAAAAATATAGATGAGAAACTGTTGTTGAATCTTTCACTTTCACTTGCATCTTGGATGACAAGAATTGGAAATATAAAAAAATTGAGCTGTGTCTATTGATAGCCCACTCTAGAACCAGAAAACCCACCTGACACTATAGGACAGCTGGGGACAAGGCAACCAAGACTGCTGACAGTTTGATGGGTAGGTAACCTTCCTCCAGATGGAAAAAGGATAAATTAAAATATGAAAAATGTTCTTAGAGAAGAGTACTAGATCAAACTACAGATTTAATTGCCTATTAGTGTCAGATAATAAACAGCTCCATCCAGCTATAACTACAAGAATTATCAGGTTTTATTATTTTTCACTATCCTTTTTTTTTTTTTTTTTGGAGTGGGGGGTTTGAAAGAACTGTACGTCACTTTGTAATCAACATATCAAATGCAATACATTCATTCTGCAAAAAGATGTTCAATTCGTATGTATATATGTGTCTAATGTTAGTCAATACAGATGTGCTACTTAATGTAAATTTTTAAATTTATGGGTGTTTATAGTCATTCCAGTAAGTGAATTTCATTCCAACTAGGATATATGGAAATCTTGCAAGAAGTTTTTGCTCAGCCTATTTAGTATAGTGGCATAGGTCATATGAGCTTCTAACCCCATTAATCATTTAAAACAAGAAGTCCATCCACAGATATCAAGAACATTATCTATAATTAAGTTAAAAGAGTTTCACATACTTTTTTAGTCTCCTTTGGTAGGTAAGCTCCATTTCTTATAAACTCAAGCAATTTTCTCAGGACCCTTTTAGGCTACCAATTAAAGCAAAAGACTTTCCATAGTGCAACATTCCAGACAGTGATTCAAGTCAGCTTCCTTTACCAGCATCACAGCACACCACTGATCTTTTCTGTACCTTGAGGACAATTTGTCACGGTTTAACACTGACTTAGCTGAAAGCAAAAGTACAAACCAGAAAATCACCTTTATCCTGGCCCAAACCAGGACACAATTGCACTTTGCAGATGTCCCTAACTAACTGCTGTGAATAGCACGCATATTGTCAGACAGATATTTGTCATGGCCAGAGTAAGGGCAGCAGCCTTCTGCCCTTCCCTGCTGTGATTCAGCCTGGAGGCTCAAGTGAAGTGTTTGTTTAAGAATGCAGGCGAACGAAGGAAAGCCAAAATTTTTGTCATGAGTATACCAATACACTTTTTTGTCACATTATCTTCTTCTACTGTGTATGGGTCAAATTGCCTTAAATTGCACATGAATTTCAGATAAGCCTTTGAACTTTACCACTGCTATGATATGAAAAAGCATTTGTTCCCAAGAAAATCACCCAAGTAAACTTCATATTTATTTATCTTATATTCTTGAATGCATTCTGTACTATATAATGGCTGAAAGTGGAGAAAAAGAACATTAATGTCAAGACCTTTGCCTGAGACCAGACTCTCGAGGGATTTCTTAGGTCTTGCAAAGTTAGACGTAGTGAATGTGGGTAGAGAACAAAACAGCCATATATATATATATCCAAAGAGCTTTATGGGAAATTTATTTTTTTCACCACAATGCATTGCTTAACAAAAAAAAAAAAAATCGAGGCATTATACTTCTATATATTTCAGATGATTTAGAAAACAATTTCTGTTATGTATCCTATAATTTACTAACTCAGAGTTTGAAAATCTTGCAATACATGTATCCACATTATGTTATCAAAAAAATTATTATCACTCCCCAGAACTATAATGAGAACCCCTTAATAGAATACCGCATTATAATTAGTTATTCATAACTGAACCTGAAGGAAAAAGAAAAAAAAATTATTGCACAGGTTTAAATGAAACTAATTTAATCTGTAAATGAATATAAATAATTGTGAAGTTTAAATAGCCGTAACCAGAAGTTGACTTTCATAAATTATGTTAATAGATTGTTTAAAAAATTCAGAGCTATCACCTTCCAAATAATTGGTTCCCATTGGCCAAAAATTTTATCTCAGTTTTTATTTTAATCTTGATTTTTGAGCTTTAATGCTTTTTGTAAAAAAGCAAATGCATAATTACAAATATAAAGTATCAACAAATATGAAAACTCATCATCTTTACTCTTTAATGCTATTTCTTTTTTTATCCACTACCATATGAATAATTAATTACTGTTATCACACATCCCCATGGTAGATTTGATTCTGATGTATCAACATCTTTCCAAAACTTTTGGAAATTCTCAACCAAATTTTACTCGATAGCACCATTCAAAAGTAATAACATTAATGACAAATCATAATAAATCACCACAGGTAAGGTAATAAGAGCATCGTGTCATCAGCTAATAAGTTTAATTTCAAATAGCTCCAGTTTGTAATTTGCCAATTGAGACTTTACATGGTTTCTCTGTAGAGCAGGGGCTTGACACTGAGTAATGGATTCATACTGTGTAGTAAAGCAAATTGTTAAGAGCATTTTTTCCATTTGAGGCTACTGCCCATGATATATCTATTGACACTGATGTTCTAATGCAGCTCATTCCTGTCAGACTCTTTTAATCCTTTCTGTCTAGTTTGAAAACCATTTAAGAAAAAATATTCATCTGGCTCATGCTACAATTATTAGGAGGTTGAGAAATTGTATTAGTGTGCTGCATCCTGAGCATTATGTATTAGTCATCATCTTTGATCAATGTTTTGAACCTCACTGCTGATGGAAGGGATGGAAAGCAATTATATAGCATTACCATTGAGGTGTAATTCAAAGTCCATCATGTTTCTCATTCTTTTACTTTTGCTCTAGAAAATAAATCTGATATCTCTTACATTGTGAAAATTCACTCTTTTTTCTTTTCATTAAAAACTATGAATGAAAGGGCCTTTGTTACTTGGTGCATCATGGGAACTGTAGGTATAGCATATAAAAGGCTGTGTATTGATTTTAGGTATATGCTTGAAAATGCTGTGGTCAGTTTTATCTCTATATTAACCAAAAAAACCCAAAATAAACACACTTATGGTTCTGTAATTAAAAAAAAAAAAAAAAAAAAAGGCTTGCTGAACTTGAGTAAGAGAAAGTATAGGACAGTAGCAAAATCAGTTCAGAAATCTCTTTCAAGATTATATTGAACTATAACAAATATTTTAATGTAAGGGTTTTCCTTTAATAATTATTTCTGATGTTCCTTGCCTTGAGATATTTTCATCCTTGGCATAACAGTTTCTTCCCTTTACAGAAAATTAGTTGTACCTACTGTGTATGAATTTTCTCCTCCATAAAGGTAGGTGTATGGATATTCAGTGGTATTCAATATCAGTACTGGTTGAGTTTTTTGTTCTCCACATGTCATAGACTGAAATTTGCAGGACCTGGTTAGTTATTCTGCTTTGTTCTGCTGTTTTAGGATGTGACTCTCTTTTCCTTACATCTTTGGTTACTGTTTTGTGTACCATGCTTCGACCATGAGTTTTTAACTTTCATCTTCACTCTATCCTGCAATCCTAAATTATTTCAAAGCCCCAATTCCCTTCTGAAATGTCCATTTTTGTGACTTCCAAAAAAATGTTGACATTCACATAACAGACGTCATACACTAGGGGATTTGGTGCAGTGAAATCCTTCCCTCTCACTCCATTCCCATACTCAAAAGTGAGAGAAGAGATAGGCATGACTTCTGTGATGAACTTCACTTTGTCAAGAAAAGAAATAAAAATTATAAAAGGACCATAAAGACAGTACATTATTTTTAGGTGTCTAAGGCCAAAAGTGACCATCACTGAGGACTCAGCTCTCAGTAGTGCTGAAAAGTCTTTTCAGATCAGTGCACCACATATTCCTGCCCATATCTAAGCCAACGTAATTTCTCAGCCAGTATGATATATCTCTCCAACTGTGTCAACAGTGAGCGTATATTTCTAAAAGCACTGAGATTTTGTTTTTTCTCAGAATTAGATGTGGGGCTTTTTGTAGTAATCTAGAGCCCCTGAATCTTCTCTGTGTCAAATCCCTCAGAACTGAGAGACATCTCATGAGACAGAATTATAAAGAGAGTTTAGGAGAAATTACTATTTCCAATATTCTCTCAGTCTTCATAACTCATCTGTACCATCATATTTTATGTCTTGCTCTCTGTCCCCTAAAGTGGAAGGAAGGTGAATCTGCACTAAGAGAAATATCTTTACAAACTGTTCTAAAAGATAGTAATTCTCATTAAAAAAAAAAAAAAAAAAAAAAAAAAGTTAAACAGTTTTTCACTGTGGAGCACATGCAGATTTACTTAACCTCAATTTCTGTATGCTTTAGTGGCTATTATATTTATCCTAGGGTTTTCTTTGAATATACTGGTTGATATAACAAAGTGACAAGGAATACTTCTTGGAGAAATTTCAAAAGCTATTTTTAAGACCAGTGTGATATTGGTGTCTGGTAGGCCTATTAGATTATGACAAGACTGGAAAAAAAAAAAAAAATATAATCTGAGGCCTATAGCTAGAAGGAAATAAAAAAACCCCAGACTTTTAGTAAACTGTCACAACGTGTTTTGTAAAAATAAGCAATTTCATTTGGCCACAGAAAACAGAAACAGAAAAGAGAAATGCATTTCCTGTCACTCTCTTCAATCACGATTTGTCTTTCTAGATACCATAGAACCACTTCGCTACAAGTATTTATTTGTCCAAATGTCCATAACTGCAGCAAGTAAACACAGAAGCTCATGATGAGAGGATGGGGAAAAGAAATGAAAAATACTGGAAAGGAAAAAAAATCAGTTAAAAACATACTAAGATTTTATCGTAAAAATATCTTCAACAGTCAGCTGTGAAAACAGAATAATATAGGTATGGACATTACCATATTCTGTCATCTCAGTATTCTAGAAAGTCTGGGAAGGCTGATTTCCTTTCTTCCATTCTGATGTATTTTTCATCCCTTTTCCGTTTAATTTTTATCACTTTGGAAAAGAAGGACATGAGTATCATAGAACTGACTCTAGAGTAAAGACATGCAGATTAATACTACAGTACCCCACTATAATAAATAGACAGTTGTGCACAGAAGTAGGTGATTGTTCCACTGTTCTTGGTGGATGAGAATCCCTATATTAAGCCCCAAAGCCTTTAGATGAGTATTTCAGGATCTAAATGGCAAGCAGAGCTATAGATGTTTAAGATTCTCATAAGTGGGGAAGTTCAAAAAGTCATCTATGATTAATAGTTCAGTTTGGTTATCTTAGTATTGTTTTTAATTAAATGTACTGTGCAATTCTTTTAAAGAACGTTGTCCTCTACTATTTATTAGGGTTTATTTACTTTTGTATTACTTAAGGATTTTTAAGTCTGTCACCTACATTAGGCATTTGACCTTAAATTCTCTTTACCACAGATTTGCTAGTTGTCTCACTGGATTATTAATGTCTTTTCTAGAGTATGTTTCAAAGTTAGTTTGGTAAATTATATTATTTCAACATGTTTTTTCATGGCATAACTTTTTTTCTGCAAATATATTGACATATCAAGATTTTTTCTGTTGTCACATTAAGGTAATTTCATCAATATCAAAAGTCCTTTTACTCAACCAATAAAGTCATTGCAGCTGGGGATTTTTCAAACTAGAAAAGCTGCATATCTCTCACTGACACTCTCAATCACTTTCCTATTCTGAGGCAGTTTGAAAGAGGAAGGAGTTTCAGCCCTGTGTAAAAGCGAGCGAGTTACTTCCATGATTCAAGTACAAAACTGCAAGAATACACAGATCATTGAAATGGTGTAAAAGAAATATGTAAATATTTAGAAAGAGAAGGTTTTAAAATTTTGTGTTAGAGAGTTAAGAGTATATTTAAAGAGAAAGTTAAGCAGTACGATAATCAATGAATAAAAGATCATGTGGAATATCCTTTTACATTGTAAAAATCTACTCCTTTTATGTGCTGTGTTAAAAAACAGTGAGAGTAATGAAAAAAGAAAAAAATGAGAACTAACAGTATAGTTTCATTATTAGAATTATTATATAGTTGTATCAAAAACTGGTGACAGATTTCAAAAGACATCTTAAACATTTTTATATAACATACAAAATCACTTTAAACCAGTTATGATTATGTACAAATTTTAGTAATAAATATTGTTACCTCCCAGACTGATGAAACAGTAAAAATATGAAGGAAAATAACAATAGTATTACAACACATGAAACTGAAGTTGAGTCCTACAGGAAAAATGAGGCATGCATTTCAAATATTCTTTTCCTGAACTACATTTTGACTTACATCTAGAGGATCATTATATCTCTGAAAACAACACTGTTCACTCTAAGCAAGAAGTAAATAATTTTCCATGAATGGAGATCAAATTATTCCAAGTGTGGACCATTTTTTTCAGTCAGAACAAGATAAATTTCAGAAAAACTGTTTATCTTATGAATTCCCATTGTTGGGCCAAAAATAAAATATGTCATCTTTTATCTTTTATCTGACATTAAGAGTTGATTCATGAATTCTAGTTTACAACTAATTGGATTTCTGAAACAAATACTGTCTCCAGTTATACATTTGAAAACATGCTGAATAAGACTGTCAGTCAGCTAAAGATGATCTATGTTGATGTTCAAATACATTGACAAACATCTATGAAGTGTAATACGTCAATTAAACTTTGTAATGTAAAAAAAACCAATAAGGTTTTCATATATTTTTTTAAGTGACAACTTATTTTTATCACTGTCATATAGACATGGAGTATGACTAGACTGCCGTACAAAAATTTGTTTCATACACCTTTCATTAACTCCTTAGATACCGAATAACTTGAAACATTGATTTAAATTAGATTTCATTATTGATTCCATAGATCATAAATTCCATTAAAAATGTATTGAAATACATGTCTCTACATTTCCGATCCTTCTGGTAACTATCATACATTTCTAGCTCAATCAGTTACAATATTATAATTTTAAATATTTTTTGTCCAAATGAAGAAAGGTAACTTTCAGACTTATGTGTGAAATTAAAATTACTGTCCTAAAACCTGAGTTTTATTTCAAAATCTTAAATAGCAATATCTACACACCTTCAGCACTGTTTTAAAACAAAATGGTAAGGTTTTGCATGTGTGAAATGTCACATTTTTAATCTGTGAAGATACAAAAATAGATTTATTTTTTTTTAAACTCATGTCTTTTTAATACTTGCACTGCAGTGTCTGTGCAAGTTAAGAATGAGAAAGCAAACAGTTGGAAAAAAGGCACCCAGATGCATCTTGGAGAGGAATGTCAAATGATAGAAAATGTTCCACCAGCTGGTGCTGCATTGCTAGAGTGCTACTGAAGGAATAAGGTATTGTTATCCATGTCTGGGAAAGGCAAAAATAGTAGAGAATACACTGCCCAACAACTGTTTCCACTAAATCTCTGTTCCTAACCAGTTTGTCCTATTTATATAACTTCTATTTTTTAAATGCAAATAGTAAAATAAATGTCATCTATTTACGCCAAGACCATACATCAGTGAAAACCTCCATTTTCATTACAATACATTTGATAAAGTGTTATCATTCAAGAACAGCTACTGAGTCTCTTAAAAGTTACAGTCAGATTACTTCTAAGAAATATTGTGGGTGATAAATTGCAGCCAACCCCATAAAGCAAACTGCAGTTCTGATTCTGTGTATAAATATCCGACCTCTCAAGTTTATTGACCTCACACTCCAGTTAGGGTCAAGCCAGACAACACTATAAACTCATTTTTAAATGGAAGATTTCTGAGGAATGAAATGAGTTTGTACAGGGAAACATTGTAGTAGAAATCTATAATTTCTTACATCCTGAAGTATTGTCAGAATTATTAACATACTGGTACACTAGACAAATCAGAAAATTAATGGAGAGAAATGTCCCACAAAAAAAAATTAATTTAATTTTAGTTTAATTTCCATATTTTTCTCTAAAAATATTTTCAGAATACAAAGGAGTCTAGCAGCTCCTTTAGATTATACAGTGAATATTAAAAAGATTGCATATGCATGTATTTTTTTATTGATGTACTATACAAGGGTGTTGTGTTCTTTCGTCTGGGTTAACAAGTCTCTAGATAACACTGTTTTCTTTCCTTTAATGACTTACACTTGCATTTTTTGAATGGTATTTTAAAAGCTTGTTACTTTAATGAGTTACTTTTATCCCCTGCAGACTTATATCATCCCCCCAGGTTAAAGAAAAGGTATGGGCACCTAGACCCAGAGATTTGGGTAGAGGACAGTAAAGAGGAAGACCTGTCTGGAGGATCTCCTGGTTGCACCCCATCTACCAGAGGGATTATGACCACAGCTATAAACAAAAAAAGAAGGGTAGTTGTAGTTGGTGATTCCCTTCTGAGAGGAACTGAAGGTTCTATATGCAAATCAGACCCATCCCACAGGGAGGTCTTCTGCCTTCCTGGGGCCTGGTTAGCTATATTAGAAGGAAATTCCCTGAGCTAATTCAACCCTCAGATTATTATCCACTGTTGGTAGTCCAGGCTGACAGCAATGACATTAATGGGAAAAGTACCAGGGCAATTAAAAAGGATTTCAAGGTGCTGGGCCGATTAGTCAATGGGAAATGAGCACAGGTGGTATTTGCCTCAGTTCCTGCAGTAGCAGGGATGAATGAGGAGAGGAGTAGGAAAACCACTCTTACTAATAGGTTTCTAAAAGATTGGTGCCACCAGCAGAATTTTGGGATTTTTGCCCATGGGGCAAATTTCATGGTACCTTGCCTCCTCAATTCATATGAGCTTCATCTATCTATCAGGGGCAAAAGGACTATAGCCCATAAGTTGGTGGGGCTTCAAACTAGGTTTGAAAGGGGAAGGGATTGAGTCTGGGCTCTCCAGTGATAAGCCTAAGGGTGGAAAGCCTGAGTTAAGAGTAAAACCAGCCCAGCTGAAGTGCATGTACACCAATGCATGCAGTATGGGTAACAAACAAGAGGAGCTGGAAGCCATCGTGCAGCAAAAAAGCTATGATGTAGTCGCCATCACAGAAACGAGGTAGGATGACTCAAATGACTGGAGTGCTGCTATGGATGGCTACAAGCTCTTCAGAAGGGACAGATAAGGTGGGAGAGGTGGAGGGGTGGATCTATATTTCAGAGTCTCTTGACTCTGTAGAAAGAGGTCAGTAACAATAAGGTTGAGTGCCTATGGGGGAAGGCTAACACGGATGATATGCTGGTGGAAGTCTGTTACAGACCACCCAACCAAGATGATGAGAATGATGAACTATTCTACAAGCAGCTGAGAGATGTCTCAAAACCACCAGCTCTTGTTCAGATGGGTGACTTTAATCTGCCAAATATGTGCTGGGAACTCTACACAGCAGAGAAGGGGCAGTATAGGAGATTTCTAGAGCATATAGAGAATAATTTCCTTCTCCATCTGGTAAATGATGTGAGGGATGTGCCCTCACTAGACATTCTGTTTACAAACAGAGAAGGGATGGTGGGAGATGGAGTGGTCAGAGGCTGACTGGGGCACAGTGAACATGAAATAATAGTTGTCAAGACTCAGCGATGCAAAGAAGGCCAACAATAAAACCTCTCTGCTGGACTTCTGGGGGGCAGATTTTGGCCTTTACAGAAGACTAGTACAGAGTGTACCCTGGGAAACAGCCCTTGAAAACAAAAGGATCTAGGAGGAATGGGCATACTGCAAGGAACAAGTCCTGAATGAATAAAGATGTTCTGTTCTCTTAGCTTCAGAAGTGTTCTTAAATGATTACTCACACATAATCTGGAAGGTTCAAAACTAGAAGTCATATAGAAGAGCTATCATCACTTCATTCATTCATTTATTTATTCATTCATCCATCCATTCATTGCTAAGCCTTTTCATTAATTTAGTCTTGATTCATATGTTCTAAATTTTAGTCTTGAATCGGTTTTAAACTGTCCTTTCAGAACACTGGGCTCATGTTTTTTTCCTGAATTTTAGATGAAAATCCATAATTTTGGGATAGATTCGGTTCCAGGTGTTTTACATGCCTTAATTTATCAGTTTTGCACCCTCTGGCATATGCTAAGCTCCACAAAGGGAGACATGCTATTTTGGCATCTACAGCTTACCAAATACTCTTCCCAGTCACCCTAATTTATCTTAAAAGGACTATTATACAGGCAAATATCCTGCAAACACTTGTCTAGTGTTGCTGTCTGGAATTTTATTGATCAAGGCTCTTTAGATCACAGTGGCCTTCCCATCTGAGTGTTTGACAAGTGGTCTGAATCACAGTGACTGTGTTCCTTGATGTTCCTCTAAACAGTATTGTTTGCATTATCTGAAGTACTAAGAAATTCTTCTTAGGGATGCTGCTTTGTTCTTTACACAACTGTTGCAGTAGAAATTATCTAAGATTAACCAGTTGATAAAATGTTTACTATCCTAGAAGTATTTAATACACTTTTTATTAAAGACAAAACTCTTACAGATTTAAAGAAAGTATTTTTAGTGTATAATCTAGTTTTATACATAACTATTCTGAGTCAAGTTTTAAACAAAGTCAGTATTTTGGTTATGATCTGTTTACTGGTTTGTTTGGGTTTTTTTCTGACTCCTTGTATGTTCCTGCAAAATTATAGCCTTGATTTACACCTAGTTTGCCTTGATTAAAACTTTTTAATATTCTGCTATGTGTGGCCCCACATCTTAGATATTTTTTTTTCTCAGTTGTAGAAGTTGCCAGTTGAAATTCTCTTTTTTTTATTGTGTTCTGCCTTTAAACACTTGCTTCTGGGAAGTGCTTGGATGCTTTTAAGCAAACTTGATCACACTAAAGAAATTTGTAGTAAAAAGAGTGACTTCTCTCAGCAGGAAATGCAATTTTCAAAGACATCAAGCATAGGAGATGCCTACATTCAACTATGTATTATGACAAAGAATTTGGTTTCTAACAGCAGGAGTATCTCTGAGCTATAAGCAATCACAAGGCTCTTTGAAGCTGGAGAATATGCAATCTGTCCTTCGCTGGAGATATATTTAAGAAGTGATTAGTTTTCTTTAGAAAAAAGGATAGATGAAACAATGGCTGCAACCACACAAAAAGGGAACAGAGTGCGAAGCTGGTCAAAAACTAAGTATATGAAAGAAAAAAAAATCAGTAAAATATGATATTAAAAATAATGGAGATGGATAAGTCTGAATGTGGGAGCAATGGAAGAAGCATCAAGAAATGTGTAGAGGAAAGTAGAGAAGAAAAATAAGCTGAAAAAGTTCAGAGTGTTCCAGGGAAAAAAATTAAAATACAGATTTGGTTTGCAATCTAGGAACATGGTTTTGGCTTTCTTTATGCTTCACATTGTGAAGAACTGAATTTTTTGCTTTTTAAGTCTATAAGAACCATGTCAAATATATATCATCACTAATTTCTTTCTTGATTCAAAAGGACATTCAAGCTGAAATTTTTACTAATGAAACAGAGTGAGGTGGTGAACTAGTTCAAAGACCAGTGGTTTAACTGTAAGGGCTCTCATTCACATGGCTTATCCCATGCCAAATCATGATCGCCTAGGAAATGTCTGTGTGGCTCAGGAGAATAATGGGCCAAAGAGTAGAAAGCATGAGTGATGATAATTTATTTTTTCCTTGGAAGAGACTATAAACATTTGAGGTAAATTAGACTGGAACTTATAGCAGCCTTCCAGCATCTGAAGGGAGCCTACAGGAAAGTTGGAAAGGTACAAATACATGTAGTGACAGGGCAAGGAACAGTGGCTTTAAGCAGAGAAAAGGTAGATTTAGATGAGATGTTAGGAATTAAACCTTCACTGTGGAGGTGGTGAGACATTGCAACAGATTGCCTAGGGAAGATGTGAGTCCCCCATCCTAGGAAGTATTCAAATTCAGATTGAATGGGGCCTTAGGCAAACTGGTCTAGTGGGAGGTATCCCTTGCCTATGTCAGGGGGGGGTGGAAATAGATGATCATAAGGTTCCTTCAAACCCAAACCATTCTATGATTCTATGTGTTACAAAATTTTTAAGGAATTATTGGATACTGTGATACTTGTAGTTCCACAAATGAAGAAAAAGGGATTTTTTTTTTTATTTTGTTCTCTATGAATTAAGCTTTCAGCAAATTCTCTTCTTTGGTTTAAGGATGGTTTATTCTACATTGTTCCCAAACGAAATCAAATCAATCTTTTATAGAACGCCACATACACTACTTAAAATTCTATGCATAATTCTTCTTCCAATGAGATATCAGGTAAATGAGTATTACTGCTGTGGTTTTGGGCATGTCATGCAGGAAGTTCTTAGTCTTACCTCCTAGTATTAATACAATCATCTTTCCTGTGAAAAGGTAATGCTATTTTGGCAGCTACAACTTATCAAATACTCTTCCTAGTCAACCTAATTTATCTTAAAAGGACTATTATACAGGTTAATCACCCTGGTTTTCTCCTCATGTTAGTGTCTAACAGCCCCTTTCACATGTTATTCTAATAACATGTGAAATTTCTCCTAACATGTGATATTTCTCCTAACACAAGTATTAAAGTCCTTGGTACCCAAAATATTTTTTCCATTCAAAAAAAATGTATAGGTACTGTCCTAAAGAATTAGGACAAATTAGATAAAATAATGGTATCACAGATGACTAAACTGAGAAATGCAACAAGCTTTTTCATAACCAGATAAATGCTTTTCCAACATTTAAGTTCTCTAAATGTCTCTTGCTACATTAATCACTCTGTCATTTATAGACCTGCCTTGCAATGAAATTTTTGTGGTTGGATGTCCAGAAGAGGTCAGGTGTCCCCAGTAAAATTCATATATCAGAGATTCTGATAATGACTGCAGTAAAACTTGGGAGTCCTGTCGAATATATTTTATGCATATATCATGTTTTGACCACCAAAGTTCTTACAAGGTGTTGACATAAATCCAGAGAACTCAGAAAAATTGTTTATTTAGTCTTTAAACCAAGCAGTCATTGCCTGGCATCACAATTAATCCAATGTTTCCCAGCAGTGCTTAATGGAATACAACACATACATTGCCCTGTGGTTTGTGCACAGAATTAAATCTGACTTCTCAGAAACATCAGATTTACAGATCACAGGGAGAAAAAATGTTAAGTACATTCACACATATCCCCATGAGAAGTAAGGGGAGGCTCATCGTATGAGTCTCTTGTCCAACAAGTTACCCTCATTTTCAGTTCACATCTTTTTTAAAAGAGAGTGAAATCTCAATACAATATCCTTCTAGTCTTTCTTGAAGAGTTATGTAAATAGTATGTTATAGCTATAAAGTTGGTCTAGTTCACAAAAATACTTAGCAAATATCTAGAAAGAAATAATATAGTAGAGGTACTAAACCTGCATTCCCATTCGTTATTAAATTAGTAGGTAGCATCTAATCACAAGAAAGCATCTGGTTTTTATGAGGTTCTATGCAAGCTTTAAAATTTATGGCATATATAACAGTGACTGTCTCCTCTATTTTTTTCTCAGACAGCAAAGCACAGAGGAGTTAAGTGACATGCTTCTGACCCTACAGGAAGGCAGGAGATTAAGGAGGCAACTGAAAGTAACCTATGACCTTAACAAGATGAGCTCTTTAGAGAGTAAAGCACCAGCTGTGTTAAACTGAAAGACAGTACTATTTATTTTAAGCATTTCTTAGTTTGCACATATGTCCCTTAAATAATTGAAAAACAACTGTTAAAATTGTATAATAAAGGACTGCATAAAAGCAGGATGTACTGTGCTGGAATTTAATAGAAAATGTCATGCAGTTCAACATCTTATCCAGTACAAGTTCTGACAGGCTGAAAATTCATGCATCCTGCACACAAGTCAGGCAATATGCAGAGACTGAAGTCATAACATTTATTTGATATCAAATATGATATCACATTGTGTTTCTTATTTGATGGTTGAGGTTGTGAGCATCTGATTATGACTTCTGAAACAAGTCCAGGGAATGTATGCAGTTAGGTCCCTGGAAAAAAGAATTCCAACTTCACAATAACGTTAGTCATATGTTACCATCTGTAATTCAGTGAGCACTAGCATTTCAGGCCAGCAAGTTTTGTTAAGCACACAGGCTTTTTATTTTAAAATTCTTGGTGGGTTTTCCTTTCCTTTCCTTTCCTTTCCTTTCCTTTCCTTTCCTTTCCTTTCCTTTCCTTTCCTTTCCTTTCCTTTCCTTTCCTTTCCTTTCCTTTCCTTTCCTTTCCTTTCCTTTCCTTTCCTTTCCTTTCCTTTCCTTTCCTTTCCTTTCCTTTCCTTTCCTTTCCTTTCCTTTCCTTTCCTTTCCTTTCCTTTCCTTTCCTTTCCTTTCCTTTCCTTTCCTTTCCTTTCCTTTCCTTTCCTTTCCTTTCCTTCCCTTCCCTTCCCTTCCCTTCCCTTCCCTTCCCTTCCCTTCCCTTCCCTTCCCTTCCCTTCCCTTCCCTTCCCTTCCCTTCCCTTCCCTTCCCTTCCCTTCCCTTCCCTTCCCTTCCCTTCCCTTCCCTTCCCTTCCCTTCCCTTCCCTTCCCTTCCCTTCCCTTCCCTTCCCTTCCCTTCCCTTCCCTTCCCTTCCCTTCCCTTCCCTTCCCTTCCCTTCCCTTCCCTTCCCTTCCCTTCCCTTCCCTTCCCTTCCCTTCCCTTCCCTTCCCTTCCCTTCCCTTCCCTTCCCTTCCCTTCCCTTCCCTTCCCTTCCCTTCCCTTCCCTTCCCTTCCCCTTCTTCTCTTTTCTTCTCTTTTTTTTTTTTCTTCACTTTTCTTTTTAAATGAATACAAGCAGAAAACATTTAGGTGTTTCAGTTCTGCAGTTACCTTCAGGGGTTAGAGAAAATGTCAAAGTCCCAGGCTGGAGACTGGACTTCAGCTTCCATCCCTTTCTTAAATTGTCTCAAGTCCATGGTTTTCACCTATATGAGTGTCCCAACAATATAGTCCTTCCTATTCCTTATCCCGGGAAAGAAGCAATGAAGAAACAAGCAAAAACAAGCTAACTTTTTAATGCTATGTCATTTGTTTTGGCCCTTTAATGACTCAAATGTTGTCTTAGTTCTGGGTTCAGAACCAAAATGTAAATACACACTTTTAGCAAAGTGATGCAACTTTTAATATACATGCCAGGGTTTCTACTTCTTTGCTATTCTGTTAGGCTTATTGCCTCAGACTATCACATCTTCAGGTATTAACTGTCCCATGCAACATCCAACAGACCTTTTTGTCCTTATTCTTTCCCTTGCTACAGGTGGGAAAGGTATTCTTTTTGGCAAGAATTTCAGATAAAGTGGGACATCAGGCTCTGATGCAAGATAACTGTTACAAGATCAGTTGATCAGACTGCTACAGCACTGAATCACTTTTCCAAGATCCCTGTCTCCATCCTTCATCTGCTTTTATAATCTGAACAGCTAACATAAGCGCTCTGAAACACTCAGTCATAGGTAAATATAAGCATTTTAGGAATGCTTATAATGGTGTTCATTATGTAGCACTAGCATTGACAGTAACAGATTAATTTCAGAAGCATAGACACAATCACATAAAGAAATGAAATTGTATGGGTATAGCTGAGCATAACATTTCAAGAAAATAAAGACAGTATCAAAGATCAAGACATCATCAAAACCAGAGTTGGTATTGGAAGGCTAAGCAGAAACATGTCAGATAAAGCAGTGACAGTCACCTTTAAAAGACCTGTGCTTCGGTATGAATTCTGATTACTTAGAATGTAAGAAGTTCCTGTACTCTTCTTGATAGAGTGACAAAAAACAGAGAGAGAGTGGGAAGATATTACAAAGACGTAGTAAAGAGATATGATAGTTTGAAGGAAATACACTAAGAAGTAGGGGGAAAATGTACACACATATCTGATTACCAAGAAATTTCACTTGGATAAGAAAATTGCTTTTCCAGTGCAAAGCTTTCATCTTTGCATCTCAGTAAAAACTTTTGCATTTACCTAATGCATGATCAATAGGACAGGAAACAAAAGATGCTACCATTTGTAAACTGTATTGATTGCATACTATTGCATTAATATTAGTCTAATTCTCATCTGAAAGTAGTGTACACTTATCCATTTACAGTATATTTAATGCTATAAATATTACTGTAATTATATATAATAATGCCAGTGAGGCAGAATTGTAAGCACCAAGAACGCTTTGTCAGCACAAAAATCATGTTCAATGTGTTTGAAAAAACAATATGTGACATTTCCTGGCTGAGTTATGATACTACATGTATCACTTGAAAGATCTTGAAGTAGTAGAGAATCCATAACATCTTGTCACAGGCATTAACAGCCACACCTGAGACCCTCACCCAGCCCTGCAAATGGACCTAGGACCTCATTTAATCTCAGCTCCAGTGCCACCATCCCTGCCCCAGCAACACTGTGGAAGTACCTGTCCTCAGCTCTGTCCCTGTATTCTGTCCTTGCAGCTCAGTTTAGACCCTCACTACTTCTTGGTATTCCACTGCTAAAAGGTTTAACTTATATGTAGCCTGAATTCCTCTCACTTCAGAATCTTGATAGCAGCTTTTGGTGTTGTAGTCAGCTATCTTCTTTTCTCTTATAAACAACTGTAGATCATGATAAAGTTACTGCTTAAAATTATTTCAGATAAAATATGACCAGTGTTCCTAGAACCTGAATTACTTTTCTCACAGTTTCCTGAAGCCTATTTATCACCCTGACATCAATTTATATAAACATAATATAAAGTAATATAATTTTTATTTGCACTTCTCTACTTATAAATTACCCTCCTTTTTTTCTTTTTCTTTTCTTTTTTTTTTTTTAATATTAAAATTCCAGACTGTTTAGAGTCTTAGCAAACCCTAAATGTAGTATAAATAGACATAGGCATCTTTTAGAAACACAAGTCATGGCCATTGCACCCCTGCTGATCTGTCTCCCTAAACATCATGAGCAAAACACAGTGTGGTTCACCCATCTGCTTTCACAGATACAGAGCAAAGTTCACAAACGTGGCATTGGTCTCATAAGTGAGGCCTCCTCCCATCAAGACCTTGTGTCCTTTACCTGGTCTTAATAGGCTGAATGAAAAAAGAGGAAAATTAACCCTCTGTCTCTCTTTTCCACCTGTAAAATATAACACATTTAAGTAGTACGATGTTCATAAAAACAACAGACACAGTCTTAAAGGTTAGTAACCTAAAACAGAGACAGAACTGAAGGAATTTAAAGGTGAAAAAGGAAAATGTCATAGTATGCAAGCATATAGCTATTATTTCATATAGAAATATGAAAAACAAACAGGGGAGGGAAAGGTCAAAAAAAATTAAACCCAAGGACTCCATTGATGATCTGTCAAGAAGCACCTCATACCGCTTCACTGGCTCTCTTAACAAATGACTTCCCAGTCATAAAACCTTAACAAAATTGTAGAGGTGGGAAGACATCTCAGGAGATTTTCTAGTCCATTCCCTTGCTCAGAGCAGGTACGATCAGCTAAAGTGAGTTGCTTAGGGCTGTATTGTTGGGTTTTGCATGTACCCAAAGATGAAAACTCCACAACTATTCTGGGCAACCTGCTACAGTGTTTTTGTACTGTTTCCTTAAGCAGAGAAAAATTGATTTTTTTTTTTTTTTTGCATTGAAAAAACATTCTGTGCTATAGTTTTAGTGACACAACATGAAACAAGATGTTAAGGATGTTGCTAAGGATTCAACTTTGCTTCTGGATACATATGAGTGAGCTCCAACATATGTTTCACATATATTTTAAGATGAAAAATAAATTCTTGACCTGGATCCTCATGCTGTCATTCTACTCTCAATTACAGGTTTTATTGTGAAATTTCCTTTCCCCCACTCCGTTTTGGTTTTTTTGTTTGTTTGTTTTTTTTTTTTTTAACCCATAAAATCTATAACAGCACTACAAACTTTGATGAAAATTTAAGTCAGGGTTCATGTTCTGGAAGATCAAACAGATACTTCACATGTCAATGATATGAACCTTGATGTCACAATTTGCATTCTGGATTTTGGCTTTGCTCTTAAGTATCTTGACATTTCTGACACCCAGTGACATTCAGCATATCTTCACTGAAATATGGCAGAAACTTACCCATAACCATAACTAAGAGCACATGCCAATTAGTTATTGTCTTTATACCAGACCATCTTTCTATGAACTTCAACAAAAAAAACAGGGGCACTGGCTGAATATGGCCAATATACCATGTATTGAATAAAGCTCCTCATGAGCAGTAAAACATGACAGTTACATTTGAATATCCTCAATAAAGGCCATTTGGTCTTTTCCAAACAAAAAGGTTCTATGATTCTACATGTGATATACCCTTTGGTTATGTTTTGATTAAAGTGAAATAAACACCTTTTATCTTCATGGCTTTTTACTTGTTTTAATATTATTATTGACATTAAAAAAAATTAATTGTGTGAGGAAAATTTAAGTTTATAAGAGTGATATGCAGTGGAGTGCCTTGTGAATTCACTGTTGCAGTTTTTAGTTTTTTATGATGGCATATTTTTCCACAATTGTATAGATATAATGAGGAAGATATCTTATTTAGGGAAGTCCTAATATTTTTCAGAATGGACTCTACATCTCTGAATAAAACGAGGTGGATATCATATTACTGGCAAGAACAGTGCCATCGTAAGAGAAAGAAGAACTAGTGACTAGTAGGTTTGCTGAAGAAGTTGGGTAAAATTTCATTATCCATTAATGTCAATCAGAAAGATTTTGTCAGGACTTTCCTCATACAGCTGGCAGTAATACTGCTTTCTAAAGTAGCAGCTCAACAAAGACAGAGCAGATTTGGCATCAGTAGCTTTGAGAGTAATTAATTCCTCCCAGAGAATTACTCCATGAAACTGGAGGTATTTTGGTAGGGATGAGGAAAACTATTTTTCCTGAATGCTCCCTTTGAGGAAAATACGTAGCTATTTGCTGCAACAGAAATGCAACACAGAGTACTTATTTCCCAGATGTGTTCCCTATTTGCACCTTGCCTGAGACTGGAAAGTCATTCTCACTTAGTCTCTGCCAAAGACTGATGTTTTTTGCATGATGACTTTGTACCGGTAGGAAGACAGAAGGAGGTATAATTTGTATAAAGGTGGACACAATGAACAGCAGTAAATAAAACAGTGTTAAATTATGTTTGTAACTTTATTTTCTTGATACAGTCATGGAATAATAGAATGGTTTGGGATGGAATGGACCTTATAGATGCTCTAGTTCCAACCCTGCTGCCATGGGCAGGGAGGGACACCTCCCACTAGATCAGGCTGCTCAAAGCACCATCCAACCTGGCCAACACTTCCAGGGAGGGGACATCCACAACTTGGGCAGTCTGTACTGGTGCCTCACCAACCTCACTGTAAAAAATGCCTTTTTTAGGTACAATTTAAGCCTACCCTCTTTTGTGTAGACTCTTATCCTGTCACTATAGGACTTGTCTCTTTGTCTGTCCCATTCCCTCTCTTCTTTATATATTGAACCCTCCTTTACTTAGAGGCCTCCATCATACCTATAAAATCAAAAAAGGTTTTAGGCTAACATCTAGTCCATTTCACAGTGAGTAATAATTGCACATCATAGTTTTACAGAGATCTGGTTCCAGATTTATGTTTTTGATTCTTACTATCCTCCATTGTCTACTACATAAAGTAGAGCAGTTTTATACAGCAGAAATTATTAGGTAAATTGTTGCTGTGAAAAGGAAAGTCTCTAAGGCTTATTTTGAGAATGGTTGGTTCAGCATTCTCTCCAGTTGGCCAGGAGGTGGTGGCTGCAAAATTCATTTAAAAAAAAAAAAAAAAAAAAAAAAAAAAAGAAAAGAAAGGAAAAGAGAAAAAAGCTTTTTTTTTTCACCAGCAGAAAAGGTAAGAAGGGAAGAATAAAAAGAACCATAATATAACTGAAAAATATCCTTGGGCTGCAAGACACATCAGTTACCTGCATTGAACACAGAGCACAGGATGTGTTCATACTAATATATTGTTTTAAACTGACAGAATTTATGGCTAATTAACTGGATTCCCAAAGAAAATGTTTATCAAAGTACTCATCAAGGTGAATGTCCATTGGCCTTATTTCTTCTTCTGTAATAGATGATCTTAGACATAATATCCAAGAAACTACGAATTTAGAACCTAATTTTTTCAACTCACATGAACTTGGAAAGACTAACATAAGCAACCAGTGTATTATTAGAAAATCAATATTAAATTATATAGAACGTAATCACTGGAAGAGTAGAAGACTATTACCAGAAGAAAACTTATTAATAACTTACCAAGCTGGATGCATTATCAAAAGAACTTATATATATATATATATATATATAAAAACATATATAAATACATATATACATGTATTTACATATAATATTTTAATATCAGATTTTGTCATTTAGAGCTGTTTCTAAGAAACTATTCTTCTAATTTAGTCTTTGCTAAGCTGCTAAGATTGAGATAGTCTGAAATAAAAATAAAATAATAAAAATGCAAGATTTCAAGTAGTGTATATATAATAATTAATAGTTTGATATAAAACATTCAAGACTGGAAAAAGAAGAGATTAGCATCTACTGCACCTATCTTTAATCAGGCTAGGTATCTAATCAGTAAACCTAGAATTATTTTTTTAGTAATCCTGTACATATTTAATATTCTTTCCAGATTATGTGAAAAAATATAAAAGCAGAAATAATTAAAATTCATTAAAATATTTCCTCAGATATAGCACCAGTTTACCAGAAGGTGAACTAGCTCATTTGTCTGTTCTTTCCATAAATCATATAAGTTTTCCTCTCTCTCAATTTTTTAGATATTTTATTAATTCTAAGTAATTTGTACCAGAATTTGGCATTCATTGTTTATACTTTACATACTATGTATTAGGTGAGAGGTGTGATCCTGAAGATACTCAGGCCAGTAGGTGTAACTGCACCAGAGGACACAATCAGCACTGGAGACACAATCAGCAGAGAGATGATGAGGTCTCCAAGCTGCAAGAGGCAGCCCATGTCTCACACTGGCTCAGCCACACATATTATGGATGACTTGCAGCCAATGGTAGTTGTTGCTACTATATATATTTCAGGTATAGTACACCTGAAACATGCACCCAAATTTTAGCTTTAGTGATGGCAGATGCAACAGAAGTTAAGGATGGACTCCCTGTACAGTATTTTCAGGACCCTTTCTTACAGACAATAATTCTTTGATCAACAAAGGCAGCAAAAATAATCTTGCGCTGGTTTCGATTGCTTAATTGAGCAACACAAGTAATGGTAGGGCTCTTGTTCAGATGTTTAATCTTCATGTCTTGTAAGGCAGTTGCAAAAAAAGTCAATCTGTACATTGCTTTTGATAGACTTTTTTTTTTTTTAATTTTATAGAGATGGAATAAACTATAGTGTTACATACACCAAGGACAGGGTTCTTGGAAGTTGCTGTATTTGGGACTTGAAACATTAAGTAATGTTTTAGGTGTTTTTTTTTTTTCTGTCAGCTCTTAGTTCTTTGCACTTTAGCAGTTTTATCTGTTTCTGTTCATGGTGAACCAGATTTATGTTATAGATACAGAAGAAAATTCTTAGTGAGCTTTTCTCACTGAAAAATTAGATTTAAAATACATAATAAAAAATCCAGGCTGTTTCATTTATCCAAGATAACTGTTAGATGTACTAACAATTTACACCTTGTTTTGGAAGATATAAATGGAATCAATTTGTAAGTGCTTACTACTGGAAAATATTGAATATCAGAGGAAAAAATCAATCAAAAAATAATTAACTTCAATATTCCACATTTTAAACATTATATGAGATATTATTTTGAACCAACACAAGTCATATAAAATATACGTTATTTTTATGCCTGCAGAAGAACTCAAAGGGGAATACGCATGTGTCAAAATAGCTAAAGATTCTGAATAATACTCTAGATTTCCTAGTTGCAATCACTCCTTATTATATTTATATCATATTTTTCAACAGCTCTACTTTTTTAATACAAGAAGAAAAGAAATAATTTCTTGCATTTTGAATGTATGGCTGACCTACTGCCTTTCTTTAACAAAGAAATTACAAAGGAGCTTTGAAAAACGTGGTAATTAGTAAGGACAAGCATTTCAGAGATTCAGGGTAAGGATGGCATTCAATAGCCAGATATTAAAACTACAGTCTACAAAATGGATGTAATGCATCTTCTTATGCTAGCTAAATCCCACTGTTACTTCATTCCTTTCTGTGTAATGATTAATGCATCTCCTTTTAAATATCAAGCACCTAAATAATGATACAGTCCTATAAACAATATACTTTGAGGAGCGATAGAGTAAACCTTAAATATATTCTCTACTTCATATGGACATCTGTATGTTAGCTAATACATAACAGAGGAGGGCTTACTCCTGAATAGAACTTGCTAGTGTGAGCTTAAAACGTAGTGTACATGTTTGATGTATACATATATAATACCAGTCTGTGTATTTACCAGTCTGTGTTTTTGTGTATTTATTCACTCAGATCAGGAGATATGTCTAGATCACCATATTCTACTAATTTACCATTGATTTTCTTAAGTTTTCTATGCTATTCTGTAATGGAAGTATGTATACAAATAAGAGCAAAATGATTTGCATCTAGAAGAATACTTCACTTATATTTGGTAATAAAGACTCACAATCTAATCTGACTTGTTCAAGTCATGCAACAAGGCAGCTGGCACTTTTCTAGCATTTGTTTATCCATAAAATGTTTTTGTCTATGGTTCATTGCTTTTATAATCACCAGCTACATTAAGTTAATTAATTTAAATGCCATCTTTACAGGCTTTGTTCTGATTGTTTTGGGTTTTATTTATGGTGGTTCTTCTTTTGATTATAGATGAGAGATTGTGTTATGTCTTTCATCTTTCCAAATCCATTTCATTGTCATCAAATTCATTATCTAGGATTGAAGAGTTAAATAATATAGATAGATTTAAATTATAAAAAATTAGTTTACATATTAGACATTATCTTAGTGACCATGTAAAAATATTTAATCAAAAACATTTTGTAAAAACATATACTTTTCCTCATGCAGTCTGAAAATGGTATAAAATATCTGTATGTATGCTGCCAAACAAATGGGATATTATACTATATTTTTTTTTTAATATATATTTTTTTTCAGCTGTTAATATTCCAACAAAGGAACAGTAATCTGCAGGGGGAAAAAAAATGAAATAAATGAATGCTTTCCGTCTAACAGCTAGGTTACTTCCAAAATGCTAAAAAATTTGAAATGAATACCAGACACATGAGCGACTAATGATCATAGAATCAAAGAACGGTTTCAGTTGAGAGAGGCCCTTAAAAGTCACATAGTCCAACCCCTTCACAATAAGCAGGGACACCTTCAACTAGACCAGGTTACTCAAAGCCCTTTCTAGTTTGACTATGAATGTTTGAAAGGATGGGGCATTTACCACCTCTCTAGGCAACCTGTTCCAGCATATTACCATCCTTATCATAAAAAAAAAAAATCTTCCTTACATCTATAGATGTAAATCTGTTTCTATAGATTTACTATTCTCTCTTAGCTTAAACTATTATCCCTTGTTCTATCACAACAGACATCCTTTCCCTCCAGTGTGTCCACCACACTGCATAGATTAGTGTCATGGGAAACCTTGCTGAGAGTGCACTCAATCTCACCATCCGTGTCACTGTTAAAGATGTTTGTTGTGGTCTATTTGTACCAAATCTCCATTTGGAGAGCAAGCCATTGGCCACAACTCTTTCAGAGCAACCACCCAGACAGTTCCCTGTTCACTCAGTGATCCATTAGACAAGTACACATCTCTCCAATTTAAAGATGAGGATGTCAACGCAGAACAGTGTCAAATGCTTTGCACAAATCCAGATAAGTGACCTCAGTATGGACCTCTGTGAGGCACTACTTGTTGCTGATCTCTGGACACTGAGCTGGAACTCTTCTGATGTGGCCATCTAGCCAGTTCCTTAACCATTGAATAGTACATCCATCAAAACCATGCCTCTCCAATTTAGCAGCAAGGATGTTGTATGGAACCATGTCAAAGACCTTACAGAACTCAAGATAGATGACATCAGTTGCTCCTCCCTTGTCCACCAATGCAGTCACTCAAGGGTAGAAAGCCACCATATTAATCAGGCCTATCATTTTCTGGTCCCTTCAAACCAAAACCATTCTATGACAGTTCTGTGGTGAGTCCTTGTGCAGCTATTGGTCATTTTGGCTAGAAGACAGTCACGTAAAACTCCTTAACCTACTCTTTTCTAGTAAGTGTAGCAAAATTCCACCCCATATGTCCTCAAGATCAATCACCAAAGTGGCTCTGCACAGAATGTGTTCATATACTGGAGAGTGGTGTTCAGTTGGATAATTAGGTAACATGCAGAGTTTAATTTTTTGTGGCAGGTGCTACTGCTGTTTCCCTGCCATTTTTCCTGTGCATTGTGTGACAGATCTATATGCCTATTTGCAGTCTCATAATTGAGAAATAGTAGTTTTCTTCATAGCTTACTCACAGTTCTGCAAGAGCAGTCCTATAATTCATGCTTGATGTGCCTGCTACTGCAAACTGAGCCATGTAACCATATAGATTTTTGTAGTGCATCCACTCTCAGCTGTGCAGACTATTAAGTTGTATTCAGCTGATGTAGTGCATTTACAGTATGGAAACATAAGTAAATAGTTGCTCAAGCGTTCAATATCCATCAGTCAGATACAGCTATATGGTATTTATCCAGTTCTATAAGATTGTGTTGATGTTGTTTCAGGCAAATTTATCTTTGCATTTCCAAAGCTACTTGAAAACTGACTCAATTCAAATCATTTATTTAGTTATTAATTAAGAGAACAGATAGAGAAAAGGAACAGATTAAAAAAAATAATGATGAAATGCATTATGGGAATTAAAGAAAGAATTTAGTATTATTTCTGCTGTTTTAAAGTTAACTAATTCGTGAGAATTGGAAGGGACCTCAAGGATCATCTGGTCCAACCCTTCTAGTATGATTGTTTGTGTGAGATCTTTCAGCATCCCTTTCAGCAGATATTTCTCTGCCAAGCAGAGACTTAAAACTTTCCAACGTGTGGAAATCCACCACTTCCCCTGGGAGACCATTCCAATGTCTGACTGTCCCCAGTGTGAAAAACTGTCCTCTTGTGTTCAGTCAGAAGCTTCTCAGGAGAAACTTCTACCCATCGCCCCTTGTCTTATGTGACTCCTTGTAAATAGGGAGTCTCCATCTTCTTTGTAGTCACCTTTAAGTACTGGAACATTGCAACAAGGTTTCCCCTAATCCTTCTCTTCTCAAGGCTGAAAAAACCTATTTTTCTCATGCTCTCCTCATTTGGCAGGTGCTCCGGTCCTCTGTTCATACACAATACTTCAGGTGCAGTCTGACAAGCACCAAGAAGAGTGCAATGATGACTTCTTTCTCTCCGCTGGTGATGCTGTTTTTGCAGCCCAGCATCCTGTTGGCTTTCTTTGCTGCTGTAACACATTGTTTGTTCATTTTCAGCTGGTTGTCCACCAAGGCCCCCAGGCTCTATGCACATTTTTCTCTAGACAAAGGGATCCTCATCTGAATTGCACTCTTGGGTTATGTGTTCCCAGGTGCAGGACTTTACATTTCTCCACAATGAACTTCATAAATTTCCTGCTAGCACACTCCTCCAGTCTGTCTGGATCACCCTGGAAGGTAGGTGACTCTCCCTTCTGGGGTGTCAGCTTCTTCACTCATCTTGGTTTCATCAGCAAACTTTATCAGTTTGCTCTTGTTCACAACATCCAGGTCACTTATGAAGATATTAAACAGCACTGGGCCCAGTATCGATCCCTGGGCAACTCTGCTCATGACTGGTTGTCATTTTGAGAAGAAACTATTTAATGTCAACCTCTGGCTACTGTCTGTCAGCCAGTTCTCCATCCACCACACATACCACTTTTCAAGGCCATTGCTAATAAGACTTTCCAGGAGGAGGCTGTGTAGTGCCATATCAAAAACTTTGGAAATATCCTCAGTTGGTTATTTTTTAAAATATCTTTATCAACACGTATATGCTCTCCTGCTCCTTTCAAAGCACCCTGACAACAAATTAACAAGACCTCTACAACAAAACTTGCCTACGTGCAAGGTTATACTACCACAGTCAAAAAAGTTTGGACAAAAATCTCAGACACCATTTATCTCAAATATATATTTACCATTTTGCATAAAATATTACATTTTCATAGTATATGGTGATAATACTTCAACAGAACATGACTGAATAATTTACATCAGTTTAATGTGCTGAGTTTCTACATATTTTCCACTTTTATTCTCATTATACTTCCTTCTCTCATCCTTCATCTTGAAATTGTTGACTTGAGTTTTATGGTATTTAGGAAAGTCATTGATCTTTATTTTCTTTCCTCCTACCCTTTTTTTCCTCACCTTTATTTCTTTTCCTTCCATCTTTTACCTCCTACTTCTATGTTCATATTGTGTGTACTGTTTATCTATTGAAAATAATAACAACTTATTATTGTGTTAGTATAGATATTTGTGTCCCTGACTTGCTCTTGCACAGGTTTATATTTCCAGTTCTAGCACAAAATAATGTTTCTGAAGATTTGTGCAGTTTATGCATCACAAGAGAAGTTAGAATTGGCTGGCTGGTGATGTCAAGTTCAATTACTGATATCCTCTCATACCAATTGCTCTTCATAGACATTGTACATGTCTAATGATGCCAACGGTATCATGAATAACATACTTAATCTCAATTTAAAGGATGCTTGACCTCAGCTTTGCCCTACTATTACATTACACTTTAGTTGTTTATATAACACTTTAAATACCAAGCACTGAGAAACTTTAATTTTCAGAGGATGTCCTTCAAACATCAAGCTACATTACTTCCTATCTTGCCAATGGCTAGGAATTGCTTGATTAGCAATATTTTTTTAACTGAACTATGATCTTTTGTCTTCAATTACTGAATATGCTGTCATGAATCCTCTTGTCGGACTGCAGGTATAAATGGCTTTCATAAGCGTCTACATGGAAATGAATGAATTCTTATGTATAAATATAAATATTTAGTTAAGTGAGTGAGGTGAAATTGTATTAACAAGTGCTTGCATATATGGACATGTGCACCATATAACATTTTTTGCTGGGTAGGTGGAAAGATTTCAGGCTACTTTGGACAGGGACAATTTTTTATCACCCATTTGCATACTGGTTAGCATGATGCCACTTCCTGATGACATAGTAGACCCAGTATATTGTAATCACAACAACAGATTCCTAAAAATTTCTTCATTCTCTCAAACACAATAATCAGCATGAAGTTGATTACTTCTTGAAATAAAAGAAAGCACCCCAGTATAATTTATTTCCTTATTACTAGAAAAAGCTTTATTCATCTGTTTTATAGCTGAAAAGAAAGACTACAGATAATAAGAAAAGTTTCTGTGTTTGGAGAGCATGAGGTATCTGAAAGACTGTCTGATTTAATCTATAAGGATTCTGACATATCACAGTTTTACAGTCAGTTCCTCAGAAGAGCAGTTCGGAATCCAAAAGTAAGTATCTGGCAAGAAATTATGTATGGAATAGTCAGGACCAAAAAGACAGAGAAATATGGGCAAAGAAGAAGTAAAAGTTAAAAAAAAATTAAAACAATTTAAGACAAAAAGTGATGGAAGTCATAAATCAGACCTGTACAACTTGGAAACAGTCACAGGAAAGAGGACAGGATTATAGCATTTACTTCATAATATAACAGTATTTGGTTTTTTGAGAAGAAGTTAATTTTCTTTCAGTAAAGAATATAAAAGACTGGGAAATACTGAGGTAGAGTAAGAAGGAATGTTCAATTAATTGGAAATAAGCAGCTCAAAATCTATTATTTCTAAAATTAATTTATGTCATTTTTTCTCTAACCATCTGCTAATAATTTCAGATATGATTTCTCAGCTATTTCAGCTATTAAAATGTTGGTGGCAAACAGAACCCCTGACTGATTTTCATGAAGCACTCAAATAAGTTCTCATACAGTGTCTCAGTATCAACCAAAAAACATTACACTGTTCCTTTCCCGAAAGCTATAAAAAAACTAATAACAGTACTTGCCTTCTTTGATCTGTCAGATAAATTTTCATGCTAAGTTCTATTTTGACTAAAATAACAGTAATCTTTTCATAATTTGTACATAATGCTTACAGTAGAAATTACATATATGTCAATATTTTTACAATTTTCAAGACAGGAAATAGAATTAGAGAAACTGAAAATTGAGTCACTATAGAATGAAATCCCACACACTAACTGAAGACAGATAAGTCAAAATTAGAATGGCACTTAAAACACTTAAAAACCCTTGGTTTACAAGATAAAATATTGTATGGTTTAATATACATAGTTTTAACCACTCTGTTTACATGGATAGTGTAGTGTACATGTTACTATTTGCATAACTGATATATTGAAACTTTTTTTTTTAAAATATTCTCAAGCATACTTTGAAACTGACTATTTTCAAATTCAAATTATTTTTCAAATTTCATTTTACAGAATAAGCAAGTTCCTGTTCTGTTACAATAGGTACACAGTGTTATCATTTAAGTCCAGATAAATCTTAAATCTAACATAAGAAGAATTTCCTATTGTGTCTCTTGCCAACATTGCTCATTCATTTCTGAACAGAGCCCATTCTGTATAGCCATATGCAAGACTTTTTGAAATGTTTATTTGTACAAGAGTTCATTGACATTGTTCATTATACACAAAATAACACATTAATTTTTAAAACAATTTGGATCTCTTGATTATTAGACTAACCTAACATTCTGATCTTTCATTGGATCAAAGAAGAAAAATCGATGGATTAAAGTCACATGGTCTTGTAATAACCATGGCAGTTATTAACTGTTAGTCACCTTAGAACTTACTTTAATTGCCACTGTCCTTGTTATTTCATGCCTAGAAGTAGTAAAAAAAGAATAAAATTGACAAGAAACAGAGTACTGAATAAGAAGCCATGGACAGCAGTATCTACAGCTTCAGAATTTAGATATGTGAGAACATAGTTACACATCTCATTCCTCAGCACTGCAATATGACTCAAGCACCCCCACTTCATCAAGCCATTTCTTATCTTCATATTTCTTTTGTGGCACCTTTGTGCTACACCCACATCAGTGTGTGAACAGACTCACAAAATGAACTGAGACAGGGAGTTGATTTGAAAAATAGCACAGCAAAATGCAATTAGTCTCCATAGAATTTTTCCTGCTTTTTAGTTTGTGCAATTTATAACCAGTTTCATGCGGTAAAGCCAGAGAAATCCCTAAATACCATATAGCATGGGCATTAGAGAAGGTTTATGTGTAACATGAGCCCATTTTTCTCCAGATAAATAAAGGATATGAATTTTTATCCTCCATATTCCAGATAAATAGTCTTTTCTGTCATATAGTGGGCAATGATAGGTACGAATTCCTCTACAAGGAGAGGTATAATTTCTAAATTATTTTTGTCTATTTTTTTTCTTTCATTTTCACTCAATCCTCTCAAAGGGAAGTTCTATACCTCTAGAAAACAAACTTCAGGCCATCCCCAAAATAACCTCTTTTTCTATTGACATAACAACAACAATAACAGCATTCTCAATCTACTTGCAAATAGCTTTTTTTTTTTGCCACCCAGAATTGACATATGTGATAAATATAAAGATGCGGTGTAATTAGCCCAGCAGTGATCTTTGCTATTTAATGATTTGGATTGTTTAAGGGTGTAGCTTAGAAAAAGACTGATTGCTGAAAATCTATATTCCTATTCTAACAGACCACAGTGAAAGCTAAAACTTCTTACATTCAGAAATTTATTCTGCAGAAGTTCTGTCTGTATAAAGTAAAGAACTCTTGATCCCCACATGATTTTAAATAGTTTTATCTCAATAATAAGATAAGCCAATCCAATCAGCCACAAATAAATTATGTATTTCTCTAAGACAGTGAAACAAGCAGATAGGCAGAAAAGAAAATAGGAAAAATCTCCTACCAAGACAGGTTTAGAAAGTTAGGGTTGAAGACCCAGGGAACTGCAGGACAGTCACTCCAACCTCTGTGGCTGGTAAGATAATGGACCAGATCCTCCTAGGGGCTTTTCTAAGACATATGGAAAATGTGGACATGATTGGTGGCAACCAGCGTGGCTTCACAAAGGGCAAATCATACCTGACAAACTCAGTGGCTTTTTACGATGGAGTTCCAGCATCAGGGTATAAGGGAAGAACAATTGATGTCATCTACCTAGACTTGCAGGATGTCCTGCAAGATATCCTTGTCTCCAAATTGGAAAGACATAGATTTGATGGATAGACTACTCAGTGGATAGGGAATTGGCTGGACAGTGATAGTCAAAGAGTTGTGGTGAATGGTTTGATTTCCAAATAGAGACCAGTGATGAGTGGTCCTCCAGGGTCAGTACTGGGACTGGTGCTGTTTAACATCTCCATTGGAAACAAGGACAGTGGAATTGAGTGCACCTTCAGAAAGTTTCCCACAGACACCAAAATGTGTGTTATAGTCAATACACTGGAGAGAAGGGATGCCATCCAGAGGGACCTTGACATATTTTAGAGGTGAGCCCATGCCAACCTCATGAAGTTCAACATGGCCAACTGCAAGGTCTTGCATATGGGTCAGATCAATCTGAAGCCCAATCACAGCCTAGGTGGACAACAGATTGAAAACAGCCCTTAGGAAAATGACTTAGGGATGGTAATTCATGAGAAGCTCATCATGAGCTGCAAGGAGTACTTGCAGCCCAGAAAACCAACTACATACTGAGCTGCATCGAGAGAAGCATGGTCAGAAGATCGAGGTGATTCTCCCTCCTACTTTCCTGTCAAGAAACCCTTCCCGCTGTACTATGTTCAGTTCTCAAGCCCCCAACACAAGGAGGGCATGGAGCTGTTGGAACAAGTCCAGAGGAGGGTCACACAAATGATAAGAGGGCTGGAGTACCTCTTCCATGCAGAGAAGTTAAGAGAGTTGGGGGTGTTCAGCCCAGAGAAGAGATGACTCATGGAGACCTTTTAGCAGCCTTCCAGTATCTGCAGGGAACTTAGAGAAAAGATGGAGAGGGATTTTTGCAAGGGTATGTAGTGCTAAGATGAGGGGGAATGGTTGATCTTTAAGGTTCCTTCCAGCTCAAACCATTCTAGGATTATATGAACACCGTTACCAATGGTATCCATTAATAGAGATAAAGACCTGTAACAGGAGAAAGACTCTAGATTTTAGAAGAATCATCTTCAATACACTCAGCCCAGCTTTGAGGAATTCCAGGGGAAACATTCAAGAAGGGGAAAAAAGTTTGTGTGTGATGAGACCTACTCAAGAATGGCTGCCTGGAAGCACAAAAACAATCTGTTCTCTACAAAGGAAAAGGAAGTAGGCAAAGCAAGAGCCTACCTTAGCAATGAGATTTTTGGTGTACTTAAAGGGGAAAAACAAGATTATATTGGCTGTGAAATGGTAGCAGAATACCCACCAAGGCCTACAAATCCCCTACTTGCTAGGGTATGCAGAGTTGCAGTCAGGAAGACAAAGGCTCATCCAGAATTTAAAGTGGCTAAAGATGTCAAGAAAACAAGAAATGTGTCTTCATATACTTTAGCAGTAAGCAGAAGCACAAAAACATAGGATCATTGCTAAGCAGGACTGTGTAGAGCTGCTGGTATTGGAAGAAGGGCTAATCTGCATCCTCCTGGAATGGTTTAATACACATTAAACCTGTGGACCCGAGCAGAATCTACCCAGGGTTTTGAGAGAAGTGGCTGACATTGTTGCAAGGTTGCAAATATTAATGTCTGTAATATTTGAAAAGTCATTGAGGTTAGGGGATATCCCTGATGACTGGAAGAGTGTAAATGTCATACTCATCTACAGGACAGGCCCAAAAGGGATAACGGAAAACTAGAAGCCCATTCAGTCTTACTTCAGTCCTTGGGAAAACAATGGAACGAGCCCTCTTAGAAACCATTACAAACCCAAGGAGGTAGATGATTTGGGAAAGTCAACATGGATTTACCAACAGCCAACCAGGCTAGACCAGACTGATTGCTTTCTACAACAAAGTATTTCTGTCAACATAAGGAGAGCAGGAGATGTTGTTTACCTGGACTTAAGCAAAGCATGTAACACCATTTCCCACAGCCTTCTCCTGGACAAACTGATAAGATATGGCTTGCAGGTGTGGTCTGTCAGGTGGTTGGGAAATTGGATTACAAGTCACACTCAGAGGGTGGTGACCAATGGTTTTTACTCAGACTGTCATCCTGTCACAAGTAGTGTCCACTAAGGATCACTAGTGGGTCTCACACCGTTCAACATCCTCATAAATGATCTGGATTCTGGGTTTGAAAGTATTATTGCCAAGTTTGTGGGTGGAGAGGTGGACATGTCAGAAGGGAGAAACATTTTACAAAGACCTAAGCAGGCCAAAAGAATAAGCTAGCAAGGACTGCATGAAGGTTAACAAAGACAAATGCAAGGCCCAGCACCTCAGAAGGAATAAATGAAGAGCCCAGTACAGGACAGGATTTGTGTTGCTAAGGTAACAGCCTTAAGACTTGGAGAACAACAAGCTGAACTTGTGCTGCAATGAATGCAAAAATGTATCTCGGGTTGTATCTGCATGAGAATTACTATCAGAGATAAAGATGTGATCATTCCACTTTACTCAGAACTTGTCAGGATGCAATGGAAATGTGGAAAGAGCTGGATACCTACAGAGAACAGCTTACTATAGCTATCCAAATATGCCTCAGTTTCTTAAACAGTATTTCATTAGCACCCCTCTGCTTCTGTCAGGCTCAGTCTAGGTTGCCTTTCCATCCCCAAAATGTGAAAATGTTTATCTGAGTATGTGGATAAAACCAGTATATCCCCTAGGGGGAGTGTGAGGTAACCAGCACAGCCAGATACATTGGATAATGCCCTGGTCTTTTGACTCACCTTTAAATACTCTTTTTGGGAAAAAAAATGTTTTTTCACAATGGCATCTCTTTCCTTCCTTCAGTCGTAGGCATATGATCTCATCAGACAGGTGGATTTTAGATAATTGAACCATTACAGATGGTGAGCTGAATACCACCTTTAAGCCACTCTAAAACAATTTAAGACAAGTTTTCTTAATTGATCTTAATAAAGACACATTCTTGAGTTGCTTGGAGTCCTCTGCAGTGGATTGTCCCAAGTCTCTGGGTCTGCAGTGATCCATTAATATTGTATCATACTGGTGATTTTCATCAAAAGATTAAGAGGTTCTGAGGAAAGAAATTAACATGTTTTACAATGCTAACAACTATTGCATATGTATAATGTGAAATATGACTATTCTGGATTAATAGACAACATTGCAGAAAACTTGACTACCCAGTGAGATCTAATAACAACAGATGCAGAGAATGAATTTAGTCACTGAGCTGCAGTACATGGGAATTTTATTCCAGTTTCAACTGAAAGATCTCAAAGAACTTCAAGGGCCTATTAACTATGGATTTAATACTTATGCCTACATAATACATTTTTCTAAGTAGGACATTTTTTTGTGTAAAGTATAACTTGATAATGATGGAACACTGTGGTTTTACTCAACATATGAAATTTTAATAACAAAAACATTATTCAGAAATTAAGATGGTATAATGATTTATGCATTGAATAATTTCTGTGTAACACATAGAGGAAGAGCAAGTCCTTTTGACCTAAATTTTATTTTGATTTTGCTGTTTTAGCCATGACCTAATTTAGAGCTATCTCAGGCATGTTTATAAAATACTCAGCATTTAGACCATATGGTGCAGTTAAAACACAGAGCATCATCTGAATCTCTCCTAGAATTAAATTTCAGACTCTTTGCAGTGTTAAAATTAAAACCTAAATTTTGAATTTAGTAAATACTATACAATATACATGTAATCCTAAAAGCTTCTCACAGTGCAGTCTAGTATATGTGAAAAAAAAGCCATCTCTTTCTGACCTCTATGAGTAGCATTGTTCATTGAAATAGTAGACTACTGCTTAAATTATGTTTGAGCAATTAAATATCCATATAAGTAAATAGCAACTTCCACCTTTGAATTGCCTGCAAGTACTGAATCACACACTGTCTTTAACTATTAGATGTATTTACAAAAATTCCAGAAATGTAATTCCAGATGCATTTAACTGCAAGTAATACTATGGGTGTGAAAACTGTTAACTACATATATGAATGAAACAGGAAATCAAAAAATGACCAGTTTTGTTAACATTAATTTGTGTGCACAAAGGAATGAAGAATCACAGGTCTGGTGGGAATCTGAGATTATCCAGTCTTTTCACCTGCCCCTGGTAGGAGATTTTATCATATATAGACTGTATAGATTTAGAATTTATGAAACACTTAATCCATTCTTGTAGATCCAATGAGAAGAAATCAACACATTCCTGAGTAGGATTTTTAGTGCTTTGTTATATTTACTGAATGCTGAACACCACCATCATTTTGGCGGGGAATCAAGGACTTTGACACAGGCACAATTTCCTTGCCAGTTTTGCTAGAATTCCATCTTAGTGCACCTCTCTAATACCTCCTTTCAGATAGTCATAGAGAGCAATAAGGTCTCCCCTTCACAGCCTTCTGTGATTCTATGATTTTTTCTCCAGACTAACAAATCCAGTTCCCTCAGCTGCTCCCCAGAGGATTTGTTCTCCAGACTCTTCATCTGATGTGTTGCCCTTCTCTGGACCCAGTCCAAAGACTTCAATATCTTTCTTCTAGTGAGGGGCTTAAAAATGAACACAGTATTCAAGGTGCAGACGCATCGGTGCCAAGGGGCACAAACATTTCCCTAGTCCCACTGGCCATACTATTTCTGATACAAGCCACAAGGCTGTTGGCCTTCTTGGCCACCTGGACACACTGCTGGCTCATATTCCTCCAGCTATCCATCAACACTCTCAGATCTTTCTCTATTGGGCAGCTTTCCATCCACTCTTCCCCAGGCCTGTGGCATTGCATGGGGTTGTTGTGGCCCAAGTGCAGGATGCAACACTTGGCCTTGTTGAACCTCATACAATGGCCTCAGCCCATCAATCCAGATTTGTCAAAATCCCCCTGCAGAGCCTTCCTACCCTCAAGAACACTCCCACCCAATTTGGTGTCATCTGCAAACTTACTGACGGTACACTTGATCCCCTCATCCTGATCACTGATAAAGATATTAAAGAGAACTGACTCCAGTAGTGAGCCCTGGGGAACACTACTTGTGACTGGACATAACTCCAGATAACTTAACTCTTTGGACATTCAGCCAGTTTTTCACTCAAAGTACACTGGTCTAAGCCATAACTAAACAATTTCTCCAAGAAAATGCAATGGGAAACAGTGCTAAAGGCTTTACTAAGTAAGGTTCAGGTAAACAACACATTCAGATTTTTCCTCACCCACTAAGAAAGTCAGAGAAGGAGACCAAGTTCATCAAGCAGAACCTGCCTTTCATAAGCCAATGCTAACTGCCTGATCACCTGGTTGTCCTGCATGTGCTGCATAATGTACTCAAGATCATCTGCTTCATAACCTTCCCCAGCTCTATGGTCAGACTAGTAGGCATGTAGCTCCCCAGAGACTCTGGGCCCTTCTTGTAGCTGGGTAACCCATTTGCCAATTTCCAGTCAATTGTGACCTCTGTGGTTAGCCAGTAATGATGGTAAATGATTAAAAATGGTTTGGAAAGCATTTTTCCATCTCCTTTAGTATCCTTGGGTGTGTCTTATCTAGCCCCAGACTTGAGTAGTATAGCCTGCATAGCCACATGGCATCTTTGTAGTCTTTCAGAATGTCCTGCACCTTCTTCCAGTTGCCATAAATTCTCCTTTTTTCCCTGAGTTGCAGCCAGATCTCTCTGCTTAGCCAGGACAGTCATCTTCCCCATTGGCTTGTCTTTCAGCACAGGGGAACAGCCTGATCCTGTGCCTTTGATACTTTCTTCTTGAATAATTTCAAGACATCCTGGACTCCTTTGCCCTTCAGGAATGCCTACTAAGTGAATCTGTTGACTAATCTCTGAAACAGGTCAGTCTGCCCACCAGAAGTCTAAGGTGACAGTTTTTCTGATCTTCCTCCTTATTTCTACAAGAACAGAGAAGTCCCACATGGTGTCCATGTACAAGACTGTCTCTAGCTGTCACATCTGCCACAAGCCTATATCTGTTTACAAACAGCAGATCCAGCAGGGCATCTTCCCTAGTTGGTTCCCTCACCACCTGAATCAGAAAGTTATCCTCTACATACACTAGCATCCTATGGAACTGTTGCCTCTCTTCTGTATTATGTTTCCAGCAGACAGCTGGGATGCTCAAGTCCCCAAAAAGAACAAGGACAAGCAATTAAGAGACTTCTCTCAGATGCCTAAAGAAGATTTTATCTGTCTTTTAATCCTGGTTGGGTGGTCTATAATAGACTCCTAACTCTGGTTTGCTGGCCCCCTGATTCTTATCCATAAACTCTCAACCCTACTGTCATTGTCATTAAGTTCTAAGAATTCATTACACTCCCTAATATACAGGACCACCCCACTGCCTCTCCTTCCTTGCCTCTCTTCCAAAGAGCTTGTACCCATTGATTGCAGCGCTCCAGCCATGTGAGTCGCCGAGCCATGTTTCTGTGATTGTGATGATATCATAGTTTTCCTGCTGCACAATGGCTTCCAGATCCTCCTGTTTTTTGCCCATGCTGCATGCATTCATGTGGTGGAGACTCATGGTCCCACCAACTTTTTGTGAGAAGTTCTGATTTCTGCCTGACTCGTCTCACTTCCATGGCATCTAACTCATCAATAACCCTGGCATCTTTGTTCCTGCATGGATCCCCAGCCCAAATCTACACTGAAACAGCAGACAGAAAGCCCTTCCTAGAACACCACTCCTCAAATATTTGTTTGCTGCACCCAGACTTAGTTCTAGCAAACCCACTTTTGCACCCTTCTCTCTTCAAATGTAGTTTAAAGGTCTCTAAATGAGCCCTGCTAGCTCTTGTGCTAGGATCTGCTCCCTGCTTTGAGACAGGCGTAGCGCATCTTCAGGTCATTAGTTGAAGTAGCTCACAAAAAGCCTGCTTTACTGGTCTATGTGAACTCCTACAATATTAACAATCTTATTCCTTTTGCCCTTGAATCATTACCTAGAACCTTTCAGCAAGCTCCATACTCTGAGTGTCAGAACACGTTATTCATGTTAAGTGGCCGAGCTAGTGTCTCTGCTGTTGCCTTTCTTTTCTAGCAAACTATACCAAATTATCTTTACATTCCAGTCAGGTGAATTATTTTAACCTGCATATGACATTCCAGTATAATAATGAAATATGTATTACTGATCTATACTCATTCTGAGATGGAAAGGAGGGTGAAAGTCCTGCAGCTGACTACAAAACATGGGTATCCTGCCATGTCCAGAGTCAAACAATCCACTTGTCTCAACATTCTTACTCTCAGATAAATTGTAGGGAAATCTTGAAGGGGTAAAAACCCCCGTACCAATATTTTTTCAGCAAAATGCCCAATAAAAAGAATACAGAAAATCACCTTTATCCTGGCCTAAACCAGGACAAATCTCAAAATGGAAAGTCATGCACTAATACATTCATACATGTATTCTTCCAAGCCATAGTATTTGTGTGATGTTATGAAGGTTAGAATCTGGAAAGCACCACTATTAATCTTTTTTAAATATAGCAGCTGTAATTTATTTTTCTGTGTACCAGTTTCACCTCATTTGAGTTTTCCTATAAAATACTCAAAAAGTTTAATTTATTTTGCTTTCTTCTACACAAATTAGGATGTAAAACTGTAATAGAAATTTTTCAAAATATCCTACTCTGAACATTATCTGTAATTTCAAATGTCTCTAAAGTGAATGGTGTCAATTGATAATATGAAAGCCATCAGAATTTTCTGATTGTTTTTGCTGTCTTTTTTCAGACTGCTCTTCATATTATTTCCTCACATAATTTGTGTAAGACAAACAGATGTTCTTACACATTGCAATGAGAGGAGACCACAGATATTCTCATTGTTATACAGAAAGGAAAAATTAAGATTCAGCTTAGGACAGAGATGGACTTGAATGAAAATACCTCCCTGCTTTGCAGGTCTGACTATTTCTGTTTGATTCCATTACTGACACCATAGTTGTGTTTTTCCTGGTTCTAATTTGTTTTAACACCTCTGAACCACAGGTTGCCAGATCTCCTTTCTTAAGCGCAAGCCTTATGATGCCTTCTGATGGTTTGTGGGTTTTCTCTTTAAAATCCAGCTCGATGAAAAATATGATTATAGACTCTAAATATGCATTTAAATTAATAGTAAAATATACTTGGTGACTGCACAGAAGAAAAAAAAAAAGATGATAAAACCTAAATATGCATAAGAAGAAGAAAACAGAAAGAGCTTCATTTCACCATCACTAAGTGAATGCCATGACTATTCCAGTTCTGAAATATTAAAGTCTGACAATACTCCGGACATTTCTCTCTGAATTTTATTACCACTGAATGTGTGTATGAAAACACATACTGAATGTCTGTGAAATGAAAAACAAATTATACTCCCTCCAAATGATGCAAATCCTCAAAAATTCAAAGACAATCTATTTCCATAGAGCATGCTACTATTATATTTAGAATAGACCAATAAAAAAGAACATTTTAGGTGAATAAAACATATAAAATACAAGCAAAAAGTAAAAATATTCTCAGAGAATGTGGTTTTGCCGGCATAGTCTAGGCCTTCTTAGATTAATTGTTTCAAGGCTCCCTTGATTTTATTAATGAGTGATCTCTGCTATAAGTAGACTCTCATATCTCAGATTATTTCAGCATCCATGAGTACTGCGCAATAACACCTACTGTTCCTAAGTCATCTTTTTGAAAAAAAGACTGAATGCTACCAGAAACTAAGATCATTGGGTTTCTTTACTATATTGCTTTGTAACAATTTTGCCAGGAAATGATGGTTTAAGTACTAGGTTCCTCTTAAAACTAGCTAATAATCATGACAAGCTCCAGAAAAGCTGTATTTTAAAACTAAGGAAAAAGAGGAAAAGGAAGGAAGGAAGGAAGGAAGGAAGGAAGGAAGGAAGGAAGGAAGGAAGGAAGGAAGGAAGGAAGGAAGGAAGGAAGGAAGGAAGGAAGGAAGGAAGGAAGGAAGGAAAGAACTCATACTATAATAAAGTATATAACTCATTCTCATAATAAGTATAACTCATACTATAATAAGGAAGGAACTCATACTATAAATGTTTTCTAGACTCTTACATCATACTTTCTTCTACCACTTGCCCTCTGATATTTCTCATTGATGACTATGGAATGTTTGCTGAATGATTGGTGTCATAAAAAGATTTTCCATGATAGTTGTCATAGAAATGAGGAATACATTTATGCAGACTTATTCCACAGCTTTACAGAAAACTGAAACGAAGAGAAAACAAAAGCATCACCTTATTTTTTACTTCCCATGAAATTAGTAATTTTAATTATTTTTTCAGTGTCTTCAAATAATTTTCTTAGTTCTACTCCTAAGGGTTCTTGGAAAACCATATTCTTTAAATTTGATTTGTATCTACTTCTCACTTGAGACTCTGCTAAAAAGCTTCTATAATACCTAATTTGGATCATGCATGCAAAATATTAATTCCTTTGTTAAACAGAAAAAAAATAAAAAGAATACAAATGGAGTCTTAGTAAAAATTAGTCTGTGGCCCCAAGAAATTAAGTGTTGTAACATTCTCCCAGTCACCCATATACTTGCTAGCAAAGGGTTCACAACTGAAGTTTTGTTTATAATGAGTAAATTAGCCATGGTGCATTAAGTACCACATTTTTCCTATTCAAGTTGCAGACAGTTTTATATTTTCTATACCTAAACCCTATGAATTTTAACTAGAACTGGCACAAATGCATGCTAACCACAGATTTTGTACTTTTCCAGTTGACCCAAATTTGCATAGTTTCTTGCCCTCATAATGAGAAAAATAGACTAAAGTTAAAAGAAGTGACTTTGGAGACATATCTGGAAAGTAATTGGACACAGAATTCAAAATGTGAAATAACAGAAAACCCCTATAAGGCTTTTTTGTTATTTTGTTTTATCCTGAACACTCTTTGAAATCTATCTTCAAAAAGCTTTTACTTTTGAAAGATTTCTTGCTATTAACTCCCTAAAAAAATCTTCATTGTATACATTGCTTCAGTCAGTGTTAGATACATGAATATATATACTCATCTCTTTTGTGTATTGTGTCTGGGGTACTGCATTGGATTTCTATAGCAAGACAAATGTTCATGACTCACTTCCAAATGTCTTTTAACAAACTGTTTGGGACATATGGTCATAATGTAAGCCTTGTAACACTCTAGAGATGACTGCTCAAAGTTCTTCACATTTTAACCTAAAATCATCATTAGGCACATATTTTGACTGTTTATACAAGAACTTTATACAAGAACCTTTTTGCAAGTAACTTACACAAGAATGTTTCAACTTTTGCAGCAGATTATTCTGATGAGAACTGAAATTTCTCACAGCATTCGATAATATTTTCCTATTATTTCAACATCTTTTCAGTAGAAATGTACCATGCAAGCCAAACTAGCTAAGCATCTTGATGCACTGCAAATGTAACTGCTTGTTAAATTCTTCTGATAGATCTACTCTTCTCTGCTGTGTAGAAGGTCTCTGTTAAACAGAAAGCAAAGAGGATAAGAATATTCAATTTCTACTCAAAATGTTCTAATGCATAAAATTTCTAATCACCTTGGTAACCGAGAATGAAGGAAATAATAATGGGCAGAAATTACAAAACTCTCAGTTTTTCATCTTCCTTTGGAAAATGTGGTATATGTGATGGTAATACATTTCCAGTGGCAAAAACTGAACCAAATAAAACTGAACTGAAGCAAATGGAAAAGTTACATTTTTCTTCCTGGACAGAAGCAAAACAAAAGTGCCAAATAGAAAAAATATGGACAGAGTTACAGCAATGGAAGATTATATAAATACCACTTCCTTCCCCTTCTAATTAATCTTATTTTTGCCATCTTCTCCAGCAAGGGAAAAGGCAGAAGTAAAATTTAAAAGTTGTGGTGAGCCTTTGTGTTCAGTTTTAATAGCCAGTCTTTAAAGCCTAGTAGCCTAGTTACATAAACACAATCAAAAAAGCTGTACAAAATGCTAAGCTACAGTTCCCTTTAAAGGAACTTTATGCTTACACAGAGGAAGAAACGCAGCAATACAGCGTGAATCACACAAGGAAATAGCCTCAAGTTGTGGCAGAGGAGGTTTAGATTGGATATTAAAAAAAAAAATTCTTCCCCAAAGGTGTTATCAACCATTGGAACAGGCTGCCCAGAAAGTGGTTAAGGCACCGTCAGTTGAGGTATTTAAAAGATGTGTAGATGTGGTGTTTAGGGGCATGGTTTAGTGGTGGACTTGGAAGTGTTAAGTTTATTATTGGACTCAGTGATCATAAAGGTGTTGTCCAACCTAAATCATTATATAATACTATGAGTGATCAATCTCCATATGAATGTCTCAAGTATGTTGCTAAATAGCCATCTATTTTTTTGCTGGAGTGTCTTGTAACGTTTTGTCTGTAATTTACAGACAGCTCTGGATACATTGTCATGTACAGGTTCATTCATTAGGGTCTGACACATCTTCATATCTGTAAAAATTCATTTGCAAAAATAGCCTTGGAGCCTCCTGAACTTTCACCTTTTCCACTACTATTGGTGGGGTGGGAGTACTCCAAGTAAGGTCATATGTGACTGTTACAGTATTGTGATAACTTGGATACCTACATTCTTATTCCATATTTATCGTGTCTCCACACAATAGAGCTCAGAAACATCTGTGTGTATATAGATATATATATAAACATATATATATATAACATATGTATCATATATTTTATAATATATATTATCTGTTTATAATATATATTATCTATATATAAACCACATAGTATAGCACTATAATATATACAATATTTGTTTAGCAAATTCATAACTGTGATATTAACATATATTTAATTTATATATTGCTGATATATAAATATTAATTTAATATGTTATGCAAATTTTGTAAATATTAATTTATAAAAATATTTATAGTTTAATTTTATATATCTATTTAATTTATATATATTTATTTGCATATTAATTATATAATATTGAATTATATATTGCATATATGTTTCCAAAACAAATACTTATTCCACTGAGACCGAGAGGTAGTAAATGACACTGATTTGAAAAGAAAAACACATAATATCTGGCTTCAGTGTCAAATATTAAGTTACTGGAGACACAGTGGAAAAGAATTTTGCATTACTTGTTTACTGATAGTTTGAGCAGTGAGGTAAACATCCCCATACAAGAAAAAAGATGATTCTGTTTCCTTGGTACAAAAACATGCTTGTTCTTCTTGTAGAACTAGAGGATAGCTTCCCAAGCAAAAGTATAAACCTTCTTGAAACTACTTCTAATCAGAAACTTATTACCTCAATCACAAATGCCTACTCCAAGCATGCATTGGTAGTCTTCTTCCAAAAGATATTCACAGGAACAAGAACAGTGTGCTCTTCTTTTGTATTTTTCAAACTGATTTAAGTCAAAGACAGAAATAAATATAAATATACTAAACAGCCACTAGTTCAGCAATTAATTTTAGGCACCATCCTGACACACTTATTTCATTATCCCAACTGACATCGTATTTCCTTGGTCAAATTACACTGCATGAAGACTGTAACTGTGCTAACATAACTCAGAAGGGAAGACATAGAGCATCACACATTTCCACTTATTATTATTATTGGGGTTTTTTTTGTTCCACAATGTTAAATACAAAATATTTAGATTCTAAATTCTATAGTATCCTTATCCTTTTCAACATGGCGCATTTTTATATTGAAATGGGTGGAAAATAGGAATAATAAAAATATAAAGAAGAAGGAAACATATTAAAAAAAAAAAAAAAGTATATGGGGAAAAACAAACATAAGAAATCCTGCACAGTATAAACTCTTTTATTCAAGTACTTTCAGGATATATCTTATGGAGAAAATCTTATGCTAGTGACAATATATTTACCTAAACAGGTTTCAGTAGACATATAGACATGTCTAAATAAGTCTCCAAATTTTTTTTCACTACAATGCTATTACTCCATTCACTGTCTGATTGTATTTTATTGAATCTAGGACAGAGATTTCCAGTTAGTCAATTTTGAGCTGTTTCAAGAGTCCTCTTTTGCATTGGGTCCAATATAACTTTTTTCTGAATACCACTTACATTTTCATTCCAGAATGATCTTTAGAGGCAACAGAGTACTGTTTCTCTCCTTTTGATCCAAAACTACAACTGAAATAAACAAAATGTTAGAAAGAATGAAAAAAAAAAAAGCATACATAATCCCTCCCCCCAAATTAAAATCAATCAAACAAACAAACAAAAACAGCAACAACAAAAAAAAAAAAACCACAAAAAACCACGAACTCAAAGAGGGTTTCTTCTCAGCCAAACAGTAAAATATCCAGTCAATTCATCCCTCCTTATTTAGTCTGACATCACATAAAACTTCCACCAATTTGGAAGTATGCCAGTCATTGCACATTTTCTGTGCAAACCTGTAGATGACCTGCTCACAGTCCATTAAATTATAATGACTCTTAAGAATGTGAATCCTTTTCTTCCCCTCCTCACATTTGAAGTCTACTTCTTATTAGCAAAACCGTATTTTCAATTTTTCAACAAATTATCTGGTTGCTGGATTCCTGGAGCTCCTAGTGAAGTCAAGGTTAGTTACATTTTACATTGTCCTATTTCCTTCTCCAATACATTTACATGTCAAAGATACAACTTTATGATCATTAATAACAGTTACAACTATGCAAGCTAACTTAATTACAATAAAATCATATTATTCAGGGCATAAATTGATAATCTGTGGGAGTCAGGAAAGAAATTTTCTTTTTTCATTATGGCATTAAGCAATGGACAGGTGCTTTATGGTGGCTTTTACTGTGATTTGAAGCATCAAGTATGGGCAGATGTTTGCAGAAGCAGAATTCCAGAGCAGATATAATAATGGCAATAATCAAACATTACCTCTTTTATATTTGCATTGACTCTCACCCACCACGTGTCTTCTTATGACAAATAATATTGAGAATGCAGTGAACACAGAGGTCATTTTTATTTAGTAGCTGCTTTGCTAAAAGAGTAGTGTCCAGTGTTTTCAACAATCATTTAGTAATATATATGCATATTTTTTTTCATAAGTAAAAGGCCTGTGATTATTTGTGAAAGCAAATCTTACATTTAAAATTTAAAAGGTGCTGGGAAGTGAAGGTATCAAGTAAATTAACTAAGTGCACAAGATTTCAAACCAAAAATGTGCTCCAGAGCCATGTTTTTCTATGTTCTATTTCCCTTGACAAAGAGGAAGAGTAGCAAGAAAAAAACAAAAATAATTCAACAAAAATAATGTAAAATTGACTATAGAAATCATGACAAAAATAGAGAGCAATACAATAAATGAATCACAAATTAAGTTCTCCACGTCCTTAGGTTTACTGTTTACAGAGGATTGGCTATTTATTAATTCTTTTTATTCTAAACAAAACATATTTGTAACTTTTTCATTGATAATAAAAATATTTTTTATTCTTTCTATGTATTCTTTCTAAATTTATTATCCTTCAGTATTACTCCACAGTTTTGCCAGATGGTCAGTGAAACCAGTAAGTTCAAATAGGTGTATTTGCCTCTTAGAGCAAACATTATTGAATTGAATTCCCAGCCAGAATTTTTCAAATCATTAATTATGTTCTCCTGATACCCTTAGCAGTCAGCCCTCTCTCACAGATGCACAAATGCCTAATTCCTTCCATCAACTACAGAGGAATTGAAAGTAGATTAAAATTGTTATATATTCTTAACTTTGTTGTTAAAGCTGGGCAAAGTGAGTTGTGATTCTGTTTATGAAAAAAAAAACAAACTACTTTATAAAATGAAACACATGATTATTGCATGCGGATCCATAATAAATAAAAAACACTTGCAGTATCTTGGAGAGGGAGAAGATCAGGAAACTCTTACCTTGTTTCCTTGGCAGCTGGCATGAATATCTAGTAGATAAACAGTACAGTACCAGACCATTTACCTCACTCCTGTCTAGAAAATTGTGCTCATATCAAACTTTGGTGTTCAGTTCCCAATTGAGGAATGCATTCAGTCAACCTCTTTCAGGTGTCTTGGGAAATGTTACCCAGCACCATCATCACTCTCCATCTTCCCTGTGTTGCAATTTCAGTTTCACATAATGCTTGAAAGAAAAGAGATAATGAGAATTTGCTTAATTCCACTCACCTGTCTAAGGACTCATACAAAAAATTTCAGTGATACATTCTCTGTATCATGATTCTCAAAGTTATGTGGTTATTTCTAACAGCCTTTTCCACTTTTTTTTTTTTTTTTTTTTTTTTTATCAGGCTGCCTACATTGGAACATCTGAGTTTGCAAAGAGTCATGGTGCTTTAGAAAATTAGAGAGATTTCTGGTCAAATGTCTCAACAAATGTTCACTTTATAGCCTTATTTTATGTTCCACTTCTATAAACAGAGGACAGGGTTGGGTTTTTATTCTCTGAAGCTCTGATCATCTGTGTTGTTTAGTAAATTAATTATACAAACAAGACTGTCTGGGATATTGTTCCGGTGGATCCAAAGATACAGAAAGTTTTTCAGGTTCTTGAGAACATAGATATGGTTAATTTGCAAACATGTACACTCAAATATCCACAGCAGAAATAATAAATTCAAGAACTAGTTATAACATCATGAGAGCTGTATAATGTCATACTTGAACCACAGAACCTGAGTCTGAAGCTATGTATTTGTAAAGCTCGGTTTGTAATAACACTATGAAGATAAAATACAATTTTTTCAGGCAGGCTTGGTAAAAATCACACGGCATTTAACTAGAACTAAAAAAGAAAAGAGTATTAATTTCTCAAAAAGTTTAAATAAGTTATAAAATTATGGCCGGAGTGAAGATATTTAGTGGTGAGAGAGTGTAACAGAATATTTTTAGGCTGCATTTGTCATGAAGTATATGAATGTACAAAAGAATAGCACTCAGATTAAACCAGGATTATAGGTTTCCCTGGATCTAAATCTGTTCATTTTGTTGCAATTTACTGTGCCTGAAGTAGGAACACAGTCCTGATTTAGTTTTCACAACTAAACTACAAACATAAATCTGGATAGACTCTAAATTCAGGATCAGTCTTTGGGGCTTAGGTATATCATTGCTTTAAACAACAGCAGAAATCACCCTCAGAAAATGGGAACATAGAAACATAGTACCTGTAAAAATTGCTTTTTCCTAAGAGAAACATTTTATATTAAAAAAAAAACCCTTCAGAATAAAATTTGGAATGCTGAATGGAAGAAACCATAATGATTCTCTTTCATGTTTTTTAATTACCTCTGGTTCAATCCAGAATTCACTGTTCCTTTTAGGATGTAATCTGCAGTGTGAGAGATGTTAATCCTAGAAGGCTACTGGTGCAGCTCTTTACAGCACAACTAAAGAAATTATTTCTGATTCAGAAAATCTGAGATGGAAATCATACACAGCAGGGACCTCTAGAGGTTTAATGATGAGTTTATTTGGTCAAGAGGTGGTGGTGTGAGCTCTACATTTTCATTTAGTATTGTTTTGTTAGGTCAAATACTAACATTCACTAACACCAAAGTCAGCCTTGAGAAGACTTCACAACAGCTTAATCTATCAAATTCATAAAGATGCTTATAAATTTGTCTTTAGACTCTCTACAACGCTTACTGCTGCATAGATCTGTCCCATCTGTTTTAAGTCTCAATCAACACTAATAGCAACTTATGCCCGTAGCGCTGAAAAATTCAAAGGTCAAATAGTTCTCCAGAATGCTTACCCCACTATATAGAAAACTGAGAAAAAGAATAATTCTGCAAATAGCTGAACTATAGCTCAGATGGAAAACAAAGTCAGTCTTCATTTGGGATTACAAAACATTTCTTTGCCAAATACAGAAAAGCTGAAAAACAATAATTGTTAGAGGAAAGAAGATGCATGTTATGTATTGGGGGTTTGATATGAATACTTTAAAAACCAAAAAATTACTGAAAGGTAATAAAATCTTTGCAATAATAAAACATAATAGCAGGAAGTTCCTAACGTACAGATGTACAGTAATTTGAAATTCAGTGAGAGAACAAATAAATAGAGGAAAGAAAGTTTAAAGTTGTTTTGGCAAAACCAAAATACTATCAACAACAAATTTGGAAAAGTGCAAATGAGTATGTATAAACAAAACCTGTTTAGGAGAAAAATTAACCCATCCAGCTAAAGTAAAAAATGTCAAATGTCATTTCCAACATAACATGGCTGCAATAAGATGTAGAGCAAATATGCTATAGAAAAATAATTAAAATTCAGCACAGTTGTTCATTTTTGAATTGCAGTCTGTTGCCAGTTTAAATGACCCATGCCTGGGAGCTGGTCCAGTGAGTTTCCCCATATTAGTGCACTATCAACAGTACAATCAAGTAATGAAACACAGTCGTCTCGAGTTAGCATACCAGACTGGAAGACTATGGAGGGACCCAGCTGTCACTGTAATGTTAGTCATAATTTTTTTTGCTTTTACATTGGTGTAAAAAAAAAAATAAAAAAACCCACAGAAAACCCTATAAATTTATAACTTCTTTTTTCTTTGTAGGAGACATGTGATCACATAATAGGCATCACGCATAAATTTAATAGGAAACAGGATAGACTGATAGACTAACAGGATATCTAACAGGATACCTGATATCTAACAGGACAGACTGATAGATTCTTCTGATGTTACCGTCATTTTCTGTCTTCTGTGTATGGTGGAAGAAAACAGCAGCAGCAGAAAGCATTATTCTTGTTCTGTGTAGCGTTCTCTAGAATAGAAAGATTCCTCAGTGATAGCTCATTAGAAAGGATTAATACAATTCTTAAATAAAAAATTGAGATTGTAGATTTCTGTTTAAATTTATATCATAAAAATATAATGAACACAAGGATTTTCAGATCTTTTCACACCTATCATGCAATGAATATAGTTGTATTTAAATGTAATATTTGATAATGCCAGTATTTTTGTGATGTCTTAAAGAAAACTACGAAATGGCCTAATGGGCACTTTTTTTGACTTGATTTTCTTTGGGGATAATAAAAATAGTGTCTTTATTCAATTTTATTTCAATTCTTTATTCTTTATTCTATTATTCTGTCTTTATTCAAATACTTGAATATCCTCTGCACTAAAGGCTGACCCTGTAAAAAAATAATTAAAAAAAAAAATACAGAGCTTTTACTAAAGAATAAGTCAGAAAAGTGGTGCATGTCAGCAACAGTATATTGTTTTATTGTTTGAGGAAATGAAAAATACAATATTTTCCTTTTCAAATTATGTATTTCTGCAAATGCTGAAAGCAATACAAACCTAAGAGGCTTCTGTTTTCCTTTTTCAGAGGAATAAAATATAAATAAAATATTCTACACACTAATAGCATTGAACCTTCACCTTTCTGTAAGTGGATATCTTTAATGGATATATTGAAATAGTTTCAGTCAATAAAAAGGACTCTTACTTTCTTTAGTGACTGTATTAGGGTCAAACCCATCTATTTATACTATTTCATTTTTCTCCCATTTTACATATCCAGTTTATAATCAGAACTTGATTGATTGCAAGGAACATTAGCCTCTAAAAACTTTAAGTATTTAGGGTGCCTATAGTGTTGTTTAAGACAGCTGTCTGGGATATATATTGTGGAATGACTGGAGGTACTTATCTCTCATCCCTTAAATACTGGTGCAGCCTATATAAGTATATGTTGCTAGATTTGTGACAAATAAAAATGCATTAAATGGATCCAGATCTGTCCATTTTAAGGTCTTCAGCATAAATATATGTAAATCACATGTCCATATCCACTAAATATATATACCAAATTTTGGATCTCCTTCATAAATTTTACACTGAATATAGCACTGAACTATAGAATGGGCAATCTGCTATTCACGCCAAAAAAAAAAGAACCTTATTATTGCTAAGTATTGTCTTTTGATTAACATGCTAGATGGAGACTCAAGGTATCTTTACAGTCACAGACAGCTCCATTGTACAAGAAAAGTCTTTTGTTGGTCTTCTGGTTTTGAAGCAGAATATTTTAGAAGAATTTCCCTTTCCTATTTCCATTTCCTTTAACACAGAGCTCCTTACTAATTCACTGACATGTTCTTCTTTTGTTTTCAGATATAATTTCAAATTTATGTATATATTTATTTGTTAGTTTTGGAAATAAGTCTTCTTTTATACAATATATTTCCTGCACATAGCTATTGTACTTAATTTCCGTAGCAATTTCTATCTCTTTATTTTTTTCTTTTAGAACCTTAAAATTTTAATACTTTTTTTGTTTCTGACATCGCTGTAGCAAGCTGCAAAAATTATGTATGAAATGTAAAAATCCCGATCCTGTGTGGAGACAGAATATGTACAATGTTAAACATTCTTAGGCAACACATGCACATGAAAGGAAAAAAGAAAGAAAAACAAAAAGAAGAAAGCAACTAGAATTAGACAGACACTTAAACATGCATCCAAAGCCCATTGTAGCCACAGAAATACTCCTATTAACCTCTGTAGACTTCAGATGCAGTCATTATAGATGGCTGCTTTGAAGGAGTGTCTTCATTTCTTCTGTCAGACTTCTTTCTTTGAAACTTTAAAGCTTCTTGCAGTCATACGGCTCTAATACCAGTGTTTCCTCAGACCATATATTTCATATCCCCTGCACGTACCTGAAATATATAAACTAGAAATTGTCATAGAAAAATGACAGAATTATAGAAAAGTCCTTGTTAGAAGGGAAGTGTGGGATCATATGTTCACCTTTATGTTGAAAGGTGGCATTAAATTACATTATCCATGCCTCTGTTAAAACAGTCTTAAAATATATCCAGAGAAGGAGATCCTACCACTCCTCTGGGCAATTTATTACAAGATTTCATTATTCCCGCAGGGGAAAAAAACAAAAAAAAGTGTTTCTTATATCCCGATGGAATTTTCTCTGAAGAAACTTGTGTGTATTTTCCTGACACCATGGATTTTTGCAAAAGAAGTATGTCCATTCTTGCAGTAATAACTTTTTAGGTGCTGGAAGACTGCAATTAGATACACATACGCCCCACAGCCTACTGCTCTCCATTCTGGATAAACTCATTTTCTTCAATGTTTTCATGTATCAAGTTCTCCAGTCCTCTCTGATTATCAAGGTAGTGGCCCACCACTGAACCCTTTCCAATTTTTCAGCTATCCCCGTCACTTCAATTGGGGCAACCACAGCTAAACACATTATTTCACATGTGGCCAAAGAAGTTCCAATTACAGTGGACTAATCACACACACTGATTTGTTGCATTTGGTATTACAGATGCAGCCCAGGACATGATTTGCCTTCCTTGCTGCCTTACCACACTGCTAACAGATGTTCATCATCCTGTATTGCCACTGGGGATTACTCCATCCCCTGACAAGTACTTTATCTTTGTCAAACCTCATAAAACTCTCGCCAGCCCAAATTCCAGCCTATTCCAGTGTCTCCATAAGTCTCCATTTAGTAGTCAGGACATACAAAAACAGAGAGAACAGAAATGCTCTCCGTTACTCTGCTAACCTCCCAGAGGATGATAACAGGGGAATAAGGAAGAGAAACTTGAAGGCTGGAAGTTCAACCTAAAACAGCTTTACCAGAGCAAGGAAGGGATAGTAACACAAGGGATAATAAGGAAAAACATACAAACATATATTAAGCCTGATTTCAGTGGGCACAATTATAATTGTCCAAAAGTCCCCCACAGCAAAGCTGACTCAGGAAAAGGGTCCAAGTCTCTTCTGAGTAGGATTTATGATTGGGAAAACATACTGACTAACCAGGTAGTCATCCACAGTAACATGACTGGTTCAGTGGATGAAGGGAGAGCAATGAATATTGTTCATAATTTCACTAAACCTTTCAACACCGCTTCCCACAAAACATTCACAGAAAAGCTGATGACAGGCTAGATAAATTGTCAGCAAGGTAAACCAAAAGTCAGATAAGCTTTTAGTCTCAAAGGACAGTGGGCAACAGTGCAAAAACCAAATGGACACCAGTCACCCCAGACTGGTGAGCCCAGAGCCAGCATTTAATGTCTTCATTAAAGTCTGGGATAATGTGTCAGGAAGTTTTCAGATGATGCAAAACTAGCACAATTGGTTGATACACCAAATGGCTGTGCTGCCTTTCAGGGGAAGATTGGCAAGCTGAAAAATGGGCCAACAAAAGCCCTATGAAATTCAACAGAAAGGGAAATACCCAATTCTGCATCTAAGGAGGACTAGTACACACTGAGGATAAATTGACTGGAAATCAGCTTTATATAGAAGATCCTGGGGATTCTTGTGAACATGAGTCTGCACTGTGCTCTTACAGCTTCTTGCAGCCTCCTGGGCTGCACTAGGCAGACCACTGCCAGTATGTCTAGGGAAGTGACCCTTAGCCTCTGCTCAGTGCTGATGAAATACATCTGGGTACTATGTCCAGTTCTGGGATCCCTAGTAGAAGAGAGGCATGGACATAGCAGACCAAGTCTAAAGAACAGCCACAAAGATGATTAAGGGGATGAGATATCTGATAAATGGAAAATCTGAGAGTGAGGTTTCTTTAGGTTGGAAAGGGAAGGCTCAGGGAAGGGTTTTATTGATGTGTATAAACATCTGATGAGGGCTAGTAAAGAAGGTGATGCCACAGTCTTATAATTTGTGCCCAGGGACAGGACAAAAGGCAATGGGCACAAGTGAAAACACTAGAAATTCTATATAAATTGAAAAAAAATAACATTAATGGTGATGGAATTCTGGAACAGGTTTTCTCAAAGAGGCTGGGGACTGTGGAGATTCATATCTCCAACACTAGAGATATTGAAAAAACAGCTGGACATGTACCTAAGACCCCTTCACTTGGTAGCCTCACTTTGAGTACATAAAATGGACTTGAAGACCTACAGAGGCTTACAGCCTCAATTTTGATTCTGCAAGTATTTGTCTTATTCTTCATATATGGAGAATAAAAACTGAAGTGTTCCTCTACCACTCTGCTGATTTGTGTTTTCATTACATAAAATATTATACATGCAGTGTTCCTGGTAGTTTTCTCATTAGCACAAAAATTTAAATCCTTACTAGGGTTATCAGAAATTTACATTTAATTCTGCCTTCTTATATGTTTTTAAAACACACTCTTTTATATTTTGTAATAGTATCCTGGCACTGGGTTACTGATTATTCTAATGTGGTGTTTTCTGTATATTTTGAAAATCTTTAACTTCCACTTACAATTAAAACTCAGTGTGGTGAGAAGGAACAGATAAACTAGCTCTATAGCTAGTAAATACAGCATTGTCACAAAGAATGTGCATGGTTAACTGCTTTCACTATACATTGATTAGTAATTAATCTTTAAGTTTTAATTGATGAAAGAGCTACAAGACTTTCACCCCATGTGAAATACCTCAGTATACCCCTTTAATTGCCTAAGATCCCTCAGCCTCCATTTTCTAAGTCTTCTATGAGACAGAGAACATAAAGGGTACACAAAGCTTTGTAAGGCTCTGGATATGACCAGATTGTAAGGAACTTAAGAACTATGAAAAAAACAATCTCAGCTTTGGAAACATCCCACTCACACATTTAGCATTTTATAGTCAAAACTGCAGAACTATAGATCTGTATCTAAAAGTGAATTAGGACCAAATGGATTTGGGGACAGTCATCTGTGAAAAGACTGGAGAGGAGATGAAGGGCTTTTACTTAAAACAGCATCATTTCAATATTACACCGAGTAATCTGGAGAATTCATAATGATATTTCCTGTCAGTACAACAGGCAAAAAAATAAAATGATGTGATAACCAATATTCAAAAATTTTATGCAGCCTGGACTACAGCTAATATTCAAAAGGAAAAGTTTACCCTTACTTCTTTTGTGCGGAGTGACAAGACTAGCCTCATCCTTCAGGTTTTAATGCTTTGGACAGAAGGTTAATCTGGTTCTACTGATTCTTTTTCCTTTTTAGAAAACTTTATTTCAATGTACATGTTGTATGTGCATTTGATGTATTTCTCCCATAAATGTTTTAATGATATTGTTATTCCATGGCACATTTATTGAAATTCAGTACCAAGCTGAAGCATTTATATTTTGCTATCTAAATGTAGTTTACTCTGTATGTCCCAACTTCCACGACAGCCAATATAGGGCTACAAACAGAAAATACAGAAATGCTCACTTTAGATTAGACACCTATATTTGCTTAACCAAATTGTTCTCTAAGATCTATTGACTGTCTTGATTAGATTTTCATTGACATAAGGGAGACTAGACACTTATTTCACCTGTGTGAGATACATATCTAAGCGAGCTTCTCAGAGGTAAACCTAGGGATTAATGCCTTCTGTGGATGTACAATGTGTGTTCTTACTTTCCTCATTTCTGAATTTTCAGTAAGACTTTGCATTAGACTTGCTATACTGTCAAGTAATGGCTTTTGTTCTAATGATAACTTTTTTATCTGAACTCTTTCTGAAGACATTTTTGTTTATAGGCAAATAACTAAAATTGTTTATATTTGACTTAAATTGACTCATGTACTCTAACCTTAAGTTTGTAATGTTTCCTCTGTGCTCTTTTGTTTTGAACTTGGACAGTTGCATTCTTCTAAGTGTTAATCAGAGTAAAAGAAAAAACTGGAACATATTTCCATCACAGGACTGTCTTTTCAGCCCAGTTAAATTTTGTTGTACTTTTGTTGGACTTTTTTTTGCACTGAGTGTTAAGCTAGAATCAGTGAGGGAAAGGGATACCTGCAGAACTATGGGAGGTTAACCAAGGGTTTGCGTGGTATCTCCAGAAGGTGGGAATCCTTGTGGGAAAACTTACAGTGCTCCATGGAGCACAGAGGGCTCAGGAGTGTATCTGAAATGCTTGTACAGCAATGCATGCAGTATGAGAAACAAACAGGATGAGATGGAAGCACTGGTTAGCTCCCAGAGCTGTGGTGTCATTGGTATCAGTGAGACTTGAGTCCCACAGCTAGAGTGCCGGGATGGAGGGCTATGAAATCAACCACAGCATAACCATCAGACCAAAAGAAGTGATTGTTCCTGACTTTTGTTCAGCCTTGATTTGGTGATCATTGTAGGCCCCTTCCATCCGGAACAGTCTATTCTGTTCTGCTTCAATTACAGAAAATTTGTCCTACTCTTCCTCTGGCAAAAACAAACTCCTACTTTCTACATATGCAATTCTTGCCTTAATGTAGAAGCAAATGATTAAGCTAAAGAAAAAAAAAAACAACCAAAAAACAAAACAAAACAAAAAAACCCAACACACACAGAAAAAGGTAGTTATTCATGGGTCAAACTAAACCTTTAAAATCTTTCCATATCTTTGATACAAAAGAATATTTTCTACCGGTTTAGATATGTGACTCTAACAAGAGCCAGCTATCTGTGGAATTGGGTTACTGTTGTTTTCATTACTAAAGGGCTGGAAGCAAAAAAGCCTCCCAGTTATAGTAATTTTATTTTTGATTTGGGGGTGAAATTAGTTTTGGGGAAGACCTGAAAATAAAAGTGGCAAATGGACATCAACAACAAAAGCCCTTAGTGTATAATGCTGGTAGTACTACTGTTACTGTGGCTGGCTATAAAGATTAAGTAACAAACTTTATGTTGAGTCACAACCATTTACATAATATCTGATTCTAGCATCTGTGCATAGTTACTTATATAGGTTTAAGGTCTTGATGTTTTCTTAGTAGGTATTTCATAACCAATGTATTTTATATTTATTTTTAAGCTATGCTTCTTTCAGACATATTCTGTGAATACCCCTTTACTGAAATGAACCTATAAGATGTATCTAGGGATGGGAGTATTTTATTTTCCAGATGATACAATTCTGTCCCAGGCTGCCTCTTCACATTTAATAGCCTTGCACTCAAATGAAAGACTGATTATTTATTGCACAAAGCACTGTTTGATTTCTCTCCAATTATACTGTTATATTTACAGTGTAACTTGAAAAAAATTAAGTATATTGTGAACTCAGAATCATGTCACATACAACAGAGATACGGATTTGTTTTATATAAGAGAGCACCTACTTCATTAAGCTGGCTGAAAAAGTAGTACCTACTTCATTAAGCTGGTTGAAAAGTAGTTTAACAGCTTTTATTTTTTAAAAGAAACTTTCTTGACCTTTGTAAACCACAAACATGGGATTCTGAGATCCCAGTTTTCCAGTATTACATTCTATTGATGTATGTCATGGCCTGAAAACTTCCAAAATGTGAGACGTACTGATAAACATCCTCATATTTTTTCATTTTTCTTTCTCTTTTCAGGAAAAATACTGTGCGGTATCTATCAGGGGCCTGCACTATTAAAGAACACATTAAAAAGTTAGAAAAGAGGACTGAATTAAACTATAATCCCAGTATTTCAAACATAAATCATAATTTTCAAAAAAGGATCATTGAACTCAAATTTTTAAGTTTATGCTTAAGCCTAATTAAATTAACAGGAATATCTACAAGTTTTATCTTCAGGAACTCTTATCACTTAAATAGTGTGAAAAAAATGCATTCATAGGGATTTTAAGCTTTTTGTTCTAATTTGGTTAAAATAAGAAAACTAACAATCTGTAAAATGCATACATACTGATTTTTGTCCCCCATACAGCTTATGTGCAAGACTTTTCATATTCCAAAGCTAGTGAGTTAATTCAGTTACCTGATATTATGAGGAGAGGAAAGGAGAGGACAGAATGTAAAATTAACTTAATGATAAACTTCAATTTGTTCATGAAATAAGTTGTATGAGTGGGTTATCTATCACAGCAAATGACTCAAGGAGCAGGAAGTCTTTCCCAATTAAATATTATAATGTAATATGTACAGAAGAAAGAGAACACGAACAAAATATGAATGGAAAAACAAAGATCCTATGACCATTTTTGGAGCATGCTTATGTGTCTTATTAAGTAAGAAACAGCAATGAGCCACACCTATATCTGTACTAACATGAAAAATATTAGATTGGATGAAAGAGAACATTGTTCCTTCTTTCCTACTTGATGCAACTTAAAATACAAAAAGAATAAAATACATTACAGTTTAAGAGGTAAGTGAGGAGACTATGCTTTTTGAAAAGGTTGTAAATAATTATGGGAATCACAATGTTAGGAACATAAGTTCATTAAGAATAGGAGGAAAAAATTAAGTTGAATTTTTAAAGTATGATTTTTTTAAATGTTAGATTTTCTGGAACATTTGGAATAAGCTGTTATTATTTTATCTTTCTGCTGTTACAGAATGCAAAGTACTCCTGTAATGTTTTGAAATAGCATGGATGTTGATTACCTGCAAAATCCATACATGTAAGAGATCAAATAAAATGTAATTGGCATTAAGCCTGAGTTAATGAGTTTAGGGGAAAGAATACATCTGTGACACATATTTGCCAGCAGAGCCTGCTGCACATTTCCATAGATCTCTTTTCTTTTATATCAGTATAGAAACATTTTATTTTAAAATTGAATGTAACTTTTTTTCTTTCTTTTTGTGTGTGCATATGTTTCTCTGCTTCTAATACACATATAAATTACATCTTTCTCATAAAAGTATTACAAACAGAATGGATTCAACTGTCTATAAGGAAAATAAATAACTTATTTTGCTTTCTTTTTCTCAGCACCAGATTCCAGGAACAGCTAAATTTATTAAGAGGCACTCAAAACTTATTTGTCCTGGGATATAAGACAGAGATATAGAGTCTGATCCTCTAACCTGAGTCTGATCCTCTAACCTGAGTCTGATCCAGCAACCTCCTCCTGAGGACAAGTGCAGAGTTACAGAATACCACGGAAGTTAAATGAACAAAAACAGTTATGAGGGAAGCATAATAACAAAACCAGGTGAGACTACAGCAGCATTAGTTAATTAAAGAAGTGCTAAGATTTCACTGAAGCCTTGCATTTGAGCCACAGCAACCTAAGACTCCAGGATAGGAAACCTCCAGGACAGATAGAAGGGAGAGGGATTTACTGCTCTCTACTCTTCTAGCATTCACTGTTTTGCCAGCAGTGCCTCATGAAGTCCTCTCAGCAGTGCTCCTTCTTAATTCTTCACTAAAATTAGGTCTCTAATCAGTTCTTCATCACAGGCTGCAAAGGGTAATCATCTATAATTCACTTTTTTCTCTTTTATCACCTTCAGTCTCTCCATTTCTCAAGGAGCTTGCTACAGGGCTGAGACCAGTCATTCCAAAGCAGTGCAGGTCCCTGACAACTTAAGGTCTTGATCTTATTTTGGATAAACACCACAAAAAACAGTGGAATGCTTTTCAGAGCAAAACTTGTATTCAGAAGGAAAGTTAGGATGTGGCCCACTTTTATCTCTTCAGATGAATTGAAAAGATACATGAACTTAAAAAAAAAAAAAGATCAAATGATCAATACAGGAGACCTTTGTCTCTAAAGAACCACAGGCAAAAATCTACATCTGAAATTAAATAAATTCTTACCAGCAGTCACCAGGGAAATCAAGACAAGACTTCAGAAATTGAAACTGTATGTTTCTAACAACCATAGATTTCCTTAGAAAGAGATTAAAATAGAGAATTCACAAGACATCCAGAGATATTTTAGTTTATTCCTGTGTAGCAAGTGATAAAATAAGAAAATATGATTACCAAATAACTGAAAAAGGTAACTGTGGTGAAACAGATATCCTTTCTGATCTTTATATTGTGCTCAGTTTGAATATACTGGAATGAAATTACGAAACTGATAACATGAGCTGTTTATCCAAATGACTCATCCATCACTTTGCATATTGCACGCAATTTTTATTTTTCTTTTTAAGATGGAAGACTTGTTGGATATTTATGGACATATATATACATATATTGCCTTTATGGATACAAACTGGTTCATGCATATAAATTTTGTATCAATGATCATATGAACTTGTTAACAGGCAGTGCTATTTTCAGAATAGATTTGCTTGGTGTGCAACATCTATCCCCCTGTGAAGATGCTGAGAAAGTTGGGTTTATTCAACCTGGGGAAGAGAAGACTCCAGGCAGACATTATTGCAGCCTTCCAGTACCTGAAGAGGGTCTACAGGAAAGTTAGGGAGTGACTTTTCTGAAGTATATGTAGTGACAGGACCAAGGAGAAATAGAATCATAGAATCATAGAATTGGTTGGGTTGGAAGAGACCTCTGAGGTCATCAACTCCAACCATTAATCCACTGCCGCTGCGGTTACCAGACCATGGCACTGAGTGCCACATCCAGTCTCTTTTTAAATATCTCCAGGGATGGATAATCCGCTACTTCCCTGGGCAGCCCATGGATAATACTGAAAATTGTTTTAAGCTGAAAGAGGGTAGGCTTATATGAGATATTAAGAAATTTTTAAAACCATGCTGGGCTGGGAATAGGAGATATGAAGTTTCTGGTGAGCTACTATACAATGAGTGATTGTATTTTCATAAAGTGAATACAATTTACCTGAAGTGATGAAATATTTATGTTGTTATTTACTTTGTACTTTTTGTTAGTCTAAACTAACAATTATCATTGCAATATACAAATCTGTTGTTTAATTCTACAAACCTAAACACTATATTACTGATCAGAATTTTATCATTAGTGTGAGTTCCTCTACACTGAGTTTATGCTTGTGTCTCTTTGTTAAAGTTCATTTCATACCAAGAGATGGAGAGAGATAAAGGATTAATTGCAAGTACAAAAAGAGGTGTCTGACAAATAAGACTTTGAAAGTTTGTGTGCCCAATGCTATACTTTATTAGGCAAGACTTTATAAATAAAAGGAAAAACTTTCATCCATCTGACTAAAATGATAATGTCTTTTCAACGCTCAGAAACATAGAAATTATACTAGAACTTGATCTGCTTGATGATGTATGAACTAAATGCAATAAAACTAGTAAAGGAAGACCTATTTCTTTCTTTTATTCCTTTTAGTATATTCAGTAATTTAGTTATATTTAGTAATATATTAAGTATTTTGGTCCGTGGCAGACAGAAGAGTTTTCACAAGTTGCTTGAGGAATTTGATTGAAAAGATACTTCGGTTTTTCATGTTTTGAGACAGACATAAAAAATTGTTTGCTTCAGACTGGTGAATAAGATCTGAAATGAAAAAAAAAAAAAAAAAAAAAACAAAGAAAAGAAAAAGAGAAAGGAGAAAAACAGAAAAACAAAAAGAGAAATGAGAAATAAAGAAATGCTGCTGCATGGAGTAAAGCAAAATAAAGAAGAGATGAGAAAAAAATTGTTATCCAGAAAATCAATATAAAATACAAACCAAGTTTTATCTGGTTTCATTCAGTACTGAATAACCATCGATAAGCTGATGTGAAACAATCTGAAGATCAAGGTACCTGTGTAAAATCAAACAGCCTGTCATAGTACCATCATCAAGAACTATAAAAGTCCTTCAGATAAGACGACAAGAAACATAAAAGTGTTAGGAAATAGAAATGAAAGATAACACAATTGGGAGACTTTGATAACAAATGAGACACTGCAGACCATATGATGTCAGTACACAATTCAAGATGCAAGAGTCCAAAAAAGAAAGTAGTATCTCTAAAATGAAAGAGGGAAAGTTTATATGTGTTACATTACAAAATTGTTTATAAAATACTTCAGCAATAGCCATAGACAGTAATACTAACAAGACTTAGCCCAGTTCAAGTTTTGAATCTCACTTCCCTTTCTTTTCTTTTATTTCTTTTTCCTTTAAAATATTAAAAATCCAAGTTTTTATTTCTAGGCCATTATAAACAGGGCATAGCTACACTGATATGCAGACAGGCCTAACTTAATCAACATTCAGACTGTTCTACCTATTGTAACCTCTTTGTAGACAAGTAAACATGATATATCAGAATTGTTTATCTAGCACTCAGCATGAAAGATGAAAAGAGAAAAAAATCACTAATAAACAATATACAAGTTACAGCATTCCCTTGCCTACAACAAACAAATCAGAATAAAAAACTCTGTGCAGACATAAGACCATTATTTGTCTTGTTCCCAGTAAAGCTCCCTGGCTACACAAGTTTTTTATTTCTTTGTCTGAGAATAATGTTGAAGTTCTTTTCTGCTTGTATTCCTGACCTTTTGGAGCCTTCACAGCTGTCATATTTTAGTTCTACTACTTAGATTTTTTGACTCCTCTAATTATCTTACTGTATTAATTACTTCTTCCTTCATCCATAAAAGAAATAGACTCTCTATATGCTTAGATTTACACCTTACTTAAATGTCTTAACTGGACATGCAATTAATTACTTAGTAGTCCTTTTGGATATACTAAATAGTGTAAAGTACATTAAGCATTTTGCTCACAGCAGTCCTTAGAGATTAGAGATTAGGACAATCAATTAGGACATACACAAATATCAACAGGTAGACAATCTGGGCTTCAAAGAGCCATAGTCAATTCACATATTAAAGCATCTGGGAGTTTGGATTGACAGGAAGCTGAACATGAGCCAGCAGTGTGCCCAGGTGGCCAAGAAGGCCAATGGCATCTTGGCCTGGATCAGGAACAGCGTGGCCAGGAGGTCCAGGGAAGTGATTCTGCCCCTGTACTCAGCCCTGGTGAGGCCACAGCTCGAGTCCTGTGTCCAGTTCTGGGCCCCTCAGTTCAGGAAGGAGATTGAGGTCCTGGAGCAGGTCCAAAGGAGGGCAACCAGGCTGGTGAAGGGACTCCAGCACAAGTCCTGTGAGGAGAGGCTGAGGGAGCTGGGGGTGTTCAGCCTGGAGAAGAGGAGGCTCAGGGGAGACCTCATCGCTCTCTACAACTCCCTGAGAGGAGGCTGGAGCCAGGGGGAGGTTGGTCTCTTTTCCCAGGAAACTTTGAACAAGACAAGAGGGCATGGTCTCAAGTTGTGCCAGGGGAAGTTTAGGTTGGACATGAGAAAGAATTTCTTTATGGAGAGGATGATCAGACATTGGAATGGGCTGCCCAGGGAGGTGGTGGATTCTCCATCCCTGGAGATTTTTAAGAAGAGACTGGATGTGGCACTCAGTGCCATGGTCTGGTAACCACAGTGGTAGTGGATTAATGGTTGGAGTTGATGACCTCAGAGGTCCATTCCAACCTAGCTGGTCCTGTGATTCTGTGTGATTTTGTGTCAGGCTAGAAGAGAGCCACTAAATGAATCCAGATTTTTACTTTTGTGCTGCTGTGAAAATTTTCCATCTGTGTTGCTTGTTTTCTTCACATATTCCATCCACCAGCTGTCAGCTGAGGAGCTAGCTGTTCCCAGATTTTAGGAGGGAACTTTTAAGAATTTTTTAGTGTTAATTGGGACTTTTTTAGAATTATCTGGGATTTTTCCCAACTAATTAGCTGATTACATTTCTTCTTACAAATATGACAAAACCAATTATATAAATGCCTTAAAAGATCTTAATTATGACTTTCACATGCTACAGTACAATAGAATTAAGACAATTCAGCTTTGAGCTAAAATAAGGTAGATCACAAATCCAGAGATGAATTCAGACATTTTTTTCAGTTCCCTAGATGTTAGAATTCAAAGTATCAAAAACTGGGTCCCAACAGCTGATGAATACTGATTTTTCCTTTGCGAAGTAGTAAGTTAAAAGTAGTGAGTAAATCTTCCTTATTATTGTAGATTTTAGAAAGACAAAGAAAGAAGAAAAGATAAATATTTTCTTTCAAAAAACAGAATAATCGCTTGGAAGTTCTAGTCAGATAATTTATCAATATTTTCTTTTCTTCTTTGAAAAACAATTAATTTATTCAAAATCATGCTATGGGCATGAAAAAACACATTTAATTTAAGAATATAGAAATTTACTTGTAGTCAATTAAAATAATTCTACTAATCTAATAAAAATGCAAATTATGAAAACACAACTTGTAATCCAGTAAATACATGATTGCTGTTCTTTGCAACAGACTGTTAACTGATTATATGGGGCCTCAGGACTGAGGTTTTAAAAGTTTAATTTTTCTGAATTTGCTTCAGTCTTCCTGGAACTTTGTTTTTATTTGATTTGGCTCTAATGTCAACTTTTCCAGTGTCTGGGGCTGTGCCCAATTTGGTGTACTTTTTCTTGAGTTTGTATAGTGTAGCTGTAGTTTTTATATAGACAGAAATACAATCATGTGATGGCAAGAGAAAGACCACAGGCTCCACAATTCATGGCTATAAACAGCTCAGAGAAAAGCAGACATGAGAGCTGTCTTTAGACTTTGTCCATAAAGAAAGTAAAGTAAAAAATATAAATAAAATGAACCATATATATAATATGGTTTGTGAATCACTGAAGATCAAACTGCAAAGTGGCTTTAACAAAGACATAAAAAGTAGCCCCAGGTAAATTGAGGAGAGGAGGCCAAACTCCTACACATTAAGGATTTATGATGTTGATAACTTGCCAGTCCACACTGAAGCCATTTTTGAAGTTACTTGATTATTAGAAAATTGCTAAGATATCTAAAACAAGATGGTGAGATTCCACTGATGAAATCTCACTGATTTGAATTTCCTTTGCCTCAAAAGACAATTCTAATGTGAATGAAGGTGGCTGGAGTGGACTGGGAAGTGATGCCTTGAAGAAGATAAGAATTGATTGCTGGGAGGAGACTTCACCCTTTCCTGAGGGCCATCATTGAAGGCTGGGACAGAAGTCCCCTCCAGGCAACCCTGCCTTCAATACTCCTGGCTAGGGTTGGGGGGGACACCTTGATTGTACTTATGCCAATGACTCCTAGCTCCTGCAGCAGCTGACTGACAGCTCATCTGCTAGGGGGAATGAGCCAGTGAAGAGTCTGGTGAAAATTCCCTTCAGGCTAGGGTGGGGAAAACACCTTGATTTTACTTCTAATGAACCTGGCTTCTGCAGAAGCTGACTGACAGCTCCCCTTGGGCACAAAGGAATTTAAGGAAATATAAGGTGGTCTCATTCCCTGTCCGTGTCATTGCCCTGCACTGACCCACGGCCGCCTCACACCAGGCCCTGCCCAGGACCAGCGCCATCTTGAAGAAACTCGATGGACAGCTGGACCCCCGGTGGTAACTCTGACTGTCACTCTGTCTCTCATTCTTTCTTTCTCACTTTCTTACTCTTTTCTCAGCCATTTCTCTCTCTCTCTCTCCTCCTTTTCCCCTCTCCCTGTTTTGTCTGGCAACATATCCCCCATACCTTCACGAGGTTCTATCACTTTGCTTTTGTCAATTGTCAAATAAAGTTTATGCTTGCACCCAACCCTTGCTGTTTGGACTTTGTTTCCGTGGATCAAAACAAAAAAATAATTTAATATTACTCTGGATCGTAACACAGATAAAATAATTCAGGCCAAAACAGAGCCTCTACTTGCAATTGCAATAATAATATTGACTGGGCTACAAAAGATGACTGTATAAAGTGGGGAAAAAAAAAAAAAAAAAAAAAAAAAAAGCTAACAAAACCAAAAAACATGCAAAAGCTAACAAAAGACAACAAACACAAGAGATAGATTATAGATTATTAAATGTAATTGATAAGGGGTGTCATCAAGTTGCTATCTTTGTAACTGCCCCCTTTGTTATTTTAGGAGAACTTAACATTTACTAGCCCTTTTACCATTGTTTATATAAAATTTGACTCACTGAAATATGAGCTAGTCACAACTAAAGGGACACAGGGAAACTGGGAGTTTAATTCTTTTATTCCTACAGTATGTAAAGTATTTTGGACTTAGATTTTTGTTCAGATGCTTTCCTTGCATCTCTCCAAATTGGAAGATATTCAACATAAGAATGCTGAAATAAATAAATGGCAAGTTGACTGATTAATTCTTAGCCATACAAAGCACACTGATTCACCAAAGGTACGGTCAATGTGTAGATTTATTCAGAACTAGAATAAAAGTGTATTTGCATCAAAATAAATTGTACCTAAATTAATGCTAGCTTTCCCACACTTTGTAAGTTTAGCTCAATATACAAAAGAGTTCCTAGTTAACAGTGGTATCTGAGTCCTTCTTTCCTATTCCACTGAAGAGACATATAGTTCTTTGTAGTGATAAATTTCATGTCTATTTGTAAGAACTTCACAACCTTTTCTAATTTAATTTAAAAAATCATTATAAAGACCCATTAGTAAATAATTGTCAGGCTCAGGCCTGACATTGTTGAGACTTACGTTAGCTTTTCATCAGCTGAGGCTCTGATGTTGAACTGGAAAGCAACACAAGGACAGATTCAGCCTGCCTATACTATCTGAGACAGAATAACCCTTCAAATTAGGCTCCCAGCTCCAGCAGGATTTCCTAAGTAAGGCATCTATGTTCCGTCCATAGTTGATCAACAAAACCTTTTGGATACCCCAGGGAAACAGCCCTTGAAAACAAAGAAGTCCAGGATGGATGGGTATAATTCAAGAAGCAACTCTTGAATGCACAGGAGCAGACTGTCCTTGTGTGCCAAAAGGCAAGTCAGAGGGGAAGACAACCTGTCTAGCTGAACAGGGAGATTTTAGAGGAAATTAGGGTAAAAAGAGCTTACAAGCTGGAAGGAAAAGGTCTGGTTACTCAGGAAGAGTTTAGGAATACAGTTTGGTCATGTAAAAATAAAACTAGACAAAGGCAAAATTTAAACTTGACATAGATAAAATTCAGACTTAGACTCCCACCTCTTCACCCGCCTTGTTGAGTTACACTGCAGCTTAATAAGGCATCAATTTTGGGAAATGCTTAATGAAGTTCTCTGGTCCTAATCAGTTAAATAACTACTTGCATGTAAACATTAAATCCTAGCTATAATAATTAAGTAAGTAGAACAGTGCTAACAAAGGAAAATTAAGAGTAGTCCACTCCAGGGTTTTTTCCAGCTGACACTGTTCATTGGGTTTGTCCCAAATTCACACAGTTTCTTGCCTAACCTTACTATTTTTACATTGAGCACATTGTTCCACTCAATTTCTTTTTGGTTGACTTTGCTGATTACAAATAAAATGTATAAGAATAACAGATAGATATTATAAGCTTTACTTAGTTTGGTTGGTTGGGCTTTATTTCAGTGATCCCTTTAAATTTAAGAAATTATTTTTCCATATGTAAGTATTTTTATGAAATATCACATATTGTGGAGAGAAAAATGTTAGATTAAAGATTAGGAAAATATATTTAACGTGAAAATTTAATTTTTGAGTACAACTATCAGGTAAAGAATCTACATTATCAAGGTATAGTTCAAGGGGTAACATGCATAGATTTTAGGTTGGAATAGACCCTTGGGATCATTGGGTTCAACCATCATCCCTACTCTACAAAGTTCTCCCCTAAAATATTTCCCCCAACACCAGATCTAAATGTCCCTTAGACACGTCCAGGGATGGTGACTCAACCACCTCCCTGGGCAGCCTATTCAATAGGAAGATGTTTTAAACTTTTTCCAGTAATTCTAAGGTTTTCAGCATACTGTTTCATGAGACTGAAATTTTTCACTGTAAAATTTAAAATGTCTCTTAATTTAATTTTATTCAAAATCAGTCTGCTTCTTTGAAGAGCTTTTATCTTGAAAAACGTGTATTTTCTTTACATTTCATCATTATACTAACGTCTATTTATGATTTGTCTGCTTATGTCTACACACTCTAATTCTAACTGCATAATTGCAAGCTTCCACAAACCAGCTTGAAATACCTTTGTCAGAACTACGTTTTGGATCAGGGAGCAGGGTTCTGAAGGAACAAATCTGAAAGAAATAACCACCTTTTAGGGTTGAAAACACCAATAAAAGTACTGTAAAATACTAATTTTTTGAGAACTAAAGACACTTTTAAAGGAAAACACACCAAAAAATGCAAATTAAAGTAGAATCTAAAATATATGTATACGGTGTGACAATTATTCTTGGAACCCTGCTGTAAAAGTCTTCAGAAATAGAAGACAATCTTATTAGACTATATAAAAGAATTCTGTCCTAATAGGCTATACATTTATAACTATAATTTATATATAGTCTAGCACGAATCCCCTATTCCAAAGAAGTTTCTTTCAACATTTTTAAAGAAATTGAAAGATTGTTTTGCAAAGACCCTAAAAGTGAAAGTTATTCTGATCTCATCAGAAGTTCCATAGATTGAATATTTAAGGATTATGTCCTAAAAGCAACAGTAAATGTTGAATATTTTTTACTTACTCCAGATATCCTTCTTCAAGCTAACATCTTTATCAAAACTGTCTTTAATGTTGAGGTCTTCTTTTCATGGTGGTATGTAAAAACAGATTGTTTCCTTTTCTAATTAGATTTTCATTTGCATGAAAATAGTATCTTTGATTAGGAGCACTTACAGCTTATTCTTTACCACAGCCTTCTGTGAAGTCACAATCATTTTCATAGCAATACTTTGTGATATCACAAACAGAAGATTATTAATTCAAGAAGAGATGATGAGTTGTTAAAATTCTGTTTTAATTCCAGCTCCTTGGCCACTTGGAAAATAAGAAAATGTGTTATATAACACTGCACTGCATCAGTAGATTCTGCATCAAGAGAACTGAAGACAAATGTTTATCTGCAGAGCTGGAATGGTTGCTTTTAACTTGTCACATAGACATATGATTAGGGGTTTCAGCCTTGTTTTGGAAGACACAGATCAGAGAGAGAGTGAGGATGTTGTTGATTTTCTTTGTTCACCAGGAAGCAGTAACATAAAGTCCAGTTATTGTAGAAGAATGGCATAGCTTCTTCTGAAAAACATTTGATGAACCATTGCATAGTTTGAGAAAAGAAAAGCTAACATAATTTATTGAGTGAAATGTCAAAACACTATTATTTAGAAATTTTAATTTGCTGCAGCACAGATGTATTCTGGCATTCTCTAGAGAGTACTTTGTTTATAAACCATACAAAGATTTTTCTCTTTAAAAAAAAAAAATGTATCTTCACACACTTATCAACCACCTTAAATGTAAATGAGTTCTTTATTTTTTAACAGCTCTTATGTTCATCCTGAATTTATAATCATCTGTCTGCAGTAATGTAAATCCTTGCTATAGCTTGTACTTTTGAATTAACTTAAACATTCAGCACTACTTAAAGATATATTCATTGGATTCTGCATACCTGAATTCTGGAATTCTGACCACCTTTTGGTCAAACCTTTTGATCAATTTTGTGTAACCCTGAGGTCATCTTGTAAAACAAAGGTGTTTCCAGATGCCCCAAGACTTAGAATAGTGGATTCAAATGCATTATGTTAGCAAAGGTCTCTAATTATCTCATGTTGTATCAAATGCCTAGCAGTGTTATCATCCATGAATCATACCATGATTTCACAAAAACAGGTCCTGTAAATCATAACAATGTAAGAACTTACACTCATTTGTACCTGTTCATTTGTACTTCAATTTTAAAAGGTACATATTCCCATCAGAATTACAGATCCACCACATTTCCATTTCATAAATGTGCTACCATGGAGAGCTTTAAAGTATGGAATATTTCCTGTTCATAGAAGCATATGGGCACACAATCGAAAGTGATCAATTTACGGCAGCTTTACAAGTTACTGTTCATCAGGTGAGTTATAACAGACCACGTGCACACTTAGCTCACCCTATCTTGTGGGATAAAATACAGTAGTTTAAACTAATTTCACTGGGGTAAAAATTTTCCTTACCTTTGGCAAGGTTAAGATGACATGCAGTCCACAGCAGTGATAGAGCATCTGTCTGCTATCTTGTTGGAAGGCTGTAATTCATTCAGTATTGATTCAGATAAAGTTCTTAGATTATCAAGTTTGATTTCTGTAAAAGGTAAATTTTATTGATCTCAGCAATTGAATAAAATAAATCATATCTTTCAGAAAAACATCCAGTCATTATTCAGAGAGTCAGAAAGAGGAAGCTTTTTAATCTACAAATTTAACAGATTTAATTGTCCCTCCCTTTATCAAAAAGGTGGTTTTTATTTCTAATTCTACTAGATTTTATAACATCAAGCTCTGATTCTTCTTATACTTTTCTCAATCACATTAAAAAGCCCAATGATTCACTGGATTTTATGTAATTTAAGATGTGCATTAAGATTACATAATTTTTAGTTTCTTTAAATATTGCCTTGTCATACATCTAACTTCTTTAGCAGCATCAGCTTTAGTGAAGGAAATTACTACCAGCAACATTTTTTTAATTCATCATTCAAATCTGCATTTGTGATGTACACCTTCAGTTCTTTTCTTCACCATTAAGTATTTTTGATATGTGACTGTATACTGGCTAAAACCATCAACTTGATAGAATATCATTCTAAACAGATTAGCAGTACAACAATGAACAAAGAAATCTAGGAATTGTTCTTCAAATATACTTGCAACTTGTATATTTTTCAATAAATAGGGAATACACTTCTTCCTTTTCTTCTTGTGCTCATGTTTTTTCTGTTTTCGTACTTTTGGAATTAAGAGGAACTTGCTATATACTGCTTCAGAGGAGATTATGAATACAGGTATTGGTGCAAGTATATGAAATTCTATCTTCCATTATTTTTATTTGGTACATCCAATATGAGCTTACAGATTCTATAATAATAAAAATAACAGCAGATATTAATCAGTCTAGGCACACTAGTTAACTTGAGATTTTTCACCTTGACAGATTTCTCTTAAAATATTATATTTCTCTAGTCTACTTCTGTTTTTAGGATCATACAATTAACCAGAATATTAATTCTATTCCTAAATTAGTAATATAAACAAAGGAGTCAGAATATGGACTTGTTAGAAATATTGTATTGTTCCTGAATGAAGAGCAATGTCTCCCATGAACACAACAGTTCTATCACTTTCTGATACACCCTTGCCTAAAGTACAAACTTCTACCACAAACTGAAGATGGTAAGAACACTCATAGCACTCATAGCACATACAAATATGGTTCTAATTATAACCACATTATGTGTGAGTTCAGAGAACTGCCTGCCTGTAACCTACTGTTCTCTCCTACAGCTGGCTCTTCCAGGCAGTGAAAATTCATGTTAAGCTAAATATCTTGCTTATTTTCATGTTATCATCTCAGGATGATAGCAATGGACAGAGTATGCATAGATAGACACCATGTTACTTGTTTTCCTCTGTACAACGTATACCTCCATTCAGCTCAATAAATGTTCATGTATTTAATAGATGTGTATTCTGACACAGGAAAAAGCATATTATGAGACATGAGAACAGCAAGAGAAGAAGTATACAATAAGCAGAAATCTTCTGTTTTTTCTGAGGTACAGTGAAGTCTAACATCAATTGCTTTAGACAAGTTTACTACTTCACTAATTATAAATTCTGTTTTATCATTGCTCTATACATACAAAATTATCCTCATGCAAAATGCTGTGGTATTCTCAAGAACTGTGAGAAAATACATAATTGTGTTATTATATAAAACATCTGAATTCTTAAATATAAATGTTATTACATACCACAGAGTCACAGAATCACAGAATGGTAGAGATTGGGAGAGACTTCTGGAGACCATTGAGTCCAACCCCCCCCTGCTAGAGCAGGATCCCCTAGAGCAGATTACACAGGAACATATCCAGGTGGGTTTTGAATGTCTCCAGGGACAGAGACTCCACAACCTCTCTGGGCAATTTGTTCCAATGCTCTGTTATCTTCAGAGTAAAGAAGTATTTTCTCATATTCTAGTTCAATCTCCTGTGTGCCAATTTGAGACCATTACCCCTTGTTCTGTCACTGGACAACACAGAGAAGAATCTGGCCCCATCCTCCTGACACCAGCAGTTTAAATACTTATATACATTAATGAAATTCCCCCTCAGCCTTCTTTTCTCTAAGCTAAACAGCCCAAGCTCTCTCAGCCTTTCTTCATAGGGCAGATGCTCCAGTCCCTTAATCATCCTGGGACATCCAAATGTCCAAGGCCCTGTGCTGAAGTCTCTCCAGTAGTTTCTTGTCCTTCTTGAACTGGGGAGCCCAAAGCATTACTGCAGGTGAGACATCACCAGGGTAGAGTAGAGGGAGACGATAATTTCCCTTTACCTGCTGGCCACATATCTCTCTATATATAATATAATATATAACTAAATGCTGAATACACTATTTGTATAAAATAATAAAACAGACCTTTAAAGATTCTACAGAAAGACTGATGACCTACAAGTAGGCATTAACTATATGAAATAATGGGCTAGGTTTTTCTTTGCTCTTTTTGGTGTTTCTCTTCTGAAATTGAGAATGTAGTAGAAATTATTTCCAAACCTGAGTTTAGGAAATACTGAAGAGTCTATCCCTAATCCCACTGAAATCTCACTAATCCACGATCCACACTGGTTCAGCTGAAAGCTAAACTCATACTGAAGTGTTCTATTGAGTTGATCAAGACTACTCAGTACTTACAGAAATGATACACAGCACATCACAGAATTCATCTTTTTGTAACACTGAGGGTAACTGTTATGTTAAAGGTCAAGTTAACTGGAAACAACTTACAGATACTCTGAGGAATAGGTTATGAAAGTTACACGAGGGATCTTGGCTTTAGATTTCTGCAAAATTCACAGGACTCAGAGAAAAAGGTCATTAGGTGTAAGCAAAGAAGAATAGGTAGTATAGTATCCCTGAAAAAAAAAAAAAAAGTTTTGTTTGGAAAAAAATTACTGATAAATTAAAACATCTCAAATATTCTATAGATTTCTGAATGCTGGGAGGTCCTGTCATTTTTTAGTTTGTTGGGTTTTTTGTTTTATTTTTCTAGTGGAGTGGGTTCTTGTAAAGAAAACAATTTCCTAATATTAATGACTATAAGAATATGGTATTTGGTTCTTTTGCATGAAAACTCTGTACGATATTATCTATACAATATTATCTTAAAAGTTTCAGTCATTCATTCTCACAGTCTATACACATGCAACAAATTGATTAGCCAAACTACACAAAGAAGTAATAACTATGAACAGGAAATAATTCAACAATGGTGTATGAAGTATTAATTTGTTCATCTGAATGGTTCAGCAGTTTCTTCTTTCAGAAGAAAGCATATTCAGGGACATCAGGCTACTTAAGCAGACAATCCACAAACAGTTTACAGATTTTTTTCTCTACAATTCATCCTACTTTATGTAACAAACTTAACAGAACAATTAACCTTGGAAAAGAGAAAATTATAAGCATAGTGAAAGGTCCATAGGGAGATTGTATATTAATTCAATGAACAGAACAAGCTCCTAGCAGCAAACAGACACCCCAAAGGTACCTGGTTCCATGCTTCTATTTTTTATGTCCCAAAGCTACTGGAAGTTACCAGCTGTGACCTTCATTTACAGTAATTCTGCTTGGATTGCTGAAAAGCAGTTATTTATTTAGAGGTTGTCCCTGCAATTATGTTTTGCATCAGACTTACTAGCTGTACGGACCATTTCCTCATGCAGTAGAGGGCTCCCTTTTAATTTGAAACTTATTAGCTACTTTGAAAGTCCTTTAAACAAATACTAATTTATTATAAGCTTTTTTATGCAGGGTGGTCTATTGATTTCATAAGCTACTCTCTAAAACCTCGCTAAACTGGCCTTCAGGTAGGAAGGAAGAAGGGGTATTTCCACAGGGCCCTTAAGAGAGCTGTTGAATTAAACATGTTTCAGCACTTCAGATTAAGACAATCTGAACAGATTGCCACTCAAGGAGGTTCTTGGTTATCAAGGAAGAAAAGTGAACCTTCCTCTTGACTTTTTATGAAGTGAATGTCTCATTTTCCTAGACTGCATGTATGTTTATAGTGATGTACAATTTTCTGTGTATGATATCAAACAACACTTGACCTATATAAAGTATAGATTCAAAAGGAAAAACAAGCAGTCAGTTACTTTCACATGTGCAATGTGTGCAAGGGAATGAGATTATCTCAGTTTCATCTAAGGACTGAAAATATTTTTGTGAAATTGATATCATATCCACTAACTTACAAAAAAAACCCAGAAGGTTTTCTAAGGTAAACTTCTTCAGTGAAGCAAATGTTAACAAAAAGAAATGTCCATTTGATAAAAAGTCATTGTATTCTGTGATTTATGTCTGATGACATTAAAGAATGTAATCTATGCTTTCCTTGCAATTACTCTGTTATGCTTCAGCTAATGATATTATGAATCCACAGTATAACTTTATTAGGTACCCATCTAGAATTATTTCCACATACAACATATTGATCTACCAAAAATATACTCCTGGAAAATACACAGTTGACTGAGCTGGACACATTCAGTATGCTAATTATTCTTTTCTTTCCCCTAACTTTGTGAATCTTTGTGTTTGTACTTTCCAGATAAAGAAAAAAGGTCAGTTAGCATTTGATCTTAGTCAGAAAAATAAATCAAGTGGGTGTCAGAAATATTCAAAAGGCATCTTCAAACTATTTTAAAGGACCATTTTAAATTCCAGATTTTTTGAGTGATTCACATTTTTAAGATGAGCAAACAAATCCATCATCCTTGCAACAGGAGCCCTTCGAGCTCCTAGCTGAATTTCTCATTGAAGAAATATTTTTCATTTAAAGAACTTGGGAACATAGATGTTACTACTTTTTAAACACTTTCCAAAGATGAAAGTATGGGCTTGGTATTACCTACTTAGGTAAAAAAAGAAATTCATATAAGCAATTTATCAAAGAAGATATGTTAGCTAGCCAACAGAAATCTCCTTACTCCCCTGCATTTGGCAAGCCACAGGGTTTTACAGAAGATACAGACAATAGTTTACATGAGAAATAAAATTCTTGAGTCTTCAAATAAAACCTGAAAGACTATAAGCATAATTGTGTCTTGTTTTAACATTGGGCCAGCAATTAAACGCCTTACAGATTGTCTACTAATTCCTCTCCTTCCCCTATGGTGGAAAAACGGGAGAGAATAAGGGTTGGAAACTCATGGGTTGGAAGCTAAACTTCAGAATTTTAATGCAACAGTAATGATGAAAAAGTAAATTATTAAATATATAAAAAGGTATACAAAAGTGATACAACACTCCTCCTCCCTTTCCCTCAATAGCACTCACATCACCACCAAAGCTGCAGGGCAGACACTGCAAAAATTTCCAGACTGGGCTCCTAGAGTCAGAATCAAACAGGAGTGGATGCAGTAACACACAGATTCAGGAGGGCATGGATCAGGATCAAAGGCCAACAAATAGACATAATCCTCCAAGGACAACAGACCTGAACAAAGAGGCTTGATCCTTTTGATCCCTCAAATTTATACTGAGTATGAAGCATATGGGATGAAATGCTCTATTTGGTTCATTTTGGTGACCTGTGTATTCCACCCCTCCCCAAAAGAGTGTTGAATGTATGACCCCTTTACTCCCTTTCTTTCTGGAGCATAAGATGTTCCTCAGAACTGAGCAGTGGCCTTGGTTCTGCATACCAGTCTCTAGCCCTAACTATAAATATCGAGTGTTATCATTCCTAGAAACAGACACTGATTGAGAAACCTGCTGTTAATTTCAGCAAGTGCAGCTACATAGAAGAGATTTAGCTGAAAGTAAAAATATAAGAAAGAAAAATGTTTCTATCATGGCTCAAACCAGGAAAAAATGAAAATTATAATTTTGCCTGTTAGCTCAGAACAGACAATGTACTTGCCAGAATATGGGCTTGAAATTAATTAACTTCATGCGCATAACATGCGGTAGATCCATCTTAGAAAGCAAATTGAAGTCCCTACTATGCAATGTTTTTTATCTTTCCATTATCTTCTTTTTCATGATCTAAGTTTTCATTCTTCAGTTTCACTTTCCATTAGCTTCATTTTTCTTTGATGTTATTAACTAACAATGAAGAGTTCTAGGACATGCCTTTTCTCCTTATTGGACTTTAAAAAGTTGAGCTAACTCAGAAAGAGGCTTGGGGGCACTGTCAGACAAAAAGCTGGACATGAGCCAGCAATGTGTGCTTGTAGCCATGGGGGCAAATTGCAGCGTGGCCAGCAGATAGAGAGAGATGATTCTGTCCCTCAACTCTGCTCTGGTGAGATCCCACCTGCAGTACTGCATCCAAGTCTGGAGCCTTCAACACAAGAAGGACATGGACCTGTTGGAGCAAGTCCAGAAGAGGGCCACAAAAATAAGCAGAGAGCTGGAGCACCTCTCCTACAAAAACAGGCTGAGAGAGTCGGGGCTGTTCAGCCTGGGGATGAGAAGACTATAGGAAGACCTATAGAGGTCTTAGAGTACCTGAAAGGAGCCTACAAGAAAGCTGAGGAGGAACTCTTTACAAGGACATGTAGCAATAGGGCAAGGAGCAATGGATTTAAACTAGAGCAGGATATAATTATTTATTAGAAAGTTCTTTACTTTGAGGGTTATGAAACACTGGAATTTTTTCCCCGGGAGATGCTGGAGGACCCATGCCTGGAGATATTCAGTGCCAGCCCTGACCAGGCTCTGAGCAACCTGGTCTGCTAGGAGACGTCCCTGATCACTGCAAGAGAGTTGGACTAGATCACCTTTAAAGGTCCCTTCCAACTCAGAGCATCGTGTGATTCTGTGGTTCTGTATTTGTCAGACTACATCTTGATTACTTTTTGAGTTTCCTGCACCCAATTATTTGGTTTATCTTATCCAATTGTGCAGTAAATTTCTGAAGAAAAACAGGGATTTTTTCCCCCATCTGTTTCACAAACAAGAACACTTGTATAATTTTGATGAAGTCTTTAGATACAAGATAAATATAATTCACAATACTGAAAAGACATTAAGAATATGACCTTAAATATAGCATTTTCCTCTACTTTCAGTTTGTGAGCTTCATACACTGTGTCAAGCAAACTATACACTATATTCTACAAGACAAAGATCATTCATTTACTTACATGAGTAAGAGGATGGCAAAGTAAACTAGTCATAAGAACAACTGATGAGAAAGGAGCTATTGCTCTGCATTTTAGATGGCAGGTTATGTCTTGCATTCTTATCACAGTATGCTAAAATTAAGTAGGTACAATAAAATAAAATAAAACTCTTAACCTTAAATAGTAATTTATTATGAATGATTTAATAGATCTTTACTACATGTTTTCTCTTAAGGTTATGTACACCTACAGCTAGGTATTTATGTATGTACATAAATAGAAACCTTAATAGGTCAACCTATACCTACACATTTGCTTGTAGTAGCATCCTTTTTGCTTTTCCAAACTATAAAGTTCTAAAGACATATTTCACTGAATTTAGGTAATTATCTGTTAAAATCTCATTAAAAAAAAAAGCCAAAAAACGCCACAGAGCTATTTTGAAGACTTCAGAATGGAATTCTGGTTCTATTCAAGCAGTAACAATGGTCTGCTTAGTGAGTTACATTTTTGGGAAAGGAGGGTATTATTGAGGCAGGGGGGTTGGAACTAGATGATTTTAAAGGTCCCTTCCAACCTGGGATGGAATGGAAGACAAGAGGAGAGGAGAGGAGAGGAGAGGAGAGGAGAGGAGAGGAGAGGAGAGGAGAGGAGAGGAGAGGAGAGGAGAGGAGAGGAGAGGAGAGGAGAGGAGAGGAGAGGAGAGGAGAGGAGAGGAGAGGAGAGGAGAGGAGAGGAGAGGAGAGGAGAGGAGAGGAGAGGAGAGGAGAGGAGAGGAGAGGAGAGGAGAGGAGAGGAGAGGAGAGGAGAGGAGAGGAGAGGAGAGGAGAGGAGAGGAGAGGAGAGGAGAGGAGAGGAGAGGAGAGGAGAGGAGAGGAGAGGAGAGGAGAGGAGAGGAGAGGAGAGGAGAGGAGAGGAGAGGAGAGGAGAGGAGAGGAGAGGAGAGGAGAGGAGAGGAGAGGAGAGGAGATGCCTGAGGTGTGCATTCAGGAGAGCAGCTATCTGCAGTGCAGGTCCCAGACCCATTCAGAAGATGGGGGCAGAGACAGCCACACCTACAACATAGCTCAGACAGGTACTGAAACATCCTTGTATTATCAACACTGTTTTCACCACAAATCCAAAACAGACCCCCCAGACAAGCTACCATAAAGAAAATGAAGTCTATTCCAGCCTAAATTGGCACACTGGGGAATGAAATGGCCACTTGTTAGTAATATCCCCTTGAAAATATAACTTTTTAATGTTATTTCCATGTTGTACTGAAACCATTCAGATATTTTTTCTAATTAAGTACATTTCTACTAGTGTTAACAGAATTAATAGTAAGACTTTACTTGAGAGACTAATTGTATTTGCACTTGTACTTTTCCTCATCAATATTTAAGTGTTTTCTCAAGCCATTATAAATAATGCTGAAATTCTGTTGTCTGTGGCAGCCTCTGAGGAACAAAACTATTGAGAACCAGACCTATCAACAAGCCAGAGAAGCAGAAGGTTGAAACATACTTTTGACCATTTCACTTGAATTCTAGTTTTGTCTTTGTGTCATTGTGGAAGGGAAAAAGCACATTTCACTGTCCTCTCTGGAGCTCAAGATACAGAAAACTTAATGATTCAGCAGCAGTTGCTCTTCACTGCAATATGCTGTCTTTGCACTGAATAGAGGTGTTAGACAGGAGATTTTTAAAAATTCACACTCCACAGTCAAACAACAATCTCATAATTCAAAATTGTCCATAGCAACAAGAAACTACAATCTGAAATGAACTCTGTGGCATCCAGTAGCTCAGAGATTAAGAGGCTGGTGAGAGTCTGATCTCACTGATTTAAAATTGTCTCAAAAGAACTATTTTAAAGTGAATAGCCCTGGCTAGGGTGGAGGACATGGCCTGGCCAGAGCTGAGCAGGGGGTGACACCTGGAAAGAGATAAGAGCTAAGAACTAATGGCTGGGTGGAGACTACTCCCCTTTTCTGAGGGCCAGCCTGCAATGCTGGGATGTCCCTCCAGGCACCATTACCCTGGCCAGGGTGGAGGAAGCCACCTTGATTGTACTGATGCTGATGTACCTGGCTGAGGGGGCTGGAATGGAGTGGAGAGTGGTGCCTGGAAAGGGATAAGACCTGTGTGCTGGAAGCCCCCCCATCCAGGTGAGCCTGTTTTCAATGGCTCTGATGCTAATGACCCTGGCTTCTGTGGCAGCTGACTGACAGCTGCCCCTTTGGAACAAAAGGAACTCAGGGGTATATATGGCTGTCCATGCTGTGGCTGTTTCATTGTCTCTTGACCCACCCCTGTTCTGCATCAGACCCTGTCCAGGATCAGCGACATCTTGAAGACATCTTGAAGATGCTGGACCCCTGGTGGTGACTCTTTCTCTTCCTCTCTCTCTGTCTCATACTTTTTTCCCACTTTTTTACCCTTTTTCTCCACTTCTCTCTCTCTCTCTCTATCTTCTTTTCATCTCTCCCTCTTTTGCCTGTCTCTATAGTTCTGCCTTTGTCAATTGTCAAATAAAAGTCTGCTTGCACCTGACCCTTCTACAGTTGGACTTTGTTTTGCAGATCAAAAAAAAAAAAAAAAAAATTTAATGTTACATTGGATGGTAACATAGGTTCAAAAGCCCACTCAGTATGAAAGACAGCAAAGACCCAAATCTAACAGCTGCTATGTGAAAGCTGATAAAACATAACTATCCACATTGGAATTTTTTCCTCTGATGTTCATTAGAACTTTCTATGACTTCCTTCCCAAATAAATGTCTGTTGAAATCTGAATGTTAGACATACAAGTTTAGTTACAGCTTACCATGATTTTCTGTTGAAAATCTGATTAGTTCATTCTCCTTCCATTTAAAATGAGAAATGAATGACCTTTCCTTACAGTGAAGGTCCGTTAGGTAACAAGTATTCCTTTAGTATAGATGTCTACAAAACTGGTGCAGAAAGCAAGTAAGAAAAATGGATTTCCATGATCAGGCTGAGTCAATGTAACCTGAGGACAGAAAAGTCTCAATGAAGTGTTTGTCTTTCTGATGTGCTAGATATGATGTCTTTGAAAACTAAATCATTATACCCTCTCTAGCAAAATGAGTTTATGATTGATATCTTCTTTGGTAAACAGAATAATGCATTAAAATGTTCAATGAGTTTACAAACACTGTTCAGGATGACATTATAGCAGTAAGGTTGGCAGTGTCCTTCCATATTTTTCATTAGATATTTTTTTTAGCCATAAGAATATACATTCTTCTCAACTTTAATGCAGTATTTAGACCTCTAACTAGCATTAATATATTGTGTTAAAACATGGTAGCATGTGCTTGACTGTTCTTTATGCAAGAATGTGCATAACAGGGGACATTCATTTTGTGCTTCAAGAATATTTCATTTAGCACATAGTATATGTTTTCAGTGTATTAATTTATATTTTACTTATTACATTAATACTATAATCAGTTAGAATCAGAGGGTTTGAATTATTTCGTAAGTCTTTTAAAATATTTACTAGAGAAAACAATTTTTAAACATTTTTTAAACAGGAAAAGGTTAAACATTTTTAAATAGGAAAAGAAAAAACAAAAACAATCCATGATTTTATGTAATACAGAAGATTGGCTAACTAGGGTTTACCTTCTTTGACTGGTGGGAGCACATCGAATTATATTAGATATCTAGCTAAGTATCTTATCTAAATTAGTATGACTCCATCTTATTTTAAGGATACTCTTTTCTTTATCTGCTTTGAAACCTTGAAGTAAGTAGTAAGTAACAGCTGAATAATGAGAATTCAGGTTTTTAAATACTCGGTATGAGGACAAGACAAACCTGTGTGCCTATAGTAAAAGAACCTTATGAGTGTCATCTCAGATTTCCAAGTCTGTCAGTTACAAATGAGAATTTAAAAAAAAAAACAAAAAGAACAGGGTACTAACACTTTCTATTAATTATTGAAGAACTATTTCTAGTTGAACAACTCAGCAGTGAAATCACACTTACATACAGTAAGTGAATCACTTACATAAAAAATACGCATCTATGCAACACACATGTTAGAAATTCTACTATACCAAAGGTGTGACCATATCTTACTAGTCTTTAGGAAGCATTTTTAATTGCTTGTTCAAATCTTTCCCTGTTGAACTTTTCTCTGCCATAAAATACATTTTCATTCTAACTATTTCTCAGGAAAAAGTCATTTTCCCTTCATAGAATCATCCTGGTTGGAAATATGAGAAATTTCCTTTTTAGCCATAACTGAGTTATGATAAACAAAAGTTTGAAATTTTTACCTGTCTTGTACAGGTAATTTTTACCTGTTTTGTCTTTTTACCTTCTCTTGAACTTCATAACTTGCTCCAGAAATGCTAGATGGATTATGAGTCTATGTCAATATATAATAAACATATAATATAAAACATACTATATAATAATATATAATACATAACACATAATGTATAATATGTAATATATAGTATATGCTATATAATCAATATATAATATATACTATATGCTATATAATATATGATATATAAAATATGGAAGATATAATATGGAATTTATATATAACATGTATTCCTGTTGTCATGAAACTGTTTCAGTGGCTCTTACTTCTTATACATCTGCCGGGGTAAACTAGCAGTAATAGGCATCTCTTACTAAAATCTACACTTAGGAACTGCAAGTACTGGATAATTCGATTTTCTTATCTCATATGAATGTTTTTAGTATTTTGCTATTTTAGGGAGTTCTTCCTAATGTGCATTAATCTCACACCTGGTGGAAACAAGACACATAACTCTAAGCTTAACAATGCTGGCTACAGGCCAGAAGACGACTCTTCCTTAGTTCCTTGTGGAAACCCTTTTCCTTTTTTCTTCTGAGAAAGTATAAAAAGACACCAAAAATAATGTAACTTTTAAAGCAATAAATTTACCCTATGAACTCATTTCATATGTCAGTGCTTAATGACTTAAATGATGCTCATTTAAAATTTCCCTTTTCTTCTTGCTTTTTTCCTAAGTATGGAAGTAAAAAAGATCCATCAATAATTATGCTGTACAGTTCCTATCATTTATGCACCTAACAACACCTGCTTCAAATCCACTGAGGAATTTATGATCCCTTTGAATGTGACATGTCCTTTTAATTTTCTGCTAACCCAACCATCATACTAGCTAGATTCATACCAGTAGAACCTTCAGAAATAATGAAAGTATTTGCAGCCAATCAAAAATTTCATGGAAAATTATGCCTTTAATTCTTCTTTCCCATCCTAACCAAAATGGAAATTCTGAATTTTTCTTTCTACACTTCACTGAGCATCAGACACAGTAGGGTTTGTATGTATTCATTAAGGGGCATGAAAGGTGTTCCAGCTCCAAATTGAAGAGTGAGAAATCATTGTAGAAAGATACAACAGAGGAGTGAAACAATCATTCTTCATTCTATAAAGTGATACAGAGCCAGTCTATGACTACTATCTGTTGCCCTAAAGTTGAAACAGAGGATAGATATGCTCTAAACATAACCTCTTCAATGAATGAAACCCTTCCTCTGGAATAAATCTCACCTTCAGCCTCTTCTGTAAAATGGTACAGGTAGCCAGAAGCATATGTGCTATTGAGTGAGGACTGTGATGTGCTATTTTAATTTTTCTGTGATTCAGATCTCTTATTTTCATCACATGAATTTATAAATCCTCTTCTGACCTATTTTGTCTGTGTTCTCTCATTCTCTATCCTACATGTGAGCGGGACACACCATGTGATGACAGCAACAGGAGAAGAGGCTGTGGATCCCAGCAACAGGGGAGATCTGTCTGTGTTTATCTCTTCCCAATTAATTTAATCCCAAATGTTTGTGTGAAATGTGCCATCCCTTAGCAAACCTCAAGCTGGACTAGCTGGGAAACAACAGATCTGCATAGAAGGGCACAAGGTCTGAGCCAAGGGGTGGGTGATGGCCCCACTGTCCAGGAACAGCTATTAGGTAGACTTTGGGCTTGTATCAAAACATGAGGAAAGGTAACCATATTGGTGCAAGATCAGTGTGAGACAAGTGTTCAAGTGCATGCATCTCTTTGCTAGTGAGCATCAAGCTGGACTAACTGGTGAGTAGTTGACCAGCATGCTCAATAAGAGGCAGAGGGTCCAGCCATGGGTATTAGATGGACTGAGAGTCCATGCTGATGTGCGAGGGATCTGTGACTGTGTGTGTCTGTGTTTGTGCACCCCGAGTGACAGTGTGTGTGAGTTTTCACTTCAGTCCTGATCTGCCAGAGAAAAGGTGCAAGACTGGGCTGTTTTTTGTGAGTGTCCTTGGTGTTTATGGGGCTACTGGTGAGGACAGTGCTCTTCCTGGGGTAGTCAGTGTTGCCAGCCGTGTCAGAGTTGTGTGTGTTTGTGTTCATATCTCTCTGACACAAAGACTCAGCCTCACTACCTGCCAGATCTGCATGCAGGAACAGTAGCAGCAGCATTCATGTGAGTGTGAGGGAGAGACCCCCTGAGTTCCCACCCTAGTACTGGAATCCACAGGCTTCAGCAGCTCCTAACTTCAATAGAATCATAGAATCATAGAATCATAGAATCATAGAATCGGCTGGGCTGGAATGGACCTCTGAGGTCATCAACTCCAACCATTAATCCACTGCCACTGTGGTTACGAGATCATGGCACTGAGTGCCACATCCAGTCTCTTCTTAAAAACCTCTAGGGATGGAAAATCCACCACCTCCCTGGGCAGCCCATTCCAATGTCTGATCACCCTCTCCGTGAAGAAATTCTTTCTAATATCTAACCTAAACCTCCCCTGGCACAACTTAAGTCCATGCCCTCTTGTCTTGCTGATAGTTGCCTGGGAAAAAAGACCAACCCCCACCTGGATACAACCTAATAGTTTCCTTTTACTGCCTCTGAATTAGATATGATAGTTTTGATTTTACTTGCTTTGAACAGCTTTTATACATATCCATTAAAAATGGACAATACAAAACATTATTTTAAGCTGTTGGACTCATATCTTTTTCACAGGAACACAGCATCTGATGTACAAGATCAGAGATCCATTTAATCTAATTTTCAAACACTTTGTGCAATGCTAGGTGTTTCATTGAGATGCAATGAAAGCTGTCATCATGAATGGTTCTGTTAACAAATCCTGATTTTAGAAATTATTAAATTGTGGATCTAGGATTCTCTGAGGACTAGTGTGAACAGAGTAGTCAGCATTAAGCATGGGACAAGAAGAGTGTCCTGAGTAAGCAAGTATCTACAAGTTGACAGCTGCTGCTTCAGAGAATGTTGCCAGCAAAAAAGTTTCCAGGTTTTTGCTGACAGCATGGGAATGAGCTGATAGCAGCAATGAGTAGTCTGCTAGTTTGGATGAGAAAGCAAGGGATGGGGACACCTTTAGACCTGAAAGGATCCAGAGTTGGAAGCACAATCTGCAGAGGATGAGGTGGCTGAAGGGGCAAAACATAGTCCTTCTTCAGTGTTCAGTGTTTTAACATTCAATTTTTAGGCAACTGCAATGTATGTTTCTCTCTATATGTGGGCACATAGTGTGTGTGTATATATATATATGTGTGTGTGTGTGTGTATGTATCAATTAATTGCAAAATTGCTGTGATAAAGTATTTAGAAGACTTGACAAATCAGACCATTTTAACACCAAACTTTACTAAATTTATTAATTAACAACACATTTTGTGATAATAACCAGTTCTTGCATGTTACCATTCACAACAGATCCAAAACTGTCAGTCAGTAACACTAATATGCTACATTAGTTATGAGTATACAACCCACTGCAGCTCATAATGACACCACTTTTTATGTTTTTTAGTGGTTCTCATTTGCTGAGGCTAAGGTGGTCAAGCCTGAGAGATTTCAATGAGAGAATTTAGAACTAAAGGAGGTTTGTTTTCTTTCTCCATATTTCTAACATGTTTGATGTTTTTATGCTATTTGGTCCTCCCAAGTGTGAGCTGAAGTCTCCTCTGTTCTCAGTACTGTTTTTATTGAGGTTTTTTCCTGTCTTGCAATCCATGCTTCTTGAGTATTCTTCAAACTGTCCTGCATGAAACTAGACATATTTTTTGTCCCACTGATGATCACATTCCTCATATACCTTGTGAACTACTCATGCAATTTGTCTAGTACTGCCACCACAGCATTACAAAATACATCAGTTTTGATACTGGCTACCCTATTTTAGTAGCCTTATATTTGGGTTCAAGGCAAGTTAATACTGATTATAGAATTTTTAGTTTCTAGTTGACATAGGTCTCTTCTTTGGCTACAAGGTATACAGCACTAAAAGAAGTTAGAAGGCCTAGGTTCAAAGTCTTAGCTCCAAGCAAAATGCACAGAGATTTGGGCATGCAGTAATGAGATGGACAGCAGCCAGCCCCTGAGTAAAGAGTTTTCAGAATTAGCAATTGAAGAAATGTGTCAGGAGTTTACACACCTGATTCACAGATAAAGGAAAATGATTCTATTATATGAGGATTATCAGCCTAAAATTACCTTCTGGGTCTTGGTTCTTAAATAATTTATTTAGGAACCACAGCTGAGTCATTTATTCCGAAGGATGTCTGGAAGGAAATTTGTTTAGTAAAAATTTCAGGACCAGAAAGCTCGTCAGGATTTGCGAGTTGGTCTGGATGCTCAGTATGGGTGACACACTACGTGGAAAGTATGGAGGAAGAAAAGGATCAAGGAAGAAAAACATGCTTTATTGCCTTGAGAAAGACTCATGAGTAAGCATTCAATGATTAATACATACTCTTAGGAGAAGAAAAAGATGTTTCCAGTCCTAGAAAGTATGACACAAAAACCTTGTTAAAAAGCTGTTACACAAAGTAAAATTTAGTAAATTACAAAGTCTTTGTTGTATCTAGAAATATTTCCTCATCTCTAATATTTTTTCCACTGTGTATTCATCCGTTTCTCCTAAATTCTATATGTAATGATGTGAGAAAAGTTGGACATAAGTGCCATTATAAACTCTTACTGTGAAATGGCAACATTTTACTGATGTCAATTAGATATTATCTATATACAGAAGCTGAGGAAAATTTTTAAAGGATTTATTTTAAAAAGGTGTGTAGCTGTTATAAATTTTGATAATATTTTCATGTTAAATAAATATTTAAAATGGAATGGAATGGAGTAGAGTAGAATGGAACAGTTCAACTGGAAAGGACCTGCAATGATCACCTAGTCCAACTAACTGGCCATTTCAGGGCTGACCAAAAGTTAAAGCATATCAATAAATGTATTGTCCAAACACCTCTTAAACACTGACAGACATGGTGCATCGTTCACCTCTTCACCTCCCTAGTAAGCCTGTTCCAGTTCAGACACTCAGACACTCTCTGTAAAGAAATGCTTCTGACTCAGCCCTTTTTTTTTTTTTTTTTTTTCTTTTGCTTCCCCCCCCCGAAAAACTACATCCATCACCTTCCTTTCATCCACTAGATGGGTCAACTCATAGAAGGGTAACAAATTAGTTAAGCAGGACCTTTCCTTTGTTAACCCATATTGACTGCTTGACGATTGCATTGTTGTTGACTGCAATAATGTTGGCTGCCTTCCCGTTAGCAGGGACCTCCCCAGACTCCCAGGACTTTTAGTAGTTAATTAAGAAGGTCCTGCTGTAACATCTGCTAGCTCCTTCAGTACTCTGGGATAAATTTCATCAGGTCCTATCAACTTGACAAGACTCAGCTGAGACAATTTAAATTTCAGTGTACACTAATGGAAAGTCATTGTTCCCACACTTGTGGTTTTCCAACTCAGAAGACCATGCAACCCAAGGTCTACCAGTATTAATAAAGACTGAAGTAAAATCCAGACTGAATGCCTCTGAATTTTCTCCATCTCTACTAGTCAGATGACTACCTTCAACATATAACAACCCAACATTTTTCTTAGACATCCTCTTGCTTTTAGTATACCTTAAAAAGACTTTTCATTGCCTGACACAAAACTGTCCAGATTCACCTCTACTTGAGCTTTGGCCTTTTTTCTCTTCTCCCTGTGCATGCAAACCATAACTCTGTACTCTTCCTGAAAAGCCTGATCTCACTTCCAGAGGTCATAGCTTCTTTTTCTTTTTGTTCCTTAGTCCTAAGAGGAGCTCCCTGTTCAGCCAAACTGTCTTCTACCCCACCTGTATGATTTATTATACTGTGTATTAATTATATTGAAAAATTAGAGAGTTTATATAATATATATTGTATTTTCCTATTTATTTTCCATTTTTTCTAGACATTTTTTACAGTGATAAACATCACACATTACACATTTTACTGTGATGAAACCAAATAAATTATTTTGAGGAGCCTTTGAAATATTCAACAGTATTTCCAGCATATTTTCTTGAAATAAGTCTGAAATATCTACAACTAAACGTGCTTCACTTAATGATTGAAGAGCTACTAAAGAATCTTTTACAGTCACCTGAGTTGTCCATTTTTCAGCATATTCAATATTCAAGGATCTCATTATTTTCTTCACATGCAGCCCTTCAATGTTTCTAATGCAACTCATTCTCATTTAATATAAAATATTTTGATGCCACCTATTGTATCTCTAAAATACTTTTGCCAGAGGCTATTAGGATTTCAGACAAGAAACTGATTACTTATAAATGAAACAATTTTGTTAAAAAGACAAATAGCCCACGATGCATACAGTCATGCACCCAGTAAGATAATACACTACAGTCCATTTCTCTTTGTTTCTATAATAATGACAGACACATACATGGATAGACACTATGCCTGATATGGAAAATGCAACGGATCACTGTTTCAGAAAGGTAACTAACACCTTCATAGGAAATTGGAAATACTAAAGCAGTAAAAATATATCAGCAAAAAAATCACAGGAACTTCATTATATAGTTCTTAGTATATAGTTAATTGGCACAGTATGGAACAAAACTTAGTGCCTCTGTGCACTCTATGAAGAATATAGTTTCTCTTGATTTATGTACTTTATTCATAAAAACTGAAATGGGAGGATTTAAAACAATCATTCATCTCACCCATTCATGAGATTGGATAATTTTACATATTCTGTATTTTCCTGTAAGAAACAGTAATCACAGAACAGTTCCAGCCTCAGAAGTAGTGCACATATCCTTGTGTTGGGTTGCTGTGGAGGGGTTTTGGTAGTGAGGGAGGGGGCTCAGGAGTAGCTCCTGTGAGAAGGTGCTGGAAGTTCTCCCAGCTCCAAAATCCAGACCCACCACTGGCCAAGTCAATCCCATCAATGAGAGCAGACGAGCCTCTGCCATTAACTTACTCAGAAAGGGGAAATTGAAGCTGCAGGCCAGAGCAGAGGGCTTGGTGAGAGCAATGCCAGAGGGGAAGAGGTCCCCAAGCAGAGGTTCCCCTGCAGCCCCTGGTGAGGTGGCAGCTGTCATCTAAAGCCCACAGAGAAGTAACATGGAGCAGCCCATAAAGGACCAGAGTGGAGCAGATGTGGACCTGCAGCCATGGAGGATCCTGTACCAGGGGAGGTGGCTATACCTGAAGCAGACCCTGACGCTGTGGGAAGCCCAGGCTGGAGCAGTCTGATCCTGTGGGACTGCACCTGAATGCATGTCAGAGGGGTTCATGAAGGACTCTCTCATGGAAAGGACCTTGTGCTGGAGCAGGGGAAGACTGTGAGAAATCCTCCCTGAGGAGCAAGAAGCAGTAGAAAACAATGGGATTCACTGACCTCAATGCCTATTCTATGTCCCCCCACTCTGCTGCAAGGGAGGAGGTAGAGAAATAGGGAACAGAGTAATTTGGGCCTGGGAAGAAGGGAGGGGTGGAGTAAGGTATTTAAGATCTGGTTTTGTTTCTCTTTTTCCTGCTCTGATTGTATTGGTAATAAATTAAATGGATTTTCTCCCCAAGTCTGTTTCGCCTGTGAACATAACTGGCGAGTGGTCGCTCCCTGTCCTTGTCTCAACCCTTGTCTCAAGCTTTTATTTGGGTTTTTTCCTTCCTATCCCACAGTGAAGGGAGGAGTGAGTGAGCAGACCCATGGTTCTTTGTTACTAGCTGGGCCTAAACCACAACAATCATGCCAACAATTTTTGCTACCCCTCAAAACAATAAACAGGTAAAAAGCAGCACATTTGAGAGTATCAAACTAAATAAACTATAGATGTGCAGTGATGAAAAATGTAGCCTACCATCTGAAATGCAGACAAGAGTACTGACCAGCAGTCAACAGGTCACTGATCTCTTTTATTTTCCTGTCTCTCCATTTTTGTACATCTGTCCCTTCCCAAACTACTTTGATCGCTCTATTTCCCCACCTTTGATCCCTCTATTTCCCCACCTTTGGTTCCTCCCCTAAACATCCCATAAGTCTTGAACAATCAAAGCATTATTTTCTTCTGCATTCTATAATGCACACTGTCCTTCAGGGTTGGGAACACCCCCCCCCCAGTCTGTGTGTGGTGCCCCAGATAAGTGTCCCAGACTCCCACAGTGTGGGGTCTCACCTGGTCTGTGGGGCTGATTCTCTGCTGGGACAGCTCTAAGGAGGTTGGAAAGGGGCTTGTGTATCTGTGCTCTTCTGTGTATATGGGGGTGGCCTTTTTATCACATACCCTAACAAAAGTCAGCTCAGATTTGAATTTCAAGCTGCATGAAAAATTATAGCATCACCACATCACTACTCATTACTTTTAGCTCATCATTCTCCAAGTGATATGTGATACCCCTACAGAAAAAGAAGCAAGCCACAGAGCTGGCTGTGAAAAGCTATTCAAAATCAGCACTGATATACTCTTTGCTGTAATACTGCACTTGGCTAAACAGGGGAAGGGATTCAAACATTATAAATCATTTGAAAGTGTTGTACAGAATGAAATAGATAGGAAAAGGGTCTAGCTATATTCATGCATATCAAATATCTAGCTGAAACAAAATAGCCTGAAACTAGTACAATAATATTTTCCAGTTGCTCTCTTTAACACCTCCCAGCTTCCAATCAATGTCTAATATATAGACATTAAATATTACAAACAAAAGTCTGAAATATTTTACTAGGTTAACTTTAACACTCTCAAAAAATTACTAATGCAGTCATGAATCAAAATTAAATGTCTCAGGTGTGATATTTGTGTTCCTCAGATACACTTAAGTTCCATTTTTGCCAACGTTTTCTTCAAAATTAAAAATTGCAAACACTTGTTACCAAACATGCCTAATCTGTATGAGCTTTTATAACCTCAGCATACAGTACCTTAAAGCCATCCAGAAATATGTCTCTAAACCAGTTTAATTCTGTCTGCAGTGTCAACAGTCTCTATACTTTAAATGTTTATAAAAGAATATATGGCAGGTAGATAGAACATCAACATTCTTCATGGGTATAATTTACTTATAAAAGATGTTCATTATATAATTTGCAATCTGAAATCAGAGTCAAGGTCAACAATATTTTTACAGGTTAACAAAATACCTGTTCAAGGAAAGGAGAATCCTTCATGCAGAATAATGACAAAACAGAGGCCTTGTAGATTTGTTCTCCTGCAGATGCCAGAGAATTTATATATATAACTCCTTTAAGTATCATAAAAAATTAATTAATTATTAATTTTATATCTACAGTGTTTTTCTGCCCTACCATTCCAAGAATGACACAAAGACATTAAAATCATTAAACATTAAACAATGTAACACATAATACAAGGGGGGGAAACAAAACAAAACAAAACAGTCACATAAATAATTAAAACAAAATCCAAGATAGAGTAGAAATCTTTTTTTCTATAAAGTATTCTTTTCACCCCCTGGCTAACAAATGGAAGGTTACTGAAAAAGTCTACACTCACCAGTGTGAACCCAGTTCATATTTGCTCAGTGAAGAATGACAGTACATACATTTCTTCTGATTATCACTGAATGACAGTTTTAAAAATGACATATTTAATATACCTTTACTATATCTCAATCTAATGCAAACAGGAAAGTGGAATTGGAAGGATGTTTTAATCGTCCGCCACCAGCTCACCCACTTCCCTACCTACACGATCTGCTAAAAAAATAATGTTTTTTCTTCCTATTTCAGCACCTCGCCACCCTTTTCTGATTTCTTTTCCTTTACATACTGCAGTAGTACTATTACTACAGAAGAATAGCATTTGATGTAATTCTAGACATTTTTATTTATTACTTTAGTAACAAAGCATAGCAATTTCCTACTACGCTTCCCCCAACCAATATTTACCTCTTTTCTTTTGTTCTGCTGACACTACATGCAGCCATTCTTTATTATGGAATTTCCATATTTTACATCCATGGTATCCAGAACTCCAGGTGATAATCTGCCTTTAAGTATATACTAAATAATTGTATTTGCTGCAACAATCACATTTAATCTTTCTAAACATTCACAACATCCCTTTGGCACACTTTCCCTGTACAATGTTGCACTGTATCACATGGATGAACTTGTTGGGAGTGACTTATGTATCTCAGCAAAGCAGTGCATTGAGTAGAATAAGCAATGACATCTTTGGTCATGAATCAAAGCTCCTAAACTGACAGATACAGCTAGTGTAAAAATAGCTATTTGAACGTATGTCACTCAATTAGCAAGGACAGGGGAATCAAGATCTAAACTCTGCCCAACCTGACTGCCTAGCAAATATTAGTGAGCCTGGCCTCAATGCACATACCACATAAAAAGTAATTCTGCCTGTGTAAAGTCAGACACTTATCATTTTCATTCACCCTATAGGATTTCCAAATCGTCAAACTGAAAGTCTGCTGACTAGAGATGCAAGAACATTACAGTGGTGACACGTTCTGCTGAGAATGTCAGCACTTTAAATCCCAGGCAAACACAACTACACACCAAGATCATCTTGATTGACGGTGACTGATACAAAAAAAAAAAAAATAAAAAAAATTAGTCACTAAAATATTCAAAGTGTGGTAGCAGTATACCGAAGCTAATTCCTTGAATTACATGTGAAAATTGTTATATACTACAACATCTAAATCAGGAAATATTGCATAAAATAGAATTGCATTCTCTCTGGTTTCCAAACAAATTTCAAATGTAGCCTCCATCAGAATGCAAGGAACACTTAACAGGGCGATAACAAAATTACAGCTAATTGTAATAATGAAGCATGATTTCTGTCTCCCTAGGAACAGTGCATCTGAAAGAAATACTCCACTTTTTCTTTAGGAGTTTCAGTGGGTACTTTTGAATATCACTGCTATCCTGTTTTCTTAAATAGAGATACCTGCTGCTAGGAGCAGCTCAGAACCTGATTCATGAGACCTTAAATTAAAAAGGAGTCAAGAGGAGGTGGATAGTACTACTTTCCCCTCCAGCTATTTCCATCATTGTATGTGCTTAACTGGATCTTTCTTTTGATTGTTTTATACATGATCTTCATACTATGGGTGTATCCTGTACAATCTATGAATATGTGGCAGTAATACCAACACCTGGCAGAACCCCAACATTTGTCGTGCAATCCATGCCTCACTCTTTCCCATCTAAACCTCTTCAAACGTTTCACAGTAGTAAAATTACTCTGAGTAAACTGACATATGGAGTGAATAGCCACTTACATGAGGATTCCTCTTTGTGACTTCTTCTGAAGGACTCCAATACATGTTGAAAGCATTAAATGAGAAAATGAAAGTGTGGGAGTATATTTGAAACACTCTCCTAGTGTTTTCAAGGTAAGATAAGGATGTGTTAGGGCTCACAAACAGATACAATGTTAGGTCTAAAAATTGTATCTGGGTTTATAACCAGATGGACTAAGTTGTTAAAGGAATTCAGAAAATTCTACATCCTGCATTAGGTCAGGATGTTCAAAATAACATGATATGAGTGAATGAGATTTGTGTCCTAAGTCAAGTAAACATTTTTAAATATCACTGGCTATATGTTCTACACATACGTACATATGCTGTCTGTGGTTGCAGGCACTGTGTAACATACTGATCACAGTGTTATTTTTCACAAGACCTACTACATTTCTAAAGCAAATCAATCAGTCTATCTACAATTAGGATGAAGTTACCCAAGGGCAAAATGTAGGAGTTATTTAATAAAATACAGCTATCTTACACAAAAGTATATGACAGTGAATGAAAATAAAAAATGTGGTTAAAAATGTAGGAGGAATTTATAATGTAATTATCAGAACTTACATTTTATGTGCCTTGGCAAAGAGAACAGGGAACTGTGACAAGGGGAAATGTGAATACCAATAGTAGCACATTATACCATAGATCTATTTTGGTTTATTAATTTCTTGGAGATTCTGAGGCAAGAGTGCCTGCTTACAGATACTGTAACTAAGGCATCATAGCATGGTTTACCTTATGAAGCATCCAACAATAACAGCACGAAGGAGCAGCATCACTGCCAGGTCTCCAATACGCATTTCATACTAGCAATGCTGACATTCATGTGCCTGACAGGCCAGACATTTGAATCTGCCCATTTCTGATTTCAGCACATTCTAAAATTCCTGGGAGTATTTAATCATAGTGATTGACTTAATGGTCCTTGCCAAGTCACTTTCATCCTTGAGTGGCACCCAAATGATCAATAAGCTTGACCATGACAAAAGAGGGGGGAAAGACAGAAAAGAGAGAGGAGACAGAGAAAAAAAGAGGGAAAGAGAAACACAGAGAAGATAAGTAACAGAGTAAGAGAGCAAAAGAAGGGAAGAGAAGGGAAGGGAAGGGAAGGGAAGGGAAGGGAAGGGAAGGGAAGGGAAGGGAAGGGAAGGGAAGGGAAGGGAAGGGAAAGTGTAACACTATGAAAATGATACATATAACACAACCTACAGCTTGAACCCAAAACCACTCAAAAGTCTACAGGATGTTATTTTTTAATAATAATTCAAACACATTAAAAATGCAACATAGTGTTTGAGGGCTGGGGTGAGAGGTGTTCTCCAAAGAAATTCAGTTCCCACCTGAGTATTAATATTATCAAATGAGCCTCAAAAAATTGCTTTAGTAGCTGAAGTACTATTTTTAAAAAGCATCCAAATTACTTGAAAATGTAAGTCTTTGAAAATTAGAAATTTGACCAAAAAAATTCCTTGGGTTTTTCCTTTTTGACTTTAAGTATTTCTTCATTTACATTTAACATCTGATGAGCCAAAATTTAATTTCCAGAAGCAATACAGGCAACTCACAGCATAAGTCGTACTGGCTGACTTCTAAAAGCATCAAAATATGCCTCCTGCATAAGTTACATATGCAATGTGTGAATTAGAAATAGTAACCCTAGGTCTTCAGTAGCTACTTCTTATCCTCCATAACTACTATTTATCTCAAGGAGATGTCAGTTCCAGAGCTAGACAGTATTCTTGGGGTAATAAGGCTAGAATTTTATTCCAAGTGAATTAAAAAAAAAAAAAAAAAAAAAAAAAAAGAAAAAAAAAAATCTGAGTACTAGAAGCACGGCCATGTGTGCTATTCTGAAATCACAAGTCTTCCTTCAGTTTTGTAGCACTCTTGAAAAATGGATTCATTCCAGCTACATGCATATACACATGTATAAAGTAAAGAGATATATTAGAATTCTTAGAACAAATATGATGAGCAGGTTCTGAACAGAGTGGTTTTCACCCATGCCAAGTTACCTAAAACAGGGACCATTTTGTCCAAAAGTTGATCCTACTGTAGCAGTGCCCTTCACACCAGAACAGGGTTTGTACTGCTTGAGAGATCACATTCTGGAGCTGATGCAGTGGAAGTGAACAAGCCCACCAAGTTTCAATTACAACAGTCACTCTTCAAGACTTATATGTCTGCAGGAGAGGGCTGTAGACAGTACACGAGGCTGTGAAATATATACCTTTGCTTCTCCCCGGTAAACAAACTTGTATGAATCCGATGGGGCCGGTTAGTGTCAGCACTTGCAACTAAAGATATTTCTTTTCTCACACCAGCTACATGAAATCCTCCAGCTAGAGAGCCGACCTCTGCCAGGCATATGCAGGGCTACACTCTGCTAAATGCCTCTGGCCTCACTAAAGCAGAGCACGTCTGTAAGCAAAGGTGGAAAGAAAGCACATACTGTTCACCCCTACACCCACGTGGGAGGAGACTCACAGCCACACAGACTTCTTTCACATTGTGCTTTGGGAGTAAAGAATGAATCATCACCTTTTCAGATTCTTTCAATATTATTGTCTATGATAGTGTGGTACCACTGCATATGTATAATGTGTATACACGTATGTTCATACAAATTCACAGATATCCCTACACATATATAGAAAGCCTCAAATCACATCCACAGCCATGTCAAAAACAGTTCTTAACTGGGATATACCTTTCCACAAATGCACTCCCTTCACATACGAACACCACACACACTTTTCCACACAGGGAAATGCAAAAACCTGTGGGAATGCACACACAAAGATCCATGCTTCATGACTGACTGACTACCAAATTTCCCAGCGCACACACTTGTGTACATCAGCACTTCAGACCATGCAAATGCACACCTAAGTACCATCTGCACATCCACTTAAAAATGTACACATGCAAAACTGTAAGAATTAACATATGCACAAACACATATGCAAGACAAAATCATGGGCAAACACCTGTTGACATATATGAAACATGCACACATGTGCACATATATACAAGACATACATGCACAGGCACCGAGCCATGCACACTCTTGCACACAGCTGTACGCACGCATACACGCAAAACACTTGTGCACACAGATGCATGCATACACATGTGCTCTCAACACACACAATCACATGCCACACACGTGTGCACACCCGCATAAATTCCACACCGCAGCACATGCACATACACAAACACACCCACACAGGCACATACTGGCACGGACACGGATTGCACACACGGACATTCCCAGACGCAAACACACACGCACCCACCCAAACGCCGCAGAAGGCCAGCACTAACACCAGCAGGCCTCCGCGGAAGCACTCACGCAGCAAGAGCAGTTGCACACACACGCACACGCATGTACACGCACACACACACCCCTAGGGACAAAAATGCACCCCCGCCCACCCACACACCTTGAACAAACATCCCTGCACCCCCGCTCACATGCGCACCCCCGCACCACAGACGTTGCTTGCCCGCCCCCTCCGCACGCTCCCCTCAGCGGAGGGAACAGCCACCCCGCGCACCTTGCGCAGTAGATGGGTCGGCCAGAAAAAGGAAACCTGAAACGCAGCCCCCGAGCCCTGCTAGACGGGCTGGGTGCCAGTCTGGCAGTCCCGGCCACAGATGCCCTTCCCCCTCGGTCCCCCCCCCCCCACCTCGCTCAGCGGCTCACGGCGGAGCTCCCCCGCCCCCGCGGAGTTGCCCCGACGGCGCGGTGGCGTGGCCGCTAGGTGGCACCCGCGCTCTTCCTGACCGAGCCGCCGCCGCACCGCCCCCGCCCGCCCGCCCCGGCCCGCCTGCTCCGCGGCCCTGCGCGGCACTGCGCGGAGCCGCCTTCCCCATGGCCGCGGCGGTAAATAGCCCTCCTGGGCCGCAGGTGCGGCTGTAGTCGTGCTCTTCGGGGAGCAAGGGTTGCGCCCGCCGCGCCCCTGCCCGCCGCCTCCCCGCGCCCGCGGAGACCATCCTGTCACTAAGGCCCCCGCGCAGAGCAGTTTGCCTGCAAATCGTCCCCTCGGAAAGGCACATGCTCCGGTGCGAGATGTGTGTGTGTGTGTATATGTGTGTGCGTGCCGGTGGCGACAGTGGCAGCCCCCAGCACGGCAGGTGAATTGGTAATGAGGAGGCAGTGATGGTTCTGGGTAGCGGCGGCAGGAGGGGTGAGCCCCGCCGGGGGAGCTGCCGGAGGCTCCTCCGGGAGGCTGTGGAGACCTCGCCACTGTGTTCTTTCCCGAGCCTTTTTCCTAGGCAGAATTGATCCTCTTGGGGGAACAGAGGGGCGGGGGGAGAATCTGAATTGCAAATACTGCTTGGAGTTTATTCGAGAGAGTGTCTGAGCTTTAAGATGGTCTTCCGTGGCTCCTGGCGGATGCTGTGACGAGCCAGGGTTGTGGTGGGTTTCGGCTGTGCAGGGACTTGGGGTAGCGGGGGGGTGGGGGAAGGAAAAGACACGATCGAGAGTAGCTGAGACTTTGTGCCCCCGTTGGAGAGATGGTTGAGTCCTCGTCAAGGTTGCTGTGGTATCCCAGAAACACCATTCACTCCGAGCTGTGACCGCGCACCATCAACAGCAACAACTCCGCTGCGCCTAGCCAAGGAATAGGAATTAGGAGCTCTCCAGAATAATATGAAAGGGATCTGCAGAGGGGAAATCCGTGAAAAGGAATCAAAATTAGCAGACTTTTGGGAAAGGGGATGTACTAAATGTGGCCGGCTGGACTTCATCCTGGTGAAGAAAATGGAGATTAAAAGTGGATTTACATTTTGGAACCTCGTCTTTTTATTGATGGTTTCGTGTGTGAAAGGTAGGGTAGTATTTGAAGGGTATATTTTTAGGGGTCCGTTTGCTTTCGGTCAGGGCGTTGCAAGCTCTCGCTTTGGACCAAGATGTATTTAAAAATATTTTTCTCTCTTATATTGTATTTTTACCATGGGTGCTTTGCAATAGAAAGATATAAATTATCGCTAAAGCGGGGGGAGAAAGAAGGAGTTGATTCAGAGCTCTCTTCGGAGATAGGGAATGTGTTTGTTTGCCAGGCTTGCCGTTCAATGCAGTGACTGAGCTTGGTCTCAATAAATATTCTTGCAGTATGCTCAAACGGAGACGTGAGTTGGTTCCTATAGCCTCTGACTAGTGTATATTCAAGCAAATCCCACCCGATGACTTTGCTACGGTGATGATGATGGTAGTGTGTGGGGGATTACCTACATTTCTGGTTTTCGGTCGAGCAACGGGCTCTGCGGGAATGCCTATATCGATACACTTATTAGTTTAACCCATTGCGTGGGGAAAGTTACGGAAGAGCCCAGCGTGTGCGTGGCCGTCTCAGCCCGAAATGCGCTTCACGCTCAGCTGTTGGTATGCATGCAGGGCTGTCGAAAAAAAAGGTACGTTAGCACTTCAGCCCTGAAGGCATGGTCTGCCGATGGGTGCAAAAGATCGACAGCTTTTCTCTTCCCTCCTTTGGTCCCTTTTCCCTGATGTCTGTGAGGTTTGGGGGTCGGATGATTTTTTTTTTTTTTTTTTTTTTTTTTTTTTGGGGGTGGGGTGGGGGGTGGGTGTATTTTTTGCTTTGTTTTATTATGGGGGTTTTGTCTCTTTTTCGGAGTAGAGGCTATTTTGCTTTTTATCTGCTACCGTATTCATGAAAGGAGTGCAAAAGGGAAACCTTAGCAGCGTAAGTATCTCCACTAAGTCTGTGCTTGCAGATAGTTAGGGAAAATGCTACACATAGAGAAGAAATACGTGGACTGAATAATGGGCACCTTCAAAATTACACAGGCATCGCTAAACGGCGAAGTGCTGATCCCATCACGCGTGCCTTCAGTGAAAGGATCTATTTTGCAACTCCCCACAGTCGCTTGCCTACCCGAAATAATCTCCCCTTGTTTGTGGCCAGTGATTAATATCTGATTAATCACCCTTTTATCCCCCTCCTCATCCTCATCCCTCCTCCCCGCCACACTCATACACTCCCAGAATATTTAGTAGGCATTATCGATCCTCTCCGAGTTTTTAGACTTGCTTATCGGCTACAGAGGTTTCCTGCACGGGTGGCAAGGAGGTGTGTGGGTGGAGGGGGAGCATTCAAAGGCTTGCCTACCCGAGGTGGCACTGCCTTGGATGAAACAGTTTATTGTCGAGCTTTGCAGCTGCTTGTCCCCCCAGTTGCATCGCGTGGAAATGATAATTCGTGTTTCGCGGAGAGGCGGGGGCGGGGGGGAAGAAAGGGAGGAGGAGTGTCGAGGACATTTACCTCATCCCACATTATCCTGACACACAGGGTCCGCGGAAAAAGGGCTTGACTGCGACATTAATGCACATTTTAATTACAGGCATATTTACTCCGTTTGCTTCTACTGAAGCCAGCTGCTCCCTGCGCTTTGCCCCGTTCTGGAGGAGGTCTGCGGTCCAGACCAACCCGGGGGCTTCGGGGGCATTTCTTTTCCCTGGTTCGGTCCGGTGTCATTAGCGCATTCTCTGTGCCGGGTAGGATAGTTCGCAAGCCTCGGGCTCTCAGCGCGGTGCGGAGGCGCTGGGGGAGCGGGCGGGTGGCTCCGGAGCTGCTGCCCAAGCGGCTGCTTTGTGAGCAGGAGTCGCGGGGAGGCAGCATCCTACAAAATTCAAGATTCGGGCCGTTCTCCCCGTGTCACAGTACCGGCGGGAGCCGTGCAAGTTTCCACAGCACCTGTTGAGAAGCCGCTTTGCCTGCCCTTGAATAAAATACTGCGTGTTGAGGGCAAAAGCTGGGGTGAAGCGCCTGAAAGAGCCCAGGGAAAAGACAAAACACAGGGCTTTGCAAAAACCGTCCCTTTCTCTCCTTCCTGGCCACGGACAGTCCCAGAGAGATGCTGTGTAGCGGTTTCCTCTGCTGTCAGGGCCCGAACTTCCCAGGTGCTGCCCTGACAGCAGCAGTTTCTGTAGCCTCCCTAGGACCAGGGGTTCCTCCCAGCAGCTGTGAACCTTGTAGGTCAAATTTTACATCCTGGACGAGGGCTCCTTTAGGCAGCCCAGCTCCACAGAGCTGGCTTAGACTCGCTGCACCACTGTATCTATTCTGGGTGCTTATATTTAGCTCTCTTCCTACTCCCCTGAATGAATACATTTGCTTTGATTTACATTCCCATTGTGTCAGCACACATTTCTGCTCCCAGAAACCTCGGCAGAATCAAACAATGAATGAATACCTGGCCATTTAAAACGTTCCAGATGTTGGAAGCAAGAAGACTCCCTGGATCTTGCTTCTGGTCTACCATTGCCTGGCAAGGCCTTTTTACAGAGCTCCACCTCCACAAGCTCTAACCCATACATTTCCTCGCTTAGTAACCTCCATTGAATAGTCCAGCACCACATCATAATACCTAAACTGATTCTGAGATTCCTGTCTTCCACATCACTCATACAGCTTTGCTTGCTATCTGCCTCTCAGGCTCTTCCTACTTTTGTCATCATCCTGTCTCCATATCTGCAGTCTTGACCCACAGCTATCACCCTCTTACAGGTGTTAAACTGTCCCAGAGTGTTTATGGAGCCATGTTCATTCCTAATTAATTATGCTTTCCTACTATGTATCCATATAGGGAAAAAACAATCACATTTATCTATAAATTCATGCCCCTTTGGAACCTTGCAACAAAACATGGGAGGGGTTAGAAAAGGCAGAAGAAGGAAGGAGAAAACGGGAGGAAGGAAACTGTCAACTCTTGGGGAAGGGATGATAGGAAGAGCTGAAGTAAAGAGGAATTGTACCTTCCTAAATGCAAATCTTTAACTGCGTACACAATATCCCATTATGCTATGGATCAGTCTCTAACAAAATCTTCCTTGCATAGACATGGAGTAAAAAAGCAAAGAAATAGTTCCATTGAGAAATGAGAGAAGGCACAGAAGGCATTCAAACAAAAAAACAAACAAACAAAACCAAACAAAAACCTCCCACAACCTAACTCTTAAAAACTGCCAAGCAGAGTGATTTCTGGCCATCTGCATGGGATGATTAATCCTCTGGTCTTCCCTCTAGATCTGCAAGACGTCTAGGAAAGCTCCTTCTCCCTCACACACTGCCCTCTTCCTTCCCAACCCCTGTTTCCCCCACCAAATTAGAAACATCATCGAGGTTCAGATATGAACCAGTCTTGGAGGAGCAGGGACTGGAAACCTATACAGTCCAACACCCTTACAGAAATGAAAGGAGAAGGAATAAAAAAATAATTTTTTTTTTTTTTAAGTGTAAAAGGAAGCAGTGTCAGTGAGCTTTGCCTCCTGGGATTTAGGAGAGAAATCACTCATACCTGCACCCCCTTGATTTGGCACATTCCTCCACCAAAAATATAATAACAATAATTTTTGAAAAAAAAAATGCTTGTGATCTGTTCGTGGAAGCAAACCAGAGGAAATCAGGCGAAATGACCAAAGACCACAAGACTCCTCCATCTCTTCTGTTTAGCTGTCGCTCCAAGGCAGAGAGCAGAGAGCACCAAGGTCTGCTCTTTTGTCTGCCTGGCTAAAATGAAGCTTTGCCTCTGCTGTTGTTCCTCTCTTCCCCTGTTGCAGTTGTGACAAGTGGAACAAGGGCAGCTTTCAAAATTAAAGGGAGATGAAGTAGTGAGATTTTAAACGGCTCATTGACAGAAAAAAAGCAGTGAGAAAATGGAAAGGATTTCCATTTCCACTGATGGATATGTGGCATGTGGGAATATTTAGCAGCGACAAAGCGTGCCCTGCTTCTTCAGCTGCCTCTGCAGGCTCCTTGTCCCCCATTCCCACCTCAACCCCCCTTTCTTCAGGGTCTGTCAGACCCTCCCCACCGCTTCCTCCCCAGTCCCTTGAATCGTGGTTACTGGCGGATGGTTTTCCTCGGAGGGGCGCGGGTGGGCGTAGGGAGATGCAGAAACGCTGGGCCGAGTAACAGCAGTTTCAGGCTTCCCCGTTTCCAGATCTCTGTTTCTGCTGCATCTTTGCGTGTGTCGTGTATCTATCTGCCTGTGTGCCGTGTGTGTATGCACAGGGGTGCATGGAGACACTGACCGGAGCGGGGACAACGTCGGCCTTCCTTTGGAACTCCTCCGCACACGCTCAGCAACTCTACGGCTCCTCTTTCCCATCAGCTGCCGCACATCACGCAGGGCTCTTTCTCTGTGGGATGGGCTGAGCACATAACCAATTTTTTTCAAGCTTCACAGTTTTGCAGGGCTGACGACAAAGTTACCCTCCCTAACCCCCACCCGTCAGTTCAGGGCTAAAAGAAGGCTCCGCTGGGCTCCCTGCTAAGCTCACGACTCCTCCCCCCTCTTCTGCAGGGTAGAAATGAAGAGGAGGGGGAGACACAATCCCCTCAACAGATTCAGCAGGAGCTGCTTCTCCATCCCTTGCCCGGTGGCACTAGGGACTCGGAAAGGGCCCAGAGGAACCTCTCCTGCAGTCTCCCTGTTCTCATTGCGAGGCAGCACTTGGCCAGGCGGAGCAGGCGGCCCCCACCGCCCCCTCTACCCGCGCCGGACCCGGTCCCGGGCGGTACCGGTGTCGGTACCCGCGGCCTGAGTCGGCCGCACCTCCAGAGGTGTCTTTCTTGGTGCAGTCTTTAGTCATTCCGGTTTCTTTTCTAATGCGCTGTGACTCCTGGAAAAGTCTTTTGTTTGCAAGTCTGAGACAGCACCAGGGGGAGGTTTGTTTGGTTGTTCAGTTTTTACCACACGAACTGGACCACCCCTCGCTGGACTTCATCCTGTTCGCTTGTTCCCCACCGCAGCGGGCTGGGGGGTCCCGGCAACCACACAGGCTGAAGAAAAGACAAGTGGTATCTTCAGCTCCCTTATCAGCATCGCGACTTGCAAGCAGTGGCTCACAAGACTTAAAGAATTCCATTGAATGTGGTTTCAGACCCCTCCTTTCCAAAATCCCTGTGCAATAAACATAGGAGAAGCTTATAGTCTACATGGCTTTTCTTTTTGCTTGTTGGTTTGTGGGATTTTTTTGTTTGTTTTAGTGGAAAAACTCAAGTCAAATCAGTTGTCCATGTAGCTTAGTGCCATTTATCTCCAAGTGAGTGGAGGGAAAGGTATGAGAAACACAGCAAGCACATCACCCTGGGTTTCAGCAGCCAGTAGTTTTGGGTCTCCAGAGCTAAAGGCTGCTTTTGGAACATGTTTTAAGAGTCATGGATTGGCTTGTCTGCCATTCAGATTCCTTCCCTTGTTCCATATCATTGCACTCGTACATATCTTCTATCCTTTACACACTGGACATGGTTGAAAGCACTTATTACTGTAAAAGCTTGTAATAAAATTTGCTTTATTGTACTTAGTGTTGTTGGTATGCTACATAGGCCAACTGCAAAATTTGAGATTTTTAACCTTTAACTGCACATAGATCTAGTAAACAGACAGAAAAGAACAAAATTATTTAGAGTAATATGAAAATATTTTGAAACATCCTGTGGGATGTCTCAGTTTTCATGAGTGTAACACCCTTTTAATAAAGGTTTTGAAGAATAACACAACCTTGTATGCCCCTCCTTTTTAAAAACAGGTGTCTTGGACACTATCTGATTTTCAGAGGTATTGAGCATACAGTAGAGTGTGGGGTATTTAGCACCTGTAAAGCAAGGCCAAATGAGTTCATCATTATAATGCTGTGACAGAGAAAGACACTAGAAGCCAAAGGAAAACATCTGCAAGATAACTTGCAGTTAAATGTAAAATGTTAATTCTATAGGATTCGATGAATTGGAACTGGTAGGAATAGGAAAGGCTTTATGATCTGCAAAAAAATTGGGTTATTTCGTCCTCCAATAATACAAAACTTCAGTTCTAATTCAACACAGTTGTGACATCTCAAACTCAACCTGTGATGTACATTGTTCAGTTTTTATTTCTGGACATAGTGGTTGAGGTTGAAATGATACATGATAAATTACTTTACCAGATTACTCCAAAGCAATCTCCCAGGGAAGAACAGCCAGAGAACAGACAATTTGATCTAAGATGGGGTTTTTATTCTTATATCTTTTTAATTCTAAGGGAGCTTTTACTACCTAAGATGTTTGAGGAAGCAATACTTAAGTAACAAATCAGAGAAGCATATGATAGAAGTAGCTATTACAAGGCCATAAAACTTACCTCACCATTTTGATTGAATAATTTTCATTCTATGACTCACTGAAAAAATGCCAGAACTCTGATGAGATTTAAACATATGCCTTTCAAACAACTTCACAGACGAATATTTCCTTCTCAAAGAAATCGTGCAATTTCTGTACAAAAAGATAGAATCTTTTCATTTATCAAAAATTCAAGGGACAATGTTTATTAATGACCTGTCATCTGAATGGAAGGATGTATGATATGTAATGTACAGGACATGATCTGTTTCTTAAGAGAAAAGCCTAGTAGTACTAGGGTATGTTGGGTGCCTGCTATCCAACATCCAGCTTTTCTTTTGGGAAATGTAATATACAAGGATATTGAACTGTGGCAAAGATTATTTTTTTTTTTAAATAAACATACACACAAAGGCACTCCATTTATTTGTAGATGTTTACATTTATTTGTTTACTTTTCCTGGGCAGATTTGTATTCATGGTCTCACTGCCTTGTTCTTACAGATCACGGAAGATTTACTATAGCTCCATAATCCTGGCATTAAAAGTGCTGAATACCGTTGTAAATGTCAAAGAAGGAAACAGTGGAAATTCATCATTTCCTTCTCTATGTCTGAAATGTTAGATGGGTATTTTTATAGATCTTGGAACAGTGTTACTCAGAGAGAGAGAGAGAAAGCCTCAGAGTAGTGGGGAACGGTGTATAAGGGATTACATTGAGACTGGTGCTCTCTTAGAATGTTGTTTTAAGTGAGCAAGAGGAGATGCAGCTAGCACAGACACAGAGATAGTCTGCCCCTTTTCCCTTAGGTTCAACAAAATGCATCATAGCATCATGTAATGTATTCATATTGTAACATAGAAATAAGGTGAATAAAAGTAAGTAACTTAAACTCAGAGGGATTCATGGGGGGATGAATTCTTACCTCCTGAGGACTCAGATTTTCTTTGCAGCAGGGTTAAAGGAATCTGAAAGCTTGAGGTAGAAATGACTGGGTAATTTCATTACTTCTGACCTGGGATTCTGTTTTGTCTGTTTCCCCTATCTACATATCTTATTAGCTTTATAACTTTATGCATTGTAATGTGTTTGATTTAATTCTCGTGGAATTGTGTATGCACATCTGTGTACACATGTAATACGCATATATAGAAATTATATCTATGTGTTTGGTTATGTTACAAAGAAATTCAGCAGACTATTATTAGCTTACAAAGATCCAGGTAAAAACTTGAAGTATATGTGCTTTTTAGCCAATTCATTACCTCTTAATTTATTGTGTATTCCCAATCTCAGAAGGAAGTTCTACTATAATATATAACTTTTCTATAGAACTGGTTTTAGTAGAATGAAAACCTCCGATCACCTTTCAAATACAGAAAATATATTTCTGTGCTATTTTCTGCTCTATTTTAATACTGGTATGATCATTTAAAAAGGCTGACATATCACATCACAGATGTGGCTATATTTCAGTGGCAGTTAAGATGATCCCTCTGCAATCATTATCTTCTTACTGAATTGTTTTCAGACCCAGCAAGTGGATATCTGCAAATGTGGGTTGGAGTCCTTAGCTGAAATGAGCTACATAACTGCCAAGTATGGGTATTCTTCTCCTTGCAAGATAGAGTCAAGGTGAAGCTACTAGAATGACAAAACCTTTCCTCCATTATTTAACCTGATTCAGAAAGAAAATTTTCATATAGTATATGCTACTATAGTCAGATTTTTGGGTTGTTATGCACTTTTCTTGAGGAACTGAGGCTCAGTCTAATCTTTTAAAAGTATGTACTAAAAATTGCATTTTTGCTTCTGTATATCAGGATCGATCCAGTGAACAGAAGTTAAGAAACAGCATATAAATGGACTTCTAAGATGCCTGTTATTGAGTTTACTGAAAGCAATAGGAGAATTCAGAATAGGACCTTTGAGAGTAGATTTGCCTCTGCTTCTTTTCTTACTGAGTTTTGAATAACACCTTTTTGTGCATATTTTTCATTTGACTTAAAAATATAACACAAAACAGATGCCATGTATTTCACAACAAACTTGACATATCCAATAGAAATGCTCTGTGGAAAGAGCATTGCACTATAAACCTAAATATAAGAAAAGTAAATTGTTTATGATTTTGTTTAAAGAAAATAAATTACATATTTTAATACAGTCAGAAAATACTCAATCTTTCTACATTTTATTGATGATCATGTCAGCACTTCTGGGGATCAATGCACTAGAGCCAATGTAATGCTAATATGCTAATATAATTTCAGCTGTACTCCTTAAAACCTCAGGGTAGTCATACTTTTTGTCAGGATATATGCTGAATTACAGCCAATTTACAACATGGTTTCAAAATACATTATTAAGTTTTTGTTCTGGACTTTGCTGAAGTCTGATAATAGCTGTGGTGGAACTGGTAGGAACTGAGAAAACATTTTAGTTTAGAATGCTTTCAGATTTAATGACTGATGCAATTTTTTTTTTTTACTTTTATTGGATTATCATATTTTCCAGAAATGTAGTTACATTTGAAAGTTCTGAACTAGCCAGTAAAAACAAAGCACAAATATAAGGAAGGTTCCACATTAATTTTCTCTGATTTATATTCTGCTAGCATATTCTTTCTATTTGCCACCATCTCTGAATCTAAAAACATGTCAAATACCAAGACAAAATCCCAGGAACTAAAATGTACCGGAAAGCAAGACCTGACTTTTGAAAAGCCTACCTGTTTAACCAAAGGTGGAGGACAGTCAAATCAAGCAGCCCTGAGGTAAAAGATGCTTTTTTCATACATCTCCAGGTATATGTGGGAACACAGACATGCACACATATACATGGAAGTGTGTGTTTGCACGAGCACTTGTGGTAGCAGAAATCTGTACCTGTGTGCCCTATCAACCTGTGCTTAACTGATGATTATGCTCATCTTGTGCATTTTCCCTTAAATTCATCTATGCTGACACTAAACTTTAATTATATGACTACTGCTGCTGACTTTAGCAATGCTAAAGTGTATGATTATAATGTATGACTTCAGTTTTATTGACTACAACAGAAGAAATACATGTAGTTCATAATAAAGAACTGAAAGAGCAAGACATTTTCTCTAAAACCTATACATCAATATGGTGATCACAGAAATGCTTATCTGATTAGAAAATTTCCATCAGTCTGATGTATTGAAGGAATATGATATAAATTGTACATCATCAAGTGAAAGTTTTAGTAAGTTCTATGGCAACCATCCTTACCTTTTAGGCCTATTACTTAAATGGATAAAATTTTTACAGCATTCACTTTATGTACTAAATATGAAACCCTTTCATATGGAATTGCTAAAGTATTTTCCCTTCAATAAAATGTCCTGGCATAGAAAAAAACCCAAAACGCCCTAATATTTTGCATTTGATGGGCTTGCAACTGTCCTTTTACAACCAAAACAGGGTAACTGACTGTTCAGTTTTTGGTTTCTTGGTGTGATCTTCAAAAAACAAATAGAAACAACATTACTTTCTCCTTCTACGTTGCTATTCTATCTTCCACTTTCATTCAAAATTGTTTTCTGCTGCTTCTTTCTGCAAGCTTCTTTGAAGTGAGCCAATCATTTCCCTCACACGATTCACACTGTTATTAGCTCAGAGACTTAGTATCACCTTTTTACCCTATTTTTCAATATTAGCAACACCTTCCTGGGAAAATAAAATACCTCTGGCATTTGAGACAATAATTATTTAGAGCTTTTTATAGATTCCATTTAATGAACTTTCATATATCCTAAGTTCAACCCTATTTTCTTTATAGTAATTACAGGTATCTTGTAAGAAAATGAATGTTATTATATTTCTTCAGTGACTTAATGTTCTATCCAATCTCTTCAACATTTGTGAGAAAGTTTAATGTCCAGGCCCTTTCTGTGGAAAGAAAAATGGCATAGACCCTGGACTAGCAATTACATTTCTAGAAATAATTTTTCATAGAGGATACAGTGCCAACAGATCCTCCCATGTCTTCTCATGCAAGGATAACAAGTATTCTCTGACAAATAGGTGAGATATATTTAATTGGCCTTTTCATTGTCAACAATGGAAAGTTGCACAAATTGACCATAAAAGACACAGTGATTTTTCTTTTTTTTAAATATCCTAACAAATAGCTTCTCAAAGCTATTTGAAATACCAATAATCAACAGAATCCTTGTTTAATATATAATGAATTCGACAGCACCAGTGACTCCTGCATGCCTGCCTCCCAAATTTCCTCAGGATATGCTTCCAAAATTCCTAAATATTTCCAGTACTACAGTTGCAAATCTCTGAAATTTGTAGGAGTTTCTATGCTATTCTCAGCTAGTCTTAAATTAAGCCACCCATTAAAAAAAACCAAACAAAAACACCAAAAATCCCAAGCAAAAAAAACCCCATACTCAAAACATACTCATAAGATCTCTATATTCTTACTACACTCAAATTTTAGTTCCTAGCTCCTGTAATCTTTCCTGATTTATCCATCCTCCTTTTGCACTTCTGGGCTCCTTTCCCAAACTCTCTTCTCACTCCACAAATACCACTGGAGAAGTCCCAAAATATAAAGCCTTCAGTAAAATATAGAAATTTCTCTTTGGTTTGCATGTCATTGTAAAGTAATTTTGTGGCCTAAAGTAATAACCATCTTAGGGTAATCTTTTAGGAAATTAAATATCTTTCTGGTCTTGCAGTCACAGATTAGAATTACTAGCTTCTCTAGGATGTTCTTTGGCTTTTAAATATCTATGAGAAGGCAAGATTGGAAGGGTGGATTTTCAGTTATACTTGTTTCCAGTCTTCAGTCTACTTTGCCTTTCCACATTATTATTTTTTGTTAACCAAAGTAATACCCCTTCATCCCAAAGAAATTTCAAAATACTCAATAAAAAAGTTCAAAACCTAATAGTAACTTAAAGATAAAAATTCTTACTTGAATACAAATAAACACTATGGATTCAGATGGTTAAAATGCGGATACTTGGTCTATTTTGGAAATCCAAGATTTACCTTTGTTTTTCAAGCTCCAATGTATGCAGTGAAACTGTCTATGTGATATGGCATGGGAAATCTAGATCTACTACTACTACTCTATCCTTCACTGATTCCATCATTCTTGCATGACCAGAGCAGACTAGTCAGGACTCTAGGTTCTACAGAATATTGTAGATTAATAAAGAAAAAAATAGAAAAGTAAAAATAAAATTTTAAAAAGTAAAACAGAGGTAGATTTGTAGAGATTATATTATTCATTTGTTCCAAGATTGCCTTTGGGAATGTCAACAAAATCAGGAGAGTCTAGTATGCATCTGACTTAGGAACATCACCAATTAATGTTTCTAATAGTGTTTCTATTTCATGTTGCTTGGTGGCATCTTCAAAGCTTCTTATTTTTAAACTGAGAAGTATATTTTTGAACAGGAGTGTTCATCTATTTAATTATAACCTTATTGAAATATTTACTGGTGGGTTATTTTAGAGCTTGTTCCCACTGAAATAAAAAGATTTTTAAATAAAATTTTTTTTTTTCTCATTTTTTTTTAAATAAAATATTTTCATTTACTTTTTTCAGAATAAAGCAGGTTGTTATAAAAAACTTCCTTTCAATACTGAGGAGTTTATTTAGGGTGCTAATAGCTCTACAAAACTGTAAATTCCATGTATGGAACTAAAGTGATGGAACTAAAAGACTGTAACTGTTGAACTCTATTTGATTCTTTTTGGCCAGTACTCTAGAGAGGTATTAGATATAGTGGGCTAAGTAACTGACAGTCTCAGAAAAATAATAGGCTTTGGCATATTTCTGTTCACTGTTTTATGATGGTCATGAGGGGAGTTATAAAAAAAAGTTTCAGACTTTAAGATTACTATCAGATTTTATTACAGGTTTTTAATCCTATTCTAACTCAAAATTAATTTATCAAGATTGCAGGAATAAAAACAGAGTTACAAGATGACCAGAAATTCCAAAATCCATCTTAGAGGCTAAGTAAATAATTTCAAAAATTTGGAAGGCAGTGACTCAACAGTTTATTAACCAATCACATTTTCTGTAACTGTGATTTGGTCTAGAAGCTGGCAGAAACACATAGAAACCCTGAGAGTTTAAAGTTTCTGGCTGATCTCTAAATCAAAAACAGCTGAGCAGATTAAAATATTTTGTGTAAACAAATTTGCATCCAGGCTGCTAATCTGCATGCCAGCTTTCAGTTTGACATTTTCTGAAATGATGTAAAAATGCTAAGCCCTTAATGCTAAATGGGGTTCATAATGGAAATGCTGACAGACCCATAATTACCTGTATTGTGATTCTGTTGAAAGGTTCTTTATCTGTCTAATCTTTCACAATGGAATTAAATACATAAATTCTTGAAAGAAGGAAAAAAGGAACTTTATATTGGAAATGCTAAATGGTAGCAATGCCTATTCTCTTCCAGACATCCAGTTACAGAGGTAACAGTACCAAAAAAATTTAATTGAAAAAAAGGATGTAGGACTTTCTGTTGAACTTTAAAAGCAGCCAGTGATGCTTAACAGTTTAACTTAACCTTGACTTTTCCATTTTTTTGAGTCAACTTTTTTGTTAAGATATGAGTAAAGATCCAATCAACCATTTTAAATATGGCAATGAGAAATTATAATAGAATAAATTTATCATTGGCTCGACACAGCAAAAAAAAAATCCCAGTCTAATCTAATACTGACCATGCATGCTAAACTCTTCTGCAATGGGAAGAGGAGGAAATAGGGGAAATACATTTGGAAGACCTATCCATAAAATGAAGTAGAATGGCAGTAAAAAAAATAGGAGAAAGGTAGTTATCTGGATTCTGTAATTTAGAAACTCCATAAATTAGAAACTCCATTATCTGCCAACTTTAAAGATTTGAAAGTTTCGCTGGATCCGCTGTTTCTCTGTTTTTTTTCATTCCCCCTCAATGGAAATCTTCTCTAGTTCAGGCTATAACCACCTGAAAAAGCAGACAGCACTTCCTCTGCAGGGACTCCTTAGGCTGGATGATTCAGATGTACCAGCCTTACTCCATCTCCACACAATCTCTGTACACCAGGCAGGGCACACAGATGTCCCTGCACAACAACTGTTACTGCTGTAAGCCTTCAGGAAAGAGGTGGCCAGTTTTGGTTTCTGTGATTTACTGAAAGGATTAAGTTTCTCCAAGTGCACCACAGAAAAGACTGACAATGCTCAAAGAAAATATCCTGAGGGAAGAAACCAATATATGTCTCTCCAGTACCTTCTTTTAAAGCTGCCACCTTCTCCAGGCAGGGTCCTGGACTTGTAACTTCTGCTGATGAATCAGCTGTTTCAGTTCCAAGCCCATCTTTATATCTTCTTTCACACCACTCTGCCTTTCTTAACATGTGGAAATTATGACTCCAGGCAGAGCTCAAGATACAGGTACAGCAGTTTTGTGTAGGGTTCAAGTTACACTTTGTCTTGCTCTCAGTATTCTTCCTTATCGTGCCTAATATTCAGGTGGGGGAGCTTAATTGTGATGGAACACTGAATCAGTGATTTTAGAAAAAGAATTTTCAGTGATAACTCTGAGGTTGAAAATTTAGGTTCTAAGCTCAGCATCATGAAACTAACATTTTAGATACATTTTTCTATATGCATAATAATATCTAAAACACCCACTTATACATTTGCACACCCATTCATTTTGTGAGGACACTCTTGAATTCCTCCACATTGGTACATTATTTGATTACTCAAAGGATCCCAGCATCATCTCCAGTCTTGGAAATTTCACTGCATGCTACTTACTCCATTGGGAATGGAGATGTGGAGGAAAACTAATCCTATTGCTGATCCTTTGTTTCTCCCTCGTCCAAGCAAGTGCTCATTAAGCCCTACTCTGCTTCTTATCCCTTAACCAGCTTTTAATCCATAAAAGGATCTTTCTATTTCTCCTGTGACAGCTTATTTTCTTTATTAATCTTTAGTTGGGAGCCTTGCCAAAATGTCCTTGTATGTTAACAGGGACTAAATTTTAAAAGATTTCTTATTCTGATTAATGGATCTGTACCCAGAATTCCTTTTTCCTGGATGACAGCTTTAACCAAAGACATTCAGTGGTAGTAATATTCTTCCTGTCTCACACATTCTTTCATAATACTGAATACAAAGCTATAGCTCCAGAAGAAGTCAGGGGGCAAGAGCTATGGTCACTATGCAGTATGGAAAAATTAGTTCAACTATTTAAAGTGTTTGAAGAATTGTTGAAGGCCCAAGAACAAAGGCCCAATATATAGTCATGACTATAATCACAGTTTCACAGAGGTGCCTCAATGAAGTAAGAGTACAAGTCAAGGAATGGAGTTTCTAGTGTGCCTCCTTCACAAGAGTTCTCTATTTCCAGCCCAGAGAAAACCCAGCACTTAAGACATTATCTGCTGTTAATGCTGAAAGATTAAATTCATAATATGTGAAGTATGTAGAACATAGGGCCTAAGCTATATTTCTGAACTCCAGTCTTGGACTAACTTATGGTTTAGCCATTGAAAGAAGGGTAGGAATCTATCTGCAATGCCTCGTTTATAAGCATCCAATCTCACCAGATAAAGCACAGAAATCACTGAAAAAGAGGGATGTCTGTATATGATGCCTTCTCCATTACTCAAAAGAGCCATAACAATTTTGTGGGCCGAATGAGAACACTTTTCACAGAGGCAGGTCAGATGCATTTGTTAAGTACTTCATTAAGAGACAAAAAATATTTCTGGAGTTGCAGGAAATGGTGTTGATTCTGTTTGGAACACTTTTCTTTCTAGAATTTGAACTGAACTACTATTCCAAGAAATGTTATAGCGACAATGAGCTGTTGCATTTGCCATGTTTAAGATGAGATGTTGCTGGCATGTCTGCTTGTGAAAGATTGCATAGTATTTTTCAGAGAATATTGTTATTAGCCTTCATCTTCTGGCTAGATTCCAATTTGGATAATTACAGTCTGCTATTTAAATTCTCTGAGTAAAGTGTGTTAAATAACCTTCTACACTTCCTCTCCTAATCTTCTGAGGGACATTTCGATGATTTATTAAACAGTAGTTCTGCTTAATCTAGAAGGCAACTGTAAATGCTAGGGGAAAGTGACTGCTTTAGAAGGTGTGTTGACAATTCAGTGCTCAGTGATAAATTGCACAGTTGGATTGGTGGTGCTTGCCATGGTGAAAGAGTTCCTTAGCACTGAACAAAAACAAAAGGACACTGCCTCCATATCAAGGTAGCTGCAATTAAATTTAGAGTAGGTGAAAATATTTTAGATAAACAACACAGTATCTTCTGCACAAGAAGACGAGGCTGGAGAAATCTACATAGCAAGTTTTGGAAAAGTTACAAGATTTTGGAGGTTTAAATGAAGATTTCTTTTCCAAGATAAGGGATAAATACATAGAACAGTAGTACACAGGAAAACAGAAAATTGTAAAGTTGTGCAAAGCTTTGAATTTGTCTCAGATATGATAAGAAGTCAGAGACAAAACTGGTCAGTCGGACCAGTCATGAAGCCACATCCCAGTTCTGCAATAAATGAATGAAAAGGGAAAACTTCAGATGCAGAACAGAATATCTTGATAAGCACATTCTAGCATGATTCCTTTGTTTCAGTGTGAGAAAAGGAAAAAGAAAAGGGAAAGGGCAAGGACAACGAGGCAAAGAAAAGGAAGGGAAAGGAAAGAAAGGAAGGGGAAAGTGGGAAAAATGTAGTTTCAATATTAATCCCATTATTGTTTTTGAACAACACTTTGTGAAGTGTTTGTCAACAATCATAGAATCATAGAGTAATTTGAATTGGAATGGACCTCTAAAGGTCATCTAGTCCATTCCCCCTGCAGTAAGGAGGGGCATCCTCAACTAGATCAGGTTGCTCAGAGCCTCATCAAGCCTCACCTTGAATATCTCCAGAGATGAGGCCTCGACAGCCTCCTTGGGCAACCTATTCCATTTTTCCATTACCTTAATGGTAAAGGACTTTTTCCTAACATCCAGTCTAAATCTACTCTAATTTAGAACCATTGCCCCTCATCCTATCACTACAAGCCCTTGCTAACAGCCTCTCTCCAGCCTCCCTGTCCTTATTCAGGTACTGGAATGTCACTACTAGGTCTCCCTGGAGCTTCTCCAGGCTGAACTTCAGCTCCCTCAGCCTGGCTTTGTAGGAGGTGTTTCATCCCCTGATCGTTTTTATGGCCCTGCTCTGGACCATCAGAGGGTTCCATCAGGTCCATGTCTTTCCTGTACTGAGGGCTCCAGAGCTGGACACAAGAAGCCAGATGAGGTTTTACCAGAGCAGAGTAAAGTGGCAGAATCACCTCTTTCAGTCTGCTGGCCACACTTCTTTTGATGCAGCTCAGGATGATTCCAATCTTATTTACTTCCCACAGAATACCACCTACCAAGCTAGAAAAAGACTTTTGCTCTCCGTGATGAAAAAGCCACAGCATTTTTGTGCTCATGATTTTGCCACTATGTATTTTGAAACTCTGCATAGGCTCATAGGAAAACTTTATTTTTGTAGTTTTTACACAGAACAATTCAACATAATGCAAGCTCATAATAATTTTACTGCTGCTGGTGCTGTTTGGCATTATTTAATTCAAGAAAAAAGCATCATAGTAATATTCATGTACTCATGTTTGCTTAAATTACATCTAAGCTCAGTCCTATCTTTTTAAAAAAGCACAATACAAAGAGCATTTTACATAATGTTATGTGTAATTTAGGCATTCATCAGGCGATGCATGTCTGGATTGAATGGAAGCAGGCTTTGTGTTTATAGTCCTTTGAGAAATCATTTGAATCTGATTTAAGAAAACAGTGCTGTTACAGTGCAGATGTTTGCCTTGATTGTAATCTCAAAGTTGATTTTTCTATATTTCTCTGATGCTGCAGAAGCAGAGACATATTTGGCCTGATTATCATTATGACTTACTGTTGCCAAAAACTGCATTAACTGCTGTTTTTCAGTCTTCTCCATACAGAATTTTCATTAGCTTAATTTCTTTTTTTAATACAAAATTAATAAATATGAATGTAATAAAATATGCACAGTTTCAAACCAAATAACTGCATTTTTGCAGGCAATGATCAGGAGAAACACAGAATACATTAATTACTCTGCTAAACATTTTCATTATTTGTGGGTTAGTAAAACTTCGTGTACTTTATTTTACACTTTACCACTAGGCTGCCAAAAAAAAATAAATGTACATTGTAGTTCAAAATGCACTTTGAAGTTTTCAGTTCTTTACAGTTGTATAAGAAATTAGCTTCAAGGGAATTGCTGCTGTCCTTTAGTGGAGAGAAAAAAATAAAGTCTTGAAGTTAGTGGGTCAAATATAACTTGCTTTAATTACTTTAAATAGCTGAAAATCATTATAATTATTCATAAAAACCTATTTTTGTCCCCTTTCTAGAGTTATTATTGCAAGGTATTTTTTTTTCTGTTGCATAAAGACCAAGTAATATCATCTCATATCTGCACATTAAGAAACAACAGTGGTTTATTTTATAACTGTTCTGGGAAGCTGAGAAGATCCAAATTCAGCGCACAAAGCACAAAAAAGTTTTCTAAATTTAAAGATCAAAATGTGTTGAGTATTTATTTCCAAACTTGCAAATTTTTTTTTTTTTCATTTTACAATTTTTTTTCACTAATATGTACTCTTAACGGGGGCATATGAGTTTCTGGGAACGAGATTTTTCAGTAGGAGAAAAAAAAATTACTGTCTTCAGATAAATTGTCAGATACTGCTTGATTCCTACTAGCTTCCATGAGATGTAAGTATATATCTTACTGATTTTTCAGTATAGGGGACAAGAATCTGCTATTGTGCTATTTGGGAATGATACTGCACTATTTTCAAAATTGACAGAATAAGAGTTCTTTCATAACTGGAATACTTTTAATGAGAATTATCCCACTTTCACATTTCATTTTCATTTTACATTTATACATGGGTTTAATCTGAGTTTCAGCTTAGTAATATGCAGAATCTTACATCCAACACCAAACATTTCCCTGCTCTCTAGTGGAGTAAATAATCTTAATTAAAATACTGAAATATACAAAAAATAAAACCACAACTGAACAATTGTAGCAAGATGGCCATTTAGACCCACACATCCGCTTAGCATTTCATCCTCATAAACTTGCTGACCATCTGTGGTAGCTTGTGAAATTTGTCCACTCATGCAGCTCATAGAATACCTCAATTCAAACAAACATACATGGTTACAAGTGTTGAAGTAATTTATTTACTACAATCCATTAGCACATCTCAGCTGACAGGCAGCAGGTTCTCAAATTGCTGTCACACAGCTATGAAACAAATACATGAGTATGTGTTTCTTTTCCTCCTTACTACTGGCTGTGATCTCAGTCCTTTGTATCAGCATGATTTTTTTTTTCTTTCTTCCAATGCCTATAAAAAATGTCACCTCCAGAAAAAGGAAGGAAAAAGGGAAAATTACCCCAGTTCTTCTCATTCTATAAATTTCAAAGACTGAGGAACAAATTTGAGAAAATAAGTTATATATTTACAAAAGTAATAAGAAAAAGTAATCATTACTTGTTTCTGCATTTTTTGAAAAATGTACAGTATGTCACTAATTTACTGTAACTAAATTAAATAATTTAGAGTTTGCCTTTGAGATAGCACTTCTCCTCCTCCTTGGTTGTAGGAACTGCTTATGCAGTCTCACCAGAATCCATTTTTGTTACTGTTCCCATTATAATCCTCGTGGTAGGCTTTTGTTTCTTTAGTTGGTTGTTTTATTTTTATTTGAGAAGAGAGTTGGGGACTCTTTATCTCAGCAGAATTCTGAGCTTTCACAAGCAATGGATGACTTTCCCTGTTGGGAGTAAGAAAGGAGGAAAAAAAAGAGCCAAATGATCCTTGTGTGTGCATTTAGGGCAATATGTTCTGGCTTGACTCCAGAGAATCTGCTCTGCAGAGGCAGATGAAGGACAGTTTGAATTTCAGTTTGTAATTCACTTTGTGATCCTTTGGGTTAAAAGTTGCTGCTTCCCTGCAAACTTTACTTTTAACTGCACATCATACAATTTTTTTAGGTATCATCCTGTTGTTTTGTCCCCTCAGCTGGGAGGTTTTTCCATGGGTGAGCCAGCCTAGCTGCTCACCTGTACAGAGGAATTGGACCTACAGGGACTGCCAATGCTTCTCTGCAGGCCACAAAGCAGCCATGCAGAGTGCAGCATCCTCTGTGCTAAGTAGGCCGTTTCCCACTGTATTATAACAATTTCACACTACATTATACTGTGAGCCTTAAATGATTGAATGTTCCCTTTGAACATTCAAAGGTTTCCTACTATGCTAGCTCACTGTTATTGCATTTTACATTGCCTCGTGGCAAATTAGTGGAATATACTGTAAGAAAAGAAAGATCATCAGCATCTTATTTGCATAAAAACATCATATTATTTTCAAATTATCCTCTTTATGCTTCTCATTTTCCTAGGATGTTTTCTGTAGCCTGTATGAAGTTTGCCCATTTTATCTGTATTCTCCTATTAACATTTTGTTGCATAACATAACAGATTTTTTTTCGTCTATTCCCTCCGTGAATAGAACAGCTAAATTATACAATGGTAAGAACATCAGCAATATTTCCCTATTAAATTTTACCAATTTATACCAAGCTAGTCAGGAAAGTTAAAACAAAAGTGGTACAAACTTTTAACAAAAATGCAACTCTTCACTTTCTCACTGCATAGAAAATATTTGATGATGGCTTCAATATTCCTATACTTGTCACATTGCCTAAAATTTATAGCAAAGTTCTCAGGCTCATAATGCCTTTTGCAACAGCCCCTGTGCTTTCCCCTCCACTAGAGAAGAACAAGAAAATGCAGTCATGCTGAAGCCCAGTTTCCCTAGCAGCCAGCTTCCTCACCCTAGTATGTTCATGGGTCTCTTTGGCTCACGTCCTTTACTGTATTGTGCTTGCTTTGTATGGAATCATTTGTACTTTGAGGGACATGTGAATGATAAGGGAATGGGAGGTGATTTTTCTAAGAGGAACATAATGAAAGAAAGCTAAACTATGTACAGTTACAAGTGCCTTCTTTATTGACAATGGCTGAACTACAGACATGCTGAGACATAATGGGGAATTGCAGCTTCAGGGAGCCATCTGTAGATCTCAATGCAAAGTCATTCAACCCAGTAAAGTTAAAGCAGAAGGAGGTCTATTTTAACATTCTTTCAGCTGGAAAAAGATTTTCTGAGGAAGTTTACAGCAGAATAAACAGATTCTCATTCTACCTCAGTCCTTCCGTGTCTTGGTTAGACTTCTTCAGGCAGCGGCCTGGTTTTAATGCACTGTGTAGTATTAAGATTTTAACTGATAGAGAAAATGTTAGTGTATTTCCTGAAGGACACTCTGATTCCAGCTTTTGAAAAATAGGCAAATATATAAATAGGACATTTGTATATTCTAAATTTTACTGTCCAAAAAATTCTGAGAATTCAGTATTTATAACAGGAAGTGTAGGAACTTTACTCTGCAGTGAGAAAAAGCTAAAAGTACATACAGAAAAAAAATGAAATACTTTTAATAAAACTGTTAATTGCCTCACATATTTTGCATGAGGTAAGTAAAGTGAGTCACTAGCAATCACCTCTAGATACCATTGCTTCAGTCATTTCAGTAGGAGAGTGAACAAAAAAGTTAAATAAGAGACCCTACAGGACGTCTTTAAAACACACTATCTCAGAAAGTTTACAATACATGCCACACTTTTTGTGGATTACATGCAGTTCCTTGAACTGCAAAATACTAAAACAATTAGCATTATGCTTCAGCATTGCACTAAATATGAATTCAAAGTTCTTCATTGGGGCCATTATAGACCTCACAGAGCTTCAGCTCCATAGTAGTAGCCAAAAATAAGCAAAATAGGCATCATAGATATGAGCAGTAAAATGTGAGTAAATCTAGCACTAATCATTTAGACTATAAAACACTGAAATATTTCCTTTTCATTGCTAAAAAGAAATTACAGTGTATGATCATGTAATCATGGTTTGACATGCAAAATAAACCACAAATGTCCTATGTTTGAATTAGTGGAAAGGGAAGGAAGTGTGTAGAGGAGAAGGTGACAGCCAGGCACATGATCTGCCCAATGATTTTGTTTACTTTTAAAATATGATTCTTGGTTCTCTCTACCACAGATCAGAAGCAGGTTTAAAAGCTGCACTTCATGCAGTGTCAGATAGCAGATAATGGCACTGTTTTGAGGTAGGAATGTGTTAGTAAAGAAACAGTATCTTTCACACTATACTAGTTTTCTAATAATCTTTGGCACAGCTAACTTGATCTTAAAGGATTTTAATAATATTCCTTAGACATAAAAAGTGTGATAGTCCTTTCTAGTTAGGGGATGTTGAAGTATGTTTAAAAAGCTTTAATGCTGGCTATAGGGATTTCATTTTTCTTGTTTTTTCAGTCTCTGTCAATGTTAGCTTTCACATACATTTATACTAATAGTGGCATATAAAATATTTTGTAGTAATTAGGACTCAGGCCCAGTTTTTTCACTGGTTTCTCTTAATCTTATTCTCTGTTTCAAAGAGATTTACTAGAAACTGAGGTTATTTGTTAGATTCACTCTCTTGTGTAATGACAGTTGCCTCACCTTACCCATTTCTAACCAAATTGTTTTACTCACATGGCACGTGTGCTTTTCTCCATCTTGAGATAAGTCTTAATTCCAAATACAGACAATCCAACAATGACACAAAGGTGCTGTTGTAGGAACTCCTGGTCTAAATATCCAGTAAGAGAATCTGAAGTGATAGTAAAATATCTGAAGTGATAGTAAAATGCAAATGTACTATACATGAAGCTGAACTGGTATAAAAGAAGAAAGGAAAAAGCAGAGAAAAAATGTTCCCAGAGCAAATTTTAGAAGTAGTTGATTCAGAACAGATTGATTAGAAATAGTCTGTGATGTTGAGATTCTGAGTATTTATGACCTTTTAACTCTATCATTCATTGCACTTTGGATTCTCTTCTATCACAGTATTTATTTCATCAGAATATTAAGTCCATGCAAAATCTTCAGTCATTAGCCATTTAATTCACACATCTTTCAATAGTACTTACAGACATTTTTCAGACTGCCAGTCCTGCGTGTTTTGGGTAGACTTTGATGATTTTTGAATATGTGATTTACATTCTGCTTATAAAGCTGTCACCTATTGTTTATCAATATCATAGTTAAAATACTTTCTACTTCTGTGAACAGATATTTTTGGTACTATATTTTCAGACATTCTAGGTGTTGCTGTGATCTTTCCAGCTGCTAAAGAGAAAAGAGGGTAATCAATTCAGAAGAAAGAAAAAAACAAAGAAAAAGAGACAAAGCTATACCTTGAAATTGAACACATACGTGCCTGCATACATATATTTGTATTTAATTCTTAATATAAAATACTTTTGTTACTTGTTAGATATCTAACAGATAGTCATAAACTAGAAAGTATGAAGAAAGGAAAAGATTTAGAGCTAAAACATTTTAATGTAGTGTGTGAATGCACATAAATTAGTAAAAAGCTTAGGGGATCTAGTACAGTGTGTAGACCAGCTTATTTAACATGAGCTCTTGCTGACAGGTTTGTTTTCTTTTTGGTTTTTTTAGTCTTTGGTATTCTTTCAGCACTTTTCAACCTTTTTTCAAACCTTTTCAATACATTTAATCCTTTTTGTCGCAAACTTTAAAGTACCTTTATTTCTGCAGTGTCACCTCTGGTACAGGCCAGGCACTACTCTATGCAGTTTTGTAGATAAGACTACACCATTAATATTATGTACTGCCATTTCTCAATGATCTGTCTTAAATATTGCTCTACCACCCCAAGCTTTACTATCTAGCAGTGCTATAGCGTATTTTGTTATATCAGTGTCAGAAGAGAATACTGTTATATCAGTGTCAGAAGAGAATACTGTTAGGAACTTCCTTGCTTGGAGTTAGAAAGTCTTTCTGCAAGGCAGTTATGGGCCAGATTTTTTAAAGGTACTTAGGTACCTAATGACCCAGCAAGTTCCTAGTGGAACTGACAGAAGCCTAAATGACTAAGTCCCATTATTTCAGTAGGTATTAGGTACTACATTTTTCAAAATTATGCTGTGGCCTATCTTGATTTCCAGACCTTAAATTCTTTTTAAAAAGCCTTAAAAATTTTTGAAAAAGGGCCTAAGCAACTTCCCAAAGTTACAGAAGTCTTTGGTGAAGCAGAAAGCTGAGGCTATGCCTCCTGATTCCAGAACACCTCTGCTAACACTGAGTCTATAAAAAATCCTTTTCTTTTGTTTGAGTAAATGTAAAATACTTACTGTGTTATATTGCTTATCTTACTATGCTGTGCACAAGGGTATGATCTTTAAGAGCTTTTTTTATATTATCAAGAATAAATAATTTTTTTCTAATAAGGTGTTAGGTTGCATACCACTTCTCTGTACTGATCTGCCATCCACCTAAAGTAATCAAACGAGTACAATATTAATAAAATGAGAGTGATACAAATATCTAATTTTTAGGTGTACTTTTTCTGACAGACTTTAAAATCATCCTCTTTACTATGTTAAAACATTATATGAGGCTAATTACCAGTGACATATATGTACATACAATCAAAACCATTGGAAAAGACACATATAAAATTAATCCATTTGAGAATCATTATTATTGACTAAAATACACAAATGTGTACTTCCATAACTCATGTGCAAGATCTGGTAAATGAGTGTGATGAAAAAGGAATTAATATTGCTTTTGGGTTTTTAACATGCTTTACAAATGATCCCTTTTTCAGATGCTTCTTTGTTACAATTTCTCCAAACCTGCTACCTGTCAGGCACCTGGTGATCTGTGACCTCCACACATCACAGTGATCAGCACCACCTCATTATTTCCTTGTGTTCCCCAATCTGCACCTGCTCTTGCTGTCCTGGTTTTTGTTTAAATCACAGTCTTTTCAAATCAAAATCCCATCTTCATGCAGCACATACCACAACAAACATCGTGTATGTGTCAATACATCAGAAGTATTGTCACGTAATCATGGTGGAATCTAAGCATGTAGTTAATTTAATGGGTCTAATCATCTCCTGCTTGTGATTTTTGAAGAGCACAGTTGCTATAAATTATAACAAATCATAATTTTGCTTTGCAATTTATGTCCATTTTTCAAAGACATTCATGGCAAAAGAGATTCACAGAGATGAAGAAACCACCTCTGTGGAGTTCTTGGCCTGGAAACAAAATGAACATCAAAGTTTCTAATCTCTTAAACATGTTTCAATAGACTGGCTAATGATTAATCGAAGCCCATGCAACAATAACCTAACTAATTAACTTCAAAGTTGCTTGCGTTTTTGTTGAGATTTTTAAAAGTCCAAAATGGAAAATATGTCTCTTGAATGTCACAAAGAACTTTATACTGTAACTAGAACTTTCTCATATTTTAGTCAGTTATCAGTCTATAATGAAGAAAAATTTGTTGGTTTCTTGAAGAATTTTTTTCTAGAATGATATTATAAACAATGAATTGTCACAGTATAGAGAAGACATTCATTAGAAGTATATGTATCAGTCTATAAATATTCTAATCCTTTCTCAAATATGCATTTGGAAGGTCTGTATTTTTGTCTAGATTGCATTTAATAGAAGTGGAAAATGTACCTTTGCTAGACATTAGTGGTAAGTCTGACATCCGCACCCTAAACTCCCTTTCCCAGGCTAAAGCAGAATGGCTATGCTGTACACAGAAACATGCAGAAATCTCAGAAAAAAATGGAAAAAACCTTTTCCTCCCACTTGGAATCCATTCAAATATGTATGTAGAGAGACCATCCAAACAGCCAATACAGAATGATCATTGTTGTAATAAACATACTAAAGTACTAATATGTTTCAATAAACATACTAAACTATTTATTACCAATATGATTCTCTACTATATTGCTGTTGTTTAGTCATGAATAGGTGTGTAATATACTAATTATTCTGAGCTCCATCTCTTAATTGTTTTATGATAATTTTGCAGTGATAGAAGGGGTTACAAGCCCATAGAAAATCAGACCAGATGCAGAGTAACAGATTTAGGCTCCAGTATTTCTCTCAAACTTCCACATTTCAGTGTCTCAGGTGTGTGTAAATATTCTGTCCTAGCATGTAGTTGCTATATCCATTAGAAGTTCAAACAAATAGAATTTTCATTTTATCTTTTTTTCTGAAATTTGGAGGGTTTTGTCTGTGCTTGGTATGGTTGTACTGGCCAACAGCTATCATATTACTCAAGGCAGGGAATTCTACTTATAACTTTGTGCTTATCTTTTGTTTTGTCGTATAACTCAAGAGACACAGAAAGAAAATCTATTTTAGTGATTGTTAGTGCCTGAATTAATGACAATTTATAGCTTCTATTCTTGATCTTCCCTCCTGTCCTAATGAATTTTTCTTTTGATTTCCTTCTCTTCTTTTTGCTGGACAGCAATAGAATGATTACAAATGGAGGACTGGAGATTGTCCAAGAACCATTGTGTTATGTTTAGGGAAATCTAGAAGACTGAAATCCCTTAGGCAGAATAGAGAATTTCTGAACCAGGAAGAATGCTATAATTATAAGCTTCATTTTAGGGTTTGTGCTTGCCTTTCATTCTCAGGGAGGTTTTTTAAGGACAGAGGACCAGAGTGCTGCATACATTTGGTGTATTTCGGGTAAAATTATGACTCTCACAGCATTTTATAAGAAACTTAGTCTATCAGATATATTTTGAGAATGCTCAGTAGTTGTTCTGAAGACGTTGTCTTGTCTGGGTGAAGTCCAGTCTACGTATCAGGTGCACAGGGTATCAGCAGGGTATCAGTCTTACTCATGTGGAAGCACAGCAAGGCATATTCAGAGCAGATTTTAGGAATCCAAGAACTTTTACATACAATGGTGAGTAACTTTGAGTGCATTTTTTTCCCCTTCAAAGAAAGTATCAGTGGTAAAGGAGATATATGGATCATAATTTTCACAGAGATAAAATCCCACTTTATCCATTGGTGAGGAACAGACTGGAAAATAAGGGTGTATTACATAAATACATGCAATTTAGCATGGAATGGGTGGCTCAGATGCCCAACCCATCTATTCCTACCATTGTCCTATCTTCCAGAGTAATTTTTAAGACTTGTTCTGATTTACATAAATAATTTCATTTGGCAGCTTCAATAGTATTAAGCAGGAATAACAAAAGCAAACCGAGAGCATTGTCATGTCTGGTGCTGATAAACACCAGTTGTCAATATGCCTGTTGTCAAACTCCATGCATATCTTTTCCATAATATCTAATTTTCATTCTTCTTGGCTAAAATCAGACATATTCTTTCTTTACACAGGCCAAGCAAACTTACTAAGGTTTCAGATTTAAGAGACTCACATTTTCAGAGGTACTTCAATTCCAAGTCCTGTTGCTTCAGTGCCTTTACAAGTAATTTATTTAATCTTCAACATAGAGTAGCACTCTGTATTGTCCAATACTTTCTAAAAACAGATGTAGGAAAAACAAATACTTGGATAACATCAGCATCTAACCAGCTGAGCACATCATGCACATGCAATTCTTCTACATATCTTTATGATCCATCACTGCATATTTGAGGGATCTGTAGGGTGGAGATCAGAAAATTAGTTTTATTTAGATTTTTTACTAAGTCAAAAGTGCGTGTACTAAAGATACATCTTAGTCATTATGAAAAATATTTGAATTAAAATATCTTGTCTTAGAGTCCTTATATTGGGAATTGTTTGAATACCCAGGATTAAAAAACTATTGCTGAATAATGCATGGTTTGTTCCAGGAGTTACATTTTCTTATGACTTCTCTCAATTCACTGGACGAGTATTTGAAGAAGTGTGTGGATCTTATTTTCATGTGGATGTCTACTCCTTTCTTCCCCCTGGTTTTGTAAATTCCCAAAGTATGAATGCATCAGAAGTAATTCACTGGCCGTGCATGAAACAGCTACGTGCAAAAAAACAGTAACTGCTCTGTTTCTCATAGCTGAGTTCAAGCCAATGCAACTCTTTGTGCTATTAGGGATTAAACCTTCTCTATTTTGTGCTACAACGTCTGCAGAAAAACTTGGCATGCACATTGCCCTTCTTTATCATCTATATTGCTGAGAGAGAGAGCTGCTTTCATTTACTGTACACGACTGCTGAGACTAAACCAGCTGGACCTCACTTTTGGTGTGGGCTTGGTTTTTGTTTGTTTGTTGTTTGGTTCTGGATTATTTTTTTAAAAGGAAATTTTCAGAATATTAGTACTAAAATAATATTTCAGTATTCAAGAGGCAGTGGATACTGTTGTTTTGCTTTATTGTTAGTGCATTTTGATAACAGAAAATCAGTCTCTCACCTCTTTAGTCTGCTACTCTTGGCAGGCTTCTGACATTATTATCTTGCATTTGCAAATTCATTATCATAAAGCTGACCACTCCAAAAATGTTTGGGTTTGGGTCTAAACTGTATGAGATGTACACAACATGTGAATTCTGAATTGCATCAGTTTCATCACATATAAAATACTCTTTTTACAAGCTGCACATAGTTTTTCTGCTTGTGTAACACTTCTAATATACAGTATATTTTAAAATAAATGCTCCAACATTTATGTTAGATTCAATAATTTACTGCTACAGGTTCAGTTTACTGCAAAAATATTGCAGTAAAAGAAAGATATATCATAGGGACCAATATGGTATTTGATAATATGTAATCATATTAAAGACATATCATAAGGACCAATTAATATTTGCAAAGGATTCTATGATCCTGAGCTGCAGTAATAGGGTAAATTATTAAATGTCTATATGGTATTCTATTCTATATAATACCTGTTGTATGTTCTTCCTTATATGTGATTCTGCACACACAGTTTTAATTTCATTTACAGTGAAATAATTCTATTAACACATTCCTGTTTTTTTTTTTTGTACATCGAGTGGCAAAACTCCTACAGGACTTGAAGATGACAAATTTGTCAATATGTAAAGTTAATTGTCTGACTAGATGCAATTATATATGTATCACAGAACAAATGGCATTTACTTGCTCCCTTTGTAGTTTTGTCTTTCCCCTCTTCTTCTTTCCAGAGAGCATCTGCAAAAGCAGAGCTGTTTGACTCCTGCCTGTGTGTGTGGCTTTTGGTGAAAGCATAGAGTGCCTCCAGCACATTTGTTTTTTCAACAAATCTGAGATCCTATCAGTCCTAACTTGCAGTGTGCACATCTACTTTTAACAAGCTATTGTTACAGAAAGCAGGTGAATGTCCATGCAATAAATGCATGTGCAGAAGATTAGCTTTGCCTTCAGAAATTGATTGACAAAATGGACAAAAGTTGAACTAAGCATTGAGTTAGAATATTTTTCATATATACATGAATTATATCCTTATACATTGAATTGATTTTTTTCATTGTTATACCATTTAACACATCAATGTTACATGCTATAGCATAATTCCCAGATTATTTTAGAAAAAAAGTAATTCTGACTGAAAAAAAACCGTATTCCTTTTGTTGTTAACTTTGTAGTAGATGATTTGCAAAGCTTATTAGGTAAAGTCTAAATATAAAAAACTTGAAAGAACAAAGAAATGAATAGAGAGCAGAAAAACAAAGGAAACCTGAGAAATTTAGAGCAAACAAATAGCAACCATTTGTAGGAAAATCACGTGTCCTTTTGGTGGCAGAAAGCATCTTCAATAGCCTTATGTATAAAGCTGAATATTCAAGTACTTTTTTGAATTACAGGGGGGTTTTTTTGTTTTTTTTTTCCAGAGCTTTCTTAGATATTCTTATATGACACATGCCTGGGCAACAGATAGGTGTCACTCCTTTTTCAACTCATGTGGTTAAAAAAAAAAAAAAAGGCAAAGAAACTGAAAAATTTTACTGTAGTTGAGATTTGGATGAAAGCTGATGGAAAAAAAAACATTCACTTTCTGGTGGAACTACTTAGCAAAAAAACTTTCCTGTGTTTTTGGGGTTTTTTGTTGATGATGCTGGGGGTTTTTTGGTTGTTTTTTGGTTTTTTACATGAAGCAAAGAAACTTTTGAAGGTTTTTTAAGTCAAGTCTGTAAGTTTTCAAGGTTGGGTTAGGGTGTTTTCTACATTGCTGGAAAATGAGTGTGCTTTGGCAAGCCTCCTTTGTGTGATTTGTAATCAATGATCAGGTTTTCTCACTCCAGTTGCACTGCAATAATTTTAAATAATCCATCCGACTGTTTTTTATTGGTAAATATGCAATGAATGGATTTCAGGATTCCCAGTCTTTTCTCTAAACTTTCAAAAGCTCCACTTATTTCAGACATTCCATTATCTTTTGGTTGTAAAGTACCACTCCATAAGTACTTTGGTGTACCGAATACATTTATATTAGTTTAGTAAATTTATTAATTTATTAATTATTTTGCATTTATTAATTCTCCAGCACTGTTTAGCACTACTTGGAAATTACTGTTCCATGTTATTTTAAAACCCAGAATGCATTGTCAAGTTGAGTGTATTCAGTTTTTTCTCTCAAACTCATGACCTGCTCCTGTGTGACTCATTCTTCATTTAAGTATGCCTTTGGCTTTTGTAGCACCTCAGTGTCTTCTGTTGTTCAAACTGAATAATTAGAGAAAAACCTAACCATTTATTTCACTGAAAACTGAGCCAAAAAAGGGTGACTGCAAGATGCAGACTACTTGTTTGTGGGAACAAGCTAATTTATAGACTACAGAGTTGTTGTGGTTTGGTTTTTTTTGTTTTTTTTTTTTTTTTTTTAAAGTATTAATTACTTAGTAAGGGATGCAAAATGAGTACGCAGATAGCATGCTGATTTTTTTAAATGTATATATTTTCACTTAGCAAAATATAGGGGGTGAGATTTTGAATGCCCTCAGTGTTGATCTCATCTTGTTTTCACTTCAGACACTTCTCTAGACTGGAAAGGAAAGGATTTCTGTCAGGGCTGAGTGCTGTTGAAAATCCTATCCATTCTGTTCAGTAGTTTTTATCAGTTGGTGTTGTTTTATGAATACAAAGGCTTATATAAACAACTTAAGGGGCAAAGCCATGCCTTTGGAGTAACAATGTTTAGCATTTTATTAGTGTCAACAGTGAATGGAATAGGAACCTGCAGCTTCCAACAGCCCTTAAAGTTCTAAAGTGCTGCATATCTATTTAGGTTAAAATTACCTATTCTGAACGAGGATGAAGTTAACATGGTTTTCAGAGAGGCAAACAGAAAAAAAACTTAATTGTGACAAATATAGGTCTATTCTGATCATTGATCAATCTGACCTGGTCTACCATATTTCCTTCATGTATTCTTGTGGTGTTTCCTAAAATAAGTTCACAGGAAAGCATGTTAAGCAATTTGAATTTGAAAACCCTTTAACTCGATTAAAATAAAACTACCATGCTTTTTGGAGATTGTCTGGACTCATATCTCCAACTTAAATTTCTTATCACCCTCCCCTGGCCTATCAGATTTACTTTGGTTTTCGTCTTCTCAGTAAAAGCATTTGAACAACATCAATGATGGGTAACTTGGTCTTTCATGAGCAGGTCATTCAGATTATTACAGAAATTTAGGCAGGGAGGAGCTCTAGATTAAATTTCTGTATCCTTTTCAACATTTTGAAATTCTGAACTCCAAACAGAAAGCCTAGAAGTGAGTCTTGGGAGTCCAAAGATTTAATGAATACTGAGATGGCAGCACCAGTGGATGGGTTTGGGAAGTGGCCACTCCAGATCACAGTAAAGTGGATAGGATGAAGAGGTTTGAATTGCTGCTTTTGTGTAGAAAAGAGAAGCATGTAGCTTCCAGAAAAGTCAATCTCTTTAAAGCTGTAGCATTCACTTATAAAATGTTCCTGATTTTCTTTGATTCTCTTTTTTTTCCTCTGTGCTGCTTTCTCCTTGTGCTTCTCCTCAATCCTCTTCCCAAAAGGTAGCAAGTATTTTTCTTACCTTTCTTAGACCAGTTCCATCTACAGCAGGGTTATTTATTTCAAAGTGTTTATACAGTTTCTTAAAGGCGATGATACTTAGCTTTGGATTAAATTTGTGTTGTAAAAGTGACCTTGGCAAAGACTTCTTTGGAGCAACTGCAAGCAGAATTGCTTGTGTGTGTGCCAGGGCAAACTGTCAAGGGAAGAAAGAGAAAGCTGCAGGAAATGGGGAGAGAAGTCTTGGCATTGCCTAAAATGGAGCTTTCAGATTTGCTCTATGTGACAAATCCTTACCTCTTCTAACATATGTCTGTTTTTTTTTTATTCTCACTTGTGAATTAAATTAATAAGAAAATAATAAACTCAAAAATGTCATTTCAGTAGAATAATATATTTTTTAAAAATTCTGTTTGTTAGTAAAGAATTTATACAGAAGAATTTATTCCTAGTCTAATTTAAATCTACCCTTAAATTTTCCCTTGTACTATCACTACATGCCTTTGTTAAAAATCTTCTGCTTTCCTGTAGGCCCCCTCCAGGCACTGGAAGGCTGCTATAAGGTCTCCCTAGAGCCTTCTCCAGGCTGGACATCCCCAACTTTCTCATCCTGTCTTGGAATAAGAGGTGTTCCAACCCTCTGATCATCTTTTAGGCCATCCTCTGGACTCATTCCAACTGCTCCATGTCCTTCCTTGGCACTGTAGAACTGGGTGCAATAGTGGAGGTGGTGTCTCAAGGGAGTGGAGGGGAAAAATCACCTCCCTTGACCTGCTGGCCACACTTTTGATGCAGCCCAGGACACAGTTGTCTTTCTGGGATGCCAGCATACATTGCTGGCTCATGTGGAGTTTTTCATCTAACAACACCCCCAAATCCTTTTCCTCAGGGCTTCACTCAATCTATTCACTGCTCAGTCTGTATTTGTGGTTGGGATTGCTCCAAAGCCCCTAGTGGAACTGATTATTAATCTTTCTGTCTTGGAAATGAAAAGTTTCTTCACATTCCACTTATCTCCAAACTCTGCTTTATGAGCCTGATATTTGCCCTGGTAGTCTGTCAAGTATGCAACAGTGATGCAAGCACCACACAAATTACTTGCTAAGGTCAATGATATTGCTAATTTCTTCATACTTAGAGAACCCACCAGTGACTAGTTTAATTAAGTGTAAATTGGATTCTATTCCTATGCAAATAATACTCATAGATTATACAAACTATAGCAAGAAAAGGAAGACAGTTATTCTGCTAAAAGCTATATGTGTTATTTTACTCTCCTTGCCTCTGGTAAGAAGGTTAGGTGATACATTTTGGTGAGTAAAGATATGACTTGTCCCAGGGCTATTCAGTACCCGTGGAACACAACTTCAGTGGCCTATTTCTTTATTTTAAATATAGATTTTATTTTTGGTTTGCTTGATTAGTTTTTTTTTTTTTCCTGCCATGGGTAACTAAGACTGAAGTTACTGAAGTAAAGGGATTATCACTGAAAAAAAATTCTTGTACTTAGGATGGCATTCAATACACTTGCCTCAATCTAAGCCTTCAGGGTATATTCAAGTATGCAACAAGAAGATGAAATCCATCTGCTAGGCTAAATTTCATTATTCAAGCCTAGGTATTAGAGCTTGTCCATAGCTCAGTGCCTTCTGTAGCAGTGTTTTTTAAGGCAGATTTTGCTAACTATTCATAACTACAATTTCAGTCCAAGTTTATTCTCAGTAAATGGGATCTGCCAAAGACCTGTAAAGGGCTTGACCATGCCTACAGAAGAGGTCACGTTCCTTAATAAGAGTTCATATGGATGAGTCTGTGACTCTATTTGCCTGTGAACTGTACAAAACCACCATTAGGACTGTGTGCCATGTGTCCTGCACGCAACAGTTTTCTATGAAAACAAGCCCTGAACAGTGTTGTATTGCTTTTCTCTGCCCCACTCTAATCAGTTTTGTACTTCTTGTATAACTTTGATGAACTTCAGCATACGATTGGAGTTTACAGAGATTCTCATTTCTTTGGCCTTTGTGAAAATTAGTAAGGAGAAGACCTAAATAGTGCTTTTTCATCCTATGCCAGTAGAAAGTTACAAGAGAAAGCAGAGGGACTACCAGACAATAGAAAACCCACCCAGATCATTGAATAAACTGTGTTTGGAGAAAAAATAAATGCAATCCGATCTTAGAATTTACCAAGTAATGTAACTACAAAATAGTATTCACACAGCATATTTGTAAATTTGCTTCTCATGGAATGAACTCTTATTTGGTTTTTTATTAGTATTGAAATATTCTTGTATACATTATAGAATTGTATCTTTATTTCCAGCTCCCATCACATTTACACTTAAAAATCAATAACAATCTAAGTGTTTCTAAAAATCAGGCATTGATTTAAGCACTTCTTTTTAGCTTTCCCTTTTGAAAATATTGTCCATTTGGCTACTTTTAAGAAAAAAACTTCAATGGCTTAACTGAGTAATATGTTAAAATACTAAAACGAGATCTGTCAAATGGATGGCAAATGAATACATCTATAAAAATTTGCTTTCACTTATGATAATTTTAAGTAATACTTGACAATAAAATTTATATTTCAATTAAAAATGACAAATTTTGTCCACTCTTTGCAATCTTTCTGGTTGCTGAGTCATTATTATTTATTTTGCTGAATCTTTCTATAATTTTTTTCTATAATTTTGAAGTCAGAAAAGGAAACAAAAGTTCCTTTTGGTGTTAGAATAGTATCATATTCATGCAGGTAGTGTTTATGTTTCTGATTACCCATGTATACTTTATCAGCATTTAAATGACCAGGATATGTATTTTGGAAGATTGCTACTGTTGCTGCAACTTATTTCCTCCTTTATGGAAACTCATTAATGCTATTAAGATGACTGGATTCAGTTAATTCTCAATCTGGATAAATTGTTAGAGCTTTATACAGAGCAGTAGCCTTGAAAAGCTGCAGAACTGTTATCAGTTAAAGTAATTTTTTGTGTGCAAGGTCCTTGATATTGACCTCAGAGATATGAAATTCTGCCTTTAGTAACACTCACATAAATCAGGAGCAGGTGCATTGATTTCAGTTACCCAAAATTTACGGTGAGATGAAACTGCCCTACACATCTAAATTTAACCACACAAACACATGCAGTCCCTATTTGCTTGAAAGAAGTGTATAGGGAATACAAAGACCTTATTGGTAAGTGAAGAATAGTGATATCTTGAAATGCTAAAAGTTTTTTAAAAAAGCATAGCTGAATGGCCAGATTATATTAGAGAAATTATAATTTCACCTGCCCTCCCACCCTTGAAAAATCTTCTCCTGATCTCTTATCAGAAGAATCTGTATCTAGAGTCATACTTTTGGGTGACTGTGGTGCAATGTGCATTACCTTTAATTTTGTTTTAGTGAAGAACTATTCTAAATTTCGTATTTAGGAATACACTCTCTACTACCTGACTCCATCAAAACTGAAGAGTTAGATCTCATAGTACTTAGAAGAGACTGAAAGGTCATCTAAACAAGAAAGCAGTTACTCTGAACATGGGATTTTAGTATTTATAGCAAACAATAGTTAATCTAAGCCTCATCAATATATAGAAAAATAGGACTATGAGGTGGTTAAAATGCAGTTTCAGGAGTACATGTGATGCCTTGCATGGGAAACACAACTGAGGTTGCGCCTCACCCAGTTATGTGGACTGAAAATAAAAAAACATCAGGGTGGTCTGTATAAATAATGATACTGGACATTCTTTGAGCCTCAGCCTTGACCATTTCAGCTGACTAAAATTAAAAGTCTACAGCATTCTCCATATAAATTATTTTTATGCCTCTTGCTTTCAAAAGACATTTCATTCTCCATTCCAGAAATAACAGTTCCTTGTGATATGGATTTGCTGAAATATCCTATGGGTGGTAAGTATTTTCGCATTTTCTGTAGCTGTCATTAAACTGCATTCCCTGTCCCGAAAATAACAAAAGATAGTAGCACAACGTACCTAACTGGGTCATCACAATTAAATTCTATAGAAATAGATAAAAGAAAACTTAAAAGAAAATTCATTCCTCTCCTCTGCAGAGACTTGTTCCTCCAGGGTTTCTTAAGGATGGGCATCTTTAATCTTCATCATGCTGAAACTATGTCCCAGAATAAAAATATTTTTGTACAGTAAATATGTTTTGCAAAACTGAGTATTGCAGCTGTCACGCTCATCATGAAAACTTCAGCATGTTATTTCTTTCTCTGGCATTGAGACCACACTTACATGCACACACACAGCTCCTTCTGATTGGGAGATACAAAATTTTGCTGGACAAACTGGAGGTTTCTTTCTTGTCTCCCTCTTGCACAGGGGAATAACCTCCTCTTAATATAAGCCTAACACTGACAGACTGTTTCATAACCACTAATGCATTTAGCTACATAGTAATCATTTTGAAAGTAAAAACAGTGCTAAACTTTAAAGACAGAGATTTCAAATGATACAGATGTGCATCTGGTAATAATTCCAATGGTGCATGAACAGATGAGTTACAGCTCTATCTGCATTGGCAGACATCTAGCCCTCAACTCCAAGGTCTCCAGATTTTATGTAGAACATAAGAAATAACTAATGGAAAACTCACATTTAATTCTTAGTTTCAGATTGAACTACCTGTGTTTTATTCAGACACTGTAATGTAAAAAATTATTTATATCTCTCTGATTTTCTTGTGGTTCTGATAAACATTTTCACCGGTATTGATGTTTCAGTCCTTGTTATATGGATGCAGAAGTGCTTCCACTTTTAGAGCCAGGTATTGAACTTGAAGAAATATGTTCCATATATTCTTATGTTGAGAGTCTTGACTTCGTAAAAGCATGTCAAACTAAGGTTAGTTTAATTTGCACTTTTATATCTACCCAGTGCCTTAGAAGTTTAAGATAATCCCTTCTGCCTCCCTCAGATGTTACCATCTCTGTGTGTGAGCAAGTTACAGTGAATAGAATTCCTAACATTTTCATGGTTTCTTGAATCTGAAGGAGCTTTTTAAAAGCAAAAAAAAACTGGTGCAGGACATCAGAGGACATTAGATTGTTTTATTATATGGATAAACGTAGCAGTAGGTTGTTGAGACCTCATCACTCGCTACAGCTGCCTGAAAGGAGGTTGTAGCCATGTGGAGGTTGGTCTCTTTTCCCAGGCAACTTTCAACAAGACAAGAGGGCATGGTCTTAAGTTGTGCCAGGGGAGGTTTAGGTTGGATATTAGAAAGAATTTTTTTACAGAGAGGGTGATCAGGCATTGGAATGGGCTGCCCAGGGAAGTAGTGGATTCTCCATCCCTGGAGATATTTAAAAAGAGACTGGATGTGGCACTCAGTGCCATGGGCTGGTAACCATAGCGGTAGTGGGTCAAGGGTTGGACCTGATGATCTCAGAGGTCCCTTCCAACTCACCCAATTCTATGATTCTATGATTCTGTGATTCCAGGTTGAAGATGAAAATGGTTGCAGAGAGAATGGATAGGCTCCACTTGATTACGCAGCCTGTATTAAACTCCCATCACAAGGCTCCCTTTGCTGTCCCAATTCCTAATTCCCACCCATAAGCTTTCAACCTGTTAATGGCTATTCTTTAGGGACAACTCTTCACAGTCTATCCACTTCTTTACACAGAGGGCAACACCTCAACCCCTTTTACCTCTCCTATCCTTTCTGAACAGCTTGTATCAATCAATGGGAAATGGCAAATATATGAAAGATAGACCTATTGCACACAGAGTCTGAAACATAGGTGTTTAATTACTGGAGAGTTAAAACAGAAGCATCTTGGTAGAGAAGGAATACATCATTTAAAAAAAGCAAAACAAACAAACAAGAAAACCCCTACACTTCAAGATACCTTTACTTCTTTTTCTTATCGATAAAATGTCAGTTAAATTTTCAGCTACTATGACAACTTTTGGTGTCGTAAAAGCTCAGAACTACATTCCACTGCTGAGGTATTTACCCCAATGACTGTAATCCCCACTGTCATCAAACACTTGATTTACACATTATTAAACATACTGTATTTTATTCCTATACTTTTTAAAGAGTCATTTTGGTTTTTCTTGTTTTTTTTCCAGCCAATAAAGACAGCAAGGTCCTATGTGTTTGTCTTATGTTTAAAGTGGGTCTTCCTCCCACTACAAAGCAATGGGAAATAAAATAATTTGAAAACTATTAAACACAAAGGGATAAATCTTAACTTATACACCAAGAAAGTTTTACTGTGTGAGTTCTTTGTTTCATATTCTTTTCCAATAACTGAATTTACTGACTAACAGCATGCAGGAGGTCTGACTTGTACCATGTCTAACTTGTAGTATAAAAAAACAAGCTGAAATGAGGACCTAAATTACAACTTCCTAAGAGAATAATTACTGTAAAAACATGATTTTTTGTAAAGGAATTCATGCAAGGCCCATTAAAGGAATTAACACATTTGCTCAATGTACAGCTGAAAGTTCACATTTATGTGAACTTGTTATGCAAAACAATTGCTTCTGAGCAATGTGTTGTTACTAAATCACTGGCTGCAGAGATTTCATAAATCTAGGAAGGATATTTGGCAGCAATTTTGTCTTCTGCACTGGAACTGATGAAAGCCCCCATGCTTTTAGGTCTTCCTAGGTGATTTTCTGTTCTTCAGCAAAAATTCTGATGTGCAAGCATCCTGATAAGATAAACCTGTATTTCTTCTTTTTCTTTGTGAGAAGAGGGGACTGCATGTGAACTGATGTGCAGATGATTCTTTTGTGTTTTTTGTTTTTATAACCTGACTGAGTTAATGAAGACAAAGGTTTATTCAGCAGCTCTGTGTGTGTTGTTGGTTATTTGTTAGGGTTTTTTAAAACTCATTTGCAGCTTTACATGGTCTCGTTTTGCATTTGGATGCCTGTGGAAATAGTGTCAGCATAGAGTTATTGCTTTCATATTCTTGATTCTGTTAGCAAGATTCCCACTTCTTATGCTTTCTTCTTCAGTTTTGGTGGCTTATAAATGAAGGGAAATAACAAGTAAAACTCCTACTAGCATGAAAAAAAGAAGAAAAAATAATCTGTGATATTTGCTGAGCCATACACACTGATAATTCTTTAATTTCATGTTGAGTTTGTAGTTACATATGATAACTAGTTTTCAAAGGTTTTTTTGCTTTGTTTTGTGTCTTTGTGTAACATGAGAAAAAAAAATGTGAGTGGATTTTCTCTTAAACCATTGAGATACAATAATGATTTCAAGCAATTCTAATGAAGAGTCATAGCTTCTTTCTTAATATAAACTATTTGCAAAACCAAATATTTTTTTGTATAATTCTAAAAGGCTCAAGAAAATATATTAAGTGCTGTAGAAAGTTCAGATTATGTTATGTTTTAAATATATATGTCTTAAAATAAGGGTTGTACTTCAACTAAATGTGGGCAGAAGGCTGGGGTTTAATTACCGTTTACAGAACAATCCCAAGCTAGAAGTGTAATAAAGTTGTCATTTAAGTGAAAAATCAATGGTAAGAGTCATTAGACCTAATTTAGATACTTCAAAGTTGTGGCTAAACCTTACCTAGTCAGACAAAGGTCTTTTTATAATATTCATATGGAAAGAAACAGAAGTTAAGGGCAGTTCACACGGTCCTCCTGAGACATTAATCTGAAGACATGATAAAGAAGTACATAGAAGTGCCCTTTTGTCTCCTGTGTGTATATAAAGGAAACACAGAATGACTAGCTCAGGCTTAGAAGCACAAAACAGAGAGGCAAAGAAATGTTTTTCCATGAAAAACAAATGATTCAAAGTGGTAAACACACTTTCCTTTTAAAATATATTCTGTATATATATATTTGAATTATCCTTGAATGTCTAATAAAACAGCTCCAAATCAATTTGACATCTAAAAGCTAGTCATAGACACCCTGTTTTGGAATAAAATAGCAGCTTTGTAAGATATGCTAGAATTTCTCTACACTGCTTTACAAATTAAGCTTACAGAAGCCTAGATAGAGTAAAGCATTTGTCAGTGTTTGATAAAGCTATTTTATTTTCTAAACCCTTAATCCATCAAGACAGAAAAACAGGTATGTGTGGCCCTGGTGTGAAATTTCAGTATAGGGGAGTGTTGTCAATTATTTCTTCTCCCAGAATGTATTGAACATGGCTTTTGTAGGCTACTTACCAACCATCTGCTTTAATCAGAATGAAAAGGAATGTAGTCCCCTCTCTTCCACTCAGCTCTCAAATGTGGTTATTAGTCTCAAACAGGAGGCCAGACTGCTCTGAAATGCAGGAGAGCAAGGGTATATCAGATATATTCTTGAACCTTAATAGCACTAGGATCATTAAAACACAACTCAAAAGTAAATAATAATTAAAACCAAACAAATCGAAACAAACAGGACCTGAAACTCAAAATCAAACCCAAAGCCACAGTTTATAAAAGTTTCAGTAGTGTCATCAAAGCATGATCTTGAATGAAGTGGTAGAAAATATAGTGTAATATATGCATTCTGTGATCTGTCTGAATGATTACTGTCTAGTTTTAATTTTCACTGTTGCTTGTAATTACTTTTTCATTGAGTAGAGGTATAGTCTTCTTACTTGAGGAAAGAGTCTGATTCTGATTTCCTAGATAGGCAAGACCATAGGATCTAAAGTATTATTTTAATTTACATCACAGAAACTCAGCAAGTTTGATGATATTAATACTTACTTCTGGAACCATCAAGACAAGCATCTAGTTCAATGCAGCTTTGACTGGGTGAAAGACTTTTGTCTGCATGCCCATGTGCCTTTTTTGGGTGATATATGATCATAAAGGGTATTGATATGGCAGTTGATTCCAATATGCAAGCTTCAAGTTTGTGGCCCAAAGCAATGTGGCCAGCTGGGAAAATAAGTTGTGGTGATGGGCTCTTGATATGAAGTCGATTTTACATGCAGATGTGTCACTGCCACAAAAAATACGACTACTCCCCACAAGCCCCTTCCTCATGCAATCACAGCATGATTTATTTACCTAAAAATTCTTTTCTAAAAAGGTTGTCATGATTAAACTGAGAATTCCTTTGATTACATGAGACTTCAGTTATCTGAATGCTTTGTTTCCTTTAGGACATTAAAAATACTTGAGTGTATTGTAAAGCTGTGGTTGCTTGCAAAAAGGAAATGAGGGAAATTATCTCCAGTGGGTGACTTTCTAGAGGCCATCTGGTCTTTAAGTTTCTGAATGTCAGTCTGATGCTAGTAAACTGTGTATTTATATTTCCACATACATCCCCATAAAGTCAGGTTGGCAGCATATTCTAAAACCATGTGAGACAGTTTTCACATCTGACCAGCCCACAGGGCTATCATATGCTACTGTTAATTTATATTTCAGTAAATTAATGTAAAGATGCAAAATATAAGTCGAACATCAAGCTAATGCTTTCCTCATCTTTGAGAAACTATCACCTGGGTTAGGGTCCCTTGGAAATGTCCAAACATGGACATTTTTACAGTTTCTGATTGAGAGTTGCTCAAAAAATGGTTTACTTGTATTTGAATATTTAAAACTCATCCCTCAGTTATTTATAACACTGATTGTTGTATTAATATTTTTATCTACTATATGCTGTGCAAATACAGTGTGAATGAAGAGTTGGATACATGTCTGTCACACTGAATGGAAGACAACACTGGATTAATCCAGCTACATTTGCGAATATAGTGGGAAAGCTTCCCTGAATATATTAAATCAAAAGTTACTGCTTATAACCATAGCTAATATTAAAAAAAAACACTCCACCTTGTTAAACTCTTTAAGGGATTTCTTTTCTAAGGTATATCATCAGTATGCTTCTTAGATTCCTAGAAGCTATCTCTGTGTTTACTTTAAATTTTTAATTGGACAAATTGTTCATTAGGTAAAAATGCCTTGGTATTCTAAATTCTTCTTGCAATTCTGCTCAAGTGTTGTGATTCACACTTTGTTAATACATTATTTCTATATGCCACACTTTTTTTAACCACTGCCAATTTTAACATTCACCAAGTCAGCCATGAAAATCTAATGTGATTACAAATCTATGATTTGTACAAATCTATTACAAATCTATGAGTAGTTCATATTGCAAAAAGAAAAAAAAATGTTGATAAAGTTCTGTTTCAGTCCACACAAAATTTTAACAAAGTAGGTAACTTAAATGACATATTAGTTGGAAGAAGATGAAGAGTTATGGTTCAAACTGTATTGCATTTCATAGAATTCAGAATTGATTGCATTTCATAGAATTCAAGTTTCAGACAGGTTGAGGTTGGAGGGGACCTCTGGAAGTTATCTACTCCAACTCACTTGCTCAAGCAGGGACACCTAGAGCAGATTTTCCAGGACTATGTCCAGACAGCTGTTGAATGTTTCAAAGGATAGAGACTACACAGCCACCGTGGGCAACTTGTGCCTGTGCTCAACCACCCTTTCATTAAAAAGTGTTTCTTGATGTTCAGACAGAACCTCCTGCATTTCAGTTTGTGCCCATTGCCTCTTGACCTGTCAATGGATACCACTTAGAAGAGCCTGGCACTGTCCTCTTTGCACCCTCCCTTCATATGTTTCTATATGTTGATAAATCTCCCTGAGCTTTCTCATCTGCAGGCTGAATACTGCCAGCTCTTTGAGCTTATCCTTATAGAAGAGACACTCAAGTCTCCTAAACATCTTTGTGGTCCTTAGTTGGACTCTACTGTGTCAATGTCTCTTTCCTACTGAAGAGCTCAGAACTGGACACAGTTCTTCAGATGTGGCCTCACTAGTTCTGAGCAGAGGGGGTGGATCCCCTGCCTCCATCTGCTGGCTACACATCTCCTAATGATGCCCAGGACATCACTTGTCTTTGCAGCAAGGCCATTTCATTGGCTCACGTTCAACTTCATGTTCACCAGGACCTGAGGGGCTTTTCTGCCAAGCTGCTTGTATCACCTGGATGGCCCCCACCATGTACTGGTATCTGGGGTTTTTGCCTCAGGGGCACTTTGCACTTGCTTTTTCTGACCTTAATGGGTTTAAAGGAATTTTGGCTCATTTCTTTAGCTTATAGAAGTCCCTCTGGGTGACAGCATGGCAGTATAGTGAATCAGCTGCTCCTCCCAAGTTCATGTAATCTTCAAATATGCTGAGGGTATAAAATGCACCATCACGCAGATCATTAATGAAAATGTTAAAAAAGGATTAGACCCAGATTATTTACACGTGGGGAGCAACACTAGTTTCTGGTTTCCAACTGGACTTCATGACACTCGTCACCACCTTCTGGATGCAGCCATTTAGCCAGATTTCAATTCATCTCACTGTCTGGCCATCTAGCCCATACCTCACCATCTTCTCTATAAGGACTGTATGGGAAACAGAAGTATTTCAGGAGTACCCTACAATGGGAAGACTGTACTGTAGAAAATACAGACACTATACTGTAATTATTTCCATACTGCATAAAGAAGAAAAATAAATAGTCATGGATGCCAGCACTCATTAACTATAAAAAGAGCAAAAAAGAAGCTTCACCTTTACTGGAGGCCTGTTTAAGAACTATAATGGGAAGTTTCACCATGCTGTTCATTTCCTGATGCACTCTTTAATATTCCATTTAATAGATTATTCTTGAAAATTTTAATAACTGTACTTAAAAATATCAGATTTCCACAGCCTTTCAGGAAAGCATTGAAAAAAAAATTATGTTTCAATGTGGTAAAATTAGAAAAAAAAATAAATTAACAAAATAGAAAAAATCATTATATATTTGTCTGAAAACAGTAACCTAGTCAGTTAATGACATCTGCTACTTTTCCTGGAAGTTGTCAAAAAAAAAGGAATTTTAAGGTTCTATAGGAAGATAGTAAACACCTTAGAGTAAATATTAACATATTCAACAGGGTTGTGAGTAAATATCTTTTTTCCATTCTACCACAACTCAAAAGTAAGAGCAAGTTTTATATCTTTTAGACTCCCTCTGTTAGTTTCTTTCCAAGAAGCTAAACACAACAGATGCAAAACAGAGAAAAGATATCCAAGTCTGTATTAATGCAGTTAAAAATATCCAGACATCTTTAATTTATGGAATCCCAAGCAGATGGTAGAATATCTTTACTGAACTCTTATCTCTTTCTGTAAAGAGCTAGAAGCTTTAAATATCACAGTTTCACAATTTGGCAGACCTAAATTTTCTGTGTTTTCTTTTTTTCCTTATTCTTAATAAGATGTTCTTAAAATTGTAACACTCTTAGGATTTGTGATAGCTACAAATCTGACTCAAATTACTGATTTGAAACGTGTGGGTGAAAGATTTATTTTTAAAGAGTATATAAAAGAGGAAATGTTAACTTACTGTTTTTAGTGGCTGTACTGCTATTTGATTTAGCAATTATAATTTAATGCTGTCAGAATTAGGCTGTCAAGGTGTCTTTAATTTTCCAGGTTTTATTATGGTTTGGGTTTTTTTTTTTTTTTCTCATGTGTATTCTTGGTCATAATTCAGTTTGAGAAATTAAATAAAAAAATTTGAATAACTTAGTAAAAGTAATAGAAAAAAAGTAATAGAAAACATAGAAAAAAATCAGGACTACTCATACCACATATTGGTAAACAATGTCACACAAGACATGACGTATCAGATGGAGTTTGTAGATGCATGTGCCTCTGTGTTCAGGTGGGTATTTTAGTAATATGTTTAGTAGCATTTCTGTTTGAGGAACAGGCAATAGCAATGTTCTGCATACCTAAAGAACTATTAATAATTATGTTTGGGTTTGGGTCCTCCCATGTTATCATGCTCTTGTTTAGAATTATTCTGAATACTTATTTCATGTTCAGAAAATCCAAATTATCTAATTTTTTGTATTCTCCAGAGGTTCAAGACACTGGAGAATGCAGTATTGGCCTGCACAAGGTTGCAAATATTTGCAAAGGGATTAGAGGCAGTATCTGTGTGCAAACCAGGAATCTATATGAATAGATCAAAGTATACTCTAGATCTTCTGAATATTTCTTTACAAAAGTGTTTGTTGTGAGAGCTTCCTAAAAACCTGACTAAACTGGAGCAGTGGCTGGGGCAGTGTGCAGGGAGAAAGCTGCAGGCAGTTTCTCAGGCAACCATTCTTCAGGCTTGTTGCTGCAGAAATTCCTGAAGCTCAGTCTACAGATGAAATAAGAAAAAAATAATTCTTGGTCAGTAAATTTTTATGGGCTTTTATTGGATTCTGAAATAACAAGCAAACTACACATGAAACTGCTATTGTTACCTACGTATTTGAGACTTAAAGTGAAACTCATGTCCATTTTATGACTCGAGTTGCAAAAATTATGTTGGTATCACTGACTTCATGTTTTTTCTTCCTTCTCCAAAGAGAAAAAGTGTAATGAAAATGAATGATAAGAGAAATGATTCTCAGGCAAGCAACTCTGTTCTGTGTGTTCTCAAGGACAGCTATAGCAGCAATTCAGGAATAGCCAAGCCTCAAAGTTTGAGTAAGGATTGTACATACACATGGATGTGTATGTCTATGTCTATATTTAATATTTACATATTAAAAAATGTGAGGAATTGTGTGAAAGTTGAATTTGATCTACCTAAATCTGCAACTTTTGCATTCTGCAGGCATAATGTTAGTAAGGAGGAAGAGCAAGGTTAAGTATGTAACACTTGAAAGTCTATTTGACAGCTTTTATGTATACATTATGATCTGTTTAAAGACTTCATTTTTTTCTCATACGTTCCTAAAATTTGAATTTCCTTTAATTCACAAATATTTTAAATAGTAATTTGTTTTTTTTTTTAATCATATGATATTGATTCTTTGGAAAGTTTTCAGACCTAACTGCCTAGAGTAACATCAAATATGTATAAACATGAATAGTGTTATAAATAATACTCTACATTCTTGACATATATAATTTAATAACCTCTCAAACATTGACATTATAAGCTTGTGAAACATTAGTGCTGCTCTATGTAAAATTCTAAATAATGGTTTCAAAGAAAGTGAAGCTCTGAAGCATATATATATATTTTAAAAGAAACTCTGAAATGGTTCTCTTGAAAAATCTGGTTGTGAGTCTGTTAATTCTTCCCTTCAATTTTCTATTAGGCATAAGGATGAAAATTCACATCTTTTATTTACTTTAAGCATTTGTACTACTCTTTCAAGATTGCTAGCAAGATTATAAGCATTTGAGCTGCACACACAGTTATTCTTTGTTTTCTAAAATAAGTGTTCTGGAACTCCAGCCTTGATTCTCAAAAATGTCTGAATCTAAATGTCAACAATGTGGATAAAAATAAAGGTAGGGAAATGAGACTTGTGGTTAAAAAAAGTATGTTTTCAGCTGTCACCATCTGTGGCAAAGACATCTGAAACCTAAATCTTCATCCTCTGTTCTTCCATTTCTTCTACTGACTTACTGGGTGAAGTATATCTTAACCTTGTTAAAACAGTAACTATACAAAGAAAAACAAATACTTTACAACCTAGAAGGTATCAATCACTTGGTAATTTTAAGATATGAAAATGTTCTTGTTAAACAAGCTGTATCTTATTCTCTCTGGAGGAAATAAAGCACTTTCCTGTGGCTATAAAATACCTGACAGCAAGGCTTTGTTTCAGTACAGTCAAGGGTCAGGCAGCAAGTCAATCAGGGACTGAATGCCTTGCCCCTGGCTTCTATATTTCTTACACAAGGGTTTTCACCAGAAATATTGGAATTCCTTTCAAATAAGCTAAAATGGTAATTTTGTTTGGGAATACTCTATCTCTACAGTTGCATAAGTTATGGATTCTCTTAGTTGCTTTTAAATACATCAGTCTGTAAGTCTGACATATCTCTTACATGCACATTGTCTTTCTGGTCCTGCGAGTACAGGAGCTGGAGTTGTAATAGCTATAAGAATCCATTTTCTAACATTTTTTAAAGTACTTTACTTGTGCCTTAGTACACAAGTCATCAAGGAAACAAGAAAATGGATCTAGTGGACTACTTCTTTTACTTAATAGTAGCAGGTTGTCTCTTAAAACAGTTATATAAAGGGAAAGGAAGGAAGGACCCTCTATAACCTCATCACCTGGCTGATTACAAAATTTCACATAAGTATTTTCCCATTTCCCCATGGGAAGCAGGGCTTTCAAAATATGAAATAATATTAAAGCACTTCAAGAAAAACGAAGTGCAATGCTAAAATAGGACTCTTAGTTTATAGTGAATAATATTTCTGTGGATCCTTGTGGACAAAGATTTAAACTTGTACACATTTAAACTTGCACACTACACCTCAAAATCAAGCCACTAGATATTGTAAATCTTCTCTTTGTAGGACAAATCTCCTCCCAAATGCTGACTTTGTCTTTGAAACTCTATTATTTTTGTTTTCATATCAGATCCTAAAGCTAATGAAGCTAATTAAATGTGTTCCTTTTTTTTTTTTCACTAAAGATTGTAAGATAAAAGTATACTGTAAACCTACTGTATGATTATACAACATTGTTATACCAGGATTTACAGTATGCTAGAGAGATAGTAATTGATTGGTTCTTAAGTTTTTAATATTGTGATTACATTACTTTCCATTACTGTTGAAAATTTTATATATATAAATACACATATATAAATACATTTAAACATATGAGGCTATAGTCATAACCAAATGATCTGGAAAAAAATATAGAGGAAGGTGCAAAAAGGAATTGGTTGGGATTGCTAGAAGTCAACCCAAAGTAATTTCAAAGAGGCAAAAACCAATGTGCAGCTCAGCAGAGAGTCTGAGTTATCACACTTGATAACCAAGAGTAAATCACACTGTACCAAGAGTAAATCACATTTGATAACTTTGATTATCTTAGATGGTAAAATGATGGGTCTGCAGATGAAGAGAGAGTAGTAGGTGTCATCTACTTTGACTTTAGCAAGACTTGTGACACCATTACCCACAGTTAAACAATATGGATGGGTGAAGAAACAGGTAAACACTGGATGACTGGGCTAAAAGAACAGTGGTTAATGGGATGGACTCTGGATGCTGGTAATAAGTGGAGGGTCCTGAGTGTGTCTTATTTAACATCTACATCAATGACCCACAGAAGACCATGGAGTGCATTTTCACCGAGTTTCTAGATGACACCAAACTGGGAGGAAAATAAATGTAAAAATTTATACTCAGTGAAACCTCTTAAAATGCTGTAACTCACCACACAAACTAAAAGGCTAATGAAAGATATATGGGAAAGAATAGAATGAATTAACCTGAATGTTAGGTTAATTCACTAATCTATTATAAAACAGAGCAAAATGAGTATTCAGAAAGATACTGTGTCTGCAAAAATATTAGCATAGTAAAGCTTCATCTCATAGGTCACTCTTTGTTTTACTCTATTTAATGTGAATGAAAGAGAAATATCTTTCTAGAACTCAATTTGAGATCAAGTTTTGGAAATGTGAATAAGATCTGAATAAAACTCTCTTCTATGTACTTGGTTGCTGCATTATGGAATGACTAATACCCAGGGGTCCTTTTGAGCATTTATTCATGAGTTCTGCTTACTTTTATACTATCATTATCCCTCCACACGGTCAGATGCATTCCATGTTATTTCATAATAGGTCATTACAAACTGCCCATGCATTCATAACTTAAAGCAGATAGGTTATAACAAGCTGTCCACACAAAGCAGAGCCTCCTCTAATTGGTTAATGTAATCTTCCTAATCAGCAAACTATGTGCTACTCTATTCTTTTGACAAGGTCTTGTTATGTCTGTTATCTACATTCTTCTTACTTAACTTCTTTTGCTTCAAGGGCAAATCACTAGTTCAGCTGGACCAAAGTTTCCAAAGCTTAAAGCACCTAATCTGTACACACCTACTTAGCAAATGTGAATATACAACTTACATTTCAAAGTTGGGAACACTCAGAATTCCACACTAAATTTGTAGATAAACTTGCCTATAAAAAGTGTCTATTTTTTCTCTATGTATTCACTATTTTTTCTCTAGAAAATCAGACTAGGAACCTGTGAATAATTATATGAAGATAACACCTTTAATTCCATTCAGCAATGATAAATGCCTTTCCTTTTACTCCCATCTCCTTTGTAGTTTACTGTTTTAATCCTCTATTTTCAGAGATGATCATAGTCCTTGTTTTAATAACCTTTATGAGTTATTATGAATCAAAAACTGCTTCTAACTGGACTCAGTGCAGAGTCTTTGAGTCAAATATACCAGTAAAGAAATTTTTATAATGGAGGAGAAAACCAAAGCAAGGTATTTTAGCACCTATCAGAAAATTAGTGATCATACAGGCTGCTAAATCTGTTTAATCTAATATGCTGTCATAAGTAAAGCAACACAAATTTAAATGGCTTTTTTTTTTTTTTTTTTTTTTTTTTTTTTACATACTATTGTAATGTATCTGAAGTTCATTTGGGATTTTGTAAGTTTTAGCCATTTAATCAGGTCATAATAAAACCAGATTTTTCTCACAATTATTATGCCATAAAGCACCTAACTTGAACTACCCATGGTTCCAGTTCTCGATAAAATTAGATGGTGTGATATAATTCCCTATAAAATAATTTGTTGCCAGGCAGGTTATATTACACTCAAGCAGTTATTTCATCATCATGAATGCAGGTGAATAGAAGGAAGAAACTGCAAATTGCATACATTAATATAATGTTAGGCTGCTTGTAAAATTGGCTGTAAAAACACCGAGAGAAGCAGAAGTAAAGGTTAGCACTGCAAGTAGACTACCCTAGGCATTACAGGAAGAAACAAAAAGCTTTCAAATCATAATTCAGAATTTTTTAATAGAAAAAAGTATGTTTAATATCTACTTTGATTAGGAATGTAGTAGTCAATAAAATGCAGTGTGCCCAGGCGGCCAAGAAGGCCAATGGCATCCTGGCCTGGATCAGAAACAGCGTCGCCAGCAGGTCCAGGGAGGTGATCGTGCCCCTGTACTCAGCGCTAGTTAGGCCACACCTCGAGTACTGTGTCCAGTTCTGGGCCCCTCAGTTTAAGAAGGATGTTGAGGTCCTGGAGCAGGTCCAAAGGAGGGCAACCATGCTGGTGAAGGGACTCGAGCACAGGCCCTATGAAGAGAGACTGAGAGAGCTGGGGCTGTTCAGCCTGAAGAAGAGAAGGCTCAGGGGAGACCTCATTGCTCTCTACAACTACCTGAAAGGAGGCTGTAGCGAGGTGGGAGTTGGACTATTTTCCCAGATGACTTTCAACAAAACAAGAGGACACAGTCTTAAGTTGTGTCAGGGGAGATTTAGGTTGGATATTAGAAAGAATTTCTTCACGGAGAGGGTGATCAGGCAATGGAATGGTCTGCCCAGTGAGGTAGTAGATTCTCCGTCCCTAGAGACATTTAAAAAAAGACTGGATGTGGCACTCAGTGCCATGGTCTAGCAACTGTGCTCCGGTGGGTCAAGGGTTGGACTTGATGATCTCTGAGGTCCCTTCCAACCCGGCTAATTCTATGATTCTATGATTCTATGAAAATGTATATCAGTGTGTAGGAGATCCAAGTAAAAGTTCCTGCATTCCTTTTCCTTGTCCTATTCTTGCTCTAATGTTCTATTTTTAGCTCAGGATTCTTCTCTTCTGAGTGGCAATACTGTCAAAATATAGATTTTAGAGAATGTTCAGAAAAAAATAGCCCTGCCCAGGTCTGTTATGAGTCAAGGAAAAAAAGCAAAACGGATCTGGGAGTGTTCTGAAGCATTATTTATTTGTTTGTAAGTCATATAAGCTGATGATATAGCTTGCTTATTGAGATCATGTTGCCCGTTGTTAAATTTTACTTTCTTTTCAGTTATTCTGGATCTTTCTAGACAACTTCTCTCAACTAATACTAAGTCAAAAATAGAATGATAGAACCCCTCACAAGCCAACAGATCTTCTTCCCATGTATGCATGAAGTATAGGACTTGTGGGATGTGTGGATCTTACATAGAGCTTGTGGGACAACACAGAGGTTGCATAGCAACTGATGTGGGAGGGTTCTCATCTCTGCTGATTGTCAGACTCCCAGGACAAAAGTATTTCAGGGACTGCATCTCCAGGTCTTTTAGACTCTTAAACCTTTTCTATTAAAAAGGAAAAAATATTTTTAAACAGCACTGGATAAGCATACTTGACTTGTCAGCTTCTACTGAGGCAAGGAGAGTTCAATGGGAATATTAATACTGCTTTTTATTAAAAGCTTTATCTTCATCCTTGTTGAATAAAAATAATTATGGGAGAAAAATATGTAAGGAAAACATTGCATTACACTGTCCATTGACAACATTGTGCTACAATTAATTTTTGTCAATGATAGGCAAACACCATTTGTCATATTCTTCTGCATCAGTGGATCCTTTATTGCCACACAACAAAGCTTTCTCCCAGATACACAACAAAACCCAAGTATGGTGCCACAGAGAAGTAATTAGGACAAACCAGCACACTTTTTAGATTGGAAATCATCATAGAATAAGATTGCCTTTTTAAGCCTCTAAAGAGCTTGAAGTGATAAATTAATCTGTCAATGAAATGTAGACACCTCCTGCATTAAGCTGAGTGAGGATTTTCAGGATCAGTAGTCTGAATTTAGATGCCTAATATCCACATTCATTCTCTGTGATCCTGAGTCCTTAATGATGCTACATAAGCGGCTTAAGACAAACTTTTAAGGTAGTCAGTAGGTGCATATAGTTACACAGTACCCATCCAAGTTCACAGAGCTTGAATTTCCTGGAATACTGTCTTACAGTTCCAGTGGATGCCAGCAATAGTATGCTTTTGAACTTGTGTGATCCTACAAAAGGTTACATTGTACTAAGTAGTGTGAACAATGAGATTACTCTAAATCTAAATTTTGTAATGACTTGGATTTGAAGATTATGTTCTTCAATTCTTCTCCTTTAAACTATATTACCTTACACAGCAAAGCCATTTTTTGATGAAAATGTGTTTATGGTTTTGGTAACTGGATACTTGCAGAAGAGTCAGTCTATCTCAGGCATATACACTTTATTTCAATGTTCAAATTGTCTCTATCATTTCACATGAAGGGTTTCTCTTTTTAATTTTCAGATTGTTTTACCACACTATAAAATAAAATACTAATTCTGAATGTTCATGTCTGATCTTTGCTTAAGAATGACATGTTATTCAAGAGGTGGCCAATTTGTTATGATCCCCGCAAAACAAAGGCTGACCCAATTGGGAATGGTATCTCAGTGGTTGAAAATGACTGGTTTTGAACTGCTGCTGAGCAACACAATTCGGAGCCTCATATCCCAAAATGAGAAAATTCATTTCCATGCCTGTAAGCAAAAATTGTGCCAAGTGCTAGAAGTACCCCAAAGGAGGAGAGACTCCAAGGCATGCTTACACAGATAAACAAAGCCCAGAATGCATTACATTAACTGCATGAAAGTAGTTTACTAAATGGAGTGCAAGACATTAGTAACATTCTTGTCCTCATGGTATTGTTATATATTTTTAAAGAACTATATTAAGTATAATACAAAAAAAAAAAAAAAAAAAAAAAAAAAGCAGCAGCTAATTAAGAGAGGGGGATTCTGCCAGATACATTAGCATCACTACTCAAAAATTGTTTTGGAGTAAATACTGTGATTTCAGAACCTGCTTCCATTTTGGAAAGGAACCTAGATTTGGAACATCCATTTTTCATAAAACCCATAGAATATCCTTAAATAACATACCACTTGTGGAAATAACATTTCACTTTGTTTAAAAATTTTAAGTATAGTGCATATTCCCGTGTGGCATTGAATACAAAGCTGACTACTACTTTAAATATAAAAGCATTTGGTAAAGCTGAACAGTTGATCTTTTTTGAAACATTTTTATCTCCAACATGCTTTTACCACACAAAAAATAAAATAAGAATAGAATTAAGATCTTTAACAAGGCACTCCCCATATGTGACAACAGATTGCTCTAAAAGATCTCCTGTATATAATCTTTACTAATGTCTGATGACAGGAATATCTTCAGACAAAAAAAAAAAAAAAAACTCTCACAATATGCCTGATAAATTCAGCCCTTGGTTCCCATTAAAAAAAAAGTTAAGATGTCAATATTTTAATATCAATCTTGAAGGCTATTGAATTTTTGATGTGAAAAACAAGAATTTATCTATAAAAATTAAGTTACATACAGGTTCATGAATGTGGATTTGTGAAAGTTTCCAGTATTTCCTTTCTTAGCTTTAGATAATTTACTAGCAGTTATCTTTAATATTTGACGATGGCACCATTCTTTCCAAATAGTATCAGGAAAGGAAAGACAAGAAAAAATACTTAGCCCATGCTTTGTGATAATAACCATTTAAATATGTAAACCTGAAGGAAAGAAAAATTGTTATTAATATTAACTTATTTTTAGATTTGTTGTACTTTGTGTACATTTATGTAATTACTGACAATTCTATAATTGCACACATACACTGAGAGGCATGTAACTGACAGGTAATAAGTACACTCTAAGTATATTGTCCAGCTCAGTACTCACACTTCCTAGCATTTAATGATTAAAATAATTGTGAAAATAATATTGTATTGTTGTGCCAGTCGCCATTAATATTTTATGCAAAATGAAGGAGTGAAGTACACTTTTCATATTCCTCTTGATATATATCTTAATTTAGATCTTAAATATATGCAAGGACTACGAACTTCCTGTTCTTAAAAAGACTCGAAATCTTCACAGCCTTTCCATGTAAAGTCAAGTCTGCAATGATTTCAGTGGGACTACTCAGCTGAATATGATAATGAATAGAAGATTCTGAGGTCCATACTGTAACCCCTTTTCTTTTCCCTCGTTACAAAGACCTCAAAAGTAGAATGTACACATGGACACATGGAACTTTATGTCTGGAGATATTCTGACCTTTGTTGTTACAATGCAGATAATTTCTTGGCTGTCCTATGCAGCTTCTTATTGCTACCAAAATGTTTTTTTTCAGAGGTCCTTTAATGACATTTATTTACCTTAGCAGATAAAACAGAGAAGGAATAAGATGAGAGCCCTCATCAGTAGGAACAGATTACCCTCCTGCAGAGTCTGTTACACAGTGGGGCTTGTCATTTCAAAGTCATAATAACTTCTTAAGTCCTAATCAGGAAAGGTACTGTGATAGAAGCAGGACAGAAAGGTACTAGAAATAATTCTGGAATATTGATAACTTTTTCACATGACTGAGTAAGATTTTGGGTATTTGTGTATTTGAGTAATCTGGAAGTATAATTTTTAGCTTCTGAAATACCTATAGATTAACCAATTATTAATGACTAATTTCAAATTATTTGGCTAATATGTGATCATGTAGATGACAGCAATTATTGATGTCATTTCAGACAATGTGCTTGTGGGCTGTGAAAAATATTACTGATTCTTTTTCTCAGTTTATGCTGGCTAAGGAAAATGTTAGAACCCTTTACTGACAATTAATACAGCACTGCAATTTTGCAATACATCTGAGAGCCAGCAGATGGAGAGTTTCAGTTACACTAATGAATAAACATACCACAAATTTCATCAGCACAGCTGGTACCCAACCCTTGCACCACAGCAGTTACACTTTGACTTCTAAGCAATGCTTAAAAGTTTTGTTGTGCAAGGCAGCTGTAGCAAACCATTTTACATTTACAAATATTATTTCTATATTATTATTAACTGTGAATGCAGTTCTGTATCATTATATTTTCTACACATTCATAAGATTTAATCGGTTTATGCAAATTTCATGTCTTCTCAAATCTTGTAAAAATTGTTTCTTTTCAATGCTATCACATCCTTGCTGAAATGGACTATGTTGTTTGTGTCTTACATGAGTTTTTTTTCAATTTACATTATATCCAGTGTGCTCTATTCACAGCCTTTTATACTCTTGATTATTTTAGGAAAAGTCTTTCATGTGTAATCCAACAGAAACTATTTCGATTACTAGAGACTAAAATGCACTTTACCTAAAATATAGTACATAGAAGAATATAGAAATACAGTAAAACAGTATGTTGGGTAAAATCCAAACTTTGTTCTTTTTTTTGTCCCACCTGCAAATTAAAAATAATAAAAATTGTGCATTAAAAATAATCCTACTATGGATCCATCCAGTAACTAGTATTACAGACTTAGACACCAGTTCTGAAGGCCCCAGTTTCCCCTTGTCCACCTGCTCCCCTGGCCATTCCCACTCCTTCCTCCCTCCCAAGTAATCTCTCATTTTGCAGGGGCTGTCCAGGACCTCCTGGTCCCTCCAGTAGTCAACCAACAGATGCTCTGGTTCATCCTAGATCCAACATCCACAACTATACCCCAAAGATCTTAGTCTACTTGCCAGTTAGTCCAAGTTGTTATTTGCTACCCTCCACACATTGACACATGTTCCCATACATTACATGTGCATTCCAGTCACTGTCATCAGGGATAGGGATGCTTCAGCCCTGGTCCCACCCCATTTGCTGCAGACAGACCCCTAACACACACATGGATGGGGTATAGAGAGAGTTAGAGATGGAGATTAATGAGAAGCCAGGACAGACTGCATTGCCAGGCACAGGCCATGACAGACCAAAACCAGGACACCAGCAAACTGCTTACTTGGTCCCCTTGTTGAGTGCTCCCCTTCATCTTCTTATATCTCTAGTTTTACACATTTGTTCCTCCCCAAAATACCTTGGTCATCTCTTTCCATGTTTTTGATTCCTTTCCTAAACATTCAATAACAAGTCATGCAATTTCAAAATGTTTTCCTAGGGGGATGCAGGACAGAGACTCAATCATCTGACTGGGGAGCTGGAGCTTCTGCTCCTTTGTGTGTGTGGAAACAAGGCTGGTATCATATAAGCTAAAACTATGCTTAGAGAATCAGCTCAGATGTAAGCAAATTTGGCCACAGAATTTGAGAGTCTGGGTTTTTTTCCAGAAAAAGAAGATGCTAGAATTGGAAATGACCTTTTTTATTAATTGGAACATTGTGAACCTTTCAGTTTCAAAGAAGAAAGCCTAGAAAGACTGATGATAAATGAGATCATACTGCCCATAATTAATAATTCCTTATTACGAGTGGGGGAAATTTTAAAGGCAAATTCAGTTCTCTCTGGAGGGTGTTCAAGGAAAGAGAAAGAATCAGAACTGCAGAGTAACATTTTAATTTTCATCTCTTCTAGATTTTCCAGTAGATGTTAGAATGACAGCAAAAGCTCTAAACATCCCATAAAGTTACTTTAAAAGTTCAAATTAGCTTAACAATAGCAGAGAACCTACATGGAAAACAGGCAGAGACACATGAGGTAGATGTGTGTTTCCAAATCAAACATTTGATTTAATGGATAATTGATAAAGTGGAAACATATATGCAATGGTCTTTAAAGAAAAAAAAAAAACACATAATATATGAGTAACATCATCATTACACCTTGATCCCATCAAAAAACACATCTTCAAAATTAATAAAGAGGAGCATCATCATAATAGGAATATTTTCAATAATTTTCATGTTTTAAGGGAAATAAAGTGTCTCAGTTTCAAGGAAATTATAACTGCATTAAAAATGTATCTATAGTATTTAGATTAAATTGTTAATGCAAAACTAAATGGTGTTCTAATAGGGAGAAAGCTTGGCTTTAGTAAGTGATTGATATTTGGTTAATATTAAAAAAAAACCCCAGTTTTCTATTCATTGTACCTCTTATGAATTAATAAATTTCATAATAAAATTTCATAATTTATGAAATAAAATTTCATAAGACTTTGTGGAACTTACTAGTCTAACTTGCAGGTCATTAACTCATTTGCAAATAAAGTTATGCTACTATTTTACCTTGACATGTGCCTGATTTTTTGATGAAAGACCAGTAATAAATATTGCAGGGCAAAACTCCTTCTGCACTACAAAGACTACCTTCTGCTTTAAAATTGAAAGTAAGCCTGAAAACTTATCCTGAATGAGGGCAGGGTCTTGGTATTGTTTATGGGGTATTTTAATGTATTTTTATTGGTTATATTTATTTATTTGGGGAGGAAAATGCAGGTTTTCTAAATTGCAAAGGTCTTGCTTGTTTCCTTTTTTTTGTCTTTAAAAACGCAAAACAAAACAACAAAAAAAAGCACAGGGCCTACTTAGCCTTTCAAACTTACCACAAAAAGTAGTTGATGACATTAACCTTTTAACAGTCCTCACAAAAGCAAACCACCAGACAAATAAAGACTGGATCTTTTTAGAGGAGTCAGTCTCTGATGGCTAAAAGTCCCTTCCAGCCTGGGAGTTTATAATGATTGAAGAATTGCTAGTATACAATTTTCCTTATCTAAGTAACAGTAATGTGATTCAGAGGAACACTTCTGCTAATAAATCTTGTATGCAATGCTGAGCTGTAATATTTTTGTAATACAATTTCTAACATATCAGTTATTTGTTTCTCCAGTTTTTCTACTGGCATTCTTTGTATAATTTTCTGTATTCAACTGCATTCGCCTTTTTAATTCATAAAACCAAAACTTTCATCTCAAGTAATATTTTTAAAATTAACAGTGATAATAAAACATTGTCAGCAACATGTCAATCTTAACACCATTGGAGTTTCTGAAAATATCTGGTATTTTTAGTAAATTCATGTGTTAAACATCTTGTGTGAACAACTTCTACAGAGCATACTGGTTGAATGTGCTGTTAGAAATTTATAAATCTCTTTTAATATTCAAGAATTAGGTAAAATAATTCTTCCAGGGCATTTTATCTGAGCTTTTTTTAGTCCATCATCTAGTGTATCTCATTTTTGCTTATGTCTTTTAAATTGCCTGCTTCCATTCACATTGCCTCTGCAAATTTTTTCTGTTTTTTCCTGTCTTCTTTCTGTTTATGAATGCAGATGAACAGTTATCAGCTGTCTTATACCACTGCAATTTGTTTGGCTTAATTGGATGAATTCCAATGCATGCCAGAGGAGGATTTGCAGGTTTTGGCTTGTTCGTAGATGCTGATATACTAAATATGATTAATAATTTACTTCTACTCACTTCTTTACTCCTATCTGTACCAACATATTATCTTTAACCCTGATTTGTTGTTTAATCTATGGTCTTTAAGAGACTTCTGTGAAAAACTTTGTTGAAAGCTTTTTAGGCATTCAGAAAAGTTATACCTACTGTTTCCCTGCTGTGACACTATTTTGATGACTCTGTAGGCTCCAGATGCTATCTTTATTTCTATTATAGTCCAGGTTTTGCCACCTCCACTGACACTGGTCTTCTAAATGCCATGACTTTCATGATAATTTTAAAAGTTTTCATCTTGTTTTCATTAAAAACAAACAAACAAACAAAAAACCCACCAACAAATAAAGTAAAAAGAAAAAAACCAAAAAAACATTAAGAGAGGAGAATATTGAAGAGGAAAGTGGCCAGGAACATTATTTGTGAACCCAGTAAGAGCTTAATGTAAATCTGTAAGTGTTCTTTCATCTTTCTTGAGCTCATTAGCTGTAATAATCTTCCTGATTCTGGGTCACTCATAGAAGTACAAAGCTCACAGGGATCTGATTATGTTTACCTGTTGTTAAGATTTTTTTTTTTAAATCTAGAGATCGAAGAGAAGTGTAACTGTAGCTGATATTTCTGCTTTATTCCTTAGGGATTTTGCAGATCCTGTAGTTCAGCCAGATGGAATATTCCAGCATGTTTCTCTACAATATCTAAATGTTATCTTTCCCTGTAGAAGGTAATGCAAGCCATAGAAAACTTAATAGCTTAAATAGGAAGTGAATTCCCGTAACATGTTGAAAGACAAACCGAGAGATATTTTGTCTTGTTCCTAAAACTACTTATCTCCACTTTTTTTCATTATACACAATAAATTAAATAATAGAGAAATTATATATAAAAAATAGTAAAAAAAATTTAAACCATAATATTTAGTAACTGAAGAAAATATTTGATGAAATAAAATCAGAGAGCAAAAATTAAAACAGTTGAATATTAAAATATTGTCCACCACAACATATAATAATACCAACACAACATTTAGAATTTTTGCCTTGCATGATAATTTTAGTATTTGGTATCATAAGCAAAATCACTTATACATAAGATTTCAATGTGTACTATAGTCTTATTTTATTTTTCCTGTATTGTTATATGGTGCATTATATGTAATATGATAAGCCAAAGAGAATACTGTACAAATATTCTTAAGAAAATTCCTGTATTTTTATGATGTCACAAACTGGGCTCTGTGCTATTTCAAAAACAGACATGCTTAGTTTTTAGTACAGTTCTAACACTGAAAAGGAAAACTGCTAAGTCGGAGGGAGTAACCTGACTTTTTTTCAGTGCATTCATTCAGTATAATATTGGGGACTTCAATGTTCCAGGTTTTTAAAAGAAATAAAAATCTATCTTATACCTTTATTTTAAAAAGAAGCTTTAACTGCTTTTGAGTTGCAAGAAACAATTTGGTTTGATTTACTCCTGTTTACATGAAAAAAAATCAATTCATGCTTTCATAGAGACACGGAGAACTCTTTAACTAGATTATTTCAATTATTCTTGTTTATTATTCTGCATAGGGTCATCAGCCCTACAAACATTTAGGATTACAGATTTACATAAGCAAAATATTAATCAAATCTGTACATAAAGCAGGGATGGCTCATGTTCAAAACATGCTCAATTATTTTGCTGAATAGCACCAGCTAGAAAGAAAATTTACCAACAGTGATGGGTCTTGTTTGGCAAAATGTTGTAAAGAAGAATGGATATTTTTATGGAGTGTTGATAAGCAGTGAAGTACCAAAAGGGAAGAGAGTTAAATAATCTGTTTTCCTCCATTCTGAATATAACTTGAAATACACTTTCATGTTATAAATTTTTAGTTTGTTAGATGGATCCTGTTGGGTTTTTTCGATTTCTTTAAAATTTCTGTTTGCCTATCAGAGGGGGTTTTTTGTGAGCACATGGACAATTTTTATGAAGTTTTTTTTATGAATTTTTCTTGTGAACAAAATCCTGACATTAAAAAAGGAAGTAAAAGAGAGTTGAGATACTCTCACATTTTCTAAATTAATCTAAAAATACATTTATTATTCATGTAAATGTACATTCTGATTTTTATCAGGAGCTGCCTTTTTATCAGCATTTCTGAATATTATGACACATCCTTGTGTATCTAATCTCCTGTTTCAAAGTATAATCTATTAATGGGTTTCATTTTGTGTTTAATAGCTTAAGTTCAGTGTCAGTGAAAACAAAAAAAAATTGAATCACAATTAGAATTAATTCTTATTTCCTCTTTAAGCATTCTTAGACAAGTACAAATGCAGTGTATTCTAGCATTATTCTTTTTGAAGACAAGCTCTTGGAGACCTTTTGAATTTTCTTATTGCACAGATGCTGAACTTTCAGATAGCTTTAATGAACATCTAAACTTTGAAAATAGTTGTATAATCTGGGCAGTGAGATATTTAGCTGCTTTAAATAGAGATCTGCTATCTTTAAGCTATCAAATGAATTTGAAGAGTCACGCTATTAATCAACTCAAATGATGGTAACAATATTTAGCCTTGGTGTACCACTTCATATTACATGTTCAAATAGCCTTCCCAATATTAACAATTGCACTGTCATAGTAACACACAATTATAACCTTGCAGTATTAATTTTCCTAATGGACTGAGAAGCAGCTATATTCCCTCCCCATAAATTGTATGCAGTTTTCTGCAGTAATGCAGCAACGTCAACACATCCTGCTATTTTTTAAAAAAGTCGTTAGGTTCACTGTGAATTGATTTCCTCTTATTACACTTAATTAGTAACTTAGTCATATCCCTCAAATTACAAGAAAGTAATTAAGAGAGACAGAAAAATATAATTACATTTTGTTTGAAAATTCTGTCATTTCCATGCAGTCTGGGTAAATTATTCATACTGGGTGTGGATTCTATTTTCATTTCACTGCACTGATAATATAATCACATAGTCCTAATTACAGAGGTTGTAAATAAGAGAGAACAGAATATACCACTCATCACTATAGTAGGAACTTCTATAGGCATATTAAGCACTAATTAAAATTCATTACTGCTTTACATTTTGCACAGATAGAGAAGTTTTGAAACAAGGAAAGTTTTTTAACATAGAAAAAGGGTTACTGTTGTTTTTCAGTGTGTACTATCCTGGCTATTTAGCCCTTGTTCAGATGTTTATGGTTGTTCCCCTGAAGCTCTTGGTTTTGCTCACTGATCTAATATGAGCTGGGGCACTCTGAAATGCATCCCTCTGCAGAGCACTTCTGTGCACCAGCTGCACAGCTGTTACATTTTTCATTGTTTTTTTCTTGGAGAGCTGGTTAAGCAGTACTGCTATTACACACTGTTCTCCCCCTCTCCACTGTCCTCCCTCTGTCAAGTCCAACTTGTGCACACAGCAGTCTGATTTTAGAATTTGAGACCATGTCTTGGGATTACCTGAAATTCCATCTCCTACAGAGGGAAAGAATGGATGAGCAGTCTACTTACCAGCTGCACCTGTTGATTATGGGAGGAACCTCTCAAAGAGTGAAACAGAATCATAGAATGGTTTGGGTTGGAAGGGAGAATCTAGTTGCAGCACCCTTGCAGGTAGAAGGGAACCAGGACCAGATTGTTTAAAGTCCCATGCAACCTGGCCTTGAACACTGCCAGTGATGGAGCATCCCCACCTTCTTTGGGCAACCCGTTCCTCTGTCTTAGCACCCTCAGAGCATGGTAAGACGGAGATGATAAAAACAGCTTGATGCTCCTGCCCTTACAAACAAGATGTGAAGCTTCAGATAGTGCTGATGGAACATGCTGACAATTTTCTTCCTTGTAATACTGTCATTTCTCTGTGTTTACTACAGTAATAGCAGCAATGATAGCAATTCTGTGTTAAAGTATGCAAGTACTTTAAAGGAAACGGAGACCAGATGTTAAGTGAGTATGAACTACTCAGGTACCCAGCTTTCATCTCCTTCAGGAAGAAAAAGGAAGAAAAGGAAGCACTCTGAACCTTAAAGGTGTAATTGCAAGTAAATATTGGTGATTCTAAGCAGTTGCCCACTTTTGCCCAGTTTTACTCCTGTCTTTTTCTTGCTTGGAAAAAGTCATTTATATAGTCATTGGAAGGGACTAAAGAAGCACATCTGACTTAGGCAGGATGCCCTCCTGGACACCTGCAGAGCCAGTGTCAAAGCTGAACTAGGCATTTAATATGTTATAGCCTACAGAGGCTATATGGGGCCAGTTTGTTTAATTGCAGTCTGAGGTACATGACTAAGCAACACTGAAATTATTGTCCAGCCCTCCAATGATAATTGCAGGAGCCTTTCTGTTAGGACATTGTAAACACCCACATTTAATCAAATTCTTCTCCTTGTATCTCCTTTGTAAGCCAATGAAGGCAGAATAAATGTCAGTATTGGAACATAAAGATGACTTAAACCTCTAGACTTGGATTACATTCAGCAGTCAGAGGATCCTGGATACACTGGCAGAGGAGTCATTGGGCATAAAATTAAGGCTGGAAAAAATCTGCTTTTATAGAAACAAAAATTTAGAGGTTTGAAAATTTGACTTTGATCCTAACAACTTAAATGGGAGTTAAGATAACCTAGAAGTTAGAAGTATGAAGATGACTTGCAAATGACTTTTGTTCAGTCCTCTGTGGCACACATAAACTGGGAAAACACAGAGAAGGATTTAAAATTTAATTTTGTATACCTTAGTAATTAATATTGATAGCTAGCTATTACATGGGATGTCACTTTTAGTTAGACCAGAAGGTCATGTAAGTTCTCACAATAAAAATGTATCTGGAATAAAACATTCAAAGAATATTTGTTTGAACAAATTTTTTATTATATGGCAAAACCAAAAATGAAATCAAAATTCTATGTTCTTGCCTCAGACCGATCACAATAAAGCAATATACTACTCACATGATTCTGCTTGTCAGCTAGAGGAATCAAGTTATTCTGTTTCTGTTGTAATATAGAGAGTAAATACATCTTAAAGTATAATCCCGACAGCAAATAAAGTTGCCAAATGTGTCCTTAAGATACCTACTGGTATTGTAACTGGTGTGTTCAATACATACAGATCTTCCTCAACATTACTGTGTGAAAATATTTGCAGCCTTTGAAGGAAGTGTCTCTGGGGTCTTCTGGGAGGATCTGTATTGCAGGGTTTTTTTAAGATTCACTGAATACCTCTTTCTGCAAGCAGTAAATAGTTGATAAGCAGATATTTTCAATTACTTCAGAGAAAGGAACAATTAGTAACCAATAATAAAAAAAAAACACAAACAAACATGCCTTTGCTAAGGAGTCAAGAGGACCAAATACTTACTTGTTTAATGCTAAAATTAAAAATCAAAGTACACAATGCCTGAAGACTTGCAAAAAAAAAGCTCTTCCCACTTGAAAAATTAAAGAAGACACTGGTGTAATCTAATATTTAGTAAAGAGAATAAATCTGAGTCAACTTGAGAAAGACAGAAAGGTTTCTCTTCTTGTTTGGAATTGAACAAGTTTTTAAAATCTGCTGAGGTCCTTTATTACTGAAAATGTTTCAATGCAATACAATTTATTTCAAATATAGCTTTCTTGTTAGAGCTAGTTGTCATGTCAGAGGGGATTATTATTCATGATATGCCAGTGGCACTATTACCAGCAATTTTTTTAGAAATTGAGAGTACTGATTAATTTCAGAAATCAGCTGCTGAGAGCAGATATCAGAATGAATGAGAGACTTGGAGTAACAGTTGCCAAAAGGTAAAATAAGTTAAAACCAAGAAGCACATCAATTAAAAATTTAAAGTAACAAAATTTCATGGAAAATTATGTGGTTTACTTACTTGATAAGAAGACACAGGCTCCTGCTGAGTATCAATGGCTAGAAGGGACGAACTTAAGGCTGTGCCTTGTGCTATTATGTAACAAGTCGTCATTATCTTTCCAGGAATAATTAGCACCATTTTTTTCCTTTTTTTCTTTTAGTTTTTCTTTTTTTTTAATTATATAAGATGAATGTTACTCAAGAAGCAAGACTAACACCAGACATCCACATTTTTCCTTGCACAAAGTGTTTGTATGGGAATAGCAGTAACATAAGAGTCTGTAAGAGGCATTTGTGAATATTTAGTACCTAGCACATTAGCTGAAGTCTGTCCAAATTCTATTCAGTAAGTACTGCAAAGATTAAATACTGTGCCAGATTCCTTTGTCCCATTCAAATGAACATGAAGACATCTAACCAACAATAAAACACCAGTACTTACAAGAATAATGTATTAAAACACTATAATGTAATTGTTCTCTCAAACTTTTACATGCCAAGTTAAACTATACCATCCAAGTTTTCCTAAATAGTTTTTCTTCCCATTTCTATTACTTCTGTGCTGTGCTGTTTACCTTAATTGTTTTTCTTTATGTCATTGAACATTTTTATATATACCTTTTCTACAGAAATTCTCCAGTCTAGCTTTTCACAAACCTCTTGTCTAATTTTGTTCTGCACCCTAAATCTGTGAGTTTCAGCACTTTTCATTAGCAGATGTTGTTGGCAGTAATATGGAAAAGTATATCTGGTCAGAACAAAGAGAACAAATGGGTTTTTCTCTGATGCTAGGATGGAGTGGTTGGGTTATTTGTTTCTCTGTTATTTTCAGAGGACAAGAGAAGATACCGGTGATACCATTAAACAATTATTCCTCTTTCCCCATTTTGCGAATGGTCACAGTGTAGCTCATTTTTAACTAGCCAGGAAGAAAAGAAAAAAAAAAATCATCCTTTCTTGATAGTGATGACTCAACATTTGATTGTCGTGTCACTTAGTCAACTAGCTGGGGTGGATGAATCAGGTAATGTGCTGTCCCTTGCCTCTCTTTCTGTAATTCACTGTCACAGTAAGGACAGATGCCCAGGGAAACTTCACCAGCTGAAGTATAAAACATAGTTATTCACCTAAGTTCCCAAAATTTTACCATAATAATACTGGGCTCTTCCTTGACAGCTCGGAGTATACAGTTCACCTGACTGCCTCTACGATAAATTGGATTGCCTCTGGAAAAGACCAGAATATAGAGTATTAGCAACTGCTTCAGTGGTCCTGGGATCATAATGAATAAAATAAAATCAGAAATATCACATGATTATATTGCTTGGCTCTAGAGCTTCTTAGCATTTTTATCTCTAATAAATATTCTAAAAAATTATGTCAATTCAAGAAGTTGAACCCATTGGTATTCCTTCTTTTGCAGAGTACCATTATCACCAGTATTATCACCTTTCCTGCAATGTATTTCTTGACTTTGCAGTCTATTCTAGTGGATAGAGAAGTAAATGTCTGTTTTTCTTTTTAGCCAATTTATTTTAAGTACTAGATATTTTGTTGTCGTACCCTCCAGTAGTAATTTTGGATTTGAAAGAGAATTGATGGAAAACAATGCAATATAAATGGTATTGGTAATACTAAAGTTTTTTCCATAGTGATATCAATAAACAAGGTCTAATTACATGATCCTACAAATTGATACATCTCAGTGACTAGAGATGCTCTCCTTTTTACCATACTTTTAATGTTGCCTCAGTCTATATTGCCTCAGCTGAAATGTACATTAGTGAAATGTACACTACTGTAATGTACATTACTGAAATGTGCATTATTGCCCTAGTGAAATGTACATTATTTCATCCAATAAAAAAAAAAAACAAACAACCCAAAACCCAAAACATTTATGACACTTAGAGAGAAGCATATAGTAAATATGTTAAAACTTTGACCAACTGCGAATTCCAAAATGTACAATGGGAATTCATTCAAAATTGGAAAGTGAGCAGAACTGACAGCATCTGAAAAATTACCTCTGAAAACATAAAGCATATAGATAATTCTTTCATATTGTAAAATGCTACTCCAATAAAAAAATTTTAGAAAGTTTATGAATAAATGAAGACAAAAATAATTTATGGTTTTAAAAACATAACTTTTGATAAAATCCTATTATAATTTATATTATTTTAAGAAATGGACACAACACATTTTTCTTCAGAAGATTTTTACTGACTAAAATATTCTGGTTTGTCTAATGTTTTTTGTGTCTGGAGGTTTTGGTGTGTTAAATTTTAGAAGAATTCTGGATACCTCAGTATAGAAACTTCAGTTTAATAATGCATCATTAAAATCACAGATTTACCACAAACACTGCAGTAATACCTGTTTAAACATCAAAAAATAATGGAAGTGATGCAAATTCAAATTTGTTTAAAGTCCATAGATTGATATGAAAATCCTAACTCATAAAATTTCACTTCAAACAGAAAAATATCTAGAAATAAAATGTTTTAATAGATACCATTGGCAAGCATTAGTTTCCAAGATGTTTAAACTTTTCTCCCTTCATTTTTAAGATCTTTGTCAGAAACTGTCCCACAGCAAGAAATTTTCCTGACCATTCATTTGACCCCTATATTGCCTGTGGCTCTTTGATTTTTGAAGCTGTGGCATTTTTTCAGCATTATGTGGTCTAGAAAATGAAACACAGAAAACCCAGCGCAGTTTGGCTTATTGTCACAACTGTATGTTTGTCTGTGTCTATTTATGGAAGGACCTCTTTTTACTTTATAGTGATCTTCACTGTTTTTTCTTTTTAACTAATGTTGCATTTGTCCATCTTCAGCAAAGCTGTATTTGCTAATACATTCACTGAAGAGGTGGAGATCTTGCCTATTAAATTCAAATCTCTCTCATATTTATCTCAAAAAGATTTGTCAGAGTTTGGAGTGCAACAAACACTATGGTTTTTTTTTCCAACTGCTGCTTCCTTTAATTCTGAATAAAACACTAATTTTGCTGCCCTCGGGTAACTTAAGGTGTTGTAGAGTGTGTAGAATGTGTTTGGTTCGATGGTTCAAACCCCATAGTAATGGCATCACAGGTAGATATTGACATCAGGTTTTAATAGATGTTTCAGTGAGAAAGTTGGTGCATCACTGAGAATGGTAATATTTCAGAAACATGAAATATTAGTTAGATTGTATTATTTCTTCCCAGGAAGAAATAATAGAAAAAATGCAAACATCTGAATTGCCATATGTTCGAAAGAAAGAAAATGTTGGTTTGTTCTGAAAGTAAGCCCTGTGAGTGAAAGTAAAGACTTTCTGTGCTGGTTACATACAACTCAATCTAAGCCACTGTAAAAGGTTATCTGCTATTTTTTGAAAGAAGGAAACAGAATACAGGAAGACCATCTGCAGTAGGGCACAGTAAATACTGAGCCATTCCTTTATTCACTTTCTATTGGCAGAAATTTAAAACTAAACCTTAATTTTGTCCTGATTATCCAAGCACAGAGTCTTCAACATCTTTGTCAGTCTTGCTTGAAGCCACTACAAACCAGAATCAGATTTATTTGATAATATTGGTTTCCTATCTGAATACCTATTGGAACTTTTTTCATCTATACATACATACTGGAACTTTTTTCTTCCCTCTTCTCCCCTTTCCTTTTTTGAGCGGGACTAAGCATATGTTTCAGAAGGGTTATGGAAACTGTTTTTTTTCTTTTTCTAAATCTACATAGTAATTTCACCAGGTTATTTAGAATTGCAAAAATCTGCTCTGCCGCTTATCTGAAACTGCTGCAAGACATCAAACAACCAGGTGTAATGTAGTGCAATTGTGTTTTTCTCATTAGAGAGGTCCAGATCCCAGGCCCCAGATTTTAGTGAATTGCCTACATAATGACAGAGGTTTACTGTGGATGCCAGTGAGGTTTAATTTAAGGAATTCAAGTTAGCCTTATACTGACTGTTCTGCTGTTAGGATATAATTAGTGGGAAAACTGCAATTAAGATTTTTTGACAATTGACCTTTATTTTAAAGCTGTAGTACTAAATGTATTTTAATTTCCTCTGAAATTACTTTTTTTGTTTACCTTTTTTTAAAGGGGATATTTGCTTATATCCAGCTAGAGCCAAAGGTGGAGACTCTTGAAACATCTTTCTCTGTGACTGTTTGTCTTATCTAAGAATTCTGATATTTGCAAATTTTACAGTATTTTTAATTAATTATTCTTCTGTGGACAACTTATTTAATTGTTTATTTATTTCCAAAAGTAACTTTTTCAAGCCTTGTTGTCTACTTACATCCTAGAGACCTGGAGACCTGTATTTTGCAGCACAATCTTTCCTCTATCAACATTTAAAATATAAAAATAAATTAATTGCTTAATTATGCAATTACCAGTTTCTGACACCATACATTAAAAAAAAAGCATGGTATAAAAACTTTGGACACGTCTTTAGATTTGTAGAAAAAGAGTCAGTGAAAAGAAATATATAATAAATGTAATTCTTTATACAAGTGATCTTTACAGTGGAATCTCTGTTCAGATCTTTTCCACATAGTAATTTTCCCATGATACCAAACACAAAATCTACATGAATTCATTTTCAGACATATCTTTCTTATGGTATACTCTTTAGCGCTCCCAGGAAGATAACTCAGTTTCATTTCTGGTTGTGTGCTGCTTACTTTACACTTTTCAAGTGGAAGAACTTCAGGAAGAGTAGGTAGAAGAAGTGAAATAAGTGTAGGGTTAGGGTAGTAATGAAGGTATCTTTCACAATTAGTTCTAAAATGATAAAATAAGTCATAGCTCAAAATGTTTTTTCTTAAAAACAGGAGACAGAAGCAGGGTGGAAAATGCCACTGAGACCAGAAATTCTATTATTTGAAATCCAAATTCTCTTAAAAAAAAAAAAAAAAGCCCCAAACACCTTGAATATCTGTCTACAGTATCCCCAGACATAAGAAATCCAATTCCCCTGCAAGTTTGGCAGCACTAACATCAGCTAAGGGTATTAAATATGGCAGGTTTTCAATCCCAGAGAAGATTTTTAATTCATCTTATGATGAGATTCCAGATGTCCTCTCATTTTTATGTCTAGTTCAATTGCTCAGATGTTTGTCACATCTGAGAGATTACCCTTCTTTGGCTGCACCAAAAAGGAGGCAGTTATTATGGAACAGATGATCCCATGTCTATAAGGCGGTTGAGAAATAGGAGAGAAGTATTAAAATACCCCTAGAAGGAAAGTTAGTTACATACTGGGGATAAAACTTGAGTGTGTTTCAGCTGACTCAACTTGAGTGTTGAGCTGACTTTCTTGAAACAAGACTTTCACCAGAGGTGGTGGCGGCCATGTTTTTAAAGTAGAAGCAGAAGACTCTTCCCCGTCAAGAAGTTATGTGCAAAGCAAAATGTCACCTGGGCCTGTCCCAGCAGTGTATGGGATTACATACTTGCAGATCCAGCTATGGTCACTACTCAGCAACAGGCTGTTGTCAAAAGAAATGTGGGGACCCAGACAGGGGTCCCATGAAAACACATAAGTGTCCAGGTCCCTGGCTGCAGAGAGTGCCTCAGCCTGACACTTGTAATAGAGGATGTTGGAGGCAACACCTGTGTTAGATGTGAACTGGTGAACAATCTGCTCAGTGTGGTGGCATGTTTGGTAAGTCATGGGGAACAGGAGGGGTGCCTGAGGACTGGAGTCTTCAAAAAGGGTAAGAAGGAGGACACTGGTGACTATAGACCAGTCAGCCTCACTTCCATCCCTGGAAAGGTGATGAAACAACTTTTCCTCAGTGCTGTCTCTAGGTATATCAAGGACAAGTGGGTCATTAGGAGCGCTCAACATGGTTTTGTCAAGTCATGTTTAACCAACCTCATAGCCTTTTATGAGGACATAACCAGATAGATCATGTTAGTGCAAAGATGTGGCTTATCTAGCTTTCAGTAAAGCATTTGACGTTTTCTCCTGCACCATCCTCACAGCTAAAGTAAGGAAATGTGGTCTAGATGGTTGAGTAGTGAGATGGATAGTGAACTGTTCAAAGGAAAGAAGTCAGAGTTGTGGTCAATGGCACAGAGTCTAGCTGGAGGCCTGTATCTAGTGGAGTCCCTTTGGGGCCAGTACTGGGACCAGTACTATTCCACATATTCAGCAATGACCTAGATGAAGGAGTAGAGTGCAATGTCAGCAAGTTTGCTGACGACACAAAACTGGGAGGAGTGGCTGGTACACCAGAAGGCTGTGCTGACATCCAGCGAGACCTAGAAAGGCTGCAGGGTTGGGCAGGGAGAAGTTTAATGAAATACAGCAAGGATAAGCGTAGAGTCTTGCATCTTGGAAAGAACAACCTCAGGTACCACTATTGGTTGGGGACTGATCAGCTGGAGAGCAGTGTAAGAGAAAGGGAGCTGAGGGTCCTAGTGGACAGGATGGCAATGTGCTCCCGTGGCCAAGAAGGCCAATGGCATCCTGGGGTGCACTGGAAGGGGTGTGGCAAGTAGGTTGAGAGAGGTTTTCCCCCTCTACTCTGCCCTTGTGGGGCTGCATCTGGAATATTGTGTCCTGTTCTGGGCTCCTCAATTCAAGAAGGACCAGGGATTGCTTGAAAGTGTCCAATGCAGAGCCACAAAGATCAGAGAATCACAGAATAATCTGGGTTGGAAAGAATCTCTGAGATCATCAATTCCAACCCTTAATCCAGTACTGCTGTAGTTACCAGATCATGGCACTGAGTGCCACATTCAGTCTCTTTTTAAAAATGTCCAGGGAAGGAGAATCCACAACCTCCCTGGGCATCCCATTCCGATGCCTGAAGATTATTAAGGGAGTGAAACATCTTCCTTCTGAGGAAAGGCTGTGGGAGCTGGGTCTCTTCAGCCTGAAGGAGAATGAGGGGCAGCCTAATTGATATTTATAAATATGTGAAGGGCGAGTGTCAGGAGGATGGTCAGTGGTGTCCAATGATAGGGGTAACAGGTGCAAGCTGGACCATAGGAATTTCTGCATATATATAAGAAAAAGCTTTTTCACTGTGAGAGTGACAGAACACTGGAACAGGCTGCCCAGTGAGGTTGTGGAGTCTCCTTCTCTGGAGAAATTCAAAACCTGCCTGCATGAATTTGTGTGTGACTTCCTTTACATGATCTTGCACTGTCAGGGAGTTGGACTCTGGTCTTTCAAGGTCCCTTTCAACCCCGAGCACTGTGCGATTCTGTGACCCACTGTTCTGATTTTTGTATGGCAGTTAATTTTCATCATAGTAGATTCTATGAAGTTATTCTTTGGTCTTGCCACCAAAACAGTGTTGACAACATATGGATGTTTTAGTTATTGCTGAATAAAAAACCACCCAGATGTATTCCTGTGTGACCTCCCTTAAGTGATCCTACCTTGGCAAGGGGGCTGAACTCGATGGTCCTTCGAGGTGCCTTCCATTCCCTAAAATTGTGTGATTCTGTGAAAAACATGGAGTGTAGGAAGGAACTAAATCCAGTACCTGAAAGGAGGCAATTATCTTGCACATTTGTATGGATGTGAAAAAAAGGTCAGTAAAGCTTTGTGTTGGAAGATAAGGTTAGAGAAAGGAGCGATGAGGAGAGATGAAAATGTAAATTTCAAACATCATCTGAAGTAAAACAGAGTTATTGCATCTGATAAGATCTGCTTCTTTTCCATTTTGTAAACAGGCTCAAAGAATTTGGTGTAAGGTATGTCAGAATGTTGAGTGGTCAGGAGAAAAAATGCTGTCATGTAGTGTGCTGGGTAAGCATAGTTATGGTAAATCCCATGGTAAGAGCTATAGATATGGTGTTAAGTACTACTCTGAATAGATAAATTAGGTAAGAAACCATGTACCGAGTTCCACAATGAATCAAAGGATAACTGAAATCAGGAAGAGTGGCAGTGTGTTGATTTCAAGAAAAATTTATCCATGTAAAATTCATGAGAATTAAACATCTGAATTTTATAACCTGATAGAAAACAATACAATGGAAACTTAAAATCATACTATACAGGGAGTGTCATCAGTGCCAGTGATTATCTTTGCACTTTCTTCAATAGGTGCATTTCTTTTCTAATCTTTTCTAGTCAACCTTTTCAAAATTCTTTAACTCATGCTTTGAAGCATAACTTCAATGAAAACATGGTTTGCAAGTAAACTCTGTTTTGAATGCTAGTTCTGAAATCTAGATGAAAAAGATCACAGTATATGCTATCAGTTTTTTCAGTATGAATTTTGACTTCTGAAAATAAATGTCGTGTCTTCAGCATTTGATCAGACCAGCCAGTTTATTCATGTTGTCTATTCTGAATATAACCAAGTTCTACTGACAAGGTAAAAAACATTACAGAATGGATTAACATATGAAAGAAAGAGGAGATTAAAGTGCGTGTTGTATGGATCCTGTTGGCATGGTTTTTATTTTACAGACTAAAAGAGTAGACCTATTCAAATCTAATTTCATTGTTTGTTTTATTCTTGTTGTTAAAAATGTGTCTTCTTCTGACACTTCCATAGCTATGTAACTTTCTTCTAGTCATTGCTGAAAAATATCCAATTTAGATCATCTTGCAGCATATGAATAATTCTCTTTCTTTACAGTTTGGATGTAAAACAAAAGGAATAAGTGGACCTTTTATATGTCATGGAATTTTATATTTTATATATATGTGTGGATAGGAATAATTACTGGATCCAACATGGAGCATTACATTCCTTAAGAAGTAGTCTCTCATCTCACAAGACATATTCTCATTTTTAAAATTTATTTATTTATTTATTTATATTTATATAATTTTATTTTGGTCACAAGTGAACTATTATTTGAGTTTTTCTTTATAGCTTATATTGACTCAACAGAATGGTACATACGTAATTGATAGCTATCTTGACTTAAATACAGCAACAGTGGTACAAGTTCTAAATTATGGATCTGTATTATGAAGATGAGCCAAAGTTCATACTGTGCTTTCCACAGCTAGTCTGGAGAAGTACATAGAAACTAACAGTGCATGCTATTTATTTTTCAGGTCTCTCTCTTTCTAATTTATTTTCTCTAATTCAGTTGAAGTAGAACTCAGAAAAACTTAACTGATAAATATATGCATAGTTAGGTATTTTAGAAGTCTTATTCCAGTAACTTTATTTTGTGGCTGGTGCTAAATTTATAGGATGAAGATCTTACGATGAGTAAATAGTTTAATTTTGTAAAGTGGCTTGCATATAAACTGAATTCCAAAAGATTTTTCAAGTACTAAATGAAACAACTGATCTTAGATAATAATAACCCATAAAGGATATTTAAAAATAGTTTGAGTATATGAGGGAGATGCAGAAAGATATAAATATACCAGACTCCTATCAATGAAGGATTAAAAAAAAAAATATAGTACATAGGCACTGATGTAAAAATTAATTCTCTAAGGTAATTTGCAGTAGAAGGTAAAATTTGCCATACATGTCAGGTGAGGCAATCAAAAGCCTAATTACTTTGCGAGAGGATTTTCCTTTCCTTCTTTGTCCTATGCATCTATGATATGCTAAAAAAGTAATCACACTTCGTAAGAGGCCTATTTCCTCATCACTGGAGATAAAGATGAAAAAAACAAGATAAAAATATTGGATGTATCCCTCTTCTATTGTCAAGAAAAGTTGTTTTACAGTGTAACAAAAAAAAAGTGTAAAATCTCAAGAGCTTTCTGTTTCGTACTTCATAGAGATCGGTCTCTGCACATTTAAATGCTGGACATGAAAGTAAGCTTGTGAATGTGCCATAAAGTAGATGATTTAATGAGCCCAAATATATACTTGTGTGTATAATTAAAAAGACAGCATCTGGTTTGTTTGTTTATAGTTTGCAATGAAATGCACATAATGTTTCTCTCAATGAGCATGCTGAGCAGCTGAGCACTTTGTTTTCTTTCAGCTGATGGAATCCCGCTGCTAGCAGAGGGAGCTTTCACTGAGCACGTTTGGGGCGGAGAAACTTTAGGGGTGCAAAATGCAAAGGGAGAAAATGGATCTAATATTTAAAGGATAAGAGAGCAGAAAGACGAAGGAGGGCACATAGTGGAGATGTGCAGTCAGACTGCAAAGCTAGTGGAAAGAAAAAAATATCATAAGGACCTAGAGGAGTTAAAAACTGATACAACTGAACATTGGAACTGAGAGCAAGAGTGTAGAAAAGGACCCACCCTACCATGACACTGCGATGTGGGGGAGCTCTTTTTATAATTATTCTTGGGTTTTATTTTTTCTCAGAAAATTGATTTTCTATATAAAAATAAATTTGCTTATAGTCAAAGAAAAATTTGCTTTTTTTCTTCCCAGTTTGAGTATATCTGGTTTTTGCCTGTTACTGTAATTGGAGAATTAAAACCTGACTATCCTTTTCTGGATTAAGGAGCCTTTGGGTGGATTTTCTCCTCCCTGTCTTACAGTGTGGGTGGGGAGTGAGGGAGCGGAGAGGCCTGGGTGAGACCAGCTGGGCCTGAACCATGACAAGGCCCTTCTCTGTTTCTCATGTTGTCCCTCCCAGCAAATAGACTGGGGATGAGCAAGAAGTTGGGGAGGGACACAGCTGAGACAGCAGCCCTCAATGACCAAAGGGATATTCTATACTGTGTGACATCATGCCCATTGATAAAAGCTGGGGGAAAGAAGGAGGAAGGGGCAATGTTCAGGGTTATAGTGTTTGTCTTCCCATGTAAACATTAGGTGTGATGGAGCTCTGTTTTCCTGGAAATGTCTAAAAACCTGCTTGCCACAGAAAACAATAAATTCTTTTGCTCTGCATATTAAACTCTCTCTATCTCAATATACAAATTTTCTCACTTTTAACCTTTCCAATTCTCTCCTGGTCCCAATGGATGCAAGTGAGTTAGTGGCTGTGTGGGGCTTAGCTGAATACTGGGATTAAAACATAGCACCTGCTTGGTATAAGTCAAAACAAATAAGATCTTCATACTAGTATTTTATTTAGATATAGAAAAGCTTACTAAGTTCTTTCTGGTTACAAATACACAGTGCAGTTATTTTCATCGGAGAAGGTAATGATGCAACAGACGGCTATTTCACACTGAGTCTTTGTGTAGACAGCTTTCATAAACCAGAATGTTTGATTGGAAAGATCTTATTCATAATAAATAGCCTTTCAGCCTCTTCCAGTTCCAAAATCTGTGGAGGTACAGCACAAGGTTAATAGATTTAAACTGTACCAGACCTGCATGAAAAGAAGACTCATTTACTTTTTTGGGGAGGTTTCTCTTCATTTTTTTTTTTTTAAATATAGGAATTTATGTAAATACTTTGCTGCATAGGAAAAAAATAAGTTATAGACGATGTTTATAAATATTTGTTTGCAAAGAGATGTTTATAAATATTTGTTTGCAAAGATACCACCATATGTTTTTATATAAACAGTATAGAAAGCACATTTGTGAAGTGGGTGGCATGGTTTTGCACTAACTGGACAGGATTTTTATTAAAACACAGACTTTACCTTTCTAATACAGTATTTGCAAATATTTTTTTGATAATTTTTTAGAAATTATGAATAATAATGAAATCCAATGATTTATTTTATTGAAGGAAAGGGATTTCTAACTTTCATGGTGGTTTGTTTGCTTTGTTTTGTTCTTTTTAGGATTTATATATACCTGTGGTGGAACTTTAAAAGGACTTAATGGCACTATAGAAAGCCCTGGCTTCCCATATGGATATCCAAATGGTGCAAACTGTACATGGGTTATAATAGCAGAAGAAAGAAACAGAATACAGATCGTCTTTCAGTCTTTTGCTCTAGAAGAAGAATATGATTATTTGTCATTATATGATGGACATCCTCATCCTGCAAACTTTAGGACAAGGTAAAGTATAAATATTATTAAAACATAACTTGTGTTAATACTGATAAATTTGATTTAAAATATCAGATTTCTAGTAAATCTGGTAAAATAGTTAAAGTTGTTATTTTTAAATTATGGTTACTTTCTTACCTAGACTTAAGGGTTCAATTTAAAACCATTACTCCTTGTCCTGTTACTACAGGCCCTGGTATAATGTTTTTTTCCATCTTACACTGATCTTGGTGTTTCCAGAGTTGCTTTTCTTACGTACTATCAGTCCCTCTCTCTGCTGCCATTGGTGCTGTGCAACAGCTACGAAGAAATGAAACTGAGGTTTTTGTACTTTCATGTTTCCATTTGCATTTCATGTTTCATGACTGTGTGCTGTTCTTATACCAGATGTAGGAAAGAGGGAACCCATACCTTATAGATATGAGGGTTATTTCTCACAAGAACAAACAAGTATGTGTAGTTTTATTCCTTTCTGCTGATTTCTCAAAAGATAAAATTTACATGGAGGAGCCCAGAGAGGCCACCACTGTTAGTGAAGACCTCTATTGGTGAATCCACTCAAAATCATAATCTCAACATATATGTGAAAAACTTTCTGAATAAGTGCAAGAGAGTAATGTTAGGGACTTAGGCCTTGAAATAGACTATTTTTGCAAGACTTAGAAGATATTGACAGTGTGAAAATGCAGTAGAAAAAATAGTACAAATTTGTATAAATGGATCACTGGGTTTTAAATTAAGAAATTATGATTGTGAAATTATGCAAGCTTGACTAAAACTTTCATGGTGATGTTTTTGCTGTAGCAAATAATTAGTTGATGTTTCCTATAGTTTTCTTTGTAGAGAAGGTTTTTACTTAAGGTTTTACTGTGGTGTATCTGCTTGTGGAAACTTTCTAGCATGACAGTGGATTTTATTGTTTTACTTATATTTTATTTGTTTTTATATGTTTACTTTTAAAATGCAACTTTGTGGATGCAATTTTTTTGAAATACTTCTGATTACTATTCTCAGTGGAAGGATTGCATTTCCAGAGAGAAAAATTATGTGAAAGGTAGGCATTTTGAAAAAACGGAACAAGATTTCTGTGTTAAATAGTAAAAGATAAATAATTTCAGCCAAGTGTTTTGAAGAAGCATATCAGTAATATGTTTTTGATTTTCTGGGTACTCAGCTGGAGAAACGAGATTTGTTTGCATTAGTGATAAGAAATGTCACTTTTAAATGAAGTTAACAGAAGGCATGATTTGAGCTGATAAAACATCATATAAATCAACTGCTTTGCAAAAGCCAAATGGAATAATCTGATGATACATCTTGCATACTATGAAAATGTTTTTGAGTACAACTTATAAATAGTTTGCTTTAGCAGCTACTGCCATATATTAGGGAATGTCAAGATCAGAGCTGGCACAAACCAGGAGAGGAGAATGACACCTCTCAGTCCGTGTTCTCATTGACAGGGCACAATCCTGCAGAGGCTGAACAGGGGCTGGTAACAGGGTCCATCGACAATACCCTACATGGCAAGCAATGCACCAGGTCCAGGGTCCTTCTGAGTAGTTCAGCTGTGAGCAAAAAGAAACAGGGACTGAAAAGCTGAAACCGAGTCCCAGGACCCCTTGGTCTCTTGTTTTCCTCAGAGACCTGACAGTGCATGGAAAAATCTAGGATAAAATGATTTAATCCTTGCTTTTAAAGCAGGATTTTAGACATCACACAGAACAAAGTAGGGAAATAAGTGTGCAATTTGTTCATTGGTTAATTTTCATGTCACTCCTTAAATAGCCATAATTAATTTTAAATGCCATTGTTAATGGCAGTGGTATGGTGCATATGTGGGGGGATTTTACTTTATTTTTACTTTACAACTTGGACAATAATTTTTTCTCTTTTTTTTTTTTTTTTCTCTTTTTTTTTTTTTTAAATAAAGGCATCACACATCATATACTATCAGTAAATACCAAGGAGTATGTTTTGGGGGTTTGGTTTTTGTTTTTTTGGTTTTTAAAGGCATCATACTCAATAGTTTTTTAAGTACATTTTTTTCTCTAGTTATTACTCCAGTGTACAGTGTGATACTAGAAATGGCTGTAAATAATTGAGTAGCAAGTTGTCATACACCCAACCTCTGTTAACAGCTGCAAGGGAATGTATTTTCCAAAGCTGCTAGTACCTAAGCAGCTAATCAATTTGATATTTAAAAATTCATCACAAAACTAACATTTCATTGAAATCAATAAAATATTCAGATCTATTTTAAACAGAAAAAATGAATACTTGATGTCCTGAGATAAACTGGGTAATTCAGTACAGTGTATATGTGTCTTGTGTTCTTTCATATGCTTAAGTTCAGAAATCAGTTTTGTAGTAGCCAAAATTATATACTTCTAAAGTTCAAAATAAAATTATTTAGAAAATAACAAGTCTACCTGAATGTTCTGTTAAAATATTCAGAAAATTTCACTAAGTGTGGTCTTTTAAAGGACAGGCATGGTCCTGGAGTTTGGAAAGCTCCACTGTGAAAAGCAGTATGAATGTGTTTAACCAAAAATCATGCACCGGGGATATTTGTGAAACTGGCACACACTGGAATTTTTGGACACTTGATAAATACATATTTTGCTTGTGGCTGAGAGACTACAAGACCATCATCTATCTGTAGAGATAATTTTAAATGTTGCTGTGGTCACTGTGTCCAGAGACTTAATTGGATTAATTAAAACATTTTCTGTTCTTACTCCTGGCTAATCTTCACTTAGAAAATCTGAATGGAAGGCAGCTTTAATACTCTCAGTGTTTAAAAGGTGGGCCAATACTCATCTTTTCCAATGTCTTGTTTTTTAGCAAGATGAATCATCCTTCAATCTGCATTCCCCACTGAGGAAAATAAGAATCAAATACACAGGTTGCCCAATTAGTGCTTCTGAGCTGTGGAGGAGAAATTCACTGAAATTACTGGAGACATCCACTACTTTTTCTCTATTGATGGAGCATTTTTTTCTAAAACATCTGACTCCCTGAGTAGGCTGACATTTTTACTTCCTAGCTGCTTGAAGAGAAAAAAAGTTATCAGAAGATTAATAATTAGATCTTGAAGATTTCAGAGTGCTCCTGGTTTTAAATGTAATGGGGAATGCTCTCATTACTGTAGTACTTCTGAAGGCTAGAATTTGGTACTTAACAAAGTACTCATACTTTGGTTATGGTATTGCAAGCTGCTCAAAAAATAAAACATTGTCACATAACAAAGGAATAAACTCAAAAATAAACTTCAATAAAACTAAGCTACTTTTATAGCACATGGAATAAATTATTAATAAGATTATTAATAAGAATATATTTTTAATATAAAATTAAAATTCCTTTCTTTGAAAGAAGGGAATTAATTCTTTTTTATCTAATCAAGAGCAGAGATAAAAAATTGGACAATATATAAAACTGCAACAAATCCTTAATACTAATTCATATTAAATATTGTTGGCATTGCAGGCAGGTGAATTGGCTGCTTACTTGGCTCTGGGCTGAGGTTATGCTGAGAAGGACTGGAAAATTTACAGACATGCCAGGACAAGATGCCAGATTGGCTCCTCTGACCGTGCCATAGGAGTTGGCTCTGCTTCAGGGGCTCAGTAGGAGCAGGATGAGTAGTTAGTGTAACTATACCAGCTTTATCCTAGCTAGTAAGTGTACACCTACATGGGTGAGTTGAGGACCCAGCTCTCACACCATCAGTGTGACTCTTCCTGGCCTGCTAGCATTGTCAGATACCTTTCTCTCCATTATTAATTTGTTGAGTATTACTTACAACTTAATCAAACTTTGTGTTTTAGCGAAAAACTTAAGGTATACTTTCAATAAATAAATTACATTATTTTCTCATTTTATAGTGCTGAAATGCATCGTCCACGTTTCTTTCTATATCTACAGTTTTACTGAAAAACATTCAGGATTTAAGATAAATTAAAACAAAACCAACCAACCATACAAGAAAACACAGTAAAATAAGAGACACCTTAGTAATTTTATGCTCTTATTAAAAAATTAAATAGCACTGAGTAAAATACTAACAATTTCCAATTTTAAAAGAGGAAAAATATATTTCTGACAGAACTAGATTTTGCCTTTAAAATTTTAATTTTTTTAAGCAACAGAATTATAATTTATATCTCACGTGTCCTATGTTGTCAGTTACAGAAATTCTTTGAAGAAGAAAGGCTGGCAAAAGAATAAAATGTTGGCAACTGCAGGAACTTCCAGTGCCTTCATTTAATAGCTCTGCTTGTTTTTCCATTTCTTATTCTAACTATGCTGGTTGTGTTTCTCCTGTTTATAGTCAGAAGTCTGGGTCAAATAGACAGCAATAAGGCTGTACTGCTAACATCAGTGCAACATCCAGATTGTTACGTGTCATCTAATCCCACCCTGATAGCTACAGTAATCCTTTTATTCTGACTCAGACTCTTTCCTTCTGGTCCTTACAGCTTTAACCTTAATGCTTTGTGAAGGTTTATTTCTATGCTACATCCTTTATGATCTCCCAGCCAAATTCTCTACCTGACTTTTTTGGGGGGTAATCTCTTGTGCTATTATTTGTTTGCAACTGTTCCAACCTTTGTCATGTTAACTCTCACCAAAAAAACAGAAGACAAAAAAGACACAATTTTTTTCTTTGACTTTGTATCCTTCCTCCAATTTTGCTATGTCAGGGTTTTCACTTGCAGACTTTTCTGACTTGAAAACTTGTTTTACTTGCTCTTCCCTCTCCCACTTGTCTTTAGGTGACCCACTTTACTATATGATGTAGTACAGGAGGCCCAGAGCTAGTGCTGAAGTCTTATCTGGGCTAAATGCCATTCTAGTATGTTGATTCTCCTTTCAGAATGCAAGCTCTGTTGTATTTATCTCCATTTTACTTCATATATCTGCTCCTTTTTAAATTCATTGTCACATGAACAATGCATTGCTTATTTAAACCACATTTTCTGATTATTTTTCTCATTTGGTTTACATTATTGCCATTTCAAATCTCCTTATTAGAGTCATCCTCCAAGTTAGTTGTCTAACTTTCTACACATCTATTAACATAAACTGCTCAGGCTAGCAGACTCAGTACTAATAAAATACAGGAAAAAATAGCAGCTCTGTAAGGCTGTAGTTTATAGCTGAGAGAGACAAAAGTAATTTCACTATTTGATTATTAAGTCTCTAAGACATGTTGGAGCAGAATATTTTCAGTCATTCAGGTCTTCACTCCCAAGTGACCCTGATAACTGAAAAAGGACAAAGCTTCCTTTTCACCCTCCTGTTTAAGTCACGTTGGATATTGGTGTAGACCAAGCTTTGTTGATAGGGAGACAGTGGACCATGTACTGAACCTCAAAAAGTTTCCATTATTCTCAGAAGCAACTGTAGCTCTTTGAGGTTTTTTTTCCTGCCCAGACTGTTTACTGTGAACTATGTATATGCACTTCTCTCACCACTGTTCACTTTCTGTCCAAACTGGTAACCAGAGCAGAAGCTGTGAGTTGTATAGATAGGATCAGATTAAGAATTCAGCACTTCGGAAACACCTTAAAACTGCGGATCCCTAAGTCTTTGATTTTTTCTTTGAACAAAGAACAGTTCTCTAGCTTTCTCCATTGTTTGCATAGAAAGATAAGAAAGGGATTTCCTAGTGGACAAAAACAAATGGGATGACAGTCTCTCTTTATAAAAAAAGATATTATAAAAGATTTAAGTGCTAGTCAAAGGCCAATGAAGAGATAAGGAAACAGAAGTTTAAAAGAAGTCCAGTGCAGGCTGAAGGAGGAGACAATGACAATTAAAAAAGGAAAAGAAGACACACTGAACTAGCTATTGAAGTGAAAAATGATGAGACATTTAATAGAACTGAATGAATCTAAACAAGAAAATATTTGCTGAAAGAACTAAAACATAAAAACAGAAAAGGTGTAAACAGAAGATATGTAGAATATTTAAAGTAGGCAGAACATGAGTAGGCATGTGCAGCAATAAATAAAAAAAATGTGGATAAAAGAAACAAACATAATTGAAAAAAATGCAGCAGAATTTAATGTTAATCAGATATTCGGTTCTGAGAGATGAGTTCTGAGCAGGCAGGGCATTTAAATGGAGATATTTTTTTTAATTTGAAAAATTTGTTTGATGAAGAAAATACTTTGAAGAAATAAAATGTTTTGCATTTTGATTCTGAATAAAAAGCTGAAAGGACAGTAGCTCACGTCAATAGTGTGCTCTTGGGAATACTTTGATATGTCTAATTTCTAAATACCTGATGGGAGTCAAAGATTTTAAAAAATAAAATTCATAAAAGAAATTCCTTGTCTAAAAAAGATGCTATTGGTCTTTTGAACTTAGGTTCATATTGTTGCAAAAAAGCCAAGATTCTAACATCCTTGGAAAAAAATGTTTAGACATTCATTTAGCTAGCAAGGAAGTCCAAAGTTAAATGGAAACTATTTAAAACTAAAGCCTAACTAAAAAAAAAAAAACCAAAAAATAACTGGAAGAAAAATGTTGGTAATTATTAGAAAGTGGAGGCAACTTTCTGCTGAGTGACCTTAGGAAGAGAGTTTTCCATTATCAGCATCCATGGAATATTTTTCTCTGAAGTAACTGGGATGGCCAGTTTGGCTACTTTGAAGTAGGCAATATATATTGAACATGTTTGTCTACTTGACTTCTCATGTAATGCAAGAAAATCCTCTTTTACAACCTCCAAGAATTATTACATTTGGAAAAGCTGGTAACTAGCATTATGCAGATGAATAGTGCATATACCAGTTTTATAGGGAGACAAGTGTTGCCTCCCTGAGAACCAGCTCTGCTAAAGATTGGTTATTAATTTTTCATTGCATTGCTAAATTGCTTTATTGGATTTGAAACAGTCTAGGAAGCAAAGTTGACTTTTGTTGTGGAGACAACTTATATACAACATATATAGAGAGATATATGACACTACACAAGCATGCCAGCACGGACTGTCTGGGGCCATTAGTCTTCCACCTATTTTTCAGCTATAAAAAGGAGAAGAAGAATAATCTTGTCCCAGAAAGTTATAGTCTATAGCAAAGATTTATTCTACAATGGGGATGTCGAACTGTTAGACTTGCTTACATGGCAGAAAGGTCACTCTTAAACCAGTTGATAAATTCACCTTGTATTGTTGCAGTTGACTGTATCAATAAGCATACCTTGTAAAGTTAATAATCTGATCAGGATGTATCTAGAACAACCATATACTATTAGTAAACTAATCTCTGAATGTTCGTTTCTACATGAATTGACTTGTTTTTGAAGGAAGGTGTGGCTGTTCTCCCTTAACTGGAATGTCTGCAGAAAGTCAAAAGAAACATAAAAGTGTTTGTGCAAATCCTTTAACTGGAATGTCTGCAGAAAGTCAAAAGAAACATAAAAGTGTTTGTGCAAATACATATTTTTAAGTTGCATTTACATTTATTACAATTAAGTAACATTTAGGCATAAGGCTTGAACAGAACTTTCCTCTGTCCCTCTCACATTTGTGTTGTGAATGCAGTAGCTTATTAGTGAAAAGTGGTTCCTATGGGTTACATTACATTGCACAGTTTGAAGTAAATATTTTCGTACCCAAATTTTTTATGTAACTTTAAAATATGTTATAATATGTTATAAGTAAAAGTAAATGTCAAAGGTATACTAGGAATTCCTGAATCTGCTCTGCAGTTTTTCCAAAAATAAACAAGCAAACAAAACCAAAACCAAAACACCAACAAAAAACCCCCCCAAAAACCCAGAGATTCTTTCAAAGTGTCAGCAACATAAAAAAAAAGTCCTCTCCAAATATGCTATCAGTTCTTTTGCAGTTAGTGCAGGTCTTCAGGACCTAAATGTACTGAAATAAGTAATTATGCAGAAATACATTTTTCATTAGGATTTACAAATTCAGTCACATTTATTCAGCTTTCTTATATGGTCTTGACCAAATTAGAGGACTCCAATGTGTTTCCATTTTTATACTGTAAAACACATATACTACACATATAGTTTTCAAGGTGCATAGAAAATTTAGCTTGAGAACATCTGTAAAAAGGACTGAGTTAATTTTGGGAGTTAAATATTGCTTCCTTATAATATGAAATAAATGATGCAAAGAGAGAAATGTGAATTTTATGCAGTTTTATACAATATTAGGATTTCTCCCAAGATAAAATAGATTTGGTTTTCTTGTTTCCAGTATAGCTACTTTCTGTACATGTGCTGTACAGGTCTTTTCTTATACCATACAAAAGAAAACTTTTCTTGGAAAAATGCTGTTTGTTTTTATTTATGGCCTGCAAGAAAGCAATAAAGAAATCTCTTGCTAAAGCCTGCAGATGGAACTTTTTCTAATACTCTTTCACAAGGTGATTAAAGTTGTTGGTGAGAACACCTACCCAGAATAGCAAGCACCTATGTGCAAAGAACGGAGGTCGTATTTTTGCGTGGAATATTGAGTGCTGGAGAAAGTGAAAGGCAAAGGGCCTGGTGTGATGTTCTGACTAATAAACACTAAGTATGAAATGAAGAATGTTGGGAAGAAATAACAGATAAATCAAAAAAGAGAAATTTTAGCAAGCAGAAAGTAACATATGAGAGGAACAAGAAGAAAGATGCTATGAAGGGTATACTATCAAGTATTTCATATTGTTATTATGTATGCCTCTTGATAAGTCACAAAAGGCCTTAAACATTTTAAAGGCAACAGTAAATATTAAAGGACACTATTTTCAAATCATAACCACTGACATGAATGTTCTTCTGTGGCAAAATCTGAAATTAAGTGAAAGTATAGGGTTTTTTAAAAATTTGAAACAGTAATTTCTTAGGTTACTGACTTCATATACCATATGACATAGACAGTATACAGTCTGCAACAGTCTATAAATATAAAATGAATGAAAAAGCCACAGTGCCATGCTAATCAAGGTAATTACCTCTCATAGCCATTTGACTGTTAACAATTACTGAAGTATTCTTTGCCTAGTCCCAGTGCTATTGTAAACATAGGAGACCCTAGCAGACATGTGAAAATGAATCATGGCTGAAATAATTTCTATTTGTTTTTATTTCCTCTGTGATTTCAGTGATTATATGAAATGAAAATATATTTATATTTAAAATTGAAAAATAAATATTTGAAGTATAAAATTATAACAAAATTCTCCATACAAAGCAAAAAAAAAAAAAAAAAATCATCTAAACTACAGCATTCAGAGTTATGAAGAGTTATATTGCTCACTAAATAAACCTCAAAGTAAGTTGTTTGGCTGGTTTTTTTTCAAATTAAATACTATAAAAAGTATTTTAAAAATACACTATGTTTCCACATATAAATATTATGTACATGCCTCATTCTTGGAGTGTAATATAAATTCCATAATCATGTTAATGGATAAATTATAAAATAAAAATTGAAGTATATGTCTTTTTCAAAGTTAAAATTAAAAACAATGTATTTGACTAGGCTTTCCCATGAAAACCAGTCTCTGAATGTATTTGTACCTTCCTCTTTATACAATATTTCTTTCACTAACTGTTGTCTATAATTTATCTCTTATCCCATTCCATATTCCTTAGCAAAATTGTTGTATCTGTCTCTGTCCTGCCTTTCTAAGCCCACTCTAATAAGTTTTTCTCTCATAATTTTTCTTTTTTGACTTTATAATTTGTGTTTTCCAGCTGTGAAATTATCACTTTTTAAGGTAATTTTTTAAAGATCTCACAACAGCCTTAACTGAAATTACAAAAAGTGTTCAACTAAGTTATCTAGACAAGTTTCTATATGTATCATAGTATTTGCACATGTATAAATAAGATCCTTAGAGCAGATTTGGGGGTATTGACCCTAGAAGCTACATTTGACATGATTGTTCCATTTTATGCGGAGAATTTAAAAGCTTCATTTTCCCAGTGTTTTGGGTAAAGCAGGTTTAATCTTTATGTGACTACAGTTTCCCAGTGTTCGTCTAGGGAAATTAAATCTGGTTTTTTTCCTCAAGGTTTTTTCCCAGACATTGTTTTCTTGTTGTTTAAAACCACACTAGGTTATCGATCAATATGTTGTGATACCAGGTTTCATTATTATGCTAAGAAAATCCAGATTTATGAGGCTGTGTTTCTTAACACTGATTTATGTGGTGCAGCTGTAAGAAATAACTTAACTATTATTAAGCCATGAAGAAGCCATTTCAAAAGCAGAGAAGAAACTGTTTTGTTTTGGATTTTTTAATAATTATAACCCTGAGCACATGAACAAATTTATTTATTGCAATTTTGCTTGTTGTTTCTGTTTCTTTTTTAAATTAAAAAAAAAAATCTGTTTACTTAAGCAAAGTGGTCCATTTTTCCTGGTATTGACTTTACCGGTAGAATTCCAAGAAAGACAGAAGGCAGAAGAAACCTTCAGTCTTCTAAAAAACCCTATTCATCAAGAGCTCTGTTGAATAGATTGTGTCCTGAGAGTTATTTTTTTTTATTTCACATTGCATTACATACCTCAGTGGTTTTAAAAAAGTTATACTGGATGCAGGGATAATGAAGATGTTTGAAATTTCCTGCATAGGTTTTTTGGTTTTACTGTCTTCATCAGTTAATGGTAAAATGTAATAACTGCTTATGTTGGTAAGAAATGTGGGATGTGGGTAGCTGACTCATCTTTTCTAGTGAAATTTCTTGTTTGCAGTAATTATTATTTCCCCTAAAAAAATCTTGTTTACTCCACTATCTGTCTACTGAGAATTGTTTTTTTTTAAATGTCAGTAAAAATTATTCATATATGGAATTAAAATAACACACATATTCTAACAAAGCCTTCTGCAAGGGCTTTGACATGGTTTCCCACAGTATTATACTCACCAAGTTGGAGAGATACAGATGTGATGGGTGGACTGTTCAGTGGATAAGGAATTGGCTGGATGGTTGTAGCCAGATGGTAGTAGTTAATGACACCCTTCCCTCCAGCATGTAAACTAGATCACACAGCTTGGTGTCATCAGCAAACTTGCTGAGGGTGCACTCAATTCCACTCTCCATGTCACAGGCAAAGAATTTAAACAACACCAGTCCCAGTACTGACCCTTCAGGAATGCCATCCATCACTACTCTTCATTGGGACATGGAGCCATTGACTACAACTCTCTGAGTATGATTATCCAGCCAATTCTTTATCCACTAAGTGGTCCATCCATCAAATCCATTATCTCTCTGAGTTAGAGAATATGCCAGAATACGCAGGAATATGCAGGAATACATTTTGTCCATTTTGCCATTTTTTTGCATTTTGTCCCAACACCGTTGACCTTTGGAATGCTATGTTTATTATAGAGGAAAATAATATCACTAAAACTGAAGAGCTCTGCAGTTTTCATGTTAACTAGTCTACTTCAGATAGGTGCTGGTTTCAAGTGATCATGTGTGTAGTCTTTGTGTGAAAACCAAGTAAAAGTTTTGTTTTCATCTACTGAACAAATGTAGACCCAGTATATTTACATAAGATTGTTCAGAGCTGTTTTGTAGAGGAATGAAATGTGTGACACAAAGGCCATAGAAATTAGGGGGAAGATGCGGATTGGTTACAATGAGTTTTATATTAAATCCACTTCCCAATGGGCACTACAAATCTGTAGTGTAGTGTAGAGGTGAACAGAATAATTATTTTTAGAATTTCTTTTAAAGCTTTATTAATTATGGAAAGATCAGAAAGATCTTTTGTTAGATCAGTTAGCGGAAGATTTCTAAAAGTGGAGGTTATTTCCTCTCATGATTACTATATTTTACTTTTCATTTCATATCATAGGTTATGTTTGAAGAGAGCAGTCAATTTCAAAAATTATACTTAATTACTTAAATAGTTAAATGACTTAATTACTTAAATAGTTTTTTAAAAATCTGAAACTTAATTATACTACAGAGAGATTTTGTTTCCTTGAAAGTTTTCTACTTTTTGTTTTGTGGGGGTGAAAGGGGAAGAAACTCCACATCCATTGATTGTCTGTAGGTGAAGGAGAAAACTTAAAAAGAAAAATCAACCTTTTACAAGTCCACATTTTAAATTTAGATTTTTCTCCTTGGAAAAGGAACCTTATTTTCTATTTCAAAATCAAATTCAATTTTCTTAAAAATGATTTTCACTTTCCTGGTAGAAGTTTTCTACATAATTTTAGATAAGATTATGAATAAAGAATAAATTACTTATCTGCTATCAGACTGAAAAAGCCTTGTTTATGTTCTTTATACTTACATAGTATATAGATTGTGCTTATGATTACATTAATTTACTACCCTTTACTCTGGCTTTGTAAAGATTGTTATAGGATCTCATTTATGGATTGATTCGCCTTCACTTTGTGTTTTCAGTGTCTCAGTTACCCTTTGTTTTCCCATTTTTTTCTATGTTCTGAATTACTTCCCCTCACATGCAAATTTTAAATTTTGCTGCTGCTCTACCCATCTCCCTTCAGGAGCATTTCACAATGGGTATGGGAAATTGAGAGCTTAATTTCTCACTGAGGGGGCAAAAATAAAGCCTTTATACTTACTTCTTTCTCCACTGCAGTGGGTTCAGCCTCTGCCTTGAAGCCCCATATGCCCTAGACCTCTCTGCAGGACGACAGCAATATACAGTGTGGGAAGAGAAATACCTCTACCACCTCTCTGCTGCTTACTCTGTATTTTCTCCTTTAAAGTGAACAGGGGATTGTCAGAAAAGTAGGTTACTTTTGACTCAGAGTGCAAGTATTCTGGAAGAAAAAGAATTGAATACAGTCAATGGGGGGGTTTTAAATTTTTTTTTTTGAGTAAATGCAGTCTGTTTTCCAGCTAATTGAGCTGATGAATTGATAGGATTTATTCTGTTTGTTGCTGTTACTCAGTGATGACTTCATATCCAAACCAGTGTTTTTTTCTTATGAAAAGCATAGATTCTGAAGTATATATGTACAGCTTTTCCTCCTTCATGTTTTGCAACTACAGCTTCATCTCTGCACAGAAGTAATGTGTGGTGATAATGTCACAGGCATTTTGCTCATGGATGAATTCCAGAAGTCCACAGAATATTTATTTGAAGATGTTCTGGAAGTTCCTGGCACCTAGAGTTAATAAGCAAAAGATGGCATCTCTCCTTTCCATATTGTGCAATTTTCACACATTAAGGCAGAGTTACAAAAGATAGTTGAGCTCATCTTAAAGCTTCTTGTCACTTACAGAAGTACATCCAGATCCCATATTCCCCTGACTTTTGCTGTGTGATCCTTCCTTTCATTTCCGTGGGCTCAGGCAGTCATCAGGCATTTCCCTTTTTGGATATGCATCCCTTTGCTTACTAAATTGACTTGGCTTTATTTTTAATGGATTAGTTCTCATCAGGGTGGTTAAATGAACGAATTCTCAGAGGGGTGTGCAAATCACTAAAACCAGTGTGAAGTCAGTGTTAAAACTGTGGGGAAATTGGAAGGAGCAGGCTTCCCTTCTTTGTCATTTTTAAAGCTCCAAACTCTGAGAAAATGTACTGTGTCTCTTAGCTTTCAGGAGATGAGGAGAATAAATAATGTTGTCATAATATTGTAGCTTCTAGAGGCTAAAATACCATACTACTTGTTTCATAGCTTTTTTTTTTTTTTTTTTAATTGTTGTTACATTAAGGACTTAGAAGGCTTTTGAGGGCCCTGAAAGTAACAGGTTTGATATGGTTTGTCCTGATCAGTTTTTCTATCCAAGAAACAGGCAAATATTCACCCTACAGATTTTTAAAGACTATTTGTATCACAGTAAGATATCTGGTTCTTCTTTCTTAGTGTTTGAAGTTCTTGCTATTTTTTACTTATTAAAAATTTTTGACTTATAGAAAAGATAACTATAAATTCTGTTTCATTTCTAATGCTAAAATCATGCTGGTAATGGATGGTGGCAGTTTTTAGAAATGTTCTTTTTAAAGAATATAATGATTGTGTCAGAATCTGATGAGTAATTTATTGTTTAGTTCAAAGCAGCTGTTCAATTAAAAATGCTAAGCTTTGACCTCTGATCATTATTTTAAAATAACAGCTCGCATGAGCAGTTTTGCATTTTGACAGGGAAAAATTAACATTTGACAAAAATAAATTAGTTCATAAATCATATGTCAATTTGTTAATGGATTGTTGAAGAAAGTATGAAGCATGAGATATTTTTATTAACATTTTCAGTGAGAGTAAGCTTTGAATCCAGTCAGCCACTTTTGCTCAATGTTGTTTGTTTTATAAGCTATTAAGACAAATTTTATTTACTTATTTTAAACTGATTGAATAGACATTTTAAAAGTGTGGGAGTTACTTGTATCCCCATTTGAATTGGAAATCTTTTAAGGAAGCTTTTAAGTTCTTTACTTTATTCCTATTTAAGTGGTAAGTAACTGTTTCTTTGGAAGGAAAAATGGAAGACCAGGTATCTGTTGAATTTTACCAGGATGTTGCAGATGAAGCTTAAAATACTCTCAGCTGCAATTCAGCACCTTTAGTAATTTCTCAACATGTACAAACGCATGCACACATGCACACCCAAAAATGTAAACACTAATTAGATTCAGACTTGATTATCTATTACACAAGGTAAGTTTTTCAAGATAAGCAAATGCTGTGACATATCTAAATAAGATAGAGCCCTCAGAAACTAATATTTGTTTAGTATTAGGAGACAAAAATAAAACTGTGCATAAAAAAAACCCCCAACTGATTAGATCTTTTATTTCAGTCAACCAGATGCTGATTGCACAAATGTATTAGCAAATCGGGAAAAAAGCCCATGCTTTTATCTTAGAAAATGCAAATAAGCAATCCCTTCTGCTGATGGCATCTGTGATTTTATTTTAATTTTTTCTTCAATAATCAAAGCTAGTTGGAAAGTGTTAAGAACTTGGCAGGAAATAGACCTGATTTCACTAAATTTGAAATTGCATAGGTGTAACATCAGGGTAGTCAGATGTTAAATCGGATCATCGACTACCTAAAAAATTAATAGAAATTTACATGAATATACAAACTCACAGTCAGGACTTCACCATACAGTAATGAATTAATCAGCATGTAGTCAAACAACACCAAGGTCCTGAGTACCTTATTAAGTAAGTTGTATTTACTTGGTAAGCATTCCACAGTAGCATCTTCATAAATAATGCATAATAATTTTCTGGACATAGCAACAAATAACACAATTTTCCAGTTTAGTTTAATGGGAGAAATCCACTTATTATATGGTTTCATTTATTTATGTACTTAAGAATAATCTTCTCTGAAGTTTATGAAATTTCATATGTATCACTGAGACCAAAATTTCATAGTGAGAGGAAAAGAATATTATGACAGCAAAACCTGTGGCAGATCCTCCTGGTGGCACTGTTGGAGCAGAAGAATAATGGAGAGTTAATTGATTATAATCAACACGGCTTCACCACGGGCAAATCATGCCTGACAAACCTTGTGGCCTTCTATGGAAAAGGTCACAAGATCAATAGACAAGGGAAGAGCAACAGACATAATTCAGCTGGACCTGAGAACTGCCCATTTGAAGTGAAGATCAAGTTCTTGACCATCTGAAGAACCTGAAAGTGTACAAGTCCATGGGACCTGATGGGATACAACCATGGGTACTGAGAGAATTTACAGATGTGGTCACTAAACTGCTGTCTATTATATTCCAAAAGTCATGGAAATCTAGTGAAGTCCCCACTAACTGAAAAGGGGGAAACATAACCCCCATTTTCTAAAAGGGAAAGAAGGAAGACCCAGGGAACTACAGGCCAGTCAGTCTCAGCTCTGTGCCTGGTAAGATAATGGAGCAGATCCTCCTGGAGGCACTGCTGGAACAGAAAAAATAATGGAAAGGTGACTGGATATAATCAACACAGCTTCACCAAGGGCAAATCATGCCTAACAAACCTCATGGCCCTCTATGAAAAGTCATAATATTGATGTCACAACATCAATAGACAGGGGAAGAACAACTGACATTGTTTACCTGGACATGACCAAAGACTTTGACACTGTCCTGGTCCTCAAGCTGGTAAAATATGGGTTTGGTGGATGGACCACTCAGTGGATAAAGAACTGGCTTGACAGCTGGACCCAAAGAGTGGCTGTCAGTGGGCCCATGTCCAAGTGGAGGCCAGTGGCAAGTAGAGTCCCCAAAGGATCAGTGTTGGGACTGGTCTTGTTTAACATCTTTGTTGGCGACTTGGATGGTGGTATTGAGTGCACCCTCAGCAGGTTTGCTGATGACACCAAGCTGTGTGGTGTGGTTGACACACTGGAGGGAAAGGATGCCATCCAGGGGGACCTTGACAGGCTGGAGAGGTGGGCTTATGCCAAGCTCATGAAGCTTAACAGGACCAAGTGCAAAGTCCTGTATCTGGGTCAAGACAACCCCAAGCACTGATGTAAGGCTGGGCAGTGACTGGTTGAGAGCAGCACTGAGGAAAAGGAGTTGGGAATGCTGGTGGATGAGAAGTTCAACACGAGCTGTCAGTGTACACTTGCAGCCCAGAAAGCTCAGTAGATCCTTGGCTGCAGCAAGAGAAGTGTGGCCAGCAGGTCGAGAGAGGCGATTCTCCCCCTCTACTCTGCCCCTTTTACAGGAGGGACATGGATGGTGCTGGAGCCTGTCCAGAGAAGGGCCACGAGGGTGATCAGAGGGCTGGAGCACCTCTCCTATGAAGACAGACTGAGAGAGCTGGGGTTGTTCAGTGTGGAGAGAAGGCTCTGAGGAGACCTTATTGTAGCCATCCAGTATTTGAAGGGAGTATTACAAGAAAGCTTATGAGGGACTTTTCAGGATGACAAGTAGAGATGGAACTAGGGGGAATGGATTCAATCTAGAGGAGGGTAGATTTAGATAGATGTTAAGAAGAAGTTCTTCACCATGAGAGTGGTGAAACACTGGAACAGATTGCCCAGCGAGGTGGTGGAAGCCCCATCCCTGGAAGTTTTTAAGGCCAGGCTGGACAGGGCTCTGAGAAATCTGGTCTAATGGGAGGTGTCCCTGCCCATGGCACAGGTGTTGGAACTAGATGATCTTAAAGGTCCCTTCCAACCCTGAACATTTTATGATTCTACGATATTTTGAAAATCAGTAACAGACTGTAGAAAAGCTAGAATTTTGTGAACCTGAAAAAACCTAAAAACATTAGAAACACTTTATCCCCCCTCTTTTTTATTTTCATATTTGAAAGGGTAATTAATGCTTTGTCAAACAGCAATTATTTTAGATATACAGGCAATGAGGAAATGCTGTAATTTCATTTATTACATTGCAATTGCAAGTAAACAGTTTATCTAGCAGCAATTTTGTGTGACTAATCAAGACTGCCTTCAATCATTTTAACTTTGTAATTATGAAAATAATGCTCTAATTTGGTCCTGCAATTGGTAGCTTGTCTTTCCTTAAGGGCTTGTGACTTTGAAGTCCAACATGCACGTAAAAGTTCATTTAATATATGATTAAATCTTTATCCCAATGATTACAGTAAAAGCAGAAAACAAATGATCATAAAGCATCTGAAATTCTCAGTCTGAACCTGTAGAGCTTGGAAACCACAGGTGATTTCTTTTTTTTTTTAATTATAAAATAGTTTAAAAAAGAGAGTGAGAAAGATTATAATCACTCTTAGAGTAACAGTGTTTTAAAATCCACTTTTAAAAATGGAAAAGAGAGATTCAGCTGTTCACTGTTTTATGCACTTTTTTTGTGAAACTCCAGCGTATGCTGAAATATAGTAACTCATAGGAAGAAGATTCACATGTCTACATTTTCTGTGGGTGTAAGGTACCTTACAAGCTTGCTAAGAAATCAGCAAGACCAAAGTAGACATATGCAACCATTAATATGCAGTGTATTTTCAAATTCACAAATTTGCTCATTGTCGTATTTTGGAGAACCCACTGTAGCTGAAATACACTATCTCAATCAAATCCTCCAGCAGAACCTTAGAATTCAAAGTTGGGGTTTTTTTTAAGATTTGAGCCATATATTTCAATATAAGAGTCAATATAAGACATTGTCTTTTAGTTCCTGTGGTTTCTCACCACAGGACCCAGTATCAATTGCTTGAATTGAAATAGAAAAAAAAAAAAAAAAGAAAAAAGAACAAAAAAAATCCCACCTGCCCTAGTGTAATATCTTTTGCCAAAGTGGTAGATTATAAAGGGTAATTGCAGTCCCTAACCTAATATGTAGGCACATCTACACATCTAGGGTCCTTAAGGGACCTTCTCTGGCCTCCAGCTCTCCAGAAAATAATAGGTCTCACATTCATGCGATGTTTTATCTACCATCTCTGAGCTGATGGCTCAAATACCTCACAGTGTTTAATGTTGCAGTTGAGAGACACCTGAATCACTCCATTAGGTTCTTTAAATTTGAAAAAAAAATGATGCAAATGGAATGGAATATGCAAATGAAATGTAAGAGAGAGAATTACTGTAGATTAAAAAAGCCACCTCAGACACTACAGGAAATTTGAATTTTAAATCTGTTTAATATGCAGATGATACCAGCATAAGAAGATGACTGCTTATTCTGCATGTGTCCTACCTAAAGTTTTGCTTTTATCAGATCTATCCACACACATTATCTCACAGGCATTTCTCTACTTACCTGACATCGGTCTCCTATACTTACTATATACTTCCCATGTTTCATTTTAAATTGCAAAGAAAACTATTCCGGCTAATATTTATAACTTTTCGGATCTTTACATAAAAATTAACTCTGAGATAAATACACATTAGTATCTAATTAGTATTACTTATGTATTGAGATGCTTCAATTATTGTTGTATTTTTATTTATTAAAAATTTTACTTAATTTCGCTTGCACTAAACAACAAATAAAACATCTGTGTTTTTTCATATAATTTTAATTGTAGCAACCAAATTAAAGAAAAAAACCTGAAGTTTCTGAGTAAATGCTGGATAATGACTGCTAAAAGACACAGCTCTGAAAGCTAAATTATATCTAATGGCTCTAATAATTATGTGCCTTTCATGAGACATATAATGCTTCCCATGCTAGTAACATATCTGTTCATTTTTTAATATCCCCTGTGTTTAAGCTGTGTGCATTTACTACTCCCAATTAAATAATTTGGGGTAAACATGTATTTCTTTTCTGCTGGATATGTGTTGATACCTACAATTCCCTGATCTTCTGAATTCTGGGCTTCTGATAGTGCTCTCTGTCCTTCTTTCTGTTGGGGCTAGAAATACTGATAATGTCAGAATATTACTTACCAGTTCATTTCAGAACAAGACTGAGTATGAATTCCAGTACAAGCAGCAAAAGACGTATTAAAGCAACTGTGAAAATCAATGAAGTTTGCGGTACTTATATCAAGCAGAATTTAAAATATATAACTTTTCTTCTAGTAAAATTTTTGTTTGTTTGGGGGGAGTTTTTTGGGGTTTTTTTAGGGTTTTTTCAAGTTTTTTAAAGATGCTTAATGTACTTACTTTTTAAAGTATCACCTATGAATTCGATTTTCTGAAATCCTATTAAGATGTATTATAAAATCAGTGTTTCTGTCAATCTTACTTGATACATATCTGTATTATAGTGGGTGTTTAAAAAATAGAGACATTTTGGAGGTTGTTTTAGTGTGTACACTGAATTTTATATTTCATATATAATAATAAACCAAAACATGATCATGAATGTATGTATATAAAAAAAAACAAGCAAAAAAACCCTCTCATAATAAGACCACTTTAAGCAAGAGCTTGGTTTGAGGATTTTATTTTCATATACTGATAATATGGACCATATTTTAACTTCAGTTTCTATATACTACTATATATTACTATAATCTCTAAATACACTTTTCACAAACCACTGTACTTTACGTGTTCCTGTGTCCATGAAAGCCATTGAAATTTTATATTTTTTCCTTGAAGTATTGTATAAAAATATTTTTCTCAGGTAATAAAAACTATGCATTTTTTTTAAGTCTTTTGCCCTTTCCATGATGATACAGTGTTTGGAACAGCAACCTATTACACACAGCTTTATTTTTTAATTAACCACAAGATGTGCCTTTTTGTTTCTTAGGTTAACAGGATTTCATCTTCCTCCACCTGTGACAAGTACAAAATCTGTATTTTCACTGCGCTTGACAAGTGACTTTGCAGTTAGTGCTCATGGCTTTAAAGTTTACTATGAAGGTAAGACTTTTTAATACATTCTGGATCTCTATAAAAAAGTAAAACTAAGTGTCCCACAAAAATCGATACAAATACACATATATAACCTTACCTAATAAACAATGTTTGCTTTTAATACTGTCTTTTAGATGGATAGACTCACACCTGAAGTCCAAATATTTAAAACTCTACCACCTATAATCCCACCTTGACAAATATTTTATGACCTTTACTTTAATAATGCCAAATTGTTTAAATTCTGAAAAACATAATCATAATATTATTGGTCCTTTTAAGGTACGCTTATTCAAATTCCTGTCAAACATTACTAGTTACTCTTGAATTTCACTAGATAGTTGAATTTGTATCTGCAAGTTTTATGAAGAAATTCTTTCTCATACTTACGAGAAGTGCTGACTCAGTTCTCTGAACTGACATAAAGTTGATTCCCTAATGCAGTTTTCACAGTTGTCTACAGGTTTTACACAGGCACTGAAGTAAATCAGTTGGCACATGTTTGTGAAGTCCATAAATTCATAGTATTCTATGTATCTTGCTAATGATCCAGCTTACTTTAGTAATGTTTGAACAACTGGAATATATATTTTGTCCATTTTTTAAAATCTGTTTCTTGTCACTAGGATTATGAACATGTACTTATAGGATATAATCAGAAACTGTTCAGCTGTTTTTTTTAAAAATTGATGTAAAGGCACTTTATCTTTCCATTAACTGTTTCATCAGCAAGCCAGGAGCTATGTAGTAAACTGCCTGGAGAAACATGTTGTACCCTGTTCAGTCACATCTGAGACATAAACTCTTCTGTAAGAACATAACCAGCTGAGGAACACTTTGATACATAGGAAAGTATCCTAAAACTGGTAATGCAATAAAGGGCTGCCATAAAAATACAGCTTCAAATCACTCTGTAGTAAAAATGTCTTCAGCCATTGATAGGCCTTCATGTATGATGCATTAGAATGACACTTCATATAGAAATTCTCTCCTATATGTACTTATATCAAGATATGAAATGAAAAACATAAAAGACTTCAAGCCTTTCCTGTCATTGGAGTTATTACAGAAAATAAATGAGGTGATTACATACTCCTTTTTTCTGGCTTGCACGTAAGCAGGAGGTAATTTACAAAATAGAGATTCAAGCTAGGTGTAACTAGTTTTGGCTGGAGTATAGCTACTTTGTAGACTATTATTTCACAGTAAGCATAACAATTGGTTTTGGAAAGATTATAGATACTCTGTAGTCTAATTTTTCAAGGGTTCAGTAACTTTTTTCAGCAGCAGCATTATTAGGAAAGTGTTATACAGAATTGTACTATGCAATTCCTATGTTTTTTTTTAACTGTGCCAAATACATTAGACACTTCTCATGCATTTTAGGAAAATATGTAGCATATTTTTGTCATTGATTTAGTATTGTAAATTGGGAAATTCAAATTCACTACATATGGTGTCTGCTGCTGCCGTTATACATTGTTGGCCAATTTTTTTTTTCACTACTAATGCTAAGAGGTAGTGTACTATGCATTTTAGTTATGATAGACAGTGATTAAACCTAAAATGGAAGATAACCAAGAGACTTCTGTTTGCATATATGACTGACTCCTTACATAGTGCCTATCTAGACTAAAATAACTGATTAATAACTTGTTAAGGTTGATTAATAGAACTCAAGCTCCTAAAGCACTGACAAGTGTGGGAAAATTTTACCTTCAACCACAGAAACAGCATTTTTGAACAAAACATAAACCTGTTACCTTGAATATGATATTCATCTTTTTTGAATCTGAGGTTTTATTTTGTGCATTCAGAGTTCTAGTTCACTGAAGTCTCCCTTCCCATAGCCAGATTTACTTTCTGAAGAGCTCTATCAAAGAAGCTTCATTCAGTAAGAGGATTTTTCTTTCAGTTCCTCTTTTTCTGACTTACTATGAAGCTACCTGTTGTTATATCCAGCTAGCAAAGAAATGAAAACTCATTATGTTACATTCATTTCATTCATCATTCCTTGACATGAGAGAATAGATGTATTTAAATGCTAATCACATCAGGCCAATCTCCATTTCTGCTCTTTTACTTTCTCTGAATGTGTATAACCCTGTAATCAACATTTTTAGATCTCGTTTTACCTGGTATCCAATTTTCAAAAATTTTGATTGCCCAGAAGCTCCTTTTTAGCTTCCTGATTAAACATCTGCATACTTAGTATCCCTAACTGTCAGACCACATACTTAAGTGCTTCATTACGGATGTGTAATTTGAAAACTAAGATAGAAATGATTAGCAAGCTATCATTGCAATAAAGCAAAATGATAGAGAATAGCAGAAGAGGGCAGGGTGAACAGTTGAGTCTCATATCGTGAAGGGATTAGATCCAGGTATGACATGAAAAAGAAATAATAGACGTTTCATAATCAGTGATCATTTAAAATACTTTCCTTTGAAATGTTTGGGAATAGTCGACATAGACAGATGGCTATATATGGAATGCAGTACCCTTTACTGTGTTCAAAATACAAAACAAATTTACCCCTATCCCAAATAAACAAAGCCCAGCAACGTTTCTTTCTCTGACCTCCTATCCTGGACATATTTGCAGTTCAGCTGAAGTTGACTCCAGAGTATTTGGCAGAATGTGTGGGAAATATAAATCTTTTACAAACTTCCTTGATCATAACATAGAGGAACTTACTATTTTTCTGGTCTCTTGAGAATAAAAATGCATATGAAAAAATATAAAATTACATCATCAGTAGAACTACTATGCTGGGCCATTTTATGTAAGCCCCTGCAATTGCATCCAGTGAAACCAAGTACACAATCAACCACAAAAATGCTCATTCTGGCCTCCTACCATCAATATCATAAGTCTCACTATGTATCCTCCATCCCTCCATCTTTTTGTCCCTCTTTGTCTCCTTTTACCTTTCTTTTCCTCAGTGGCCTGTTTTGGGTTATCTGTGGTGCCATTGTGCACACACTTATGCTTGGTTTCTCTCTTACATGGGAAAGAAGGCGTCTGAGAAATACATCTCTCTGTATAGCACTCTACCCCTGGTGGAAAAGGATTTCTTGAGAGAGAACTGAAATAGATTACTCAAGAGAAAAAAGAATCACAGTGACAACAAAAAATGGTCACATCCTGAAAATTAAGGAGGGTTTTTAAGAAAAAAGTGAGAGCTACAATAATTACCAGCAGCAATTAATCATTTCATCACCATCTAGTGACACAGCTCTGCTTGCTGGATTGAAAAATGGGGAAATTACAAGTCTGCTGATTCTGAAGAGGTTTCTGCCACCTTTTTTTATAGTAGCTTTCAGGGATATGGATACTGAAATATGGAGGAAAAATGCTATGCTAAATCCTCTAGATGATAGTTTAGGATAAGTCACAGTATTCCTGTGTTCCTTTAATTTTATTTCTGATAGGATGATTTTGGTTTTGGAATAGATGAATTTGGTGCACTTTTCTATTTCCTGTTGTTCTATTATACATAAGCATCTTTATTCGCTCAAAGCAAGGGAGGGGAAACACAGCTGCTGAGAGAGAAAGCAACTTAGCAGCTTGGAGCTTCAGTGAACCTGAGCCTGCTTTGCAAAGTGTTCCCTTGTGTGCTTGCTGGGTTATTTTACAGCTTTTAAACAGGTAGTTGACATTGTTAAATTCATTGACTTCATTAACAAATTAACAGTAGAATTTATGGCCACCGTTATTCATAGTTAATATGATAGACATTCTTGTGTTATAATATTGATCTTGCAAAAGAAAGAACTTAATATGTAGATTATTCCTATAGTGACAACTCTGAATGCCTTGGAAATGAATTGCAATTATTTATAATAGTTTTACAAAATACAATTTTATGCGTTTTGTACTGCTACACATCTTTTTTAAAGTTGAATTATAAAATTGAATTATTAGACAATATAAATAATGAAATGGCTTTCAAGTTTGTATGGGAATGTTTCTACAGTAATTCAGCAATTCTACTAAATTTTGAGAGGGCTTTGAGAGCAATGTTAAAAATTACAAGACTGATCTCATCTTCATGGATAATGGGGAAGAAAGAAGGGAGCAGATGGTGTTTTTTAACAGAACGGGATTTCCGTCTAGTGACTTCTAGGGAAATATCATGCATTTATTTCAGCAATATTAAGAAAAATTAAGAAAAATTGGTAGCTGCTATGCAGGATTATTGAAGCATGTAGATCAGAAATATTAGTGGGACTTAATTTTGCCAGGATGCAGATGCTAAAAACTATTTTGGCATTTGATCTAGATCTAGAGAATGTGAACAAATCCGATAATATATTTTTAGTTCGTCTGCATGTCAGAATTCAGAAAGGCTTGTGAAAAACTAACTGCATTAAGCTAACAATATCACTACTAATGTAATCTAAAAGTTTTAAAGAGTACAAATGAATTATTGTTTAAGGTGGGAGTATCATCTACAATATGTCCATTAAAAATATGATTGCTGGGTTGGAGTTGTAAAACCCACAGACTTTAAGCTGTAAAGTTGTCATCAGGATTACTACATGGCAGATACTATAGGCTTTTTTTATTTGTTCAGATTTTTGCAATAGCTGTTTTAGGTATAGCTTCTCTCTGTCATGAGTTTGTTTCAGTGAGTCCTTAATAAAAATTGAACTAAATTGATTTTGCCTAGTGTTTCTAAAAGAAAAGTCCAAAAAGAAAAGAAAAATTAAAATAAGGAATTCTTTTATTACCTAAGCAGATAAATTTAGCATGGAAACTCCTGTTTTGTAAAATGAAACATACTAAAACTAACAAAGAAACATATCAAACGTAAGAAGGCAATGTAAAATCTGAATTTTTACTTCTGTTCAACCTGTTGGATAACAAGAAAGAAAAAAAGGTGCTAGAATTTTTTCTTTTGGCTGAATAAATTAGTTTCTGCCACATTGTCTTGCAAGACATGTAAAATTATCTGGCATATCCTTCTGGTCTTGGAATAGTTAGTGTGGACAGAAAACAACCCAACAATGCCTGATTTTAGACTTGTATCTACTGTGCCCAGAATTTGATGCAAAAATCAAATGTTTGCATGCTCAGGGAAACAGAAAACATAAAGGATGCTTATCAGTCTTTGACTTTATTGAACCATCCTTCAGGTGAGTCATTAACCTGGTAGGTAGTTCTGAACTACCTTGGTATAGGGAAGGCAAAGTGAAAATTTCAATATGCAAGATTTAAAAGTTGATATAGTAAATTAAGATGAGTTAACAAATCATAAACAAAGTTTAAAGAATAAATAAATATGTAAACTATAAAATGAGATGCTAGTTCCTGTGTCAGTCATTGTTTTTTTATATTGATGCCATTGCAATGTAACTCCACTAAGAGAAGTAAAGTTGCACAGATTTGACCAACAAATCACCAACAGCAGATGACCAACAGCAGAATATTATCCTGTTTTTGATCTTATTATTGATACTTGAGCATCAATCTAGACAAAATGTCCACTCTATTAAAAGTATCCGAATACATCAAATATTTTATCTAGTAAAACTTTATATCATTATTTTCTCTTATGTATCATAAAGAGATATATAGTCACATTACATCTTTCTAGCCAACATTTTAAAAATCATAAGCAGCTTTTAAAAAATACACTCTGTCAGTAAATACTTAATATTGTCATTAAACAAATGAGTGTGGACTGGTAAAATAATCTTTTTCTTCCAGTTGGTCCAGTGGAGTCTGTGTCACCAGACACTGGAGAACTGCCATGCTAATCCTAACGGCAGAAGAACTTGCAGTGCTTTAGTACAGAAGGGAAACACTCTTTATAAAATCAATAGATTGCCTTAGTGCTTGTTAATTTTAAATGTTTTGCCTGTATGTTGCATTGTTCCCATGATTACTGTATAGATTCAGAGAAAAAAAAGAAAAATAGGCCTGTGGACTTAGTCTGTTTAAATTTTGTTGCATTACACACCATTTTCTTCATACTGCAATCACTACTTTGTACTTAGCTAAAGGATAAGTTTTGGGAACAAATTCAGCTCTTGAAGACATAAATATTTAAGAAATCACTTCATTTGATTTCACTGTTCATTCTACCTCTCTTAGAAGAAAACCTTTTTAATTCTTAATTTTATACATCTAGTCACTAGTTCTTGTTCTGCTTTTATCTGCTAAATTACAGAGCCCTTAGTATCAGCATCTGTTAGTTCTTATTCTAAGTTCTTAAGTACTGCAATAAAATCTCACACTTCAGACTATTCTTTCTCTTTAAGAGGGTCTTTTAAAATCCTAATGTTTTTTTCCAAGTCACAAATTATTTTGTGATATTTCTTCTGCATTTTCATAATTTTGTGAGTATTGTCATGACTGTGTGAAAAATGAGTCTGGTCAGTACCGTCTGGCTGAGCCCAGCACCTGATCACCACAATCTGTCCTATCTTCTTATTAAATCCTATTTTAACTCACAGTGATGCCTCACTCTTTATCCTCTGCATGTTGTGAGGGCTCCAAGGGCTGGATGCCAGCTGCTGGAGTCAGACTGGGGGTGTGGGTGCCCTTGGCCTCTGGTAACAGTTTCTGGAGTGAGCTGGGGTCTCAGTGCCAGCTACTGGATCATGCAGGGGTGTCTGCTGCCACTGACTGGGGTGGGAATGGTTTGTACCACAAAAAACAGCTACTGGAGGGAGCCAGAATGAGGAGCTCAGCAACTGGAGCAGGCCTTGTGCCTGGTACTGGGGAGTGAGGAGGGCAATTCTGTATCTTTTCCATACCCAGTGTGCATGTGTCATTCACCATCACACTTCCAATTGGACTCGCCAGAGGGGATCTGGATCTGGGATGAGGTATCTGGTGGAGAGACCATGCTGAGCAAGTGTAGGTGTGCTGTGTGCCTGCTTGTGACCATCAAGCTGGACCGGTCAGTCAGTAGAGGATCCATGGGGCACTTCAGAGGGTCTGTGATCTTGACATAGGGCTGCCATGTGGATAGTGGGTTTGTGCTGGTACCCAGGGGATCTGCCAATGTACACGTGCTTGCGAATTCAGATAGTCCCATGTGTGTGCCTGCATGAATCACATCCTGTGTCTGCCAGCTGAAGAGGGGACTGCAGCGCCCTGCCTGTGGCAGTCTGTAGCCAGTAATGTTGGTGTCTTGTGTGTCCGTGTGTTTCTTTTGGATACACACTCAGTTATTCAACTGATTAAATATGTAAATAGGAAAGCATCAAGGAAGGCCATTCACCCGAATCAGACACTCCTAGGTTCCAATGTGTCCCAAACTGGACTTCTATGGCTGGGCAAGAGAAACTTGCAGTGTTCATTGCTTCTGGAGGCAGGGGCCACTTACAACATCCCTTCACATCCTTAAACATCCTCTGATTTCATCAAGAAGTTCATTTGCTCTTGGTAAGTCTCTGCTGACTGTTCCCAGTTATCTTCATCCCTCAGGTGTTGAGAAATTGATTACAAAAGTGTATTCTTTAGACTACTTCCAGGAACTAAAGGAAGGGTTACTAGTTTATCGTGCCTCTGATGGTCCCTCTTGCTTTCATTAGGACAAGAATATCACTATAGTCTGTATAGTCATGAGGGACTACTACCGATTGCCATAATTTTTCATGGATTACAGACAGCTGGTTCTCAGTCATGGTGGAACAGCTCTTTCATTACCCTTTGGCAAATCTATGAAAGTGACTATATTCAACTTCTCTGTGTAGTCTCTCATATACTGCATACCCGGAATCAACTGAGACTCTCTTTCCCAACAGTACTGAGAAGAAGCTTTTGCTTGGGAAGAATGATGTACAAAAGGCTTTGAATTCTTTGGCCTATCCATTTTGTCCGTTGTTGTCTTCTCCACCCACTAGTGTATCTGGTTTTTTCCCTGTGCTTCTTGTTGCTTCTAACATACTTGTAGAATCACTTCTTACAACCTATAATACCCCTCACTGGTGTTGGTGTTCTTTGGACTTTGGCCTTGTCATTTTTTCCCTAAATACTGAAGCAACACTTTTCTTGTCATCTATCCTTTTTCCTAGTTTTTTTTTCTGTACTTCTTTGCAATTTAGTTCATTAAGAAACTACCTTGTTAACCACACGAATCATTTGCCAAAGTTCACTTCCTCTTAAAATAGATGGTTGTTTTTTTAAAGAAACCATCTGACTCTCTGGCTGCCCTTCCTCCTCATAATTGCTTCCCTGGAGATTCTGAGTCTCGATTCCCAATTTTACTGCTTACAACCCAATCTTCCTTCTAACCTTGGGCTCAATTTTCTTCTCTTCTACTCTGTATTTAGGTTTCTGTCTCTGACAAGACTATTTTTAAAGGCTCTCCTTTTGAGATAATTGAGACTTCTTGCAGTTATGTTCTTCTTAGCCTTGATCAGGTTTCATTTCCTCCTAGGAGCTGTACTTTACCTTCGGTTGTGGTACCATGATTAAGGATGCCATACCCTCGAAGATAACTATGCAGCTAGGCATAGGTCTGCTGTATGCATTTTCTTATAGCCAGAGCTTTTATCCTAACTAGAACTGAGAGGGAATCCAAAACCATATGGGATCATATCCCCTTCAATGTTCCTCTCAGAATCCCCCATAAATCTTTGATCTTTCCTTGTCCACATTATTACCACTCATATGGAGGAATAGAAGAGCAAGAAATCTAATGAAAGGTCTGGAGCATAACTCTTATGAGAAGTGGCTGAGGGAATCGGGATTTTTTAGTCTAGAGAAGAGGAGGCTGAGGAGAGACCTTATTGTTCTTTACAGATATCTGAAAGGATATTGTCGTGAGGTGGGGGTTGGCCTCATCTCCCACATGACTGGTGACAGGACAAGAGGAAGGCACTAATAGAACCCAGGGAGGTTCAGATTGGACATTAGGAAAAATTTCTTCACAGAGAGTATGGTCAGGCATTGGAACAGGCTGCCCAGGGAAGTGGTGGAGTAACCATCCCTGGTCATGTCCAAAAAAAGTGTCAGTGTGGTTTAATTGGCTGGTGATGTTGGGTTGACTGTTGGACTTGATAATCTAAGATTTCTCTTTCCTGTTCTTTCATTTGTGAAATAACATAAGATTTGTAAGTAAAAACCTCATGCGTATGTACTTGAATATATTATTTTATTCTACCATAACTACCAGTTGGATGTTAATTGCTTTCTGTTTGGTGCTGAACATTCTTTGGCCAAACTTAAAAAATAAAATAAAATAAATTATTGATTAGAGAGCAATGGAACAAAGCATAACTTTCTTCCTGGCAAAATGGGAAAATATTCACTTGTTTTAACATCTGCAAAGCAGTCATTATTTGAAGGTTAAAAAACAATGAAAAACCTATGATTTCTTCTGCCTTAAGAAATATTTAATTATTGGAGGAAAAAATGTCTCTCCCTTAGCCTGGAAAAAATTCCACTTACTATTTCAGTGTTCTGTGTAATTTATTTCTTTCAGAATAATGTTGTTAAATAAGCCATATTTGTCAATCTACAGTGCTGTAATTTATCATTTTGATGCATGCCTCATATTGAAGTTTAACTAAGATTGTGATTAATTTGAGATCTTAATTATATGTCATCCTTGCTTTAGTTTTTCATTATATTTTCAATGTCATTTTTTTATGAAAGAAAAAATAATCTAATATACACTGCAAGTCTTGAAAGAAATTTCCCAAGAGATTCTGAGTTTTTCTTTGAGAACTTCTATTCTGCAGCTAGTGGACTGACATACTATTAAGATAAGTATAATACCCTAACAAAAGCAAATCTGAAGACAATCTAATTTAATATTCCCATTTTGATCCCATGTCTAGACGAGTTCTGAAAACTGTAATCCCACACATTTGAAACAGTATTATGTAGCATCTAATACAGTCATTAAAGTACCAAATTAAATGCAGCTTCATGCATGTTTACAAGTGGTCGTTTGCCACATGCTTTTCCTAACTTGCAACTCAATGAAATTTTCAAGGAGTAACACATAACAGCAGACTTTAAAATACCCATAAAGTTTATAAAAATGGATCTACTGATAGCTGACACTTTTATCTCTAGAATTGTATGGCTGAATCCTTCAACCTGCATTGGGTATTTGATATAATTTTGGCTCTGGTTTGTGTTAGCTTTGGTAGAACTTCTGTATCAATAACGTCAAAATACACAGATATGCAAGAACAGGTTCAGTATGTTTATCATGTAATCTTGAAAACTCTTCATAAGTCAACAGGAATCTCTACAGGCGAAGAAATTTGTTTTGAGAACATCCACGTCAGTAGTACAGAACTGTTACCTAAGAACAGACTCAACATATGATCTTAAAAGATTTTTAAAGTTTGACAGTTAAATTTACAATTCATACTTACATCCATAATAAGCTTCCACTAAACTCAATACCAACTGTGTGACACATAAAATGCTTGGGAATAGGTGAGCCTTTTTTTTTTTAAGTTTACAATTTGAACATCCAGTGACATCAGCCCTTGATATTATTCAGAGTGATACAGAGTGATACTAAACTTTTAGTCATGATTATGACAATTTTATTTTAAAAGAAGCAGAGGAGTAACTGTTCACTCATCATGGAATTTTCTGCCTTTTAAAATCAAATAAAGTTTGATATAATTTTATTTTGGAAGAAATTTGCTTATTTGATCAATTCTTATCAGAAAATTGCTCACTATCCAATGAGGTCATACAAGCAAACCTCAGTGTAAATTTAGACAGTTTAGAGAATGGGTGGATAATAATGGCATGAACTAGATGTTAGTCAAATGCCCTACAATTAGATTTTTTTTTATTTGTTTAAATAAATGAAGTCAATTGGATTTACAAGGAAATATTTGTCTTCTAGTTGGAGGAACACTCTCCTTTCATTGATTCTGCTTTTCAGTTGATGAATCTCTACCTGAACAGCATTAAAAATAATAATAAAAAAACCTAGTCCTTTGTTAGCTGCTTGGCACCACTAAAATTCCACTGACTATAAGTTGCATATTATAGATAAAAAATAATCAGCTACTTAACTATGATCCACACATCTAAGATGTAATTGAAAAAAAAAAAATTTCTGAAATACTGAAACAGTTTTAAAACTTCTTTTTTAGAAACGCAGCTCAATATTGGAAATGCTTTAAAATTCCAAAGCTAATCTATTCTTTTTAAACAAAGAGGTTTACCCTAAAGAAAAGTCCTAATGAATTCCTGAGAAATTTTAGATCTAAAAACCTTGAGGTTTACATAATTTTAATGTATAACTTATTATGCTTAGGACTTTTTGGAAGAAATTTCTTGAAAATAATGGCAATAAAATAATTGAAAAGTTCATTAAAAATCAGCTCAGGTTTTGGTGTAGAATTCTTATTTATTTTTTGCGTTTGATTTTCTTACATTCTGTAGTTTCCCTATTATAAAGTAGCATCTGAAGTGTGTATGAAGTGAGTAGACCTTATCAGAAAGGAATCCTATTTCTTCCTTATGAAAAAAATAGAAGACTAGGAGACTTCCTTACATATTTATCATATTATTTAAGAAGAAATCAAAGCACTAGGATAAAAAATATTTAATTTTAGGTTTTACTGAATTTAGCATTTATGTTGCTTTTCCCTTAGTGTACTTTCAGTGTGCTTCTAAGAAATAAGTTCTCTTAGTCTGAAGACCAGCTAAAATTGCTACTTGTAGTATTCAATTCCCAGTCTCTCTGAAGAGATAATCGATAGTGGTGTGCTCAGTGGCAGCTGTGGGGCTTGATTTTGTGATGAAGATCTGCATCACGGGGGAAATGGTTTGAAGCTACAGAGGAAGTAAACTCAACACGAGCATTTGTGTCCAGGACTGAACTGGTGATACAGAAATGGAAGCCTATGCTGTAAATTTATTCCTCTCAGCATCTTGTCTATCTAGTTTACCAGTTATTAGATAGCAGACGGATGACAAGATTAAGATGTTCATAGGCAAGTAGTGTTGTAAAAGAACAACATGCTATGTCATCTTTAATTACAGTGTAGCATTGCTCCATTCTGTACTTGTCACAAGAGCTCTAACTGCAAGCAGTAAGATCATGTTATTCTGAGCATAAGCATCTTCATATGGAAAGATTTTCTGCTTCCACCTACAATTCTGCTACTGTCACATCTAAAATACAGTCCAACCTCTCATGTATTTCTCATAATGAATTACAGAGTACTTACACCTCAGAATTTTCCAATGCTATGCCTCTCTAGAAAGGAGATTTTTCTAAAGGCTATTTTATAAATTAAATACATTTATTTATTTATTTGTGTACATACTATTCAAAGAATACCTTTTAAAGTTCAGTGTAAAGGACTATTTAATAAACCCAGTCCAATGTGGTCAACAAATGCTGAGAAGATTATAATAGGAAAGGAGACAGAAACAAACTGTTGGATATAATAGATTTGGTTATAACTTTAAAATGATACAAAGACTGTTATTGAACAAGAATTCATCACCTTCGTTTTGGTGGGCATTGCAATTTTGATGAATGGACCAAGGCAAATAAGCACAGTATTAGAGAAGTTTTCAGAGGGTAACTGTCAACTTGATGAGATTAAGGCAGAACTAGACAGCTAGCAAAAGAAGAATTTTAAAGAAAAAAGAATTTTAAATAACAGTGGAGAGGATATTACTTGAATTTTACTATTAAATGTTATTGTTGCTTTTGAGCTACTATCAACTTAGTCTGGTCACCAGCCTTGTGTTCCTTTCTCCCTCCCTGTTTGCTCCCTAAAGCACTCAAAAAGGTATGTAGGGAGACAGATCAGGCAATTAATGTGGAGGAAAATAAGTAATTTTGTGGCATCTGTATTATTCCCTCAGCTTTTTCTCTGTTCCAGTCTTCTGCATGGATCATACAGCAACCCAAGGCATGAATGACATACACGCAGTTAATGAAAAAAACATTTCTCCTTTGAAAACAGCCCATTTACCTTAATTTAAAACATTTGTGAAACTTCATCTTGATGCAACATGTGTCATGCTCGGTGACAACAGGAGATTATAACAACCTGGGAGCTGTAAATTGTCTCACTGCTTGTCTATTTTTTTCTTGCCTCATGCCTGCTAGCAGAGTTACTGAGTACAGATAACCAACCCTTGCTGCTTAGAAGAAAATGCATGACAATACATGGATTTCCTAGATTGTTTTGGGTGGCAAATGCTGCAAGGAGCAAGTTTGTAATTTCTTTATTTCAGTCTTTCATTACAGTGTTATACAGGGAGCCTGTTATATTCACTTCATTCCAGTTTGATCACTGAACAGACTTGAAATGATAAATTAAAAAAGAAAAAAACAATCGTAAAGGTTAAATATGTACTACACACTGGAAATAGTTACAAAAGAGAATCTTAATTTAAGAAGTTGTAATCTTAACACATACATAGCATTGTTTTTTTCCTAGGCTGCTTCAGTTTCCCCTGAGATTTAGAACTCTTTTTACCAGCCTTTCCCCCTGAAGTCCTTAGGTTCAATGGTTGGTATTACCATGTAAGGTATTTCAGACTACACTTTCATTGCTCCCTTCTAAAAGTTGGAGTTCTTTTCTTCTGACCAATTTGATTTAATTTCTTTGCTAGACAGCCTGTCCTAAATTTATAATTATCATGAGATGCATCAGTCTTCACCTCCAATACTAGCTGCAGCATAAATGTAAAGGAAAGAAAAAGGATACTGCCATATTTTCTGGGATTGGTTTCCTCTCTTGGGAGGTTTTTTTTTTTTATTTTCATTTTCATTTCTATTGCATTCTTTTAGCTCACTCCTTTATTCCAAGTGCACTATCTTGTAGGTAACATTTTTAAAGATTGCTATATCAATTTATAAATCCCATCACATATGCAGGATTAAGTTGTTGGGATTCACTTCACAGGACTTCCAATACTTATTCCAGTGCTGATGTCAATATCCTGTATTATCATTGCAGACTTCCTGTATAGTAGAGGGCATAGATCAACAGTTCCAGATTACTATTCCATTTCTTTTCTCAATACTGGCTATAAAGTAAGCATGAACAATAGGTGTATAGATAAACCATAGCTATCCAATTTTTCACCCTGTCCTCAAGAAATTTTAATTGGTTTAAAGGCCCTGTTGTAGAAGAAAGATGATGAAAAATTGCAGCAAGTTCAGAGAAGAGACACCATGAAGCAGTTGTCCTGTGAGCAGAGGCAAAGGAAAACAGACATAGAGAAGATGGATGGGGACAGGGAGGGAGAGGATTCTTCAAATACCTCTAAGGAACCTAGTGAGAAGGTTCTTCATTTAGGTAAATGGCAAGAAGGCCAAAAAGAAAAAAGGGACTACCCACAGGGGAGGTGGAATTTCCTCTGAGGTCTCATTTCCTAGTTGATATTATTGCACTGTTATAAATTTCTGTTATTAAGACATCTTATAAATTTGATGCAATAGATACTTAAGACAAGCAAAACTCTACATATTGACTCATTTTCTTTTTAAAAATGTAATTGTAGCACTTTGTCATCAGGTGAAATGAAATCGAGTGAAGTTTTGCAAGTTGATGTCTTACAGATCATACACAAGACAAAGGGCTAAGAGGGTATACTTCTACCTGAAGTTTATTGCTGAAACATCTAAATTACATTGCCACTACAGAATACCTTCTTGAGCATTCATTCCTCCTGAAGCAGTATTTGCAATTAAATAACTTAAATTCCGCTAATTAAATCTGCACATACTCAATCCAGAGAACTATTTGCATATTGTCTAAATTTTTCTGGCCAAACATCAACTGTGAAAAACGTCAATCTTGTTAAGTGTTTATTCCCAGGAATAAAGAACTTGTCCCTTATTCTGTTTAAAAACTATTATCTTTACCCTGTAGCATTTTACCTCCTTAAATGGATGGCACATTCTTTTAACTTTTCTGGTAAGTGTTCATCTATTTACTTCAAGAAATCATTTAGAATATGTTAGCAGAACTTATTAGTCTGCAACCTGTTCATGGGTAAACAGAAATATTTTAAAAAGAAAAAAATCCCCCACAAATTCTATTATATATATTGGATTGGATTTATCCAATTTGCAAGTGAAGAATGCCCTGAAATTCATAGTATTATCACTGAAAAATCCACTATGAGAGACCTAATGTACAACTTAACAACCAGAACCTGGAAAGTCAGAAAGATTGAAAGATGACAAAAGGAAACAACATCTGGTCTTATCACAGCCTCAGCTAATAACAGTTGTCATTGAGCTGAAACTGAGCAGTTTAAGAAAGACAGTTGGATTATTGTGAACTTGAAAGTGTGTTGGAAACAGGAATTCAATAAGACTACAGATTGTAGGAATTAAAAAGAACTCTTCAGTTGAATTTTTTACATTTTAAAATACGAAAGTGTAATTTAAATCTTAAATGAGTAACATCTTCCAAATTAGGTACCTACAATAAGGTAGGTACAAAATAATTTTTCATACAGAAGAATCAGATGCTGTTGCTAAAAGCTTCACAATATACAAAGTCAAGCAGCAGGTTAAGAATTCGTGTAATTGTTTAGAAACTCTTCTTGAAAAAAGACATAAACTTAAATAGCCACTCTGATTACAAATCTAGCTAAATTCAAACTGGGTACATCCTTATTCAATGTCTAGACTATGTAAACCCATTAATTAACTTGTTACCAGATACTGTGCAGTGGGTATCCCAATCTAGATTGTTGCAAGTGTTCCCCTTACATCGAAAAATGGGCATTTATTTAATAAGGGATTTTAATCTCTTCTATTCAGGTGATTTTTTAAAGCTATAAAGTTTACTTCCTTTCTCAGCAAGCTTGTACCACACAGATACTATTATTCATATCTTTTTTTTTGAGCTTTACTTTGAAACGTGCAAAATTATTTTCTCATTTTGAAATTTGGCATTAAGAATATTATTTTTTGCAACAATATATTTTTTAATCTTCTGAGTTTGCTTTAATGAATTCTAATCATTTTTAAAATATGCAGTAAAAATGTGAGAGAATAGCATTATTTCATAGAATCTAACTAACCTTACAATTGAAGAATATCTTTTCTATACTTCAGCATTTACATCATTTTAGTGAGAAAACACAGCATACTTTATGCCATAGACAAAAAGGTGTTGTTTTTTTTATTTAGAACAATAAAACTTCTTTTGACTATATGGTTAATATGGTTTTTTGCCCAACTTAAATTTAATTCTTTAAAACAGCAGTATTTAACAATGTGGACTTATTGAGGATTGGATCAACAAAGAAAACTAGAAATAGTAAGTACATCATGATAAATCATAATAAGAGGGATTAAGATAAACTCAAGCATTAAGTATTTGCTTTCATAATTTCATTCTTTTGCATGCTATTATGATTTATTGATTATAGGTTTTTTCCTCCATGGTTCATTCTACTGAAATGCAAGTTTCATACCAGTATATATTTATGTTATTGTAAACATAAATATTTTTCCTTCATCCTGAGAAACCAAATACTACTTGCAATACCCTGCTGCTCATAGCAAGTACAAAGGCAAGATTCAGAGGTTTTATAGAGTCCTAGGCCCTATATAAAAAAAATAAAATCTGCATACTGTCCTGGCTCTTACTTCCTACCCAGCATTACTGGTATGGTTTTTAAGAAGGAGGAGCCTTAGTGGTGATTTCCTTTAAAAATTGTTCCTTTTCATCAAATAGAAGCTAATTTGCAGGTGGTTCTCATCCCCAGGGTTCTGTTAGCACCTCACTGAGGAAGAACGCTTAGGCAATGCTAACTTCTTCTGTTTCTGTTTTGATTTTCATCTGGCATGAACCTTTCAAACAACGGATCTTAATTTCATTTTGTTGAAAAGTAAACCCTTCGTTCATTTGTGCAACTTCCAGTTACATTGCTGTGACTTGTGTGAGTGAACTGAAGGCGTAGTTATGGCCTGATTATCCTGACACTTGAACTATGTATAACTTCTGTTGCTCAGTTTCACACCAACAGTACAGTAATTTAAGTATGTTAATAATAATAAATATATACATAAAGTGAAAGCACCTTTTGTATGTAAGTCAGCTCCTAACAGGAAAGGGGACTAAAATCAATCTAGGTAATTTATCTTGCTTTTTCCTGATTTCAGCCTTCTTTTTTTTAAGAAAATATAATGGATGATAGAATACTACAATATCATATGTACTGGAACTGAAATTTTTTTCCATCTCTGTTGAAAGGCAGTTTTCTCAAGGAACTGTATTTATTTTGGTCTCTGAAATCCCTACTCATGTCAAGTTTCTGCTTACATCTTCTGGCATTTTTTAATTCATTAAACTTATTACTTTTATTGCAGATTAAATAAATTCTTTCTGCAGTATCTTTAGTAGTTGTTCTCGTAGAATCATTGTGAGAGGAATATTTCTAAACTGTTTTACTGTGTTTGTAGATAGATAAGTGTTTTTAATTTCATCTTTGAAAAATCTAAAGCTTGCACTATATGCAGAAAAATTGACTGTGTGAATTAAAAGTTAACTTTTGGAAACATACAACAAAATAACAGTGGCAAAACTTCATATATTCTAGTTTAGGCAAATGATGTAAAGGACTATTATTACAGAACTGATTTTGGGTTGGGATCACCTCTTTTTATCACAGTTGTTTAAAATATTAGCTCTCAAAGTTATTTATTCTACTTTTCTTTTACTGTAGGTGAAGAAAAATAAATAATGATTCACCCAACTTGGTTTATACAACCTCATTCTAAATCTGATGTCATTCATTAATCTGTTTACTTATTCTTTAAAGATGCTATTTTCAATTAATTATGAATGGAATGTGGATGAACAGTTCATAGATTTCTACATTATAGATGTTTACATTTATTATAACTTGTTGCCCTGGGAAGTCTGTCTCTTGCTTCCTGGTGCTGCATTTTGTTTGCTCTATTTTGTGTTGCTTTTGCATGACAGTCATATTTAAGCACTTAGTCTAGCAAAACGATAATGACTGATGCATATGACCTGCTTCTGTGGAGTAGGAGTAGTTATTGCAATTATTTGAGCAGCACTACTATCACCTTTATTAATCATAACTGGGAAAGAACTTTAATTAAAAAGGACTTGTGTGACATGTTCACTTTTGGCTGTGTTAAAAGGATTGTATTTTCCAACCTTTCTAATGGATTCTTTGGGGCCAGTATTTTCCTCAAGTGACTTGTTTACCATCCTTGAAACTCAGGTCATGCTGGCACAGTCAAGATAGGGAGTATAACTGAACCAAAAATTTCACAAAGAAAGAAATAAAAACTGTCAGCAGAGGCTTCACCTATGAGTTTCTGGACATTTAAACTAGGGAAGCTCAATTTGGGTTACCAGCACAGTTGGTAATCATAAATGCTTAAAACTTCTCCAGCACGTTGTATGTACTTTGTCACACTTCTAAACCACAGGCATTCGTTGGTGTATCTCCTCTCCTGATATTTTGTACTTTAAAAGGTATGTAGTAAAGTACTGGGAGAAAGAAAATAATGTTTAAAATTTTGAATTAGCTGCTGTTTTTGAAACTTATTGTTGGAAAACTTGTTGATTAACAGCCCTATTATTTTTCACTTCTTCGTTGACAGGAAGCTGGTTCAAAAAGTATTTTGAATACTTCCAGGATTCTAAAGCTCTGAGTTTGCATATAAAAGGGTGTAAGATTAAAGGAAATGTTAGTCTTATAGTTTTGATTGATACAACTGGGGGTTTTTTTAATGCCTTTTTGTAAATTTATTAAATAGAGATCATGGGTATTAATTGTAATGTAATTTAGTAAATTAAAATCCAGGGAAGTGATCGGAAGTTGGTTGCTAAATCAAAAAATATTATGTTTACTAAAGCTAAGAAAGCCAATGGCCAGACTCACATTTTCTCCATTTTAACTGCCTATAAAGTAATGTAGAAACTGAAATAGTCTAGCTAGTTACTACCAAAACAGATAAACGTTTAAGAGTACAAGCATATCTGTATAATATATCATCTGGGTTCCATGTCAAACTTTATGAATTTAAAGTGTATATATCTATTGGGTGAGCTGGGGACTGTAACCTTCCTTTTTAGCTGTAGGAGTACAAGGGATGCTTTAGGAAAGCAATTTGTTTGGTCTCTGTTAATCATTTACATGGCATCAATACAAATAAACACGAGTACCTCTTAGCTCCACATGAAGTCCCTCTCAAAAAAATGTCCATTATTTTGGAAATTAATTTTCAAATGTTTATAACAGGGGCCTACCTTCTACTTAAACTCCTATTAGCAGTGATTTCTAGAGTCCCTAAAATAGAGTCCTCTTAGAGAATGCCATTCCTCCTTCCAAATCATGTTTTCTTCTTGCAGCTGCACCAAAAGGAAAGATAAATCAGTGATCCCAGCTTGAGCTCTGTGAGAATAATGGAGGGCTTTTAAGAATTAGTTTCAAGGTTCAGAAATCGTCCTTAAACATTTAGGAAAGTTATATATTTTTTGCTTGGAAAGAGGGAGCAGGTAAATGGCTGACAAAAAGAGTCCTTTGAAAAGAAATTTTAAAAAATTAAAGCATAATGTAGTTATGGTAGTTTGTTATATTTGAAAGTGTTTTCTGATTCATACTTTAAGATGTTTCTAGGTGATTAGAAAGCTTTGCTTTTCCTATGAAGTTTCACATGATATTCTCTAAACATAAAAGAACAAACAATAGCCAGTGTAGTATCACAAATCAATAGAATGCTACTTGATAGTCTTCATTTAATGCAAATTACTGCTACTAGTGAATGAACAATACTTTGAGATAACTATAACAGTTAAATAAATAATCCCTTTAATTACACAGTTTGTGTTACATATAAAGCTACCAGATGTCATCTTAAAATACATTTAACTCTGTTTATCCAACATTTAAGAAACCCAAGTTCTAGGATTATTGTTCCATGTTACTTCTAAACTCAGAATTTGATTTCTCAACTCATTCAAGAGATAGCTGCTCTTGCAGATATAAAAGGAAGAAACAGAAAGAGTTAAGCAAATTGAATGAGGACAAATTAGATGCTATCTGCAGAGAAATAACTGGATATTATATTAAGCTACTACCTCCTTTTAATCCACAAAATATATCAGTCAAAATCTGGTTCAATTTGAAATTGATATAAATGCAAAAAATTCCACGTGTCAATGGTGCTGTTGATGTTAATTTAACCTATGCCCCGATTTAAGAAATTGCCCAATATGAAATCAGTAGATCTACATAATTTCATATTTACTGGAGCACTGATGAGATCTCTACTGACTATCAGTGTGAATCAGCACATTGCAATCAGCATCTTGAAATATATAATGATCTTCATGATCACTACTACTGCAGATCTCTAGTGTTGCAGAAACTGAAGGAAAAAATTAAAGAAGGAGAAGGTTTGCACATCAGGACACGGTGGCACCCGTATTTCTCCCATCATCAAATTACTTTTCCTCAGGAAACATCACAAAATACTGACAAAAGTAGGCAACCTATACCTCTTCTGCTTCTTGCAGGGAAGAGTATATTGTCACTTCTATCACAGACTATAGTAACATAATGAAGAGACTCAATTCTGCTGCTTCTGCAGGCAGGCCCTCTGGATAGTATCAGGTTGTGATCCTATTTTACATCCTATTAAACATGCACAGAACACAGAAGCATTTGCATGCAATAGTAGAAATAGACCTTGTATAAAAAAAGAAAACTAGAATGCTCTGAAAATGCTTGCTGTTGCCTGTAGAAGTCTTCATGTCTGTAGCAGCAGAATACATAGCAAGTTGCAGTGAACAAAGTGATGATGATAGTGAAAGACCTAACAGTAAGCCTTTATATGTTTCAATTTATACTCAAAATTTCTATAGTTGCCCTGATTGCTGCTAGAAGATGTGTTTGCAACAGCTCTCCTCAGCAGTATTTTTTCCTTAGAGATAGAACTAAATTATGGGATTTCTAAATTACTGTTACAGTCTAGCAATGACAACCTCTATAAGGAAAAAAAGGTAGAAAACAGATTCTAAACCTTTAAAATTTCACAACACCTTCAAGCCAATACCAATATTAAATCCAGCATCAGGGCCAGTTACAGTATGAGTGATTAATTTTGCTGACCTATTTTGAAATAAAAAATATTAATTTCCGAAGCCAAGATACAGTGCCCTGATAATGTACTGTACTTTAAATACTATGTTTTATCAGGGATTTCAGGACCTTACCCTCTGTTAAAATATTTTGGAAACAGACACATCTAGAAAAAATGGGATATATTGGCTTCATGAAAAAATCATTTAGTTAATTATATAATTCAAAACAACCCATAAGTAGCAAACCATGCAGTACAAAATATTTTCAAACACATTCATATGTTTGGAATGACAAAGCTAGATTTCACCAAAATAAATGTTTTTGAATGTAAGACTATTGAAAACCAAAATGCAGAGTGAGGCTAAAGCCCAAGAAAATTCTGAATTGAGTAAAAAATAACTAAATTTTAGGAAGATGTAATTATCAATAGAAAATACCAAAGCACCATTAACAAAATAAATGCTAATTAATTTCACCAGGTAAACATTCCTCAGATGAAAATCAACTCAAAAATAGATTTATTTTAATCAAAATAGTAGTCTCAGAATCACACTACAACCGAATTGTCACAGTTGGAAAAGATCTCTAAAATCACTGAATCCACCTGCCAAAGCAGAAAAAAACACCATCCCACTAGAGCATGTCCTGAAGTCCCTCATCTACATGATGTTTTTAATACCTCCTGGGATGGTGACTCGACCACATCCCTGGGTAGCCCATTACAGTGCCTAAATACTCCTTCTGTAAAGAAATTCGTCCTAATATCTAGACCACACCTCTCCTGGCACAACTTCCTCTAGTCTTACCATTATTTGCTTGGGAGAAGAGGCTAACATCCACCTCACTACAACCTTTTTTCAGGCTGTTGGTTGTAGGGAGCAATAAAGTCTCCTCTCAGCCTCCTTCAAACTACACAATCCCAGTTCCCTCAGCCTCTCCTCACAGGACTTGTTCTCCAGACCCTTCACCATCTTAGTTGCTCTTCTCTGGACTCACTCCCGCACCTCAACGTCTTTCTTGTAGTGAGGGGCCCAGAAATGAACACAGCATTTGAGGTGCAGCCTCACCAGTGCTGAATGCAGGGGAATAATCACTTCCCTAAGCCTGCTGGCCACACTGTTTCTGACACAAGCCCGGATACTGTTGGCCTTCACGGGCACCTGGGCGTATTGCTGGTTTATATTCAGATAGGTGTCAACAAACACCCCCAGGTCCTTTTTCTCTTAGCAGCTTTTCAGCCACTCTTCCCCAAGCCAGTGGAGTTGCCTGGGACTGTTACAACTGAAATGCAGGACCCAACACTTGGCCTTGTCGAACCTCATACTATTGGCCTCAGACCATTGATTCAGCCTAAGTCCTACTGCGGAGCCCTCAAGATCAACACTCCTACTCATCTTGGTGTCATCTGTACACTTGCTGAGGAAGCACTCAGTCCTCTCATCTAGATCCTTGATAAAGATACTAAACAAGATCGGCCCCAGCACTCAGCCCTGGGGACACCACTGGTGGCATACTGCCAACTGGATTTAACTCTATTCAGCACAACTCTCTAGACCTGGCCATCAGCCAGCTTTTTACCCAGTGAAGAGTACACCTGTCTATTCCATGACCCATGAGCTTCTCTAGGAGAATGCTATGACAGATGGTGTCAAAGGCTACTAAAGTGAACAGCCTTTCCTTCATCCCCAGAGTGGGTGACCCGGTCATAGGAGAGGGATCAAAACCAAGAAAGAGCTGATATGAACATATGGATGTATGTATATCTGTCATAAATTATGTTTGGGGTTTTTTAATTGTTCTTTTTACAGATGACATCTTGCTGGAAAAAGTTCTAGCTGGTTAATGTGTTAAAAGAAAGCTTATGTTGTGAATCATGCCTGTTGTACAGTCCACATACTTTGAATCCATATCCAGTTGGTAAGGATAGGGAGATATTGAAATGAAAAAATTCCTTCTTAACCACTGCAGAAACAGAGACATAGAAATATACTCCAAGTTTCAGCTTATAGAGCTTTATTCAGCTTACAGAGTAATGTAATTTAACTAAGAGTTAATAAGTCTGGACATGCATAAATTTCCCTGCCCCCAATGCCATCTTTTTTTTTTTCCTTTCAGTCTTCTATTTACATATAACCAGTAAACTAATACTGTAAACATCTGTTAACAAAGTTAACGTTAATTGTAAAAGTTCTCTAGTTGCTACAAAAAAGAGTCTACTTCCTTCACTGAAAAAAAACTTTTTTAAAGTTGTTGAGAAACAACCCAAAAAATGGATCTTTCTTCTTGCTTTACTTCTTCACCTCTTTTGCAGGGGAAAAGGAAAGGAAATTAAATGAAAATGCTCACTAGTTCATCAGCACCATTCCACTAAAAATGAAAAATTAATTCTGAAAATATATTTTGTCTGCCAACTGATGTTTATAATTGTTTTTTATCATTACATATTAAAGTTGAATTCTATATCACATGACTGAACATGTCAGTTATAGACCTAAGGATGCACTTCTGCCTATGCATTATCATTTCACACTGTGCCAACAGCCTAGCTGTACAACATACATTAATTTTAAACTGTTTAGCTCTCCTACACTACCAATCTGTCTCTCCTTATAGAAGTTTTGGAAAAATCTGTATCAGATATATGAGCTTTTGGTGAGTTAGGACCAGAAGGAACACTACCTAAGCTCTGTCACACAGTGATTTGTGCAGGACTGCAGCAGGCTATTAAACCTTTCTTTTCCTAGAACATTTTTCTTCTTTTCAGTAAAAGAACTGAATATTAAGTGTTTAAAAGTAGAAGCTGAAGGTGTGTTGTTGGTTTCTCGATATAGAAATACCAGTAAGTTCAGACACATGACTTGCATGGCTATTTCAGTATTAATCTGTCATGTAGGTACAGCCAGAGAAACAGGCCAACACAGATACTTAATGAGAAGTTAATTAAAATCTTGAACTATTTTAATGATAAATCTTTTCCTCTTCTCAAATTATGACCATTTCTACTCGTCCCAATAACAGATTAATCAAGAGAGGAATAATCCACAGCAGGCAACCTGAAGGGATGTGGAGAAAAGTAGCTGCTATTCTGGCTGCTAGCATGATTTGAGAGAAGTCTGACAATGGGAGTTCAAGCTTATATTGGTTAAAAAAGATTTTGAAGAAAGAAAGTTAGTATGTCTATGTCATTTAATTATTTTGCAGATGCTCTCCATCACTTTATCTATAAAATAAGATTATATGTCTTTTACTGCTTATGTCTCAGACAGAATTATTTTGATGCAGGAATCACAAAGAAAGCAACTTGAGCTCTGCTCCTGCAAGACTCAGACTAGAAATCACAAATAGCCCTTTCTGATTTCTCTGTAAAACATACTCATAATAGTCTATAGCCCAAAGGCAATAGTGTACTCAAATAATGAACATTACAGTTTTCTTTATTTTTTCACTATTAGAAAGAAAAAAAAAAATTATAAACAGTTTTCAACAACCTCCCCATATAGAAATCCATGGATACTTGATTATAGAAGACTGTTAATACGAATTCAGCTTGAAAGTTTTTTCTTTTACAAACATTTTAAATAATACTTGCATAAGAAAATCATGTTTCATCAGAAAATACACTACATTCATTCTTCTATGCTAGAGAATTCTGAAAGTATTTTTCCAAACGTGCCAGGAAACTTGTCTCCAGTATATGACAAAACATGCAAATTCTGAGGCTCAGGAGGTGTTCTCTAAAAAATGCAGGAGCCCATGCAATGAAGGTGTAATAGAACACTGAATATAAACACTAATGGTAATTCTTGCAAGAGGAAGATAATAAATACTGAAATAAAGTAATAATAACAGAGAACTGCTTCCCAAGCAAAGGAAATTTAGGCATTCTTACTAAAAGTGAAAGGGAAAGGTGAAATAGATAAGAAAAGAAAACCTAACACTTTTGTATTTGGAGTAGAATGTGCTTTTCCTGCCATGTGGAACACTGTTTCGGAAGTCACAATATTATGGGTGCACAGCTCACCACTGGGTGATAAACTAAAGTTTTGTGGAATATAACTTATTCAAAGGGTTTTCTGTATGCTCTTGGTGAATGATCTGTCGCAGATGTTTATTTATTCATATTATTATCCATTAATTTGATCACACTGTCTTTTCTGGTTAATGAATCATCATGTAAGCAATTTGGACAAGTTCAGTAATGTATTATTTCAACTTATGCAGCAGAGTCATTAGGCCATACTGCAGTTAAGCACTGCAAAATTATCAGCATAAGTACTATTAAAAGCAGAATTACCCATATATCCTTGACCCAACATTTTTAAATGTTCTCGTGTTTGGACATTTTTTAATGAAAAATTCATATTATACCTGAGATGATCATTAACTGAAGAGACCTTTTCTAATAAATAGGACTTTATTAGTAGCCATTTGCTTCAGAGCTAAAAGGTACTATTGTAGTTAGAAAAAAAATTACTCTGGAAATAGCACTTCATCATGCAAGATCTGCTTTTTGTGTATTTCTGAGTCATATCATAAACACTGAGAAAAATGAGCACATAAAACAATTTTACTACTATTAATTATATACTTTTAATTATAAACTTACTCTTCCTTAATATATCAGCAGTATTTCCAGCTGTATATTGACTGCAAGATCCTTGAATACAGTTCAAAGTAAAGAGAATTACATTGAATGTAATTGAATGTAAAGAGGATTACACTTCCATCTTGATATGGAGTGGACATTTTATTTCAGAATTTTCAGAAAAATATTTTGATTCACAATGTGTTGTATTTCAGAATTTCATATTTTCACTTTACATTTATTTATGCATTATCACAAATTTACACTCTTGAGAGTATGCATACATATTAATGACAGCTAATACGTTGTATCATATCCATGTATAGTCTGAAAGATGTTCTGGCGCATTATGAAGTATTCATGAAAATACTTTAAAAATAAGCTTGGATTTAGAAATAAGTACAGATATATAGCTCTAACTTTGTAAAACGTGTTTTCTATAAACAGTGTTTTTAAGAAGTCCTTCCTGACAAAAATAATGGTAGAAACTAGACTGAAATTTCACTGTAAGAGACAGCATGTGCTTTGAAAACAAGAAAGCCGGCAGTCAGTGAAGTGATCCAACTGCATCAAACATTTGTATTTCTAACAGAGCACTACAGTGTCTCGTAATAGTAATTCTATATATAAACCTATATATAACAACACCTGCTTATATCAAGCATATGCAATATATATTAAAAAGTTGAATTTCATGTTACCATGGAAAGAAATCTTTGTTACTCTTCACATAGCAGCTCTAAATGTTTCAGGTGCCATCTAGTGCTCAGTTCTCCTGCATCAAAATCCTTTCTTTGCCTTCAATGTTAAGACATAATTTGTGAAGAAGGCCTGTAGTGGGAAAACCTTGGCTCATTAGTCAGTCATGAGGCATGGTTGATTAGCTGTGGACACGTGTGTGTATCCTCTGACTATATACCAGTTGGTTCAGGTGACCTTTGCCATCAGGAGGCTTCTGAGATGGGCAGCAAGCTTACCTTGGTGGGTAAGCTGCCTTTTCCTAAATTCAGTTAGCTTATCATTACTTTAGTTGCTGTAAATTTTCCAGGTAAGGGGTGCCAGTGAGGAGCAATGCAACATTTATATAGTACCTAGCATAAGGCAAAATAGGTAGAGGTAACAGTGCAATAAGAATAAATAATATTGTGAAAAACATCTTACCATAAAAATTTAGAAATTGAAGAGTAAATTCTTTTGTATAACTCTAAAAGGCATAGTAAGCAATATTGCAGAAGGAATAGTGATTTGGTATAGGTTTTAATATTATATTTTTAGATCGTCCTGGGCTCTTAAATAGTCTTTGCTCTATAATTACAATTATACAATTACAATTTCTAGCTATCTAGGGAATACAGCTATGCCAAAAAAAAGTGTTCAGAATCACCACAGTCTAAATGGATCTATCCTGTTACAATTGATGAGGGCACATCTACACAGCCAGTGCATGGCAGTCAGGGTGCATCTGCCTGGGCTTCATCCACCTGGGAAGATGAACAACCAGCCCATGTGGCAGACACAGTACCTCAGGTTTTGAACTACACTGATAGGGCTGAATAGACTTAGAACAGTGTGGGTGGGGAATCTCTGTGACATTGGCAACTCTCCACTCATTCTGGAACTTCATGGAGTCTCCAGTGATTTTTCTCAGTCCATGCACTATGTCCATTTACCTTCCTTAAACACTTGGGCTTTAACAGGTGCTCTCAGCACTAGAAAAGAAGAGCAGATAAAGCTTTAATCATTCAAGTGGATTTTGGTAAAGGCAAACAAGGGTGGATGGTGCTGAAATCTGTACAGCTCTCCTAACTTACTATTCAGTCTTTACCTGTTTGTCATTCCCTTCAGGTAACGCTTTAGTAGTGCCTGATGGGGAAATGTCAGATTTAACCAGATCTACTGAAACTTATGATCATCTTTCTGTTGATCTTACGTGGCACTGTGTTATTCTGTCATATGGTAAAATTAGGACTGATGTCTTTTTACAAGGTCTTTCATCTCTCTAGTGCTGTACTGCAACTTTAGATGATTTAAACAGGTATTCTGAAAGGAATGTATTGCAAACCCTGGACCATTTCTTGTATTACATTTGTCAGGCTCACAGTATCAATGTTACTACAGTACTATAACTATAACTCATTTTCTTCACATATCCTGGAGGGTTTTTGTTGTACTTCTTGTTGCTATTCTTCTCTTGCTTGTAGAAGAATTATATTATATATGTATATTATATTATATTATGCTTATTATATTATATATTATGTTATATTACATTAACTCTTTAAAAAATAGGCAAAAAACTATTAAATGTAATTAGCTGTATTATCTTTACTGAACAGTAGAGACCCTCAGTGAGGTTACTATTACGAAAATATTTGTTTATCAGGAAAGAGCAATAAGAACAGAATTAAAACCATGTTTTACCTTTTTTCCTGCCTGCCTATTTATAGATAGGTACCAGAATATGACAGTCTCTATTGACTGACCCACATGAAATGCAGAAAGCAAAACCTCAGAGTAGTTTTGGTCATTAGACAAACTGTTATTTCTATTATTGCTATAAAGAAATAAGAATTTCAGAATAGTGACTCTTCATTCTGAATTTTTATCTTGTGGTGAGACATTTATTCCAATCAAGGAATAATCACTCATGTTGCAATATGCGAAGGAGAAACCTGGATTTGGGGGGAGGGTTTTTTTTTTCATTCAATCTTTGTTTTAATAAATCTGTATTGTTCATGGAAGTTCTTTTTAAAGTATTCATTTAGAATGCCTCTTTCTTAGCTCTCTGAACCATACATATTTGTGCAGTTAAACTGTCACTAAGATATTAAGTTTTATATTTTTTCCTTCACTACAAGGATGTTGCCTCTTCCAAATTTTTCTTGCTTCTTACCCCACTCTGTAAACTCAAGTGGGACAGGTGTCTAAATGTATATTTCAATATGCATGTGGGAACACAGTGGTATTTCTATACTCATCAGTTATTCATTTATTCCTTTTTAGATTTAAATTTAAACCATACTAACTCATACATTAAGAGCAACATGCATGAGGACAGACTGGAAAAGAAAGGAAAATACATGCTCTGAGGGAAAAAAATACCAAAACTCTATTATGAGGTAGAAACTATGGATCTAGGTTACTTCTTTAGATTATAAAGCTTTTGGAAAAATACGTGCAACTAAAACATACCATTACAAAATTTGATATAGGTGAATTTTAGACAACTAAATTTCAGGATACTTCATATTGTTACAAATTTATAATCTTTCTTAATGCACACATATTACATGCACCACTCCTGAAGTCAGTCTTGAGTCTTCAGTACCAAGATATTTTCACTTGTGAATAAAACAACATACATGTGCTTTTGCAAGGGATGTCTGTGTACAGCCATGTTCTAGTATTTCCAGCTATGCCAAGTCCTGTCCCAAAAGACAACTAGAGTGGATCCTAGAATGGCATATTCCCTGGACCACAGTTAGGTTTTTCTGGCAGAGGAATTACTTTTTGGAATAGCAGACAGGAGTGAACAAGCAGTCTAGGACTAGTACCATGCAGTAACACTGGGAGATACCCAACTGTCAGTATAGGGATACAGGAATACTCAGTTTTTAAAATACTAAATGAAATATATACTAGTCTCTACTGGGATATCCCATAGTTTTTTCAGAGAGTGACTACACATGAAGATAAACATTTTATACGGACAGCATTAATCACTTTATTTTGGCACTAATGAGATCATAATTATTTGTAAAAGCTGTGAACAAAAACTGTGATAAACTTATAGATCAACCCTTTAAAAAAGTACAACTATTTCTGTTCCTAAATTTAAATATCAGATTTAGTGTCTGAAGAATATTAATCTTCAGCAGAGAAATATACAAATAGTTTCCACTGATATGAATGCAATCAAATGATATAACAAATTCATGTTTTACTGAAATATTTGTAAATACTTGACCTAGATATTTGGACACCAAATTATGTAATTTAAATATATTAGGGAGCTTGGGTGCTACTCTTCATTTTGTAAGTAACATAGAAGAAATAATTCCTTCCTTAAAATTTGAATAAAAAGAAAGTAAATTTGAAATGTCCATATCTGATTATGACTTGATTTTCCTTGAGTGAATGATCACAGTCTCAACTTTTCACAGCTTTGTTTTTGAAAGGACTCTTACAAAGATATTATATTTAATGTAATTTAATTTGAATAGCTTATTAATTAGTATTTATAAGTGACTGAATTTCTAGTAATTAAACTCTTTAAAGAAGCATGTCCATTCTTGCTAAGCAGAACTCTCTGAGGCATATTTTACCCATAGTCTTTGAAGAGAATTCCCACTGACATTAATAGGAATTAATTAAATATAGAAACTTACTGAAAACCACTGAAGAGTATTTAGATTCCTGTGTTTTATCAACAGGAAAATAATGCAGAGGACAAGTAAGTTAATACACACCTCACTTACAAATGTAATATTGATTTTAAAAAGCATTTTGGTTTAGTGTAAGAAAACAGTGTCCATGGTTTCAGGAATAATTGACAATTAAATCTAGGGCAAAGAAAATTCTTAGTCAGAAATAAATTGAAACAATTGGGAGAGCTCATTTTAAAAAGGAAATTAACAACAACACAATAAAAATGTAAAGAGTAAGATTTAAAATATTCAGTTTTGCTTATTTTCAGAGCACATGAACAAGAGTAAGTTTAACCAAATTACAATATGGCAAATTTAAAAGGAAATACTTTTCCACACTTCATGTCATTACTGAATATCAGAATGTGACTGAAGTAAAAAAATCTGTTAAGAACTGAACAAAAATGACAATCTAGTTTAGCAGTTCCTATGTTCTCTGACAGATGACAATCTCAAGGTAGCAATCCATAGCTTTAAATGGCTGGAAGCTGTAGTACACTATTACATTCAGTGTGAAAATATATGTTACATATCAAAGAAGACTAATTCAGTTACTTGATGAATTGCACCCACCCCCCTCAAAATAAAGCATTTGTGAATGTTGAAGATGAAAATACTCACAGAAGAAACTAATACATTTTAAAGTGTACAATTTATTTTCTTCTTTATAATCTAGAATCAGGAACAAATTTGCTTCTAGGGTTAGAAGTAGTACTACAAACACTACTGACTTTCATGACATTAAAAAATTAATGGAAAATGCTAAGTGTTCTTTTTTGGCAAGCCAGATAGTACTGCAACAAGAAAATTAGTTTTATTTTAGAAGAAGGATGATTTTTAATTGGTGCTTTAAAACATAATATATTTTCATAAGAATATGTTACCTTCTGTGAGTAATTCTTGATGAGACAGCAATAAGCATAAAGCAAGCAATTTTAGACAGAGACAGTTAAAGGCATCACTAATCTTTATATTCTTCATTTCAAAAGACAGGGAATCTTTTTCTGACCTTTAACAAACCAATAATAAATAAAAGCCTCTGCAAGATTTCTCTTCTTGGAGAAGCCAAAAATTACGAGCACTGTTTACAGGCAGAGTTTTCAAGTTAATATAATGTGATACATAAGATAACCAAAATCCACAGGATGATATTCTTAACTCTGTTTTGACATACTGTGATGATAAGTAGGAACTCCAGTGGCCTTGAAAACCTTTAAAGGATTTTAGAGAAATCCCTTTGAATAAATATGCAGGAATCAACTGTAGCATTGCCTTCTCTACAAAGCTTGCAAACAGATTTGAGGACAGGAGATTTTTGCTGGAGGACAGAACACTTACCTTGATAAAGCAGTATTAAGAATACCAACTATTCAGGTGAGCTCTGAAATGATCATAAGCAGGCTAACTTCTTCTGTGTTTTGTCCTTGTATAAGGTGATGAAAGTCAGGTCCAGAACCACAGAGTTTACTGTGTAAGATAAAGAAAGCACAAGTAGCAATGACAAGAGCAACTAATAGGCATGTTCAACATATTCACATCAAAACATGACTGCTACAATAAGTCTTGCAGATGAATACAGTGTTAGCATATATTGTATATATAGCACATTTATAGACATGTCTAGCATGTATAGCATATATATTTGACTATATTGGATTCTTTTAATAACTGTTACATAACTTTTTTCATAGCTGGTATCAGGAATCTATTAATCTATCTAAGTTCTTGGCAAGGAAGCTTGACAATTTAATGTATCTCGTGATCCATACTGCTTGGTTTGATGTCTTTGATACCTTTTTACTTATCTGAAACCTACTTTAACAGCATTTTTCTTTCTTTTTTTTTTTTGTCTGTACTATAATTAAATATGCTAATATATATATATGCACACACATGAGCATATGAGGGATACAGAAGAATAAATAATGACATGGAACCCAAGAAAATAAGTAAAGACAATACATATATACCCTTCTTTTATCTTGTTTCCTCATTTTTTAGATTAGGAAAATTTGCTTTGAATCTAAGTATGTGTTTACCTGATTTGCTTCTTCCCTGTTAGCATTAGGCTGGTAAGCATACTCTGTACAAACTTTAAAGAGCTAGGGATGAGATTATGAAATCTCCTTTGCTCAGATTTATACATAATCTATCTTTTTATGTCCATTAACTAAAGCACTTCATCAGTAAATGACAGAAAATGCTGTAATCAAGCTATTTATGATGATGAAACATCAAAGAATACACAGTTGGAGTGTACCACCTAATAAAGCTGGACTCTAATGTCCTCAGAGATCGAACAGCAGAGCTGCAATTCATTTTGTATTCTCAGTAGTTTAAAGGTCTGCATTAGAGTTTAAGTCATACAGATCTATGGTATTCCATATGTTTGAATTAACCAACACTTTGCTCAGAAATCAGTTCCTTCAGTTAATCAGTTACTTTTGCCTCTTAAATAAAATCTACTTTATCATTCAACAGATGCCTGATCATGATCAGGCTTATGTTGGTTACAACCTTCTCGTAGTGTTCTGTCTCGAGTACTTTTATTTAATCTTCATTTTGGTTGAGTCAAATCTGATGTGCTCTTGTGTCTGTATTAGAGTTTTGTTTATTTTTTTGTATCTGTATAATTTAAGACACAGAAACATATCAAGTTCCTTTTTTTCTTCTTTGTATGTAATGCATTCTTTGATATCAGCTAAGATAAATATATGAATGTATCTGGAGCTTAAGGAAAGCCTCGTGCTCATTTTCATGTAATATTCTATCTTTGGATATGTGGGTTCATATATAGACACTTTAGAGATTAAGTTAGTAATGGTACTTCCATGTTACAAGTTGTATAATATCCAAGATAACATGCTATATGCCCAAAGATGGCATAATTTGTGTGTAGTATATTCTACAGCACAATGCAGTACTGCTTTATAAATACATTATAAGTAATTTTTTTTTTTTTCTGCTTTAGAATTACAGAGTAGTTCCTGTGGCAATCCAGGAGTTCCACCAAAGGGTATCTTGTATGGCACAAGATTTGATGTAGGTGACAAAATCCGATACAGCTGTGTAACTGGATATATTTTGGATGGTCACCCTCAGCTTACTTGCATAGCTAACTCTGTGAATACAGCATCGTGGGACTTTCCTGTTCCTATCTGTAGAGGTAAGAGAAATGCTACAGCAGTGTTCTTTAAGCACCATATTTATAAGCATGAATAACCTCAAAATCTGTTTGAATAATTAACTTGACTGTGATTAAACAAAGAAATGCCTTTTGAATATTAAGATCTCTTGCTCACATGATGTGTGTCGGCATAAACACCTACTAATGTTTAAGTCAATATCCCATTAAAATGGTATTTCTCATTTATTTTAAAATACATGTAATGCATTAAGAACTAGAGACCTAGCAGTAAGCAAAATGAAAATGTCTGTGTTCAACCTGTTGATAGCTATGGGAGTGTAAAATTGGAATCCATTAATACTTCCCAAGGACTGAATTTTTGTCAGGTATTAATTTGGATATTAATCAAGTAAAAGTATGAAAATACCAAAACTCTACAGAGGGACTTCCTCTCATTTTCAGTCGGATTTGATATTTTAAGCTTTCTACATGGGATATCCCTTCCATTCTTACAAACCTTGTAGGTCAAATCCTTTTCCCTTATGTCAGAAATTTTTCTGAGACTACCAGAGAGAAATGTGGCATAGTAATGAAAGGAGCTAAGCTGATAAAATTGATATATCATATACACAACAATACAATAAAAATGTATGTTGATGAAATATTGTTATGTTGAGCAACCTTTAGATCTTTTCTCTTGATAGAAAGGTTAACTTTAGAGAATGTAAAAAATATATCTCTGTCTAAAAAATTGATGCAGTCTTGCGAGGACTACAAAAACATTCCAACAGAAATTAGCATTCTGATAAATTTATGATTAAAAAATAAAAATTCATTTTGGTTAAAACCCTGTTAATCAGTACTCCGAAGAAGTAGTTATGTACGGTAAATGTGTATCCTACTTCCCAGAAAGATAGTAGGTAATAACAAAGAAAATACACAATCAAGGCGTAAATCCAAACTTTGTTTGTGGAGATGATCATAGAAAAGAAGAGAATATATTAACTGGCACAAAACTTCTATTTAGACTAATGGACCATTGTTCAAATTCTTGATCTGACAGTTTTGAGATTAATTGACATAAAAACAGTAATCTTAAAGGAGAAAGATGAGAGACTTGAACCTGATGCTTCCACTTGCCAGTCAGTCATCACAGTCACAGTGTTAAATGTACTTTCTTTTGACGTAAAATTTTTCTGTAGAACTTTGGGCAGGTTTTGTTTGTATTACAAGGGTTTATGAAAATAGACAGTGTAAATTTGAATCTAAGTGATAAGTTGCCAAAGTGGCCCTCTGGTTAACCATAACTTCTAATGTGTAAACAGAAGACTATTGTGTAAGAATTTGAAAAATATACTTCTTTTTATTCTTGACTTAGAGAGGCCATTATCGGAATAGTATCACTCCCTAGGGCAATATAGAACTGACAATTTGGAAATGATTCAGAAAAAGAGGAAACAAGTTCTGCTGGGTTTCAATATTGCAGTTTTGTCCAGAGACTGAATGAACTCTAACTTTTCACTGTATGCAAAAGAGAATGAAGAGGTGACTCAATTTACTGCTGACACTCATGCAGAAAGAAAACATTTTTTTCATGGAAAAGACAGTTCTCTCTAATCAGTAGCAGTGAAGTATCTAAGGGGTAAAAGCTTTACAGATAAAAATTAAAAAAATAAGGCAAGCATTTTAACAGTAGTGGTTACAAATGACTGAAATGTAACCTATGAATATGGCACATTCTTGATTTAAATTTTAACATCAGGCAAAAATGGCTTAAAAGCTTAATGAAAAAAATCACTGTTAAGTTCCATGTTTAATTAAAAATTCAAGTAATTATTTTCCATAGTTTTTTCTATGAATCTATGTTCTATATCAGAGCCATCTAACTATACATTGAATAGAGAGACCTTTGTGGTTCCATTCGAATGAATTTGTCTTAATTTTGTCTGATACAATTATCCAACACAGAATTCTGCAGAAAGAAGGTTGCTATAGGTGATTTACCACTAATGAGCTTCTTATCTTTCTCTCTATTTGCTGTGGATACTCTTGAGGTTAAACAGCTACTCATCTTTAACAAGTTTCTCTGATAAATGTCTTACTGTTCCCTACCAATGGTCATTACATTTAGAATAAAGAATCCTGAGACAAATAAGTGAAGTGGTGTATAACTTTGAGAGTATACATATAAAAATTAGTTTTTCTCAATTCTAAACAACTTGACTGCTGTTTTTTGATAGATAGCCAGGGCTTGCAGACATGCAAATACTAGCTGCTCATTTTAATATAATAAATTGGACTGGAGAAGTACTGAATATTTCAATGCCATGACCTAGGAAGTTTCATTGTCTTTTTTGTTGGAAAAAAGTTCCAAGAATGGGACAAATGTATTCTGTGTTCTGTGTTAATTGGGGGGTTTGTTTGTTTTTACCTATAGAAAAAAAATTAACAAAGGTCTAAACTTGCAGTATGCTTAGATGTCAGTGGAGGCAAGCTCATAGATGTCTTTGTAACCCCTGTGTGATGTCATTGTCATCTCCCTCTTGTAATTAAAAACAACTGAATTTAGGAATTATTTTTTTTTTTAGATAATTACTTTTACATTGCCCAGTGTATTGTCACTTTGAGTGGAGATCAGGAGGAGCTCATGCTTGTGTTTTAGCAATGTAACTCTTAAAGACTGAGGGCTCAACAATGGGAATTTCACTGGAATCAACAGTGCCTTGTATTGCCCTATTACATGTCTAAGGTTTAAATTTGGTGTATAACTGATATTTTAATTTTTTTCAGTTCCACATTTTTTTAACAAACTTTATTCATTACGAGATGAGTTATTTCTCAAATGGCTTCATTTTTCTTAACTTGCCTCTATAGGATTGTATCACAGCATCAGTGCACATACTCTTATCGCCTTATTTCATATCTTCTTTCTCTGTGAACACAGTACAAACACAAAAAGTTTTTCACCTGTCATTTGCATGTTCATGAATTCCTTAAAATACCATACTTTAAGTGCAAAAATAAGTGCAAAATACCATCATTAAAAGAAAACTAAATTGGATTTATTGTGTTATGGTCAATTATACTGTGTACAAACCATGACTTGTTTACAACTAAAATCTTTCTTCCCTGAAATATGTTAGCAGCTTTATCATATCACCTATTCCTGAGATAATGTTGTAGCTTGCAGCTTCTCTGTGTCACCAAGCTGAGATTAAAATAAATAGATGTTTTCAAAATCAAACAAGTATTATGACTTTTATATTTTTAAAGTTTTTCCTGTTCCAGGCTAAAATGGATGTTGTAAGAATCTTTATTCTAAAACTGACTGGGTTTTTTAGAATTCAGAAATTTCAATAAAAGAATACAGATTTCTTTCTATTCCTAGAGGTTGTATTAAAATATTTTCACTATTGCCTGTACATATAGCGACAAAATACTTGGCATTACAAAACAAGAGCCTTTGTTTTTCCACTTGTTTTCATTTAGGTAAGATAAGTGCAGAAACCACTGACTACAGATACTTTTTTCACATGGACAAAATTCTTTTTTTCAATGAAAGTTACTTCATTATTTTTCCATATTTTTTCATGACAAAGAGAAGTCTGTGAATTCTATAATTCCCCTTCAACACATATGATATGTCCATATAAAGATACGTTTATTTCTACCTATCTGTCATAGATGTATACTTAATCTCTTCCTCATCAGTAACTTTAAACTTGACAGAAATAAACTTGGTCAACACATATATAAGATCATATTTTAAAAAGTTACCTAACTAGTGTGAAATTTCAGTTTTAGAATATTCAGTTCAGCATTGAAGTACTTTGCTATTTCCTTTGTGCAGAACCCACAGGAGAGGAAAATTTGTCAGTTGGAAATCATTCTGTGACTACTACTGAATATTTCAGGTACATGGGGCAAATTTTAGGTGAGATAAAACAGAAAGCTTTTTCAAATGAAATAGAAATATACTTGAGAGTCATGTAGACCCTCCAGTACACTTTCTTGAAGGGGTGTATCTATCTCTATGCAGGACTTTGGGGGCTGTGTAGAGAACAAAGCAGGAGATAAAGTTGAAGTTCTGCACTTGATGCTGTGCTGTGTATTAAAGAGTGGAACTGACAATATACACAGAGGAAAATAAAGTGTGCTAACTTAAAAGCAGGAATAAATTACATCTCATGGAGAATAAGTAGCTTTTTGTCTGCAGCCAGTTCTTGTGTGCAAACAGTTGTTAGTCCTTATTCTTGGGTAATGCCTCTTTTTAGCTGTCTGCAAGTGGGTTAAAAACATACTGGATTATTTAAAGAAAGTAAAAAGAAAACCAACAGAAGTATCTCATAGAATGACGCATTTCTACATAAGATATGAAGATAACTTGACACTAATGAATGAGCAGTTTCTCAGAGATTGTTCCACAGATTCTTTTTGGGAAATTATAAATCAGTGGCTTAGAATAGCCAGCACTCTTAGGGATGGTACATTAAAAATGAAAATTGTCTACAATTGACAATAATGCTTCTCTAAAATTGGAGAAATTAATTAGAATTATTGGGCTGGGGGAGGGGAAGAGAAAAAATGATGAAAAAGGTCTACCATTTTATTGGAATAGTCATATAATATAAATATAAATGTTGTGTGTTTTCAAGTAAATGCTGTGTATGAGCAAGATCTAAAAAATAATACCTGAATTTTTTTTTTTTGCATTACCTTTCGGTGGCTTTGAATTTTTGCAAAGAAGAATGTTGTGAGCTCTTTATTTTTAGTTAATTTTAAAATTCGGTTTGAAGACAAAGAGAATCAAGCGGCTCTATGAAAACCATTGAAAATGCTCTCCAGAATACCCCACCATACTCTTCTCATTATATTGGTGCTATTCTCAGGATAGTATATGTTTTTATTATTAGGATCATTTTAGTATTTAAGTAGCCTGATTTACAACTCAGATGTAATTACATCTGAAAGGCAGAAATCGTAACAAATTGTTTTCCTGAGAAGTCTTTAAAGTCCTTCAAATATTACTTCAAGAGAATAACTGATTGTCAGAAGTGTTTTTTGCAGGCAAAATACTTCATTGCTAAAATTCTTGCATGAGATTTTAGCATTCTTCAGAACTTCATCTTTACTAATCTAAAGAATGACTATTGAATCACCTGTGAAACACAAATCTTGCTCTTCAGCACTAGTTAATCTTTTCATTCTCATCACTGGCAGGAGCTTTGCTGACAGCACTGTCTCTGTTTTGTGAGATGGATTTCAGATCTGTAGCCTGGTTTTAAAGAGATAATATTTAAAATTGCCCACTGATGAAGGAGTCTGAACATTGTTCAGTTGTATTACAAAAATAATTTAAAAATAAATTTAGAATTTCACAAAATTAAGTCATCTTTTCGTTCTGTTCTACAAATTCAGAAGTTGAAGAGAATAAGCTAAAAATTGTGTTGATATTGGAAAGGCATTTAATTGTAATAGAAGCAGTAGCCAATTTTCACTACACGTGTAAAAAAGATTCCACTGTATTTAAGGTGTCCAAGAAAAGCCCAGCAGCACAGCTTAATCTCTTACAGAACTGAATGTAATGAACACATAGGTAAGAGTAATTGAATTAGCTATTTCCAGGCTATGGTTTCATCTTGTCTTAATTTTATATGTTTGTTGCTATATCCCAACAATTTATACTTCCCATATTTTCCATACTTTTTCTCCACAGCATTGTAAGTATGCGTATTTTCAATTTTCATACATATGTCTTGGAACTTCTTTTAAAACTCATTAGAAGTATAATGAAAAAAAAAAAACCCACGGTTGTTTCTGAGGCCTGCTAGTTGCCAGTTTTCTCTTAATGAGTAAACCAGGAGTAAAAAAATAAAGCTTTGTTCAATACCAGTAGTTAATACAAAGTAATCAAGTTGGAAAGAACTTAAAACTCAAAGCCATGGGAAGCAGACATTTTGGCTTACATGTAAGCAGTGGACAAGGTCAAAAGCAAAAGGTGCAGAATGATGGGAGTATGGGAGACTTCAGAGATGATAAATCAGGGTAAAGGAGCATTGATCATTAGCCATAAGTCATTCTGGGACACAAAGAGAAGGAACTGCAGCTGCATGTGCAGTCACAGAACAATGGCACTGTTGAAGTAATTGAGATGCACACATGGGTGGAGTGTGGTTAAAAATGGATACAAAATCCTCAGGAGATAAAGGCAAAGATGGTGTGGGAGCCTCTGTGTAAAGCAGCAGCATGGATGTATGGATCTGTTTCTGGGGAGGCAGAATGGGCTGCTTGATAGCTTGTAGATCAGGATCAGAGAACAATAAAACCATCAGAGAACTCACATTCTAAATCCCAGATTGCAGTTCTCATAGGACTTTATCCTTCATGATATATGCTGAAAAAGCAATATGGAAGGACACAAACAGTAAGTATTTTAGAAGATCTTAAAGAATCCATACACACATTTCACAGCAAAGCTTATTCCCAGTAGTTGGTTGTCCAGATTGTCTTTTTAAAAACCTTCCCATTTTCCTTAGGCTATGGTTTATTTTATTTTTGATATTATTAGAAATTATTTTTATCTTTTATTGCAGTTTTTTCCTGCTAAAATTTAAGCATGCTTTTTTCCTATACACCACTTGGTACCTGTACACATTAAAACCACATTATGTTCTCCTTTTTAACTTCCTTTTCCTTATATAGTTTTGATCTTTTTTCTTTAACTACACAAAACCTAATGAACTTCATTAGTCATGCTTCAAGTCATGCTTGAGAGACCACTTGTATTTTTTGTTCCTCCAGGATGACCTTTACAGGCTGGAGAGGTGGGCCTGTTTGAACCTCATGAAGTTCAACAAGGCAATGTGCAAGGTCTGCACGAGGGTGGAGCAATCCCAAACACAGACAGGGGCTGAGTGGAGAATGGATTGAGGAAAAGGACCTCGGGGTGTTAGTTGATGAGAAGTTCAACGTGAGCTAGTAATGTAGGCTTGCAGCCCAGGCTGCATCAAAAGCATGTCCAGCAGGTCAAGCAAGGTTATCCTCCCCCTCCACTCCTATGATGTGAGAGATGGGCTGACTCCAACGGGATGAGGTTCAACAATCCAAGTGCCGGGTCCTGCACTTTGGCCACAACAACCCCATGGGGAGCTCCAGGCTGGGCGCAGAGTGGCTGAGAGCAGCCAGGCAGAGAGGGACCTGGGAGTCTGGATTGACAGGAAGCTGAACAGGAGCCAGCAGTGTGCCCAGGTGGCCAAGAAGGCCAATGGCATCCTGGCCTGGATCAGGAACAGCGTGGCCAGCAGGTCCAGGGAAGGGATTCTGCCCCTGTACTCAGCCCTGGTGAGGCCACAGCTCGAGTCCTGTGTCCAGTTCTGGGCCCCTCAGTTCAGGAAGGAGATTGAGGTCCTGGAGCAGGTCCAAAGGAGGGCAACCAGGCTGGTGAAGGGACTCCAGCACAAGTCCTGTGAGGAGAGGCTGAGGGAGCTGGGGGTGTTCAGCCTGGAGAAGAGGCGGCTCAGGGGAGACCTCATCGCTCTCTACAACTCCCTGAAAGGAGGCTGGAGCCAGGGGGAAGTTGGTCTCTTTTCCCAGACGACTTTCAACAAGACAAGAGGGTATGGACTTAAGTTGTGCCAGGGGAAGTTTAGGTTGGATATTAGAAAGAATTTCTTTATGGAGAGGGTGATCAGACATTGGAATGGGCTGCCCAGGGAAGTAGTGGATTCTCCATCCCTGGAGATATTTAAAAAGAGACTGGATGTGGCACTCAGTGCCATGGTCTAGTAACTGCAGCGGTAGTGGTCAAGGGTTGGACCTGATGATCTCTGAGGTCCCTTCCAACCCAGCCAATTCTATGATTCTATGAGATTCCACCTGGAGTACTGTGCCCAGTTCTGGGGCCCCCAACACAAGAAGGACATGGACCTGATGGCTCAAGTCCAGAGAAGGGCCACAAAGATGATCAGCAGGCTGGAGCACGTCTCCTATGAAGACAGACTGAGAGAGTTGGGTTGTTCAGAGGAGACTTTATGGCAGACTTTTTACCTAAAGAGGTGCTAAAGAAAAACTGGGAAGGGATTTTTTTTACAAAGGCATGCAGTGATAGGACAAGCAGGAATGGTTTCAGACTGAAAGAGGGTAGATTTAGACTGGATAAAAGGAAGAAGTCCTTCAGTGTGTGGGTAGTGAGAGACTGGAACAGGCTGCCCAGGGAATCTGTAGATTCCACCTCTCTGGAATTTATCAAGGCCAGGTTGGATGGGGCTGTGAGCAACATGGTCTAGTGGGAGGTGTCCTTGCCCATAGCAGAGGGGTTGGAACTTCATCATCTTTAAGACTCCTTCCAACCTGAAATATGCTATGTTTCTGTTTTCCCTAAATTGTTTTTAATTTATCCATGATTTGTTTTGAAGAGTTGGTCCCTGTTTAGCAAAGATGAGGGTATGTTTTTTGTGATTCATTGATCACATCACATTATGCTTTATTTGGCTTTCTGAGCTGCTGGTGTGTTCATCTATTCACCCAGTTAGTCTATGAGGATTATTTGAATTCTTGTTCTACTTTTAAAATAATGTTCTAAGCTTTAAATAACATTTTTAACAAGGAATGTTTTATTAGTTTTGGTTTTATTTTTGATTATATGTTGGTATTGGGTTTTTTCTCTTGTTTGGTTTATTGTGGTTCTTGGGGGGTTTTTTTTGTTGTTGTTTGGGTTTTTTTGTTTTGTTTTATTTTGTTGTTTGGTTGGGGTTTTTTGGTAGAATTAATTAATTGTGGAATTCAGACAAGGCTTTTATCTTTCAGTATGGCCCATGGAATTAAACACTTGTGGTAAAGCACAAACAAAAAGTCTCCAGGAGATGCACAAAAATCTGGCCAAAGTCCCAGAATAATATTACGTTTATTTACTGCAATCTATAAATCTCCATGGCAAAAAATACAGTGCCATATTCCAATTTTCTAACTGTATGAAGTAAAACCCACAGTGCACACACTGATGGGAACGATGTGGCTTAACTCTTCATTTACTCCTATTTCATTCAAAACAAATACTGAAAAAGGAGTATTTGAAGCTCGTGGATCAAGAGAAGGACTAAGATTAGGGGTTCACTCACTAGTTACATTCACATTCCCCTCACATTCCTCCCTCACTCTAGCACGGGGTCCATCACACAGGAGAGTCCTTCACGAACCCGTCCAACATGGCTCCCTCCCGTGAGGTGCAGTCCCTCGGGAACTGCTCCAGCCTGGGCCGCCCTCAGAGTCACGGCTGCTGTGGGAACAGTCACCTCCTCTGGCACGGGGTCCTCCATGCCTACAGGTTCACATCAGCTCCATTTTGGTCCCTCATGACCTGCTCCACCGTGCTCCTCTATAGGCTGCTGGGGGACAGCTGCTGTCCCACCACCAGATGTGGAGGAACCTCTGCTCAGGCACCTCCTCCCCCTCCTTCCTCACCAACCTTGGTATCTCTGCTCCGGCATTGCTCCCACCTCCCCCTCTCCTCTGCCCCGAGGGGTTAAAGCAGTTTGTTTTCTCTTCTTCCATGTTAATTACCGTCGCTGATGGGCATGGCCTTAGCCCGAGGTGGAACGGGTTTTTTTCATCACTTTATAGCAGGAGCCACACACGGGGGAACCTTCCCCACTGCCAAAATCCTGCCACACCGCACCCAACACTGGGATATGTGCACTACTTCTGAGTCTAGGACTGTTCCATGATTATTGGTTTTAGCATGAAAATATATAACGTGTAAGAATACCCAGTCTCAAGAATGGACTATTGTTTTAAATCCTCCCATTGCAGTTGCTATGAATAAAGTACTTCAATAAAAAGAAAGTATAGTTCATGTCCAGAGGCACTTATTGTTTCTATTTTCAGCAGCTTCTCACAGGCCCCTCCCCTGCTACCAAAACCTGGCCACACCAACTCAACACAGAATGCAAAGGAATGAGCAGCAGGAAAATCAGTAACTGGCTGGTCCAGACACTCAAAGTACAATTATGGGAGTTCTTTTTACTCAGACTCTGGTGACACAGCTGCTAGGATAGTCAGTTCTTTTCATGTAATATGCAGTTACATGTCAATCATACTACAGGATTAATAATTCCAAAGTGCTGTCATCTTCCTTGTTTAATTGCATAGCCTCATTTAAGAGGCAGCTAGGTCAGCAAAGTGACTTGTCAGTCATTTGCTCAACCTAGTTTTTCAAAGCACTCATGCTTGCTCTCGTTATTCTGGTAGCTCTAAATACACGGGTGTTCTACTATCTACTTGTGCCAGTCACTGTAGTTGTTCAAATAGGCTTAAATTGTGTAAGAAAACCAAATACATGTAACAGCTAATATGTGCATACTAAGAAAAACCTCTACTACTTAAATTTTATTTAAAAATAAAATTTAAATAAAACCCCCTACTATTTAGATATTACTATTTAAATTTTTACTATTAAAAGGGGACTCTGAACCCTCACCTTGCAAATTCATGACTTACTTTGTGAGTATATAAACTCTTGCCTTACATTAAGGTCAGCCACTTCATGCCTCACACTCAGGCATGGACTGATGGCTCTTCGGGGTACTGTTTTCTTGTTATTATTGGTATAACATTATTCTTATTACAATCATGGGATTTTTTCAATAGAAAGGTACTGAAGTACATTAAAAAACTAAAATATAAATTCAACATATGGTAGAATTGTCATGGTCCTTTTCACTTATACTTCAATCTGTCAGCCATATATCAATAGAGCAAGATACTCTCCTTTTAATCCTGTTTCATGAGGAACTGCCTAGAAGCTGAATATTTCAGTCATGAATAGTTGACAATATTTTTAAATTATTTTTACATTAATCTGTTTAATTTCACTTGCAAATAACCTTGTCATCAACACTTCCAGGGGAGGGGACATTCACAAATTCCCTGGCCACCCTCACAGCAAACAATTTCTCCCTGATATCTCATTCAAATCTACTGCCTTTCAGCTTAAAACTCTTACCCTTAGCCCTATCGCTACAGACCCTTGTGAAAAGTCCCTTCTCACCTTTCCTGTAGGCCTCTCTAAGGTACTGGAAAGCTGCTATAAGGTCTCCCCAGAGCCTTCTCTTCTCCATGTTGAACAACTCAACTGTCTCAGCCTGTCTGCATAGGAGAAATGCCTGTATAACACAGGTGTATTGAGATGGAAATGATAGATAACTCAGGAGAACTTCTTTTTCTTTGCCTCAGTGCACTGGCACAGTATTTGGAGCAGAGATTTATCCTTCTGATTTATCCTGTGAAAAACTTTTTTTCTCATAGTACGTAGGTACTATAAAGCCTTGTTTTCAGCCTAATTGTGAACTCAGGTTGTCCTTTAGGTAAGTCAAACTCAGCTGTAGGTACTGGGTAAATGGATGGGGAGGGAATTCAACTCCTACTGAACAAATGGGTTAATTTGAATTATAATTTTTATAGAACAAAGAAATAGACGAGGAAGTTACATGGTGGCTTGTCTGGCAAAGCAATGCCTTCTGAAATGCCAGACAGAAACCATATTACAGAAAAGGGGCAAGGAACAGAGTGATGTTGATGAAGCAATTTAATATTGCTAGATCAAAGGAAAAGAGATTAATTTAGAATGAAGATAACTGGTGGCAATACTTATAAAACTGCAAAGGCTATACAAAGAAAAAAAAAGACAGGGAACTTGGATGTTGAAAAATAATGTAATGCATTGCTAAATGAAAATTCTTCCAATTAACTTAATGGTGATGGCAATGGTGAAAGAATAAAATAACAGGGGAAGCAGGCAAGATTAATGATATGAAGAGTGATGCTGCAACAGAGTTACTATACTATAAGAAGGAAAAGCTTTTATAAGCATATAAGAATTTTGGGAAGAGAATATCTAGGAAGCCCAGTACCTAACTTCCCTTTTAGTATAGATCAGAATTAATGTTGTATATTGGCTCCATAGTTCCTTTTTACAGAACTTCTAATTTGACTTTGGAAAACTATATGTAAATCCAGGATGATATGCATCTGCACACACATCTTTTTCAGAACTGCAGTTTTCAGACATTTGTTCTATCAAAATTTCTGCCTCTCTTAACTCTGGATGTATTCACAAGAAATGTGAAAACATTAACTATTATAAGCTACTGATGCTTTACAAACAGCATCTCCTCAAGAGCATAGGCTAATTCTTCGATTCCAGATACAATTTCTGATTTTGGTTAGTGAGTTAAATCAGTTTACAGTTTTCACAAGCTCTGTTGGAAAAACAACAGGTTAATATGGTTTTGCAGCATCCTCTGTAGTCTGCTAACACAGTAGTGTTTCCATGACTTGTTTCTCTACTTTCTACACTACCTTCTGCTCACCATCTAGAGTCTTAGATACATTGCTTAGCCCGAGATTCATATGTGCACAGAAGAGCTAGACAAAAATGGTCATGTATCCTGATGTACTAAACACGAGACTGCATATTTATTCTGTTTGTTTTGTACTATTGCGTACAGCATTGCAACCATCCTCATTTCACTTATCTCTGGATTTAATTTATTTGTGTCTCGTGTCTACCCCGCCATTTTGAACAAGGACACTATCATGATCTTGCTATTAGGCAAAGAATTTTCTCTCATAAATTCCAACCCTGCATATTGTCTGCTTAATGCCAGCGTTATGGAGATGGCTTGAAGACATTAGAGATTCTGTAGCCCTCTGGTCCCAGAATAAATCACTATATAATCTGAATGTTGTCAGCTCAGCAGTTGGCACACTTGGTAGACTCTGCTTCACTTCAGCCATTTCCTGGCCAGGCTAGCATAAAGAAAGGTGAATTGAGAGATTTTCTAACTGTGCACAAATAATTACACTAAAAGCTCCCATTTCTGTCATCCCAATATTTTGCTCTTCCAATCTTTATAAAGATCAGTCTTCCTCCTTAAATGTACCATTATTTGCATAACACCCTGAAAGATCTATGCTCCACATCAAGAAGTTGCTAGTAAAGAGCTTTGCCATCAATCTTCTAGTACATTATGAACAATGGCTTGGAACGTATTAGCAACTCCTGGAATGTCAACAGACTAAGTTTATTTCTGGACAGTGTTCAGATACCTCTGTTAGATAACGGTGTCCAGTTAGTGGATCAATATTATACATATTTTTTGAAAAATATGTAAAAAGTTGAGATTTAAATATAAGCATTAGAAACTAACGAATAAACAGACTTCCTTAAGTTGATGATGCCTGTCATATTAGTTGTAAATTAAGGAAAGAAAATGGAATTCTGGAACAAAAATATTTTTTTCCTTTGAGTTGTATTCGCCTCCTCTTCATTTATTTATTTAGGGATTTCTCAAGACAAATTGCTCATGTCTAAGTATAACACTTGTCATAGCTATCTCCAAAGATTTTTTGTTGTTAAGCTACCATTTCAACTTCAAATGAAAATCTAAAGCAAACCAAAATAGCAAATGAAGATAAATGAACTGCTTAGATCACAGACACTTTTAAAAGGAAAGTAAACAGTCAACAAATAATTTTCAAGATCCTGTAACAGCCAAATCTTGGTCCAATTTATTTTGTAATGCTAGAGATTAAACATTCAGAAAACAATCGCAGTATTTAATGTGAACAAATATTTCACAAGCAAAGTAGAACTGTGCAAACCAAAACCTTTTGTAGAATCTGGAAATTAGAAGCACAGAAAGACCATTTTGCAGAACTGGCTACTCAGGACAAGAGTCCATCTAAGAATAGGACTGAAGTACAGGCTGCCCCAAAGAAAGCAAGAACTCAGAGCAATCCTGTCTCAAGGCATAGGCATTAGGCAGTTAGTTGCAAATGCCTGAAGCACTGAAATGTGCTGTATTTCATGACTCAACTCCATTAACAGCAATTCTAGGTTCAAAATGATGGGGTTTTTCATACAGGAAGCAAGTCTAACATTTTGTACATGAAAAGGTCTATATTCAGACTGTTTCTTCTACTAAATATGCATATAAATATAGAAAAATGAGAGTATTCTCACTGAGTTTCTATATGAAAAAATGCTGCATCATTTCTGTAGATTGTTTTGATCCTCAATGTGTTAGATGTCTGGATTCAGTTCAGCTTGAGTAGATTTAGGATGTTTTTTACAGTGTTATTTGGAGTATTGTGTACTATATTACTTCATAAAATTTGAATCACTTTCCATCTATATGATTTCATTTACTATTTATGTATTTATATATATATTTGAGTCACTTTCCATCTACATTATTTCATTTATTACTTACATATTTATATGTAATATCATATGCATATTTATATATTTTATCTTTGTGCAACTGTAAAATTGGTGTAAATAAACCTAAAACATTACTTTGTCTTTCACTGTAGGGTAGTTGCATATTGTATAGTTTTCCTTTTTTTAGTGAAAGGTATCCTGTATACTGTGTGCTTCTCTGGCAATATAAGTGTGGTATGAAGTGAAGAGCTGTACATAAAAACATAAACCAAGTTGTTGCTAGACAATTAGGAAGTCTTGCGTTATTTGATCACCAGTTCTGGAGGATTCTATCCAGCTCACTTGCAGGGTTTCCATGGAAACAACAAAGCCACCAAGAAGTCTGTCCTTTCTCTAGTTTCTCTCCCCCACCTATTTTGTATCTAGTTTGTATTGTGAATAATAATTTTATTTCAAATGCTTCAATAAATGGAAGAATTTAACCCCCACATTAAATAGAAAATATTGTTTCCCTTAGTAAGCTCTGAAAATCTGTGGACCAAATGTTCTGTCCTTGTGCTGTCCTAATTTTAGGCAGTTTTAGATTAAGGGGAATATGATTATTCATTTAGAGAGGATGAGGGAGAAAAAGTGACCAAGACCACTCTTTCTGCCATACTTCTTTCTAGTGGCTTAAAGGAAGAAAGAAAAAAAAAAAAAATATTATTTCCATGTCATGTGCCTAACATCATCCGACTGCCTTGTTTGCACCATCTCTGAATATCCACAGTTCTCAAACAGTCCTATAATCCTCAGTGTGGGTTTTTTTCTTGGACATAAATGTTTGAACATAAATACTTCTGATGGGATCTGAACTATGTATATGGAATTGAGATGTTCAATGGCAACTGCAGAGAAATTATTCTTGGAAAAAATAGTGTAGCGACGAAGACATTTTAATGAAAAATTAATGCAACAGGATATCAGTAAATACATTGTTAAATCTATCTTTGTAATGGAAATTAACATGTGTTATCTTAGTAATAGAAGGATTATATTCTGTTATGGGATTTATGAAAAAGAAAAAGAGTTTAAGGAAGTCTGGTTGGTTTTTTTTTCATGACTTCTAGCATTATTAAAATGTGCCTTTCTTCTCATGATAATTAATTTTCATATTATGTGACTTATTGCCATCATCACCACTTAATATTTTTAATTAATTTTATGGCAGTTCTCAAAATGTTTGGAGGACTGAATAATGACCAAGGAGTTAAAAAGCTTCCTGTAAAACCAACTTAAGCTACAAATTGGAATGGTGTTTAGCTGGATTTGGAATTGGCAGGATGAGAGGTTTTCCTTCGACGATCATCAATACACAAGTCTACAAACTCGTTAGTTTTTGGACTACATTTAAAGCTACAAGGGTGAAGCAAGCTCTTATGGTCTGTCTAATGGTCACAGATAAAATAAATCATAGAGTCATGACATCACATAGCCCTCTGGAGACCTCAGTTCCAACCTTCTGCTCAAAGCAAGATCAACTATAAGAAATTGATCAGGGCCATGTCTAGTTGAATTTTTCATATCTGCAAGGATGGAAACTCCAGATTGTCTCTGGGCCTCTGTTCCAGTGTTTCACCTCACTCACAGAAGATTTCTTTTTCTCTGTATTGAAAGAGATTTGCCACATTCCACCTTGTGTTCATTCTTTCTTGTCCTTTCACTTTACACCTTTTAGAAGACATTGGCTTAATTTTTTCTGGACTTTCACAGCAGGTAGCTGAATTTGACAGTGAGATCACCCCCAGATCTATTCTCCAACCTGAAAAGATCTGGTTTTTTAAGCTTCTCCTCCTGTCAGACACCACATCATCTTGGCAGACTTATACTTCATTCAGTCCAGCTTGCCTGCTTCTTTTCCATTGTGGTAGGCTGACCCCAGCTGGATGCCAGGCCCCCACCAAAGGGGCTCTTTCACTCCCCGTCCTCATCTGGACTGGAGAGGGAAAATACAGTGAAAGGTTCATGGGGAAATCACTCAGCAATTATCATCACAGGCAAAATAGACTCAACTTGGGAAAATTAATTTATTACTAGCCAAATCCAAGTATGGTAGTAAGAAATAAAACCAAATCTTAAAAACACCTGCCTCCCCACCCATCCCTTCTTCCTAGGCTCAAGTTCAGTCCCAGTTTTCTCCACCTCAGCAGTGGTGAGGGAGGACAGGGAGTGGAACTGGAGGTCATTTCATCAGACATTGTGTCTGTTGCTCTTTTCTCCTCAAGGGGAGGATTCCTCACACCTTTCTGCTCCAACATGGGATTCACCCCACAGCAGATAGTTCTCCACAAACTTCTCCAACATGAGTCCTTCCTACATGCACACGCTGTAGTTCTTCCCTAACTGCTCCAGCATGGGCCCCAGCATGGAGTCACAAGTCCTGCCTGCAAACCTGCTCCAGAGTGGGCTTGTCCCTCCATAGGGCCACAGCCCCCTTTGGGTGCATCCTCATGCTCTGACCTGGGGTCCAAAATAGTAGTCATTCTCATTTAATTGAAATTATGGTAAACTGAGAGAAATAAAACCACTTATAGAAATAACTTTAGTTTACAATATGAGAAAAATTTAATTGAGGTGTAACTACCGAGGATTTTAAATATTTAAAGTATAAAAAAGTAATACTAAGTAAATTATTTAGTTCTATTCAGTCACAGCTCTAGTCTTTCAAAAACAAGGAAATAAAAAGCAGGGTAAAATGATTTATTTTCTGGGGTGATGGTGGATGTAGCACAAAAAAAGTAATAAAAATGTTGAGCGGTAGAACTTGGCTCTCTGGTGCTTTCCCTTCTGTGGACTTTCAGAACCTAATATTATGTATTCATGGTCCAGTATTTTCTGCAATGAGAGAAGTAATTTATCTCTACCCAGTGGCTTATTCTCATGAAAATCTTAACAATGTTTTCCAAGTGTGTCACCATTACTGCACAATTTCATTATATTTAGGCTATAGAATCAAAAGCCTCTGGAGTGGGAAGTGTTTGTATATCTGCATCAGGTTTCAACAGTGCAGTCCTGGGCTTCTCTTGCATTTTGCTATAGAAGTAATCATATATGCTATGTTATCCTAAGTATAATATTTAACTTACATGACAATAATTTATGCTATTTTTGAATTATTTAACTTTCGGTTAGTCTGTATTATAATGTAAGGAATGTTTTTCTTTGATTATGACTGTTACACTGACATTATGATGAAAATAGCTTGACATGCATTTTATTATTGAATCATTACATTGTATGCATTGAGAATTGTCACTTAATGCAAATATTCTGGTAGCCAATTAATTTGGCAATATGACTTTTCTCAGGCAATTTGTTTTTCTTGTTGTTTTTCGTTGCTGTTCCTGAGCTGAAGATGGTCAAAAACAAAAATGGAATTTGTATTGTGTCAGAATTGATATTAAAATGCAACTAGGTTTAGAATTAATATTTTAAGATTAATTTGATATAAATTATAGCATGCTGTCTTAGGTGATTTTCACCCACATATACCTCACCTCTAAATACCTTTACTGACTAAAAATTTTGCTTTAGAAAATCCTACATAATGCCATTGGCCCAGATGGACTTTCAAAATCTATCCATCCTTACATAAACCATCTCATCATCTTCATAAGCAGAATGATCTAGCAAGTGCTGGATAAGAAGGATTGCAGCAGAATTAAAAAACACGTCCACGTGTATGTTTCAGTAAAAGCCTATTGTAATGGGGTGTTTAGAAAACTGACAAATCAAATGAGTTTTAAACTTTAAAACTAAATTTTACAAAATCCACATATTAACAGGACGCATCATGCAATCAGTTCTTACAGAATATTAAGCACCATTATTTACACAAAACTGTTAAGTCTTGAAAACACATCCCTGCCAGTCATTCTTATAGAATGTTCAAGGCATTACTTGTGCTTACTTTATATTGCAACTCTTTTAACTTTGATGCCTGCTATGTATGCTACAAATATTTTTCCCTCTGGTGATCACATTGGTGATCTTACATCTTAAAAATGCTTGTGTATTGTGTCTATGGTATCACATCACAGAAGTGCTTATGTCCTACTGGTAATGCTGTTACTGGTTTAGTGCACTTATACTGAGGTTCAAGGTAAGAGAATTTTATATCCTGATTAATGCACTCTTAATTTCTAGGTATCATAGATCTTTGCTCTACGTGCAGAAGCTGGAGGGGAAAAAAAATGAAAAAAAGTGCTCACCAACTTTGCACTTGGGCAGCAACAATATGTATTCAACTTTTTTAATACCTTCAAAAGGTTGTAAACTTAGTAAGAAAGAGGCTACCTCACAGGCATTTATAAAGTGGAAGTGTCTTGTATTTTGAAACATTGTATCTTTTCAATAGGAAGTGTACTTTATGTCTGCAATTCAAACTAAACAATGTGAGCTGGAGGTATGAAATTTCTTACCTGGTGTACTGTGTCCAGCTGACATGGTGTTAATTTTCCTCAGACACTGCTTCCTAAATATTGTCTGGTTTAGATCTGTTGGGGTTTTGTTTGACTTAGGTTTTTTCCTTCCCTTTCCTCGTGTCACTTTCAGGTATTAAAGTGTCTTGAACCACAAGCTTTCTCACTCCTGCCCTTTCACTCCACTCCTCTGTGCTAGTGGGGATGAGTGAGTGAGCAGCTGAGTGAGGGCTGACCTGCTAATTGGGGTCAACCTGGTTAGACCCTTAAAGGTTTGGAGTCTGAGGTTTTTCTTGCAGTAATCTGTAAAGTTTACTTTTACTTAATTGGTGCAAAATAAAGCCTGAGATGGACATGGCCATCAATTACAGAACAACATGTATCAGCAGCATGTGTGGCACCTACCCAGTTGGAGGATGAGCAGGACACTAAAGGATGAATATGGCAATAAAAAGGTTTTCAGAATCCAGGATTCCTTTCTGCATTCTCTCAGGAAGACAGTTTACTATATGGTCTGTTATAAAGGACTTCAGAGTCTGAGACTGTTACCTTTCTAGACATTTGTTCTTCAACTCTGCTCTATTTCAAACTGTGAAGTACCTTTAACAAATGTAGTCACATAGTTATATACAAATTGCTGTTAACCTTAATTTAAAAGAAAATATCACAACATCCTTACTTGAACACAGAACTGGAAAGACATATGTTAATTTTAATTTACTGCTAGCTCCTTTATCATCTATGTGTTTTTTTTATTCACTCTCTGCACTATGTTCATATCTCTTGTACCAAGGTGCCTGACACTAGACACAGTACTCCAGATGGGAAATAACAGGCCTGTAGCTGGACTTCATGCTGCTTCAAGTACTTTACCATGCTTTAAGCCCACCAGTTTAGTCAGTTTTCAGTACACCTCACTCCCTCTTTAGCCCTTACTTTATCAGCTTGCCTCTGAGGTTGTTACGGGAGACATTATTAAAAGCTTTACTAAAGTCAAGATAAAACCCATTGCTGTCATCTGATCTACTTTGTCAGTAAAATCATTGTAGATGGCTCTCTCATGTTTGAGGAAGGCCTCATCTACTTCTTCCCCTATTATCTCCCCTCTGCCATTCTTACTTTCAGTCTGTCCTCACTGGGCTGGCTGGCCTGTCAGTAAAGATGCTTTTGCCTCACCTCTTGGATCCCATCTCTTCCAAGCAGTTTTTCAGTCCTCAGAGACAGTCCCATTGCCATAAAAGCTGAATGCCTATTGTCCACATCTGCCATGTAAGCGCTTATTGACCAACATGAGCTGTTCACTCCCCCTCACACACTTTCCCCTTACTGCAAGCACTGAGGGAAAGAAAACACCTGAGCCCTCATTCAGCCTTTGGCTCACACTTCATGTTGTGTAGCCATGCTTGGTATTTTACAGCTCTCCCCTCACAGTGTTAGTGCCCACAGGGAAAAGCAGCAGGGATCCGTAGACTGGATAGGCCTCAGCTATGCCTGGGTGCTGAGTTCCTGACAGGCACCAGACTTCCTTAGATGACAGGGTGATCACTGTCATTTGCCACATCCTCCCAGTTCTGCTGCAGAGCTTAGGCTCAGTTGGCTCAAGTTCTTTACTGGGCTCAGGCCCCAGCCCTACATCTGCTACCAGTGTTCTGACCTGACCTGCTCTGTGGCTGCACAGCAGCAGGAGCTTCTGGTGACAGAAGTCACAAGCTTCATCATCATGGAATCTCCACTTCCTACAGTACTAAGAAGCTAATGGTAATGAAGTTTCTCTGCATGCAATAGATGATTTGGATTATTATGTCATTAAACTGGTAGCCATATGCCAAATACTTTTTTTGTTAGCATATAAATTGTGTCATCCCCAAGAAGACCTTCAGTGTAACAATAAAACCTTCCAGTGGTGGGATGAGTTATGAATGGCAGAAGCTTTTGGATACAGGAAGGAGACATATTCAACTTCTACTTGAAAAACTTTGTATGTTCCTTAAGATGAACACCAAAACTCTTACTTCTAAAATGCTTCTGTGGTGTAAAAAATTTTTTCCTTCAAGCTCTTATTTTAGATTTCCAATTATGAATGTGTCTGTGAACTTTTCAAATGCAAGCAGACTTCATTTAAGTTTGATAAATTTTGGCAAACAAGGTAACGGAGCTGTCAAAGCAGGCATCACAAAATTGGCTGACAGAATGTCTTCAGAAGAGGTTAAGTCCTTTTTTTGCTCTTCTGGTGAAGCAATAGTCATAGATAACATTCAGAAATGCTGAATTTTAAAATCTCTGCATAATTAAGCAACTATAGAAATCTTGACTCTGAAATCTTGGAAACATTTTGTCATCCTTAGGCATCTTTTGTTGGGATAAAAGGCAGATTCTTTTAGGTATGTAACATTACAGGAGTAAAGAGATCACAAATGTGCCACAGATTTTTTTCTTCCTGATTTGCATGGTGCGTTGTAAGAATACACCCTGTTTAACTGTTTTATAAACCTGAGCATATGGAATTGTGCATTTTAGAAAGATGTTTTGATGATCATTTGCATTTTTCTTCAGTACATAAAAGTAAATTATTTTAAGCTGCATATTCCTTGTAATCCATGTGTCAGAAAGCCAGAAGGTTCAAAGTAGTAGACAATAAAAATTATGACAGACTCTCATCCACTAACATCCTATACCGAATGTAACAGAAAGTTAGGAAGAGCTGATTGCCTGGTGGCTTACAGAAAAAAGTGATTCAACCATTCCCATTTCACAATTTTTATAGCATAGATAAGAATTTCACAATTTTTGCAAGTATAATAGACATCTTTGCAGCAGTATCTTATAGGTATACAGACTCCTTTGAAGACAAAGTGTTATATTGGAAATTGTTATGGATGAAGAGGATTCCTTGTATATAATTAAAGCCAAGAAATTATCACTAGCATAATGCAAATCATAACCATTAAATCATAACTCGTCTGGATCTAATTGTTTTATAAAAAGAAAGAATAATAATGCAGTTATAATTATTATACAATGGCTTGAGTATGTAATGTCAGTGCCAATAATGAAATCAGCTTTCATATGAACTTTCCAATTCACAAATTTCAGTGTCAGAGAGTTATCTAAGTATTTGGTTCCACCTTATGGATTTAGTTGCAGATTAAGTAAAGAAACCATACTATTGTTCAGATCCTGTAACATCATATTTGTACCACAAGTCTCACGTGTGTTAGAACAGGTAAGTCAGAGTGCTGATAAAGAAGATAAAGTGTTCATTTACTGTGGTCATAGTCTTAGACTCTTTTCACCAAGATGTATAGAGGTATGAAGAGGTAGGATATGCCTGAGGTAGGAGTATGGCTGTTCTAGGTTTCCTCTATAGGTCACTAGAGAAAAGGAGATACTTCCTGTGGACAACCTTCATATTGACTGTAAGAAGATATTTCAGATTTTATTCTTATCTCAAAGTCAAATGATATAAAGTGATTATTCATAGTTTAAGTGTCTCTATTTATTAGGTAAAGCCATGATATAGACCTAAGATATTAAGATTTTATGAAGACACGTGTATTTCTTTGGATAGGTCTCATTTTTTTTCTTGCTTTTGCAAATATCAGATATATGAGCTGATGCTTTGAAACACTTTGATGCTTTTTTTTTTTTCCTCAGGTAAGTCACGTAAGAAATAAAACTAATAAAATCTAAGAGTTGTCAGGAGACAATTATTACTTAAGATTAAAATATGTCCATCATGTAGTTTTGTCAAATATTTCAGAGATTTTTAAGAAATGAGAAATTTTTCTAACAGGCGCCTGTCAGCTTAACTGCAAGTTGATTTTTTTAAGTAACAATATAGAATCTCAAAAATCCTAAGAAGGTATTATTAATAAATTATTTTTAAAATGGAAAATTGGTAACAGATGTACCTGATAATAAAATAGACATTTGTCATTTTTATGATACAAATCAAGAGAAACCTAAAAGTCTGTTGTTTCATTGACATTTTAATTTTGATTTCACATTAATATTTCTTTAAAACACAGAAAAAAAATCTGTTTTGTTTGGTTTGATCAAAAAGGTCTTCATTTTTTCCCCTAATCTATCCAACTGTTTAAAATTTTCAAAATGGGATTTGGAAATGGAACTATTAAAAAATTTATTGAAATATATGAAGCTTTTTCAGAAGCATAGGTTTTTAAAAGGCAAGGAGGAACTTCAAGTGGGGATGAAGCAGTAACAAAATATGAATCAGTCTTTTAAAGCAGAAATGACTTGTACTAAAGAAATTCAAAGAGGGAGTATGAATGACATTTGAACCTCTGAAATCCAGTATTCACAGACCTCTGGGCAATCTGTTCCTCTTCTTGACTGTACTTACCATGAAAAAGTTTCTCCTTATATCCACTGTGAACCTCTTTTCAGGCCCACTGCCTCTTATTCTCCATGCATCACTGCAAATAACTTGCCTCTGTTATCTCAAAAACCTCTCTGTAGGTACTTTGGGCTGCTGTTAGGCCCCTCTGAAGCTGACTCAAGCCCTTTTCCCTGTGTCTCCTTGGAGCACCAGTCCCAGAAGCCCTGGTGATCTTTTGCTGAATTCAGTCCAGTTTATGTTTTGTCTTTTTTAGGGTTATGTGTGTGGAGAAGATGGATGTGCAAAACTGCATTCTGTAGTTCAGAAGTTATCAAAACCAAAATCATAACAACATATAAGACAAGAGTTGAAAATAGATTTCTCTTTTCCAACATCATTCTGAAACCTAGAACAGGCTCCATGCAAGTGGGCAGACCCTCCCAATCTCTTCTCAGAGGCCACTCCTGCCAACTCCCCTGCTTCCCAAACCTTGCCATGTTATCCCAATGCAATCTTCATTTGCCCAGCCTTCTTTCTAGGTGGCTCCTTCACATCCTACCAGCTGCACTGTTCATCTCAGAAGATCCTCCCAGCGAAAATCTGTAAACTGCTCCTACAGGAAGCGTCAGCTCGTCCTCCCTGTGGGCAATGCCAGAAGAAATTCGGTGCTGTGGGTTGGATAAGCCACTCAGCCTCCTGTCTGCCCCACCACATCATTTTCACAGAACAAAAACAAGCAAACTTGCTTTTTTTTTTCACATTAAATTATTGAAAGATCAATGAAATAAGTACCACTTTAAATGCTTAGGTACTTGTCGCATTATTTTATAGTTTAGCATAATCCACTGACAAAGCAGTGTCTCAGTTACAGGTGCATGAATAATTTCTTTGTGGTTCAGAGGGAAAACTGCAAAACTGGGTGTGAAATTCTAATCTCACACTTTAGTTTCTTTACTGAGACACGAAAAAAACATAGGAGGGGTTCCCTAATAATTTCTAAATTCTCAATTAATATATTATTGATCGTTTCTCACGCTTGGCACACTTGGTTTAAAGACAAAAAGAAATTTTAAAAACAAGTGCATTTCAAAACCTTAGCACAAACCTTGTTCTTTGCAATTATTAAAAATAATTACAAGGAAACATGATTTAATATCAAATTGATGAATTATTTTCTTCTGGGTCTTTCTTTGCTTTTCTTTGCCTGAACAATTAACTGCTGTACTGTCTGCTTTCCTCTGTATTCCACTTTTAATGAATTTACTCTTAAGCCCTCTGCTGCTCAGAAACTCAAATAGTAAATATTATGCTTGAGAACTATGAAATCTGAATTAATAACTTAACTGAGTGCTGCAAAACTGTGAAACTTTATTGTTTATTTACTATTGCTTCACAAAGCAATGGGAAACAGTTTGATCAGCAAGAACTATTTTCTTTTTAATTTATTATTTTTTGCTCACACTAGGAAAGTTTGTCCAAATATTTTCATTTAAGTTACCTTGTTTTGTTTGTAAGCAGTAAAAGCACTAATCCCTTCCCAACACATTTTTATCTGAGAAAGGGGTGTATTTCCTTGTCTTTCTGGAAAAAAGCAGTGAAGAAATAGTTGTCTGCAGTATGGACTGGTTGCTTAACATGTTTGTGAGATAATCCATCAAATTTCAAGTCTTAATCTAGAAGAACAGATTTTTTTTTTTTTTTAAACTGACCCACCTTTGTACATGTTTAATCAATCTTAGATATTTTCCAAATATACAGGAAAGAGTGCAGCAGATTGCACACCTATTTTTTTTAATCTCAAACTATTGGCTATATGTGCCAAGACTTTTCCAGTGTTAGCATTTTTCCTTCCTTCTTTGTAGACAAAATAATAAATGAGATAACTGTGCAGTGTTTGCTAGAAAACTTCCTATCTTATCCGTTCGGAAGAGCCCAACTTATTTTAAATCACAGCCAGAACACAGCATTTCCTTGGTGGACACAACCAACCAACCACCTGCCAGTATCTCACTGTACTTTAATTTATTGCCAGTTAACACAAACGTTGAGTTCTTGATTCTGGAATTACGAAATAAAAGAAGATAAAACCTGAAACACTTATGTGACAGACCTTTCGCCCCCCCCCACTCTGGCCGCCTCTTGGCTCCAGAGTCCTCCTCCCCACCTGGGTCTCTCCTCCCCTCTCCATCCCGATCTCCCCTCAGCCCCTCCAGGGGCTGTGAGGTCTCAGCAGTCGCTGCCCCTTCCCCTTCGCCCCGGTCCTTCCTCTTTTTGTCGGCATGGGTTCCTCCGGGGGCTGCATTCCCTCCGGGACCTCCCGTCTGTTCAGCCCTCGCTGTGTTCTCCCAGGCACCTACACGTTTCCTCCAGTGTTCCCCTTTGAGGCTCCTCCAGCAGACTCTTTGCCGCGCATTGGGTCAGCAGATCCGGCTGGAACCGGGTCGGGGCATCTCGGGGCATCTCACGGCCTCCTCTTGCACTGTTCCCTCTGCAGGTCCCCTACCATTTTGGCACAGCGCAGGTAGGCACAGTTTGTGTGTGTGTGTGTGTGTGTGTGTGTGTGTGCATGTACAAATTTCATACTTACACAGACCATGCAAGTCAACGTGAAGGATTCGAGCATGTAAATCATGTGCATTTATATATTATCCTTGTTTTTGTTTGGAATTTGTTTGCGTTTTACAAATCGCACCACAAAGCCATTGACAATAGGACTTCTCTGTGCCCACGAGATTTTTTACACTCCTCTCTTCAAAATCTGGATGAATTTTATGCGTCTTTAATGATGAATCTTATGCAAAATTATCCTTACAAAGATGTTCTGTTGATTGATGTTTTGCGATCGTTTCATTTAAACTTCTGAAAGCCCCATTCATTTATTCTCTGACTCTTGAGTATTACATTATCAAGACCAAGTTAAAGTAGTTGGATAACTGGTTTTTATTAAGTGGGACAAAAGCACCAGTGCCAAGAGGCATGCTGCCCAGGTGAGGAGGTTTTTAAGCCAGAAGATTGCAGGTTTATTAGGGAACAGGATGTGAGGGACAAGCGTGCATGAAGCTGGGTGATGAGGGATTTTTTGTCACTCTTTTTGAGGAAGTGGGGTGGGACACGTCTCAAGTGCCAGTATACAAACACTAAATTGATGTGCAAGTGCAGATCGGTGCCATTTTTAAAATCACAGAGCCATAGGAGAACAGCTGACACTGCTGGAGTGCTGCAGTAGATGTGCTCAGACTTTTCAAGAAAGGTGAATAGGGAGTAATCAAACAGCTTGGGTTGGAAGGGACCTGAAGCGGATTTAAAGAAAAGCTGGGAAGGGACATTTTAAAAGAGCATGTAGTGATAGGATAAGGGGTAGTGGCTTTAAACTGAAAGAGGGGGGATTTAGATCATTAGGAAGAAATTAGTCTCCATGGGGATGGTGAGAGGTTGGAACACGTTGCTCAGGGATTCCTCATCCTTGGAAGAGCGAAAGAAGTAAATAGTGTTTTTGCAAAGGAAGGAGCAGAGGGAACCGTGCTAGAAAATGTCATTGTTTGTGGAGCTTCTGAAAAATATTTTGTGACTACATATCCTATGACTGTGCTCATTTGCAAATTTAGTAATAAGATTTTTACACTGCGGACTTTAAAACTGAATTTAGCCTTTCAGGAGGCTTTCTGCTTCAGCCCGTAATTTCCTTTCTGCTTGTCTGTAGCAAAGCAAGTGAAACTTAGTAAGAAACATGTTCTAAGTTGTTTTATATAAATTGCAAAGTATAAGAGCACTGGGTTATACACTGTCCAAATGTGACATGGGGAATTTGTGAAAGTTGCTGATGGATAAAACAGCAAATTCAGACTTGAGGGTTGTTAAGTTCAAAATATGTAATTAAGCTGCTTCCCAAAGCTGTGCTCTGTAAAAGCAATCTGAGTGTGTAAACATATAGACCTCTAAAGGGAAAACTACTAAGCATAAGAAGCTTGTGTCATTTTAATACTGAAGTCAAGATCATTCTGATCTTCAGCAAAAAAAGTCTCTATAATTGTTAGAATCACATTTTAAAACATTAATAATGAGCTCGTATTGAAAATATAAAACCCCCTACCTAAGCTATGGTCAGTGTGGCTGTTATCTAGGTGAAGTATTTTTATTTTATTTTTTTTTATTTATAACTAACCTCTGACAAACCTTCAGAAGATACAAAAAGAGACAGAGACATTGAGAAAGAAACTGCTTTCCGATTCAGAAATTCTTGTACTGACAATAATGTTTGCTTTCTCGTACAATGTTACCACCTGGAGAGTATAATCTAATTTTCCTTACCCTTTACTTTTAATATAAAGGCAATTGTTTAACAATCTTCTTTAGAAAACACTGATAGAATTTTATAGCAAAACTTTTTAAGTCAGAATCAAGATTGCAGCTGAAGAGTTGTGGTTTTGGAAAAAATAGCAAAATCTATTATCTGCATAAAAATTTTCATTCTATTTTATCTCATCAAATAATCATGAGTTGTTTCAGAGGGATATAAAAAGCAATACCTTTCATTTAGAAACATCTGAAAATACTTAGAATTATGCTTCATTTTTCACTTGTTCTATGTATTTAAGTGGTTTATTTTTATTGCATGATAAATAGGGTGTGATAGAGAATCACATTTTTCAGGGTCCCTGTTTTCTTCAGTTACCCATCAGAAGTCTTAACAGATACTAATATATAAATCAGCTGTTAAACCTCAACTAAAATTCTGTAGATTAACTGTTTGTATAGACACTTACATATGTGCATGTGTTTGCTGTACAGAAAAAGGTAAAGTAGCTTTTCACCACAGTAGCAGAATGAGTAGTTAGTGCTATGTGTTTGCCTTTATTAGGTTATTTTGAAGAGCACTGGAGTTTCTCAAAGAATTAATTGCTTTCTAATGTAATCTTTTGTGATATTTAGAGACAGGTAGTCATGAGTATATGAGTAGTAATTTAGGCTACTTAAGAGCCCAGAATTCTTAAAAGAGAGTGATAAGAGGGCTGATTTTTTTTAGATTGTTCAGCTAATTTGGCTGAAATAAGACTGTATAAAGGCTGAAAGAGCAGACAGTATATCTGGGGTTGTACCTGAACTACAGTGTGAAGCATATGCCATGAATTTCAGAGTCTGTGTAGCTAAGATCGAGGTGTAAAGGAACTACTGCATGTTTTATCAGGTTTCCTGGATGGATTTCTTCAAAAGTAGCTCAGCTTGCTCAGAACTTATGTTGTCTGTTGTAAAGAGCGCTGTTTAAACTTGGAAAGTTGCTATACTCTTTTTTTTTTTTTTTCTCACAATACACAATATTTCCAAGAATAGATAGCATGGTTTACTCTGGAGTGGTTTGAGTTGCACACTTAACTGGTGCCCTATAAATACCTAGGTAGATAAGATGATACAATACATTGGGTGCCAGATTAAAGCTTGATCTACCATGAAATCTCACTTAAGTCTCATTGAGATCCACCAGTTTGCATTGTCTGTAAGCCCCAAATGACATTGCCTGTCTTTGATCATCAGTCTTCTTGAAAAGTACAGTTCAATATTTCTATTACATTTTTGTTAGTATCACTGGAACTTAGAATAATAAACAAAAAAAATGAATTTAACTAAGCCTAACTGGAGAGTGTATTTTCATAATTTATTATGAAAAATGGAAGTGAACAGTAAACCAGAAAGATGGTTAGAAAAGGAAGAAGAAAATTTTATAAAAATATTTTTCACCAGAAATAATTTAAATGCATTCTTACTTCTTGTTATCTTTTTTCCACACATTTTTTCCCATATTTTTTTTAGAAAGAGAAAAGCTGCATATATCGATGTATATAAATAAAAAAGTCTGTGCCTACAACAAAAATACCACAAACCTTCAAAACCTTTTTACTTTCTTAATCATCACTCACATGAAAACATCAGTGATACCCCTCTACATACGCATATTCAAATATAGATCTTAATTTGAATTCCCAATACCTTGAGAAGCTTTCCCAAGTCCCTAGTTGCATATCACTTTGAAAAATCTTCCCCTTTCAAGCATATGGTTAAGATCATAAATGTTTGGAAAAATGACATCTTGGCAGTATGCACATTTTTTGCGTTAATGCCCGCATAGCACATTGGCAAGTTTATAGGTTAGATAGATTTTCCCAGTACAAAAATACATTTAATTTGAAAATATGGAGGAATTTTAAAAGTAGGTTATTTGTTAAAATGTCTTCAGTATTAGCTATGTATTTTTATTGCATGATGTCAGATTCTGTCAAGTCTTAACCAAAGTATTGTCTTCTCACCATTCCTGTGAATATTTTTCTCTATACTTGGCAAATGGAAATTAAAAGGACAGGATACAGAAGTATTTCAAAGCATTTACTGCTGTCCAGCCAGTCACATTTCAATTGCAGTGACTGTAATGTTGGGCACTTAAGAATCTTTAAGGACTCCTACCTCAGTGGTTTATCAGAAGTATTTCATAAAGTAGACAGTGAAAGTGATTATCAAGGCTCTGTACAGAAATCACGGCGAAGATTATATTTCTTCCCTTTTTTTCTTGTTCACATATTATTGGGCTTGTTGTGCATTGGTAAAGATGGTCTACATAGATGTTCTCTTACCAATTATTCTTTTGTTTGTAATGTTTCATAGGTAATATCTATACTATTATGCTGTTTCATGTGATATAAATACAGGGGCTGAATACAGATTACACACAAACAATTACTACATTTTCTGCTATTTGTCATGGTCTTATGAACTATTAAGTCAGTGGCAGAACTGCTGTCAAACTTCAGAGTTTTTCAGTTTACATGAAGATTTTTCCTAGTGTCTTCACAGCTTAAGGCATGAAACATTTTCATGTGGATTAATGTTTGTTAGACTTCTCCAAGATGTGACCTCAGAGGATCTGATTGCAAGACTGGAACTGAGTAAACTACAAGGATATGATATAGGTGGAGGAATATAGAAACAGCATTGCAATTAATTTATTGGGCTTGCATTATGGAGATTAAGGTGGTAATTCTTGCTTAAATTTACAGCTTTTAAATGTAGTTAGTATTAATTTCATTTATAGCAAATTTGCTTCGTGAATCAGAACAAAATACATGATGGTTTGTCTAGGACAGTTTGCTGATGGTAGCAAAATTACATTTTGGCAAAAATTTCTAAACAGATGTGTCTCAGAAATAGCAGACAGGCTCCCTGGCACAACCTGTGTTTTTAAACTCACTCATTCTATTTATCCTTTTAAGTATGGGTAGAAAATGGCAACATTTTTACTGAGCAGTTCCTTGTATTGCTAGGAACTAGGATGGGTTTCTCTAGAATGTATTTCGGAAAGGTATAAAATGAGTTCTATAGTACAGTATGTTTAAAAAGCTCTTCAATTTTTGCATCTCAGAGAAAGCTATTCCAAAGCTTTTAGTCTTGCATAAAACTTTTTAGTTTTCAGTTTTTAACTTGTTACATGAACTGAAAATCTTTTTCACACAGTACTATTTGTTCTTCCAGTTTTCATGAGCTTCAGTAATTTAGCTATGAACATTTACCTGTAAGAACTTTTTCAAATCAGTACTTGATAAAACATATTCCAGTCAATATGTAAAAATCAATATACAGAACTTTCAGAATCATTGAACCATTATGTTATTGGTGGACATTTTACTTCTGTGAACTAACAATTAAAAATGATTCTCTTGATTGTCCCTAATACAAGTAAAGCTTAATTATTACCTCATATACTTTTACCTCTTTCACAGTAAAGAACCTAAGCCTGTGATATAATGAAATTCCTTGGTTTTGTTTTTTTTTAGTGCAGTGCCTAATTAGTAAGCTTAAACTCAAGATAAGTTTTTTTAATTAGTTTTTCTGACTGATCATAAAACGATTTAGAATTTTTAAGGATGGGAACCTGGTGTTCTAAACTTCTAAAGTACTGTAATTAAGAGATTTCTTTCAGTCGTTACAATTTTTCTTTCTGTTAGAAGTGTCAGAATTCTTTAAAGCTTTTGTTCTGCAATGCTGTACTCCATGATTTTAATTTTTTTTTTCTTTTTAATCCTTGTCATTAATTTTCCAGCAATATTGACTAATATTTCAGGCTCTCGGGCAAGTCCTATTCAGGTTAACACTAATTAAGCCAGAACAAGAGCTGCATTTCAGTTATGCTTCATATAATAATAAACTGATTAAAAAAAATGTGGTGCAGTATTTCCATCCGGTAGCATGGTATTTCTGTCTAAGTTATCTGAAAGGTATTTCCATTTTTGAAAATAATAGCACTACATTCAGAATCTATTTTAATTGCTCACAAGAAAAAAAAAAAAATCGACACGCGAGCCTCCAAAACAGTTCTTAGGTGTTTATGCACCATTAATACAGAAGATAAGCAACATCAGTCAGGTTCCTTTACCTTTTTGAAAGAAATCTGTGAATCACATTTTGAGATTTGTTTTCTCACACCATAAGTTCTGTTGGTGTTAGAACTGATTTTGCAACTCTATAATATTTACCTAGTTCATTCAGCATAAGATTGTACGTTAGAAAGTAGAGCATTATTTTAATATAAAAAAATACCAGGTGTGGAAGAGTGCCTTTTATTAGTTTTCATTTTGTCAATACAAAATCCTGAGCAAGCCAAATGCTCACTCCCTTCCTGCTGCTGCGGCTTCTTTAGAGAAAGCATTTATTGAACCGGGGGTGGAACATTTCCACCAACAGTTAGGTCAGTCACCTGCTAAGAGCTGTTTATCCAAAACAAAGACCACCCTCTGGTCGTCTTTGTGTTTAGGTAAAAGTCAGATCCTTTGCAACTGCTGTGCTTAATTCCCCTAATTTCATGGGCACATCACCCTTGCCCATCTCCTCTGAGCCTTCTTCCATTGTAGGGGATTATTGGTGTATTCATATTCACAACAGATAAACAATTGGCTGTGATAATTGGTCAGATAATTTCAAAATTATTCACATGTCCTGAAAAACATGGTTGTATTTGAAATACTCGATGTATTGAACTTTACATCCATCAAAATACCTGATATAAACACTTTAATTGTGAAAGTGTCTTTCACTTTTGGGAAATGAATCACCCATGAATGGCCTTCTTAAAAACTGGAAAAAGATTATTGCAGACAAAAATGAAACACATCTAGATGGTCACTGAATAAAATATGGTTATATAGTTGGCATAAAATGGGTGGGATTCTCATGCTTCTTTTCTCACTGTAATAGGACTGTTGCACATCATGTGTCAGACTGCGTATTATAGAGATTAAACTTAATTTGCCTTATAAAAATGTTTCTGGTTAAAGCAAAAGAGGAAATAATTTATTTTTTTTTTAAAGTTATTGTAAAGTGAGTGAAACAACTAATATAAATAGTAAGTAGTAGATTGTAAAGATATATTTTAGCACTAGTACAACAATTTTTAAATAACTGAAACCCAAATTAACTTTGCAGCAGCATTCCAGGTCTAACACAACCAAAGTTTTTAAGCAGTTGTTCGCCTTCCAATAATACATGTCTTTTCTCAACAAAAAAGCTTATATTTCAATAATATTTATATATATTTTTTTTAACAGCTGAGGATGCTTGTGGAGGAACTATGAGAGGATCCAGTGGTATCATCTCCAGCCCAAACTTTCCTAATGAGTATCATAATAATGCAGACTGCACATGGACAATTGTGGCAGAGCCTGGAGATACTATCTCCCTCATATTTACAGATTTCCAAATGGAAGAAAAATATGATTATTTGGAAGTAGAAGGTTCTGAACCACCTACAATATGGTAAGTCAAGTACTGCAATTTTAATGTGGTTAAAAAAAAAGATGATGAGATATGGAAGGATAACTTTTGTTACTTTTCATTTTGTTTGTGGACGGCCTTGCTGAAAGCAAACAAAAAGCCCCAACCCCCACAGTAATGGTTGTTACTATGGAGTAAATGTTGATATTCTAATTGCTACTGTAAAATAATGTCTAAACAGGTACCAAAGATTTATCATTAAGGTGAAGGGCACTCTAGGCCCATACACCTCGTTGTCTCTGTCTCACTATATAATGTGCTGGTGGTATGGTTGGTGTTACACTCATCTCAGAATTCCCTTCCTGATCCACCTGAAATGAGTAGCTCTTCTTGGTTTGGGGTTATTCAAAATATATCACCTTTAGAGAGGATTTCTGTTTGTTTGTTTGTTTGTTTGTTGATGTAGCAGTAGTAGCTATATTTGCTTGACTAGCTTCTGCAATTACTGATGTTAGTGTAAGATGCATTGTATAAAACAAGTAGAAGAAATAAAGTAGTAAATCTCTTTCAAGATAAGTTCAGTTAAGCAGAAAAGATAAATGATACATGCTGTGTTTTTCTGGCCTGGTAGTTTTGTGCATCATGATACTCAAGAAATATTAATATGATAAATCCTTGTATTTGGCATTTTTGTTAAAATATACTGCTTGTTCACAGAAAATGAGGATGTATGTAAACACATAAATAACTGTTTCTCTCCAGTAAACTCTTAAGCTCTTAACTGGTTCATAAAGCATCATGAAGGTTCTGCACAGCTGTGAGAAGCATTTGAACAACAGGTGCTTGTCTAGCCCCATTAAAGTCAGAAGAGGTTTTTTTTTCTTATTATCAGTACAAAACCCACCAAACACAGCATAAATGAAATAAACTAAATTATTTTTAAAATTCTGACAAGAAAATATCCCAAATTGGCTAATAAGATTGTTTTGAAATCATCAGTCTCAGTGTCTAAAAGTGATAACTTGCAAATTATATTCTGTACTACTTCAGGGTATAGAAGAAGAACTGCACACTAAGTCTCAGCATTAACGAACAGTATTTCATAATTTGAGGTAATTTTCACCACCACCTACATAGTTAATTACCTTCATTAGAGTGTTACATGATTGCCATTGAATTTTTCAGGCTATTCAACTGAGATCTTTTTAACTAGATGTCAGTTAAAACAATTTTTTAAACAATAATTTATACTATTAGCAAGGAGACACCAATGACATACAGACAATATGAAACACTTGCATAGCTATATGTGAATTCTGTTACTCTTCTTTATGTATGCAGTCATGAGGTTTGAATGTTTAATTATCTATCTGCAAAGGGGGATGACTGTATTTAAACAATAAATGTGCAGTAAGATTACGTTATACATGGAAATTCTCATCTGCTGGTAAAATGTAAAAATTTAAAATGCTAATTTAATAATTGCTCATGTAAAGAAGCATATTTGAGCATATTCATCTTTAGCTTGTAATTTATATGCCCTAAATTAGACTGATGTATTCAATTATGCAAAAGTATCTCCCTGTATGTTAGGAAATAAAGATTTGGAAAGCTTAATTAATAACAATTTGTTAATGAGATTTACAGTGGTAACACTTTGTATCCCTTTAGACTATAGCTTGAGGTTTATAGTTCAAGATCTCTTAATTCTTAAAGAATACATAGAAATCTACTTCTAAAACTAAAACCAGGCTTTGTGATCTTTTGTTCTGGAAAACAAATAATACAGAATTTGTAAAATTACTAAAATTGCCAAAGGTTGATCTGGATAAGTAAGTAGTATTTTAGCATCATATCTTAGACATTTTGTGGCTCTATTTGTCCATTATAGCTGTTGATTTAAAAAAAAAAAAATCAACTTTTTCTTCTACTTTATACCCTTAATTTTTGGCTCTTGAGTAAAACAGTCACCTAGAATACACATCAAGTTGATAGTCTGCAGGTATGCAGAATGGAATGCAGTTGGAATTCTCTGTGAAGTGATAACTTGTTGTCTTCCAGGCAAATATATAAATATATATAAATTGTGTTAAAATAGCTATTAGAAAACAACATCTGAAAAAATTTCTCCCCTGTAAATAGTGGAGACTGATGCAATATTTTTGAAAGAATTTTTCTCTTTTAAAAGGTTTTGTCTGAGATTCTTAAACTCTTTTAATCCTGATGATAAACTTCTTCAACATGGCACATTAGTTTAAGACTCCTTTGAAAGTTGTATGGATGACAAAGAACACAAAAATGCAGGTCTTTAAGTTGCCAAATCAGAATTTATTCCAAGAAACTAGTTATTTATTTCTTAATAATTTGGGTCTATCCTTGAGTTAGGAACATTCCTGATGAGATTTTCCGTGGATATACCTAGGCCCCATTCAATTATTTAATATTGTGAGCTTAATTTGTTGACTTTTTTGGATAGTACAGTAAAGGGCACTTTATGAGCAGTTTATTCATTACAGTTTTATGGCAGTCATAATTTTCCTGGAAAACTGTGAAACGATTTCTCCTTTAAGAGAGAAAAAGATTAAGATGGATAAAAATGCGAGAAAATATACAGTCCTAAATAAAAAAATGCCAATATACTCATTGACCAATAGCTTAAACACAGCATTCTTAAATTTCACAGTAGATTATCTTTTACAATTTGTAAACAGATAATTAAATTTTAGCTTCAGGTGTTACTGTAGTATTGGACTTGCTGGCATTTTTGAATCCAAGCTTCCAATCTCTGTTAATTATGTTTTGAAATATTGGTAGTATATTTAGAAAGCAAATATTACATAGTGTTTGGTAGAGAAACAATATGCTAGAATAAATATTTATTGAGAATAAACTTTATATTAATTAAAGTAATTGTAATTTACCTCTAAATTTCACAAAGGAAAAATACTTCTATAAAGTTTTAGAGGAGATGTTATACAGCATTGCAGTAAGATCTGAACATAATTAAGAATAGCCATTTTAGATCAGTAAATGTTTATATTTGGAGTTTGATGTCTAATAGTGACAATAGCAGTTGCTTAGGAAAAAAGCAGAAGACACCAAGGTGGTACTGTGTGCTCTTCCCCCTTTTCCAGACTCAGCTTCTGTAGTCAGTGATTTAGGAACTTCCTGATCTAACATTTATTTGCCTTCAAATTAGGTGTCAAAGAGCTGTTAAGATATTTTTGTCAGTAATTTTTCAAGGGTTATTCTCCAGGATCCTCTGGAGACTACCAAATGAATTTTCTTTTTTTTCTTTTTAAATCCAAGCAGGCTTGTATCAGTGAGGTCCTTGTTGTCAACACAATCATGTATTCTTTAAAATAACCTTAATTGATGTCAATCATAACTTTTCATAACTTTTCTTCTATGGAAGCTGTATCACCCGCTTCCTTGAAGCCATCCCTATATATTCAAACTCTCATCCTTTTCACCATCTTAGTATATTCTCTAAAGTAATGAAGCTTATTATCCTGTGGCTTTCTCTTCCCTTTGAAATAATTTATCTCCTCATTTTCCTTCCAAGTCATAGAATCATAGAATCATAGAATTAGCCGGGTTGGAAGGGACCTCAGAGATCATCAAGTCCAACCCTTGACCCACCGGAGCACAGTTGCTAGACCATAACCAATATTGTGTGAGGATCTTTTTTCCTCAAAATTCCCCTCTCCCTGAGTCTGAATCAGAGACAGTTTTGAGATCGACATCTTAAGTTCCATCTCAGTTGACAGCATAAACAAAAAGATGTTGGGGTTGTCTTCATTATTCATAAAGTAGTCACTGATCCCTATTCCGTGATACAACTTTGCATTTTGATAGCATCACACATTTTCACTTGCTTGTAGCCTATATACTATGTTGTAAGAAGATGGTATATAAATATACCCTTAAAAAACATGACATTTCAACAGCACATCACCTCAGATATTTTGGCAAGTAAAAATGGGAAAAAATATATCTTAGAACAATGGGGAAAGGCCCAGAGAAATTTTCTCCACATGTTACTCAACCTGAGTGTTGCCTGTTCACTCTCGAGAAGCCTTAGGTAGTGTCACTCTGCATTCCTGAGCTGATGCTGTGGGATCATTCCCTGAAACAAATGGTTTTAGCACAACAGGCCTTGTGTAATACCTAGAATAAAATGTCTCTCACTCTCGTATTCCTTAATGGTACTTTCTCTAAAATGCCTAAACATGGCATCTTAGGTCCCATTTTCCATGCCTTTGCTTTTATTTGCAATTTAATGATGGTGAAAATTCCTGTTTCCTGTCTCTTAAACCCATTTTACTAGTGCTATGAAAGTACAAAATTACAATTTACTTTGCAAAACTTGTAAGTGACTAGTGCTAATTAAAAGCAAAATGAGGTCAAGCAGACAGATCATAGTTACTATTGACTTTTTTTGTTTGGTTGGTTTTTCTTAATTTCTTTTTCTTGGGGGAGGGTGGTTAAGATGCAGTTAATTCATGTTAGACATCTACATGGTATTTTTTTCAATTCCAGATCAGTTAAAATAGAAATTAACCTTCAGGAAGCATTTAAAAATTAACGTACTGGTTTTGGTCATTAGTCTTCAACATGCATTCATTAACACAGCAGGTTGTCAGTCATATCTTTTTAACAAAGCAGTTATTTGATTTATGCAACCATACAGTGTCTAAATAGATTAGATTTATTTTCAGTCAATATGTGTGATCAAATGATTCTCATATGTGAGGTGACAGAGGAAAACGTGTGCCTGAGATAAATGTGGAAACATAGAGGTTAGAGGTAGACAATCACATCTCATTAATACAAGGACCAAAGTAAATAATGATGTACTGGAGAAAAAAAACAAAACAGACAAGACAAGAAGAGGTGCTTATAAGTAGAGAATAAAAAAACCTAGAGGGGAAAAAAACCTACCTCAGGCCTGGCTATTGTTTTCTTGAAAATAACACCTCAAATTGGAAAGTGATGAGTATAATTATTTCTTTTTCATTAATGAAGGCTGTTGACACTGCCTTAGGTATAATTACTGTTTTCTCACTAGTTACTAGTCAAATCTGTGTTAAATCTGTGCTTAATGCTCAGAAGCAGGACTCGGGAAAGCAATGCTTATGAGTAATACAATCCTAATAATGATGTTAAATACCCCAGGTGATTGATGGTTTGTAATCTGATACAGATGGGTTCAAATTTAAAAAATACTGACAAAGTGAATGCTGCTTAATACAAGCAAAATGCCATGAGAAGAATGTTGCTGTTCTAGCTGAAGAGATGGAAAAACATTGTTTACCATACTCATTGAATAAAGTGCAGTCATGAAAACCTGCTGAAAAGTGGTTTGCAGAGTTATATCCAGGAGTGGATATAATTATTTTTTAATTGAGTTTAACTGGGGGGAAAAAAAAAGTAACTGTAAAAAACTGCCAAATTTTTGGAGTCACTAGGTGCAGCTCCCTTCTAAAGCAGGGACAGAAGAATTCAGAGATGGTGCTTGACTGCAGATGAGAGTGAGCAGAAAATCAGGAATAGGGGCACTGTAATGATAAAAATACTCTTTTTCTGAAGGGCTAACAGATATTAAGTGTTATGCTTTCTTGGAAACAGAAGCTTTCCACAGATGTCAGAGACTGCTGTTCTTTAGTATTTGCCTCTGTAGTTTGATTTTGTACAATGCAGTTCAGCATTTCACTTTTGGCATTTCTATGAGCAACCTGGTCTAGTGGAAGGTGTCCCTGCCTGTGAAGGGGGTTGAACCTAGATGATCTTTAAGGTCCCTTCCAACCCAAACTATATTCTGTAAGAGAACAGGGAGTCACTTTGTTGCAAGACTGCTTCTTGAAGGAGTTTGGATCATTTTACTGTCAAAATAAAGGCTGAAAAATTTTGTTCTCAAGTACTGTATGCTAAATGGCAGCATTTATGCACAGATATACATTTTTTTTTTTTTTATCCTTATGTGCAGAGACTTCATAGAATTAGTTGATTTCCATTATATATTTTTCTGTTTTATCCTTAGTTTATTGTGTTCCTGTATACAGTTCCAGTATACAATATTTTATTCTGATTAAGGTACACAGTGTTGGGAAGTCAGTGTTTTATTGTTGTTGCAAAAATTGGTATATCCTGTAGGTTAAATGAACTTCTGTTAAACAGTTATTTGAAAGCTGTTTCTAATTTCTTACCTTTCATGAGTACTACAAAACTGTAGATTTGTAATCTTTGTCTGCAGACACATGTTCTCATTATTTTGATGGTGCTTTTGAATATGTATGAAGTTATCACTTGGAGTCAAGATGCAGTTTTCAATTGAGTAGTTACATGTTGTATGGCCTTTTTACATACATTATTCTAAACAGTGACAGGATTATATTAGTATAGCATAGTATTTTACAAAGTCTTATAAGCATTGAAAAACAAAGTAGAAAATTATTTTTCTTGAATCCTTATATGGTAGAAGAGTAGAAGAGATTTTTCCACCATCGCTCTTGGCAAAGATTTACTAACTGCCACATTTGTGCTTCTGTTGCCTCCTTTACCTTTTTGGATGAAGAAGCTCAGAGTTCTTCCAGTATTGCTTATTTGTAATTCTGTTTTGTAGAAACCAGATAAAGAATTGTTTAGGTCTAGGGCATTTAATTAATGAATACTTAAAAAGCATGATCAGTAATAAACAAATAAAGAAATCTGAAGCCTGAAAAAACACAGGAAGATGATTGGTATTTTGTCAAGGAACACTTTCACTGTGCTTGCTCCAGCAGAATGCTGCACTTTTTGATATCATTTACTATTTTCTCAGAATGGCACTTGCAGGAGTAGTGAGGAGACTGATTGCTATTGTCTTGACTGAAATATCAGTGACTGAACTGGCAAATCTCACAAGTAAGGCTGAAACAGCCATTTTTTATGCTGCATGTGTTGTATGGTGGGGGAGTGCTAACTATAAAGAAAAAGGTAACATAAAAAAAACAGGGCAGGGGAAAAACCTTTACAACCAACCCACAATGAAGCCACAACAAACACACAAACCTAGAACCAAAACATGGAATTTTCTCTGTTGTCATTCCAGAACAATTTAAATTTCACACTTGTCATTTTTTTATTAAGTCCCCGCCGTGATCTCTCTACTTTATTCAGCAGCATAACTGATAGGCTGTGCGAGACCACAGATAGTCCTGCAGAGATTATTCCAAGTCACCCTTGTTTCTATATTCTGAATTAAAATAGTTGGTATGTTTTGTACATTGGTAAACTATATGCATTTGTAATTCCATCTTTTATGTCCCATGCCATAACAGCCAAAATAATAATGTTTTGAACACATCAGTGAAACCTTTTGTGTTCATGAATAAATCCTGACAACAAATGAAACATTCCTTATACGTGGCCTTAGAGACTGCCCAGAACTTCAGATGCTGCCTCTGTTTTTTTTTCATTGTCCATCTGTTTTGCCTTTGAATATCACTTCAGGTGATTTAGGTTGCAACTTTACTTTTAAAATGAACCAGCAACTATAACAAACCATTAAACATTCTATGAACCTGCTAAAGCAATTTCTTTTATTAAGGATTCACACAATGTCAAATCAGTGTCAGAGCAATTCTTATTAGTTACAAGTCATCTGTTATGCAGGTGACTGGTCACAACCCACAGCTTCCTGGTCATGACACAACAGTCACTGAAAAGGAAAATAAGTCATTCATGTATTCTTATGGGATGTTTAGTTCTTCTTTGTAAATAGGGTATGCAAGTGAAAAAAACACCAAAATGCAGCAGTCTAGAGCTTTGAAAAAGAGCCTTGAACAAATAACATTCTCAAATACCCCCCACCTTGAACTAAAAGACTCCTATTCAAATAATTGTGTAAATGTCAATAAATATTTTTATCCCATAAAATTTTAAACTGCTTTTAAAGTTAATGGTTTGAGCTGTTTCCAAATTAAATTAGATGGATTTTCATTATTTTGAAACCCTGATGATAAATTAATCTAAGAATATTTTAAAAAATAAGTATTTGCAAGTTAAATGCTGTTTCCCTGTGACCTACTACCTGAACCACATTAGTGTTATGTTATCCTGTGTCAAGACAGTTATAATAACATGAGAAATGGTACAGAAAAGAGTAAAATGATGCAAACAGATATGGAAAAGCATCTTCAGGGAGAAGAATAAAGTAGACTAAAGCTTTTAAATCTTGAAAAGAAATAAATGAGAAAATATATGAAAGATTCATAAAATTCTCATATTATATGTTAGACAGATAAGGAACATTCATCATTTCTTACACTAGAATAAATAGAGACACTCAGTGATTTATCAGACCAACGATTAAAACAAAAGGTAGAACTTTTCTGTGTCATACATAATTAAGTTGTAACAGCATTGACAGATGATACAGATAGAAGAAACATAAATAGATTGAAAAATGGATCAGAATGTCATAAAAGGAAAATTGAGCAAAAGGTATTTAACACAAAGCCCTTCTTGAAGGGCTTCAGTCAAGAGGCCTGCAGTCCATAAAATTACTAGAAATAGTAATGATGTATGAATGGTTGAATCTTATTCCTTGTAGTCACAGTTTCTGAAACTCCTGGTGAATTATCTGTTACTGCTCATTGTCAGAAATAAAATATTAGTCTCAGTATATTTCTGATTTAACACATCAGTATACACATTTTTAGATACTGTCAAGGCTATGACGGTTATTGAACAAGGTATGATAATTCCAGTCATGCCAGTAAGACATTTTTGCATGATTTGGATAAACCAAAGAAATTATAACTGTGATTTATTTGGAGTAATAGTTTTGCGTCTGTAAAACATTCTGGGGGCTGAGGTTCAAAAATTTTCACTTTATGTTATAAAAATATTCTGCTGTTATTTAAGGCTTGTGATAAGAAAACCTAAAGCTGTCAACTCATTAAGCTTAAAGGCTTCAGCAAATAAGAAAACCTAAAGCTGTCAACTCATTAAGCTTAAAGGCTTCAGCAAATACGGAATTTAATATTTCACCTAGTATTATCTAATGTTTAATCATAACAAATATTAAGATGAGAGCAATACTTTTAATGTAATTTTGTTTGGTTTTATTTTCCAGCTAATTAAGAATTCTTATTGGAGCCTATATATCTATTATCGTATATATTGCAATCACACAACACCTGCAGGATGGGCAAGGGATTAGACCCAGCCAACATGGGTTTAGGAAGGGCAGGTCCTACCTGACCAACCTGATCTCCTTTTATGATCAGATGACCTGCCTGGTGGATGAGGGGAAGGCTGTGGATGTGGTCTACCTGGACTTCAGCAAAGCCTTTGACACCATCTCCCACAGCATTCTCCTGAAAAAGCTGTCAGCCCACAGCTTGGACAGGAGCACTCTGTGCTGGGTTAGGAACTGGCTGGAGGGCTGGGCCCAGAGAGTGGTGCTGAACGGTGCTGATCCAGTTGGTGGCCACTCACCAGTGGTGTCCCCCAGGGATCAGTGTTGGGCCCAGTTCTGTTTAATATCTTCATTGATGATTTAGATGAGGGGATTGAGTTCATCATCAGCAAATTCGCAGATGACACTAAGGTGGGGGGGAGTGTGGATCAGCTGGAAGGCAGGAGGGCTCTGCAGAGGGACCTGGACAGACTGGAGAGTTGGGCTGATTCCAATGGGATGAGGTTCAACACGGCCAAGTGCCGGGTCCTGCACTTTGGCCACAACAACCCCATGGGGAGCTCCAGGCTGGGCACAGAGTGGCTGAGAGCAGCCAGGCAGAGAGGGACCTGGGAGTCTGGATTGACAGGAAGCTGAACAGGAGCCAGCAGTGTGCCCAGGTGGCCAAGGCCAATGGCATCCTGGCCTGGACCAGGAACAGCGTGGCCAGCAGGTCCAGGGAAGTGATTCTGCCCCTGTACTCAGCCCTGGTGAGGCCACAGCTCGAGTCCTGTGTCCAGTTCTGGGCCCCTCAGTTCAGGCAGGAGATTGAGGTCCTGGAGCAGGTCCAAAGGAGGGCAACCAGGCTGGTGAAGGGACTCCAGAACAGACCTTATCAGGAGAGGCTGAGGGAGCTGGGGGTGTTCAGCCTGGAGAAGAGGCGGCTCAGGGGAGACCTCATCACTCTCTACAACTCCCTGAAAGGAGGCTGGAGCCGGGGGGGGTTGGTCTTTTCCTAGGCAACCTTCAACAAGACAAGAGGGCATGGTCTTAACTTGTGCCAGGGGAGGTTTATGTTGGATATTAGAAAGAATTTCTTTACAGAGAGGGTGATCAGACATTGGAATGGGCTGCCCAGGGAAGTAGTGGATTCTCCGTCCCTGGAGATATTTAAAAAGAGACTGGATGTGGCACTCAGTGCCATGGTCTGGTAACCTCAGCGGTAGTGGTCAAGGGTTGGACTTAATGATCTCAGAGGTCCATTCCAACCCAGCCAATTCTATTATTCTATGATTTTTTGTTAATTTACCCTTTTATGTCACATTTTCCTTGTGTTAGTAAAATCTCTATCCAATTGTCTTCAACTTAAAGTCTTGAGTCTTTATTCCCCTTTTGTCTTCCCTTTGTGGGAGGGTGGGATAGAAAGGAATTCTGTTCTGGGTTTGTAGTCCCCCCAGACTAAGCCATGACAATTGGGAAAATGCATACAAAGAATAGTTGCTGGTTAGGATAATGGAGTAAGAATTATGCATAAATACCTTTAATGAAACTGAACTGTGGGGGGTTGAAGGTTCTGTGAGGATAGAAGTGTATTTCAAAATGATTCTGAAAAATTAAAGGGAACATGCATATATCATCAATGTGAGATTACTTCAGGCAACTACAAAATGCAGTAGATTAAATAAAGAAGACAAAGGTATAAATGTAACTTAAGGAGTTATATATATATAACATAAGCCATACAAGTGTATAATACCCAGTAGGTACATCAGGAAAACAGAAAAAGTAAATAGTCATAACAAACATTAGTGAACATTATGTCCTTGTGTCCACCAGTCACATAATTGTGTGTATGTATGCGCATGCTTTTTTGTGTGCAAAGCTAAATCCTTATTATAGAATCTGGGCTGCACAACCATCTTAAATTCCATATAGGATTAATGAGGATGCTAAAAAGGGCTGAATTCTTAAGTAGCACACAAAAAATGTTAATGCATTTTCATTTGCAAAAATAAGTATTTTGATATTTATACAGCTTTTAAAACTGCATTAATAGTTAGATAAATTTTTCATGTTTCCTAAACAGATATTTCCCTGTCTGTCCTGCTTAAAAAAAAAAAAAAAAAAAAAAAAAAAAAAAAATTAAACAATTTTATATTATTAGCTGCTGCTCTAGAGCAGTCAGTCTGTCATTTATTCTCTTTGTCATGCTAGGATGAGAGTTAAGGTTAGGGCTAAAGTATACTGAGATATCTGTGGAGCCTAAATTTTCTTTCTCCTGCCCACACTTCTGATTCTGCTCTGCTTGTCTTCCATGTCATTACACTCCTATAACTGTAATACATTAAAGGTCAGTCTTAACAGATCACTAATACACTTATTATAAGTTATCTTTTATCAGTTATTAGATCTGAATATTTGCAAACTTTCCAACTGGCATATCTCAGAACAGTTACGGCTCCCAGAGTGCATAATTCCAGAGCATGGAGAAGTTAAAATGGTGTGACATGGATCACAGTGTCCTACTCTGATTTGCTGAAAAAAAGAGATGTCTGGCAATTGGATACCTACAGTGGTGTCTCTGGAGTGTGTGTTCATCTTTGAGAGCAGCATTTAGTTTTTGGAATAAAATAATTATAAAAATTGTGACATTAAACCTGTATATGAAGTGTGACTTGAGTGAAATAATTTTAATGTGTATACATACTTTAAATCCACACGAAAGGTACAAGAAGGGTTTCTCTAATTGCAGTGGGAGAACATTTGAATATGAATGTTACAAATCGGTAAGTGAAGTAAGATGAAGCACTTACACTTTTCAGAAAAAATGCAAATTTATAGTGCTGTTTAATTGAGAGAATTTATTGTAAAAATATAATGCAGTGTTAATGATTAGAGCAGTGTAATTGGAATATTTGAGTTCAATTTCTACCTTGAGGTAGGACATCTGAGAGTCAAGGGAGATCCCACACAGGCCTTGCTCTCATTGATGATGCACGGTTCTGTAGGTTCTGAACAAAGGGGTCAGATCCAGTGACTTTGAGAGCAGAATCAGTTGACAGCCCCCAACATGGCAAATGATGAACCAGGTTTGGGGTCCCTCCAGGAGCCCAGCCAAAAGGAGATGCCCCAGTACGTACCCAGGGCTGGCTTAGACTGAGCTGGGATGGGGCTCTTTGGTGTAAGGGCAGAGGGTCATCAGGGTCCTCAGGAAGTCAGGGCTAGGAGAGAGTCCTTAAGGCCCTGACAGTTTCCAGTTTTATCTTAGATGTCTTTGGTGGAGAACAACATACTGTCTCTTTATGCTTGGGACTTTATTTTTTTTTTTTTTTTTTTTTCGTAAAGGATGATTGTTTCTTAATGTTTGTCAAGCACTCTGTGATGAATGTTGCAAAAAATTACTGAGTAAGAAATTTATTAGCTTACAGATACATTGCAGAAGAGGGAAAGGTCATTAGAGATATATGTACAAGCAACTTTAAAAAGTATCTTATGTGATAAATTCAGTAGATCTATTGAGATATAGAAGTAACTGAGCAGAACATTAATTAAAAAAAAAAAAAAGTAAGCTAATTGAAGCGAATGATTCTGTGACTAATCTGCATGGATACCTTGACAGCAATTATATTTAAATTATGTTTAAATTACACATAAGAGTAGCCTTTTCTGACAAATTTCAGTATCTACCTTGATACATTTTCAGTCAGAAAATAGGAAATAGGAAGGAGGCAACTCTCAGAAAAAGATCACCCGTACTTTGAGTCAAGCTGCTTAATTTTCATCCTCTTAACTTGGTATGATGACTTATTCTTTAAAGACATTTCAGGACTTGCACTGCCTTATTACCACCCTTAAATAAGATGCAATAAAGTAACTGACTCAAGCCTAACATGACAGCATTTTGAATTACTCTTCTAATATTGAGGAGCAGCTCTTTTAAGACACATTTGCATTTGGATTTAATATCTAACTGTGAGTAACTAGAGTGGCAGATACTCAGGAAAACTTTCAGATTCTAAAAGAACTTTTCCTAATAAGACCCATGGGGCTGCTAATTTTGCTGCAGAGTAGGAGTAGTTTGACTTAAATTTTAAACGTTATCTCTAGCCAGCGTTGCATGCAAATTTCTCTTTATGCTGTACAGGAAATAAAATTACAGTCTTTTACCAGTTTGAATATTGCATATCTATATGTGCTTTTCATTTTAACTACTGTAGTTACAGGAAATACTGAGGATTAGGGAAAAAAGATAAATGAGAATTGGCTGCATGGAGAAGTACTGTTTTCTTCTTATTTCCTATGCTTCACAAGTATTTTAAGTTGATACTGGCAATACTGTTATCTATGCATATCCCAGTAAATATGACTTTTCCATTACACTGGGAAGTGGCCACACGCTTGGTATTGATACGGCATCAGAACTGTGTTAAGATTCCTCTGAGATATCTTGACGTGAGCCAATTTTAGGATTGTTTGAACTTGTAACATCTGCTTACTGCTGAAGTGACTGTGTATTTACCATGTAAAGGTCTGACAAACACAGGCAGCTGCTGTGTAACACACATTGTAACACACATCTTTTGAACACCTCTATGGATGGTGCCTCCACCACCCCTGTGGGTAGCCTGTGCAATGTTTAACTACTCTTTCTGTGAAGAAATTCTTTCTAATATCCAACCTGAACCTCCCCTGGCAGAGCTTGGCCCCATTTCTTCTTGTTCTGTCTGTGGTCACCAGGGAGAAGAGGCCAACATCTGTCTCACTCTGACCTCCTTTCAGGTAGTTGTAGAGAGCAATGAGGTCTCTCCTCAGCCTCCTCTTCTGGTCTATAACACCAGAAGGGGTAAATATTAGGTTTCTTTAATTAAAGAAGTTACTAGTATTCATACTGAGGTTTTTCAGTATTTAGTCTGTTAATCCATTAAAGCATTAATTGGACTAACATTAAGTTTTAGCTATATATATAGGATGTTCTCATCTGTCCCAACAAGACTTTTTGTATAAGATAAAGAATACTATTGCATATGTGGTCTACTGAATATCTAGTTTTAGTACCAGGCACAATGTTTTTTTCTTTGGTATACTTGTTAACATTTACCAGGACTCAAGAACAAGCTTTCTTCCCCTGTTACTGATAACTTCCTTCTCAAAATGATAGAGGAGCCAGTAAAGAGAGGTGCTGTGCTGGGCCCTGTTCTTACCAACAATAGGGCTAGTGGAGAATTTGGAGCTCAAGAGCAATCTTGGCTGCAATGACCATGAGATGGTCAAGTTCAAGATCCTTTGGGCAGTGAGGAGGCTGCACAGCAAGCCTTTTACCCTGGGCTCCTGGGGAGCAGATTCTGATCTCTTAAGAGACTTGCTTGGGATAAAGGATCCCAAGAAAGCTGGTTAATATCCAAGAATCACCTTCTCCAAGCTCTAGAGTGATCCTAACAAAGAGGAATTCAGGCAAAACTGTCTGCATAGATGAGTAAGGAGCTCCTGGACAAACTCAGGCATGAAAAGGAAACCTACAAAGGGTCGAAGCAAGGACAGGTAGCCTGGTAGGAATATAGAGAAGTTTTCTGATCAGCTTGGGATCTGGTTAGGAAAGCTAAAGCCCTGATAGAATTAAGTCTGGCCAGGGATGTTAAAGGCACCAAGAAAAGCTTCTGTAGGCATATTAGTGATAAAAGAAAGAGCAGGGGAAATGGAGGCCCTCTCCAGCAGGAAATGGGAGACCAGGTTACCTGGGATATGGAGAAAGCTAAGGTACTCAATGATTTCTGTGCCTCAGTTTTTACCAGCAGGGGCTCAGGCCACATTGCCCAATTCACTGGGAGAATGAAGAACTATCCACTGATATTCCTTAGGGGTTGGTGTTGAGACTGGTGCTGTTTAACCTCATTGTCAGTGAAATGGATGGTAAGATTGAGAACACTCTCAGCAAGTTCACCAAATGACACCACGCTGTGTGGTGCAATGGTCAAACTGGAGGGAAGGGAGGTCATCTAGTGCCTTGTCACTCTCAAAGTAAAAAAAAGTTTTTTCTTACATTTAAATGGAACTTCCTATGTTCCAGTTTGTGCCCGTTGCACCATTGGACCTTGTCCTGTCACTGGAAACTATGGAGAAGAGTCTGGCTCCATCTTCCTTGCACCCACCCTTTACATACTTGCAGACTGATAAGATCTAACCTCAGCCTTCTCTTCTCCAGGCTGGAGTCTCAGTTCTCTCAGACTTTCCTCACTCACAAGAGAGATACTCCAATCCCCCAGTCATCTTTGTTTTCCTCTGCTGAAGTCCCATATTTCCCTATCTCTGTTGTGCTGGGGAGCCCAGAACTGGATGCAGTATTCAGCTGTGACCTCACCAGGGCAGAGTAGAGGAGGAGAATGACCTCCTGAGACCTCAAGGACTGTCTGGTCCAACCAACCCTTCTAATACTGTAGTTCAGATGAGATGTTCAACATGTAGAACTTACCATTGCTTCTACCATAGCTCACTGCACAGCCGGCTCAAGCTGGGGCTGTGTCTTCTCAGTGGTGTGTTCAAACTTGTCTGCTCCTGCTCCTTGCTGACTGCCCTGACCTCCTCAGTTGTGCCAAGGAGTTATGCAACTTTCCATATCTTGTGTGGCAGCAAGGTTGATGTTAAACATCAAGTGCAGTCCAGGGGAATTTAGTATATATATTATATGTTGATTCTATGATCTGCTCAGGCAGATTGCAAATTAAGTGCAAGGTCATCTGGTATATGAAGTATTTGCATCATAATTACGAATAATGACTCCTTAGGAATCTTTGACATCTATATGAAAATTATCAGTTTAGGACTCTAGCCTTTCAGGCAATCAGGACAGCAACACTGTCCATCAGTGTTTTGTTTGTTACTTGTGTGACAAACAAATTGCTTGTATCATAGACCAACATTTCAGAGAACAAAGTCTCCTTTTACCTTTTATCATATCTCATTGTTCTGGCAAGTTAACAGATAATGTGGAAAATCTTTGACATATAAACATCTGGCTTTGAAAGATGCAGTCTACTTCTGAAGTTAAAAATATTTATTAATCTTGGCACTTTTCAACTTGTCATATCAAGAAAAGTACTACAGACTTTCACAAGTTGTACCTTTATTCATTCCTCGATGATCGTACAGTAACTTTACGTACTGTTATGCAACAGTGACTTTATTTCAAAATTGAGCTTTTTCCAGCATTGCAAAGCCATGAAAAGGCTATCATGTATTTCACCACCAACATGTCTAAAATGAAGACCTATTTTTTAGTCTTCCAGACATTATAATGAGCTTGACAAAAAAAGTCTGATTATTTCATCCCTCTGACTGAATAACTAAAATGAATCAGTAGATTGATAAAGTACTTGCTAGAACAAGTGTTTTATTCAAGGTGACATAATGTAGAGTTGTTATTTTCTCTTCTTCGCAAACATTGGCTTATTTATGTTGTCATTTTTTTTGTAAATCAGAAAAAAGTGAGTAGAGTGGAAGTTCTACCTAAAACCGTAGTTTAGTTCTAAATAGCTGATTAGGTTAAATTTGAAGAGTGATAATTTACTGTTTTAAAAATAGAATAATAGCTTTTTGTGAGTCATTTGGCTGCTGATGTGTAAACAACTAAGGATGTACCTAGCTTCAAAATTATTTATGTCCTGATTCTCATTTAAATAAAATGCTTAGTCCCAGTACAGGCAGTTTTGCAGGAACTGACCTTTGGAAGTGAGTCTTTCACTGACCTGTGCCTTTATACCCACTTAAAACTGGAGTGATACATTGTCTGGAAAGTGCTAACATAGCTTTGTATTTCACACACTTTTTCTTTTGGACACTTTTCTGCTGTGTATATAACTTTGAGAAAGAGCTGGCTTTAGGGACAGAAGTCTTTTTCTTCTTTCCTTATTCATGACCAAATTCATACTGTTTAATTTCTCCTCTGAAAGACATGTTCTGTTGTTCCTTCTGACTAGACATTGAACTATGGCAATGCTGAAGATCAACTCAATTTAATTCCTCTTTTGTTCTTTTTATTTATTTGCTTGCTGTATCTCCAAGCTAATACTTCTCTTACTGTGTTGTTCCTTGTTTTCATAATTTTAAGACTTAACTGGGAAACTTTTTGTATTTTGATATACTAAGTACTTTTCAAATTAGCCTGTTTTCTCAAGCCAGTTATATGACTAGATGGTCAAGTCCTGAATCATCTATGGAATTAGTGTTCTCAAGTTTATTGCATGCACACAGAAGAGCAGCCCTGACTCCTGCCTACAGCTTGAGTTTCACACATACAATTTAATTAAATATTCCTCTTATATTAAAGTTCTGTAGCTTCTATCACAGTGATGTCTGCAGTACAGGTATACCAATGTGACATAGGATAATGCTGCATAAATGTAAGATGCAATTAAAATTCTACAAAATCCACAGCTCTGAAAATAGTCATGTTACTTGAACATTTTAATTGTAAATACTTCCACAAAAGAACAGTTGACAGAGAGTTTTCCATCTTGTTGACCTTTCTAGTTACACAATATCTATTTGCATGTAACATCTGTTAGGTATCTTCAAAAAAATTAGAATCTTAAGTTCTCAGTGTAGACAGCAATGGATCATGTAAGAGATATAAGAGGAATTTATTTGACTGATTGACAATACATGCCATGCTGTCCTTGCTCTGAAATGATTTAATATAATTTAGATAAAGCATTTCCAGTAAAAAAGTGAGGAGAAAAAAGGCCAGTACCCGAAGCTGTTATGAAATAGATGTTCACATTTATAATGACTGCCAATAGGGCCCATTAATCTCATCACTGGAACTAGAAACATAAAGGATATTGATAGGCCTTGTCATTAAAAAAACTTCCTTATTTAATGGTTTATCAAAAGGCTAATGTGTAGGTTAGTGTCTGAAACCCAATTCTAATGAGTGTATGTCTTATACAAGTACAGGAAACACAGTAAGCTGTAAGTGGCTGAGACTTAAATGTTTGTGTTTAATACTCTTGGTCTCTACTATAACCAAACTATAACTAAACCAGATAAGCTATTATTAGGATGGGTTTCATCAGTGCTTCTGGATGGAGTACCAACCTTGATCAATTACATTTACATGAATCTCGTGGCTAATAAGGAAATGTGGGAACTGTATGCTTCATGAAAAAGTTTTGTGTGAAGAATTTTGCTGTATATTTTTTCCAATAAAAATACTTTTTCTATTTGGAATATTTTGGGGCACATTTGATGCCCAGTCTGAGGCTTGTATTAGCAGGACTTGCATGCCTGTAAGTTGATAATAATCTTAAAAATTATGATGTACATGTTCAGTTTCACAAAGAGCATATCTGATTCAGTGCCACTGATTTCTGCTCCAAAAAAATAAGTAAGACACAAAGCTTAAACACAGCTACCATTCCATACAGATTCAAACATAATAAGATAGAATTCATCGCTTGGAGTGGGGATTTCCAATTGGTTCTTTCTTACCTTCTACCCCTTATATGTGTGCATATTTTGTAGTGTCTATATTCTTCCTTTTAAGTTTTACCAATTTGTTCATTAGTATGATTTTGAGCTTTGACTGGACCTTTGAAAACTGTGAACTTTTTGTCTCTCTTCATACCTGTTATATGGCCAAATTACTTAATTTGTTTGTATATTATGCACTATGTTTTATCTGATTAATTCAAAATAATCTTCTAAATACTCTACAAGATGACAATCATGGCATTCAAGCAATGTATGAAAAAGAAAACGGCAGTGTGAACGAAAGTAGTTGTTAAATTTCCATAAGAATAGGTAATATGATATCTGAAATTTTTTTTAAAAGCATTTTTGTGAAATTATTTGTTTATTCTATTAATCTTAATTTACTTGTCAGCTGTCTTTAAATAAAAAGACAGTTATTTCGCTTTTAATTTTTCTTTGCAAAAATTACAGTTTTGGAATATTTTTAATAATGAAGATAGTTTGGTAGATGAATAAGACAGGGATTTTTAAACTATTTGTCAAGCTGGTAACTAGTTGGCAATGTGAATTTCACATGTAAGTGTGTTCTGTTTTATGGTATGTCAGTATGTTTCTAGAGGAAAAGGAGGGCTTCACTGTGCTATAAAAAATCCCAAACAAACCAACTCAAAATTCTAATTTGCAGCATAAAGTGGGAATTATATTTTAGATTTTTGACCTCACTGGATCAGAATCAGCCTAAAGCAGAATGATCTTTGGAACTTAACCTCCTAAATGGTGCAGGAAAGAAGGGAGTCGCATGATGTTATAGTGCTTTTGATTCTTAAAAATGTTAGTACTTTATTTCTTCTACAAACTGTGATTTGTCTACAGTCTCAAAGCAAGTAACATGCAAAGATGGGGACTTCACTGATGCATTGACATACATAGCCATACAATTTTACTGATCCTTTGATTAGCCACAGAGTTCCATTATTTCAGTAAGCATTTTTATATTTCGAATACGTTATCTTACATAACAGACTAATGTAAATATTTTTGACTACACATAGTGATGTAATGCTGTAAATCTCTGTTTCACAACAAATGGTTTGAAGATTCTTCATGAAAATTTCTAAAAGTTTATGAAAGGTAGCTGCAGAAGGGAAGCCTCCTGTTGTTTGTCTTAAATTTGCTGTGAAAGATTCTGTGCAGTTGTTCGGGGAGCTACATCATGTGAACTATAAAAGTGCTGAGACAGCAGCATTTCCTGTATGATAGATAAAGGATTTTTCTTTAAATTTTAGTAAAATTTTGTAGATGATGCAGTGTAGCTATGCTTGGAATTGTAGCTGGCACAGAAGTAGGTTGGACTGCCAATGGATTGTGGTAATGGTGAACCTCTTATAATTTGCTGAGAAGATAAATTTGGCAATAGAGAAGAAGCAGAAGACAAGAGTAAGCAATAATTTTCTGCCAGTTGCCATTATAAATTTTGTCAGCTTGCAAATCTGATTTCTGGGAACAATCTCATAGAAATCGTGAACTATAAGAATCCCATTTTAGGACCTGTAAATTTACTTGGAATTCAGAAGATATGTAGTTAGAATCATCTTAAATACAACTTATAGTTGCCAAGGATAGATATGTTACTGAATAATTGACTTGACAGGTAAAGTTAACTCTATACTGTCTATTTAAAAAGATAAAACTAGTCAATTATTTAAATGGCTGGAGTGATGCATCCTGGATGTAGAAAAAATGTTTTTGAAAAATAGGTGTCTGTTTTGTATTTTCAGGTGGTGCCCTGTGTAATCTTAGGGTTTTTTTTCTCCATATCTTGAACATGAAAGTCACAGTGCATGATTCTTTTCCTGGCATCCAGAATAATCTTCTGCCTAAACTCATGGCCTGACTTGGGTAGACAGAGTCTCTTTCTAGTCTTAAGTGTCATGTACTTGCATCATGATAGTGCTATGCCTGACCAATAATGTAAATCTGTGTTTCCTGGATTAGTGCTGATTTGTATTACAACACTTGATCATGCAGAGTGAAAAATCTTGTCTCTTCATGTTTGTAACATACTATTTATTGGTAAATAAGAATTTCACAGAAGGCTCGTCAATGAATATGTGCTTGGGAAAAAAAAACCAGCCAGGTTTTCACAGGAGACCTGTATAAAAGCTTATGAAAAATCTGCTGATCTTTGTCCCTGATGTTTTAAAAATCTTTTAGTGGTAATTTTTATGTGTTTGTTTTAATTCAGGCTCTCTGGAATGAATATACCTCCTCCTGTTATCAGCAACAAAAACTGGCTCAGACTACATTTTGTAACAGACAGCAATCATCGATACCGTGGATTTAGTACTCACTACCAAGGTACATTTAAAGAAATACATTTTTTGTTGGGGTTTCTTTTGTTAATAAAAAAAGGTCCCTGAAGTTGTAGAGGAAATGGGAAGGACCGTTAAAAAAATCCTACTAAAGGTATATTTTGTGTTTACATAAATGATATATTCAGCTGTGTGACCTGATAAAATCGTTACAGTATGTAAGAGTATGAATAATGTATTGTTTAGTTTATCTAAGCACATTTATAAACACTTTCCCTGTTTAGTTACCTTTAAAAATTATTTTAATATTCTGAAATATAATAGAATGTAACAGAGAAATAATGTCTTTTATCATTAAAATGTGTATTGCCTTTGTGGTTATATGGCATGTTTGTAAAACAGTGAGTAAGTTTCTGTTTAGTAATGTAGCATTTCTTCACTATTATCTCTTACTACCTATGTCTGATTCTATGACTGCATTGGGCTATTAAAGGTTTAATTAACCTATAGGATTCTTATCCACTGTTTTAATGAACACGCATAATTTTTGAGCAAGAACGAAAGCATCTGAAGCATTAACTTGGGAATGTCACCATTTGGAGCAAAGTCATTGGCCAATGGATCTTCAGGGAACAGTAACCTTTTTTGTGGTTTTGTGCTTTCCCATTTATCTGAGAAAAATAAAATGGCATTCTGAATGAGATTTAGTTCAGGAATTTGCGTTACATGTCTCTATACAAAATGTAGCAGAGGAAGAGTTTAGCTGCATAAGATGTTTGCAGAATCTGACAATCAACTAGTGTAACAATTGCAACAAAAGATTAGGACTAATTATTTTATGTAATTGAACTTTTATTGTAGGAAACATTTTATAACTGTGTGATTGCTTCAGATAACATTCTGTATAAGAACAAAGAGAACTTGATTAATATTTCAGCAAATACTGTATCTCTCTATTTAGAGACTCTGTTTAGACTTCCTGATTTCATAGATATTCTTGAATGTGTATTCTAAGTGAATTTAGGTAACAGGAACTTTTCTACTATAACTGTTTACAGTTCCAACTGTAAACTATAACTGCTGCTATAACTGCTATAACTGTTTACAAAAGGCACTGAGGCATTTTGTGCATGATATCATTCTATACCGAATATGATAAACCACACTTTTGACTGGGAAATTGCCAGTTTATGAGACTGTTAAAAGATACAAAGTAGAAACTTTCTCTGTTAGATCCTACCATACCCTTGAGACATTAGCAACTATTTTTGTGTTTTCTGTGAAGTAATTCAAATTGTTGAGATTTCATTTTTGAACTACTAAGAAAAGGAAAACAAACTATATCTCAGGTGACACACATACTTGCATTCTCGCCAAAGGTGTGAGGTGATAGATAATGAAAGACAATATACTTTTATTTATTTTCAAAATGTGTATTCTTCAAGTTACATGAAGTTGGTAGGTGTGGGAGAATTGAATATACTGTATGTCTCATATTTCTCTTTATCACCTAAGTGTGTAGTGTTTACATTATGGGGTTTTTCCCTTTTTTTTGTTTGCTCATTCCAGTTTCAGTGTTATATTACTGAGTGTATGTTAAAGTGCACTCTACTAAGTTGTGAGATGCTGCAGTAGTCCACCATGGGTAAAATGAAGGAAATATCTTTTAAAAGTCTTTGAAGAAAAGTAGGCATTAAATATTTTCAGCATGGAAAAACATCAGATGCACATACTCAAGCAGATACTGTCATTAAAATTAACCTTGATAGTAGAAAATGGAGAAATGATTGTTGGGTAATAGGGAGGAGTGGTTTCTGAGTGTACGGTATGCCAAAGAAGACAGTGTGAGGAAATTAAATAAACATATTAAAAATATTCCATACCTATAGAAAAAAAAGTATACCACAAAAAATTTCAGTTTTTTAAGAACTGAATTTTTTATTTTTTCAGATGGAGACAACTTTAATCATTTTGTAAAGCCCATTTTCAAACAGTAATTTCCCTCACATGAGTCGTCACCGAAGTAGATAACTGATAAAAATTAAAAAAACTCCAGTGTTCCAAAGAGCCATTTAGCTCAGATACATATGGCTGGTTTTCTTTTCAGGAGTTTTTTTCTGCATCACTTCTGAGAGAGTGTCTGTTAATCCTTTCAATAGCCTGTACTATCACTGTACTACACTGTTGTAAAACCCGTCTTTTCCCGTGTTTAATTAACACAGATATTACTGCAACTTCTTTCTGACTTCCACCCTTGGAACTTACTCTTTCCTATGTAGTGCCCCTATAACCAGAATTAGTAATTTCTTACCACTTCATTTACTTTAGCTTTCTTTATTGTTGCATCTTTCAAAGGAGGCAGACTCCAAATTCTGAACTTCAGAACATGGCCTAATTCTTACCCTATCACTGTTTGCCACTTTACTATGCTTTTCACCTATTTACTATTTACCTACTTGCTGGGTTTGTTTGCCCAACTCAGGTTTTGTGCTGGTGTACTTGGTTTGGGCCAGTGTAACAGCAGAGCACTCCCCCAGCACACCCAGCCAGGAAACAGGAAGAGCAGGAGTGAGAACACTCATAGGTTGAAATGAAGGCAGGGAGAATCACTCATCAACTACTATCCTGGGCAAAACAGTCTTAGTTTAAAATGTGTAGTGTCTAAAAATAGTTGGTCTTTTTTACTCCATCCAGTTGCAGTTCCTGTAAATATTCCTTTTGTTTGCTGCTTTCTGCTGGCTACATTTTGCACTCCATCACTTATGTCTGAAACCATAATATTATCTAAGTAGTCAGAAGGGATTTGGTTAGCTTCACAGCTTCTACTCTGCAAGCTGGTGCATAGAAACTTCAGTATTCTTTATGTCAAGCCTACTCAGACTCTGGAAGGGCTTTTGGAAAAGAATACTTAATTTCCTGATAGTTAAACATTACTTTATTGATTTGTAACTTTGCTACCTTTTGAGGTCTAGCATCCTGTCTCTCTGCCTCTCTCCCTCCCTCTGCCTTTAAAGCTCTGAAAGGTTCCAGCAGTAAACCTATATTTACTATTTATTTCATTTATGAAACCCATTTCTTAACAGGTGCAAACGAATATTATGTATTTCATATGAAATATCTTGATTTAGTTGATGAGCACATTCGCCTTCCATTAAGAATCTTTACTAATAGGAAAATAGAGATCAAGAGATGAAATAAATCCATGAGCTTTTCAGAACAGGATAAAACATAACTGTCATACTGATCTTGAAAAGGCATGCAAATGTTTACTCTGCTTAGTTCTTGAAAGCCAACTATGTAGAGCTGGTTAGATAAATGCCGACACTTTCAATGTGGGTTGCAGTATGGAGAAAACTGACACTGTAAAGTTTTCTCTTTCTCTGCTTCATTTTCCATTGTTCTTTTCCTTCTAATTTTGTCAATTTGTGTATGAATAGAAATCTATCTTAATTTGGAAATTATTTATAGAGTTAGACTTTTCTATGATTTTTTTCTTACTATTGCAAGGGAATTGGCAATCATTAAAAAAAAGGAGTAGTATTAAGCTGTCTCAATACATCATGTCTAGGGAAGAGGTAAAATGTTTTTAGCACTTCATTTCAGAACATCTAACAACTTAAACAGGATTTGTCATTCATTGTTCATCTCAAAAGCTGGTATAATGAACACTACCTGGTACTACTACTGGAAGATTCAGGAGTCCTAAAAAAGTCTCTTCAAAGACACGCCTCAAGTGTAGATGTCTGTATTGTAACCTGTATATTTAGACACCTATAGGAGCACAGTTCAGCTGTACATCACTATATGTGCAGTGATGTACGAATGATAAGGATTTGATGGATGGACCACTAGAAAAGGGGGAAAAACACCTAAAATGATAGCAAACAGCATCTAGACAGCTGCTTTGTCCTGTCCAACATGTGTACAAATTAATCAAAACACTGCAGTTTTCCATTTATTATAATAATTTTGACACCTAGTGCAAATATAGATACTCAGATATAAGTGTCTTAGCCTTGAGTTCAATCTCCCATAATGTGACTGTGCATTTACTGAAATATGTTTTTACTACTGGTGTAAATCAGTTACTGGCTGCCTTGGTACTTTGACAGATATTTTTGCTTTTGGCAGATATTTAGTTTTCTGCATTTTGTTGACTCTTCCCAATTTAAAAATATTTATGTTCAGAATTCTTCCAGTTACAGGTTTTAACCACATCACTGTTGATGGTTAATTTAGTTCAGACACATTAGACATTCAGAAAGGTCTGTTTGTAAAATTCTGAGTAATTATTTTCTACTTCAAGTAAGATTATAGTTTAAAATGTCAGTAAAATTAATGTTAAATATGAGAACATGGTATTTGTGCTGATGTTTGAATTGATTGTAATTCTGAAGTATTAAGTGTTGCAGTAAAAAGTTCTTCCTTTGTTTTTGATTTCACAGATGTGTCTTAATTTCATACTTCTAGTGAAGAAAACCCCCTATTATTGTAGGTGCATTCAAACATTCTAATGTGTTTCTGTTTTATTTACTGTTCTACACAGTTGTGTTCACTGTTTACAAAAGAGTAAATGATAATGTTTTGTATACTACTGACTGTAAGTCATTCCATCCTCTCTAGAAGAAAAAAAAATGTACTGAATTACACTTTATTTCAGAGTGGATAATGCTTAAAAAGATTAAGTGCTTTCCTTACTTAGGTCAGTTTTGTTGATAGTTCAAGAATTTGTAGATTGAAATGAATAAAGGAGGAAATGGGATATTGAATCTATAGGTAATATGAACAGTCCTGGTTTATGGAAAGGAAAAAAAATATTCTAAAATCAGTGTTGTTTTAATGATCTTATTCATATATATGATAATAAAAATATATATAGCCATATATATTACACAGTTTTGGCCTATAACCAGGTGACAGATGCTCTCTGTTATCCCCCCACTACTCTCCCAGAAGAAGATAAGGGTAATAAGGGACAGAGACTTTAAGGTTGGAAAAAAACCCCATCAACCTAGAATAAGTTTAATGAAATAATAAACAGCAGTAATAATGATGACGAATTACATACAGATATGTAATTAAGGAACCCACACTGCTCAGCTGGTAAACCAGGAGAATCACAAACTGCACTCTGCAGCAGCTGAAGGTGCCTGAGTCCAGGCTCCCAGTGAGAGTCCACAAAAGCCTTGGAGCAACCGGGGCAGTCCTGCTTAGGGAGGCAGGAGAAGGCAACCTGTCTTGATGGTTGATGTTCTTCTTCAGCAGGAGAACAAAAGGTAGGAGCAGCACAGGAATATGTAGCAAACAAACACCAGTCTAACCAGCACAAACCAGGGAGGCCAGGCTAGAGCTTACTTAGGATCCATTTTATACTGAACACCACTGGAAGGAACATTATGATTGGCCCACCTCACCCACTATCTCCTCGTCATAGCCAGTTTGATAAGATCAAAACATTAATATTTTAACCTGTGTATCTGTATGCTTCATGATCATCAAACAGTGTAACATTGTACTGATGTTCATGTCAAGATAGAACAACTGGGGGAAATTCCTGGGATAAAATACTTGTTGGCATTCAGAATATTTAGTGGTATTGAGATAGAGTGTGTTGGAAAACTTTTTCCTCCCTTTGAAAAATGTTAACATCCAAATCCTCCCATAATATATTTCAGCTCTTCCACTACTTATTTTTTCTCTGTTGAGAAGTATTTCACCATAATCAAAATGATTTAGTTTTTCAATAGCTTTGGCCACTAGGAAGTTATTGGACACCAAATGAAAAGTTATTGGCATAAAGATGGAATTTTTATTTATTTTTTGCTTGAGATCATTTCCATTTTTGATAGAAACTGTATCCTTATGTCCTTGAAGATAAAGGAGTAGTTGTTGGGCTTTAAATTTAATTGTATAAACTGGATAGTTATGTGTTGAGGCATAAAATATGTTTTGCTCTTGTAAATGTTTCTCCCTTCTTTTTTATTTGTGAAGGCTCTATTAACACCATATTCATGAGGAGTAACATCCTGAATAGTTTCCTGCCTAAGGGTAGGACAGTTGTTCTTTTTTCAGTAGAAAAATTAGGTCAAAAATTCTGGTCTGGAATATGAATATGGAAGTTACTCATGCAAGAGATTGTGTCAGAAGCTGTTTCTTACTGTTAAATAAAATACTATTTTTTTAACTAATTCACAGAATAAATAAAGTTTACTAATAAGGAATAAAAGTGTTTTCTGAACTACCTTTTCAGTTTCCACCTACACTTTGTCTACCTTGGTTTCAGACCATGTATCTTTTTTTTACTTCAAAATATGAGCTGCTTTATTTATGCACTATATCAGCTATGGTACCAGAAAACTGAATTTAACTTGTTTTTCTACTCACAGGCACCTGGAAATTAAGTAGCATGTGCTTCTTTTTAACAGAGTGTTTTCACTTCAGTGCAGCAGAGGCAATAAACCTTGCATACTAGTGAACATTATTTGTTAATCTTTCAAATCACTAACTAGTACCAAAGAGATTCCCAGTTATGTAATTGCTTTAGATCTTCATTATGTCGACTTGCAGTACAATTTGTATTTGAAAGAAAACATGATAAAAGCCCTCAGAGAACCACACTGGTCAGACCTTCTCTGTTCCCAAGTCTTCGAAAATTACCAAATAACTGTAGATTAGCAGTGTTATTAGTGGAGTGTTTGTATCATTTCCTAAAAGTAATATTTTGTTAATAGTTTTTAAAAAATGCTTTGCTTTCTTGGTTCTACAGAGATCAATGTGTTTTTTTATTGTCTGAATCTCCTATCAATATTAATGTTAAATTTTACCTTTTCAGAGAGTGAAACTAGCCGGGTTCACAATGTTTCATGCATTTTCAATTCCAGCGTTATTTTCTTTCATAAAGCTTATACATTCTGGGGTTATTAACATGGCTTGTGCCTATGTCTGTATAACTGTATTTTAGCTTTGTCCATGAATGGTGAGATGTTTGCATCTGACCTATGGAGATTGAGAACTGGGAGTAGGGTAGAATAAAAAAGGAAGGACAAAAGCAAAGAATTGTGTCAGAAACCTCAGAAAATGAGCTGAGAGTTCTTAATAGGAAGGAATATGTAGGAAAAAGACGAGAGATCCAAGAGTGAGGAATTGTGAGGAAGATATTTAAGTTAGAGGAATGGCAGTAATAAGGACATTGAAGCTGAAAAGAAACTGTTGAATAGTTATTGGATAATAAACACTCTTGTACAAGGCATAACCTGGTTGGAATCTACGTTTGTGTAAGTTGAGAAAAATTGTCTTGAACAGGTGGCCGTGACAAATTATGGAAAGTAAAAAATAAGAGGGCATGTGTTCAGAGAAGTGATCAAAAATTATTGAGCTTGAGTCATCAAACTCCACAGCTGTGAATATATATTTTCTTGCTATAAAGTCACTGAAACTTTCCAGAAAAGTCTGCATCAACAAGGCATTTTTTTCACTGTATGGAGTGGACTGAGAATCTGTTAAAAATAGGGTAATGCAAAGTTTACTGTATTTCTTTTCTGTTATCATTTTGAAGAAGTTAAAAGGTGATTTGTGAATGACTCCTCGAGTCCTGTGTCCAGTTCTGGGCCCCTCAGTTCAGGAAGGAGAATGAGGTCCTGGAGCAGGTCCAAAGGAGGGCAACCAGGCTGGTGAAGGGATCCAGCACAAGTCCTGTGAGGAGAGGCTGAGGGAGCTGGGGGTGTTCAGCCTGGAGAAGAGGCGGCTCAGGGGAGACCTCATCGCTCTCTACAACTCCCTGAAAGGAGGCTGGAGCCAGGGGGGAGTCGGTCTCTTTTCCCAGGCAACTTTCAACAAGACAAGAGGGCATGGTCTTAACTTGTGCCAGGGGAAGTTTAGGTTGGATATTAGAAAGAATTTCTTTACAGAGAGGGTGATTAGACATTGGAATGGGCTGCCCAGGGAAGTAGTGGATTCTCCGTCCCTGGAGATATTTAAAAAGAGACTGGATGTGGCACTCAGTGCCATGGTCTAGTAACTGCAGTGGTAGTGGTCAAGGGTTGGACCTGATGATCTCTGAGGTCCCTTCCAACCCAGCCAATTCTATGATTCTATGATTCGATGACATAAAAAATATAGGTTACCCTAAGAAGTAGCTTAGATATCATAAGATGATAGGATAACTTGGGTTGGAAGGGAACCTCCTACTCAAAAGAAGCTGAGCATTGACACAAAGCCAGTTTTGCTCAGGGTTTTTCCAGTTCTATCTTAAAAACTCCAAGGATGGAGACTGCGTAATGTCTTCAGGCAATCTGTACAAAGCTTTACTGTCCTCATGGGGTAAAGGTTTCTCCTTATACCTGCTTGGAACTTACCTAGTGTCTGCTTGGAACTTATGGGAAAGCTTCTTTTAGGCCTCTCTGAAGCTCTCTTTTCTGGACTGAACCAATCCAGCTTCCACAGCCTCTCCACAGAGGGCAAGTGCTCCAATCCTAACCATCTTGGAAACTGCCAAACTCACTCCAGTTTATCAGTTTCTTGCCAGGGCCCCTTCCTTTCAGAGAACTTTTAAAAAGTGCTGAACAGAGTTGGGAACAATCCCTTCCATCCATATATCAGCAGTACTTCTGTTCATAGAGTTCAGGATGCTTTTGCCAGGGCACACTGCTGACAGACATCTGTCTTGCTGTCTGACAGGATATGGAGGGCTTTACAGCAGAAATGCTCCCCAGACCACCCTTGTTTACTTACACTGGATTGCTGTTGGCTCACTCCTCCAGTGTGCCTTAAGTCTCTCTGGATGACAAGCTTGCTTACAAACATATTTATTGTGTATTCCTCCCAGTTTGTTGTAACCTGCATGCCTAATCAGAGTCCACTCCATAGTGTCCTGCTGATCACTGCCAAAGATATTAAAGAAGAGAGGTTGCAGGATGAAGTCCTGCGGTGTTACACTTACTACAGGTGTCCAAGAAGAGCATGACCTGTTAACCACAAACCTGAGACCCTTGCTGTGTAACCACGACCTGTGCTGGGCTACTTGCTTTCCTCACTCCTCTTGGGATCTTGAATTCCTTTCTATGGCATTTCAACCTCATTTCTATGACCTGCTATTTCTCCTTTCTTCCAAGTAGCCTACTCTAATATTAATCCTTGTTTCTGTCTTTTGTTATTTTTATTTCTTTTTGTTTGCCTGTGTTTTTTTTTTTGTTTTGTTTTGTTTCGTTGTTGTTTTGTTTCCTTTTTTCTTGTTCTTTTTGGTTTAACAATACCTCTTTAGTTTTCTTCATATTCTATTGATATGCATCTTCTAATGTAGTTTTGTATGATTGTAGTAGATTTATTTTGCATTGAGGGACATTACGTTTGAGAAGAAAGGAAAGTCTATCTATCCAAAAAATTATCAAATGAAAATAATTTGTCGAGTATTTCAAGTCAATGCATTTGCATTTGCAAGCATTCATTTGTGCTTGGTTTGGTATTGTTTTTTTTTTTTTTCCCTAAAAGTTATACGTCTTTTAAAAAGTATTTTCTTTCTGATGTTAAAACAACTGAAAGAGCAGTATCTTTATATGTGACCTGGATTGGTCATTTTCATATTTCTTCTCTGTTAGACAGATACATTTTACCGAAGAAAAATCTATAGTTTTATGTCCTGAATTTAGTGGAGGAAAGTTGAATCATATTAATGTATTAAGCACTTCTGTATCATTAAAAACTAGGAATGTTGATTTTACCTGGGAAGAAGTTCACATTTTCAAATGTAATCAGTTTGATAAAATTAAGATACGTAAGCTTACCATATTTCAGTATCTACTTAAAAAATTTCAGGTGATCCTAAGTTCACTGGGAGAAGAACTTATAATGGGAAACTAGAAATTTATGGAGACATGCAGTCAGTTGTGACAAATGTCTTTCTTTCCTGCATCTCTGAATGCTTAATAAATTGTTGGTTTCTGGCTTTGTGGTATGTGTCATACTACAGCAGTTCATCTACATTTAAATCAATATAAAAAGATGGAGAGAGAAAAATGCAGATAAAAAAAAAATCTTAAGAAATACAGTAATGCTGAGAAGTGCCTTCTGGTACCAAAAATAAGTAAAATTTAAATTATGAATCAATCCATACAAACTGGACACAACATGAAAACAAAAGGAAGTGACAAAGCACATGCATTAGACTTCTTTTTAGACAGCTTTTGGAGTCTTTGCTAGTCAGATAAAACCAGGGATCATTGTGTGTTTGAACTAACGTCTAGAAACTTGTTTTGAGCTAAATTTTTTCAGTCACGTGTTTTTTTTAAATTCATAGTTTTATTTCCTAACTGAATATCTGAGAACTGAAAATCAGTGTGTTCAGAAGAATATTTTACATCATAGAATCATAGAATGGTTTGGGTTGGAAGGAACCTTCAAGATCACTCGTTCCAACCTCCCTGCATGGGCAGGGACACCTCCCACTAGACCAGGTTGCTCACAGCCAAATCCAGGGAGCCACAGCCAAATCACATCCACAACTTCCCTCAGCACCCTCACACTAATTCCTTCCTGATGTTTAACCTTAATCTACCATCTTCCAGCTCAAAACCACCCTCTCCTGTCCCATCACTACATACCCTTGTGAAAATTCCCTCCTCAGCCTTCTTCTATTTTCCCCTTCAGGTACTAGGAGGCCACTATAAGGTCTTCCCAGAGCCTTCTCTTCTCCAGGCTGAATAATCCCAACTCTCTCAGCCTGTCTTCATGGGAGAGGTGCTCCAGCCCTTGGATGATCTGCTTTTATTTCTCTAATGTATATTTGTGTTTCAGATTTCTTTCTTTTCTATTATTAGCTTATAAATCAACAGAAGCAAATATGTAATGTTACTTTTTAAGAGCAGAAACCCTGGAATTTATGAAGAATTAAAAAGAGACTTGTGAAAATAATAATGTTGGAGTGCCATCAAAAAGAAATCAAATGAGCTTTTACATCTATGCTAACTTGGAAATTCCTTTATCAGATCCAGAACACATTCTTTTAATTAGGTTTCTAACTTTATTGGGAAGTCTTGTAGGGAGCAGATATTTGATGACAGAGAACATAAAAGAGAACAGTTAATTATTTTATTAGCAAAAGAATCCCCTTTTTAATGGGATGCACTGGTCACTGCAAAGTTAGTTAACTATGGGAAAGTTTAAGTAAAAGTACTAAATAAGACTTGTCTGAAAATCCTTTGAACATCTGAAAGAATGAAGATGGAATATAGTGATTTTTTTTTTTGAAATTATATATAATTTTAATTTTTTTTTGTTTTTTGTAATGAAATACTTATTTTGTTTTTCCTTAAGACTGTCAACACTTCTTTCTCAATTACCCATGGCAAAAGGATAGAATAGCTTATTTTTTGCTGTTAACATACATAGAAAAATCCCACAATGACCTCATTTTCACTTTATTATAGTAAGTCCCATTTAGGGTCATTTAGGACATCTAGCTTTGTTTGTGAAGTCTGTATTTGGATCATATGCATCACAAGGACTAACAAAGTCCTTCAATCTGAACAATTTTCCAGTTTTCTTCCACTGGTGATATTACAAACATATAAATTTAGAGGATAGTCATAAATGGGTCTTACTCCTCCCAGTAGTCAGGATAGTTGAGCAGAGGGTTGACATCCATAGGGTTTTAGACAAGTTGGAGGAGTAGGACAACAGTAATCTTATGAAACAAAACAAGGTCAAATGAAATTCCTGAACCTAGGTTGAAAGAAGCCCTGGCTGACAGCAAGGACATCTGCTGGAAAGGCTCTATGGGTTGTGTCAAACTGATGGCAAACTGAGCATGACCCAGCAGTGTACCCTGGTAGCCAAGAGGGCCAACAGCGTCCTGGGTTACATTTACAGGAATGTAGCCAGTAAATCAAAGAGATGGTTTATTGTCCTTTACTCAGCACTCTGGTGACCATGACTAGAATAATGCATCAAGTTTGGGTGCCATTAAAAAAAGATTAGTTCCTTGCTGGAGCAAGTTCAGTGGAGGGCTGTCAAGATGGTTGGGATCTGGAGCACGTGGCCTGTGAGGAGAGGCTGAGGGAGATGGGCTTTTTCATCCCAGAGAAAAAGGTAAAGCTAATGGCAGCTTCCAGATGTTTGCAAGGTGGTTATTGAAAAGACAGACCCAAGCTTTTCATGGTAGAGCGAGTTTGAGAATGAGAAAACTGGCAAAATTTGAAATGAGATCTTCAGGTCAGGTACAAAAAGAAACTTTTCTTCTGTGATAGCAGTCATACGTTTGAGCAGCTAGCGCAATCGCCGTCCTAGGGGGTTTCTCCAGGCTCATCTGGGTAAAGCCGTGAGCAACTGACCTCATTCATGGCTGACCCTGCCTGAGGTTTTTGTGACAGGAGACCTCCTGAGAAGTGTCCATTTCGCCCGGAGTTAATCTATGATCCCGTGGATAAAACTTGTTTAATCCCTGTATGCTATGAACCAAACTGACACTAGAGATTGTTCACTTTTTTCTGATAATTTTGACTCCCAGTCATCTTGGCATTACTATCCAGTTGACAAATATTGTTAGAATGTTTGTTCATAAGTTGTCTCTAAAATAAAAGCAAGGATAGAAAAACCTTTAAAACTTTTACTGAGTACTTCTTTATGAATCAATTTCCTTAGCTGAATTTCAGACGTTTAGTGGCAGGCTTCCAATTTATGGCATGTTATACTGTGCACATTTTCAGTCTGTGGAATTACAATATTTTCCTTGAAATGTCAGAAGCTGCAGTGCCATACTTCATGTCAAGGCTTTATTTTAACATTGCTTTGCAGTGGAAATAGTTTATTTCAGTTCAGTCTGTGGTTACTATCCAAAAGCGTGGTAATTTGTAATTTCACACTGTCACCTTAATTTAGGGAATTAATCAGTTAAAGTCTTTTCTTATTGAATCCTGTTAAAATGTAATTCTGAGTCATATCTTGTATGAAAGAATGGCAATTGTATTAATTTCATGAAGAAGTTATAATCTTAAATCAAGTGTTATAGCATGTTTACTAATCACCAATACTTTTTTTTGTGGAACCTTGTGGAACTGGCAGAAATCACAATTCAAGTTCAAAAAGAGATAATAGCCACACAGCTGACATCTACATCTTAATCTGGGATTCAGCACAACATGTTAACATAGCATAGAGCTCAGGCTTCAAAAATGAGCATAAAATTTATGTTGCACTGTCTGGAAGTAATTGATTGTGGCAAAAAGCCAATTTATTTCTAAAGTCAAGAGATATTCAAATTAAGTTCTATAATCAGAACTGCAGTTGTCTGATTCTACTTTTCAGTGCAGTGATAAATGTGACTACTCTTTTTCAGTCAGATAGATTCTAAAAGTTACTGAATTTTAATTTAGTGTTGGCAGTTTACTTACATTTTAAATATCTGTACTGATTGAAGAGGGAAGATACATTGTTGCAGCATTCCCCATTTTAAAGGGTATCTTTTCTGAGCATTTTCACTACATTAGATACCATTTTCTGCCTTGTTTTTTGTTTTTGTTTTTTGTTTTGTTTTGGTTTGGTTTTGTTTGTTTGTTTTTGGTTTTTTGTTTTGTTTTTTTTTTTTTTTTCCGGTGAATCCTTCTGGAGAGTAGGCAAAGTTATTAATCATCTCCTTAGATTATTTTATTTCCTCAGGGTTTACTTGTAAAAGTAAATTTACGAATTTAATGAAAACTTCCATGATGTGTTTATCTGGGGTAAATTTCCACTGCTGTCATGTTTACAACAGGAACCTTGTGTATACTTGCAGCATCTTGCATACGCAGAGTGTGTGCATCTAGCACAGATTCATAATCTATTTCTGGAGCTTTGTCTCAGTCAAATGTCAAAGGCTCTTGCCTCTTTCCTCTACTAAAAATGATCCTGGAATCAGGACAACCTCCACTCATATATAAATAGAAAGTCTTATGGGTCTTCCATATGTTTGCACTATCCCAAGTTTTAGCAGTTACAACACTTGCGTAGTGGTTCATTCAGAGTAGTTTTCTGAAATGAATTGATCTGTACATCATGAGCTTGATCTTGTTCCACTTCTATATAGTTGGGAATTTTTATGTATAAATACTGTTTCAAATCTGCCCTCAAGAAAGCAGTCTAAGGTCCTCAGTTTTTCCAATTTTAAACTTCTGTCCATGCACAGGGATTCACTTACAAAAAGGCTGCCTAATCTAGTAAATCTCAGCTTTAATCTGGGTTTCCCAGTTTCTCTTTCCTTGTGAACCAATGCCCTGAGCAACAATTACTTTCTTACCTCCTCATACTTACTGCTTCAGCACGTGGTGTGGCCTGGCAGTTCCTCAAGCCTTCTATTTTCTTACTTGCTGATTGTAGATTCAGTGTGATGCCCTACCTCTGAGCTAATTTCAGTTGACTGAAAATTGCTGGCTTAAACTTTATCCAAAAAAACAGAAATCAGTCTTCCTTTCTTTTTGTACCATATCTCACTGCAAATTTGTAGCTTTTTCAATTACTTTTTTTTTTTTTTTTTTTTTTTTTTTTTTAAATGTTAAGGGAAAATATGTGGTTTTATTTTCTTACTTTTTTCCTTTAACCATGTAGGAAATAACAATTAAAACAACCTCTTACAGGTGCCAGATTTTACTACGGATGACTCAAGTAGAGAGTGTGTTATATTACCCATACAACACGGGTGTTTCAGTTGGTCTAAACCTGTTATAATAGACACCAAACTAGATGATTTAACAAATTACATATAGGCAAACATGACTGCATATATTCTGTGCAGTAGCTGATATTTACCAGGTTTTTTATGCATAACATAAATTTGGTTTAAAATCTTCCATGTAAGTCACATCACATTGTTTACCTATTCTTGATATTTTCACTTTTATTTTTGTTTTGCAGTGTAAGTAGATGGCTAGCCCTAGCAAGTAATTTGACAGAGATTCTGAATATAATTTTGCTGTAAGCTTGACACTGGCAGCGGGTGACTGCCTGTTCCTGTACATTTTCTTGCATGAAAAAGGTGAATCTGCACAGATTTTGCTTTAGTAGTAGGGGTTATGTAATGTGGGACAAGTTTTCTTTGTTTTAATCAACATTGTCCCGTTCCAAAATATATCATGATTATTGTTTTTCCTTTTTAAATCTTGATATCAGTCTGTCAAAATCTATTCTATCCTGAATCTTAAGTAGTGTAGTCTTTTGATATTAGTAATTGTTGTGACAGTTGTCTTGTTTTATTCAGAAATAAAGTATAAAACTTGTAGGTCTTTTTCAGCTTCTTATAAAACTGTCAAGATAGGACAGGCAGTAGCCATTTCTGGTCTGGTATGTGACACATAGACCAGGAGTCTTAGCTGGTACTTTTAAGGTTGTTTAGTTTTTCAGGGGGAACCATTAATATATGATTTTGAAGTGCTGTCGTGTGGAACAGATATTAAAACATTAAATCCACAGCAGCCCTGTGAGCTGTGTGTATAACGCTAAGTATTCTGTTATGGTAGTATCTTTTTATTAGTATAGCAAAATAAAATATTTTCAGCCTAAAATTTCTGCAGTAAACAGAAGAGACTTTATTAGTTTGTCTGAGCATTATTGGTGTTAGCATCCATTCCATTTATTTATACAGTACATTTGAGAATTCTGTCAAGAGTTTTATATGCCTTGTACATGAAAGGCTCTGTATACAGCACAGTTCCTTTGGGAGTTTTATTTCCATTTTCTAGTTTGTATGTTCTTATAACAGTGTAAAAACTCTGATTTGTTTCAGTCCTGTCATCACCCACTACACTTGAAGGACAAGTTTCCAAGTCTGTGTGAGAGAACTTCTCAAAAGTAAAGAGAGATGGGTGGAATATCACTATCTGAATGACTTTTCAAGAGCTCCTTAATCATAATTATGGAATATAAGAAGCTATGTTTAAAAAATACTAGTAAATATAGTACAATTCATGCTACATGAACTTTACTTATGTTGATTTGTTTTTATGCATTTTATTATGCATTGCCCAGTCATTTATTTGTTCTAGTCTGATGGACTTGCTGCTGTGCTAAATGTTCTAAATACTCACAGGTGAGAGGCCTGGCCCCTAAATATTTGCATCCAAATCTGGAGAATGGGAAGAATGAAAAGGTTTATAAAATATTAAGAGTTCCAACATCAGGTATATATTTTTAGCTAAATGATAAGTTAGAAGCATTAACCTGATTATTCACAAGCAGTACAGAGGCAGTTTTTTAACTTACCAAATATTTTGTAGGTGAGATTTTTAAATAAAATAATCTCACCTATTGCAGGAATCACAGAGCAAAAAGAATTGCAGATGCAGCCTTTGTCCAGTATCAAGTATGGGTAATTATGCTTAGATATTTTATTTAAATGTGTATTTTTTTTTACAATCCATCTACCTTTGGCCTTGTATCAAGTCCAAACGAGCTTTTAGAGCCTGTTCAAGCTTTGATGAAAAGATTAAAATGTACAAATGTACTTGGCAGCCTTATTAGCAGTTGGAATATGGAAGCTTCACCTACTGCCTGGGTTACTATATAATGCTCTGTATCACTCTATAGGGCAGTTACCATGTTTCTTCATGTGGGGTCCCTTTGAGTGATGTAGCTGTGTATTTTGTCCTAGTCATGCTGATTCCAGGACTAAATTTTCTAGGGTGGAAATTAGGTGCTGTCATTCTGAATGGTACAAAAGCTTATGCCGGAAGTTTTTGAGAACATATAAAACTAAATGTGCAATATCTTTATAATTACAAAATATTTACTAGTTTTAAAAAAAATGTTCTGATCCTTTCAAATTTTTAAATAAAGCATATCAACTTTCCCTTTTCATGTCAGTTGTCTTTCCTATGTTATACAGAGGGAAATATAATCTCTTAGGTTGATCAGGAAAACACAATTCAAAAGAAAAAGTTAGCATCCAGTGCTACTGTGTGTCCCACAGGTACTTCCACTTTGATCAAAACTGCCTCCACTGGTGAGTTAGAGGAGCGTATTGCGGCCACTACTGCTGCTATTACTGTTGCTAGCACATCTGCAGATGTTGCTGTATCCAGTGCAGTGACCACCTATAGACAACCTTCTGAAGAGCAACAAGTGCAAGCTGTGAATTTAAGAAAATCAATTCTGGAGTCGGACACTTCCAAGGAAGCACTCTCCCTTCATCAAGAAAACTCACAAAGCACAAGAAGACGACCAAGAAATGATGAGCAGATAGAAAGAACTAAAGAACTTGCAGTTGTTACTCATAGAGGTATTGGACATTATTTTACTTGAGCCCATGTAGTTAAAGAAAAATATTTTGTGTAAATTAAAAGTGAAAGGTCAGGTAGCCATTCAGCAAATGCAGTTGAACCCAAAGGGAAAGGCATTAAATCTGCTTGAAACTGAGTTCTAGTAGGACAGCCATATGGAAAAAATGAAATTAATTATAATATTGCCAAATTTATTTAAATGAATTTGATTTATAAATAAGCAAAAAGGATAAGGAATTTTCTTTTCATGCCATTTAATAGCTTATATTACATTTCAATATCAAGCCTAGAATGAGATCTGATGAAAATTTGAAGAATTGAGATTAAAATTAGAACATATCTATTCTGCATATGTGTTTATACATAATCAACTGCAGCATAAAAATGTACTATATAAATAGCTGCTTTATTCTAAACTAATTGGTGATGCACTTGCAATTAACTCTCTTCTTTTTAAATTAACAGCAAATTGTTGGCTTTTAAAAATGTCTGTACATTTTTATTCTACCAAATATGAAATCAATAAATGAAGTATAGTTTAGAATGCTAGGGAATTTGGTTGCAAGTATTAAAGTAGTAAAGCTAAAGATTTGGTATGTTATGAATTCAGATTCTTTAATCCGCATGCTAAAGCGCTAACAATGAACAACATTTGGAGTACAAATGAAGATTTATTTATTGTGTTAAAAGTTAAATTATGATATCTGAAACATTTGGCTCAGAAACAGCAGTACTGGAATGTCTTAATTTAACCAGGATAGATATTCAGAAACAAATTATGTGTGGTATATTTTTACACACACACAGTCTCAAGGAAGGACAAACTTAATGGTGAAAATTAATACTGTTGAATACTATTTTTAAAATTATTTAATTTTCACTGTGTGATAATTCATTGTTTCATGTTAATCTATTGTGCATGAATGAGTTGTAAACACAAATATATGCAGGTGGAACATCTTTTATAGTGCAGAAAGGTTGTCGAAGTCTCATATGGCTGATTTTTTGTAAAGACGACTTTAGATTGGAATCTGTTGTGCTATTGGGTCAGAGTTACCTAGTGTAAGTTGTTCTAGCTTCATTACCTAACACCAACAGAAACAGTAGAGCTGCAGTTCTATAGAGTTAAAAAACATGTAATTTAAATAGGATAACTAAAAAACAAGCACTGTCTTGAGTTTGCATATGAAACAGAAATCATTAAACAGCTACTTAGGTTTCAGTTTTGGTAATTTCAGTATAGATGTGAAGTATTTTCACAATTGTCAACTGGTATCGATTAATGGAGTTTGGTTTGTACTAGTTGTGTAGTTATGAGTTAACTTAAGAGCGTCTTTGGTCAAGTTAAAAAACATGATTTATTTTTAGTTATGAGGGACTATCTGAGAGCCTGTAATAATCTCCTCTAATCTAAATATAAGACTTCAATTTGGCAGTTAAATTTGACTGTAATTGTGATATACATAGAGTATCTTCCATCTGTTCTTTGCAGTCATTACACTGCATTGTTATCTCCACTGTTTTCTCACTGTCTTTTACTTCTCTGAATTGTCCTTTAATATAAATTACAGGTAAGGCACATAGTTTTGTATTACTTTGTCATATTAAAGTGCTAATCCTTGCATTATGAAAAAGAGACGAACATGCAGGTAAAATAACGCTTTGTTATTTACTTGTCACATACTAGAGTGGTACCAAAGGTACTAAAAGATACTACAGCCCACATACAAATAAAAACAGTCTGGTACAGACCTCACTGGAGAAGAAACCCCGTATCTAGTTCTGTGTGCTGTATATTCCCCCATGCCACATACATATGCTTGATTTTGCTAGTATTTTCAATATAAAAATTATATATATTTCTTACTGTATCATATGTACAGACCAGTATATGTATGTATGCTATTAGAGTGGGTATCAAACACAGAGCAAAAACTTTTAATAGCCATGAGAACATATTAAATTGGCCCTCAGTAACTTGTAAGTCTTTCATAAAATATTCCTCATTACAGAGATAAAGACATATGTTAAAGCAGTGCTTGTGAGTCTGACTATTTTTAATAGCGACTTGAGGAAATTTCCAATATGGGGAGATATTCCACAGGTGTTTCTCTGGAGTTTTGCATAGGTTCTAATGAAGTATTTTAGCCTGTCTTTGACAGTGAAAAAAGTATTAAAACTTGTCTTGCCCTGCATATTAAATTAATATGGAGATATATATATCATCTACTTAAGAAGTTTATGCCAATTATTTTAAAAAATCTTTTATCTACTTAATCTATTTTAGATCTATTTAATCTATTTAATCTATATTTTATCTATTTAATAATTAAAATTACTTTTTACTTTAGAAATACGTTTCTTTTGCTCTTGATCATAGTTTTAAGAACCGTGCTCCCAAATATAAGCAAATTAATATTGAAAACATAACATCTAATATACTAAATATAATTTTTTTAAAACTTAATAGATCATATGTGTATATTTAGAGTGGTAAAAATATACTATATGCATAGCTTTCACTGTAGGTTTTTTGAGAGTGTTGCTAGTGACATCAGAATAGTCCTCTTTTCTGATATATTAACACTGATACAGAGTGATAACTATAGAGTAGGAGTGTTACTGTTGGATTCCATTGGATTGTTTGTGAATAAGGTAAAAAAAATAAAAATCAAATTGGCTCAGTTGAATACAAGAACTACAGTGTTGTTATATTGTTCTAATTGTCCCACCTTAGAAAAGACTTTATAAGACAGGATGAATAATAAATGTTTCAGTACGTGAATGTCAGCATGCAGAAAATTTAAATAATGATAAATAAGTATATAATATGTAAATAGGTACAGTAGGGAGAGGAGAGATAAACTGTAATGATGAAGCTTTGTAGTAAAAGGAGGGAGAGATGGGTAAAAAGCTTAATTTCAGGATTCAGCTTGATAGTCTAATGAAAATTATATTTACATGGTGCGAAGAGAAACATAGTATCCTTTGGATCCTGAGTTCTAATGAAACCAAGCACTCAGACTCCTCTTTTCAGAAACAGGGGAAAAAAAAAAGGTCACTAGCCACTTTTATTTAAATCTTGAAGCTTCAGATACTGAGCATCCAGTAGCAGTTAATGTAGATACTACAGTTGTAATTTCTAGTATGATCTGTATTCATATACAGGATCAGGAAGATAAGTGTTATATTTTTTTCCTTGGTTATTTTCTGTTTAAGTACAGTTGGCTTGATCATAACTACATTATTAGAGGGTAATCCGACAGTATTGGGTTTTTGCCTATCTGTGTTTCATATACTAAGAATTCAGAGTTTAGTAATGCAGTTAGTGCTGTTGAGCTGTTTTATAATTCAGCTGCATCTTTTCCTTAAGGTCAAAGAATTTTTATTCAGTATTTGCGTATTTGCAAACATAATGATGCTATTGTAGAACTTTTCTTGTGAGTGCTTTTACGGCATACATTCACACTGTTTGAAGACATTCTAAGAGCAATTAGGACAGTGCCCTTAATAACATGCTTTTTCTTCTGGTCAGCCCTGAAGCAGTCAGGCAGTTGGACTAAATGATAGTTGTAGGTACCATGCAACTCAAACTTATCCTATCCCATTGCATCCCATTGCATTCCATTCTATCCTATGCTATCCTACTCTACTTCTATTCATTTTAATATGGAAGTGCACATGCATAATTTCATTCTCCTGAGAATAATGGGAGTCCTACTTCTGGTTTCAGTTGCAACAGCAAACAAAGAGTACAAGGATTTCTAAAAAAAAGCTTAAGATACAGGCAAAGAAAGAAAAAAAGAAACGAAAGCTGATCATGTTGGTACAGCAGAGGTTTCTGTTTTCTCACATAATTAAGAGGAATACTTTATCCATCAGTGCCAAATATAATCAAATCTGTTTCTCAGATTTTTCTCAGATTCTTTTGATGACATGGCATTATACATCTGAGTTTTTAAAAAGTGAATTTAAATAATTTTATAAAGGGAGAGTAAGAATTTTTTAAGGACTACTTAATTCTACTCAAGGCATACAAAGTGGATTGAAAATTAAATATCTGAAATCTAGTCACTGGAGTTTTTGTTCTTCAGTATAATGAACCTGGACTTCTACACCAGCAATAAGTAAGAATAAACTCCTGCCACATGTGGCCAACAATATATAGTAACATTTTTTATTTTATTTTTTAACTTTTTTTTTTCCCCAAGGAAGTCCCATAAACTTTGTCTATGTCTTTTTATTCAGCAGTCATGATCTGTGGAGGCAACTGAAGAGTGGTTTAATTTCTTACATTGAAAAATGAAAAAATAAAGCATTGTGCTTTTTTTCCGAGTTGAAGTTTTACAAATAAGAGCTAGAGTTTTGGCAGGTATATAATTAAATGCACCAAGAAAGTCAGACAGAAGAAAAGACTGAAATTTTTTTAAAGATTAAATATATTTTACCATATCATTAACTCCTGCATTCTAAGTCAGTATCGATCCCAAGGGAGTTTAAAGATGCCTGTATATAGACACAAATGAAGACAATGTGCAATCAGTGTAACAAGGCCACTGTTACAGTACATAATTCATGAGTGAAATATGACAAAAATAATCAGACTGAAAAGAGATATAAGGGTTGGAGAAAAAAAAAAATTGTTAATTGAACTTAGTACCAGGAAATCTTCATGAGTGACAATAATCATCATGTAGTTCTTCAGTGCTTTCCTTAGGCTCTTCAAACCCATTTATCTTCAAGAGAACTTTAGATTTCAACACATTTCACTACTCTGAACTTGTATCCTGTTTCTAAAGAGCAGAAATTACACCAAGCATTTTTAGGTTTTTAAAGCTATCTGCTACATTTGAGGATTAATGTAGAGATGTAAATTTTGATGATTTTATTTACCTACCTGTTTCCAAAATCTTACTGATTTTACTGATGTCTCCTTTCTCTTTTCTTTCTCTATACTTTACCTCTATTTTTTCCTCTATTTACCTCTATTTTTTTATAAAGCCTTTGTCATTTCACTGTCCTTTCCACTTTATTCTTTAAGAACACTTATCTATCACAATTTATGTTATGCTTTTTGATATCTGACTTTATGGAATAGCTTAGTAATAAACATGAAAAAATCAGCCAGGGACAAAAAATACTTGCCATTGAGTGTTGCCTTCTACACCATCATTTCTTTTTGCTATGTGTTGCAGGAGAACTTATGACTGCAGGATGCAATAAATTTTTATTAAAGATTTTTAAGATTTGTTACACGGGATTACATCAGATGCTAATGAAGCATTTGAAAACAAAGGAGTTAAGAAAACGAGTCTCTTCATTATTTCTTTTTTTTAGAACTTTTTGTGAGTGTTAGAATACTGCTTTGGGATTATTTGATGTAAACTTTAAGGATTTGTTAGAAAGTGTATTAAAATACAACTTTTGTGAGGTTTACTCAAAATCAGGAAGAGAAAAGTAGGAACAGAGGAGAGGTTTTTGAAAAGTGGTAAGAGATTTTGGAGTTTCAAGTAGGAAATCAGTTTGCCTGTGTCCTCAGATTTTTTAGTGGGGGCTTTTTTTTTGTTATGAGGGAAAACCAGAACTACAAAGATGTGACACTGAAAAAAGTAAATATATTTTGCAGTAAGATCCTTACCTTCCTACATATATATAATACTTGTATTTAAGTATTATGTACAAGTTATATACACTTATATATACACTTGTATTTGTATGTTTTTAGAAATTATTTTTGCAATAATTTAAAAAAGTTCCAAGAAATGCTTATTAGCATAACAGAGGTACGATTTAGCACACAACCAAAATCATTACATTTGTTTAATGTTTCATCATACTTCTGGAAATACCTGATTACTGAGACACAACATATGTCCTGTTCAGTGAATGAACCCAAAGGTTTATTAATTTATAGATTTCAATTAAAGAACAGTTCATAATAATAACCTAAGTGTCTTGACATACTCCCAGTTAATAGAAATGACAAGAAAGATCAGTTTTCATCCAATATTCAAGTCTACTGCGGTTAGAAAGAAAGGGGAATAGGAAGTTAGTCATGCTGATTTCAAGAAATTAGTTTTGTCACTCTTTAAATGGAATTATTTTTGTTTATACTTGCCTGTCAATTTTATTATAAGTTCTTTTTAATTATTTTCCTTGCAGCTCCTGCCGTTCTTAATTATTCTTTATTATATTTTATATGCTAACTTCTATAATTGAGAGGTTTTCTGATGTTTTGTGTCACAATTTTCTCTCAGTAATTCAGCTTTTCTTATTTTAACCACAATATGTTAGTATAAAGCAAATAAATTGTATTCAGAATATAAGAAACCATTTATCATTGGTGCAATAATGCGTGATGTTAAAAATATATATATTAACTATTATTTGTTTTCTTTTAAACAGTTCTTTTACAAATTAGAGAAATTTGATACACATATACTGTAGAATACAGTAGAAAAACTGTAATTTTGATCATTTTAAAGACCATCTATGTAAACTAACTATATTTCCTCATCCTTCTTAATCCAATAATAATATGTGGGGTAACCTCTCTATATATACATGGAACCTGGTTAAAAAAATATTTTGTCAGTATGTTTTCTAACTGACTTTACATTGTTTAGCCCATTATTGCATTACTTTATGAACCTGAGAAGTTACACGATTAAAATAGAAATGGATCACATAAAAATAAAATACATTAAATCATAGTACAAACATGAAATGCACACCTTAGGTCAGAAACCTGCCTATTGCAGGTTTCATTAAAGTATATAGTTATGTTAATTGAACTATTAGAGCATTTCATTTTATGGAAATAATTTTACACTCATTCTCATTTGTATTTTCTTTCATTCTGAGTAAAACTTCCTAACTGTAGGGCAACAATAGACTAGATACCCAGTCAGCCAAACTAAGATATTTGAAATAAAATAAAAATCTAATACTATCTCCTTAAAAGCTTATAATGAGCAGTAGCTTATGCTAAATATCTCTACATTTAGCAAGAAGTCAAAATACTTTTCACTTTTTCTAAAATAATTTTAGTTATTGTCCACCACTACATCATGTTTAAAATATTGTATGATCAAGAAACAAGTATTTATGTGTTGTATTAGTGCAATATATTATTAAGGAAGTGCAGGAATTTGGTACAGTAATGCAGCAGTAGATACATTCTTTTGAAGAAGAGTCCCTCTATACTTCTATACTTAACCAGGGCATTTTAGGGTTGCAAGGATCAGAGGAGGGGTGGAATAGTAAAGATGATAAGATTAGCTCATGTAAAAGGGAATATTATGAAAAGTTGATGATTCATCACTTTATGTGATGATTGTTCATGTTCTGAATTATTCTTCATATTTAAGAAATCATCCACCTTTGCAGATAATGCCAAACCAATGAAAATTCCTATAATTTAATGCCAAATGTAAAGTGCAGAAAGGATCTAGAAAACAGTGGTACATCAGTCAGTCTGCAGGGTCACAGTAAGGCTACTTGGGTAATTGCTCAATGTATAGATTTGTAAAGTAAATTTCTTAAACCTGAGATGTGATCACCTAAAAACTAAGTAGACTGCCCCATCTTCCTCTTCCACAATCTGTGTAGTCCCTAGAAGTGGTGATCTGTGAGATATCTGGGTATCTGCTACTTGTGCCGTCAGTGTTTGGAAATTCTGGGTAACTAGTTTCATCACATGCGTTGCAAACATGAAGTGTGAAATGCAGGAAAAAAACCAAAAAAAAAAAGCAACCAAACCCCAGAGAAACACTCAATTAACTGCTGTTAATTGAACTGTTCTTGAAAAGTAAGTTGAGTGCACTCAGGCTGCACTGTTATCTCTCAGTCTTGTAAAAAAATTATCTTGAGACAAAATAATGTCAAAGACTGTGCCCCTGGAATTTCTTTTAACAATTATTTTTTTCAGACATTTTCAAGCAGAATTCTTTGCAGTTTACTTTAAAAAAAAAGTAAAAAAAGAGAAACAGAAGAATACAGAGATTGCGAGGAAGCACAAAACCTCCCCTTTATTTGCAGAGATACTGCATATTTTCTAAAACATTATATTCTCATTTATATATATGCAGTCAAATAAGCAATCTACTGTATTTTTTTTCACATAATATTACATTTCTACAGGTGTCATTTAAGCAGGGTTGTATGCACAATCTTGAAATAATCAGTTGTATAAGATATTCTTTTCCATCTCCATTAGCGGAGTGGTATATTTCTGTAATACAATGTAAGAAAGCTTCAGGAAGGGGAGGGGCTGTTTTAGTGTTTTAACTACTTTGTGCTACACCCGAGGAAAAGAAGTATGTAAAGTCAGAAGAAGCCAAAGTTTCCATGGTTAATACTTTTCACAGTTACTTGTAGTATTGCAGCCTTAGTGCTTCTTCTCCTTAGAACTCAGTTGTCAGTACTTTAAATGTATTTTATACTTGGTTAAAAATTTAAAAAACATAGACAATATAAGCTAGACAAAAAAATCCTTTCCATAAATGCTATTGCATTACTTAAATAGAGACATGAATTTAGGAGCTGCCAATCTTTAAATAGATATCCTTTGCATCGGGAATATAATCACCTGATGCTTGTACATTGTGGAAGCAATTTGTCCTGTAAATTTATATCTCATGTATCTCTCAGGATGCTAAAACTATTTATGAACAGTTACTTCCTCACAGGTTTCCACATTGGCATGTACAAAATAAGTACAAATTTACCACGTATTAAAGAGGTATTTATTGCATTTTGCGTATGGGAAATTTTTTTTGTCATGGTGGATTTGTTACTATGTCAGTATATCCATATGCAGCCTGACACATAGTTTAGTGGTGGCATGTTTGAACCAAATACATTTCTATAACTACACCTTCACAGTGAATTCAGAAAGTACTGATCAATACATTGGCATAAGAAATCCAGTCAAATTTTTTTTGTCTGGTAGTATAATTTTAGTAGTATATATTTTTCTAGTAGTATGTGAAAATAGCTATTAAAAAAACATCGTAAGTAATGTGTTCACCAAGACACCCTTGTAACTATTTCCAGTTCCACCTTAGATCTTACATATTCTTTCTTGTGTGCCTAAACTGTAGATAAGCCATTCAGGTGTTTAAGGATGAGTAGAAACAAACAAAAAACCCAAACTCCTCTTTGTTCTTTTATGTTTTGTTATAATGATTTCTGAAAATAAAGGGCAAAAATCTCCATAATGTGATTATTTAAACCAATCCCAGCACCTGAGATAATGCATTCAAGTCTACTCCCATTTTACTTTGGTGCTGGAAGAATAGCTAGGTCTGTCTCCTGATTCATGAGGTGTTTACACTGATGCTCAAAGAAGAATGCAAAGATGCAAAAAGAAGTTTACAGTTATAATCCTACATTCATGTTTAGGTAGAAATAGCATTTTAGAAATATCACACAATGACAAAAGAGCATTACTGTGATTTCAGCATGGCTCTACTATGTGAAGGTACAGGTCCATGAATTCTCCTGAGGGTAGAATTGCTTATGGATTGCAGTTAATTGAAGAGTGAGTGAGGGAGGTGGGAAGGGAAGTTACTGGTTTTAAGGAAGAATAGTATTTAGTGGCAACAGTTAAGTTATGCTTCTTCAAATAAGTGTTTTCTAGAAACATTCGCATTGTTTATAGATTACATTATGATGTTACCCAAGGAAGTTTAGGTTTTGCCACTTGAGATAAAGTCCTCTATGCATTTAGAAGAAAGTATAGAATCTTCAATCAGAAGTGTAGTAATTATCATCATGTCCCAGATGTATCCTATAAATTGTCCTTCTTAGTAATATGCTGTTTTCTCCTGAATCTTGGTCTGCTCTTCTGTGTGATAATGATTACTCTTATTTAATAACATCAGTGGCATTTTGCTACTTGGGTATTTATGCCCCCTCATAAGGGACATAAACCCATAAGGGTTTATTTGACTATGGATCGATTTTGTATAAAAAGGTAACAAGTGCTAAAAAATTGTTTGATGATACACTGCTTTATCTTCTTGGGTTAGCTTCTGTTTGACCTAGTTCTTTTAATCTCTACAGTCTTCAACAGCACTATTTGCTTGTAGCCAACATACAGCATCTCCTTCTACATAGATTTTTATTATATCTAATCTATAATTTCACAGGAATATAGTGCAACTAAAATTAACCTATAAGTAAAAAATAATTTTTAGGAGCTCTATTTTTATGTATGGTTCATTGCTCACTAGCAGAGTGTACTGGAGAAAAGAGGGACTATAATGACTGAAAAAAAATATTTCTTGTGATGTTTCTGCTTTATTCTGTCTTACATTTTTGATATGTATTATGTTTTGGTTTTAATCTCTTTTTAGTAGTTATTTTGTTTCAATAATATGTTGATACTGCACATATACCTAGATTAATAAAATCCACTTGTCCAAAGACAGACCAAAACAAGGGCTTTTACAGAAAAAGTAAAATTCCTCAACGGTAGAAGCAAACTACCTTCCACAGCACATTTTGAAAATAATACTTTTCAAGTTAGAAAGAGGATCAGCAGCAGAAAAATGGATGGTGGTTTGGTTTTTTTTTTTGAGTACAAATCTTAGTAATTAAAGCAGAAAATTAGCCTGGTTTGCTTCATTTAATGCAGGTGTTTTTCTATGATCAAAATGTTTCTGATTTGTCAGTGTAATTTAAACAGAGATAATAAAAATCTGTTTCCTGTATAAAAATTATTTGTCCATACTAAAGGTAGGAACATAGCTAAAGTAGATTTTGAAAATTGCTAGTGGGGATACTTTAAGAATGGGGAAGTAATATGGGTGCCTATAGATGCCAAGAATGTATTCCAGTGTGTTACTTTGAGGATGACTTTATATGGAAGCATATAAATTTTTAAACTGTTGCCTCTGCCCCACGTGTAATACTGACTTAATTTAATGTCAATTTCAAAAAGTGAAGTAGTACACAAAATATGTTGACAAAAAGTATGCTGGCACTTGTACTGCTCATATAACCTTTTTAGAATATATGTAGATTAAGATATGCCCGGTATTGCTTGGATGATTATGAAATTCAGATGTGAGCATATGTATTGGATTTCATTGGACTTTCAGTAACATGTCGCTGACAACTCTTTTTTCCTTTTTAAATTCTCTATCACTGGGAAGGATAATTGAATTAAAATTTTACAAGGAAACCCCAAATTTAGTAATGGAGTGAGCAGAGTATAAGCACTACTGCTCTTATGTCTTAATACAGAAGAAACACTAGATAGGTTTAACCATGAAGCTGTTTTAGAGAAAACATATCTATAGTGGTTTTGGGTTTTTGGTTTGTTTTTTTTTTTTCCTGTTATGTGGGAGAAAAGTGAAGTTACGAATCTTATTTCTTTTCATTGTCAGATGCACAAACTTGTTTTTTTGAAAATGTTTTCCACCGAACTTACACAAGATGAGATTGTTAGGTGGCTGGTACTCTAATTTGTATAGACTTCCATGATAAAATTTGTCAAATGAAATGAAATATTTTAGACTGTATTGCCTGATACATGTTTTTGTTTGTTTTTTTAACTAGTGAAAAAGGCCATAGATTTTAAATCTAGAGGATTTAAATTGTTTCCAGGGAAAGACAACAGCAACAAGTTTTCTATCTGTGAGTGTACTCCTTTTTTGTTACTTTTTTCTAGTGCAAGAGTGAAGTTTGTGCCGTGTTGTTTGTGTGTTTTCAAAATTGTTTATGTATTTCTGGTAATATAACTGACTTAAATCTGTTTCTCCAGTCTGCATGGGGAATTTTTAATATGGTTCTACTCTAAAGGCAGGCTTTCTATAAATCTGGCATTATAGAATGATGTGCTACTTAGTCTGTAATGTCACATGAAATTTGCAGCATTTACAGAGAAATAAATATTCAGCCTCCCAGGTGTCAACTAAATCTTAGCTGTGAGCAGGAAATAATTATTTTAAGTGAAAATTAGTACTAGCAGCAAAAGGCTACAGAAACTGAAGTCTATCCTCATTTTCAAATGTGCAACTACATGTTTTTTTCCAGTGTCAGATATGAGGTCTCTTTCTGATTTTTTTTCTTCATTAACTTTGACATTTTGAACCGATTAACTAACCATAGTTTTTAAAATTCTGGAGATGCTTAGTGTGTTAATTAAAAAAACAGAAAGTGAAAATGCTTGGTATCTTACAAAAGTCCTGATTAACTACAGGGGTCAAGCAACTCTGTAACAAATAAACAAGTCTGACTCAAAATGTATTTAAACCAATATCTCTTTAAAAAGAACATGCCATTTTTATAGAGTTCCTTTTTGGACTAGAACCAAATTTTTAAATATTTAGAACTGTCTAAAATAAAAATAAAGATGGATTAACTTCTTAGCCTATGCCTGCTTATACTACATTTTGTTACTGTTCATAGGACTGAAAGCACATGCTTTTAGAGCTCCTTAAGTTGGACACATTTGCAGTAATTTTTTTGTTTAAGTGTCAGTGAAGGATTCACTTTTGAAAAATATGTAAAGCATATTGGTCTATTAACTTTTAATGCATTTTTCAGTTTTAGATTTTAAACTGTCAACATATTAAATGCAATTATTATTTTTTCTTTTTTATAACGTGTCTTCAGTTAGTGAGACCCTTTAACATTTGCCAAGCAAGAAAAGTAAAGCAAAACACACTACTGTGCAGATTTTATAATGTAGCATATTACCTTTCAGCAAACTGCATCACCTAAGTAGTTCTGTAAGACATTTCTTAATTTTAAAAAAATTACATCAAGATATTTAAAATCAAGTACTCTTTTTTATGCATATTGGGTGGCTGGAAGATAGAGTGATTATATAGCAAGAAGTAACAGTAAGACTGTTGTGGTAGTGTGTATAAGGTCTATGACTGAGGTTTCTGTCTGATGGTCCATCTGTGCTTTTCTAGTTTCAAATGAGAACAATATAATGGCTGGTAAAACACTTATTTCTCTAAAAATTTATTTTGCACAAATAATTAAATATTTAATTACATAAAAATTAATAGGAACTGTATATTTATAGCAAAATATGAAGCACTTGTGATATCTAAAGGTGATTGCTACAAAATTAGTGATGAAAGTTATCAATATATTTTTCAAAGTCTTTTCATGTTTTCACGTTATGATATTCTGTGTAAAGCTGAAAACTTCTGTATCTTCATTTGTTGGTTATGCAGAGTAGGTTACCTATGTGAGTCATTAACAGATGAAGGTGAAAACCTTGATGCTTTGTTCCCTTAGTGATCAATGTAATACAAGCTAGTTACTTTGGTAGCTGAGGTAATGAAAGGAGGCAATATTTCATGAAAGGGCTATGTATTTAGCTGTTGACTTTAGGTAAAATTCCAAGTGTGACCTCAGCTGGACTTCTATTACAATAATAGAGTCCTTTAAAAAAAACCACAAAACCCCCCCATGACCATCATTAACTTATGTCATCATTAACATCATTATCTTATATCATCATTAATGACATAAGTCATTAACATGACTTATCCTTAATTGAAATAAGGATAAGTGAATACCTATTTTACATTATTTCTTGTATTACCAATGTCTTAAGAAATTAGCATCCAACATTTTTCATGTGTATGTCTTTTCCCTATTTTACATTTTTTTAATATATCAATTATTTAACATTCAATACTCATACATAGGTGATTTATACAGAGTAGAGCCAGAATGATGTGATGATATACTTGGAAACAAAGTGTACTTTCACTAGAGGAGCCTTTCATTGCTTGTTGTCCTATGACTACTGGGATGTAAAACAAAACCAGACAGATAGACAGAAAGAAAGAAGGATAAGTAAATACAGGAATGATAAAATGTGCATTTATTTTTCATGAAGTACTTAACAGAAATGGATTTAAGTTTGTTCCTAAATGCATTTCTCTTTTGGAATTAAAAAAAAAAGTTTAATGACTTATAAATTTTTTTTTCTGAACTGTTCCTGTGGTACATATTTTATTTTAATCACTGTAATTATTTTGTTGATTTTCTGAACATAAGCCTTTATATTTTTATGTATGTGTATTAATAGATCCATAATTTATGGTTTTAAAAACAATTTTATAGAGTGTTTTTAAGAATGGGGCTTTTTACAGAAAGTGGCAAAACCCAATATTTTCAAGCTTCAATTTTTGGTAGAAACGGAAGTATATGATTGATCTTGTGGTTTCAAATCCAGTAGAATATTCTATTTTATATGAATATTCATTCTATTATCTGTGTATGGGGAAATACAGTGCAGAGAAATAACATAACTATTTGAAATATTAAAGCATCTATTAAAATAAATTGAAATAGTGCTGCTTAAATAATTTTTTTTTATTTTGTTTTGTTTATAATAAAAATTTATTCTGTTTACATACATACATGAAATGGCCCCCAAATGTCACCATCTTATTTTTATTTCTTTAGTATTGTTATCAGACATCATGAATAAGTTTCTAGCTATAGTTTTAATATATGTTAAATGTCAGAAAAGTTAACAGACTCAAAGAAATGAGCAAGTGTCTTTTTCTGTATTCATTCTCGAATGTACTTATTTTCCCTTCCCTCATTACTTAGTGAATCCTAACTGTACACAAAGTTTTAAGGTTTTTTCTATATACACTGGCTACTTATGCAGATTCTGAAATTCTTATGTCTTGATAGGCTTTGGAACTATGTAAAAGCACCCAGATATTTCAAATATACTTAATTCGAAATGCTCATCAAACAAATTCCTGCTAAATGACCTGATGAAATGCAGTTTATAGAACTGTAACTGTCAAAGATATATATATTCCAAGACTGCTAGAAACTTGGATTTCTAAAATTAATATGGTTTCATCATGCCTACAAGTATCAGGGGAGAGAAAGACTGAAACTGGGTAATATGCATGGACTCTTGAGGGAAAGCCCTTCTGGTCCAAAAGTCTCCTGAGTGTAGAGATGCAGGTGAACAGAGATTGCATTTGTTTGCTTTTAGAGTAACCTTGGACATGGAACAGCTCTTTCAGGACAGAGAACAATAAATACTGTGGTTCCTGCTGACAAGAGCTGATCTTGATAGGTTTTTGAGCAGCCTGCTAAGTGGAGACATTTTCCTTCTAACTCTCTGCACCACTTTCATTTGCCCCTTGACTTCTTCAGGAATACCAAACCAATTCTTCTCTTTCTTTGTGTGTAAGAAGATAAGTCTCAAAGAAGGGAAAGCTTCTAAGCTTGTCCTCCTTTAAAAGCTGAAATTCAACATCCGGTAGAAGTATAGTTAGAAATTATATTTTTTAAAATCCAAGTGTTTAAATACATTGATTTAAAATATAAAATTATTAAGTTGATTTCATGTCAATTTGTATTTTTGAAAAAACATGTTTTATTGGGCCATGAATTTACAAAGTAATATCCATCATCTTTTGCTAATTTTTTTTCCCCAATCTACCACCTTGTGGTTTGACCAGCTTCAAAAATTAAAACCAAAATTAACAGAATTATTTTCACTTAAAATTATTTTAGGATGATATATTTTTGCATGCTGTATAAATTACAAGAAGGTATGTGATACACTAAAAAATCATGAGTGATGAGGTAGTTGAACATGCTTAGGATTACATTGCTACATATAAATTTCTGTAAGTTTCTCTTTGAAGATCCATTTTAGTTTTATTGTAAGATAAATGTACACAAATCAAACTGGCAGTTTGAATTTACCTTCAGATCAACATATTTTGTGGATATCTATAATTTCAATACTGATTAAGGGCAATTCTCTCAGCATGAGCCTGTGCATTCAAGTTTTATTATCAAGTATTATTCCAGAAGAAAAGGTCAGCCCTTAGTGGAGATGACATTTATTAGATAATGTTCAGAATAAAATCTTATAGAGCTAAATTTGCTGAATAATGCTTTAAATGTTAATGTTTGTAAAGGGATAGTAACAACTTTTCTATATTGTTTCAAAATAATATAAACAAACAAAACATCTGTAAAACAGCTGTTTAGATCAACTTATAATAAACTGTTAATTTTGGGGAAAAAACCTTGCAAAGACAGAAAAACCCACCAGAAAATACATGTTTTGCTTATTATATCTTATATGAAGCTAGAGATATATGAGTGATCATAATCGGTAGAAAAATCTATTTTAGAGGACCTAAAATGCAGATAATGTAATTTTTAACATTTGATAACTGCTTAAGTCTATATTTCCTAAAAAAATATATTGCTTTTTCTTTTTTGTTTATTTTGTTTGTTTGTTTTTGTGTTGTTTTTTTTTACAGTAAATGAGGGAGGTATTAAGCAGGCATCCAATTTGTGTCCAGATCCTGGAGAACCAGAAAATGGAAAACGGATAGGCTCAGATTTTAGGTAAAATATGCACCCTACTATTATATCATTTTTTAATACTTAATGTGGGAAATGCATGTGTTAAAAATTATTGCTGTTGTTGAGCTATTCTTCCAAAAGTAAACTTCTCAGTAAAAATTGAGATGGAATTCTGTATGAAATTATGTATTGCAATATAGCTTGTACTTAGTATGCAAAAAAGATAAAAATCCTGATTGGAAGAGAGCATAAATCTCTGATAATCTGGCAAAAATTGGATTGAAGGTAAGTTAAAATAATTTCATCATGAAAATACTGCAATACAGACACAAATACTTAACATACATGTTGTACTGGATTTTTGTGAAGGACAAAGCACAGTTGAATGCAACAACAAAAAGAGAAAGAAAAACTCATGTAAGAAATTTCAGATATTATTATTTAAATACTTGTTGGACTTTATAGAGAGTACTGTATTTTCTTCAGTAAGGTTTTCAGGAACCAACAGGTTTGATATATGCAGGTTAATTTTCATAGTATTCCTCCTAGTGCAGACTATTTTATTAATCTTGATATATACCAAATTGGTAGTGAATAGTATTACTGTATGAAAAAAGAAATCAAGTACAAAGTTATACTTCATTTTTTTGGAAATTTTTACGTATCATTCTTTGATATTTTTTAATATTTCTACTGAAAAGTCAAAGAATTACATGCTGCTAGTGATCCATTCCACCTTTTCTATTTAAGCTAAACTCAAATTTTAGCTCACTTTTCTCCTCCATTTTTGACTAGCTTTCAAATTTTATATCTTATGAGAAATAAATATTTCACAATACTCTTCCAAACATTTGTTTCTCAATGATCATATTTCTCTTCTATCAGTGATACCAGTGTTTGCTGTATCATATGAATGGAGACAAATACATAAAGACAGTTGAAAACGTTTCTAATTCATTCTGGGGAGGAGTAACACCATGTACCAGTAGAGATTAGGCTGACCCTGATGGAAAGCAGCTCCAAGATGAAGGACCTGGTGGACAGTGGTATCCATGGGAGAGCAATCTGCTCGTGTATCCAAGAAGACCAATGGTATCTCTGGGTGCATTAAGCAAAGTGTGTCTGATGAGCCAAGGGAGGTTCTCCTACCCCTCTGCTCTGCCCTAGTGAGACCACGTCTGGGGTATTGTGTTTGGTTCTGGGCTCCCTAGTTCTAGAGGGACAGAGACATGCTAAAGAGAGTCCAGTGGAGGGCTATGAGGATAAATAATCAGGGGACTAGAACATTTGTCATGTCAAGAAAGACTTAAAGACCTTGGGCTGTTTATTCTTGAGAAGAGTGAGAGGGGGTATCATGAATGTTTATAAATATCTGAAGTGTGGGTGTCAAGAAGAAGGGGACAGTCTCTTTTCGGTGGTGCCCTGTGGCAGGACAAGGGGAAACAGACACAGACTGGAACACAGGAAGTTTCACCTCAATATGAGGAAAAACTTTATTACTATAAGGGTGATGGAGCACTGGAACAGACTGCCCAGAGAGCTTGTGGTCTCCTCTAGAGACTTTCAAGACCCATTTGGATGTGTTTCTGTGTGACCTGCCCTAGGTGATCCTGCTTTGGCAGGAGGGCTGGACTCGATGATCTCCAGAGGTCCCTTCCAACCCCTACTATTCTATGAATTTAATCTCTTGTCTTTCTGAGCTTCTGCATTGTTTCATTTTCAATTGCTGAACATTCATTTCAACATGTATTAAAAAGGATTAAACATATATTGTTTTTTATTTGATACATAGATGAATTTTGAACTCTAGCAAAAGAATAAATCTTAATCTATATTCTTGCTTTACATCATGCTAATTTCACATAATCATAATATCTACAAATCCCTTCAAAATATCTATGTGACAAAAAAGGAAAAGAAAAAATATGTAGAAGGATTATTAATAATTTTAAAATAAATTTGGTTAATTGCAATCAGTTTAGTTTAAAAGTTGTATTTTACATATCACACAGTACACTTCCTAACACTTGAAAAGACTGTAAAGAGTAATCTGGAAGATGAGCAATGATTTTACAAAATTATGTTACATCATTCTTATACGTAACTTCCTGTATTTTATCTTAATTTTGACAGTTTTTATCTGTTTTTTTCTACTCCTCCTGTGGTAGTTTTCAGTCCTCTCTCCTACAGGACAGTAGAAGGTGTTTCTATTTTTTTTTCTGGGAGGCCTGGAAGTGCTTTTTTAGACTTATTACTTTTACTAGTGTTTTGTATTTTAGCTTCAGCCTTTGATAGAGAATCTTCAAGTCCTTTTCTAGTGTTGTCTCTGCAAGTGAGCACTTAAAGACCTGCCTGCAAGATCATTCAGCTGTTAAAAACAACCCAGAAAAGAGTCTTTCCACTCTTTAACATCTTCCCACCATTTCCAAACAAAATGGTTTTGCATTTGCTTTGTCTCTGTCAGACTAATGAAGCCAAGCTTCAACTTTTTGCTGTAGGTCATAGCCTCTACACCTCTGACTAACAGCCAAACCCTCTATAGTTCTTAGCCGTATCTCTCTTGAAGAGGAAGACTAAACACTGGGCTTAATATTGCAGATTACATCCTTTTTAGCTGAATATAAATTTCTGGCACCACTTCTAATGTAGTTGAATATATAGTTTCTTTTATGCCAAATGAGAACAGATTACTGCTCAATCATGCAGAACTTTGTATCTCTGGTTGAGTTTCATGAGGTTTCTGTTGGCCTAGAGTTTAAGTTTCAATTCTCTGAGTGGAAGCTTTTTCTTCAGTGTGTCATATACTTTTCCTAGTTTGGTGTGATCCATAAATTTGCCTAAGAGTTCATTCTACCTCACCATCAAGGTTGAAGATGGAAATACTAAACAGTGTAAGACCCCTTGTTGATTTCCTAGTTCTCAGTTTATTGGCTATGAACTGAATATGAAGCCATACATTCATACAATATGAAGCCATACCCTTTGAGTACAGCTGCCAGGTGAGTTTTGTATATGTCTATTCAGTGAATATTTTGGCAGCTTCAAAAGATACTGCTGCAAGAGATGGTGTCAAAACTGTTGATGGTGAGCTTTGTTACACTGAGCTCTATTACATCTGTCACTGGTCCATTTAGTCAGTCATTTTGTAATGGAAAACAATCATGTAAATCACATACAATTGACCTTTGGTAATACAGGCTCCTGATTTTCTGTTTCTGCTTTCCTAAAGGGCATGTACTTTCCAGTAGCTGATGGAAAGTTCCTTGCCTTTCTTAAAAATCTATGTATGTTAGCCTTCCTAGTCAATAAGAACTCATCACCACAATTTCTCACAGATGATACCAGCCTTGCATGGAAGTAGCCAGCTTTTTCAGCACCTTTTGGTGAAAGCTATCTGCCCCCCTGCCTTTAAAAATCTGTTACCTGTTGCTCCCCATTATTGGCTGTTGTTCTTCCCAAATCATGCTGGTGCATGCAGATTTGTAGGAACAGATGTGCTGCAGAAATTTATATGGAAAAGGCATTCAATGCTTCTGCTCTTTACATATTGGATTCCAACACTGCATGGTTGCTTCACTCAATTATTAATGGATCCACATTTTTAATGAATTCTCTTTTGTGACTAATATACTCACAGAAACTCTTTTTCTGAGTAGAAGTTACTATCTTAGCTCTAGCTGGGGTATGGTTTGGGGGATCCAATTTAGTCACCCAGGGACTACTAAATTAGTAACTTCAGTTCAGAAATTTCCCTATCCCTAAATGATTGAAATATGGTAATTATCAGAAGATGAACTACATTTTCCATATTCTGAAGTTTTTCTTTAAGCATTCACTTTTTATCAGTCATGGTGCAAGCATACTGGACTACGTGAATATATTCTGGCCTTTGGTCACATCCACAGAAAAATTTTTTTGCTGAACAAATACGAGTTTTGAAACTAGTTGGAGGTTTTCCTATCATCCTTCATATTTTTTTCTTTTTGGAGGTGCATGTCTGTATTGTTTATAAAAATGAACACCTTCATAGCTTTGTCATGTTTCAGTTATCTTGAGATTTAGAGAACAGATATAGTCTACACACACTTTATGGGGCTTCATCTGGTAAGCAGTTTGGATCAAATACGTCAGGGCATCAGACTTCTCTTAACTTTCCACAATGTTTTCTGGTCATTTGTTCCAACACTTTGTTCTGTACTACACTGGTTGCTTGATCTGAAATAATACCTGAGGACTAAAGTGACACTTTATCCTCCCTCACTGTTATCAAATTTTTAAAGAGAAGAATGTTTTTTTAACTGAATTCTTGAATGTCATAACTAAAATGTATTGGGAAAAAAAATATTATCAGAAGAAACTCCTACTAGACAACTGTGAAAGAATTTATGCTTTTCCACTTTTGAAAGAATACATAGGTAGATAATGACAGGAAAACATTTAAAGGTCTTAATGTTGACTAGGCTTTTAAGTTTCTTAACTTGAGAAGCTCATGGTAGCAAACATGCTCACCTTTATGGATGTCATTCTTAGACTGCAAGTCCAATAGATTTATATATTTCTTGAAGGGTTTTTTCTTGGTTTTTTTTTTTTTTTTTTGGTCCTTTTTTAACCTTTCAGATAGGAAGTACTTGTTTGATTTTTGATTCTGTCTTCTTCAGTTGATGTGCCATAGGAACTGATCTCTAGCTCTTCCAATTTCTTTCTTAGTGTTTACATTCATATTCTATCAAATACCATCTTGGTATCAAAAAAATTTGGAAAGGTGGACTCAGTATTGTGAGCGTTACTTATGCTTTTTCAGGTGATAAAAATATTTAGCAACCTTGAAAATTCTTCAGTCATTTCAACCTCCTGCAACTTTTGCCAGTTAGTTTTTATGCAGTTATTTTTTTAGTAAATTACATACTTCCTACTCAGTTTTCCCTCCTTCTGCTCAGTTTCCTCTTTCTCTTTTCCTTGTCCATGATTATTTATTTCACAAACATTCTTATTTCTTATACAAACAGTAAGTGGTTTTTAGAATACTTTGTAAAGCTGTTATCTACTATCACATCCTCTATTCTGAGATGTCTTTGCAGATGACTGTATTGTCTTTCAGGTCCTCGTTACTAATTATCTATGTCTCCATGAAGCCCAGGTAATTCCCATATTTCTTCAGCCTATATTGTGCTGTCACACTTTCTTTTCAAACATTTAACATATCTAACCCCCTTAAATATAATTCCTATTCTGTTCAATATCAATCTTCTATAGTAGCTCTTTTTATCATAGGTACATTTGGCTTGATTACCCAACAGAAGTTTATCTCTGGAATGTGTGTTCAGTCTATTTAATTTCTGTCTGCCTTTGCAAATGGAACTGAAACTGAAATAACTATTACAGCACTAAAACCCCCAACTGTAAGGAAACAAAACCAGCTCATTCTTGCAACCCAAACCCTGCAAAGAAAAAATAAAAGATTTCTGGTGTTTATTTCAGCAAAAAGGAATGCTGTGCATTCTTGGATCAAACCCAGATTCGAAGATCCCAGCCAAATCAATCGGAATATCCTATCATTATCAGTCCTTGGACCTCTTTCAACATCTTTGCAAAAATGCCTGTTTTACAGAGTTATAAAGGAGCCTTAATGAAGTAGTATGCCAGTTGTTTGGGTTTTTTTGATAGGTAACATAGTAAAGTCTGGAAATTGAGGTAAAGATCTATGGCATCCATCTGTGGAGAGTCAGATAATACTGTGACTTACAAGGTCACACAGAAAAGCTTCTATAATGTAGACTTTGCAGGAGTTTCTCTTAAGTTTTAATCTTAAAACACCCAGAGAACTGCATGCACAGTGTGACCAGTCTTGTAAGCCATGGATACACATTAAAAAAAAAATATCAAAGCAAATGCAGTTAGGAAAGCTTCTGATTTTTTTTTTCAGGGGTTATACATTAAGAAAAAGTTTAAATAGAGACTTAGAAGCTAAGATCTGGTAAGTAATGATGTGTACAAAAAGTGTTACAAAAGTCACCTTGTATTTTGACTGCAGTAGAACTGAAAAGTGCTTGCTGTGAACCTAATCCCAGAAAAACAGTTAATTCAGGTCTTAACAAAATTTAAACATAAGTCTGGGTAGAATTCTTTGAAATCAATGAGCCTGTGATCTTATTTCTTGATACAAGTTAGAATGCAGTGTCCTGCTACTGTTCAGCATTAATGCTATAGTAATTTCCCAACGACCAAATTAGGCAGGAATATTTTTCAAGGAACTGTATCAAATAAAAACAAACAAGCAGACAAGCAAAACCTAATTCCTTTTCTTCAGACAAACAAAAACTAATTCTTTTTCTCCACAAGCAGTTAAAATAAGAAGCTATCTTCTTCTGTTAGGTTACTGCAGAATTAAAAGAGAGAATCATACCTTACACACTTTCAAGATATTGAAATTTCTCAGTTGATTTTTTAAAAGCCTCATATGCATGATATATATGTACAAAAAATAATTGAGAAATGATATCAAAAATACAGTAACAAGTGCCATTAAAAATAATTTACCTTGTCATTTTGTTTGGTTTTATGTCAGCTCTTCCCTTATTCCCACATGAGTAAATACTGCTTTTACATTTTCACAGGGTATCAGCCCACCTATGTTTAGTTAATCAGTAGGTTTTTGTGCCCTAGTGCCTCACACTTAATGGCATTCCTAGTATTAACTGTGCCAAGACTAGAAAATATCATTGTTCATGTAATTTTTTATTGATAATGTAGTTTATGTTACATATAAAAGAAGCTGAATATATCTGAATATAAGTATAATGAAGGAAAAGAATTTGTGCTTTTCCCCTTTTATCACATTTTCCTTTTAGAAGATTTCTCAAAATGCTGTTTTATTTGCTATTGTGAAATACTAGTCTAGGTCATGTGCATGCAAGTATCTTTACACAGTTACTGTGGAGTTTGAGAAATAATGCTGTATATACATTTATTTAAAGTTTTTATCACATTTATAAGACCAAATTATGAAGTTTTCTTAGTACCTACTATAATGGTGATAAAAGTGATCATATTCCTCCAAATTTCACTTTAAAATAGCCTTTAATACAAAATTCATTATTACCATATATGTTAATTTCAGAACACTGATTTTCAGTCTATTTGACACTTACTAGAATTTCTTCAACAACATTTCTGCTTTTGGGTTTATTCCTTCTTAATTGGGGGGGAAAAGAGGAGTAGTCCCTAAATATCATTCATTTTTGGCACAAGCATGAGGAAACACAGTAAATCACCTGTCTAGCATGCTTCCTTATGAGTCTTATATAAGGAGTAGGATTAATAAAGACACCTTTTAATTAGAAAACATAATGGTGATCAATTAACAACTAATAAGGTAAAAGGTATTCTCTGAAGACCGTTGTGACACCATAGCTAGGTTGTCAACAGTAACAGCTTATGGAAACACTTTGTATCTATGACAAAACTTTTTAAAAAAGGAGTGTAAGATTCTTATGTGAGAGAAAGGCCTTAAAAATTGACTGTTTTCATCTGTGTTCAGGCCTTGAAACAATAATTATGTTAAAAGAGAAGAATTAACTGAATATACATATTCATGTATTGAGTTTTTAAACTTTTTTAAATTGAAAAAGACCCCCAATCCTCCCCTGAGAAAAACATAAGATAACAAAGGAAGTTTTCCTGGCCATATTCCGTTTTTAGTTTTATGCCAAGTTTGCAACACCAAATGTCAGTTCCATATGGAAAAGAATGAAGTCTGAAGCCAGCACTATAATTTCATAAATAACCACAATTAACTACCTAGAAGGATGTTGTTAGAATTATTTTATTTTATTACATTAATTTGAGAAACAGATGTCAGTTAAAGGAGCAAATGTTCATATTTATCTCATAATTTCCTTGTCTTGTTACATTCAGAATTTTCTGAAAAAAAATCTTGCAAGAGAAAACACACCATTTATATGGAGTCAAGACTTAACTGCCAGCCGAGTTAAAAACTTAACCTGCTAACCTTTTAATCAAAACACCAACAACTGCAGCTATTGCTAATGTGTTTGTGCCTTCCTAGTCCAAATTAATACAGGAAAACCTTCTTGTTAAGATAGTATTTTCTTTAATACAAGAAATCTTACCAATTTCTCTGGTACAGTGCTTCCTCTTCTAGTATCCCTCTGGTTCAAAAGCAAAAATCTGAGACTTCTTCAGGAATAATCAGGGGTTGGGGACAGTCACAGCAAGTTGTCTGTATCCTGGTGTCTTTGTCAGTTTTGTATTTAATCTTTTGGCTTTTCTTCTAAGTTATTTCTCTATCCCTGTCATTATTTCCTGGCTCCAATTAACATAAATAAAACCATAGAATGGTTTGGGTTGGAAGGGACACCTTGTTCCAACCCCCTGCGTGGGCAGGGATAGGTACTGTTTGTTATAGAGTGCATTGGTTTGCCAAAACTTCACGGCACAGAAGTTAGAAGTGAGGTCACGAAATAGTCACTTGATCTCCAGACAAGAATTAGAAGAGGTGAACAGTCTTAGCCAGTACAAGCCCAGAGAGAGCTTAATGCTGTGCGCTGTCAGGGTAATACATAGCCTGCACCCTTTTTTACTACTAAGAGCAAAAGATCATATTTATTGGATTCACTGTTTGTATTTGTCAGGACCCTTATAGCTAAAAGAATAAAAAACTGAGTGATATCTATTTTTTAAAATTTCTTCTCATGTCCTTGTTTGATTTTAGCTTGGGAGCAACAGTACAGTTCTCTTGCGATGAAGATTATGTTCTACAAGGTTCAAAAAGTATCACCTGTCAGAGGATAGCTGAAGTTTTTGCTGCATGGAGTGATCATAGACCTGTGTGTAAAGGTAAAGAGGAATTCTTACTCTTGCAGTGGTTTGTTAATTTCACTTCTATCTGTTGTTGATAACTAATCCTGCTGAACTAGTATTTTGTAAGTACCTGAAGTTTTAATCCTGTTGTCCTCACTTTCCTAGTAGAAAAGGTCCCATCTATATTCTTTTGTTTAATACAAATGTTGTCTGTATTTCACCATTTTACTTAGAACTTATATTACGAAGTTTACTTCATACTGAACTGATAAAAATCTTATCACATGCTAAATATTAAAGTTTATTAAGATAGATTTCAGAATTGCAGGTATTCAGTATAAAATCAGTTCTTGAAACATCATCACATATTTACTTAGCAGATGAGAAAGACTTGAATTTAGGATTGATAAGGACTGGAGAAATCTATACCTGGTTTAACTCTATCTGAGCAGATAAAAGGAAAAACCAAAGAAAAATGTAAGAGCAGAAATACATATTGGCACATATATTTGATGTGCCCATACAGTGGATGAATTCAGAAATACTACATGTAGGATGAATACCTGAATTAAGGAATGAAAGTATTAGTATGTATATATATTATTTATATATTAGTGTATTTAATGAAATATTACTGTGTACATGGATGTGGAAATTGTTGTAAAAGCAAAGCCTAACAATAGTACAATTTGGGTACCCAAGAGTACTTGGGTATGGGAAGCAGAAGGGACATTTATCTTTCAAAACAAAGATACGGCTGGAGAGAGCTGTGAGATGTTTCTGAACCATGCTAGAGGGCAAAAAAATCAGAGGGTGGTGTCCAGATGGTGTGTAGTGTAATTGCATAAAAGCAGAAAAATTAGGTGGGTGGTTTTTTTGGGTTTTTTTGGTTATTTTTTGTGGTTTTGTTTTTTTGGCATACAGGAGCAGGACAGTGTTAAATTGGACTAGTTACAGACAAGAATGAAATGCTAGATGGAGGTTGGAGTAATGAGCTACCCAGATCTGAGATGAGGAAAAACACAATAAAACATAATAGGTGTTGGAGCTGCAATAGGTGTGCAATGGATCATGGCAGTATGTGCTTCAATAATAGCATATCACATTAGCAAAAAGTTAAATTATATACATATAAATATACATTATCTTAATATTTTATATCCTATTAGTGTGTACTATTTGTATATATAATAAACAGAAATTGCTAAAGAGAAACACATAAATACAAGCAAGCATGAATTGCAGACTCAGGTAGTGGTCATGAATTAAACCTTTATAGGAAAACCAGTAAGGCTTTATCTGCTAGAGCTTTTCAGTGCATTCACATGTTTAATAATAGATACCTACTTAAGATTATAGTCTTCTAATCTAATCTTAATCTTCTAGTCTTCTAAGTGTAATGAGCTGGGTTTTGTATAAATGTATATGGGTGTTCACAAGCACTGTTAAACAGTGTGACAGCATCTATTAATCTTGTCTGTGGACTGCTCGATGGAGTGGAGGAGATTTTTGGGCATAGTTGGTTAAATCAGAAATTCTGTCTCCCGTTCTACGTTCCTAAGTTTTTAAAGCTGTGCAATTTGAGAAGTACTGATTTTTCTCCACTATGGAAATAAAGTTTCAAGAAAAGTGTGGACCCGTGGAAACAGAAGAAAATATTAAGAGGCTTAAGAATTCTCTAAAATAAACTTAATAAAAACATAAACTTAATATACTTAATTTAGGGTGAATAGTGGACGTTGTGTACCTGGACTTCTCCAAAGCTTTTCATACAGTTCCCCAAAGCCTCCTCTTAGAGAAACTGGTGTGCTATGGTCTAGACAAGTGGTCAGTATGGTGGCTGAGGAAATGGCAGACAGGCTGTACTCAGAGAGTGGTGATAAATATCTCTTTTTCAAGCTGTCTGCTGGTCTCAAGCAGGGTCCCACAGGGATTGATAAATGCTCAACATGGTTTAATATCTTTTGAAGTCACCTTGATACTGTAATCAAATGCACACTGGTGAAGTCTGCAGATGACATGAAGTTGAGTGGGCAAGTAGATAATCCAGAAGGGAGAGCCACCCTCTAGGGAGAGACCTGGACAGGCAGGAAGGGTTTTATGAAGGTCAGTAAGGACAAGTTTAAGGTCTTGCACCTGGGAAAATGTAACCCAGGACTGCAGCTCAAACTTGGATCCACCTGACTGGAGACCAGTCTTGTGGAAATGGACCTGGGGGTCTTAGTGGGGAATAAACTCAGTATGAGTCAACAGCATGCTTCAATGGCATAGAAAGTCAACAGGTTGCTGCATTGGATCAACAAGGGCATCACCAGCAGAGATTAGGCCATCATCCCACTTGATGCTTTTCAGCCCACATCTGGAGTACTGTGTTCTGTTCTGGTTCCTGCTATACAAAAAAAAGATGCAGACTTGAGAGGGTCAAGAGAAGGGCCACAAAGATGATCAGTGTACTGGGAAGCCTGCCATACAAGAAATGGCTGAGAGAACTGGGTTGGTTCAGTCTTGAGAAGAGAAGGTTTATAGGGGAATCCTTATTGCCTTGTTCTAGTACTTGAAGGGTGGCTACCAAGACAATGGGGACTTATCTTTTTACAAGGAAATACATAGAAAGGATGAGGGGTAATAGGAGCAAATTACTCCTGTGGAGACCCCAGTCGGACTCCAGAAGAAAATGTTTCACTATGAGAACAGCTGGACATTGGACACTCCTGAGGGAAATGGTGGATATCCCAACACTGGATACTTTTATGATTCAGATTGACAGGTTACTGGGCCATTCTAAAAGTTTTTGTCTTTCATATCCCACATAAGTGGTAACATAAATAGTAACTGTACTGCAAATCTTTCCGTCTTCCGGGTATTATGTATTTGATAATACAGTTTATTAATCTGCGATTGAAAATCACTTTAAAAGGAAAGCATACTGCAGTTAGCATTTCACTTATCAATACCAAAATATAGTTTCACACTGAAAGGTTTTTTTGAGAAATATGTGTCGAGAAAAAGTGTTATCAGCGGTACTGTGGTAAGACTGGGATGTATGCATAGCTGTTCATAAGTTTAGAAAGGCACCTTAGTAGCTTTTGGGGACTGTCGCCTTCAAGCATAAATGGTTATTAAACATACTGCTTTTCACTTTTGTCTAAGTTTGGGTTTTGGAATAGCATCAAGTATCAAAATACTTAACTATAAAGGGTAACCACATTCTTATGTCCATTTTTTTCCAGAATGGCATTTAGAACTAACATTGTATAATGATTTACAAATCATGTTTGTAAAAATGTGTCTAATGATAAAGTAATCATAAGTACTTCTTCCGTTGGAAGCATTTTGAAAAATTTCTATCTGAATGTGAAACTGCCAAATGTGTGTTAGCTAACTATACAAACTCACTGTTTATTCATACATAGCACATATTCACAATCAAAAGGTCAGTGCTTTGATTCTTTGCCCTGATAAACTTCATAGAATTAGCTTTAATCCACCTTAAGAAACAAAGGACTAATATTAAGGAAGTTACTAAGAATTAATACAATATCATATGGTGAAAAAACAGACAGATGGAAAAACATTGTCGTTTGTAAAATATGAAATGCTTTAGACTGTCAGTAGTTTCATTAAAATTACTGATTCAAGTACCACTGGTGTGCTGTAATTTTGGTTCTTTTGATTAAGGAGGTATTTCAATTAGACACTTAAATATACTAAAGCTGGAATATAAACATTTCTTCCAGACTAATAATTACATCTTCTCTAAGTTTAATACACAGAATATACAGTAAACATTTTGAAAGACTTTTGCCTAAGTAGCATAAATATAATTTAGTAACATAAAGAAAGTATCTTCAAAAAATACGTGTGCCTTTGCTTGTTGAACTTGCATGTTTGCATACAAAGCATTTCGTCAAACAGATTAGGAAATAACACATTGCTGTCATGTGAACTGATGCAGCTTTGCAGATAAGGAGGGCACAGGTGGGATACTGGATACTCCCATCTTCCTGTCTTCAAAATGCCATGTAAAAGTGCTGCTTTATATAGTTTTTGCTTTTATAACAGTATACCTTATAATTGTTTTCACTCACTTACATAAATAGCATTGTAGACACACCAAAAATCCCACAGTAATGTTTTATTTTTAAAAAATGGCATGTGAATATGAAGTTAGTTACATTAATATACTGAGGGCAGAGGTCTAAGTGGGAATTTGACAATTCTCATCATTACTTTTGATTTGACATCATAAATGCCCACAACTTGCTCTCATATGGCATATGAGTGGGCAATTAGAACTGCCTGCCAAAAAAAGAAAGATTAACTCTCCTTAGGGGTTATCATATAAAACCAGCTGGAACTGGCATAAGACCAGTTTCATGAATGTGAATCTGGAATAAGTCTGAAGCATTTTCACTGGAGAAATATAATAGGACTTTGAGGAGGAAAACTGGTAGACCATTTCCAGAATTTTCTTCTCCAAGTGCTAGAGAAACCAAGAAGAAAAGGTGCCATGAAGGATGAACATGAAGTTTGAGGGCAGCCCTGGCTACATTGAGCATGAAATGGTGAAATTCAGTATCATTAAAGCAAGAAGGAGGGTGTGAAGCAACCTTGCTACCCTATACTTCAAGAGAGCAGACTTTGACCTCTTCAGGTGTCTGCTTGGTAGGATACTGTGGGATAAAACTCTGGAGGTAAGGGGAACCCAAGAAGACTTGTCAACATTAAAGGATCACATCCTCCAAGCCCAGAAGCAATGTGTACTAACTAAAAGGAAGGCAGTCAAGAATGTGTGGATGAACACATTTTTCCTGGACACACTTAGATGTAGAAAGACAGTGTACAGGGGGTGGAAGAAAGGGCAGGTAGCCTGGGATGAGTTGTCTGAGCAGCCAGGGATCAGATTAGGAAAGCTAAACCCCCCTTACAATTAAATCTGGCCAGAGACACCAAGAGTAACAGGAAAGACTTCACCAGGTACATCACTGATAAAAGGAAGACTAGGGAAAATGTGAGCGTTCTCCAGAAGGAATTCAGAGACCTGGTCATGCAGGAATATGGAAAAGGCTGAGATACTCAGTGTCTTTTTTGCCTCATTTTTCACTGACAAGGGTTCTGGCTGCACCACCCAAATTGCAGAAGGCAAAGGCAGAGACGGGGAGAAGGAAAATCCACCCACTGTAGGAGAAGAGCAGGTTCAAGACCACGTAAAGAACTTGAAAGTGCCCAGGTCCATAGGATCTAATGAGATACATGTTCAGCTTGTGAGGGAAGAGTTGGATGAAGTTGCAAAACTGCTTTCCATCATATTTAAGTAGTTGTGGCAGTCTGGTGAGATTCCCTCTGACTGGAGCAGGGGAAACAGTCCCCCTTTTCAAAAAAGGAAAAAGAAAGACCCAAGGGAACTGCAGGCCAGTCAGTCTGAGGACTCGCCTGTGCCCATCAAGATTACGAAGCAGATCCTCCTAAACGATCTGATGAGGCACATGGAAAATATGAAGGTTATTGGTGGCTACCAACATGGCTTCACCAAGGACAAATCACGCCTGACAGACTTGGTGGCCTTTTGCAATGAAGTTACAGCTTCATTGGACAAGGGCAATGCAAATGATGTGATCTACCTGGACTTGTGCAAAGTGTTGACACTGTCCTCTACAAGGTCATGGTCTGTAAGTGGAAAGATATGGATATGATGGATGAAACAGTGCATAAGGAAACAGCTGGACGGTTGCACTCCAAGTGTAGTGCTCAACAGCTTGATCTCCAAATGGACACCAGTGATGAGTGGCATTCCTCAAGGATTTGTACTGGGACTAGTGCTGTCTAACATCTTTGTCAGCATCATGGACACTGGAATTAAGTTCAGCAAGTTTACCCGTGAAACCAAGCTGTGTGGTGTGGGCAACATGATGGAGGGAAAGGATGCTATCCAGAGGGACCTTGACAGGTCAGCCCATTCCAGCCTCATGAAGTTCAGCAAGGCGAAGTGTAGGGTCCTGCACCTGGATGGGGAAAATCCCAAGCACAGATAGAGGCTGGGCAGAGGATGGATTGAGAGCAGCCCTGACAAAGAGGACCTGGGGGTGTTGTCTGACAGGAAGCCCAACATGAGCTGGCAGTGTGTGCACTTGCATCCCTTTTTTTTTTTTTTTTTTTTTCCTTTTTTTCATTATAATTTGTTTTTTAGAATGTGCATTACCTGTCATCCTAGAAAAATAGCAATTGCTCAAGCAGAGAGTGTGAGTGAAGAAATACAGCAGAAAATCAAGACACTTGCCCCATTTTGGTTTATGGATAAGGTATAGTGAATAGTCCTCATGCAAATCTTGTAGCATGCCATTTTTACAGGAGAGCAGAACAGTGCCTTCCCATTTCTCCTGAGAAAAATAAAATGTTCAAGGAGAATCTTTGCCCTGGATTTTACTACACAGTGAGTTACAGTTGAAGTCTGTTACAAGAAACATGAAAATTTATGCAGTTAGTTGTTTTGTATCTCAAGAAATGCTTAATACATGTGGCTGTAATAACATGACTGGTTATGTCAACTTTTCTCTGAGTTCTTGGGATTCAGTATTCCCCTACAGGGCAATGCCATTATTATTACAAAGCCAACTTCCTTAAACAGAGACAATTATCTGCTTTATGGAACTATTCACCAGTTGATATATCTCTTCCTCTCATTTACGTTTCAGGAAAGGAAACAGATAGATCCATTCACAGTTGGTCGATTGGCCTTTTTATTTTCATGCTTGCTGCTCCTGTTTTCTGCCTGCTTTTTTCTCAGACCCTGTGAAACATTTATGAATGCTGTCTTTTGTAAGTCTACTGGCAAGTAAGCAAGAAATTCTGCAACAAGTTCAGTATTTTGGAAAAGCTCATCTAATCTGTCAAAAGAAAAAGTGTTTTTGAAATAATTCTTTTTATCTGATAAAACTAAAGGAGAGACACAATGTACGGTTTAAACAATGATAATCCAGTTAATAGTCAGGCTACAAATGAATTCTATTTGTTAATAGAAACAGGAACAAATTATACTATACTGGGTTCTGACAACACAGATTTTTTACTTGGTATTGCTGTTTTGGCCTGTTTGTTTTCCTTACTAAAGTGATTTTTTAAAACATCGATGAATTGATAAACTCAGTTTCTTTCATTTGATAGATTGTGAACATCAGTTTGTTTATTATGGATATGCAAGCATAATGCACATTGTGAATTTTATATCTTGCCTTTATATATATCTTTAATTACCTTTAGTACATTTTTAAAAAATCTGTCTTTGCCTCACTTCTCTCTCAAATGCAGACAGGTATATAGATTTCTTACACATGTTGCTGAATAACAATATATGTGTATATGTATACACAGACCCATATATAGAGGTAATGCATCATATATAAGTAGTGTTCAAAGTGGTCCCAAAGGATCCACACCACTTCCTTACTCCAGATGTATTTATTCCCAAAACATTTTTTTTAATATATTTTATTTCCAAGGAAACCATTCTTGGATGCTATTCAAGCACTCCAAGCCCTCATTAGCCTTGCATGTGGAAGAATTTTTCTAATTAAAATGTGAACCGAATTTACTGCACTTAAACAACTTATTTCAATAGGTACTACTATATAAAGAGCAGATTACCTAATCCTTCTTTTTGCTGGCTTATTGTGTTCTTCAAGACTACCTGCTCTTCTTTAAACTAACCAACAACAGTTCAGTCAGTCTTTCCTCACAGATCATATTTATAGACTTCCATCCTTTTCCAAAATTGTCCCAGTGGGTGTGTGTCCTTAAAATATAGTTTCTAAAAATAGGCTTAGTATTTCAGAAGGATCTTCCCTAATGCTCAGTGGAGAGGATGTTATTTCTCACATTTTCACACATTTTTCTACCTATAACTATGTGTGTATCCTCCAGTTCCATTGTCTTTTTGTAACAGTAGGATACTATTAACTTAGGTTGTGTTTCTGTTTAACCCCCAAAGACTTGCTGCCAAATTATTTATTACTGGTACTGTGTTCGTCAATTGATTATTGCTGCTTTTGTGCTTTGTCCTATACTTGTCTCTACTAAATTGCATCCCATTTTAATACCATTTCTTCAGTTTTTCATTTTAATTCTAATTATGTTTGCCAATCTATTCACAGTCCTTGCTACCTCTTCCTTAAATGCAGATTTAGTACGTATGCCCTTCATTCTGCTTTCCAGTGTGTTATTGAAATACTTTGAAACCTCATTCAGTTTATGTTTCCTTTTAACACTGAAACACTGATCAAGTACCAGGTAACTCTGGGCTGGATGTCAGGAAATCACCTGAGCTCTTGTTTCAAGCCTTAGGTCAGGTAATCCATGGCTGTCTCAAACCAAGTCTTCACTGTTTCCTGTGAGAGATTCTAACTCTTCTTTCATCAGCCTGTTTCAATACTTAATTTTTCATATGAAGGGCAATAATTTTTTTCTTAAATCCAAATGAAAGTCTCTTCTCCTGAAGAAAATTGTGCCTGTTGTCTTTTATTCTGTTTCCATGCATCCCTGTGAAGAATGTATCTCTGTGTTTTCTGTAACTGCCTTTTAGCAAAGGACTGGGATTAAATTCTTCCTTTAGAGTTCTTACCTCTAGTTTCAACAAACCCAGTTATTTTAGTCTTTCTTCATCTGTCAAGTTCTTCAGTATTCTTAGTCTTCCACTGGACACTTCCCAGTGTCTCAGTATTTTTCTTAACCTGGAGAAAGAGGAAGGTTAGAGAGGTCAATAACAGGAAATTACTGGTTCTGAATCCAGTGTTGGGCCAGCCAGTGGGGGATGGGGGAGGTATCATGTCCCGTGACAAGACCCAGATGACAGACAAAGGAGATTTGGACTGGACCCCTTTGCTTTCTAGTCTCTTTCTCAGAGAGGAGCCTATGTGTGGATGGATCCAGTCCTCCTCTCAGGCCTGGGTTTCCCAGAGAGGGTAACCACAAATGCTGATGGCCCAAAGGAAAACTCAACCAACTGATCCTCTTTGATCAGATTAAGGTGAAACAACACTCAAGGTCTGTATTTGAACATCAGATTTAATTAGAACTATGGAAGGAATAAAAATTGATACTTCAATTATTATATATGCTCAGGCTGTGCAATCATAAAGACTGATTATTTAGATCACAATTCAAGCTGTGTAACCTGAGAAAAAATTGTGATTGCTTAATGATTTTATTAAAGAGAAATAGAAAGCAAGAGAGTAGGAGAAGAGTTAAGAATGAGAGAGAGAGAACAGAAGACCACTGGTCCTGGATCCAATGTTGGGCCAGCCAATGATGGAGAGATGGTGTCAATGAAACCTACCAATGCAGCCCCTCGTTTTACAGGTCTGTTCCACTTAATAAGTGTGGTTGAGACATAACAGACTGAATCACCAGAGCAGACCTCAGCCCACTTTGCTCTTCAATCCTTTTGACTACTATTGTCTCTGTATACAGAGACATATGGCCATATGCAGGCCGTTATTTCCATAGGCACCAGGCAGTCCTTTAGGAATGCTAACAAATATTTGCTCGAGGACTGTGTGCACCAATCCCTTAAAACGATAGCTGTAGAAGAGAAAAGGGAGAGGAAAGGGAAATAAAGAAGTTATACGGAAGTTATCCATAAAGATCAGTGGTGTGAATTTCTGCCAAGTGGCCACCTCCCATTTAGTTTTCACCTCTTGATCAAGGAATTGTCTCAGCAGAATCAACAGTCTTCAGCTCTCTGGGTGCCCCTTTTATGAAGGAACTATCTCTTCTTAAGTCCTTCAGACTGTTTGAGACAAATGTGTAATGTATCCCACACATTACAACATATTCCTTTCACCTCTGCAGTATTGCTAGTTTTCCAAGTAACTTGTGGTCTGTCTGTTGCAAACATGCTTTAAGATTTTGTGAAGAAGTTATTAAAGGACACTGTCAGACATCTTCATAAATTCAAGGTAAGTATAGCTGTCTTCTTGTACACTGGGGATGGTTTCATCATAGGAGGCAACCAGGTTCATCCAGTTGTACTAGACTTCTGGAGTCCAGGCTTTATTCTACTAGTTGTTTTTATCATGCCCTTTAGGGTCTAATCCCTGTGATGCTATTTTCATTGCAGTAAATGCCCACATGAAGGGTCATGACTACAAACAGGTCTTTTAAATATATTTGTTCCACTCTGCTGGGAGTATTACAATTTTACTTCTCTTTGTAAAGTCTAGTGAATAAAATAAAAAAGAAAATTGCATATTTGGCATGGTAAATGGCAGTAATTTGTTTTTCCTGCTGGTTGTTCATAGTTTGTTGGTGTCCTACGAAGTATATTAGCAAGTTGTTCCAGGAACTACATCACATTATATGATATACCTTTGTATGGCAAAGTTATGTCTCTTTAGGTGGATAAGAGGATACTTTATCCTTGAAAGAAAGTTAAAATAATTAATTTTAAAGACTTAAAGTAGTCTAAGCAAAATACAAGTAATAATGCTGTAGGAAATAATCTGGGTTTGGATAAGGGTTAGGATAGGTATTTGATATGGAATGTGTAATAACTCTACAGGTTATTTAAATGATAACTAGACATGCTTTAAACATAAATCTTCATGTGAGTATGGTATAAAAGTGCGAGGAGTTTGTTCAAAATATGTTCTATTTTTTAACCTTATTAAGTCCCTTGATGACCTGTTTTTTCTGTCTCTTTCTATTTCCCTTTATCTTTGACTGACAGTATAATGTGACAGTGTTAGATGAAAATATCACACTATCATCATTTTGTGTCTGGTTCCATGTCAATTAAAATTTCATCTTTCCAATATGAAGTACAGAGACAATCAGTGAAGAGCTACTCTAATAGGTAGATAAGTATTTAAAGAAAGGGCTCTTCCCTTGTTATTGGGAAGATATATGTCTGGTTTTCTACATTTCTTTGTTTTCAAATTTCCATTTCAGAAATTCACAGGAAATATTAATGATGTAACTGAAACAAACAAACAACTCTCAAGAAACTTACCCAAAGCCTAAATCTGTCAATCAGTTAAGAAAGTAGCAGAAATTGTTTCCCAAGAAAGAATTTATTTTAGATAATTTAGATTTTTTTTTCAGATTAGGATTATATATTGGCACGCTGATATTTTCTAGTTTTAAAAATATGAGCTACATATTGTTCAATCTTCAGTGGCTCTTAGCTAAAATTCCATAATAAACTGATACTAGTGAGAATAAAAAGTGTTATGTTAGCATTAAACTTCTGAGTTCAATATATTAATAAATTAAGAGCATGACTTGCATACAATTAGAATTTTTGTTTGGTTTGTTTAATCTGTGTATAACTTGCACTGTATAAAATTAATTCTACTGGTTGAATGCTATCTCTTGAGGCATCCCTCTCTAAATTTTATTACAGTTAACTCAGAATTTCTTTGTAAATTATAAATTTGATTTTTTTTTTATTTCCACAAAAATGTTCATCTCAGTCATGACAGGACTGACTTTTATATGTAATCGTAGTTAGTGTTTTTGCTTAATTTATTCTCCTTTAGAGCTTAAATGATGTACTTCCATATGCTAAATTTTAATTCATGATTTCTCAGTGTAGGCTTACATTCACTTCATGGTTTTCATATTTTTTCTGGCAGTTAGAAAGCGTATCTGCACATTGGTAGAGTAAGTTTCTATCTTCCAGAAAGTCTTTTGTAATTACAAGGGAAACAGAAAAATAGACAGGAAATTGTGTTTGAGACAAGGATATATATTTTACAAAAGAAAACTCTTTACTGCCACCAGGGACTTTTTAATTTAAAAACTGATACTTGTTTTTAAATTTATACATCAGATTTTTTTGTCTCCTGTGGTTATGTAAAGCTTTCTTCATTACCATGGTTCTTTATTTCTTTCAAATATGTTACAGAGGTTAAATTTCTGTTACACAAAATACATTGTAGAGGTCAAAAAAGAAATCCTCTTCCATAAGGAATATTTTTCCCTTCCCACTTCTGATCATACTAGTTTTTCAGTATACACTAGTTACAGCTACAGAGCTGCTATTCTACATATTTTTGTGCAAGCTTTGTAATTACATGTCTGTATGTATCATCCTTGCTTAGCTAACTTATTTGCCTGATAATTTTTTTCTGTTTCTTCATAGTAATCTCAAATATAAAAATCACGTGAATCTCTGAAGTTAATAGCAAAACTCCTAATTTCTGAAGAGCAGATTGGAGTATTGTAATGACAAAATCTTTTCACCAATTTACTGGTTTCTGTCTTACCATGAGCTGATTCTGTTCTTAGAGGACAGTGAGGTCTTATGAGTCGTAATTGTATGCTACATGTCAAATAATCAAATTATCTATTTTCTGTGTTTACAATACTACATAGCCTTGTGAAAGTCTGTCCCCAGATTTCCTGTAGGCCCCCTTGAAGTAAAGGAAGGCTGCTGTAGGGTCGCCCCAGAACCTTCTGTTCTCCAGGCTGAACAACCCAAACTGTCTCAGCCTGTCTTCGCAGGAGAGCTGCTTCATCCCTCCGGTCATCTTTGTAGCAATCCTCTGGACTTGCTCCAATAACTCCATGTCCTTTTTGTGTTGGGGACCCCAGATCTGAATGCAGTACACCAGGTGGTGTCTCACAAGAGCAGAGTAGAAGGGAAGAATCAACTCCATTGACCTGCTGGCCATGCTTCTTTTGATGCAACCCAGGATGTGTTTGGCTTTCTGAGCTGCAAGAGCACATAGCTGGCTCATGTTCAGTTTTTTGTCAACCAGTACCGCCAAGTACTTTTCCTCAGGGCTGTTCTCAGTACATTTATTTTCTCCTGTTCACCAGATTATTGGTTTTATATGGTAATTTTACTTTTCTTAGTGTAAATTTCTTTAATTCACTTTAGCAAGATGGTCTGCCAGAACACAGAGCAATAATTCTTAGATTCTGCAGTTTCTTTGTGGTGAACTGGAGAAATAGGATGAGATCATGTTTAGCTGATGTTGCTTCTCAGTTCTACAAGTTCATGTAGGAAAAGTTAACTAATAGTGCATTCTAAAAAGATTTAATCACAGAACCAACACTAGAACTTTTATTGGCTTTGGCAAATTATGATTTTCTTTTCCATTAAAATGACATTTACAAGCAGAAAGGACATTTACTTTATGTTATTTCTGATGTGAGATGCAACATACAGTAAAAATAGATATCAGTTTGGTTTTATTTGAGATATGGTACTAGAAATAACCATACAGACTTTAATTAATAAAAAAATGCCACTTTTAGTCTTGTAAGTCTAACCAGTTTCCTTAAAAGTTTTCAGTGCTTCAATCATTGCTTCAGTAGGTTGGACAGTAGTTTTGGCAGAAAACACGCTGACATGCCATACATCGGTATATATACACAAAAATGGACAGTGATAGACATGATCTTTGTAGTATATAAACTCTTGTCTTTCAAGATACAGATGAAGGTGATGACAAGTTATTTCTTGAAGTGTTTTTTAAAAACTAAATAGAGCAGTTTCTCCCTGCTTCTCTTACATTCTTTTTGCTTCCAATGCATTTTTGTAAAGGCTATATGGTTGGACACAAGAGGAAGGTTTTGTTTGTTTGGTTTGGTTTGTTTTGGTTTTTGTTTTGTTTTGTTTTGGTTTTTTTAATTTAACAGAATAATCAAACATGAATATTCAGCCCAGGGGGAAAATTGTATCCTGGGCTGCATCAAACGAAGTGTGGCCAGCAGATGGAGAGAGGTGATTCTGCCCCTCTGCTCTGCTCTCCTCTCAGAAGAATCCATGTGGAGTACTGTGTCCAGCTCTGGAGCCCTCAACACAAGAAGTACATAGAGCTGTTGGAGCAGATCTAGAGGAGGGACATGAAGGTGACCAGAAGGCTGGAACACCTCTCTGATGACCACAGGCTGAAAGTGGTGGCGTCGTTCAGCTTGGAGAAAAGGCAGCTCCAAGGAGACCCTATAGCAGCCTTCCAGTACTTGAAAGGGGCCTACAGGAAAGCTGGGGATGGACAGTTTACAAGGGGCAATGGTCTAAAACTAGAGCAGAGCAGATTTAGATTGGATATAAGGAAGCAGTTCTTTACTATAGGGGTGGTGAAACACTGGAACAGGTTACCCACAGAGGTAGTGTTGGCCCCATCACTGGAGACATTCAAGGTTAGGCATGACTGGTCTCTGAGCAACCTGAGCTAGCTAAAGATGTCCCTGCTCACCTCAGGGGCAGCTGGACAACATGACCTTTAAATGTCCCTTCCAGCTCAAAGCATTCTAGAATTCTGTGATCTTGTGGTTCTTTCTGGTCAATGGTATTTTAATCCTTCACACCTTGATTAAGATAGAGCTTGGTTTATGAAACTGTTACATGCATTTTGTATGTGAATTAAAAGGTGAACTTTCTTTTTGCAGTCAAGACTTGTGGATTCAATCTTCAGGGACCTGGAGGCACTTTCACATCACCCAATTTTCCGTTCCAGTATGACAGCAATGCTCAATGTGTGTGGGTCATCACAGCTATCAATACTAATAAGGTGAGTTTAAAATTCTGGCTTTTGCTTTAAAGAAAACCAAAATGACTGGACATGTAAGACCATAAAATTTTTCAGTAATGTAATTTATCTCTACAGTTCAGCCGCTGCACTTGGTGCATTGCAGACATTTCTAAGAAATGGCTGGTATTAGATGGGTGTGAACAGCTGTAAAAACCAGCAGTTTCTCCTAAGTGTTTTGCTTTTTTGCATGCCAAGAAGATGCTCTCATGTTTTTATGTGATTGTCTAAATGAATGCTCAGATGCAACCACCCAATTTTATGAAACAGTGTCATGGGTCTGCTAACATCGCTATAATCAGTAGAGCTGTTTGTGTAAAAGACTATCACATTTGGCCTTAGACGATGTGAGAAACCAGTGAAGTTCATGAATCCAATTTTATTTCATGAAGGACTGTTATAAAGTTGTGTAATTTATTTTGGTGTCTGAATGACTGTATTAAAATCACATGTACTTGATACCAACATTGTGATCCAAAACTATTAACTAATTGTTGAGATCTATTTCTTTGTCTGAAAGAAGCTGCATATTATTTTTTCTTTAATCAAAAACTGTTACCAAGCAAGGTGAAGCTGCTCACATCTAGAAATTCGGAGAAAAATTCTGTCAAATGTGACTGTAGATGGAATTTAATATTGTATGTTTGAGAAAAGAAAGACTATTCTTACACTTTGAACAAGTGCTCAAAATGGTTTGAAAACCACTACTGAGCTATTGTATAGAATGAATTTTAACACCTTTTTAGCCATGTTTTACTTTAAATGGTTTTCTTTCTTAAAAGCATCAACGATCTGTTTTTACCCAAGTGTACAACCCTTCAGGCTCTGTAGACTTCTGTATATCCAATTTGTTTTAAGTATTCTCTAGCCTGATCCTCCCATCAAAATAAGTCTTCCTTGCTCCAGACTTTCCCTCTGCTATCAGAGGCCTGGGATTTTTAAAGCAAGTCTTATCAGTGAAGACAAAAGGTATTCAGTACATTTGTCTTTTCAGTGTCCTTTGTCACTGTGCACCCTGCCCATTCTATGAATACCCTCTGTTTTCTGTCATCTACCTTTTGCTGCTGACATACCTGTAGAAGCCCTCCTTGCTCCATTCATTTCACTTGCCACTTAACTCCATGGGGACTTTGGATTTCCTAGAAATATCCCTGCATGCTCAGAGGAGTGTCTGTGCACTCCTCACTGTCCTGACCCTGATGCCATTTATTTACTCTTCCATTTTATGTTTTAATTTAGTCCGGAGCTCCTGGTTCATTTATGCAGATCTGCTAGTACCTTTTCTCTTTTATTTTTTTGTTCATTCGTTTCAACTCATTTTTTCAAATACATCAAGCTGGTGATTTTTGCCACTGTTGTACCTGTGGCTACTCTGGAATCAGCTAAAGCTTTCTTGATCGAAGTAGCAAAACTATAGTTCCAGGAATCCGCCTGAAAGAACAGTGGAGAAAATTGTGCATCTCTGCTGTACTCTAAAGGGGCAACAGAGTTCAAAGTTCTTTGCTTTGGCCTGGAATACGATTCTCATATTATTAACCCCTTGGATCCATAGGAAACTTGCATGTGAATATCTTCACAGAAACAAGAAATATTTCTAAATTAAGTAACTATAAGAAATCATACCTGGTAAGGGAAATTATACTTTAATATCTCATGGGATGTTGTGCAAACTCATTGATTAGGTTTTTGACAATGCTATGAATTACTGGTAATTTATTTTGACATTAGGTAATGGAATCTTGTAATTTTATGTTTATGTGTTGAATATACTAAAAAAAAAAATCATGTTATCAAAGGTTAATGCCTTTGTCCTGAATATTTAAAACTTGTTTTCCTTTCATTATTTCTATATCAGAACAGATAAGTGAGTACGATTTCTTAGCAATAAATGCCTGGAAATAACGTTCATAACTGCTTATGATATCATATTTTGCTTATTCTGTCCCAGATATGAACTGCATGTACAGAACACAGGTTGAAGGCTGAATTATCTAGAAACATAGAGTTGGTTTATCCGTAGACTGATAATCCTTCTTCTAGGAAGATAGCAATTTGCAACCTCTGAGGTAGAAAATAGAAGCCCAGAGCAGAATTTTTATTTTTTTTTTGTAGATATTTATGTAAGAAAACTGTAAGTAAAGGAAGCTAATGGTTTCTGATAGGCTTAATTGAAACTGAAATTTTATATATCATAAAAACTTAGCATGATAGAATCATAGAATGGTTCAGGTTGGAAGGGACCTTAAAGATCATTTACTTCCAACGCCCCTACCATGGCAGGGACACCTCCAACTAGATCAAGTTGCTTAAAGCCCCATCCAACCTGGCCTTGAACACTTCCAGGGAGAGGCATCCATAGTTTCACTGGGAAACGTGTGCCATTATTTCACCATCAGCATAGAAAAGAATTTCTTGCTAATGTCTAGTCTAAATCTACATCCTCAAGGTAAAAGCCATTACAACCTCTTCTGTCACTACACAGCCTTGTAAAACATCTCTCTCTCCAGTTTCCAGTAGACCCCTTTCATGTACTGTAAGGCTGCAATGAGGTCTCCTTGGAGCCACCTTTTCTTTAGGCTGAGCATCCCCAACTCTTTCAGCCTGTCTGCATAGGAGAGGTGCTCCAGCCCTCTGATCATCTTTCTTCCTCTGATCATCACAGTCCTTCTCTGGACTTGCTCCAAGACTTCTTTGCCCTTTTTTTATTAAGAGCTCCAGAGCTGTACACAGTAATCAGGTGGGTTCTCAAGAGAACAGATTAAATGGGGAAGTGGGTGGAGCATTACTTCCCTCAACCTTCTGGTCATGCTTCTTTTGGTTGCAACCCAAGACCTGGTTGGCTTTCTGGGCAGTGAGTGCACATTCCAGCTCATGTTAAGCTTCTCGTCCACTAACACCCTCAAGTTCTCTTTCTCAGGGCTGTTCTCAATCCATTCTCTGGCCAGCCTCTATCTGTGCTTGGGGTTGCCCCCACCCAGGTGCAGGACCTTGCACTTGGTCTTGTTGAACTTCATAGGCTGGAATGGGCTCACCTCTCAAGCCTGTCAATGTCCCTCTGGATAGCACCCTTTCCTTCCATCATGTTGACCACACCACACAGCTTGGTGTTATGGGTAAACTTGCTGAGGGTGAACTCAGCTCCACTGTCTGTGTTGCCAACAATGTGAAACATCACTGGTTCCAGTACCGATCCTTGAGGAACGCCGCTTACCACTGGTCTTCATTTGGACTTTGAGCTGTTTGAGTGCAATTTTCCAGCCATTTCTTTATCCACAGAGTAGTCCATCCATAAAATACATGTGTCTGATCAGAGACCAGGATGTTGTACAGGACGGTGTCAAACACTTTGCACATATATCATATGTATGTATCTATTTAATGAACAGAAGCAAAGTTTTTTGCACTGGAAGACTGATTCAGTTAATATCAACTAGAGAGAAAATAGAGAAAAGATGTTCTGTGATTGTGGTGTCAGCACAAACCCTTATAACTTTTTTTTTTTTTTTTTTTTTTTTTTTAAGATAAAGTGTCTTTTAATTTACCTGCACTAAATACACACAATTTTTCATCTGACCAGGGAAACCTCTGTATTAATTAGCATTTTTTGCTAAAGCTGACTGTCATCACAATTTGGTGTTCTAAATATCAGTTCTTGAACTTAAACAATTCTAATGAAAGCATTTTCATGTTGTTAGAAAACAATCAAGATTTCTGTATTGTGTTGTGTGAATGACAAAATGTAATTTTGCTTTCAAAACTCATATATGTACTGCTGCTTGTAGTGACACAAATTCTGCAGCTATTCCTTGACCTTCTTCAGGTGAATTTTATAACACAGAAGGAATGGTACACATGATAAAATTCCAGGCTATGGAGGAAAGCAAGCTGTTACCTCCTATTATTATGCATGTTGTAGAAAAAGAAGCACAAAGAAAACTATATATACAATGAAAGGCATATATAGATTTGTAGATCATAAATCTGTAAATTACCTGCTTGACAGGTGAAATGAAATCCTGTGGCAATTCTTCATTATGCTCATTATTCAAGATCTTAATAAAAGAAATTCATAAAATTATGCTGTTTCGAATGCTCTAGATATTTTACAATAAAAGAATGGTGAATCAATTACTTCATTCTTATCTAAAATCTTAAAATTTACATTTTTAAATGTTGCTTATGATAATAATAGTTTGCTATATCCCTCTGCTTTATCTTGAAAAATAAGTTGCCATCATTGCTAATGAAGTAAAAAGGATGTTTCCAGCACTGTTCCAAGGCATAATAATTGGTTTTGTTTTTTCACCTGCTTCCTTTCCCTCTGTTACAAAGTAAAAGTTTGAAAGTTGTGTAATTTCTTCCACTTAATATGAAGGACTGTTTTGTGTCAGACAGTGAATGCCCTGGTTTGTTAGGGATTTTTTGCCATATATTCACAGAGAGAAACAAGACCTGTAAGGCAGTAATTGCTAGGTAATTGCTATCATACAGTGTAAGCATGCTGAAACTAGCTTAGGCCAAGAGAAAAACAAATAATGCTGAGATACTCATTGTCAGGTCAGTACTATTTCTGTGGTTTTTTTCACACTAGTGAAAAGTAATGAAAATTAATAGCAAAAATACTATTTTCTGTGCTGTATTGCAACTTCTAGATCATGTTGTTTCCTTAGATAGCCTGTGGGATTTATTTGAAAATTGCATTTATGACACCTGATGTTGCCTTTCAGAAGGATGGGCTATAATAATCAGGTTAAATTATCAGTGAAATCAGAATTAGGACTAGAGATAAGCAGAGCTTAAGTCTTATGAACTTAACTTGCTGATTCTTTTCTAACCCCCAGTGGCAGAAACACTGGGGAAGACATCCCTGCTAGAATGACAATTTCTGACAGATACCAGACATATTTATGCCCCATGTTGTTCACCACCATGTATTAAGGAGAAAAATAAGCTAAATGGTTCCCCTTAAAAAAAGATCAAGCTGTTTTCTAAAATTGTAAGGAGAAATTAAAGTAAATAAGCTGATTGCTAAATCTGAAAGTGTTATTTTGTTAGCTGTGTCAAAACTGTCAGTGCAGCAGTTCCTAAACTTGCTGTAAAGCCTAAGCTTTCTTGGCTTCCATATTTATTCACATTATCAGTAGAAATCTCAAGCAGGCTGAGTCCTTCAGCATGAATTCAGGCAGTCATTTCATGAAACCTTGGTTTGGTCAGGTCTGCTGGAATAAACTATACTGCAGCTTTTTTTACAAACAAATCTCTCAAAATTGGCTTTTCGTAAGCCTAGTATGAAGATGTACTGTCAGCTTTACAGTCAGTGGAATGGTTAGAAAACAGGAGCACACTTAAGCTTACTCTTAACTATCGTTTTGAATTTTGTCAGCCTGAGAAAACAAATGTGACATTAGGTTAGCTATGTCCAACTTCCTAATAGGGAATTTATTTTTATCCCCATAGACCTGTGTTTCTATAACCAATAACTAATTGCATCTTTTCGCTCTTTTCTCATCTTTCTCTAACATACCATTCTTTTCATTTATTCCTCTTGGTAATATTGCAAATGCTTCCCAGGCAGCAAGTTATGCTCAACTAGATATAATAGGGAATCATTAGTATGCTATTCTCTGTAGATTCATCCCTGTGTTTTTCACAACAGCAGTAAAGATGACACGGAGGGACAATGTTATGGAAGAGAGAAACGATGGATATCAGTATCTTCTAACTTAAGTCAATAGCAGGTATATTGCTATAGTTGCTACATGTTTTATTCTAAACTCTCATGTTGATGAAGAGAGATTAGTTTCACTAGAGATACAAATCCTGACATACTGATAAATCATTTATCCTAAGAGGAATGCTCAAAATAGACAAGATTAATTTCTCTCCAAACATCTTTGTAGAAAAGCACTAGCTGTGAACACAGTAAGTGATCATTTTTGAACAGATGCCTGATTTTTAGTTGACTCAGTTTTCACAGAATTACAGAATGGTTGAGGCTGGAAGGCACCTTTTATCCAACCCCTCTGCTCAAGCAGGACCACATAGAGAAGCCCAGGACCAGGTGGCTTTTTAATACCTCCAAGGAAGAAGACTCACTGCTGTGGGAAACCTGTGCCAGTGCTCTGTCATCCTTACATTAAAAAACTGTTTCCTGATGTTTAGACAAAGCCTCTTGTGTTTCAGTTTGTACCCGTTGCCTTTGGTCTCATTCTATCAGTGAAAAGAACTTGGCTTCGTCCTCTTTGCACTTTCCCTTCAGGTATTCATATACGTTGGTAAGATCCTCTGTGAGCATTCTCTTCTCTAGGAGGAGCAGTCACAGCTCTGTCTGTCCTCCTAGAAGTAAGGAAATTTAATAATTTTCACAGAACTTTTTTTTGGCTCAACAGTATGTCTTAAGTCTCTCTTATACTGGGGAGTACTGGACACCATGTTTCTCACCACAGCTGTGCACAGAGGCTGAGGATCACTGGTCTTTCTAATGCAGCTGAGGATATTATTCACCTTCTTTGCAACAAGGACACATTACTGGGCTGGCTCATGTTCAACCTTGTGTCCACTGGGACCTCCAGGTACACTTCTGCAAAACTGTTTTCCAGCTAGGAAGCCCCCAGCATATACAAGTGTATGGAGTAGTTCCTCCCCAGGGTCTGGACTTTTCACTTCCCCTTTAATTTTATGAAGTTCCTGTTGGTTCATTTTTCCAGCCTGCTGAGAAAAATGAACCGTCCCCCCACAGCATTCTCCTGAAAAAACTGTCTGCCCGCAGCTTGGACAGGAGCACCCTGTGCTGGGTTAGGAACTGGCTGGAAGGCCGGGCCCAGAGAGTGGTGGTGAACGGTGCTGATCCGGTTGGTGGCCGGTCACCAGTGGTGTCCCCCAGGGATCGGTGTTGGGCCCAGTACTGTTTAATATCTTTATCGATGACTTAGATGAAGGGATTGAGTCCGTCATCAGCAAATTTGCAGATGACACCAAGCTGGGAGGAAATGTGGACCAACCGGAAGGCAGGAGGGCTCTGCAGAGGGACCTGGACAGACTGGAGAGTTGGGCTGATTCCAATGGGATGAGGTTCAACACGGCCAAGTGCCGGGTCCTGCACTTTGGCCACAACAACCCCATGGGGAGCTCCAGGCTGGGCACAGAGTGGCTGAGAGCAGCCAGGCAGAGAGGGACCTGGGAGTCTGGATTGACAGGAAGCTGAACAGGAGCCAGCAGTGTGCCCAGGTGGCCAAGAAGGCCAATGGCATCCTGGCCTGGATCAGAAACAGCATCGCCAGCAGATCCAAGGAAGTGATTCTGCCCCTGTACACAGCGCTGGTGAGGCCACAGCTCGAGTCCTGTGTCCAGTTCTGGGCCCCTCAGTTTAAGAAAGATATCGAGGTCCTGGAGCAGGTCCAAAGGAGGGCAACCAGGCTGGCGAAGGGACTCGAGCACAGGCCCTATGAAGAGAGGCTGAGGGAGCTGGGGGTGTTCAGCCTGGAGAAGAGGAGGCTCAGGGGAGACCTCATCGCTCTCTACAACTCCCTGAAAGGAGGCTGTAGCGAGGTGGGAGTTGGTCTCTTTTCCCAGACGACTTTCAACAAAACAAGAGGACACAGTCTTAAGTTGTGCCAGGGGAGTTTTAGGTTGGATATTAGAAAGAATTTCTTTATGGAGAGGGTGATCAGGCAATGGAATGGTCTGCCCGGTGAGGTGGTGGATTCTCCGTCCCTGGAGACATTTAAAAAGAGACTGGATGTGGCACTCAGTGCCATGGTCTAGCAACTGCAGCGGTGGGTCAAGGGTTGGACTTGATGATCTCTGAGGTCCCTTCCAACCCGGCTAATTCTATGATTCTATGATTCTATGATTCTATGATTCTATGATTCTATGATTCTATGATCCCTCTGGTATATTAGGCTCTGCTTCTGGCTTGATGTTGTTGCAGACTTGCTGAGGGTACACTCTGCCCCATCATCCAGATCACCAATGAAAATCTTAAACAGGACTTGTACCGGTATTGACCGTCGGATACACCACCAGCTGCTGGCTTCGGACTGGGCTTTGCACTGCTTTGCACAGCCTCTGGACCCAGTCTTTTATAGAATCATAGAATAGTTAGGGTTAAAAGGGATCTTAAAGATGCACATCCCCTGTGCTCCCCCAGCCCCCCCACATAAGCATGAACACCTCTCACTAAACCAGGCTGCAAAAAGCTTCTTGTTTTCTGTCCACTTCATTGTTTGTTCATCCAGCCCAGGCATAAATAGCTAGTCTCCCAGTATCTTACAGGAGACAGTGTCAAAGGCCTACATGATGTCCAGGTACACACTCCTCTTGTCTATCAGTCTTGTCATTTAATCACAGAAGTTTCTCAAGGTTAGTCAAGCATGACTTCCTCTTGGTGAAGCCATACTGACTAGTCCTGCTGATTTTCTTGTGTTTAATGTTCCTTAAAATGGTTCCTAGGATTATCTACTCCATGGTAGTGTGACCGAGAAGTAAAATTGTAACCCAGTTGTATAATAAATAATGGATCCATATATGTATAAATAATATTCTCCTGGTCTGGGCCAGGATAAATGTGATTTTCTGTCCTGTACTTTTGCTTTCAACTAGGTTTCTTGTAGGTAGCTGGACTTGCTGAAATTAGCAGCAAGTTTCTCAGACAGTGACTGCTTCAGGGACTGATAATGCTCAATGTTTATAGTTACTGCTAGAGACTGGTGTGCAGAACCAAGGACACTGCTCAGTTCTGAGGAACAATTTGCCCTCTGGAAGGAGAAAAGGAGTAAAAAGGTCACACCTGCAACCCTCCCTTAGGGAGGAACAGACAAGATAAATGACCAAAATTGACCAAACAGAGTATTCCATCCCATAAATGTCATACACAGTATAAATCTTAAGGGATCATGAGGGTCAAACCCCTTCCTGCTTTTCCTTCTTCACCTGTCCTTGTTTGCTTTGGCATCCTGGGAGGATTCCATCCATTTGTCTGCCTGTGGTCCTGATCCGTGCCAGCCTGAATCTGTGTGTTCCTGCCCCCAGCTCCCAACTGCTGCTGACTCCAGGATTCCAGCCTGGACTTTCCCAGGGCTGCCCTGCAGCCTCGATGGTGACATAAGAGTTATTGGTGGGAAGGTGGGAGGAACGTGGTATCAATTTCCCTGTATATTTGTATATATTTAATAATTTTTTTTCATATTTATCATTACTGTTTCATTAAAGCTGTGTAGTTTAGTTTCCAACCCATAAGTTTCTCCCTTATTCTCTTTCCTTTCTTTATCTAGGAGGAGAGGGGGATTAATAGAGAGCATCTGTTATTTGGTTTAATTGCTGGGCCAGTGACAAATATATATCTATATATTGCATATATGGATCCATATAGGTGTGGTTTTTTTCTAGTTTACTGAAAACTGATGCAAGTAGATATCCTGTGGATATGTTTCAGTGAGGTAGATTTCTTACTGTTGCTTAGTATATTTAGATGGTTCATACTGTAGTTTTTTGCAAGATAATGTTTGCAGAAATAGATTTTTTTGTACATCAGTAATAGATGTTCTGGCACTAGAGAGAAGACCAGAATTTCCAGGACTAATCTTTTGTTCTCATGCTGTCTTCTAGGTACAAATGTCATTACCACATAATGTTAAAATTAGCTACTAGCCAGTTACTTCCTTCAGTGTCTAGATCAACAATGTTCTATTCAACTAGCTTCATAAAATTAGTGAAATTATTTTTGCATACAACCACTAGTAAATTTTAGAGGTAAAATGAGAAGGCATTTTCAAAAGTTAAGATACTTGATGACAGAAATTATCTTAGAACCATAAAATCATAGAATGACTAGGATTGGAAGGGACCTTAAAGATCATCTAGTTCCAACACCTCTTGCATGGGCAGGACCACCTTGCACTAGACCAGGATGCTCAAGGCTCCATCCAACCTGGCTTTGAACACTTCCCAGAAAGGGGCAGCAGCCCCAACATCCTTGAGCAGCCTGTTCTAGTGTCTCTCTGCCCTCACTGGAAAGATTTTTCCCTAATATCTAACCTAAATCTCCTCTCTTCAACTTTTAAACCATATACCCTTGTCCTCTCACGACACACCTGTGTAAAAGCCCTACTCCAGCTTTTTTGTAGGCCTCCTTCAGATATTGTAAAGCTGCTATAAGGTCACCTTGAAGCTTCCTCTTCTCTAGACTGAACAGTATGACAAAATCCAATCTGAAATAATTACTTAGACATCAAAACAGCTCCAAACCCACAATATTTTGTTTCACAAGATAGAAGCTATACAATAATTTTGGGAATGTGGTTAACACACTGATTTAAGTAAAAGCCAATGAATTTTCTTAATGATTTATTTTCAGTCCTTTATTGCTCTTTGTCAATATGTATTGACAGTGGAATTAAATTGTGTAATTATAATGTATTTTTGTTTCTTTGTAGATGGCTTTACTTTCAAGATGATTTTTTGTAGAATACTTTCTTTTTAATTGAACTGCATAGGTTGATAAAATGTTTATCAATTGTTTATTTATTTATTTATTGATAATTGTTTATCAATTATGTTTATAATTCTGTGACTCTGATGAATCAGTTTCAGGAAGTCTTCTTGTGCATGGAAGCCAACACAATACAGGTCATACTTCCATATAAACAGAAAACTATAACATGACAAATAAAAATACAGTCTCTTCATACTGTTATTTTAATGCCCTATCCTTCCATTTTAAGACTTTCCAATAGTATTGTTCTCAGGATGTAGAAGATCTATACATTTGTTTTCCATTATTGTGGCCCCAATGTAAAGAATTCAAAATGACCTTTGTAGATAACAAATTAAATTATTAGCCTATATGGAAAGTTTAATGGCATTCAGTATTAATATTTGAGTTAAAAAACCATAAACCAACAAACAAAATAAACAAACCAAAAAAACAAAACCTCTTTTTAAAGAATAGCATGAAAAGAAATTACATGATGTGTTTACCAGTGACTCTGCAAAGCAGAATTCATCTATCTGTAGAACTGAGATTATTACAATGTTTCAGTATTTAAAGGAGGGCTACAAAGAAGATGGAGACTCCCCATTTACAAGGAGCCACAGGGACAAGCAAGGAGGAATGGGTGCTAGTTACTCCTGGGGAGATTGTGATTAGACACCAGGTCAATTTTTCACTATGAGGATAGTCAGATATTGGAATGGTCTCCCAGGAGAGATGATGGATTCCCCCACTTCAGAAAGTTTTAATTCTCAGCTCAATGGGGTGCTGAGACATCTCATATAAGCAGCAGTATTAGAAAGGTTGGACCAGATGATCATTGAAGTCCCTTCCAACCTGAAATACTGTGATTCTATGAGATTACTGGCAACCACTGACGTGATAGTCATAGATAACCCTACCTGGTCTTTAGCTGCTTTCCAAAAAAAATAACAGTTCTGCTGAAGATACTGTATATGCTAGGTTTGTGTGGAACTTCTGGCTGTTTTACAGCATCTCAGATGATGCTACTTAAAAATACTTATCTGAATGAATTCTATTTTAAGTTGTGTAGTCATTCATATAAAAATTCTTATTCTCACTTTATAGTCAAGGAAGAGGAATAAGTACTTAGCAGTGGTTGATCTATTGTATGTTATCTACTGTTTGATGAAATTGATTACACTCTGGACTCTTTTTCACTGGTTATAAAGAAGCCTACATCAAATAGAGATGTTTGCACTGTAGATATCTACTTCTCATTATGATGAATCCTGTTGCCAATGAAAGGACTGAACAATATAGAAGGAATTTTCCTGTTCAGGTAGTGAGTATTCATCTCCTGAAAATGTCTTACAGCTTTGTGTCACCTGTTCTATTTTCTATGTTTATTTTGTTCTTTCTCCTTTTCTTCCCCCTTTCCCTCTTTTCTCATCTCCTTTGATACTTAAAGACTAAATTAAGTTTGAAAAGACGGAGGTCTTACACGTTTAGGCTGTTTCATTTTTTATGTTTTGTCCATTTAAGAGGTGATACCAAAGAGATGACAAAACTATTTTTGTGCTGTACAGCAGTTCTTGGAAACTTTGAAACATTGAATTATATAGAGTGGGCAGCAAAATAATGTATGATATTGTTGTTCTTGGCAGGATGTTTTAATTAATTTTTTCCTTGCTGTTAATATCTACATTATAGCTCATTTACACTATAGCTTAATTTTTAAATACTCTTTTAAGGAGAAATGATTCAAAACATTTTAGAATCTTCATTGTTCTTTTACTGCTCAAGTTCAAATTCTATGGAGTGAATATATTGCTATATATATATCTGAAAATATTTTTAGAATTAAATTTGCATTGCAAGCTTTAGCATAACAGGTACATATATGGGAATGCATACAATTTTAAATCTTTACACTTTCTGTTTAGAAGCAGTTTTGAAGCACATACACTGGCTTCTGTTACACACTATTCTGCTTGGAAAACACAGAAATTTTAAAAAGTTGAGTACTTTGTCAGAAACTAGACATAGAGTTATATTGAACAACTGCCTGGAAGGATTGCCTTGCATCACACACCTTCCTAAGTGTTTTCTGTCTCTGAACAGATGTGGTAATTCCTCAGGTTAACCATTAACTATTCAATAAATTTTCGTCCCAGTTACTTCTGACCTGGATAACAGAGTGGTATTTGCCCAAGGGCTGGGTCACAAAGTATAAATTCCAAGGCACAGAAGGGTCTAACTACTGAAATCTGTTACAAATTAGAGCTCTGCTCCCAATTCTTCCTTTTGAGAATTCCTTGCAAAATTATTAGAGACCAAAATACACCATACTAATTTTCAGAAAGGAAATTTTCAAATAGGAGTGGTTTTTTTTTCTGCATAGGTTGTATAATAATAATTAGTGTTACCTTTTTTCTTTGTTTGCTTATTTGGTTCTGGTTTTATAAATACAATTTAATTCAACAATTACAAGTTGCTTATTGATTCTGATGTTTATAAACATCAAAACCAGACCAGGATGTAAAGAGATTATTGCTTTCCTTTTAGCAACATCCTTATTTATTTTAGGTAATAAGTATTGCACAGCTCAGCATATTTTATTTAAGTAAATTTGTTGTTTATATTTATGTTTGTATATGGAGAAACAGGAAAGAAAAAAATCCTTTTTTCCTGACAGTATTATCTAGGGACAATTTTAATAATAATCTCTGAAAAAAAAAATACATGATTAGTCTGCATACAAATAATTACTGGAGTCAGCTACCTGCTGTGTACACTGTAGAAGCTACTGTAAAGGTACAAAATTTCAGGAATTACTGCACACCTCTGTCTGAAAACAAAGGGAATAGCAATTACTGTATTGCTTTATTTTAAGTAAAGATTGTCTTCTCAGTATGGACAGAAGCCATACAGATACATGCCTTGTAACATTAGATGAGTTGTAATGTGTGAGATGATGGATCATGACTAGGGCTGTGAATTGTCTCAGCTGGAATTCTGCATCTTTGAAACTTCCCTATTGTGCTTACCTTCCAGAGCCCACTTCTCATAGTATCATCCTTGTATGCAGAATCTTGTAGTTCAGGAAAAATATTGGAAAAAATATTTCTGTTCACAATATTATACCCTGAAAGTATACCTGTGCATTTGAACATAGTTTCTGGTCCCTCCACATTTTAATACTTTTCTTCAGTTTTAATTGCAATTGTAGGGTGAGGCATAAGTAACAGTAAACACATGAAAGTATTTTTAACATGGTTGCAGTTTATATAGACCAATCAAAACATTGGCTCATATATCACTCAAAGTTAACAATCCTTATATCTTTCTCTGGAAAACTGTAAAAAAGTCTTTACTTGAATTTATAGATCAAGAATGAACACCTGTCCCTGTGCTTCTCATTACTGTACACCTACTAGCCAGATCAATAGCACAATTTATCCATACTACACTGGATTAAAAATATGTAGACTACAGTAATAAATCAGCACAGGTTTCTCTGAATTGTTTACTCCTACAAACAGTAAAGGGGTAAGATATAGAGTTTCCTTGAGGTTTTACTATAATGTTACACTGATTCAAGGATGCCACCTACCTTTGGTTTGCCATTTACAATTTTTTTGGAATAAAAAAAAAAGACAAAACATTAGATGATTGGTAAAAACAGATTTTTTAAAGTTTTAAGTTATTTACTCAAATAAATCTTAGTTTTTATTTTGAAAGGCTTCAACTTGAAATGCTAGTACCATCACACCACCTTTTCAATATTTTAAAGGCAATAATCAATAAGAGTACTGCCAAATCAAGCTATTTTTGAGCCTGATCAAACTAAACCTGGCACTGGAGAACAAGGACTCTGAAAATATTTCTTATCTCTAAGAGTGCTTGCTTTCTTGTGGTTCATGCATATTTGGAAAGATTTAAGTAATTTTGTATTTGTATTTTATACAATGTATACTTCACATTTCAAGGGTTAACAACAGAGAATGACTTTCCTAAAAATATAAGCAGTTGTTTTTCACAATTACAACTCGTAATTGCTTATGCCCTACATATGCAGTAATTCTTACTGACTCTTGTATGTAGGATATTGACAGCTCTCCTGTTGCTAGATTTTGTTCTTGCTCCATGTGTGCATATTCCCTTAAAATTAAATGTCTTTAACTGTCAATCAACAAGCATACTTGCTAAATAAGTGGCAAGTTCACTTTGCCAAATCCAAAGTTTATACTGTAAATCTGTGTAGGTTTGATATGCTAAACCTAAGTTGAAATAGATTGTTTATTTTAGGTTGCATAGAGTTGACTTAAGGTTCTTGAATTTTGAATAATTTCATTTGTACTTTAACTTATCTGAAATAATTACTGGTAAGTGTGTCTAGCCCTGTTCCAGAGTTATACATGCGTACTGGCTTACGCAATAATAGTTGACGTTTTTGTATACATAAATATGATCCTGTTCTATGGTTACTGTTTTTGGTTTGGCTTTTTTAGTGGCAATTTTTTAGAAAATTGAAGCATTTTCTAATTTTCACTTGATTCAAAAACTTTTTAACAACTGCATGGACAAGATTATCATGTTAACATTGAAAATTTCCATAGACAGTTACTATAATATTTCACTTTGTAATGTATTATTAAATTACGAAAGTTTCTAACGACTCCATCACTATTTCTTATTTTTAAAATGGGGCTGTTTCGCAGAATATGGTAAATGACAGAGGTAGACTAATCTATGCATGTGTTGCTTCATACAAGTACACTCTCAGAAGTTATACTTATCCTGTTTTTGAATATGATTCTCTGAAAAAAGTTGATGCAGCAAAAGCAATTAATTAGCTTTTTTAGCATTTACATCTGAAAATAAAGAATCTGAAAAATAATGTCAGATTGCAGAAGAATTTAAATTTACATCAGAAGCATCAATATCTAAATCACCAATATGCTAAATCACAAAAGAATCATAAATAATTTGGGGATTCAGCAGGGACTACTGGGAAGCTTAGAAACAAAGCCTATGATTTTAAATAAAAAAACAAGTTTAGTTATTTTTTCCTGTTTCAAAGTGTTCCCTGATGAGTCAGTTATTTTTCATGGAGTTCTCTTACCTTTTTTCTTTTTTCAGCACTATTAAAAAAAAAAGAAAAAAAAATCTCATACATATGTTCAGTAAAGTGAATCTCAGTCATTTGAGTAGATCAATATATTTTTCTCATCAGCTGTAACTGAAAAAAAATAAGATATCTTGAAATATTTGCAAAGGAACTTGCATTTTTTTAACCTCTATCCTTTCCTCTCCAGTGAATTAACTGTGGCATGAAATATTTTTGAATGTTCTAAAGAAACTGATTATATAGACAAGTAATTCTACTACAAAAAAACTAAAAGCTTTGTATAATGTGGTGGCACTCAAGTAATATAAAATAGCTTGGATAGTAATTAAAAAAAAATAAAAAAAATCACTGTTGCAGTTATCAAGAAATACATTATAATGACATTAGATTAGAAAACAGAATTAAGAGTTAGGTGAATGAACTAGTTACTGTTTTCTTGTTGTTATGAATATAAATTGCTCTATGCTGTCACATTTCTACGTATTCGTATTATTGCTGAATGTATTTTACTGTTAACAAGTTAAATACAGTTTCAACTTGAATTCAATACTAATATTAAATGCTCAGAAACTCCCATGTTTTGTTGTAGAGTATTTGTCCTTTTCTAAGGTAACCACACATTAATTGCAAATAATTGAAGTGTACATAAAATTGAATATTTTCTTTTCCTTTACTTTTAATAGTGAATCAAATGTGTGCTGCCTTAAATCTATTTAAAAACTTCAGCTAACTTCTTATGTCCAGGCAAATTTTCTGGCTAGAACTACAAAAGATACACAAAATATTTTATTTTCATTAAGAAGATTAAAAAGATGTATGCTTGCTTTTGTCACTTTACGCAGACAGTTAGAGCAAGTCAGCTACTTGTCTACACAATTTTTCATGTCTTCTCCATCTGGGCCTTCTTAACTCTCAATATTTGATTATGCTCACTGGTGTAGAACTCGCACACATAGGTACGTGCACACACACACATGCACACTGTTTTTGATCTCTTCAATATTAGAATTTTCAGAAAATACATCATTTTTTCTAACTTTCCCGTGCTGGCTTTTGTTGATGGAAACATGTCCTTCTTCAAAGACTTACCAGCACTCCAGGGTCAAATGCAAACCCTTTTGGTTCCCAATTACAACAATAGTTAAGGATTATTTCTTAAAGACATAAATATAAAAAATTACTGCGTGTGAGTATTCTGTCATTTTTATCTAAGTGAAAATTTTTAATAACTTCTATTACTTTCTTAAAGACTGATTTAGTGGAAGCAAGGAGGTGCTTTATTTTCTTTTCTAATAATATGGTTGAAGTATGCTCTTAGCAAAAATTTATTGTATACTTAAAATATAAATGAATTTTTTATATTTCAGCATGAAATATGCATGCTGCAGTTTAAAGTTCAGGATATAAAAAATACCCATACTTCTAACAGTTACATTTTACTTATGTTCATGAAATAAGGAAATTTACTTTTGATCTGGCTTTATCCTGATTGAGCCAGATTATAGATGTCAGGAGTAAATTATGTTCTTCACCTTCACTGCATTGCTTAGTGAATTGTGATTATTCATGTTTTCATTAGAAGACAGTTGCATTGCATAAAGTGAAATTAGTTGTTTCCCTTTGAGTATATCTTTACTTGAAATGTGTGGCAATTATTCAGAACTATATTAAACATGTAAAAACGACATTAATAAGTGAAATGAGTGAAATGATGATGCTTTGAGGAGGTCAGCAGCATGCTGATACCTTGAAGTTATTCTAATTAATTTTCCATGAATCAAACCTATTGGGTTATAACAGTAATTTATTGTAAAATATGTTAAACATCATTATTACTTCAAAAATACATTTATGCTGCTGATAATTTTTATTACACGTTAATCTCTCTGATATGTTTCATTATATCTGAAGTATATTTAATAATTTAATTTCCTAGGTTATTCAGATAAATTTTGAAGAATTTGATCTGGAGATTGGCTATGATACACTGACAATTGGTGATGGAGGAGAAGTGGGTGATCCTAAAACTGTGCTTCAAGTGTAAGTCTTGTATTTACTATTGGTATGCGTTACAAAATGTCATTACTGTTTCTTTGGTGAGACTGATCAGGATCAGGAATATATCAGCAAATTCTTACTGAAGTTTTAGAATTACTGAAGGTGACAGTTTAAATAAATTGTTACATACTTACTGTTCTAAAGACTGAAAGATGTGGGCTAAACATCAGAAAAGAAAAAGATAAACTAAAGTCAGAAATTTTAAAAGACATTTTATGTTCATGTGTAGACAAACAAATTTTTAAGGATTATTTTCTTCCCTTTATAATTGTGCTTTAGAATAAAAATAGATGAAAAATAGATGAATGGACAACTTAAACATGAACTTCTCGTAGTATCCTAACAAGCTTAGCATGACATAAGATGTAGCATAGGATCTTGACTTTTCAGTGCTTATTGACTACTGTAGCTAAAAAATGAGTTAGTATAGTGAAGAGAGTTGCTTCAGGGAAAATCTGAGTTGTATATATCCTAAAACACTTACGATTACAGGTAAGACAGTACTATTACATAAGATTTTTATCATCCATTTACGTTCTCCTAGAATGTATGAATATTGTTAAATATACACACACACACACACGTTTAACAACCATTGATTAACTTCAGAATCCATATTTTCCAAATACTTATTATGATAACTGGTCTTGTAATAACAATCACAAGGTGTCAAGCTCAGAATCTTATAATCTAATTTGTAACATTTTGAGGTCAGTAGTTTAATCCAATGATTCTGTTTGTTTCACAGTCATGTGAAAATATACAGAACACTTTAATTCTGTATTACTTCTAGTCTTCTAGTCATTGTATGTAGCTCCAATTCCACTCTTGAGTAAAAAAATGTTTTGTTAGAGAAACGAATGCCTCTTAAAACACATTGGTAGTTTTTTTTTTCAAATCTGACTCAATATTATAAAAGAAAAATAAAACCAAAACTTCTGTTTATTGGTTAGAAACCATATTTACCCATATGGGAATGTCTGCTGTTTAGAAAAGTTTTTTGGAAAAGGTGAGATAATGCTTAGCTGTTATTTTAAAATAAACTAACCTCTCAGAAAATACCTTGTGTTATCTTTAGTTCAAAAGAATTATAGTTTTAAAACACAGATCAGAACATAAGCAAACGGGATAAATTTTCAGTATAAAACATATTTAATAAAGAAACACAAAATAATAGCACAGTAAGGATTGCCTAGAATGATTCTGCATTATATTAAAGATAAATTTTATATATTGAAATTTTCCATAATTCACCATGATACATTTCTTTTGTGACATCAGTCACAACACTTCTTCAGGAAGTTTGGAAGTCTGCTTTTAGTAGCTTGGTGTGACAGGTGCCACAGCTGACTCTCAGTGTAATACACATCTGGGCACTGATTCCTGTGACACACATTTGGAAAATCCAGTGCACAAGGCATGAAATTAATTTGCTGTGTTGGATGTATATGTATCCCACCTCCCATGTTACAGGCTGTCTTCAGCAGATGGAGAGTGTTGAAATCATCTCAATAATCTCTAGCCTAGTCTTCAGTGTACACACTCAGAGAAAATGTGTGTCCCTAGTATATGCGAGAGGTAGTTCTGGAGTCTTAGAGGAAGAGATGGAAAACACCCTGCTGAGTATTGTACCTGTTAATAAAAGAGGAGGAATCATAATTGAATAATTCCATTTCTACTGTTGGCAGTGTTCACTGCTTGGCTTTTGAAGGGAAGGTCTAAAAACTTACTTCCAGGAGAGGAATGTAGATAATGAATTTAGGGTGGAGGAAGTCACATAAACCTCAGTAAGAAAGAAAACTTAATACATAACTGCAGAATTTCATTATTATCTTAAACAGCTTCCTTCACATAATGATGATTTTTCTGGATCTTACTGCTGGACAGCTCAAAAGTCTTTTGTATAGGGATTCTTAACAACCTAAGAAAGAGAAAATAGTAATATCTATGTTCTGTTGATTGATTCTTGGTTACAAAAATGTGTTTTCAAATGCTATTTTCCAATGTGCTATTTAGTTGGAAAATATTGTTTATGAAAGCTGTATAATTTTTTTACTAAGTGTTTATAATTTACTCTGGAAAATAGAAATTATACATTTTTGATGGCTGTTTATCACAGGAATTATTCTCTCTGACACAACAAAGAGATTGTTATTCCCAGGGGCCTTAATATTCCCAAAATGTACTGTCAGTCACCAGGGACAATTGCAAACCTCTATTAGCCATTACATCAGTTTAGTTTCTGAGGAACATCCTGTTAATCTGTTAATTTGGCAAAGGCTGAATTCACTGAAGACACTTTCCTGTAGTGCAGGAATGAGCAGTTAGAATATTATTTTGGCCAGGCATTTACTTGTTCAATTCTGTCAAGAGTCTTTGTAGTAGCTGCATCTGTGAACACAGGTGTGGGAAATAGACATGAGTTTCTCCCCACAGCAGAGTATTCTGTACAGACACAAGATGAAAAAGACTGGAGAGGAGAACTAAAATTAACTGCAAAAAATATTTAAAATACTCCATTTGAAGTTTCAGCTAGCTTTTCAAAATGGTTGGAACTGCAAAATCAAACTAACATTTCTCACTCTTACTAATCTTGTGCTTGGTGGCCTATGTAACTATTTATAGAAAATGTTTTGGTGCTTTCCACTATTTTGTTTTAGCTTAGAAACTCTTACCAAATTTGATAAAAAAATTGTGGAAAAATGCAGTATAACATAAAAGTTCAACTTTTACAACATCCCCTTTTTTCTATCACACTCATTCAGCAAACAGAACAGGAGTTTAAGACTGCATTGACTTGCAAATTTTTGCAAACGATATGAAAAGTGAAAAACAATTAAATACCAAGTTTAGCTCTTGCTAATTATCAACATCCTGTAACATTAGGAAGTTTAACATCTGGTATTTTTGCTAATGAAAGAATGAATGTCAGCTGAGTCTGGTTGGCACATGCTTCCATTGTGTTGGAGGTGATAAAGGGAGGTGAGAGTGTAGGGAATACATGGACTTTCATGTGCTGTTTAAGAATAACAACAACATACAATGCATGTTTTAAAAAGTGGATAACTACATACCAGAGAAATACTTTTTTCCTAAAGAAAATTGTGCTTCATTATGGTCTTTAAGTTCCATTTGATATGCTTGCATGTATCTGGATCATGCAGACAGGACTGCCAGATAAGGTCAGGCTCAGGGGACATGCACGTCTTTCTGGACCAGCAACTCTAAGTGAGGCTAAGTATTTCAGTACAACACAAGTTGCTTGTGTTTATAGACTGCTATTACATCTGCAGATGCTGAAAAAATCTTGAGAGCTGTATTGGCCAACCAGCCAGTTGATAACTAGCTTGGTGTGAGCTGAATAAAATGAATTTAAAAACAAGACAAAACAGAACTTAATAGTTATTTGGATTGCTTACAAAAAGGAAACAAATAGTCTAGTAATCTAATACTTAATGGCTTAACAGATTTTTTTTCTATCTATAGGTTGACTGGGAGCTTTGTACCAGACTTAATTGTCAGCATGAGCAGTCAGATGTGGTTGCACCTTCAAACGGATGAAAGTGTGGGTTCAATTGGTTTCAAAGTTAACTACAAAGGTAATAATACATTATCAAAAGCTATTTTAATAGTGTAGCAAAAATTACGCCAGTATTATGTAATGTTGTTTTTTCATATTAGGGAGGCATTCTATTTCCACAGAAAAAAACAACCAAGTAAACAAAAAAAAAAAACCCCAACCTAATCATGTTGTTCTTCACTGTCTTAAAATGAAAGAGTTCTACAGTGCATTATGTAAAATAGTTGCTACTATTTGATGCTTCTCGGGCAAATGCAGTTTTCACATAGGATGAACAGCAGAATCAACCAAAACTTATAGTAGCATACAAGTATTAATTTCTGTACTATTACACAATTATTTTGTTTATTTTTATGTTAGTTTTTACATAGTTGAATGTATTTATTGCAATGAAATATTAAACTGGATTGTTCTTGCCTACCAGCAAAACCAGATTGTAGAAAGTGTGATTATTCATCAAAAGGAGAGAGAGGAAAGGCAAAAGTTAAAGCAACAACCATATGTATTAGAAGTGGAGCTTATGTTAAGGATGAGCTGATGGAGTGAATACGGGTATTTGGAAGAAACCTGCAGAATGTTACTTGCTGGTGTTTTTTCTGTCTATAACTTTCCTTTGGGTGTTGATATATATATTAAGCTCTTTAGTGGTATAGCACAAGCTTGTTCTTGTGAGATTTACCTCCAGGGCACTGAGAGAGCAAGGTCCTGCTGCTTTGTTTTATGGTAGTTATTAAGACCCAGGATTTCAATATTCCACCTTTTGAAATAAGCAATAGAAAAGATCAGTGTTAACAAGTTTAAAAGTTTATTAATATAGCAAAGCTTGAACCATAGCTGAGTAGAAAAGCTGTTTAGATCTCAACTCAAAATAATCTGCAAAGCTCAAGTAGTTGTTTCTTTTATTTAAAGGATTTTTTTCTAATAAAATTAACTTACAAAATTTTTAGCTTGAAGAAGACAAAAGATTGTTGTCTAGTGTCTTATAGGGTACTGCTCTGTCTTGTTTTATTCATCAGTTCCATTTATTCTTAGAAGCTGTAGTTCTGCAAGCATAAGGTTAATTGAATATGAATAGGCTCATAAGGACAGAAAGGGTGAACATTCACAGTCTTATCACCATATAATCAACTTTGTGATTGCACCTAGATACTGATTCTGTATTACTCTTTTGCCCTGCACTGTTACTGTATGCTGGTTCACTGAATAGCTTTTAAATACATCAAGCATTTAATGACTAGGTACTGTGTGGCTGCTTTTTTGCGTTGTATTTTTCTTCCCACCCACCCACCCAGCTCAGGATAAACTTCTCATATCAGTTGTCTTTGCTACGATCCCTGAGAGGATGTATTCATTAGAGATGCCAGAAACCAGACAATGTCCCCTTAAATAAATTGTGAAGGGAGAAGAGAGTAAAGAAGGTTTGGGAGGTTGCTGATTTTTTTTTTTTTCTTTGTGCTTAAATCCTTTCTGTTAGTGATGGGGGGGAGAAATGTCTAAACAGGAAGTGTTTTGGATAAGCAGCTATTTTGCAATTAATGTTTTTAAGAAAGTTCATTGAGTAAACTGAGTAATGGAGTTATTGCATTCAGGGCTATGATATGTCAGTGACTAATAGAGTGTAAAAATTGCAGGGTTTTCTTTCAAATTTGTTCAGATACTTAAGAGAATTGTGTTTTCTGGGATTAAGGTTCAGGGGATGTTTTAGTTAAAATGACAACATGAATTACTAAGACTATATATACTTGCTTGTATTTCTCTTTAATGGTCTAGAACAAATTCTATTCCTGTAAGTTGTCCTCTTCCACTTCAAAACTTCTACTATCCACTCAGACACCTAACTATGGCTTATAATGTCTATTTTTATGTGTTATATATTTAGATCTTCTAAGTTTATACTTATATGTGGTGCAACTACATTACCATTTTAGATTAGATCCAACTGTGATTATTTTGCACTGAATCTTCTTCTGATCATTTCCATTCCCCTTGCTTTAGTTTTCATCAGAGAAAAATCTTGAAAGGCACAAATTACATTCCTTTGGGGTAATATATAAGATGCAATTGAATAGCACAAGCCCTTTCTTTCCTTGTCTGTCCTATTGAGCTTTTATAAGCTTGTCCAAAGTAAAACAACTAGACCACAATGAGATTCTTACAGATTTTGTGGATACTGTATCTTCTGTTGTTTCATTTTACAGTCTTTCTTGTAATTACTTGATAATTTACTTAATAACAGTACTTGCTAATAGCTAAAATAATTTCCCACTAAAATGTTCTCATGCCTGAATATCTGCTTCTGTGCATTCTGAGACTCAACTAACTACAGAGGTAGCGGAGACGTGCGTGCCTCGTCGCATCAGAATTTGTAAAGGCATTCTTCAATCTAGTTCACCTTTAGGTCTCAATTTGGCCAGCATTTTCAAGAATATAGGTTGTTCTAAGTCCTACATAGAATATAACAGGAGTAAGAGAAGATGATAGGATTTCACTTTAGGGTCTTATACCTGTTGTCCTCCAAAGCTGTATACATGCTTGAGGTGCAGGATAGGTCATGTCCTTTCTAAGTGGGATAGAGTTGAATAATCTGTATCATTTACTGTGACAGAAACAGACAAATGAGCTTTTAAATAGTTATGCATTAGCAGGTTTTCAGCGAAAGAATTCTTTTAAATTTATTACAGGAACTAACAGCTTATTATCTTTTATATATCTGCCATTTGAGAAAATCAAGCAAGTCTTTGTGAAAAAAAGAATCTTTTTTGTCTTCTGGATTAGGATGTTGCATATCGAGCTCTTTTATGATTTTAATAGCTGGATCACATATTTATTTAAATATAAAGTGGAGATATAAATATTGGAGAGAGCATGTGAAAGTAAATAAGGTTTTGTTGTTTTGAAATTCTTCTTCCAATAACCTATGAAATAAAAATGCTTGGGTAGAATAATAAAAATCAAGAATGGGCAGGACAAAAATACAAGCACTGACTCATTTAGAGATATATTTTACCTGTCATCTTACTGTTGTGTAAACTGTTTTCGTGCTTCAAATATTTGTGTAGATTTTTCTAGTGTGACAGCATGCTTTCTTTATCAATCTGGTATTTTAAGTGCATTGTTTCCAAGTCATAATTTTGGGGATTATTTGAAAACCATAGTTCTTCCTTTAGATGTGAGATTAGACAGGTGCTTGTATAATTACCAAATGAAACAAATAATGAATTCTTTTTAGGCTTCCTACATCAGTCTTATGGAAGGAAACTACAAATCAATAGTTACTGTTGATGACAAGCTGCATGAATGCTTTTCATCATTTGGTATTTCAGGAAATGGTGCCATATGTTACAGTCTCTCTTTTATTCCAAAAGTCATGGTGAAGAGGGAAGAAGTGTCTATGTAAACAATAGTGGAGAAAAAAATCGACATACTTAAAGAGTGGAACTGAATGGTATTCATCTATCGTTGAGGATAAAACAGCTGGACAAAGTACAAAATGAACTGATAAAACTGGGTCATAGATTTGAAAGACTAGAAACCCATTTTTCTAAGACGATAAGTATTTCAAGAATTGTGTTTTTATTTAATTTTGAAAAAAAAAATGATAAGAGAATCTAGCAGTGGAATTTAATAGTGGAAAAGTATGCATGAGAACTGCTATAGCTTTCATATACAATATCTTCTTTTTGTAATTTTGGACATGTGAAAAAATAAATGAAACAAAAATATACTTTATTCACTTTTGCAAAATAAACTTTTCACCAGAGAAACTGTGGTATTAAATAATAAAGCAAATAATCATAATTTAAATTAATAGGAAAAATATTTTAAGGAATTACATCAGTAATATAAAATAAGTAAACATAGTATTGAAACCTCCTATTTTAACATAGTACAGACAAGGTCAATTTTTTAACCAAGATTTGAGTCCTCTGAAACCAAGGAAGCTACCTACAGGACAGTCTGTTTTCTTAGCCCTGGCCAGATCTGAGGTAATTTTTTTTTTTTCCCTGTTTTTTTTTTTTCTCCAAATACCTGGCTACACACTAATGAAACCTCTTAAATCTCAGTAGATTCTCCCAATAGCTTTGCTTCCTGTCATAACAAAAATCTGTGTGATTTTGTAGTTAATTAGAATAATCAGATGTACTCTAATTTTAATTGCATAAGAAAACTGAGAAGGAGATTACTTTGACTGGAGTGTAATGATAAGTTTTTTAAGAGCCTTACAATGCTGAGGTAGATAGAAGTGTAGGTAAAAAGTACATTTGAGGTGGATTTGCTTACTCAGTTTTGTGCACTGATACTCTTATTTTAGGATATGGGATTTACACTATAACACCTGGTAATTCAAAAGATATCTTTTTGCTTAAAGCATAACTTTGATCTTTCTTCAGACAGTGTGATGTGTGGTCCTGAGTGCTGGGGGGGTACTATTGCATCCTGGTGTGGCCTTCTGGACTAAGTGGTCCATATTTCATTCTGTTTCCCTAGCAGTGAGCACCAACTTTCAAATACGCATTAGGTTTGTTTTGTAAAAGGTGGCACAAAGATATTTCCCATGACCAACTGCTCAACATCACTTGGTTTTCTGTTAGTCACAGAACATTGAATGGTCTGAATTTGGGAGTCATTTTAATACAGTCTTAGTCCTCTATGTCTAGGAAACAAGTGAAGTATGTGCAAAGTAAAATATATTTGCCATAATTCAGGAAGGTTGTTGGAGTAGCTTATCTATGAAACATACATTTTAATGTCCATTCTGCTAAGAAAAGTATAGTTTTAATTCCTGTTGTCCATATTATAGCTTAGTTTTTAAAAACCTACTGAACTCGGTGGACTCGGTGAGATGATAGACAATTCAATTGATTTGGGGTTTCACAAGTCAGCTGACTTTAAGTACTTATGCTCCTTTCTATGAGGAAGGGGGAATTGAATCTTTTGTACTTTTTCTCATCAAATTCAGGAATTAAGTCTGTCACACTTCTCTTTTCTGAACTGTTTAGTCTTGTGCATTTCAGTTTACATTGTCTTGTGATATTTCACTGTTACGATGATTTCTGTATCCACTCTTTGTTTCTCATCATGTGTTTTTTGACTGTGTGTGTTTTGTGGTGCAGTAACTAGATGAGATTATGCCAATAGTTTATTTAGTTGGATTCTAATAACCTCAGTTTTATTCCTAGTGTATCCTAACTGCATTTTGCAGAAAGAATGACAGAGATTCACCTTAATGGCAAAGATCCCTGTGATAAATCAATGCAAATAATTTTAAATCTTGCAAGTCTCATGATTAGTTCATATTCTCAAATACAAGTACTGATTTGTATTAAAAATAATCCAAACCAACCCAACCCAACCTCTTTTTTTGTAACCCCACAAACCAATTCCCTGTTTGCAAAAGCGGCGCTACTTTGTACCTGGTTGTGTTTCTGATAAAAGTCTGTTACTAACAAGTTTTGTAATTGAAGCTCATTCTATTTCAGATCTCTCTTGTACCTATTAAGTGAACAGGCATCCATTGCAGAAACCTGGGGCACCCTGTTAACTTACTACCAAGATGAAAATTGGTGCTGTATTTACTCGCTTTGTTCCTACTGTTTTGGTGCCCACAACTCACTGTAAGCTTTTTCTGACCATACTTTGTCAGTATAATCCAAATGCTTTATTAATCTATCTAGTTCTCAAACAGTGTATTTGACATAAGGTATAAAATCTCCTAATTGTAATCCCTAGATTATAAAACTATGAGAACAGCTGTACAGAGTCATAATAAAGATCCACTTAACAGAGTGTCACAGAAGGAAAAGAGCTATCAATGATACAGTGGTACTTCTTCAGACTACTGTCTTAGGCTCTAAAATTAGTTTGAGGCACAGAGACTTCTTAAATCTAGTCTGCTTATAGAAAGTAATTGACATTTTTTTTCATTCATGACTGTACTTGAATTCTTAAAGTCATATGCACTCCTGGTACTCTGAACATTTTATGGAAAAGATGTTGCAGTGAGGAAGTAGTCCCTTTTCTTCGCTGTGACTTTACTGGCTTCATCTGGTGCTTTGTCATTCTTTTCATATTAAATACAGTGTATTTAATCTACCATTTTACTGCATTCCAGTTTTGCAGGGCTGTCTGCTGTGTCAGCTGAATCTATTCTTGATGATAATTTCTACCATTTTGTTACATTTGACTAAGATTACCTTAAGGGAGATGTCAAAGTTTCTTTAAGCTTTTCCACTCAGATTTGTTATTTCATATCTCCTCAAATGTTACTTAACTTTACCAAATTGGTAAAAATAGCTCTCAGTTTAAATGCAAGTTTTTAGGAAATGAAAATTTGCATTCTATCTCTGTTTCACATGTATATTCTCCAGTTTACTGGTGCTTACTAATGATTTATGGTTGTTGATTTTTAATTCTGATTTCTCTGCATGTTAGTACTCTTTCTTCAAGTTCACTTACAAGGTTATTTGTCTTCCACAAGACGTATTTGAGCATTCATAGTACTACTTAAAGGTTATATTTTGGTTAAAAGGAAGGTAACTGTTTCCATGACACATTTTATGGTCCTTTTCAACAAGTCAGGTCAGTGGAAAGCTGGCTAGAAAAGTTGCACTTTGAAGGTGACTCCCACAACTTTTTGATTTTGTTCAATAAAACTGTAGGTTGTCTTTTCTGGTTTACAGTATATAATTAAAAGCATTTAGCTATCAAACCATAGTATTATCTATAAAAAAGAACAGAAACATTTTCTGTGCTCTCACATTAGTCTGTTGGGAAATATGAATGCATTACATACTGAAAGGTCATCTTTTGCTATGTCCTTAAGTATTAGTTGCTACTAACTAGGAGACTGGTATAAATGGCTCTTTGTTTGACTCATCCTCAGCATTTCCATGTGCATTCACATTCAATTCTGTTGTCTTATGTATTAAGTGTATCTATTGCAAGAGGCTATTTCCCCTCACTTGGGGATAAATAATATACCCATATCTTTTTTTTTATTTGCAGGAGTTACATAAAAATATTCTTATGAACATTCTGATCTTGATTTCTGTAGCTGAAAGCTAATACCATAGACTGGTATTAAACCAATTTATGCTTTTGGGAAGATCCCCCTGAACAAAGGTTAGAATTGAAAAGCCAACCTGACAGAATAGTAATTAAAATGCATTGACCTGAAGAGCTCTAAAAAGTACCTGGCATGCCTTCTTATTCTCATTTTACCATACTTGAATTTGAGTTGATGGAGGTGCCCATTGTAGCTGCATTGCCACAGGTTTTTTAGGTGGTGAAGGACTGTCTGGCAGCCTCTGGCAGTGTTTTTCAGAATGTTAAGATGCATCTCTTGCTACATCAGTCTGTGAAAGGGTCACAAAAGCAAGACCTGTTTGTCTGCTGAAGTAACATCATGTCAGGACTGTACTATATTTCTCTAGTTGTTGGCATTTTATGGAACAGAGAGATAGAAATATATTTTACTTGGCTAGGTGGAGAGTGAAGCTACTTCTATGGTTTTGTACACTTCAGTATATAGGTTAGCTAAAGCAGGTAGGTACTATACTTAAAATACAGTCAGAACTTGAATTTAAAATGTATGTATGTATTCAGATTTTTATAAATACTTCCAGCTAAGACACGCAGAAGAATCAGCATAACCAACTGAGGTTTTGCACTTCCCTTACTTGGACTTCTGAGCTTTTTATATTATGAGAAATCATATTTTTTTTGTCTTTTCCCCCCCAACTAATAATTAAATTCTGTAAGTGATGATACACTAAAATTTTCATCAAGTATTTTCATGTTTTGAGAAACATCCATTATTTAATTATATTGTATTAATGCAGCTTGCATTTTACATATAGTGGTGTAGGAGTTGTAGGAGTTTGATGTTGGTTGGCATTTTCTGCAATGTGTTTCCAGAGAGAATGTCAATGAACTTCAGATTTGTCCTTCTGTTGTGGATCAACCCCAGCAGACAGCTAAGGTTTACTCAACCATGTTCTCACACACACCCCCAGCAGGAGGCAAGAGAGGATATAAAGGGGTAAAAGTGAGAAAACTCATAGACTGAGATAGAGTTTCATAAATAAAGCAAAAGTGCACACACGAAGACCCGAGGGTATCATCCACCACTTCCCATTGATACACAGATGTTTAGAAATTTCCAAGAAAGCACAGCTCCATCATGTGTAATGGTTACCTGGGAAAGCAACAATCACATCTCGTAAAGTTTCCATCTCCCTCCATCTTGCCGTGAACTTTAATTCCTGAGCATGGGTATGGGATCATATGGTATGGGATGATCCTTTGGTGAGTTCAGGTCAGGTCTCCCAGATGTCTTCCTTCACAGTTTCTTGGGCACCCCCAGATTACTTGCTGGTGGTGTGAGATGTGGAAAAGGCGTTGATGCTGAGCAAGCACTGCTTATTAGGTAAAACATCAGTGTGTTACCAACACCATTTTCATCACAGATCGAAAACATAGCACTGTGTGAGATTCTGTGAAGAATCACAGAATCAGACAGGTTGGAAAGGACCTATGAGGTCATCAAGTCCAACCCTTGATCCACTATCACCATGGCACTGAGTGCCACATCCAGTCTCTTCCTAAAAACCTCCAGGGATGGAGGATCTACCACTTCCCTGGGCAGACCATTCCAATGCCTGATAACCCTCTCTGCAAAGAGTTTCATAACCTATACCTCCCCTGACAGAGTTTATGTCCATGCCCTCTTGCCTTACTTGTCCCAGGTAGGTGCCTGGGAGAGGAGACTGAGCCCCCAACGGGCTCCAGCCTCCTTTCAAGGAGTTGTAGAGAGTGATGAGGTCTCCCCTGATCCTCCTTCAGACTAAACAACCAAGGCTCCCTCAGCCTCTCCTCACAGGACTTGTGCTGGAGTCCCTTCACCAGCCTGGTTGCCCTCCTTTGGACCTGCTCCAGGACCTCAATCTCCTGCCTGAACTGAGGGGCCCAGAACTGGACACAGGACTCGAGCTGTGGCCTCACCAGGGCTGAGTACAGGGGCAGAATCACTTCCTTGGACCTGCTGGCCAAGCTGTTCCTGATCCAGGCCAGGATGCCATTGGCCTTCTTGGCCACCTGGGCACACTGCTGGCTCATGTTCAGCATGAACAATGTCAATCCAGACTCCCAGGTCCCTTTCTCCAGTCAGGAGAATAGTTACCTTATATAAACAAAATCTGGATGACGGAGCTTACTTCCAAAGATGGTGTACAGATAGAACACTGAATATTAAGTTCTCTTGCATTAAACTCATAATTTTGTGGAGGGTCGAATCCATACTTTCATAGGAATTGGAATATTGCCAGCTTTTCGGTATGATTGAATTCTGGCCATATTTTGTTGGTGCTGGAACAGCTGTTTATTAAAAGCTAGTTTCTATGTCATAGAGAACGTTATATGAATTTCAGTTTGATGTGTCTTTTTTGTCTTTTATATAAAATCTGTAGAGAGTTTTATTTTTTAACCTACAACATGTCTTTAGGCTTAGATATACTGATAATTTATGTTGTATATCTGAAATATATATTGACCATCCCTTTTCATCACTATATCTAAAATAGGAAATCTTATTTATCATGCTGTAATATTCTTACAGAAATTATATATATGAAAGAAAGCACTGAATACATGGGTTTTAATGTATATGTAAGGGATGCAAAAGGAATAAAAATAAAAACTTGTGCTTTGGTTAAAATACAGAACCATGTTTAATTAGTGGCCTATATTTTTAGTTACCCATTGCACTCTCTGTCAGAAAGACTGTCAGAAAGTTGTGCATTCTTTTTTTAATTTTTTTTTTTCTCTAATTCCTGCATGACGTTTTTCTATGCATAAAATATTTGATGATATAAGGAAAGTGCCAAAATATCAAATTGAAGATCCCTGTGATGCCACGGATTTGTTACTAAATATTTTTTCTTCTCTCTCCTTCCTCTCTCTTGTTCCTGTCTCTCATTCTTTCTTTTTCCTTCTTTTTCATTCACACTCTAGGCTGAAATATTTTGCCTATCATAACTCTTGCAGAGCTTGTAAAAAGTTACATTTTGGTCATCTGAAGTGGTGCAAGATGAGAGGAGGTGATCTAAAATTCCTTTCAGCTTCAGGGACATTTATGAAATGTGATTGAATACCTGAGAAGGTGGGCTGCAGAGAAACTCAAGGAGTTCCAAGTTGATATGACTAGGCAAATTTAAAAGATTTTCCAGAAAACTTACTGTGGAATTTAGTGCTTTTACAGCCTTTGATCTCTCTACAAAGACAATGAATATTCAGAATGGGATTGTTTTTCTTGAATCTCTAAAGTTCAAGTGCAAGCTTTTCCACTTGTGGATTTTGAAACTGACATTAATAGATTGAGATAATGGTGAAGTCAGAATTTGACATTACATGACAGAATAATTTAAAAAAGTATTGTGATGTTAATTATGACATATCCTTTAAATAGACAAGCCAGTTGTGAGAATTAGAGAAAAAAAAATGAATTACCACTTCTTCTAGTTATAAATGTAAGCAAAAATATTATCATTATCCATGATGAAAATAATAAATAATATATGAATAATATAACTATTTTCTTACATATACAAAAACAGTTTAAGTTTTCCCTGCCCGTTGAAACCTTGTGAAATTTTTTTGGATTTTTGAACTTTTACATCTGCCATAGGAAGGAATATTGTAACAGGAAAGCTGTAAGTGTGAGTGAGGCTACCAACATCTTTTTCAACTTGCTAATTTTTCTTCTCCTGAGTGCCTTGTACCTTGTTTTTCTGAGTATTTAAAATTGCAAGTTTTAATAGGGTAAATTTATGGGTACTAAATTGAGATCGTAATTTTAAAATATGGTGGTTTAGATACGTTTTACTTCAACAAGTGGGAACAAAAAATACCCAACTTGTTCAGTATCTTCAAAAAAAAGAAAAAAAAGGAAAAAGAAAAAAAGGTTGTTGCTGGCACAAATTGGGATGCTTACTCCTAAAACCTTTAGAGAGATACAACCTAATGTTACCTACAAAAATACTTTTCTGATGGTTTTATTATCTGGTTTCATAGGACTAATATTCAGAATCACGATTTGCACTGTATGCTAAAGCACAACATCTCCAAATTGTAATGTGGATGTGGAGCTGAAAATGATAGAGACAAGGTGAATTATCAGTCAAAGGCAGATGATAAAGAGTGTTATAAAGACACTGGTTCATGTCAACCTATCTTGCAGAACTGAAATAATTTACTGTTTTTAGTGAAATAAAGTACGTGTGGGTAATGTCCCATGAGATCTCACTGAAATGATCCAAGAATAAATGTCACTCTTTAGACTTCTCATTTTTTGTGCTTTCTACTGTAATCTCATTTTTATTATTTCTGACTTTTAAACACCCCTTACAACGTTACTTTCGGTAGTGGTCGTGAGCTGATTACTGATGAAGTGAATCTTTATTTTTCCTGCTAAGTGGTTCAGATTTTGTTGGAGTTCTTTTGTCATTTGCATTAGTCAGATCTTTAAGGTGAAAGTTTAGCCTTTTTGGTACTGCAAATATGAGTTTAATTTAACATTCATATTTATAATTTTTAAAAATGTGTAGGAGTATACTTTTGTAAACAAGATTTGTTGAACATGCTTTTATTTAACTGGCATCTGCTAGAATTTTTCTGATTTTTAGTTTTTCTCTTAATATCTACTAGTCTGCAAGTAGGCAACACAGTTACCACCTGTCGAGCTCAAAACAATCACAACTTTGATTCCTCTATCAATAGAGGTTCCATGAAAAAAGAACATTTCTTTTGCCAACTTTGTTAAAAAAGTCTTAGGTATGTTTCTTTCTTTTTGTCTTCACATAAGGAATTCATTTATGTCTTGACATAATTTGTAAGTGACATCTAGGACCAGCTTATGATAATACAGTCTTTTCTCCTGTCACTCTTTCTTATTACATTTCTTTAGTATTTTATCAGTCTTCCTTTAGATGACAGTGGACACATACGTGGTATCACTAAAAAATTTAAAAGAATGTGAGGGAGTCTCTTTTAGTTGAATTTAATCATCATTCTTGGCGAGAAGTAATTTTGTTTGGAAAGTGAAGAGGACAAGCTCTTTATTGGAATTTATTGTTTTATATTTTGTGGGGGGGGGTTTTGTTTGTTTGTTTTTTTATGATCCTTACTGTAATTCCAACAGAGGAGTCAAATTCCTCTTTTAAAAATTGGGCACCATATTGATTTAATTTTTGTTGCGAAAGTTGTATGATCACTGTTTATGCAGTTCTTTTAGCAAGTGAAGTCTTGAAGGCTGCATAATTTGCGAGGTATCTCAGAAGCTATTAATCTTAGATTTCATGGAAACAAGGAGAAATTGAAGAATGCTCTGGGTCTTTGGTAGGCATCAAACATAGTAAAAGTCCTGCTTGCCTATATTTTTCTGGGAAAAAAATAAAGGTAGTCTGTGAAGGGAGATGCTGTCCTACCATAGTAAAACTTTTATATATAATTAAAGACACTGCATATACCACATTATGCACATCAACAAGTACTTGAAAATCTCAACAGAATAAGTTAAAGTTGGAGCAAGTATTCTGGCAGTAAATTTGATATCTACTTTCTCCCCATGAACCATTAAAACATTACTCTTAATTGCTAATAACCTACCCCCTAAGAAAACTGGTAACTTCTTAGCTCTGTCTCAGATCTTTATAATCTTTAGTGCTTAGTTTGGATAAAAACATTGGATAATGTCTGGACTATTAAAAAGCAAATAAAATCTGAATGTCATCCCCTTGCATCTCTTATAAGATTTCTAATACCTGATAAGCATACACAAAGCTGATTAAATATTCAGAAAGCAAGACAGTTTTTCCTTAGAAACTTGTAAAGAAAACATCTGTTTTTAAATGTTAGTGGGTTTGGTTGTGTGCTCACTCTTTTAAAGATTTAGATGTTTCTATGAAAATGAGTGTCTCACTCATGACATTTTTAAAAATCCTGACTGTATAATTTAGTTCAAATGTAATTGCTGTTTTAAGTTCTGACTGAGTCCATAACTACAGTTTATCCAGATAGTGAAGCTACATATGGAGTGTATTGAATTAAAGAATTGTGGAGTGCAGTTTGGTGTTAGGTTTGGGGGTTTTTTGGGTTTTTTTGGTTTTTTTCTTTTTTTTTTTGGTCATTTTGTTTTGTTTCTTTGTGTGTTTTTTGTTTGGGATTTTTGTTTTGTGGTTTTATTAGGGTTTTGTTTTTTTTCTTTAGGACAGTCTTTTTTTTACAAAGTCAATTATTAAAAAAATTACATAATTTCTGAAAAAAAAGTAGCTATGAAAGCAAATTTGATTAAATTATCTACTGAGGCCAGCATATATAACACATGGCAAACTGCAGCTTCTTAGATTCATCCCATTACTCATTTAACTGCAACAGCATGCTTTTGTCTTCAGGTAGCTCAGATAACATTATATTCATGTTACTTTTTGTTCTGTGTTGACAGTGTATCAAAAAATGACATTTAGAGCTGATTTATAAACATATTCCAACTTCTTAAACTATATTAATTGACATAAATAAAACTAAGTTCACTCATAAGCCCAGTGTCTGAGTAAAAGCTTTTAATAAATTTACTCCATCAACATTGTTCCCTGAAATAAGCCTTTCTGACTTCTTTTGTTTAGCAGATTTAACTTCTAATTGTGGCTATACTGATCTCCATATCTAGCAGTGTCTCTTAGGGCCAAATGAATTCTTCTTTCTCCATTCATGTGTATTGCAGGTATCTGTTAATTTACCTATATGCTTTTTTTCTTCTGCCAAGCTTATTGCTACATAAGAAAAGAGTAATAATACATTGTTCTAACCCTATTTCCTATGCTTAACAGCATGGTTTTGGGACATATGCTGGATTAGGGGTGAGAGTAGCAAAAATAGAATAGGGGAAAAATGGATTTAAAATTCAGTCTGTGTTATCAAGCTTACAAAAAGCCTCAATGAAGTAAAACTCACTCAGCATGTTAGATTACATATACTGCCATTAAATCTGAATGGTCTTGTTACAGTCCGAAGTAACCTTAAATTTATTTTGTTTTGGATCCTCAAGAACAAAGTCCCACCTTAAAAGGGTTGAGTGCAAGCATAGAGTTTTATTTGAAAATTGACACAAGCAAAATAATAGAAACCCGTGAAAGTATGGGGTATATGTTGCCAGGCAAAAGAGGGAGAGAGGAAAAGGAGAAGATATAAGAGAGAGAGAGAGAAGTGGAAGATAAAAAGAGTAAGCAAGAGAGATAGAGTCAGAGTCACCACCAGGGGTTCAGCTGCCCAGCGAGTTTCTTCAAGATGGTGCTGATCCTGGACAGGGTCTGGTGTGAGATGGCAGTGGTTCAAGCAGCCACAGCATGGACAGCCATATATACCCCTGAGTTCCTTTTGTTCAGCTGTCAGTCAGCTGCTTCAGGCAGGTTCATTACCACCAGAACAAACAAGGTTTCTCCCCACCCTAGCCAGAGCCATTGAGGACAGTTTCACCTGGAGGGAACTCTCAGAAGAGCAGCAGCCTGCAATGCCAGCACTCAGTTCTTATCTTCCCCCAGTCCTGCTCTGCTCAGGCCAAGCCAGGCTCTTTACCATTAGAGCCACTGAAAACAGACTCACCTGGAGCCGGGGAGCTTAAGTCCAGTCACAGAAGGTCGAGTTCTTATCTTTTTCTCTATGCATCACCCAGCCACCTTAGCCAGGTACATTAGCATAAGTACAATCACCCTAGACAGGTCTTATTCACTTTAAAATTGTCCTTTTGAGGCTATGAAAGATTCCAGAGCAGAATCTCACAGCTCTTTAAGCAGTCTGTGGTTGAAGCTAATGTAAGTTCAGTGTGACAGAAGCCCATACAAAAGTTCATTACCATTACTGTACCATGTCAGGAACTTCTAGTTCGATCACAGCAAACTGCTGAAGATCATTATTTTTGTTTATTTTTTCAAAAACACTTCCAATTGCTTTTCTAAACCCTTCCATGCCTATGGCCTTAGACCCTCAAAATACAGCGCCATTACCATAAGATTGATTAAAATCTTAATATTTCTGCATTTTTCTTACTAGTCTTATTGTTAGGTCTTGATGTGGTTGTGAACAGCTGTATGCCCAGACCCTTCTTTATTTCTCACCTTATACATCTAATGCTTTATTCCTCATTGGAAAAAAAGAATTCTCTTTCGCTTTCTCAGATAAGTGACCACTGTAAGCTTGGATATGATAGAGTTTTTGTGATAGCCTCTCACTTTTCAAGAGCCATCATTTCAGATCACAGGAGCAGAAGTTCCAAAGTGTCAGATGTCAAGAAAGTGGGGCTTGGATGAGCAGGGATCTTCTTCTAGAACTTTGGTGGAAAAAGAAAGTAAGTATATAGCCATTGGGAAGCAAAGACAGGATACCAAGAAGGGTTAGGGAGAAGTTGTTTGTCACTGTAGAGAGAAAATTCATGAGTCCAAAGCTCAATTAGAGTTCAAGCAGGCAAGTACTGGAAGGACAACAAAAAGAGCTTTTTAAACTATGTTAACAGGAAACTGAGGATCAGGGATAACATTAGTGTCACTTCACAAACAGGGATATAGACAAAGCAGAGACATTTGATGCCTTGTTTGCCTCTGTCTTTTACACTGATGATGGGCCTTTGGATCCTCAGAGTCCTGTGACTGAAGGGATGATAAATTCCCAATTGATTCTGAACTTGTTGAAGGATTGCTGCTCAAGATGAATGCACATAATTCTACGAAGCCTGATGAGATTCTTTGTAGGTGTTATAGTCTGATTTGGTTCCCTGAATGACAATGGACTCCTGGACTACTACAAGCCAAAACAGTTTTGGTAGACTGGAGAGATCCTGGTCAGCTGGAAGGTGGCAAATATTATCCCAATTTTCAGTAAGAGTAAGAAGAAAGACCCTGGTAATTACAGGTCTGTCAGTCTCACTTCAGTGCCTGGTAAAATGATGGAGAAGTTTGTTCTGGGAGTTATTGAACAACACTTGAGAGAATGCAGTCATTGGTCATAGCCAGCATGGGTTCATGAAGGGAAAGTCCTACTTAATTTCCTTCTAGGATAAGGTCATCCATCTAGTTAAATAAGACAAGACAGTAGATCTGGTGGTTTTGATTTGAAGTTTTGATACTGTCTCTCACAATATTCTTCTGGACAAAATGTCCAACCTACAGCTAGACAAGTCAATGATACCTGAGGTGAATAACTGGCTAATGGGTTAGGCTCAAAGGATTATGGTAAACAGGGGGTTACATCAGGCTTGTGGCTAATCACTGGTTAAGAATATAGATTTTATTATATAGTAATATATTACTGTAGCATGCAGTCTGAAGGAAACTTCATTATTGTTATTTTAAATCTTTACTTGCTACCCTCTACTTCATGGAGTGGCATTATCATTTAGCACCTCTTTCTACTTAAAAATTATCTAGTTTTCTTCAGCTATTAGCTGTCTTATCCCTCAAATTTCCTTTTTTTTTTTTTTTTTTTTTTTTCCATTTTACTCACTACACTGGAAACACACAGGATCACATTAGGCTTTTTGTTGGAGGAAATTTTCAGTACAATAGTGTCTACAGTACGTTAATACAACTCTCTAAGCAACTTGCCAAATCTCACATGTGTACCAGGAGATTTCTGCTTGGTCATTATTTTTTCAGTTGTTTTAGCTGTGAGAAAGAATAATAATTAGACTTTTTTTTTTTTTTTTTTTTTTTTTTTTTTTTCCCTGAAGAAATTAATGAGGTTTCATGTTTCAGTGAAATTTTAAGTGTAAGTTCTAAGGAAGTGTTGACCATTTATTTTGCTTAGTAACTGGCAGAGTTTGTTTACAGTGTCTTTTACAATGTCTTTTACCAGTTAAAGATAGCAGGAACTATTTCACTGATAACTTTTCATATCTGATGAGTGTTCAAGAGGTGAAATAAAACTCAAGAGTAATATAAGGAAGTGTATGAATCCCATACTATCAGGGACTGATTAGTATCACATACTAATACATATCACATACATATCACATACTAATCAGTAATCAGGGACTGAAATTCATTTCTCAGCAGTTCTTTATGCTTCAGTGATTCTTTTATTATTTTATTTTAACAAAAAATGATATTTTTTGGACATTAGAAGTAATAATATCAGAAAATATTTAAAAATAGTGTATGGTAATTGTTTTGTTGAGTCAAAAATTAGTGCAATAGATAAAATGCTCTAACATGATAGCATAATTTTATGTGGCTATGGGAATATATTTACACTTGGCATTCTGATAAGGTACTTGTAAAGCTGATGTGATTTTGCTAACTGAGGCTTCTAAAAATTATTTTATATTTGGTTTGCAACTTCTAGAGTGATGTATATCTGTCCAGAACCCTGATGGAGGAAGGGTCTGGGCTTTAGTGTAGGGTTAAACTATATCTCTAGTAGTGAAAGGATATGCCCTTTGTCACTGACTGCTTAATCTGGTGTCATTTCTTGCTGCTTTACCATTTTCTGCAGCATATGCTTCTCTTTCTACTCTATAGTCAGAAAACATCATAAGAAATCTATAAACAGTATATGCTTCATCATACTTCAGCGTGCTAACCACAGTGAAATACTGAGCAAGTTTGGGAATGCTGGCACTGAAATATGTTAATCCTAAACAAATGTTGCACCTGTGGTTTTCAGATGAAGCCTATAACTACAGTCAGTGTCTACAACACTGAAGCCCAAGAATATTTAAGGTCCAAGAACCTTTTTTTGAAAGATTTATTACTTAGGGACTTTTCATAATTGCTAAATCATAATTTGTATATCATACATAATTGTTCAGAATGTGAATAAGATGGCAAGCAAAATAATTACCTGTTACCATGGAACTATTATATAATTTATGGTTCATTACATCACTTGTGTCTGACGATGCAGAATGTCATTTACCTTACTAATGTGTTTTCAGTGTTACTTCATGAGGCACCCACCTAGTTTGCCCACTGAACAAATCATAATTTTCACTCAGTATTTTTCTTTCTTGTTGGTTATACTCTTATCTTTTCTCAGCTAATTATCCCCTTCTTCCTTTACCTTGATGTGGTGGATTGAGGTTGGCTGGATACCAAGTGCCTACCAAGCCACTCTGAGAACAGCAGGATGGGGAGAAAAGAAAATTAAAAACTTGTGTTGAAAGATAAAGGCAGTTATAAAAGCAAAGACCACACATTATTTACTACTTCCCATCAGCAGGCTATGTCCATCTGCTTTTACTGGGAAATAGGCCTCAGGACACATAGGGATTGCTTTGATGAGAAGTACCTCAATTACTCCCATCCTTCCTTGACATGCTTTGCATTACTTTAGAATAATATTTGACTATATCTATTTCATGTTGTGATATGTGTAGCTGCGTATAAATTTTATTCGTCACATGCACACCTTTAATTTTAGCTTGGTACTAACATTCTGTCACTTCATTCCCTGAGAAAAATATGCTGGCCTTCATCAGCCTAGCTACACTGTGAATAAACCTTAAGGTTGGAAAGACTTACTACTCATCTTTATTAAGCATATAGAACATCTTTAAAATAAACTCTGAGAACTTAGAAATAGTTCTTGACTTGTGGACTTTTCCTAGCAGTAGAAGAAATTCTTTGGTATATATTAACAAGAAGGCTCTGACAATGTAGAACACCAAAGAAAATTTATAGTGAATGTCTTTCAAGCATTTCCATTTACAAAACAAAACTCGAGCTTTCTTGTGAGGTTTTCAGTTTCTGCGTTAGTTTGAAAGTAGATCAGTGACACTGTGGTTGTGCAACTCTCTTTTTCAGAACACTTCCCATTTCTGAGGCGGTGATCTTTGAATCGCTGTTATCTATCTCAGAATGGACTTTTTTGAAAATGATGCTTGGAAGAGTGGAACTATACAGTAGCAGATAATGTTGCAACAAAAATACTGCTTCTGACCATTTATGGCAATACTAAAGTGTGCGTAATCAAATTGTCATACCAAAAAATACTTTCCTAAATAAAATTAGGGTAAGGGAACGGATTTCAAAGGCAATGAATTCACTAGGTATTGCATAAGACTGGAAAGTAAACAACAATTTATATCAGCTTCAAGTTACTCCTCCAGGTGAGTGAAAGTGAAGATAATTGCTTCATAACTGTTGTTTTGTTCTAAGAGGCTGTTGATTTTTCATGTCCTGGGTGTATTATACTTGCTGACATATCACTTAGAATAATGTTTATTTTTATCTCCAGTTGCTTTGCTGAGAAGAGAATTATGCTGTAATCTCAATGTTGTAGGAAAAGTGGCATACGGTGTTTGAGATTGGTCAGCCATCTTGTCAGAAAGTCGTGCCCTTTTATCTTGAATTGGAAATTGTAAGACAGCATCTATAATTTCTCTCCTGAATCTACTTGCAGTCTTTACCACTACTTCTACATCATGTAAGCTTCTGAGAAAAATAACAGATTCCCAAATAGTATTCATCTTCACTTTCTCATTTAATCATCAACATTTCATGTAATCGGTAAATGAAAATGGTAATAGGCAGATAAATTTTTTTGGCCACCAGGCTAGTTACATTATCATTTTCTTCAATCTTTAACTGGTCTGTCCTGTGATGAAAGCACAAGTTGAATAGAAGTTGTTGCATCGTCGGGCTCATAGAATCATAGAATTATAGAATCGGATGGGTTGGAAGGGACCTCAGAGATCATCAAGTCCAACCCTTGACCACTACCACTGCAGTTACTAGACTATGGCACTGAGTGCCACATCCAGTCTCTTTTTAAATATCTCCAGGGACGGAGAATCCACTACTTCCCTGGGCAGCCCATTCCAATGTCTGATCACCCTCTCTGTGAAGAAATTCTTTCTAATATCCAATCTAAACTTCCCCTGGCACAACTTCCCCTGGTTCTTTGATATAATTCCTCTATATGCAAGGTTTTCCCAGTGTTGTTCCTATGGGTTCAAGAAAGAACTGGCCCAGGCACAGAATCAGACTGAAAGGTACTCACATTGTAGTAATACAGAAACTGGCAGTGTAAATGTTTGACTATTCATTATCAGTCCTTTATGCTGGTTCAGAAGTAATATTTGTTTGTCTGATCAGGACAGGTTTGCAGTTCCATGACACAGGGCTTCTGAATTGTTAAACAACTGCTTTACAACAGGAACAAGTCTCTTGATAACCTTTTCAGTGTTTTTATTTGCAGAATAATCTTGTACACAGTCAATGATTTACCTGATTCCACACAAATGTGAATATTCCTTTTCTTCAGATTTCTCTGTAATATTGATGTGTCAACTCTTCTTAGAGTTCAGGGGTTTTAATAAAGCATTCTCTAATGCTTTTTAAAGCTTTAAAATGACAGCTTTAAGGTCAAATTCTGTAGCAACATGAAAAAAGTGTCCTCAGGTTAAACAAGACAAGTTTTAGATACCTATTAGGAAAAATTCCTGGAGCGGGATGCTGAGGGAAGTAGTTGTCACTATCTCTAAAGGTATTTAAGACATGTAAATGTGATGCTTAGGGATGTGATTTACTGGTAGACTTGGCAGTGCTAGGTGGTTGGACTTGGTGATCTTAAAGGTCTTTTGCAACCACCATGAGTCAGTGAGTCTTTAAGTATCATCTTGATTTTTGTGAAAAGTATTTTTTATTAGTGAATTTCATAAGAAGAAAATTGAAGTATCAATTTCTCTTTTGAAAGAGAAAACATTATCAGATCTTAATACCTTCCTCCCAGAGTGGTGGTTTAGGGTCAGTTCCTTCCTCCTTAAGGGGAGGAGTCCACACAGCCTTCCCCTGCTTCAACACTGGGTCCCTCTCATGGGAGAGATTCCTTCCCAAATCTCTCTGACATGAGTCCCTCCCACCAGGTGCAGCCTCTTCGGAGCAGACTGCTCCAGCCTGGGCTGCCCACAGAGTCTTTGCTTTGGGAACAGTCACCTTCTCTGGCATGGGGTCCTTCATGGCTGCAGCACCACATCTGCCCCTCTCTGTGATCCTGAACAGACTGCAGCTCCATGGTGATCCTCCAGGGCCATGTCTGTACCACTGTGGTCCTTCAGGGACTGTTCCACCTTGCTTCTCCATGGGTTGCAGTGGGACAGCCTGTCACCATGGGCGGCAGGGAAATCTCTGCTGGGGCATCTTCTCCCCCCTTCATCCTTTTTTTTTTTTTTTTTCCTTTCAGTTTGATTTTCCCTTTCTTGAGTATGTTACTCACAGAGGTGCATCCACATCCAGCTTCCCATATCTGCTTGGTCTTGGACAGAGGTGGGGCAGGGACTGTGGAACCAGGGGAATTTACAGCAGCTTCTCACAGAAGGCACCCCTGTGGCCCTCCTGCTTCCAAAACACCAATGCACTAACAGAAGACACTCTGCTAAATATAAAGGTATCCAGTAGATACCTTTAGAACAGTAGAACAGTAGAACAGTACTCATCAGGTATGGAATTACTGTCCCTGTGGTATTGTTCTAGTACACTTTCTGTTTCAGAATACAAAATATTCAGGTATTCTAAGCAGTTTTTCTTACATAGCAGAACCATTATCAAGATGTATACAGCTGTGGCATTTGAGACACATTATGCCTATGAATTCTTATACATACAAGGTAGCCATATGAGATAGCCATACATATTTCTTAGATGAGAAGTTATGTCATACTTTGTCGAAGTACATCTTCTTTTTTTCAGTAGTTGTACAGAACTTTTTTTGCAATAACTTTTACTAATTTATAGCAAATTGAGCAGATAGCAGTGGCAACAGAATTTTCCCATTTACAGTTGTGTATGTTTCTCTAATCTAGTATTGTACTTTTGTTTTCCCTGCTATAGCTTTCTGTGTCTGGATATTTAAGCCCTATTTATAGTGGTTTCTTGAGTTGGACCCAGCTTACTTTTTAATGTAACTCAGGATTATTTCTTCTGCTTCTGCTGTTGTCAGTTTGTTCTTACAAGCAGTGCTTATAGTTCTTCCTAATGTGAGTCTCTGAGAACTCTTTTGAGTAGAGTAGAATAGACTTATAATTTCAGTTACAAGGGACCTAGAGCAATCATCTAGACCAGCTTTCTGAGCAATCGAGGGCTGAAAGTCAAAGCATATTATTTAAGACCATTGTCCAAATGCCCACTGTCCAAGATATAACTGTGTAGGTGTTCACACAGTTTAATGTTTATAAGTACCTAAAGGGCAAGACTAAGGAGGATGGAGCCAGGCTCATCTCAGTGATGTCCAGTGACAGGACAAGGGGTAGTGGGTCCAAGCTGGAGAACAGGAGGTTAGGAGCATAGGAGTGCTGGGCCCTGCACTTTAGCCACAGCAACCTCATGCAGCACTACAGCCTGGAGAGCAGCCAGGCAGAAAGGGACCTGGGAGTCTGGATTGACTGAACATGAGCCAGCAGTGTGCCCAGGTGGCCAAGAAGGCCAATGGCATCCTGGCCTGTATCAGGAACAGCGTCGTCAATGGGCCCAGGGAAGGAATTCCTCCCCTATACTCAGCACTGGTGAGGCCACACCTCGAGTCCTGTGTCCAGTTCTGGGCCCCTCAGTTCAGGAAGGAGATTGAGGTGCTGGAGCGGGTCTAGAGAAGAGAACAAGGTTGGTGAAGAGCCTCCAGCACAAGTCCTATGCGAAAGGGCTGAGGGAGCTGGGGTTGTTTAGTCTGGAGAAGAGGAGGCTCCAGGGAGACCTCGTCACCCTCTACAACTCCCTGAAAGGAGGGTGTAGCCGTGGGGGTGATCGGTCTCTTCCAGGCATCTATCAGTAAGACAAGAGGGCATGGTCTTAAGCTCTGCCAGGGGAGGTTTAGGTTAGATATAAGGAAAAAACTCTTTTCAGAGAGAGTGATCAGGCATTGGAATGGGTTGTCCAGGGAAGTGGTGGATTCTCCATCCCTGGAGGATTTGAAGAGACTGGATGTGGCACTCAGTGCTATGATGTGGTAACCACAGTGGTAGTGGATTAAGGGTTGTACTTGATAATCTGAGGTCCTTTCTAACCTGGCTGATTCTGTGATTCTGTTTGGAGTAAATATAAAGAAAAGCTTTTTCACTGTGACAGTGACAGAACACTGGAACAGGCTATCCAGTGAGGTTGTGGAATCTCCTTCTCTGGAAACATTCAAAACCCATGTGGATGTGTTCCAACGTGACCTACACTAGATGATCCTGCTCTGTCAGGGTGATTGGACTCTTTTGAGATGCCTTCCACCCCCTAACATTCTGTGATTCTGTGGTACAGTTATTCCATGAGTTGACTTGTGGTTCTCTAATGGACCACAGGTCCTACCAGAAAACCTGCTGCTCTCTGGGCTCCTCTTCACAGGGTCACAGGTCCCAAGGATCAGTAAGAATAGCATCAATAGATTTGAAAGGTGCTACAGATCATAAACTAGCTGCAAATAAATTCTCAGTTGTCAACAGATAAACTCAGGATGTAGCCAGAGATAAATTCTGATTTATAGGCTTTAAGAGTCTTCAATTTGGACTTCTATCTACATACATTTACCATATAAGAAGAAAAGAGACAGCACTGTTCAGAACAGAAGGATCAGCAGTGTATACATAAGTCTGCTTGACTCCCATAGTGCCAGAAAAAACATCCCCTGAAATAGTTAATTTTCATTTATATGGTCTTCTTTATATGGACAGATGGAGATGAACTTTCTGAATAGCTTTTGACCAAAGCGAATAATACGAGATTCCAACAAGGTAATACCTGGTAGCATGTTCTAGAAAAGACATTCAAAACAGATTCATTGTGCTGCCAGACTTTTGAAATTTTCACGAAGACTGTTGTCTATAGATTTTAATGAGTTTTAGAGTGTTGTGGAAAAAATACCATCCCAAATTAAGTTCTAAATGCAGTTCCATAAAGGGAAGAAAGATACCACCTATACTTGAGGGTATTTTGCCATTTTAATTTATTTTTGAACCAGTGCTGTGTTATTTGAATTTGTATGTACAACTGCCATCTATTTTCCCCCATAATATATGCACTTGAACCCTAGCTTTTGTGAATGTTTATATGAGTAGGTCCCATGGTGCTATTAAACTGTAAAAGAGTTCATTTTCTAAATCGAGATTAGGAGAGTAATTTACTTTATTGGAGATGCAGTTTTTATGTTAAGCCCCACAGAACTCAGTCATTATCTGGGCCATCTTATTTCTGGCTGATTAGTATATAAGTCTAACTTCAAAAAGAGAGAAGATGGCAATTAAAAGGAAATGGAGGAAGTATGTATATCCATGAAGTTTTTAAGTACCTACAATATATAATCCAAAATACTTATGAAATATATTATGCTTCCAGGAAAAATATTTAATGATAAATAAATCCATGCAGATAAAACTGCTTTCTGTCTGAAAAATCTGTTGTCATGGAAAATGGATGTAACTAGGTTTTCTTTACACTAGAAATGTTCATCACTTAGGATATACGTAAAATATTATTTTCAGTTATGACTGCAATTGTTTTTCTACAGCATACTCAGAGGAATCTCATCTGACTTTCTCATAAGTGAACTTAGCCCCCTTACCCTCCCTCAGTTAGTTATGCTTTTTTTTCTTGTGAAATACTCACATTCTGGCTTGTCACTGTATGTGGTCAGGAAATGAGAAGTACCCTGACAAGTGGCACAGTTCAGCAAGGGTGGTATCACTGCCTAAATAGCAGGTAATGAACAGCTGCTTCTTTTATAGAACTTTCCCCCCATAGAATTTCACTGACTGATTCTGTGCCCTTGGATGGGTGATCTGTATCACACATTAGCACACACTGAACATTGTGTGAATTCATACAGAGAGAAGACTTGGCTGTATGCATAAATCCTCCTCCTTTTTTCCTGCCTTTACATACCTGCTTCTTCTGTAAGGGAACCCAGGAACACAAAGCAAGTGCTGCAATGCACTGAGGAGTCTCACCTGGGGCTGTCAGGCACAGCTGGAGGTTCTGTGGAGTGCAACTTCTCATAGTTTTGATACAGATGTCATTCCACCCTGTTTTACTTTCACTCAATGCAAAATTAATTCCTTATTATCATGCTTGCTGTTTGGTAGAAAAATAGGTGGAACACATATAAGAGAGCTCTTTCTTTCCTATGTTTTAGGAAAACAAAAAAACAAACAAACCCAAGCCAAAGCAAATATGAAACCAATTGGGATCAGAATTGAGGCTAAAAAAATTCCACTAGTTGTTCTGGGTAAGAATACTGCTTAAGATGGGAAGTCTTTTATGTATCAGGAATTCCCAAGGCATAGAATCGTATATAAAATCTGATAGAATGAAACAAAGGCATTGGTTACGTTTAAAATATATCTGAAAGTAACATGACACTGGATCACATGGCACATGACTTATTCTGGAAGGGAACTTCCATCCTTTGTTTGTAAAAATACTTATGTTTTAACTGTAACTTCACAGGCAGTTTGTTTAAAGATACATGTAAACAGTACCTTTTAGGAGAAGTACTCATCTCCAGTATCATCTCCCAGGTCATTAAATTGTATTTGGATTTTTTTACTTATCACAGCAATACCTAAGACCCATTACATTTAAATGTGACCAAGCTTCCAATCTTTTCCAATTAGCTAGTAAGGATTGTCTAAGATCTTGCTGAAATTTCTCCAAAACTGTTTGTCTGCTTTATATTTTTAAGATTCTTTTTCTTGAATATAGAAGCCATGAAGATACCATGAGTTTACCCATTATTTGTACTGTTTTATCATCCTAACTGACAGTAAGAAATACATGTTCTTGATTTGTGTTATTATTATTTTCCCATTCAGTATATGAAGGGCCTATAAGGCAGCTGGGGAGGAACTTCTTATAAGGGCATGTAGTGGTAGGACAGGGAGTGATGGCTTTAAGCTGGAAGAGGATAGAGTGGATGATATATTAAGAAGAAATTCTTGAGTGTGACAGTGGTATGACAGAGTGTAAGAGTTGCCCATGGACACTGTGGATGTCCCATCCCTGGAAGTGTTGCAGGCTAGGTTGGATGGGGCTTGGAGTAATGTGGTCCAGCATGAGATGTCCATGCCCCTGGCAGGGGATTTGGTATTAGATGATCATTAAAGTCCCTTCTAACTCAAACCATTCTATGATTTTTTTGATTCTGTGGTAATTCTGCTTTTCGAGTGCTTTTCCCCTTGTCATTTAAATTCTAAATCTTGAAGGTAAGATAGATGATTATACTACTACAGATTCCTTGTGCTTTGCAAGCAGAAGTTGTGCAAATATGTAATGATATTTTTTCCTATTCTTTCCTTCAAATAAGCAAGTCTGCCATGGGAATGCTGACATGTCCATTTCAGAACCAAGTTATATCTGTAATGTGCGTATAGATTGCACATACCCTTGTATTTCAAAGTGGGTTTATATTGATTTTTTCCATTTTCTTGTGAAATGTCTGTGTGTCACTATATTAAGGTGAATGTAGCTTTTGGCACAGCAAATTCAAATATCAAACAGCCAGCATTATTTTTGAATTACATACTGGAACTGTTCTTTTTGCGTACTAATCTTTAGTCAATCTGGTGTGCTTTGCTGCAGCAAATAATGTAATCAGATAGAATTTTACTATTGACAAACCACATCTACATGTCTGTCATATCACTATTACTATGGTCAGTGAAACAAAAAATGGGCTTTACTGTAAAATACTGTGAAGGTAAAGAGTGATTGTTCTCTGTCTGGTATTTCCCAGAACTATAGATTTTGAATCTCTGCTGGATTGATGTCAAGTCTTCAGTATTGTACTTTTTCACTGTGCACCAGTGGTCTCTTTTCCTTCAAACTTATTGATCCTTACAGGAATCACATTCTTACCTTTTGTTTTCCCATGATTTACAGAAGGGAAAGTTACCTCTTCAAGCCCTAACTCCAGTGGCACCCTGTCAAAATGCATTTGTATAGTGAGTCACCATTTATTTTCCTCAAGGCCTGTTAAGTCACCTACAGAATGTGTCTGTCCTTCACTAAGGCAGAGGATATGAGAAAAAGAACATTACTATCTTGATATCCCTATACTTCCAGCTGTAGTGTTTGGGCTCTCCTTTCAGTACATTATGGACTGGAAATCTAAAGAATTCTCCAGTGAGATACTCAAAAAATACCAGAAGGATAATAAAATTAAGTGCTTACCGTAATTTTCTCTCAACTTTTATTTTTCCCTTACTTTAATAGGTTTTATAGACATTTCTTGTTAGAAACTATATTGTCAGTTAAAAGCTCCACTTAATGCACTGTAACCACAGACTTATCAATTCTGTATGATTAATTGTGCAAACTAATAATCATCCTAAATAGCATCAAAAGGCGGTTTTTAAAAAAAGTTGTAACTCTAACGTCACAAGAAATCATGCCTCTCTAAGGTCTTTCTATGTGAAATAATTTCTGAAAATAAAAACATAGTATTTATTTCTCTCTCAAAAGCCTTAAACCTCAAAATGTCATGCCTTATTTATTACTCACACCTTTAACAAACTGTATTTGTGCTTAGAGGTTCTCTTTTTCATAAGACTATAATGAAACGAAGTGATGTCTAAAGGAAATAATACTAAGATAAGTGTTTTTTATTTTCTTAGGCACAAATAGCAATATTGGTCTTTTTCATGACAGATTTAGAAGTCAGTGATAGTGACCACAGGAAAAGAATGAATGCGTCTCAGACATCTCTTATTGTAGCCAACATAAACTACAAATCTCAGGAAGCAGAATAAATCATAAAAGAGAAGCTAAATCAAAATGTAATAATACAAAGTAACCAAAATAGAAAATAAAATACAAAGCTGTGATTAAGGAATAGTAGTAATACTTTTGACTTTTCAAACATAGTCATGACATATACTTCATGCTGTCAATTGCATCTGTGTGTGCATAATATGAAAGTTTATTACAGTTATTGCCATTTTTAGTCAAACAAAAAGGAAGTGGTGGATTCTTACACACAGCTTTATGGGTATGAACTCAGGCTTTTTCCAGGAGAGAAGTTCATAATACTTTTTATTCCTCTTCACTATTTGGTGACTCACACTAAAGTCTCCAATTTCATATAATTTTTTTTAAGTTGCAGTTATGGTGTTACCAAGTGAGTTTTTTTTAAACTTACTGTTTCTTTTGCTGATCTTAAACAGTAATTATTTTATGGTTGATTTTCATAAACCAATTGCTTACAGTTAGGGATTAGGGTGAATTTCATCAAGAAATGAAACTGTCAGACTCTGAACTTAACTTCTTAGATGTTGAAACAATTATGCGATGCAGGCAATCTGAAACCTGAGTGGTAGAGCTAGCAGTAAAAGTTGTGAATATGAATATTCCTTTCTCCTTAATGATTTAAAATTAAAAAAAAAAAAAAAAAAAAAAAAGAGAGAGAGATGAAGTAGTTTCCTGAAATTGCATTTTATAAAATGTGCTTGTCTGACAAAAGCCCAGTTTGCATTTTGCCCTTTTTTTCCTTGTCAGTTTCAAAGGACATTTGTTGACATTAGCTAAACAAATATAAACCCCATTTGTTCTTCAAATCAAAAAACCCTACCCAACTGTAATTTCTGCTCTTAAGGAGAACTCAGAAGTGACAAAAATACTCTGTTTCAAATTCAGGAGTGAACTGTAGTTAATGTGAAATTTAGAGTATAAATATGGTGTAAGCAAGGCATGTAGGAAAGATAAAAATAATAAAGGAAAGATTTCCTTTAAATGGTTATGAGTGAGGTATAGGGATGATTTATCGAATTTAAAGCTGTCATTCAAATAACATCTTGTTCAACTTAATACTGTTTATGAAACAAATGAAGTATAAGCTAGATAGTCTCTCAAATGCATAGCAGAGAGGAAAAGAGTAAATAATATTTTTTTTTGTTTTTTTTTGTTTTGTTTTTTTTCCCAACTAGCTGTTGTAATGTCTGATAAAAAGACAAGAGGAACAAATTCACTACATATCATCTTTGCTCAGCTATGCATCATTTTAAATTTAAAAAAATTCTTGGAAACATTTTGTTATTTAGGGTAAAATAATAGTTATAGAAAGCCATGGGACTACCAGCTACATGAGAATAGTAACCTCAGAAGAGAATAAATCCAAGTATCCAAGACTATATGTCTTGCATATATTCTACAAGAAAATTAGATTAAGATACTGGATGTAATCACTGTTGGATAACTAGTTTATAGAGTACTTTTGTTTTCCCAAATGCACTGTGAATTGATTTAAATACTTAGAATGTTATAGAACAGCCTAGGAAAATTTTTAATTTCTTCATCATTTAAAAACTGAGTAGTTCTGTAGGCTTGACATTCACAGTCTCATCAGCGTTGAAGATAGGAGGAGTGAGTTTTCGTCTTCTTTGGGATCTCAGGTTATTTCTTCAGGACAGCTTTAACATGGATGTTTGTGTGCTGACACAGGTTTTGTGGAAGTGTTGATCTGCTTGGGGATATGTCATGGTTTAACACTGGGTCAGCAATTAACTGAATGACAGATGCTCTCTGTTAATCCCCATCCTCTCCCTGATAAAGAAACAAGAGAGAATAAAGGAGAGACACTTAAGGGTTGAAAACTAAACTACACAGCTTTAATGAAACAGTTATAATAAAAAATGAAAAACATATTAAATATACAAATATACAAAAAACCGATACCACGTTCCTCCCTCGTTTTCCCCAGATAACACTCGGGTCTCCCAGTAAATCCCAAATAACTGAGGCTGCAGGGCAGCCCTAGGACAGTCCAGTCATCAGCAGTCAGGATCTAGAGGCAGGAACATATAGATTAAGGCTTGCACAGATCAGGACCACAGGCAGACAAATGGGCAGAATCCTCCCTGGATGCCGAAGCAAACAGGGAGAGGTGAAGAAGGGCCAGTGGGGTTTGACCCTTGTGATGCCTGAAATTTGTACCAAGTATGTATATGGGATGGAATACTCTGTTTTGTAAATTTTGGTCACCTGTTTTGTCTGCTCCCTCCCTAAAGAAGGGTTGCAGGTGTGACCCTTCTACTCCCTTTCTCCTTCCAGAGCATAAGACGTTCCTCAGAACCTAGCAGTGGCCTTGGTTCAGCATACCAGTCTCTAGCAGTAACTATAAAGATCAAGTGTTATCAGTCCTAGAAGCCGACATTGACTGAGAAACTTGCTGTTAATTTCAGCACGTACAGCTGCATAGAAGAGACTCATCTGAAAGTAAAATTAGAACAGAAAATTAAGACTATCCTAGCCCAAACCAGGACAGGGTAGGATTCTGCAGGCTCTGCAGAGGGATCTGGAAAGGTTGAACCAGTGGGCTGAGGCCAGTTCTATGAGGTTTAATAAGGCCAAGTGCCATGTCCTGAATTTCAGTCACAACAACCCCATGACATGCCACAGGCTTGGGGATCAGTGGTTGGAAAGCTGCTTTGTGGACAAGGACCTGGGGATGCTGGTCAACACCTGACTGAACATGAGGAAGCAGTGTGCCCAGGTGGCCAACAGTATCCTGGCTTGTATCACAAATGGTGTGGCCAGCAGAACTATGGAAATTATTGTCCCCCTGTACGTGGCACTGGTGAGACCACACATCGAATGCTGTGCTCAGTTCTTCACTACGGGAAGGACATTGAGGATCTGGAGCCAGAAAAGGCCACCAAGCTGGTAGGGGGTCTGGAGAACAAGTCCTGTGAGGAGAGGCTGAGGGAATTGGGAATGTTTAGTTTGGAGAAGGCTGAGGGGTGACCTTATTGCTCTCTACATTTATCAGAAAGGATGTTGTTAGTGATGTGGGGGTTGTCCTATAATGATAGGACTAGCAGAAATGTCCTGAAGTTGCTCCAGGGGAGGCTTAGACTAGATATTAGGAATAATTTCTTATGGAAAGAGTAGTCAGGCACTGGAACAGGGAGATGGAGGAATCACCGCACCTGGAGGTATTCACCTCTAGTGGGCACGGTGCTGTGGTGGTGGTTTTTTGTTTTTTTCTCCTTCTCCTGGGTTGCAGGTTGAATGCTGTTAGAGGTCCTTTCCAACCATGAAAATTCTGTAATTCTGTGGTTCTGAGAAGGGTTTTAAGCTGTTTTTTTGCATTTTAAAAAAGCATGACTTTTTTCCTTCTTTTCCTAGAACTGTTTGAACACATAGTAATAAAGCAATAAGAAATGTTGATATTTATTGTGCTTTTTTGTTAGATTTTTTTTCTTATTTTATTTTTCTTTGATCAAACAGAATAATAATAAAATCTTTCAAACTGTGAAGTCATTTCCTTGGTGAAATGGGATGTTCTTTATTTCTTTTTGTCACATTTCAATTGTGTTCAAAGCACTAATGGCTGAAAGCTTTGAGAAATGAGGTGCAAGCTACTGACAGTATTACCCTAGAAAAATTAGGATTGAAATCAAAACACTTGCTGTTCATTTGGATTTATTTATCATAGTCAAAGAACCAAATGTGGAAACATAAATAAGTGGCTGCAGGATCTTTAAAGATAAAGTTTTGAATTGGTTTAGGGATAAATGTTTCTAATAATATTACATGTGATAAATTAATTTTACTTTAAGGTGTCTGCCTTTTTGATAATTAAGATCTCTTATGAAGATATAGATTAGGAAAAAACATAACCCTATGCTATGTAGAGGGACCTTGATAGACTTGAGCAATGCACCTTATGAGGTTCAATAAGGCCAAGTGCAAGGTTCTGAACGAGGGGTGAGGCAATCCTAAATATGCATCCTGCAGAAAAGAACTTATTGGTAGATATTGGTAGATAGCACATATTGGTAGATGAAAAAATCAGCATATGCTAGAAGTATATGCATCCCAGAAAGCCAACTGTATCCTGGACTCCATCAAAAAAAGTATGGCCAGCAGGTCAAGGGAGACAGTTGTCCTGCTCTATTTAACTCTCGGGAGACACAACCTAGAGTAATGTGTAGCTCTGGGGTCCCCAGGGTAAGAGAGACATGGATCTGCTTAAGCAGGTCCAGAGGAGAGCCCCGAAGATATTAGAGATTCTTTACTTTGAGGGTGGTGAGACATGGGAAGAAGTTGCCCAGGGATGCCCCATCCCTGGAAGTGTTGAAAGCCAGGTTGGATGGGGCTTTGAGCAACCTCCTCTAGTGTGAGGTGTCCCTGCTTACACTATGGGATGGGTTGGAAGAACTAGATGATCTTGAAATGTTCTTTCGAACTCCAGTCATTCTGTGATTTCATCCTGAAATGCCCTATGAGCTTGTGTGTGAGAAATTATTTTTAAGAGATCCATTTATACTTGTAACTACCAGTGAAAGTTCAAGATGGTATGCAATTTGAGAGAATATCATAAATGTAGCAATTGTAGAAATAAGAGAAAATAATTCAGATGCCTTGTAATTAAGTTTGCTGAGGTGAAATGTTGTTTGAATATATATGCAGTTATTTTTGGATAATACATAATGTGTACATAATGTGTGTATATGTAACAGTGGATATATTCTTATGTCTTGAGTCTTCCTTTTGACTTTGGGCAATTCTTTTGTTTCACTACTCCCTTTTTTCCCATGTCATTACTTGATGTACTTAAGCTGAACTAGAAAATGGCCAATATTAATGCTATGAGATACTGGTCTGTGTTTGTGGTTTTAAGCAGCCACATACTACTAGTAATACTTAGTGCTATTATTGCCCAAAATTTTACAAAACAAAGTGAAATAGGAATAATTTTCCTCATATCCTTTCAATTTCAAGTACTCTTATAAGACAGGAAGCAATGATTTTTTAACATTCTTATATAAAATTTCCTCCCTAGTAACCTTGAGTGTAGAATCAGACTCAGTGGTGCATTTCAGCAACTGTTGTTATGCAGATGTTTTTATTTTGCCTGTAGTAATGTACAATTATTTCCAGATGTGAGGATATTTCCAGATGTGAGAATAACAAATTCGTTATTTATTTCAACAGAAATTGAAAAAGAGAGCTGTGGGGATCCTGGAACACCATTGTATGGTATCAGAGAAGGGGATGGATTTTCTAACCGTGATGTTTTAAGGTTTGAGTGTCAGTTTGGATTTGAATTAATAGGAGAGAAATCCATCATTTGCCAAGAAAACAACCAGTGGTCTGCAAACATACCAATCTGTATTTGTATGTACCGTTTTTTTGTTACGATTATTTTTAATACATAACATTGTGATAATATTTCCTTATATATACTGATTTGTGAGATTGTTTGCAGAGTTAGCATGATAAAATAATTCTGCTGACAGGATGGATGTACTTTTGTTCAGGGGTGGTTTTGCCTGATGATTACACCCAAGACAATTCTAGAACCGCTAGAATACTTTTTTCTTTTTTATTAGCAAGTTTTGCAGCAGTTATCTTACGTGATTTGATAAATTTTGTTATTGCTTTTAGTGGGATATTTTCGGCTTTTATATGTATTATACACTTCTTACATCTACTCTTATAAATTAATATATTTCTTTAGAAATTGATAAATTGTAATCAGGGGGTTGAAATGATATTTTTTTTCCTCTTTATATTATACATGAATATCTTTTAGTACCTAATGACCATACACATTTATAGCTCTCATCCATTTACATTATACAGCATAAGCAAAACCAATGTTGTGATATAAACTTGTGCAACACACTTCTTAATATTTCCACTAAAATAGTGCAGATCAGATAGATCAAATATGTTCAAAATGCAGCCAGCTGCTTTCATCCCTGCAACTCAATTTAATATGACTAACTGAAATGTTTGATTATAAAATATTATCCTGATAACAACAACACAACACTGTTCTCTCTTTGAGGCTGGTTAATTGCTTGAGCTTCTATGTGAACAACAAATGATAAGGGCACTATTGACTTTCTGCCTCTTTAATGTGCTCAGTGAGAGCTCTGCTGATCTCAACAGATCCCTAAAGGAGAAAAATAAGAGGTGCCAAGTGATCAAGGGTTGTTGAACATGGGTAAACTGTAAAGACTGCCATGGGCTTCCAGTGCAAGAAGAATGTTCTTTATTACCTTGGGGCTCTGCTTGGGAGATAGTTTTATTCAGGGGAAGGGAAAAAGAAGATTTAAAAAAAAAACAAAAACACCTTCTTTCTGGCTTCACAGATGATAATACTGAATTACTCAATTAAGGTAATCAGCAAGTTAAAGAATCTCTTACAAAAACTTATTGAATTATTATTGAAATGTTTTATTCTGTTTTCTAATTTATTTCTCTCTTTGTTGTCAGTTCCTTGCCTTTCCAATTTTACTGCACCAATGGGAACAGTTCTTTCACCTGATTATCCAGAGGGATACGGGAATAATTTAAACTGTATCTGGACAATAATTTCAGACCCCGGAAGCCGAATCCATCTCTCTTTTAATGACTTTGACTTGGAATCTCAGTTTGACTTCCTTGCAGTTAAAGATGGTGACTCTCCAGATTCCCCCATAATAGGAACATTTACTGGTGCTGAAGTTCCTTCCCATCTTACCAGTAATGGTCATATTTTGCGCCTGGAATTTCAAGCTGACCACTCAATGTCAGGACGTGGGTTTAACATCAGTTATAACAGTGAGTAATAGGAATTTTTCTTTATCTGTGTGTTTTGTTTTCAACATATGGTTTAGGATATACCTAGAAGTATATATATAAAAGTTGGCACTGCCCAGAGGTGAAGTAAGAACTTGGCTTAGCCAAGCTGTATGCTCTGGGGATCTGTAAGGAAATCAGAAAGAAATTCCTGAAGTATCAGGCCTTCCGCTAGAGGATGGTAGGGATAACAGAGTAGCTGTTGGGGGCCTTATCATATCCCCTACCCAGACCTTTCCTATCTCACTCATTGGGATTATTTTCTTTTTCTTTTCCATCCTTACAACAGAGGTAGCAGAATTTTCCATGTCAATAGGTAGAATAAACAGGCAAAAGATGATGGTTATTTTGATACTTCCAAAAGTCTGATGTCATGAGTAACCTGTCTTTCTCCCTAACACCTAAGAATATGGTAATGCCAGAGGTTTAGCTGGAATGAATGTGAATCTTCAACTGCATGATTTGGAGGACAGCTGTGTATCCACATCTCCCCTTTCCAGAAGAATGTATTACATGCTTGGGCATGAGAAAAAAATGGTCTGTATTGTCAAAGATTTTTTACTTTGAATAAAACAAAAAGTATTAATTAAACCAGGAAGGAAATGAGATTAAGTGACATTGAAAATTGAAAGACCTAGACTCCACATTTTTCTCCAAAAAAAGGGTAATAATTAATATTATTTTCATACTGTTGCAAGGACTAAATTCCCCTCTGGCTCTCTTCATAGTTCACCTCTCCATCTTTTTCTTTACCCTCTCTTTTGTTTTGTTTTAGTCTGTCAGTATTTCAGAGAAGTATTTCTTAAGACTTACTCTGAATGTTACTGGCTCAATAGGAAAGAGATAAACTGACAACAGTTTAGTGTGTAAACGTTCTTTTTTTGGATAATATCTTATGTTCTAGCTCTCAGTCCCATATGAAAGCTGCTTCATCCTTGGGTCATTTCTCACAACTGTAGAATGTAAGCATGAAAAAAATGTGGTGTCTTCTTATTAGTTTCTGTACTAACTGGTCATCTTTGCAAACTATGAGCTTTCTCTAGCTTTTTTAGCAATGTAACTGAATATTGGAAAGTCTGCTGTTATCCTGTATTAAGGAAATACAAAATCAGTTAAAATGGAAATGAGATACTGAATCTATGTTCCTTAACATAAATTGTAACATTTGCTCTGTTTTGTTCTGTTTCATGTCCTGTTAAGATTTATGGATACTGCTTAATACTTTAAGGTTTCACTGGAGTGTGCTTAGTGATATCGAGCCTAAATCCAGAGATTAAAAAAACCCAACAAATAAAATAAATTGTCAGTCTTCTTCAATAAAGATGATGCCTGTGTAGAAATGGATATTCTCAAGTCATCCCATTTTGCAGAAGTAAAACTAGATATAGGTAATTTAAAATACAGTTTATAATAAAAATGAAAGATATAGGTGATTAGTATGGAATAATCCTTATAGTTGGTTTTTATGTAGAAACACAAGAATTAATCACATACCGTTGTGACTTGAAGTTTTAATATTTCAGTGCCATATAAATATACTAGTCAGAATAAATTATGGTAATTTAAAAAATCTGTGGACTTCCTTGGACATGTGGTAGTCTTACTATGATATCTGTCAATTAACAGTCACTTAAAGTATGCACTGAGACTACCAAATTGTACAATTTTAATTTTTATAAAGAAGTAACAAAGCAAAAGTAGGTTTTTACCACTTACATAAGGATGCCCACTAATTCTGAAAAGAATTATTTCAAAGAAATTTTCTCTGTATTTGAGTAGTTTAACACATTTTTTGGGTCTGTTCCAGCTAGAATGGATGCTAGAATGTTAAACTCTGTAGTTAAAATCTACTTACAAAAGCAAAACATCTTCAGAAAACGCATCAAATCTTTTCAGCAGACAGCTGCAATTCGATAAATTAGAGGAGTAATCTTTCCACAATAAATAGCTTAGAGCCAAGAGAGACAGCAGAAAAGTATTAATATGATTTTCACTCTGTCCTGGCATTGGTAAACCCCAAAATAATTAAAAATACCCATTTTCTGCTAACAATCGTGCTTACATATTTCAGAGCTAACAGTTTCTTTTTTGCCTGCTTCAAGAACTGGACAAATATTTTAAAAATGTTGAGATATGCTCTTTTTGCCAGTTACTCCATTTTCCACATTTTACTCCACTTCTAGATTTATCAGCTAAAAGTCTTTGTAGGGCAGACTACCAGAAAAATTAATCATGTGAGTTGACCGCTCATTTTTGGCCCTATTTCCAAGTACCTTTTCAGAGCAGACTTAGATGAGTTATGAACATCTTCATTCCTGTCTTCCTGTCTCTTGAGATCTCTGCAGTTCCTCTCCTGCAAATTTTCTGATGAAAAATGCAGGATTTAACATCCTGAGTCAATATCAGAACTGAAAATACTTCACAATCACCCTGTGCTATGATTATGCTGCCTGTCTTTTTTCCAGAATCTACTTAAAATATAAGAATGTTAGATGATGAGTATAAATGCTAGGAAAAATAGATCTCTTTACATGTAATATTTCATAAAGAACTTTTACATGGTTTCTTGATTTCTTGATGATGGGTGAAATATTAATATTAAGGAAATACCCCTGTGTTTTTTCTTTTCATTTTAAGGACTGTGTATAACATTACAGCTCTGCCATGAAGCTTTTAAGAAGTACAGGCAGGCAGAATTGTACTCATCAAGTAGCATAACTGCTATTTGGCTAGGCTACAAAAGTGACTGCTATTGTTGGAAAGGGTTGTTTTCCACTCTCTTGCCTCCCATAGCCATCCTGTACAATACAGTCCCTTCCACAGAAGCAGCAGGGGCAGCCACAACTCTGTTTCTAAACTGAAATACAGAGCCATGATCTGATTTTGCATCCTTAATAAACTGGTGTCATCCACAGGCAAGTTATAGCTATTGCTGGAGTCAACATTTATCTACATTTACAGATAAGAATATTGCCAATCTGTCTCTGTGTTGTCTGCAGCTAGTAAGAAAAGCAGATGATCAGTTCCTTCACTAAAAGTGATAACTGTGGGCAAAGTATTGAAAAAGCATTTGAAACCCCAATTAAAAAAGTAGGGGATTCCTTTTAATGCAGTTCTCAAATGGTAGAAAACTATTAAATTAAAGTGTTTTATTTTAATTCACAGTATATGTAGCATTTCCTAATTCAACATGTTAAGATTTGAATTTGCTTCCTTTTGTCTGTTATCGTGATTCATAATATTTCTGTAATGCAATATCTGATAGATCTTTCTGCTAAGTTTATGAAATACTACTTTTGAAAAATTTTAATTGGAGGAGCTTGGCTATGTTTTGTCTAGCAGACACATTAGTAAAACTACAGAAAAACATTGCAAATATTATCTTTTTAGGGTTTGGTCATTTCTGATGTCTCCATATGTAGGCATATCTATGACAATATAATTTGCAGTCATGTGTGAGGAAGGTGTATATTGTACTTGTGATATTTATTCTCACTGAAAAATCAAGAATTTTTAAAAGCTAAGACATAATAAATATTATTGATAAATAAAATATTTGTCACAGTTTAACACTGGCCCGGCAATTAAACCGAATAACAGATGCTTTCTATTAATTCCCCTCTCCTCCTAGATTTAGAAAGGAGAGTGAATAAGGAAGAGACACTTATGGGTTGGAAACTACAGCTACACAGCTTTAATGAAACAGTAATTATAAATAGGAAAAAAAATATTAAATGTATACAAATATACAGGAAAATTGATACCACGTCCCTCCCCCCCCCCCCAAATAACTCTCACATCACCACCGAGGCTGCAGGGCCAGCCAGAAAGTTCAGGCTGGAATCCTGGATTCAACAGCAGTCGGGAGCTGGGGGCAGGAACACACAGATTCAGGCTGGCACGGATCAGGACCACAGGCAGAGGAATGGATGGAATCCTCCCAGGATGCCAAAGCAAACAGGGACAGGTGAAGAAGGAAAATCAGGAAAGGGTTTGACCCTCGTGATCCCCTAGATTTATACTGCGTATGACATGTATGGGATGGAATACTCTGGTCAATTTTGGTCATTTATCTTGTCTGTTCCTCCCTAAGGGAGGGTTGCAGGTGTGACCTTTTTACTCCTTTTCTCCCTCCAGAGGGCAAATTGTTCCTCAGAGCTGAGCAGTGTCCTTGGTTCTGCACACCAGTCTCTAGCAGTAACTATAAACATTGAGCATTATCAGTCCCTGAAGCAGTCACTGTCTGAGAAACTTGCTGCTAATTTCAGCAAGTCCAGCTACCTACAAGAAACTTAGCTGAAAGCAGAAGTACAAGACAGAAAATCACCTTTATCTTGTCCCAAACCAGGACAACATCAAAATATTATATCTAATTAATGTATATATTTTAAACAGACAGTTGCCAACAGTCTGACTTTTCCCACTTCTGGTAGGAAGATGAACTTGTCTGATGAACTTCTCCAGTGTAAGATGTATTCTGTAGTTAACAACATAGACTGTCTTAAATAGTAGCTTAAATTTTCATGTTCTCTTTCTTTCACCTACATCACCGCTTTTTTACAAAGCACTCTGAGATCAGCATATCTCAAATGGTTGTTACAGTGAATTCAAAATACAAAAGGTGACTGAAGTTATATGCTTGCCCTACTCTGATGGATGCTTCTGTCCCATTGTGGCATTAGATAATATGGGATGTTGAACAGGACAACTTAGACATTTCTTAAATTTACCAATGCCTAACTGTCCAAACTGAGATTCTAGCTGGTATAACTTTATAGTATTTTAAGCAATGTTTTGTACTAATATACATTATCTGCTGTTTCTAAAGGTTTTGTTTCTATTTCTTAATATAATTAGTTTGTTCTTGCTAGAAGAATAAAATCCTAAAAACGTCATCTTAATTGCAAGAGTTATAATACTATTCTATTTCTCCCTCCCCTTTTTCTTTTTATTTTGAAAAGCATTTGGACATAATGAGTGCCCTGATCCTGGAGTGCCTATCAATGCTCGGCGCTTTGGTGACAACTTTCAGCTGGGGAGCTCAATTTCTGTTATATGTGAGGAAGGATTTATTAAAACGCAAGGAACTGAAACAATTACATGCATGCTAATGGATGGAAAAGTAATGTGGAGTGGACCTATTCCTAAATGTGGAGGTACGTATATATTTTGTTCTGATTTAGGTGAACTTGATATAATTTCTTCTAAGTTGTCACCAAATAAAGTTCAGATTTTTGTAAATGGATAGCACAAAACTCCTGTGAAACCTGGTCCTTAATAAAGGAGTCTAGTGAGCCATGAGCTTTTATTATAAACCTGTTTACAGGAGCGAGTTTTTAAATAACTTTTACAAGGACATATAAAAAACCACAGAAGAAATTGTCATAAACATCAATGAATGTGAGCAATGCTATATAACCTCTGTAAAAATGAAGGCTCATCTAAGAAACGTATTAGGACTGGAATGAGAATAGTTTTTTTACACTGTTCATACTTGCAGATAGATTTCCTTTAGCACTGGTGAAATTACAGTTTCCCAAAGACATTTAATCCTTGAAAGATGACTCCTGCATTTTTTTATTCTTCTTTATAAAGCATGTATTTGTCCAATTTGGGAAACTGTTTAAAGCAGTGAGCTTCAGTGCTAGCAGTATATCGTGATACTTATCTCTGCATTTTTGAATTCCAGTCCAATCAGTATAACAACTGGCCTTGTTAATACTGAGGAGAAAGAAATAATAAGGAAGAAAATGTTGAAAGCTTCTGCTCTTCAACTGAAGTATTTAAGTACTTTGCTCAAATTGTTACTCAAGGTTTTTTGTTATTTTTTAAAATTATTTTTGTGCAGTTTCATATAGAAGATTTTCTAGAAAATACAGCTAGTGCCTTCCTACTTCAGACAAGTGAACAACTGAAAATCATTTGAGTTCTCAGCTACATTTGGTGGTACATTAGATTAGAATGAAGATGTTGATCTCTCTTCAGTTCTACAGCTATGGTATTTAAAAATGTCTGAGCAGCTTTAGCTATCTTTTGCAGTGCTTATGTTTCTTTTACCCACAGTAGCATCTAGGCTGGGAAGATTCTTTTAACAATTGATTTTACTACTTTTAGAAATTAAATAATTCTGTACATTACAACCTCTAAAACATAGCATTGTGCATATTTCCTTGGACTTGTTTATACTAATAGTTATAAATGTAATCTATGCTTCATTAATTGTCTATATTTTAAGATCTCTTCACCTAAAGTAAAAAAAAGAAATACTTCACTTGCTTATAATGATTTAAAAAATTATATAATTTAATAAATGATATAACCTCTGAATTATAATTTTTTAGTCTTCATTTTAAACAAAAGCTCTTATTTTCAGGATGTAACTGTCTTCATAATAAAATCTGTTTAATTGTCATATACAAATGAGACTGCCTATAATACACTTTGCATCCACTTTACTTTCTGTGATAAATTATTATTGCTTCATCGATATTAGTTGGATAACTATATCCTAGACATGGATTGGATAGAAAAGTTGGATATCTTTACCTAGACAAGATTAGTATACATAACACAGGCTCTATTATAAGGTTCATTGATCTCTCTAACACTGCTAGTAAAATGGAAGGTTGCATTTTCTGTGTTAGAAAACTTGAAAAGTAAAAAACTTAAGTTAATGTTAATGTTTTTACATTCCTGTCCTGATCCTTAGCTAGACTCTAAATGGAAGATATACTTTGAATTAAATGCATTTATCATATATATATATATATATATTAGATATATTTTTTTAAAATTTAAGAAAGAAGTTGAAGAAAAGTTAAAACATTTTAAAGCTAATAATGTAATTTGGTCCTTTGAGAGGTTCAGAATTTTTATAGGCGTGGGTTCACATTTGCCTGTAACACCTAGTCATTTCATATAAGGTGAAATTTGTTGGCCCAGCACACACCTCATGTTTTCATTTTCTTACATATCAAGTGGAGGCATGAACTCCACATACTGAGTAGGAGACACTGAATGTGACTTCTGTGCAGTTTAATTTCCACTGCAGAAGGACCACTTGTTCTGTGCCTTCCTCCCAGCCCTACTCATAGCCCAAGATCCCATTTCAGTTCTACCTGGGGCTGTCAGTCCCTTCCCCAGCAATGTTAAAGTGTTGCTGGTCTCCAGCCCTATTCTTTGCTAATCTCAGCATGCTCATGGAACTTCCTATTTTGACCTCAGACCTAACTCATCAAATTGGGTTTGTCTAGTGGTCACTTTATTGTCACCAGACCTTTTTCCTGTCATGAATCCAGTCCTGTTCACCTTGCTCAGGTGGAGGTGGATGCTGCTCTCTCTGTGAAGGCACTATACCTCTATGTGTGTGTGTGATTTCATCCTTGGCTCCTGGCTCCTCATCTCTATCAGAGCAACCCTGCTTTTGCTGTTCCTGATGTTTTTGCATTTCATATTCCTGTCCTCATTCCTTTCATCCTTCCTGTGTGAGGGTTACATGAAGAATTTTTCCATAATGTCTTGTAATGTTATGCTGTTTTACTGATGCTGCAGCTGTAACCTTGGTCTTCCTGCCTGACTCCTGTAACACTTAATATCCTGTTGTTCTGCCTCATGGGTTATAAGCTCTTGAAAAAAGTGTTTAAAACTTTGAATCTACCAGATGTTTAGGGATTAGTCTGTCATCCTCGAAGCTCTCTTCATACCCACATACAGAAATTTTGTGCCTCAGCTTCTGCAGCTTACTATATAAAGGAGTAAATAGAAATGACTTTGTTAAAATTTTTAGATCAGGCTAAGATGGTTTTTTAGTATTTGGTATAGACCTGTGTTTAACAAATTGATTGTTTAATTACAACCTCTAGTTAGGTTGTATTTCTAGTGTTTTGTTTTTAACACACTGACAGTTGAATATGAATCTGCCAGCAATCATCAAATAGAGCTGGAAGAAAGAACAGGGGCTGAAAATTAATGTAAAAAAAGGGTCAAGGAAATAATCCTTTGGAAAAATGACCATAGAGTTTTATTTTCTGAAAAATAAGGCTTTTCAAGATAAGCCCAGTCACCCAGCTGTTCTGAAAGGAAGGACTCCTGGGCCTAGGAAATCAACATGTGGTGGTGAAAGTCAAATAAAAAATTCTAATAAGTCTTGCACTGCAGGCACCAGGAAGAACCATTATTAGAGGAAGGGTAAGAAATACTTTCTTTTAAAGAACACACAATACAAAACCCAGCAAAATTCTATTATTGTCAGATGTGAAATGCAACAAGAAATTACTCTAAATTTAGGCAATCTATACTGGGTGTTATTCTTACTATAATATTCATAAGAGCATTTTTGTAAAAGTTACTTTTTGTGTTCTAAAAATAATTTTTAACGATTTCATGTAATTTTTTTTAGAAAATAGAGCTTTGCACAAGTTTATCAATACTGTATTCCAACTGTGGTAGTATACTACCATATATAATACTATATACATATATATGTCTGTGTATATAGATATATATATAGTACTATATATGGTATATTCTAAGTATACTGGCTTAGAATAAGGCCATTTGGTATTCCTCCTGTTGTTATATTTTGTATTTTATAGGCTCTATATGAATTATGAAAATGTATAAATGGTTATATGCAATAAAATGTAGGGATAAGGAATGCTGTTGTTAACCTGGTTGCTGAGGTGAATGTGGGTTTAAAGTACGGTTGGTTAAGGTGTTATGAAAAGGGACTTGAAGGTAAAAAGTGGGAAACCCTATTCTAATAACAAGTGAGGAAAAAAAAGTGGAAATCTGCATCTTTAGAAATTTTTGCAACATATTGAATTCTGAACTTTATATATAGCTTTATACATATGTATCTATTAGAAACCCCTTTTGTCCTATACAGTAGGAAAATATGGGCTATTATGACCTTTAAAAATACAGAATATCTCTGTACAGAAGAAAAATTAAGATCAGAGAATTAAGATCAGAGAATAAGATTTGTGATCTTTATATTGAAGATGTGTTGAAGAGAGCAAAATAAATGTGTTTAACAATCATAGGAACTATATTTGTTACAGAAAATGAATAATATCTAGCTTACATTTCACAGGTTCTAAATTATAATCGTGTATACTAAGTAAGGCTTTACATGTGTAAACTCATATGGTAGTCTACTAATTATTTTTAAATACCTTTTTCCTAGCTTGTATTTACTACCTGTGTGTTAGAGAAAACTACAGGTTATTTCTAGTAATTCTACATGCAGATGTATTTATTACAGCATTTAGTATATATTTCCTAAATGGTTCAAAACTTAATTCATTTTAGAAGAGTAGTATGTCTTATTCATGAGTGAAGAATGTGAACTGCCACCACGACAAGAAAAATATATACAGTCTGACAGTGGGTGGATGTCACAGTTAAAATTACAGTTCATTAGTTTATATCTTGATACTCTACCAAAACTTCTGCAGGTTTTTCAAATTTTGCTGCTCACAATTAAAAGCAGAAGTGATAATACTTTGTAAACACCATTTTGTATTGCATGTCCTTTATTATAGGAACATAGATTGTACCTGTAGGAATTCAGTATTTTTATACTGAAAGAATTTATTGAACAGTTTATTTTATCTTTCTAAGGTTTTGATTCAGTTGTCTCCATTTTACTCTGAACTCCTCAAAGTCTTTCAGTTTCAAAGCCTTGTTGCTCCTTCCTGCCAGGTGGTTTGTTTTTTGTTTTTTTTTGTAATTTGCTTATATCAACATATCCTATACTGAAACTGATAATTGTGGATTATATAGAGTCAGTCTGTGTTATTATAACTTTATTCTTTTTTCATTTTTAGCTCCATGTGGTGGGCATTTTTCATCTCCCAGTGGAGTAATCCTCTCTCCAGGCTGGCCGGGGTATTATAAAGATTCCTTGAACTGTGAGTGGGTGATAGAAGCTGAACCAGGACACTCCATCAAAATTACATTTGAAAGGTGTTGGCTAATGTTTTTCTTATTAAATATTTTCAGGTTTCTACCTGGAGGCAGGAATTTCTTAGTTCTGACGTAACAGTAATTTGCATTGTCTCAAAAATCAAGCAATTTTTTAGGGTATTCCATAAAACCTTAGTGCCTTCAGAGCAAAAAATGTATCTTCAGTGCAGTTTCTATAGATGCACTAAAAATGTTTAGAAATTCCTGCCCTCTTGCATGTATTTAGGTCTGTCTGGGCAAGTTAGATTTTTGTCTTTTTATAAAGATTAACAAATTTCATTTGCTCTTCACTGTGTCGCTATGATAAACTATACTTACAAAGTACTTTTTTCTTCTCAAACCCATGAAATCTTCAACTTTATAAGTCTGAATCAGTTATGAAAACTGAATTAAAGGCATTCATGTTGTTATCTACCATGAATATTTAATTATCAAATCAGCTGATCTGGTTTTGTAAAAGTAATGCTTGCTCTCAGAATGTAATTGGAGTTTCCTCAAATGTCTGCAGCATTCCACTTTTCTTGCATTATTGCTTGTTACTTAGGTCTCTTCCTGATTCTGGGAATTGAAAAGTGCTGAACACCTTAAATTTCTTAGGGGAGGATGATGTGGGCATTTCATTTAATCTTTTTACAAGAACTCAAAGCAGGAAACGTAATTTAAAAGTACTACATGTTCTACATATTTTAACGGATGTTTTAGATTATTTATAATTGTAAATATTAATAGTAAGATGATGATCCAATCAAAAAGGGTCTTTGATGATCAAAGTTATAGTGCACAAATCTTATGCAAGTACTTACATAGATAAATCAAAGCTTTATTTCCCTGTCTTTGGTAATAGGACTAGTTATATAGAGGGAATCCAACTCCCTAAGCTATGAGGTAGGGACTGGGAGCAGAATGACTCCCCCACAGTCCAGGAGGAGATGGTCCTGCTGCACCATGTATCTGTGCACGAATCTATGGGGCTGGATAGGATGCACCCAAGAGTGCTGAAAGAGCTGGCAGGTTGGAAATGAGCCAACATAATCCCCATATATAACCTCTTAGGTAATTTTCCATACAGGAAATTACAGGCCTGTTAGTCTGACTTTGGTAACAGGGAAGCTGATAGACCAGATACCTGAGTATCATTATGGGGTACATACAGGCCAACCAGGTGATCAGGCCTGGTCAACATGGGTTCATGAAGTGTAGATCCTCTTTATCATCAGCAAATTTGCAGATGACACTAAGGTGGGGGGGGGTGTGGATCAGCTGGAAGGCAGGAGGGCTCTGCAGAGGGACCTGGACAGACTGGAGAGTTGGGCTGATTCCAATGGGATGAGGTTCAACATGGCCAAGTGCCAAGTCCTGCACTTTGGCCACAACAACCCCATGGGGAGCTCCAGGCTGGGCACAGAGTGGCTGAGAGCAGCCAGGCAGAGAGGGACCTGGGAGTCTGGATTGACAGGAAGCTGAACAGGAGCCAGCAGTGTGCCCAGGTGGCCAAGAAGGCCAATGGCATCCTGGCCTGGATCAGGAACAGCGTGGCCAGGAGGTCCAGGGAAGTGATTCTGCCCCTGTACTCAGCCCTGGTGAGGCCACAGCTCGAGTCCTGTGTCCAGTTCTGGGCCCCTCAGTTCAGGAAGGAGATTGAGGTCCTGGAGCAGGTCCAAAGGAGGGCAACCAGGCTGGTGAAGGGACTCCAGCACAAGTCCTGTGAGGAGAGGCTGAGGGAGCTGGGGGTGTTCAGCCTGGAGAAGAGGAGGCTCAGGGGAGACCTCATCGCTCTTTACAGCTCCCTGAAAGGAGGCTGGAGCCAGGGGGGGTTGGTCTCTTCTCCCAGGCAACTTTCAACAAGACAAGAGGGCATGGACTTATGTTGTGCCAGGGGAAGTTTAGGTTGGATATTAGAATTTCTTTACAGAGAGGGTGATCAGACATTGGAATGGGCTGCCCAGGGAAGTAGTGGATTCTCCGTCCCTGGAGATATTTAAAAAGAGACTGGATGTGGCACTCAGTGCCATAGTCTAGAAACCGCAGCGGTAGTGGTCAAGGGTTGGACTTGATGATCTCTGAGGTTCTTTCCAACCCAGCCAATTCTATGATTCTATGACCAACCTGATGCCCTTCTGTGACAGGGTGACCCCCTTACTGGATGAGGGAAGGGCTGTGGATGTCATCTGTCTTGGCTTTATCAAAATCTTTGGCACAATTTCCCACAGCATTCTCCATGAGAGGCTGGCTGCTCATGGCTTGGATGCAAATATGCTTTTTTGGACAAAAAACTAGCTAGATGGTCAGGTCCAAAGAGTTGTGTTAAATGGAGTTAAATCCCGCTGGTGGCTGATCCTGAGTGGTGATCCCCAGGGCTCCTGCTGGGGCTGCTCCTTTTTAACCTCTTCATTGTTGATTTGGCTGAAAAGAGAGCACATCCTCAGGAAGTTTGCAGGCAGCACTCAACTGGGTGGAAGTGCTGATCTGCCTCAGGGTAGGGAGGCTTTGCAAAGGGATCTAAACAGACTTGATCAGTGGGCTGAGGCCGACTGTATGAGTTTCAGCAAAGCCAAGTGTCAGATCCTGCACTTTGGCCACAACAACCCCAGCCGTACTGCAGGCTTAGGGAGGAGTGGCTGGAGAACTTCCCAGCAGAGAGGGACCTGGAGGTCCTGATTGACAGCCAGCTGAACATTAGCTGGGTGGCCAAGAAAGCCAACAGCTTCCTAGCCTGTGTCAGGAATAATGTGACCAGAAGGACCAGAGATGTGATCTTACACCTGTTCTCAGCCTTGGTGAAGCCGCATCTCTGGTACTGTGTGCAGTTTTGGACACCACAGTATAGGAAGGGCATTTAGGTGCTGGGGAGGGTGCAGAAAGGGGCAACTAGGCTGATTAGGGGTCTGGATAACAGCTCTTATGAGGAGAGCCTGAAGGAGCTGGGGCAGTTCAGCCTGGAGAAGAGGAGACTGAGGGGAGACCTTATTGCTCTCTACAGCTACCCAAAAGGAGGTTGTAGTGAGGCAGGTGTGGGCCACTTCTTCCTAGTGACTACTGATAAGACTAGTGATAGGAAGAGGAAATGGTTCAAGTTGTACCAGGGGAGTTTCAGATTGGATATTAGGAAAAATTTCTTCTCTGAAAGAGTAGTGAAGCATTGGAACAGGCTGTCCAGGGAAGTGGTGGAGTTGCTGACTCGGGGGATGTTCAGAAACCAGGTAGATGTGGTGCTTCAGCAGATGGTTTAGTGGTTTTAGTGATGTAGGACTGACGGTTGGACTTGATGATCCTGAAGGTCTTTTCCAACCTTGATGATTCTATGATTCTATGATTCTACTTCTCATTTTCCATTTACGCAGCATACTTTGACTAATCCTGGTCACACTCAACTTAGAAGAAAAGACATAATTTAATACAATTCAAAAGTATCCTTTAGCAGGGTATGAAAACTACCATCTTCCTCTTAGCAAAATTTCTCTCCTTTTCATCTGAGTTTCATTAACTCTGACATGCACTTTTGTCTGTAATGCACTAATGACTTGTCGTAAAATTACACAACCTCTATTACTCGTGTACGTAAGACTAATAACAATAAGCAATGTTCTCTTCAGATTGCAGAGAGAGCTTCTATCCTTTTTTTAGCCTAATCTTATTATGACATTATGAAACTTCTTTTTCCATTGTTGCTGATTTGGACGCTCTTGTCACTTGCCATAAATTGGACTGATACACCTAGTTCTACAGTGAAACAGTCCAGAAAAGCTCTACTTACATATTGGTGTGTGCATACCTACATGTATCTGTGCAGGAGTACATGTAAAAATACCCCTATACATGCTCACACAAATGCACTTACATATCTAATTTAATGATCATAGCATAAAATTATTACTTTATATATACACACACACTACTGTATATGTAGAAATAGTTATAAACCAAATAATGAAATATATCTTTATAGTGAACTGAATGAAAATATTTTGTAAGCTACTAATGTTAGATATTTTATATGTTTTTATTTGTCATAAAATTTAAATATACAGTCTGAGGCCTTAGTAAATTAACTTCTTTTTAAAGACTCATATTATTCTGTATCTCTTTATTCTACTCCTGCTTGCAAATCTTCAGCTGGACTTTCTTAAGGTAGAAGGTTAATTTTGTTGCAATACACACTTTTAAACCTAGAAGCAAATGACTTTTCCATTTGCTCATATTTTGACAAGTTTTTCACATTTTACCTTTGTCCTGAAAAAAGAAGAGAAGTACTTTTTCTAGAAAGTCTTTCTTGGTGCGAATACTAAGACTTCTACAAAATGTGATAGTTATTTGGAAGATTTTTTGATTTCTCAGGGTAAAACTACATATATAGTACATGTCTAGAATTTTTACATCATTTCTTTTTGGATTTGCTAAGAGGAAGAGAGCAGTTCTTACTAATACATATTTGCTACAGAATGGCATCTCAGTGTTATGTCAGTTTATAACTTACACAGTAGTTTATTTTCTGTTAATCTCCGATGTTCTTATGGCTTCTCTTATGACATAGCCGGTGTGCAAGGTTCTGCATTCTGTGATTGCATGATAGTTTTCCTGTGCCATGGAGCCAGAGACACTGGTGAAAAGAAAGAGGTGACTAATAATACTGCTTTCAGACATTTCATAATAACTTTTTCAGATTTTTTTTTTTTTTTTTATGATCACGCATGGGTACTTTTAAGAATTTAGTTCTGTTGTACAGGTGTGGTTATGATAGTTAATTTGCTGGACTTTTGTTAGAAATCAGCTTTTTAGGCTGAACTGAAATGGTAGAAGTAAGAAATGCAAGCACCATTCTTCATTGTTATGAACTGTTTATCATGAAGCCTAATTATGAGTATTTTAATGTTAGGGATGTTAATCAGCAAACTACTGATTGCAGTACTAGTCACATTTGACTAATGAATATACACTGTGAATCAGGATATTCTACTCATACCCTGATAGTGAACAGATTTGATAGGGTGTCTCCTAGAAAGCAAGATGCACGTTGTAAATTCTAAAGCAGCTTTATCTGTGAAGATAATACTAAAACGTCAGTGTCACCTCCTGTGTTAAAGTTTGTTTCACTCTTATCTGCTTCAACTGGTTTTTGAGAGTCCTCCAAAGCAATAGACCTCAAATAACAAGCGATTCAGTTTAGTTTAAGAGTAGTGACTACTTAAGTAGTAAAGAACATTGGAGTAGTCTTAAGTGAGCAAAGTATTTTTATTCAGTTTACTATAAGTCCCAACTTTCTTACACCATGGAAAAACAAGGTGATATGTAAATACATGAGATGAGTTGAGCATCAAGAGGGAAGGCATTAAAGGAAAAATTATATAAGCATCACTCTTATAAATTAAATTTCAATTCATCAATTTTCTGAGCCAAATAACCAAATGAAGGCATTGTAAGTATCCCCCCCTTCAAATTTCTTCCGTCTCATCTCCCCTCACCAAAGAACTGAAGAACCATCTTTTTTGTTTTTCCTCTGGGGTGTTTACTCTTTTTTTACTCATTTTTTTATCTCTCTCTTTTTTTTTTTTTTTTTTTCCTTTTTTTTTTTCATGCTGTTTGTGGCATGTTATGTAGTCTTTGAGCAACAAGTAGTTATGAGAGCATTTCTTTTATGTCCTTGGAAACTCAAGCTAATTTCATTATATCTTGACTGGCCTCCTAGTGCCTTTGCATTTATGAGGTCAATACCTTTTATACATGCTGTCTTGTGTTCTTTTAGTAAAGGAACTAAGAAAGCAGAACAAGACTAAATGATCTATTTCCAAGCTTGCTTCTGTTTTGTATGCCTTGGTGGGAAAAACAAGTACTTGAAAAAGCAAGTTATAGCCTAGTAGCTTTTTAAAAAAATCTAATCATGAGTTCATATAGGAATAAGCAAAAAAACCCAGAGCTCTTTTGCTTCTAGGCTTTCATTTTCATAACTACCTATTACTGTATTTCTTTGCTCTTTTCTCTATTATTTCATAGGATTGGGACATGGATAAAAGTAAATTCATGTTTGGGTGTTTAATTTGGCTTCATGGCTTTCACTGTCTCCTTTAGATCTCTAAGCTCAGCCTCATGGGACATAAATACTTTATATATACAGAGTTTCTCAGTACGCTGGCGTTAGTCATGCAGTTTCTTGAATGGATTTCACAAAGCCAATTTAGGCATCTAAGTGAATCAGAGAGAGAATTATGAACATCTGAAGGGTTATTGTAGGATCCTGCTGTTTATTGTTTCTTTTTAATACTGAGTTTTTCAGTAATCCATCAGAGAGTCCACTAAAGCAGTATGATTGCTGTAATGTCTGTTGCAGCAAGAGAGAAAGCACTCTTAAAATATCAGGTTCTTGGGACTGCTGATGCTGTCTAAAGCAAAGCAAGCAAGGAGACACCTAGCAGCACTGACAAACCCAGCTTTTCCTTGACAGAGAAAGCACACATGCAAACAGGCATGTTGTGTTACACTGCTTTCTAAATAGGATTTTTAATTTAATTTTGTTTTGCACAACTTCTGAGACTCTGTTAGACTTAGCTTCAAATGGCACAAAGCTGTTGAAGTCTCAATGCAGACTTCAATAATTTTGTTCTTAATTAGCGATGTTTTTAAAGGTAGACACTCAGGGTATGATTCTTTTATCATATAAAGTACCTTTATGATATATGAGCCAAATCAAATGGATATATTAAAAGAATGCATCGACATGTCCTCTATATAATTTCCTTTTTCCCCAAAAAAAGAATAATAATTATGTGCCATAAAATAGGATATACAAGTAATATTATTCTTTACTAACAAACTATGTTTCTAGTATTTGTTTCCTGCAATATAAACCGACTCAAGGGAGTTAAGTTTATTTCTCATCTTACTAGGGAACTAGCCTGAAATTGATTATTGTATTATTATATAGAGTAAAAATACAAGATTGATACTGTAAAACAGATATGTGGAGAAAAATAATGTGATCAAGAAAGGACCACAGTTTTAAAATATGGCTTACTTTAAATTGGTTTATTCAATTTTTTTTAACTGCATCTTATATTTGTGCTTCTGTGTGTTTCCTCCATTCTAGATTTCAGACAGAACTCAATTATGATGTTTTGGAAGTTCATGATGGACCAAATTTATTATCTCCACTTTTGGGATCTTATAATGGTACACAGGTCCCACAATTCCTATTTAGCAGTAGTAATTTCATTTATCTTCTCTTTACCACTGACAACAGCCGTTCTAACAATGGATTCAAGATTCACTATGAAAGTAAGTCATTCAGATATGTGTTATTTGGTTTCCCCATGAGTGCTTATTATATATATATATAAATAATATATATATAAAAGTATCATCCATGGTAAATTTCTGTTACTATTCAAACTTGTAAAGACTTCATGATGTTAAACTGCAAACGGATGACCAGTATTTTCCCTTAAAGTTTAGTGTCATTGCTGTATGGCTTAAGAAGTAAGCATTGCTGTACTTTAAGAAGTAGAAGATCGGAATGGGAAGCAAATGCCTTCTCAATGTTGCTTTTATGTGTTGTTATTCGTATTCTATTACACAAAATATTTTTGTTTGTAAAACAGCATGAGATCAGGAAGATTATGAAAATATAAGGAAATAACTGAGTTAATGTCCTGCTTGATATACCTGCATCTATACTGAGAAAATGCAGTTTCATAAGTTGAAGATCAAGCTTTGACATTGCTTGATTATGGATTTTTACAGAACTGAAAACCTACATGTGTGATTTGTTCTGACATACAAAAGTATTCTTTTCCCTTATTATAATCATATAAACCATACTGCAGTGTGTTTATATCTAAACTCCAAAATTTATCTCAGTTGATATATTATCATATTGTTTGCTTTTTCTGTTTCTAAATATATATTTTGTTGTAGTAAGTAATATCTTCATGTGAAATAATATTTTTCTGTAACTGCTGTTTAATTTGAAAAGTAAAAAAGTCATAAAAGCCTTGTTTTCTATCCATTTCTGTTTCATACTTTTTTGGAATGACCATCAAGCATTTTTCAGATTTCTTAATTTCTCTACATTATTTTTGGCCATCTTCACTTTTTCCACTAACAATATGGATCAGCTTGACAGGGTGCTGAGACTGATCATATAAACAATAATATTAGAAGGGTTGGACCAGATGATCCTTGAGATCCCTTCCAACATGACATTCTATGATTCTGGGATATTAAATACAATGTATGTGAAGGTGACTTAACCAGATTAAAATCTTTTACTGTCCTAGCCTCCACCTACATACTGCCATTTGTATCATCCTCTACACTGTGAAGAAATTATGATTTTGTCAAGTTCTCATCCATTCTGAAGTCTGAAGGATGGCTATCCTTATGCCTCAGGAAAACTAGATTAATATTGTCAGCACAGACCATTAAGTTCTTAGAATGATTTACTAAATGAATAATGTTAAATGGTAGAAATTACACTCTTATAATATGAACAGTAAAAAAGCTGCACTTACTACAAATATCTTTATATCAAACTGTTTCAGTTAAATAAAATTGGAAAGGAAATCTGAAATTCCATTAGAAATTAATTTTTCAATTTAATCGTAAAATCAATTTATTCTAAAGTCTAACCCCACTCCACAGGTCTTTTTACACTAGTGGATAATAGAAGTTAAATTTATACTATCAGATAACATAAAAAAAAAATCACATTTTTAGTCCTGTTATATAAAGTAATTCATTTTCAGTAGGTTGGGTTGTTGTTTTTTTTTTCCCCTACTATTCTCTTTTTATTTAGAACTATCTAGTATTAATATTATTTTTGTTAACTTCTTACTGGTTCTTCATGCTATATCAAATACAACCCAATTCTGATTTCCCTTTTATGGATAATAATAATAACAATAATTGATGGTCCTCTATTTAGCATTTATTTTTTTCAACAACCTTAGGAAAAGCTGAAGTCTTTTGTATGTTCTTATTTTCTATGATATTTCTTTCCACAATTAATCTTTTTTTTTTTTTTTTTTTTTGTAAGAATGGATATTTTATGGCTTTTGTGTAGAAATAAGAGGAATAACACTCATAAAAATTTTTACACTTAATTTGCTAACTTGAGTAATATTTCTAGATTTTTTTGTTGTTTTTCCCAGATTATTTTATAATGAAGTTAAACTTCTCACTGGAAAGCATCTAAAAGGTTTAATTTTTTAGCACAGATTAGAATTCTCTATATGAAGTCAACTTCTCTATACTCCTTTTTCTGCCATTCATCTTCTCACTATCTCACATAACAAGCAATATGAGGTATGAGAATTAGTTATGTAAATTATTGAGCTACATAAATATTTCATGTATAAATATGAAAAAAAAGCAACAACTGCTTTAGCTAGGATAACAAAGCTTTTAAATATCAGCATCGGGGACAAAGTCATTGAATATTACTGAGACAGGACTAAACTAAATATCCTGTAAATCCATGATACGTTTCTCTGCAACAGTGGCAGGATGCAATTCATTCCCTATGACATCTTATGATGGTAGCACAGAGAAATCCAAGTATAATTAACTGAAAATAGGTAATAATGAAGCCTTTATCCCCCATTGAATTACCTAGGTTAATTAAAATGTCTATATGTTTTGTTTGCTTGTTTCATTTGGGTTTTTTTTGTTTTGTTTCCTTTACATACATATAGGTGTAACTGTTAATACCTACTCTTGCTTGGATCCTGGCATACCAGTGCATGGACGCCGCTATGGACATGACTTCTCTATAGGTTCTACTGTCTCATTTAGTTGTGATCCAGGTTATAGACTGAGTCATGAGGAGCCTTTGCTATGTGAAAAAAATCACTGGTGGAGTCACCCACTCCCAACTTGTGATGGTAAGGATTAATGGATGCCTTAAAATATGTACATTTTGCCAAACTATTTTTAGTCAAAATGAGTTAAATGTTGGAGCTTGAAAAACCTCTTCTTAGGAAAAAAAGAACAATTAAAAGAGTTACATATCTCTGTGAACTGAGACATTTAAGAATTAAATCAACTGATCACTGAAGATGTGTTTCTGAGTATATGTTACTGTGATTGACAGCTATCTCAGGGCATGTAAGGTTAAAGTGTATCTGCTTGTAAAACACTTACTACACAACACAAATATTTGTGCTTGAGTGTCCATCTATGGACACCTAGGTGCTCTTAGAGAGGTCTTTTCCAAAACTGAAAATTCTGTGATTCTGTGAAACATGAGATATGGTTTATTTATATTTGACTCAAAACCTGCATTTTCTCCTGTTGGAAGTTAATCAGTGTGCTCCTGTCTTGTTAAGAGAACTTAACCCTCTTCAATCAGTGGAAGCACTGATTAGGACCACATCATACCTAATCACTGAGCATATGATTGTTAAGCCAGACAAAAATGATATCAAGTTAACAAGTCAAACATTTCGAGTCTTTACTGTATCACTGAACAAATCTGCTTGAAAATTTATCTCATTGTTTTATTCCTCTGTTGTTATCTGAATTACGCATTTTAATCTGTTTTCCTAGTTAGGATGACAAAAGTTATAATTAATATCAAGAAGGTTGTGTATTTGAGATGTTTTCTTTTTGAAATATTTTTTTTCTTTTGAATGTGAGTCTTGATTTTCTGATGATAAAAATGTTATTAGGAATATTTACCTACTTCTGGAGTCAAATTCAGCAAAAGAAATGTACTGAATTTTTATAAGCTACATAATGCACGGTAGTATATTTTCCTAAAACAGTCTTAATGTCTCAGGATACTCGGAAAGAAAAAGCTGGATTTTAATGAAGACCAGTGAAAAGGTTTGCTAAACCATATGTGATTTGCCATATGAAAATAAATCAATTTTCACTGTTTCTTTCTTTAAAACATGGTAGAATTTTTCTTAATCTTCAGCTTATGTAGTTAGTAAATGGTTTTGGTTTTCTATTTTGATACGTAAAACATGTCAGTATGTGATGATATGCAAAATCTGTGGTGGTAGAAAGGGGCATAAATAATCACTTTCTTGCAAAATGGCACTTTGTAGTTCAGCAAGTCCATTACCTTCTTCTCAGTGAGTTCTTGGAATGAAGAATTGCAGGGTACCCACAGTCAATGGAACTACATTTTTGAATAGGCCATGAACCTGGGATATATTTTCATACAGTGACAGGCACTAGATGATAACCGTCTAAGAGAAACAGTATTATACACACCCTATGAACACTGTGCTCTGCTCTGTAATATACTTACATATTGTGATAAATTCCTTCTTCAACATGCTGAACTAGCATGCAATTCATTAAGTAAATGAGATTTTTTTTTGTTTGGTCTCCAGTGCACATTGCTAAGTGGTAATTGTCCATTGAATAAATATGTTCTTAAGGCAGGACTGAGTACATTTATTCTAGTAAATTTAATCAGTTCATGGTTGAACTAATTTTAATTTCATTGCTGAATTTCTTCTCTGGCAGAGTGTTTTTAAATAGGATCCAGAGTCCTTGAACCCACAGGGAAAAAAAGGGTATTTGCTAAATAGGCTGTTGGTTGGATAAACTGCAAGTATAGGCTTGTATTTCTCTTGCCACTAATAAAGACAGTCACTGTTCCTGTTTATTCAATATGTTACTCTGACTGTTTCTGAGGAATAGAGTTCTTTTTTGATTCTTCTTTTTGATAATTACATCTCTTTTTGATGCTTACATAATATAATGACATGCAGACCACTGTAACTGTCCAGACAGATCAAGACAAATCATGAATGTAAGTATTTCCTAGGATAAGGATGTGGAAAAGAAAATTTACATTTAGAACAAATTCTTCCTCAAACAAGATGACGTGCTAACACCTATTCTTTTCTTTGAAGGAGTGTAAACTAATTTTTTCATTAGTTGTTTGGATGTTACACAGATAAGCATCAAGAAAAGCTTAGGGTCTTCATTATATACAAGATCATTTAGGCAATATTGAGAATGATGGTTTAAAAATGATCAAACTGCTGCCTTCCCCAAACGCTGGCATGAGGGGGTGATTATGACAAGCTGTATAATTCAATATATTTTTATAATTGATGCACATGCAGGATTTCACAGGTAATTTGCTTAGTTTTGATTCTTATATGAATTGACATAGATAAGGTGCCCACACTATTCCACAGTGTACATATGTACACCCTGTCTGTGTACTCATACATGTGCAAATAGAGTCTTTTATATACAGAAGTATGATGAGATATTTCTGGAAAAAAAATTTAGAGCTCTCTGACCTTTAAGGACAGCAGAAACTATTCCAGCTCTTCAAAAATAGATTTTCAAGGAAAGCATTTTCTGAATCGTGGAGCAGAATCAAAACCATAGATTTCGAATTGTTTTGCAGTTTTTAAGACAGCAATTGTATCATGTTAAAATAAGTTATCCAACCATAAAATTAAAGCTTCTTCAAAAAATAAAATTGAAAACCTATGAGCTTTATCAAACTATCAGTTTCTTTTAAAGAAATTAATCTGTAGACCTTTAGGAAGATACAGTTAAAAGTACTTTGGTATTGTTAAGTATGATCAAAATCTGGATAGCTGTGTTGGAAAAACACTACTGTTTGTTTGTTTGTTTGATCAAGGCCTCAAGGCTTAGCCTCAAGATTTCATTCCAGAAACTGGTTATAATAATTTGGTGTCTATATTGTTACTTACTTACTACTGCTTGGCTGCATCCCATTTTAAGATGTATCACATATTCTGTAATTAGGAAAGACATGCTGAAGATTATTGGTCTTTGGAGCACAGTATATAAGATCCTAATTCACTATTTCAGTAATTTTTAACTACATTTTTCTTTTGTTATCAAATTACACAGTAGAGGAAAACTACCTTAGAATTAGATTTTTAGTAGGTAGGGTTAATTAAGTAAATGAATCTAATGGAGCCTGTGTATTTTTGTGGGCATATATAGTTGTATTTAGATTTATAAATACACAAACACATCTATATATTAATAGGTTTGTCTTATTTTCATTCTGTGATTCTTTCTTAACTATCATGTTATTAGTCTTTCATGACAATGCTTGAAACAATTTGCAGAGCTAATCATTATTAGTAAGATTGTGGATGGCACTAAAATGGGTGCGCATATTGATCTGTGTAAGGGTAGGAGGTCTCTGAGAGGGAATGTGGACTGTCTGAATCCATGGGATGAGGCAAATCTTATGAGGTTTAACAAGGCCAAATGTTGGGTCCTGCTATTGGGTCACAAAAAACCTATAAAAAAACTACAAGGTTGAGGAAGAGTGGCTGGGAACTTGCCCAGAGCTGGCTGCATCCTGGCCTGTATCAGAAATAATGTGGCCATCAGGACTAGGGAAGTGACTGCCTCCCTGTACTGAGCCCTCATGAGGCTGCACCTTGAGTGCTGTGTTTAGTTTTGAGCCCCATGTTACAAGAACGACCATAGTCAATTATAGATGGTGTTTTCTCTTGCTACTACCTTTTAAAATAGTTTCATTTATTCATACTTGCATCAAGCTGACCTTTCTTTAAAACAGGGATTTTTTTTCTGAAGATTCCTGTTCTTATAGGTATTTTCTCTTTTTGGAAAAAATAGACATAAGTTGTTCTATGTTAGGGAAAAAATTAGGTAACTCTTCATTCAGCTTCTTTGCTTGCATAAGAAAGAAATTGTTAATTAGTGTGTTAATAGTACAGTATTCCATTTTTCCACATTAAAACATGAAGATAGTGCTTCAGGTATTGGTTCTTCTAGCCTCCATCTCTCTATGATGAGATGACCTGAAATAAAGGTTCATTGAAGAATCTGGAAAAATGTTTGGAGTTTAAGCTTTTGCTGTTTTTTATTTTCATGTGCTTCTGTTTTCCTTTGCACTCTGGAAAAGAGTCAGATACTTTTAGTGATGCTATATGCTTGGGCCGTTGGCCATCATATCAGGACCAGTGAACATTTTATTTTTCACATCTGTCAGCTTGGCTTTGTTTTGTAAAAAGCTGGTCCCTTGATGCCTTTTTTTGCCATCTGCTTGGTCTCATAGAGTTACACTGAGTACCTGATGGCATGCCATAGATCTTTTGTCACTGTTTGTGTTCCTGAAAGATTTTTCAAACACCCACTGTAAAATACATTATTTGTTTGGACTGTTACCCATGCTTATGGGAAAAATAAAAATGCTTCCCATGATTAAAAACTGATTGCATTATCTTATTTAATAGGGATGACCTAAGGTATGGACAAAGCAGGTAGTTACCATCTGAAGCTCCAATAACATGCTGCCATAGACCTGAGTCCACTTACTAATGTTTAAATATAAGATCAGGTGATAAGTGGACATTGGTTACCTTCACTATCTCTTCATCAGTGAAGTGAGGAGGAAAATTAGTATGCTGGGAAGTTATTCCCCTTTGGCTACAATGATGAAATTGGGTCATTTCTACAAAGTAATTTTAGTACTGCATATAAATTAAGATAAGAAAAAAAAGAATAGATTTCTTTAAACTAGAAGGGAAAAAGGTAGAATTACTATTTTTTGTAAGGTATGCCCTCCTGAGGTAACCTATATTCAGAGAACTATGGCGTAATATCCTTTCTTAGTATTGAGTTTTAATCATTGTTATTGTTAAAAGATAATTCTATATGGGCCACTTCATTACTAAAAATTACTTAGTTAATTTAATATTTCAAAGGCTCAGCAGTGGAAAATTCACCATTAAAATGAAATTATGAATTTTGAAGATTTATTTGTCATTGTTGTACTGATTTGGTTTTTGTATTTTGAATAAATCCAAGGTGTAATTTAATTTTTTTATTGCTTAATTACTGATTACTTTTACAAAGTTGCTATTAATACTATAGAAAAACATGTTCTTAATTGGCAGTTGTCGTTATCTTTGCATTATTGATACAGATGCATATAAAATAATTAGATACAGAAAAGAATGTTATGTTTCTCTGCAATAATATTTTTAGTCAGTAATTCTTCAGTGAGGAGATCCACTCTACACAATATAACCCTTCAGCCCTACCTTACTACTAAAGTGATACTGTTTGGCTACCTGTCTTCTCCTCTCTCCATCTTTCTGTTAATTTCACATTGTGAATCAAATATGACAAAGCAGATAGGGAATCTTGCTTTTCACTTTCTTGGTTCCTATTAAAATACATGTTAATTAATAATTGATTATATTAATTTTTATAGTGTGTAAAAACGGACTGTAGTTGTATAAGGAAATGGTAAATAATTTCAACAACTATTTTAAGTCATTTTAAAGCCAGAAGTTTTTAAAGAATTTTTTATTACATTTTTTATCACTTGTAAGTTCTGTATTAAATATTTTTTTTATTACTTTCTTTGTGTTCCTAGCTTTATGTGGTGGAGATGTTAGAGGACCTAGTGGAACAATTTTATCACCTGGTTATCCTGATCTCTATCCGAATTCGCTGAATTGTACATGGACTGTTGATGTTACTCATGGAAAAGGTAATAATTTTCTATTTTTCTACCTATTTAAAAAAAAATAAGTAAGTCAAGTACTTTGTGCTACACATGTAGACCTAGGTTAAAAGCAATGAGCTAGGAATTACAATAATGATTTTTTTTTTTGTAGGAATTCCTAGGCTAATGATTTTCATAGAAAAGAAAGTCTCTTTAAGTTTGTAGTCCAAGTAACAGATAGTTTAATGTGTACATATTAATATGTGCAGGTTAAAGAGAATGAATGCTTTCTCTGTGCTGATGAAGAAATGCTTTAACTTAGATTAGCTGGAAGGTAGTTGATACTTAGATGGCATCAACAGAAGAATCTGAAGTGAAGATTTAAGTGAAAAAAGTTATTCATGTTGTGGCATAAAATAGAATTAAGTTAATGAGAGTGGAGTTGTTTAAAAGGTTGCTCATCATGCTAAGTTTTACATTATAAATAGCTGTTTACAAGGAAATGTCAGAAAGAACAGTCCTATTATTTTGAAGAAAAGATACTCTTTTAGCTTACCAAAACACATTTTCAGGGTGGCAGCATATAAATGACAGTGTAATATGAATTTATAGATTGAATATATTGAATATATGATGCAGTTTAGAAATAAATGTAGAGGGAAAAAATAGCAAATGATTGAATTCAATAAGAAAACATTTGGAGATAAGAAGGAATTACATAATGACTTACCACAGAATCTGAGGGACAGGAGACCTTTAAGAAAAGGATGGTTATTTGTTGGAGGCAGATTTCAAGATAAAATATAAAATGGGTTTTAAGTTTTATCTGCAAAAAGACCTTAGTAAGAATTATTTAAAAGAAATGCAAGCCATGCAGGAACAGTAAGGAAATGCTTAAGACAGAAATGGAATTTTGGATTTCTGGGCAGCAAAAGTTCCTTGAGGTACTGTGTAATTGCTTTCATGTGAAAGGTTGTGGAACTTGATTATAGGAGATGAATCAAACTTTTAAATTGTTCTTGATATTTTGTTTTAAATATGGGTGTGACTGCATAGTACTCTATGAAAGAACTAGAGAAGCGTGAGAACATAGGGTTAAGAGAATTAGAGGTAGCTGTCATCAGTGAAATTGACTGTAAATAGGGTGAGGTGATAGGAACACAAAAAGGAAAATTGCATCTGTGGCACAGAATACAGTAGAAAAAATGAACAGGAAAAGAAGGGAGGCAAGTTCAGTTCTGAATTTCATCAATTTTGTCTGAGGGCATGAAAAATGTGGCAAAGTATACTGACGATGTAGTTCTGTAAGAAAGAGCTATTGATAACATAAAAATAAGACTTACAGAGAATTGTGATGATCTGTAGTTCTCTTGTTCTATTTTGTACAAATAATGCAGTAGTTCTTCACCTCGGTGTTAAATCACTCCAATTGGATGTCCCATTTAAAACTCCTTAAAGTGTTAGAGTGACAAAGGATATCTTTCAAAATTATTGCTCCAACTTTTCCTTAGTCTCCTTTTCTAGCAAATGATGCCATTGTGTTGATATAGTTTGCTTGTAAGTATCCACAGTAAAAATGCATTCTGAAATTAATGAGCCTATATCAGATGATACATTTGTCCTTCTTACTGCTAGGTATGATACATGGCTTGTACTGTGTGAATGTGAGGTACTGTAGATCTTCTGCAAAGGAGAAAGGATATGCTAAGAATATAACTCTTTTGGGCAAGCAAGAAAGACTTGATAGAAAGTGTAAGAAAACTATTAGCCCTGTAGACATTTAATTTGCAGCCTATCAGAAGAGCCACTGGTTTATCAGGCCAAGCTGTATAATCTGGTTATTGAATATACAGAAGTAGTAGAGATTGAACACTTTAGCTTCATGTGACTGAAAAATACGTATACATAAAGTATACACTAAACATGAGCTCAAGTTAAGCCATATTTTTCAGGAATCTTTACATATATTTTATTAACATTTTAATTTTTCTTAAATACAGGATTGTGGATGGAACTACTTGAATCATAGAATCATAGAATGGCTAGGGTTGGAAGGGACCTTAAAGATCCTCTAGTTCCAAGCCCCCTGCATGGGGGGACCTGCCAGTAGACCAGGTTGCTGAAGGCCCCGTCCAACCTGGTCTTAAACACTCCCAGGGAGGGGGCAGCCCTGCTAATGTCTAACCTAAATCTCCCCACTTACACTTTTATAAAATTAAGTAGTTTTTTTGTGATTTATCTTTTTTTCTTGAACCCTCAGATGGAGAAATACTTAAAATTTAAGATAAATAAAAGCTGGAATTGATTGTGTTTACATTTTATGTGAGGCTTCTGAAAAAAATACCATATATAATGACACTCTTGAGAACACAATTATACAGAAATAAACTATATAAGAAAAGAGAGTAGTCATATAAAATTACACATTTACAAGCGTATATGCACTGACATACACATATATCAATACAAGCACTTTCTTTTGTGTAAGTTTTCTATTCTACATTAATGGCATTAAAGAAAACACAAAAGATGAATGTTATGTTGTAATATGACTGTGGCATTTTGATTCATGTTGGTCAAAGATCTGATGGACACAAAGAGTGAGGATTTGCTATGAGTAGGAAATTGTGTAAATTTCTAAAATTTTATTCTTGTTGGCAAAAACTTATTCCTGTATTAAGTTTTTTCTGTAGTACTGCATGAGGAAAGTAGCTCTTGTTTTTTTTACAATAAATCACAGGCTTACTTAATTTAACTTCAAGCTTCTAACAGTGAAGTTGTAGTCTGAGAAAGCTACAGAATTAGGCGGCCACTACTGTACTTAATGGATAAATGTATATATCTTCAGGATATGAGTTACCTCACACTGAAAAAGTATTAAAAGTAGAATGAACCATGTTCTGAAGGTGCCTGTTTATCATCTGATATCCAGGGGACTGATATAGTTCCCAGTTGTGTTGACCATGAGGACACTGACCGACTTTTAGATGTTAAACCATTACCATTTGGGCAAATTAATACAGTACACAGGAATGGGTTATTTTAAATATAGGGAGAAAAACTGAGTTCTGTAAATCTCATTTTCTGATCTATTTCATGTCTAATAAAATTCTAACTTTAGAATTTCAAGAAGTATCTTCTACTAGCCATTAACTAGGGCTATGATTTTAAAAAATATTTAAAAACTAAGTTTTCTTTAGCCTTCTTTTTACGAGATTTGATAGTTTGATATCAGACTGATAAGAAAATGTATAAAACCTGTACCTCACCAGAATGCTATGAAGTACTTTCTTAGGCATGCATCATAGCATAATTTGTAATGTATCTATCTATCTAAATTTACTGTTCAACTATATTGAAACCTCTAGAATTCCTGAATTATTTTTCATTTGTAGTCCTGTAAACCCTCATTATGACTCTTGGATATACATTACAACTTGGTACAAGTTTATTTTATAAAAAGTATGTGAACTGGGGAAATGAACAGGCACATTAAATAGTTAAAATGTCTAATAATTGTTATTATTTATGAAGAGGAAAGGAAGCATCTGTAATTATCCAAATTTTCCTGTGACTAACATGCAATTCAATACATATTGAAGTGAAACTTGTGGTGTATCAATGGTGTTTTTAAAACCATTTATTAATGGCATAGTTAGTTTACCTATCCCCCAACATTCTGGCTTTTAATATGGAGAAATGGAATTGGAGTGTTAAGTCTTCCTATCTTCATTTCAGATTTTAAATTTACCCATTATAAATTAAGGGGCATGTGAGGCAGAATGAGAAGGAATCTACCTGAACATACTTTTTAAAATTCTTCTCTGGAGAAAACACAATCTGTCACACAGCATAAATTAATATGATTAGAATATATTCTGAAGAAAACTAACCTATATAGCTGCTGCTGGGATATACCTTGGGGTTTCGCTTAGAAATGTCATGGTAATCTGGAAAACTGATTGAAACATTCCCTTGTGTTAAACCTTGAGTTTGGTGTTTGAACAATGCTCAGTAAAGCTCAGCTGTGATTCAGAGGAATTCCATTATTTTGTGTTACTGCCATAAAATTGTGCTTGGCATTTCTCATATTCTTGTTGCAGTTTACATGTATGCATAAAAAGGACCAAAATTAATTTCGAGTGCAGTAAATGCAACAAATGTGGCCTGAATTCCAGCCTCATTCTGTATACACTACATTTTTTTCTTCTGAGTTTTTCCGTGTCAGATCCACATTTTCTTCTACGTAAAACTATGATTAAAAAATTAAACCATTTAAGAGTTTTATCAATCAAAAAACTAATTTTATATGCATTAGTTCAGAAGATATCTAGCATAACCTTGATTCCAAAATTCAGTGTGTGATTTTTGCCAATTTGTCACACAGTCTAGGCAAACAAGCAGATGAATGGATTTGCTTCTAGTATTGGGTTTTGTTTTGTTTTGTTTTTTTCCTTTTAATGTTAGGGTTTGGAAGGGTCCTCTGGAGGTCATCTAGTCCAAACCCCCTGCCAGAGCAGGTTCTCCTAGAGCAGGTTGCACAGGATAGCATCAAGGCAGGGTTTGAATGTCCCCGGAACTGGAGACTTCACCACCTCTCCAGGCAGCTTGTTTGAATGATCTGCTACCCTCAAAACAGAAATTCCTCCTCATGTTTAGATGGAACTTCCTCTGTTTAAGTTTGTCACCCCTTTTTCTGTCACGGGCCACCACTGGAAAAAGTCTGGTCCCCGTCCTCCTGACACCCTCCCTTTGTTATTAAATTAAGTATTATTATTATCTTAATTATTAAACAAGCAACATTTAAAATACAAAATAGATTTCTTGTATTATCTAGTTTTATCCTATACATAAAGCATGATTCTATCTTGTAATTTCCATATCCATGGTACTAAGTAAGGGAATGTATATCTGTATCTGCAGACTGCATCTAGTGCATGGAGGGCAGTGTGGAGATAGAAGAGAAGGAGGTATTTTCTTAAAAAAAGTTGTAAAGTTTGTACTCTCTTTAAAGCAAAGCACAATCTAGAAGTCTCTTAAGGTCCAATGGATTTGTCTTGTTTGCATGTCCATCTGACATCAATACTAGGGTTGTATTCCAAAGACACCAATATGTACATGCACATATACATTTTGTCACACAGACTAATCTGAACAGAGACAAATGTCTTTATTGGCACACACAGAAACACCAGCAGCACTGAAACAGATAAGAACACTTCTGCAGTTGGGTTTAAGAATTTGCTGGAGTGATGCAGACACACATACACACACACGACACCCACAGCCTTGCAGGCTCTGGCCCAGGAGCTGGCACCAAGATCCTATTCCCTACAGGTGCTGTTTATCCTGTGTCCAGTAGCCTTTTTTTCCAGTTGTTGGCACGTGACCTCATCAGGGCACCAGGCAGTCCATACTGATGTTCACTAGTGGTCACATTTTTGCTCACAGTCTGTACAGAGGGCATACTTACACACTAAACAGTTTAGTTTTAGGTTGTTGTGGTTAGGTGCAGGGATTGCTAAGAGACACTTAACTCTGTCTACTTCCCACACTTTTTTCTTCCTTATCCACCTTATCTCACTTTGGCCCTAAACATTCCAGCAAAAGTTTAGCAGTGTCCAAATACTACTTAAGAATCTCATATTAAGTTTTACGTTATCTCTCAAATTCCCTCAAATTCTTCACAGTGAGTTTCTGATTTCTATTAGACTCAAGATAATCTTCTTTCCATCATTCTAATCAGTTACTAAATCTTGTTGAACTGCTGCAGTATTCCAGGGATACATTCAATGACCCACCAGTCAGTTTTGGTCTTTGTTAGTATCTCCATGAGGTCTTATGTAGAATCACAGAATCATAGAATGGTTTGGGTTGGAAGGGACCCTAAAGATCATCTAGTTCTATGCCCTCTGATATGGGTAGGGGCACCTCCCACTAGGTCAGGTTGCTCAAAGCCCTCTTCTAAGGAGGGGGCATCCACAGCCTCCCTGGGCAACCTGTTTCTGGGTCTCACCACCATCACAGTAAAAAGCTTCTTCCTAATACCTAACCTAAATCTCCCCTCTTCCAGTTTAAAGCCATTGTTCCTTGTCTTATCACTACTCTCCCTGGTAAAAAGTCTCTCCCCAGCTTTCCTCTAGGCCCCCTCTAGGTACTGGAAAGCTGCTCCAAGATCTCCCCAGAGCCTTCTCTTCTCCAGGCTGAACAAGCCCAATTTTCATATCCAGTGTATGTGTGTATCTAATTTAATGCTTTCCTCGTTTCTTGTCTTTGCTTTCTCTACTGAAAGGTCTTTGACAAGGTGTCCTTATAAGCTGGGTGTCCACACATTCAGGATACCCTAACAAGGTCTGTTCACCAGATGTGATTGAAGTGTATTAATGTAAATGTCTAATGCCATTTGGGCCAACCTCAGGGATCCAGTTAAAAAAAAACAAAACTAAACAAAATCCCAAAACAAAAAAAAACAAATACAGAAGAATTACAGATGAATCATACCAAGTGCTTCTAAAAATGCACATGTTTCTAGAAAAGATAGCCTCCAACACTTAAGGGGCACGAGGTTTCTATCATTAGAAAAACAGAGTCAGGCACAGTATTTAGCTTCATTCTTGGATTTTGTTGCCCTGTTTGGAAAGCTTTTTTAAGTGAGCAGAAAGTAAGAAGGCAACATACTTGTTTGCTTTTTGATTAAATTATATCTACTATTAAAAATCTACTGTCCATGAGAGAACCCAGAGATCATTAGTCTTCATGTACGATGTTAATCTTCGATCATTTGAATGGATCTCCCTAAGCATTAGATCATTAGATAGATTTTACCGAGCCCAAATCACCAGTTTATGACTTGTAAATAAAACTGAAAATGTGATTACACTATATTAAGTGTAATACATATTACACTTAAGCTAGGTAGTGTCTTCTCCTGTTGCTTTTTCTTCACTTGTCTATGCATTCCGCTCAAAGATCATAGAATGAATCAGAGCTCATGGCCTAACTCTTAGCTACAGAAATGTAAAAAAAAATAGAAATAGTTTAATTGTTTGTTTAAATCTGTAGATTTTCATTGCTATTGTGTCCCAGGATGTATCTTCCTTTCTAGATGTCTGATTTGTGTCTGATGGTTTGGAAAAAACCATACTGTTGCCATATGCCACATCTTATTAAGAGACCTGTCTTTTTTTTTTTCTAATAGGAGTGCAGTTCACCTTCTACACCTTTCATTTAGAGGATCACCATGACTACCTACTAATCACAGAGAATGGAAGTTTCACACAGCCATTAGCACGTCTAACTGGCTCAGAGCTTCCTTCGCCAATCAATGCTGGGCTCTATGGAAATTTCAGGGCTCAGTTGCGCTTTATTTCAGATTTTTCAATATCGTATGAAGGATTTAATATTTCTTTCTCTGGTAAGGAAATTTCTATAATACCTGGCTCCTAAAAATCTTTGTGTCTGTATTTTATGTGAAGAATATTAAAAAAAAAAAAAAAAAAGTTTAATATTGAAGTGACTTTGATAAATACATATACTGAATCATGAAGTTACCTAAGTTGTTTCTGAAGTTCAACAGTTTCAAAGCAACGAAACCTTTGTGATGCTGTAGGAACATTTCTGCTACATGATAAATAAAGTGGCAGTAAACTGTATGAGAAATTATCAGGTGACGGGAAGAGACAGGGCTAGTCCAATTTCTGTTAGTCAAAGTCCAGAAAAGCCCAAGTGTCAATTATTTAGCCTTTTATGCTATGTCATTGTTTTAATTTGTTTTAGATACCTGCAACATTTATGGCTTTATCACAAGAGTTATAAAGCATGTCATGTTATGCATCTTAAAAAGCATTGTTATTAATTATTCTTATTTTTTAATATAGTATAATTGCCAATTTACTATTGCTAGTCAGGTGGAAATAAACAGAAATTATGAGACTGCAACATTACAAATATGACTGGTTATTCTTACTTGTACAATCTGCCTTCTCTTTTGTTTTCAGAGTATAATCTTGAACCTTGTGAAGATCCTGGGATCCCGAAATTTGGTAACAGAATAGGATTTAATTTTGGAGTGGGAGATACTTTGACATTCTCCTGTTCATCTGGATATCGTTTAGAAGGATCATCAGAGATAATTTGTCTTGGTGGTGGACGACGAGTATGGAGTGCACCTCTGCCAAGGTGTGTGGGTACGTGGTCAGCTGCTTTCATTTGCTTGTATGTGTAGTCATTGTCCATGGATTTGCAGAGTTAAAGCATGGAAAAGCATGGTAATACACCTCTTGTTTTTTAATGTACTCCCATATTCTCCATATCTCCTTAGTCAAATTTATTTAATCTTTTCTTAATCTATTTAGCATTTGAACTATCAGTGGACTTCATAGTCTGTACCTGAAAAGTCCTTAAATTGAGGACACAGTGTGTACTCTTCTTGTTTTGATTAACAGGAAAATTGAGCATAAATTTAAATCATCATTTACCAGTTCAGATGACTCCTCTTTGTCAGTGAAAGCTTCCAAGTGATAATCTGTTATACTAATTTGTGTTAAGGTAGAGCACTTAGACCAGAGTTATTTCATAAAACTATGTCTATGTATTAGGAGGGCAGTCAATCCTATTGTAAATATTGTAATCCTTCCTATGTAATTTAGAGAACCATGTCCCCAGAACAGTTGTTCTGGTTTTAAAATGGTATCTAAGATAACTAGGATAACTGAGAAGAAACACTTTCCTAATAACTCCTAACACTCTCTACTCATTGTGCAGGTAGACAACACAGGTAGTTTTGGCTAGAAACTTAACTTCTAATGGCTAATAATTTTTGAGTTGAATTCTTACAGATTCATTCCAGAAACATAGAGATTTTTTAAGAACTATTAACAACAAAATCTCTAAAATGTAAGATAGTTACCCGAGTCTGATTTTTCTTTTTTATCTAGTTAAGGGTATATGCCGCATGGAAAGGTTTATAGATTAAAATATTGGTATCAGTTTGCATTTGGAATATTTTTTTTTTCATGGTAAATTATGTGATAGTAAAACATAAGTTTATTTCAGAATCTGATTGAATAGTAATCACTGATTGATTATGTACTTCTTTTATCCAGTGTTATTTCCTGTATCATAATGTCATGTCCAATCTATTACTATGTTGATCATAGATTCATGGAATGGCTATGGTTGGAAGGGACCTTAAAGATCATCTAGTTACAATCACCCTTCTGTGAGCAGGGACAACTTCCACTAGACCAGGTTGCTCAAGGCGCCATCCAGCCTGTCCAAAACCACTTCCAGGGAGGGGGCAGCCACAACTTCCTTAGGCAACCTATACCAGCATCTCACCACCTTCACAGGAAAGATTTTTTTTCCTAATGTCTAATCTAAATCTCCCCTCTAGTTTGAAACCATTTCCCCTTGTCCTCTTGCTACACACCTGTGTAAAAAGCCCTACCTCAGCTTTCTTATAGGCCCCCTTCAGACACTGGAAAATTTGCTATAAGGTCACCTCCAGCCTCCTCTTCTCTAAGCTGAACAACCCCTACTTCCTCAGCCCTTCAAGAGCCTCATGTCCTCTTATGCTGTCCAGAGCTGTGTCCAGAACTGGGGTCTCAGAGCAGCAGAGCAGAGGAGGAGAACCACTTCCCTTTGCCCACCGAGGCTGTGACCCCATTGTAAAAGGCCACCAAATTAGTCAGGCAGGACTTGCTTAGTGAACTCATGTTGGGTGTCACCAGTCACCTCTTTCTTATCTGCATGCCTGAGGCTCTGCTCCAAGATCTTTCCAGGCATAGAAGTGAAACTGACTGGCCTGTAGTTCCCTGGGTCTTCTTTTTTACAGTTTTGAAAATGGGGGTTATATTTCCCCTTTTCCAGTCAGTGGGAACTTCACCAGACTGCCATGAGTTTTCAAATATGATGGACAGAGGCTGTGCACAAAACTATGAGTCTGACATGTGCATAAGAGACATTTATATATGTATTTAGAGAACATATGGTTTAGAAGCTGGGTCAATGTAATGCTTGCATAAAAAGTTACTGTTGTGTTGGCATTCATGAATTTTTAACCATAAGAATAGTAATGAATGCATGCATAGTGGTAAAGAGAGGTTAAAATTTAGTAATAAATTTTTGTAAGTGTTAGAATACTGAGAATGGTAATTCTCAGTACAAGAGAACTTGCACATAAGCATAAATGAAAAAAAATTGCTATTTTGTTTTCATGACATAGAAAATAATGTATATTTTGGGGGGGGGGGGGAAAGGGAGGAAGGATAGAACACAGGGAGTAAATTACTTTTCAGTCAATGTCTGACTTAATCAGCCATTCTCAATAAGCTTTTGTCAACTTTGTGTTTAATTTATATGCCACAACAATGGAAATCAAACAACTGGAAAGTAGAAATTCCTGTTGACCACTTTTATTGGCTTCAGAAATATTGTTACAGTTTCTCATGTTTAGCATTTTCTCCCCAAGTGATTGATGAATTTTAATGCTTCTGATATCCCATACACTTTCAAACACACACTTCCTCACTTGGGAACCAAACACTTTTGGGATTCAAGTTATTCAGCTTGTCAGTTCAAGAAAGACACAGAGAAAATGAAAGAAGTTTGGTGGCAGGCCACTGTTGTGTTAAAACGTGTAAAGATATTAGGCAGAAAATAACTTCCCTTGCAATCCATCGGGCCCTCAGGTATTAGAGGAGCTGGGGCCAACTGGGCTTAGATTCTGAGTGATTGCCAATTCACTGTGAGTGGGCTGGAATACAAGGCTCTGGATGCACTACTAGCACCACGCTAGTAAAGAAATTGTCATAGACATGTGCTGGAATTAGGCAGTGCTAAATGAGGTTTCTTACCACCATATTAATGAATCTGTGTGACTTATTAAAGCAACAGTATACAAGTTCTTTTGAATTGCTAGTGATAAATTTACTGGCTGCAAAAGAAGCATGTGAGAAATACGTAGGCTATGAGTACCCTATAGAGATGTCCTGGGGGAACCAAGCTGTCCCAAAATCACAGGTGTAGAGATTTATACAATTAAAGAGACACTACAAAATTAAGGGAGAAAGAAAGGGAGGGGGGCACTCAGTGTTAGACTCGTACCCAAAGGTGCTTAGTGGTGGGGAAGAGAGGCTCAGACAGTCAATTGGTCCCAGGGGTCAGGGGTGTCTCTGCAGTGGTACCTTCCCTGCAATGGTATCTTCCCTGACATCTGTCGTTGGAACCTCACAACATCCTTTCCCACATTAGCTATTTTTTTACTATTTTACCTGACAGGTGTTGTCAAAGGGTGGCAGATTGTTGTTCCAGGGTATCAAAAGTGTAGTTAGTGGGTATTGCTGCCACAGAGTGTGGCCACAGCATCTCCATTCTGCTTCACCCTCCATGCAATTTCCCTTCGAATTAGCACACTGAGTACCTCTGATAATGCCAACATCTAGGGTAGTCGTGGTATGCTAGCCACATTCTACTGGCTCCAAAAGTTTTAGCTTTATGTAAAAAATACAAATATAGTCTGGGTCGTGTCTAGCAATTATTCCACGGCCACCAAGATAGTTGGAAGTTGGAGCACTGATTCAGTGCCATGAGGTGAGAGAAACAGCTTTTCAGCCTGAGGAAGATATCTTTGTGAGAACTTGTTTTCATTTAGCCCATATCCTGGGCTAAATAGAAGCAGTTTGCTCTCTCACCTAATGACCCTTCTCCAGCCAAGGAGGGGAATAGGGCAAAGAGAATCCGCAAGGGTAAAAGTATAAATAGTTTAAATGAAAGAACAAAGCTAGTACAAACATCAACTTGAAGTACAGAAGCTTATGCTCAGTCTAGTCCTTGAAAGTTGCAAACAGAGCAGCAGGCCAAGAGGGAGGAGCCCCAGAAAAGAGACCTCTGCCCTCAGCCTTCCTCCTCCTTTTATAATGGGCAGATGTAAGTGGTATTGAATGCATCTAATAGTCAGCTTGGGTCCGTTCTGACTTAAGCTCACAGCTGACTCAGGGCTACTAATGGCCTGCTGGCCATGGCTGGCCTATGATTCTGTCACAGGGAAACCAGACAAACCTAATAGCAATTCTCAATATCTGTCAGGATATAATTAGGAGGATGAAACAAGGCACTTCACAGTGGTTTCTGGCCCAAAGGTGGAAGTAGAAGGCATAAATTGAAATAAGAGAGTTTAAAACTAGAAACAAGTGTAACCTTTCACAAAGAAAATATTGGATAGTGGAACGAATTGCCCAAAAAGGCTGTGTAGTCTCTGTCCTTGCAGATTTTCAAGATTCAGCTGGTGTCAGACTAGGCAACCTAGTCTGACAACAGGGTTGAACACTCTTTGAGTAAGAGACTAGAGCAGAAATCTCCTAATGTCTCTTCAGACTTGAATTTTCCTGTGGTCTTAATCCTATGTTCCCTCAGTAGGTATAATTGAGTCCAACAGGTCATAGTATTCCTTCTGTTGTCTTATTAAGTACTTATAACAGATAGCTGTGCATCATTATCTATCTTAGCTCTCTACTTTCACCTGTGACTTTGCCTTTTGATATTAAAAGTTTAATAATTTTTCATATGTGAAGCATGATTTCCTTAAAACAAAATATTGTAGATAGAGTGATAAAATCACTCTAGAATACCCTTCCAGAAGGTGATATGTGTAAGACTGCAGTAGTGTTGGTCCTGTTTGCCAGTGGAAACCTCCTAACAGCATTTCTGATGACGTGCATAATCAAAGCCTGTTTTGTCATACCATCATGCCAATTGTCAAACAATGACATGTTGCACATCTGTGTAACTTCATGCAACAAAAACCTGACTAGTATTTTATGCAATTAGCACTTTTTAATTAATTTTTGATATTCTGAACACAGAAAGAAATTGCTGTTATGCTTTTGGGCCACAGGGGCACCACGCGGAACCTACAGGACATCGAAACCCATGTATATTTGTTATAGACACACTTACCTCTGAACAATGTTGATTAACACTGTACCATTTAGCCTGCAAGTAAGGCGTCTCTTCTAGGAGTTGATGTGGTGCATTTAGCAGAGTTGACACAGGTAATGTGACTGAAAAGCTTCCATTCACAAGATGGTGTTAGTTCTGCTAGTCATGTGATGGGAGAAAGTGTTTGTGGCCTTCAGAAAAAGTACTGAAATAAATCAAGTGTCAGAAGAATTGTTATATACAACTGGTTCCTATTTCACATGCATCTGCTGTGTAAGACTCTAAGCAGCACAAAGGGTGGGACCCATAAGAATTAGTTCAGTGGTGTTCATATACCATTAATTGGCTCCAAATGTACTTTACAGTATGTTGAACTAGTAGTAAACAAGAACTTTACTATGTACAAAATTTGAAAAATCAATGGAATCATAAATACTTTGTGAAAAAAATAGAAAGAGGCTGAATTTAATTGGTTAACAGTGTTTTGCATAGATTTTCTTGTTTCTAGTGCTTAAAATTCAGAATGACTTAAGTTATCAGGTCCTTTGGATTGATTTAAATTTTCCATGCAGTTAAAAGAAATAATCCTCATTTTGGTAATGTGTGCTTATGGATTTATGTATTCATTCTGTATTTCAGTTTTACAAATCTGTTATTTACTTTTCTTGAGAATTTTACAAGATTTATAGCTTATTGATTTGTTTAGAATGAAACCTAACAGATTTTATCAGATGTTTAATGCAAAGGTGTCTTTTATATATATGCAACCTTTAATTTAGAAATAAAAAATGATAGCTCCCAATAGTCTGCACTCAGCCTCTGCTTTTTCAGAGTAAACAACAAAAGTTCCTGAGCTGCTTCTCAAAAGACTTGTGCTCTGGAACCTCTTCCAGCTTCATTGCTCTATTAGACATGCACCAGACCCTTGGTGTCCTTCTTGTAGTGAAGGGCCCAGAACCTAACATGGTATTCAGGGTGCAGCCTCACCAGTACCAAGTACAGGGGTACAGTCATTTCCATAGTCCAGTCCTGCTGGCCAGACTATACAAAGGCAGGATGCTATTGGCCTTCTTGGCCACCTGGTCACACTACTGGCTCATGTTCAGCCAAGTGCTGACCAGCATCCCCAGGTCTTTTTCCTCCTGGCAGCTTTCCATCCCTCTTCCCCAGTCCTGTGGCATTGTATGGGGTTGTTGTGACCCCAGTGCAGGACCCAACACTTGGCCTTGTTGAATGCCATACATTTGGCCTCAGCCCATCAGTACAGCCTATTCAGGCCCTTCTGCAGACTTCCTATCTTCAGGCAGATCAACATTCCCACCCAACGTTTTTTCATCCACAGTGGGTTCACTTGATCTCTTGTCCAGATCATTGACAAAGATATTAAAGAGAAATGGTCCCAAAACTGAGTCCTGGGGAACACCACTGTTGCCTGGCTGCCAACTGGATATAACTCCACTCATCACAACTCTTTGGGCCCAGACAGATAGAAATTTCTTACATGGGTTAGGTGCTATGAAACTCTGGATAACAATCAAAGGAAGTTATCCTACACAGCACACACGCTGTTTTCTTGGAATTACCTGCTTCTGGTGAAATGTAAAAAGTCATGCCGTTTATGTCAGAATTCCTCATGTTTGTTTACTTTAATTTTTTTCTTCTGGTGTCTCTTTTTCTTTTTTTTTTTTTTTTTTTTTCCTTTCCCTTATAAGGCTGTCCAATAGTCCAGTTTCATGACCTTTTATTATAGCTGCCATGTCAAAATTTGTAACTCTTAGTCTTTTCTATATCTGTGTAAAGAAAATAATCTAGACTTTTCATAGCTTCTCAACTGTTTACCTTTTTCTTTGGCTTTCTCATGGGCATAAAATTTCTTTTCATACTGCTCAAAACCAGATGGAAGACACTGAGTTCATCGTGTTGTTTTCTTTCCCATGTGCTATTTCCCCTTATATTTCTCTTTGTGACACTTTTTGTCCATTTTTCTCATTATTTTCACAGTATGTCTCTCTGATGTTCTGGTCATATAGATTTCCAAGGAAATACACGCTTTACAGTTATGCAAAGCAGACAAGCAGATATAAAAATTCTAGAAGCAAATTAATTCATTTATGTCATGTTTATTGAATACTTTTCAGATAATATAGCATATGTATCTCTGCTGGTAGATTTTTGCTAAGGTGATTTTTTCCTGTGTGATGATGTAGTTTCTTCTCCATGCTTGAGGTAGGGTGCTTTTCAGGCAATCTGAAAGGCTGTTTCGTATGATAGAAAAACTAATTTCAGTGTTGAACTGAAGTACAATTATGTAACCACTGAACTGAAGGTTCTACCACAGATATGTCTACAGTAATTGTCCCTTAATTAGCAGGAGAGCCCTTTGCACATCTTATTTGATATTGTCATTAGAGTCCTGCTGCACAGCTTTACTGTGCATTAAAAAAATTAAGTCAAAGGTTGTTTGAATATTTTGGGTTTGAGGCTGTGTCATTTTGTTAGTTTAATTGAATTTTCTTTTAATATATGGAATGTTTGCACAGCATGAATTCTTGGTTTAAGGACTGTGATGTTCACTTGTAAATATGTCATTGATTCCTTTCAGAATAAAAATATCCCAAGTTTTGTTTTGCTTGTCAGAAATTTATATTCTATCTGACAAATAAATTAATTCCTTTAAATGTTTCTCCTTTCTGAATATGTTTAATTTATTCTATTTTCTTCAGGAAAAGGATACCCTGAACAGAGCAACATACAAACATTTAGGGCTCACTATCTGTTAGTATAATGGCATTAAAATGTAATCAGCATTTTCTTAACATTTCTTATATATTTTCATATATTACATAAATGTCTTTACTGTTCCTTTTCACCGTGTGGAAATTTTCACTAATGTTCAACTTCTTCAGCTACAGTTCTCAATATTTTTTCTTGTTTTGGTTTTGGATATTCATGTTTTGGGGTTTGCTTGTCTGTTTGTGGGAAATTTTATCGTTAGTTTAAAGGCAAGTGGTGTGTGTGGGTTAAATTCTCCCAGTGTAGAACGTATAATTGTTAGTACATTTTAGCTTGTTAATACTAATGCAAAAGTTCATTTTCTATGCTACTTCCTTTGGTAAATTGCAGTGCTAGAGCATATTGTTTAAAATATATGGGACTCTTCCCTACTCTTGTTAGCTGGATCTATTAAATGTGAAAAATAATATCAATAATCTAAATTATTGCTTATCACTATTATTTATTTAATATTTTTCGATTTTAGTAGAAATATCAGCTTGCTGTAAAATTATGTGCAAGTCTTAAATACTGTGCAAGTCTTCTACGATCTCACAATATTGTTGCTCATTGTAACTTAAGCAATACAGCCAAATAAGCCCAAAAAGTGTGTGCTAAGTATATAGAAAGTAAATGTTAAAACCATCTTAATATTTTCATGTTCATATCAACTGTGATTTAGATGCATACATCAATAAATGCATACTACCAGTAAATAACAGGAAATCACAGTTATTCACTTTTGTCTATATGAAAGGAAATTTGGTCTTCTGGAACAATCACATAAAAGTAAAACCCACTCTTCTTACTGGTAAAAGAAGACAACGTTCCTTTCATTTTCTTCATCGCCATAGGGTTCTCTGTACCTAATTCTGTCTGGATAACAAAACCACCTGGAAAATTTCTGATGACCTCATAACTCAGTGAAACAATACTTCAGTCACAATTTAATCCCTCCAGTATTGTTTTGTTATCCTCTATTTTGTTGTTGTGTTCTGACAAGACTATTTTCTTGCTTTCATCTCCCTCATCTGAAGAGGTAGAACAGAAGAGGAAGTTTGTTGAGCACTGCATTTCAGTTTCTGAAGTAACTTGATTTTCAGTCTACTACCACTGTTGGTTAAAGTTAATTTTTTTTTTAGGAGACTTCCATTTACTTGCCCAGTCAAGCTATTGCAATGCACTTAGTCTCCTAACCAAGAGGTACTATCTTATCAAAATAGAGAACTGCTATTTGTAGGTTGTATCTTTTGCTTCCAATGGATTGTCTTGGAGAAAACCGTGGCTGAATTTCAATCTGCAGCAGTACATCATATTTTTTTTGTTTCATAGTTAGTTATCATGAGCAATTCATCAGCTGAGTTGTGAGAAATATTGCAAAATTCTTCTAATAGAGCATATTTTTTTAAGAATAAGCCATTCATTTAAGTATTGTTTTCAAATGGTTGACTTAGCAAAACAGATGCATTTCATTCCTTCATTACAGTAACAGTAATTATTACATGATTATATATTTTAAATACATTGATAAACAGTACTTTAAACTCATCTGTTCTATTATGTAAATATGCAAACAACACACATACATAACTAAACCCATAACAGATGTTTTTAAAAAGTAGCAAATTATACGAGTATTTTCATTCTTTTTCTTTGAGGTTTTTTTTTTTCAATTTTCTTAATACTGAAATTATTCCATATTTCTGGTAAAGTTCAGAAACTGTGCTTTACTTCAGTCTTACTGTTACATCCTTCTACTTTATGTATGTCTTTGAAGAAACATAGCTGGATATGGGTATATTTTCCCTACAAGCTAAGTGTATATAGGGCAGGTTTTAAGTTTCAACTGAAATAAGTGGATTTTTTTTTTTAAACTTTGTTATTAAAACAACCTGGATTTCCTCTTTGTTGAATAGGCAAAGTTACTAAGATGAAACAGTAAGGCAGTGCTGAAATTACTGTAATTTCTGATAACAGCTCTGAGTATTTTTTTAAAGGATGGACACAGACTTACTGTTACTATATGATTTCTCCTTTACTTCTGAAATAGTGGGCTTCTGTGTTTTTTTCAGTCCTCTGTGTTTCTCTTTTTACACATTCTCTCTTAATTTTATCCTGGCTGGAATCTTCATCACTGTAATGCCTGGTCAAAATTATTTTCCAGACCCTTTAAATAGAGTACGTATTTTTAATATTCATATTTTTAAAATAACTTAAGAACTCATTTAACTTTTACCTTTCCTGACACTTTTTATTCAGCACTTCACTGCACATACAAGAATTTTGATCTTCTGAAATTTATGCTATAGTATTAATATTAAGGAACAGAAGGCAACCATAGGTTACCTGAAGTTTCATGTAATTTTAAGCAACAGAGGTGTCTATGTTTACATACAGAAGTGGTGATTGGCATAAAAACTGTCTATGGTATAGTTTAGAAAGTCTTACGGTATTAATCCCAGGATTCCCCTGTTTGAATCTGCACTTATTCATAATTATACTTCTGTCTTTTATGTGTGTGCTTGGTGGTTTATGGTTTTTTTTTGTTGGGGTTTTTTTTGAGTCATAATTTGCATAGAAGGAGGCAAGTGGAGAAGCCAGGAATTAGTTGTTGACTTTGGAATTCTTCTTCTAAGAAGCATAAAACAAGCTTCTGTTGTACACTGCAGCGTGTGCTTCCATGGAACTGTAATGGCATAACTGAATCCTATGGGAGAAATACATTTATACTGTGGCTTTTCAGAATATGTGTTACTAAACTTCCTTTCTTGTTTGGTAATACAAGTTTTGAGATTGTTCATAGAATCACAGAATGGGTTGCGTTGGAAGAAAATTTTGGAGATCATCTAGTCCACACCCTTGTAATGAGCAGGTACATATTTCACTACATCACATAGTTCTAAACCCCACCTAATCTAGCTTTGGATACTTCCAGTGATGGATGTCTTATCCACAACTTGGAACACAACGTTCTCTCTCTAAATTAAGAAAAGTGCAATCAGATTAATAAATATTATAATGGGAAAAAACCCTGTTATTTTTAATAGAATACATAGCATGGTTCACAAATACTAGTTAAAGTTGTCTTAACAGTTGGCTCACTGCTGCGTTCAGATTTTTAAAAATTGCTTTAAATTACAGTTCTGAAGAAACCGGAGTTGTTGGATCAACTTAATACCATAATTACCTTGTGTCTTTTGACTTTTTTCTCTATTTGAGATGGGAAAGGATATCCCACAAACTTGAAATTACAATCATTTTACTTCTATGTGTTGCAGTTCAAACTGACCTTTGCATCATTGGAGCAGCAAATACTCACTTATTTGAGAATGAAATAAAAGGATAGACACAATCATGTGCACTACAAAGTTTTCCTGCCTAGCTTATGTGTATCTAACTGTTCTAAGACAAAGTGATGACACCTGAATTATTTGTGTGCTTGTTCTGGATTGGTGTTAATTACACATTCATCAAGTATTTATTCTGCTTTGATCTGTGCCTGAGTTGTCTTTCTGCACAAAGTTTGTTTTAGGAACATACAGAAAGAATACTTAATCAGTGTGTGGGGTTTGTGCTGTGTAATGTACAAGTTTCATATACAAAATATGTTCGGTATCCTGGATTTAGCTCAAACAGGTTTGGTAAGAAAATTGCAGTAATGCTCATAAAAAATGAGCATTAAAATGTATACATTAAAATGTATAGATTGTTTAGATATCTTTTCAAACTATAAGTATACCACATGGTTTTGCACAATACAATTTCTTACTCTGTGAAATGGTAAAGCAATGAATAATAGTTTCAATAGGTTTCATGATTAAACTTACAACCCTGATGAGGCCTTCTGATTACTATCCGCTTTTGGTCTTCCAGATGGGGAGCGATGAATTGGTGACAAGAACTACAAAAGCAGTCACGAGAGATTTCAGGGCCCTGGGACAACTAGTTAAGGGATCAGGCACACAAGTTGTGTTCTCCTCCACCCCACTAATGACAGGAATGGATGAAGGAACTAGCAGGAAGAGTTGACAGGTTAATTTATGTCTTAGGACTGGTGTCAACAGCAGGGCTTCGGGTTCTTTGATCATAGATCAATATATACATCACTGCCTGTGATGTATGGGGTACATCTATCTCGGCACAGGAAAAAAATCTTCTCCCAAGAGTTAGCAGCCCTTGTTGAGAGGACTTTAAACTAGACTTGGAGGGGGATAAAGCCAGGCTCACTGAGGACGAGCTTAAGGATGGCCTTCTGTCTGTCGTCCGACTTGGTCTGGAAATTGGTAATGAAGTGGGTGTAGCTGGGTATGCACCACTGTTGCAATGTACCGGTCTGAATGTAGACCAGAAGGACTCCCATTCCTACATCTGGGGTCAGCAAGCTCAGCCTGTAACCTTAAATGCCTGTACACAAACGCACACAGCATGGGGAACAAACAGGAGGAGTTGGAAATCTATGTGAGGTCAAGGCACTATGACCTGGTGGTGATTTCAGAGATACCGTGGGACAGCTGACATGACTGGAATGTGGTCATGGATGGTTGTGTCCTTTTTAGGAAAGACAGGGTAGCAAGGCAAGATAAGGGAGTTGCTGTTTACGTAAGAGAGCAAACGGAATGTATCGACTTCTGTCCTGGGGTAGATGAAGAAGAAGTTGAGAGTTTGTGAATTAGAATTAAGGGGCAGGCTAATGTGGGACATACTGTGATGGGTGTCTATTACAGGCCACCTGATCAGAATAAGGAAGCCGAAGAGGCCTTCTACAGGCAGCTTGTAACAGCCTCATGATCACAGGCCCTGGTTCTCATGGGAGATTTTAACTACCCAGATATTTGCTGGAAGGCCTACTCAGCAGCCATTTACAGGCCAGGAGGGTCCTCTAGTGCACTGGTGATAATTTCTTGATGCAATTGGTGGAGGATCCGAGTGGAGAATAGCTGGATCTTGTCCTAACCAACAAGGTCTGGTTAAAGCAGTGAAGGTTGAGGGCAACTGTTGGTACAGTGACCATGAGATGGTAGAGTTAATGATCTTATGTGGTAGAAACAGGATTCCAAGTAGAATCAGAACCCTCAACTTCAGGAAGGCCAACTTTGCCCTCCTCAAACAATTGCTGAGGGAAATCCTATGGGACCAGGGTACTGGAGGGTAGGTTGGCCCAGGATGGTGCGTTAATATTCAAGGACCACTTCTTCTGAGCTCTGGATGGATGCCTCCCAGTGGGAAGGAAATCAAGAAAAGGGAACTAGAAGACTAGTATGGTTGAACAGGAAACTGCTAGGTAAACTCAAATGGAAGAAGAGAATCTATAGATTGTGGAAGGAAGGGCTGGCCACCTGGGAGGAATATAACTGTTGTCTGAGAATGCAGAGAGACAACTAGGAAAGCTAAAGCCTCCTTGGAATTAAACCTTGCAAGAGGGGTAAAGGACAATAGGAAGGACTTCTTCAAATACACAGCAGATAAAACTAACACTGGAGGCAATATAGGCACTGCTGATTGAGGTTGGTGCCCTGGTGAAGAAGATACAAAGAAAGCAGAATTGCTGAACACCTTCTTTTCCTCTGTGTATACAGCTGGAGGATGTCCCCAGGAGCCCCAGGCCCCTAAGGCTGCTGAGGAAGTCAGGGTAAAGGACGAATTTGCCCTGGCTGATGAGGGCTGGGTTAAAGTTCAGCTAATGAGGCTGGGCATCTATAAATCCATGGATCCTGATGGGATGCATGCATGGGTGCTGAGGGAACTGGCAGATCTCATTGCCAGGCCTCTCTCCATCATCTACTTTAAAATTAATCTAAATCTGTTAAAATGTGAGGAACTGCTCTTGTCCCTGCAGTACAATGACTATGTTTTTAACATAGGAAGGAAAAGAAGGAAGGAAGGAAAGAATTGTAACATTTTGTCAATGTTAATGTGAAATACCTTAAAATATGTTCACTAAAATTAAGTATTGCAATTTGAACTACTTATATTAGCAAATATGCTAGTAAATGGAAGCTGCTTATTAGTGCCTAATGTGGCACAAGTTTTTATGGTTTAGGGGTTTTTTTACTGTCATTACACAAATTATCAAGTCCTCAAATACAAGGTTTCTGAATATTAACAGTGTTACTTGGAAATACTTTCTTATTTTTCTTGCTAACTCTTAATCTTAAACCCATTTAATACCCCTTTTTATTTTTTTTTTCACTGTAATTTACTATTTTTACTGCTTGTCTATTAATAATTTTTTCGATCGTATATTATTTAGATGGTGTATTATTAGATGGTATCTTATTTAATGGTATTATTATAGTGTAACTTTTTCTTTAAACTGTTGTTTATTTTAATACGTTAATATTGGAAAAAAATTCTCTTTTTTATCAATCTGTGTGAAAATGTGTGTATCTTCATGTGCATATATTTATACCTATGCATGTATATATGAATTCATACACATATAAATTACTAGAGTAATATCACTTAATTTTCAAGTCTTCATGAATTTTTATGTTGGAGAAAAAAAAAAAAAGCATATTTCTTCCAAAACAAAGTTCAATGATGATCGTTTAAAACATTATGATTGTGGAATGTGCTATTAATATGATTATAACTCTCCATACTATATAAAATACTTCTACTGAAGTATCAGAATTCAGAAATACTCTTGTAGCTTTCAATTACTGTCATGAACCTATGTTTAAAACTGAATTTTAGTTATCAATACTTGTTGAACTAGGTTGCATTAACATTCCCATTATCACAATTACTAAATATATTTATGTTTTCTTTTAAAATATACCTTAACATTTTCTTCTAATTGCAGCTGAATGTGGAGCCTCCACGACAAATAATGAAGGAATCTTACTGTCCCCCAACTATCCTCTTAACTATGAAAACAACCATGAATGTATTTATAGCATTCAGGTACAAGCAGGGAAAGGAATCAATATTTCTGCCAGAACATTTCACTTAGCCCAAGGAGATGTTCTTAAGGTATGTAATAATGTAACTTATTTGTTATTTCTAAGATTGTAATTCCTCATATTGTTGAAGTTTACCTGTCTGTGATAGTAGAGCATCAGCTAAGTTTATATTAATATTTTCTTAGAAAATACAAAACTAAATGAATTCTATTTCTAAAATTACGCAATGTGAGGCGTTTCCACAATGTGTTTCTTAAAACATGTATTTTACTCACAAGATAAAATTAAAAGAGATTGAAACTGTAACTCAGATGCTAAATATCCAACAGTTACATCTTTTGTAAATTCTGTTTCCTTCTTCAGTATATTAATAACCTGAGCTGTGATTTAAATATAAACATAAGCATTACACCTATTTATTTAATACACTGTCTACGTACTGCCTTTTGTATATGAGATTACAATTGCATGTGAAGAGAATTTGTGCATTAAACAAAACCAAACAAAACAAAATGACCCCCCACACACACACACAAAAAAAAAAAGGAAAAACAGGACACTGAGAGTGATTTCACCATTTACATTCAGAAGTTGTTACAGGCTTTTTTTTATAAGTTGTATTACTGTATTCCTCAAAGAATACATTTCCAGATCCATGCATTGCTTAGCCAACTGCATATTCAAACCTGACAGTGATCAGGATGGGTGTCTTTTAGCACATACCATCTAAATGCAATAACATACCCATAAAAGGGATTAAGTACTTGATTGTATTCAGAACACTCAATTTAATTAAACTTGCTCCTCAGCAATCAAAGGAACAAGACGAACCATGACAATCATGTTTGATTCAAAAAATATTTCATCCGTATTCTAGCATGTTGTAATTAAAGTGAGAAGGAGTGTGGAAAGATTTATCCTAAGAAATGACTACAATTCAGACTGAGTTTGAGCTCACCTAACATTAGCCAGTTGAGGATTTCTGTCATTAGTTGTCTGATATAGACACGTCCGAATAGGGATTTGTTATACCTATGGCATAATCAGACCTAAACAAACAATAGAAGATGAGTGAAACAGGAACAATAGAAAAAAAAAAAATGAATAAAATGTTTTTAAATGCATACAAGTGTTATGTTTTTCTTAGAACACAAGAAAAGTAAAATTTACTAAAAGCTATTTGATACCCGTCATGAACAGGTATGTTTATTCAATTTTGGCCTCACTATCTACTTTTGAGCCACACAGATACCTTTAATTTTTACATTAATTAATGCAGAAAGATTTTATTTGGAAGATACTTAGTATTTATTAACATATAAATATAATGGGAAAAAACCCCAACAAAACCTTGTTATTCAAGTTACCATTAAAACATCCGTATGACCTATGCAACTATGTAATTTTGAATTACATAGTGAAAGAGAGCTGATGTGCCAGATGAGATTGTACCCATATGGGAAAAAAAAGGCTTTAAGAATTATTTTTGATACTGTAATGAAGTAATCTTTCTTTTTCTACTAAAATACTCAGTGCAGCAACAGGCAGGGAGCAATGTGTGAGTAAACTAAACAGAAGAACTGACACTAGGGTCTCCTTCATACGTACTTGGCTCAGCTCTCAATGATCCTGCAAAATATGGTGGATTCAGTTTTACTGAATTTGTTTGCCATCTCTGTTTGCAGCGGTAGTGGATCAAGGGTTGGAAATGTGTGTCCATGATTCAGTTTTTGAGGGGTTTTCTGCAAAGCCTTCATAGAGAGAAAATGTTTGGGCATTTTTGCTAATTTGTTTTTTTAAGAATCTCTGCACTTGCTATCGTAAACTTTTCAGCAGCATCATCCTGAAAACATGAGTGAGAAATAGGTAACAAATGCAAGGGACAAAAAAAATCCCAAACATATGGGCCCTTTTCTGTCTTTATATTAGGACCTCTATTTGCATGTAGTATAAATGATAAATTTGACAGGGTGTTGACAGCCTCCACTCTGAGCTGCTGATTTTGCATTACTTTTTCTCTTTATAAAGGCACACAACTTCGTATCCGTATGCCTTTTATGTTTCAGTATAAAATCTCAAAAATACTTCAATTAAAATGCACAAATTTAATATATTCAGTTTATAGTATTCCTTTGCTAAAATTTTATCGAGTTAAATAAGGCAGAAGAAAAAAGGCCATTAATTTCCATTTAAAAGTTGTTGATAAGGGAGGCTCTTGCATACAAACATAATGCCTTGTCCCTAAATTAAACATTACATATATCAGTTCAGATCATATTTATGTAAACAGTGTTCACTGTTATCATCCTTCCCTATAACATTTCAAAATAGCGTTGTGATATGAAAAACATTAACACAACTTTCTGTGCCTTTTCTCCTTTTTGTGAATCAATCATTGAACAGGTCAGGTTTTTTTAAAATAAAGTTGTTTTCTGAATAGCTTCTCGATGGCATTATATACTCATGAATCAAGTATCTTAGTACTAATGGTATAGGATGACTTAAAGGAAAAAGCATCCAGCCACATAATATTGACAAAATTATAATTATGCCATTATTATTTTTCCCTCATACAGTTAGTGTCCAGGAAAAAATATTCCTATATTAAAAATCAGATAATGGTTCTGCCTTAAATCACACATATTCTAATCTTCTGGGTTCAATTATTCATCTTGATATTTCTATTTAGTACCCATTAGTTTGAATGAAATACAAAAAAAACCCACAATGTTACTAAAATTGAGAATTATATTACAAAATATGCATGCATTTATTGTCCTAAGTGAGACCCCCTATCTCAAGGAAGGAGTATATTTTACTTTGAATATATGAAAAACAGCAACCAATAGAAAAACTAAAATAAATTTTCAATTTCATGTTCAAATGACTCTCATCACTCTCATACAAATGCAGTCATCCTGCTCAGAAAATCAGTTTCAGAAGTGCTAACGTATTTAAAGTTTTGTTCCTTCAGAGAAATGAAATAGTCCAAGAAGTATTATACAGTGGGACAGCTAGATATCCCATAAAGTAGAATTAGTGTCAGCTCTGGAGAGACGTTAGTGTGCTGGTGTGAAAAGTTTAATATGGTAGGACAGTTAAAAAAAGTGACAATGAAGTATATGTGGGGATATTCTGACATGAAGAAAATTTATGTCATGGAGGGGCTTATGGGTAAGTCTGGTGAGACATTGAGAAAAAAGTTGGTATAACTTACAAATAGCTTCCTTTGATTAATTGTTAGCAATACACACACAGCAGGAACTGGATTACTCTTACGTAGTCTTTAAAAATAAAGTAAATCCTGAATCCTTGGTTGTTATTAGTTATAAGTAGCTTGGAGAGATTAGGGTAAAGAACATCAAATTCAAAATGGTTTTCATTAAGTCTTTCATGATGCAATATCTTTATAGGATAGCAGTAATTCTCCTGGAAAGGGTATTTTTTTTTCTGGTATTTTTTTCTGCCTCAGTTACTGATATCAGTCTAGTTTTAAAGAAATTTTAAATAAAATTAATAAATCTATTTTAATACTATTAGTCAAATTTTAAAATTACTTTTTAGTTATTAAGCATTAATGGCATCCTTTTTTTTTTCCCTATCATTTTTTATTTTTACTACAGTAAAGGAAATCGACATTTAAATGTGAGCTTTGCTTGGAATTTATTTGCTTGCTTCAGTAAAAAACAAGGAATGATGCCAATTCATTCCACTAGACTTCTTAAACTGTTGTAAAATTATTTATTCATTAGAGATGCCTAGAAATGGCTCATTTGTTTTATTTCAACATGTTATTAAGCGTGAAGCTTTTATTATCACTAGGGACGTTAGGATTTCTGCAAAATAGGTTTTATGTGTATAACTCATTCTCACAGATGGGGAACAGGCATCATAATATTTCAGAATAATTTTGCTGTCTTAATACTATTGTTGGTATATCTGTTTTGATTTCCTTGTGTCTGTAATTACATTTCAAATTAATACAATTAGATCTTATGACTGGAGTCAATTCCCTATTTTCCTTTACTGACCCTTTATAATTTCTCTATGTTGCAATTGGAAGACTATTTAGAGGTCAATTTACTGTTTTGCAAGTGCAACTTTTCTTAAAACCCAATTGTCAAAATGTTATTTATTATAGAAGACTCTAAATAAATCCTACAAGACATAGTAGTTGGGTTAACAATAATTGTTAAGTTACATACTTTAACTATTTTTAGGAATTATATTTATACAAAAAACTGTGATATTCTAAAGCAACCAAGCTTGTAAGGAGATTTGCTGAGATTTATTAGGAGGTTTGTGGGTTTTTTTTCTGTACTTAATGGTGTGACAGAAGTTACTGCTTAAAATATGGAAAAGAACAGCTCTTGAAGAAAAATAAATAAAAAAGTGCTGTTTTCCAATTTACATATAGATTACATTACTCTTTCAACTTACAGAAGCAGTTGACTAACTTGTTTTATTTTGTAGTCTTCTTTCACTTTATAGTTATATTCGAACCTCTCTTCCAGTAGAAAAAAAAATAATCAGAATTTGATTTAACAAGCTAAGGTTGGGAGGGTGTAAACTTTTCTGTTATGTCACCTTAGTGACAAGGCAGACACCACAGTTCAGTCAACTTATTGCAAGAGAGGTGTACATCATATTACATAGTACTTTGGGTAGACTGGCAATAAACCTTCCTCATCAGAGCTGTTGTCCCTCTTAATGGACATGCACAGAATTATTTTTTTAAATCAAATACCTAGTTTGTTTTTTCCATATCTGTAAAATTTGCATTTGTTTTACAGATCTATGATGGCAAAGACAACACTGCTCACCTGCTGGGTGCGTACACTGGAGCATCATTAAGAGGCCTGACACTAAGTAGTACTTCAAATCATTTGTGGTTGGAATTTAACTCAGATACGGAGGGCACTGATGAAGGATTTCAGCTTGTGTATACCAGTAAGTATTTGAAAAAACAGTACCAATAGATTTATGTTTTTTAAAGGAGTGGAAATTCTTTGCTTATAAGATGAAAATTCAGTCAAATGACAAAGATTAATCAACATCAAATCACTCATCACTTATCAAAATAATTAATTTCATAATTCTACCTCAAAACATGTAGTATGAGGAAACCTTGCTTTGACAGTACTTTGCATAATTAATACTTAAGCCTCTGCTCTTTTTCGAGAGGTCATTTTGAAGTTTTTTTCAGTCTAGGAAAGGATAAGGAAAAATAAGGTAATTTTCATCTATTTTATCAATTGGCTTCTGAAATTCTGCTCTGCTTCAGAAAATTGATGTGATTTTTACACATTTGTTGACACACAGTGTATATGACTTTTTTAGTGTATAATTTTTTCATCATTGCTATATAAATGAATTTTTAACAAGCAGAACAGTAATTTTTAGAAATTCTGCTGTGCAGCTGCCAGCTCTTTTTTAAACATTCCTGTGCTTAAATAATTTTTTTTCACCTACTGAAAAAAAAAATCTTGTGTTTCAAAGACTCTTCCATCATGTTTTTAAACTAATTTTAATAAAAAGAATAAGGGTTTACCAAAATGGAAGGAAAATATTTCAAGAGTATGAGAATATATAATTATTTTTCAGGTGATTGTTGCATGATTATACTACATAATAGCCTGGGATAGCATAGGAGCATACTCTCTGATTAAAGATAGGCCCTTCAGTACTGTCAAGTTATTTAATTTTACATATTTATATGAGTATGTTGAAGCCCAGCACTTGAATATAATCATTAAAATTTCCTGGCTTTTGAGACAAGCATTTTCATAGAATACACTTTGCTGACTAGAATAGTGGCTATTCTGGCTAGTGGCTAATTCAACATCTGAACAGTATTGAATCTTCTTTTGTAGTTGTAGAACTGAAATAGAAGTGAGAAAAACTCATGGGTCAGACTTGTCAAGATAGGGTGGAAAGAGGATAAGAAAACCAAGTGATGCAAAGGCAATCAGTTACCTTCTACAAAGCTGAGCAGTGCCCAGGCAGTCTCTGAGTAACATCCCCTTTAAAAGACTGTCTCCCAGTTTTATTGCTCAACATGAAGTTCTATAGCATGGAATACTTCTTCAATCAATTGGGGTCATCTGTCCCAGCTATGCCTTAGCTTCTTCATATGGGATTTGTCTTGGCCTCTTCTCGAGCCTCTGCAGTGCAGTCTGTAATGGGAAAGAGTAGCTTAGGTAGGAATGAGAAAAGATCACCTCAGGGATTGTGGAGGTTTTTCAGGAGGTGAGCCATCTTCAGTGAGACATGAAATGTCCCGAAGGAATAATTGTGAAGATACACAACTTGACCTATTTTTTTGACTTGTGTGAGCAAAAAGCGTTATCCAACCTGAAGCATTTTGTCTATTAAATAAATATTGAACATTTTTTCAACTAATCAATAGTATTGATTCAGTACCTGAGGAGAGATTGTGAAAGGCTACCAACTGTTAACCAGATGGACAAATACTGTGTAAATGACTTGACTGAAAAATATGAACATGAAAACTCCTTCATTTGCTCCATTGTCACCTACATATTGGAATATCAATGTAACACAAAATGCCTTTTTTTACCTTTAACCGTGACATACCTACAAACAATTTGAGCTGTATAATATTGATAAAATACATTTTCTTTAACAAAGTGAATTTTCAAGCTGATTCTCATTTAATAATGAAAAACCTTATTTGGAACTGAAAAATCTTTCTCAAATGGCAGTTTACCTTTTCCCTAAACATTAATATTCTTCCCTGTTACTATATACTGAATGTCATTTTGTTTTCTTCCTGCTCCATGTCTTAATTCTCAAAAATGTGAAATTTGGTTAGCTTGAATTGTCTGTATCATCATTATCATTGATTCCTGAATGTAGTTTTTAGATTTATGAAGTAATGAATGGAGGATTAGGGTAGGGATTGATGAATTTCTTCGGTGCCATTGGTGATATTGGTGTAACAAAAACAAATCTGCTGTACAGTTTTGTTTATGAACCTTAAAATGTCTAGTCACAAACTAGACTGTCATCAAAGTAAATGGACAGTCACTTTACCTGCCATTTTATAATTAATCTTGAATAATTAGTAATGAATTTTCTTCTCGGTCTTTAACTGGAAAGTGATGTAGTGACACAGTTTGGTTTGCCTGTTGTATGTAGGGGGTATAGAGTATAATCCTACCTAGACTGTTAAAAAAAAAAAGAAGAAAAATTAAATATGTTGTTAATATGAAATATGAAAATGTTTGATTACCACGAGAAAATAGAAAAAAAAATTACTTTCATTAGTGTCTTTATCGGTTTGATTTTGTAATGACAATGTTTTATTCCTACCACAGGTTTTGAGCTTTCACATTGTGAGGACCCTGGTGTGCCACAGTTTGGATATAAAATCAGTGATCAGGGACATTTTGCTGGAAGCACTATAATTTATGGATGCAATCCAGGTTACACACTCCATGGAAGTAGCCTTCTCAAGTGTATGACTGGGGAAAGAAGGGCGTGGGACTACCCTCTGCCATCATGTATTGGTATTAGACTTTTCAAAAATAATTTCTATTTACTTAAATTATTATCTGAAAATAAGAAAGAAAAAATTTGTAAGATTTTTTTCTTGTTAGATCTGTGTAACTTTATTTGCTTGTTATATCGGTGTGAAATCTGATCTCCTTGTATACAGATTTACATATACTTTTACAGATCTCTACATGGATCTTATCAAAGAATATGAGAGTCGTGTTGGGGTTTTTTAGGTCTAAAAAAGATATTATTGAACTGGAAATGCATACTCAAGTTCATAACATGTGAAAATCCAGCTTTAGTAAACAGTTAATCAACATAAAAAGGCAGTTTAATCAGAGTCAGGACCATGCATGTTTTATGAGAGGTTGTAAAACAAGACTGGGTTTTTGTGTGTGGAAAGAAAGCAAAATAGGGAAGTTTAAGGATCTTAGGGATCTACTCGGAAAAAATCATTTTTTTCCAAAGATTAGGTATTAAGATTATTAAATACTCAGTTTTGCTTAATGACTGGCTGAGACCATCTAAAAGGGAGCTACTTACCATCTGTTTTCCTCTAAGAAATACTGAATACTGTAGCTTCATTGTGATGGCAATTTTTGAGCAAGAAGTCTTACAACCTTTTTTTTTTTTTTTTTTTTTTTATCTCTCCTGGGCTGATTTTCTCTCTGAATAGCTAGCTTTTGTTTAGTATGTTACCTATTTTTAAGAAAATAAATATTATTGTGTACTTACTAATTTATTTAATATTCTTAATGCAATTCTGCTCCCTTAGGGTAGCATGGTGTTCTTGATTTGGTTTTGGTTTTTTTTTTCCTTAGATAAAAATCCATGTTTCTTTCATTATATAATGGTGCATTTTCTAATTACTGTATTATATCCCATATTATTAGAAAACCAATAGATGCCAAAGGCAAATACAGAAATACTCAGACAAAACCACATTTACAGGTTCCTTTTCCATGACACTTCAAGTCCTTATATGTTGCCTTACAGTCTTTGGGCATACAGTCAGTTTAGTTGTGTTATTCATCAAGGGAGTAGATTTATAAATTGATTGTTCAGATGATTAGCTGGAAGACCATCTATAATGAACTAAAAATAACACATTACTTAATGTTTTTTATTAGCTGAATGTGGAGGCCGTTTTAAAGGAGAATCATCAGGAAGAATCTTATCTCCTGGCTATCCTTTTCCTTATGACAACAACCTGCGTTGTATGTGGGTGATTGAAGTAGACCCCGGGAATATTGTCAGGTACTGAAAACAAATCTTACAATTACAGCATTTTTTCCATTGTACAGTAAACAGATCTTACCTGTACAATGGAGACAAAAGGGATTTTTAATTTTAAATTTAAGATGCATCTTGTTATCAATAGTTTCGGCATTTTAATTTTGAATATGAAGGTTTGTGTTGAAACTGTCTATTTTTTAGTAAACATTGTCTGATGAAGTTCAGGTTTCCAAATTACAGTTTTGTGAAGCACTTATAGATTTTAAGCCAGATAATATATGTAGATATGCAACCATACATATGAACTAGAACTGTTAACTGGAAATCTGATTTAAAAATATCTAAAAGGAATGCTATTTCAATGACAAAGTTGTAAGACTGAGTATGTAAAACTGCTGGAGTCAGCAGAACTGTGCAGTGGAAAAGTCCAAATTTTTTTTAAAACCCTGCATTTCAGTACTTTTTCTGTTAGACAATTATTCAAACTATAACTCCTATTGCATAAATTTACAGTTGTTTGATTTGTTCTGATGAGAATGTGATTCTTAATACTGTCTTCAGTAAAAAAAAAAAAAAAAACTGAAGCAGTTTTGAAACAAAACAAAACTATTTTTTGAAAAGATTGTGTGGATATGTATAGATAATTTGAATGGCTAGACTAATACATTATTTCATGGAAGAAGAATTCAAATATTGTTAGTTTTTTGCTTTTGTTTTTTTGTGCATCCAAAAGTAAAAGAGAGAAACATTATGGAAAATCACCCTTGGAAACTAGTTATTGCTTTTTTGGTGCAGTTTTGTTGCTAAATATAGGCTGTTGAGTAATATGAAAGCTGACAATAAAATAATGGTATTCTTTCAGCCTCCAGTTTCTTGCTTTTGATACTGAAGCATCCCATGACATTCTACGAGTTTGGGATGGTCCACCTGAGAATGAGATGTTACTTAAAGAAATCAGTGGATCCCTAGTTCCTGAAGGCATTCACAGTACACTCAACATAGTAACTATCCAGTTTGACACAGATTTTTATATCAGCAAATCCGGATTCGCCATTCAGTTTTCAAGTAAGTTTATGACTTTAATTTTTATTTTTTAAATGAAGTATTTCACTCACAGATAATTTTAGTGCTGGGAATAATTGAAATCAGTGACAACATTTCTGACCTTGTTAGGGAAAGAATGGGCCCAGACATACAGATTTGCTGTAAATCTATGTTTTTATCTGAAAAAAAAAAAAAAATAAAAAAATCCATGTCCTTTTCTAGTTTGTCTTTTTTTTTCAAGGACAGCTGGGGCAGTGCCAGAATGTTCGCAATCATGACTAGTGGTTTTCACAGAGGAGGTGATGTAAGCATATCAAAGGCTCCATCCTCTTCTAATCGATAAGAATTTCTGCTTTCAGAGCCATCTGTGCAGTTTTCATTCCTGCTGCTGTTGCATAGGATGAAGTGGGAAATGGCACTGTGGGAAGAACAGCAGTGTTCTTCTCCCTTTTGCCTTCTACCACAATTTCATCCTATTACAGGCTGCATGGTGACAACTCTAAGCAGTTATTTAAGTGTTACTTAATCCCTTTAGACATTTTTAGTGCTGAAACAGAAGAAATCTTTGAGTATGGTCCATTTTCACTGTTTTTTTCCTGGTCAGTGAAATTTATATATATTTTTCTCAAGATTAGCAAGATCTTTTCTAATAATTATGTTTCTAACACGGGTTGGCACAGAGACTTATTACCTAATTGTGCTTCCTATGCCTGTTAATTGTTTTAGCCCGTTTTCTTCTACCCTCATTTTTTCTGCGTGTATAACAAATATATGTGAGTACACAGTGTCTTGAAGGAAGAACGTAGTATATAAATGAGAGGACAAAGTAAAAGATGTTTACTTTGTAGTGAACGAGTGCCTCTGTCCCATCTGCTGGTTTTTGGAGCCATGAGTAGGGTTTTTAATTGCTTGGCTGCAAGATATTTTTGCTGGTTTACCACCTTACATTCTTTCAGAGCCTGTGTGGGAAAGGCTCACATATTACAGCCTCAGGCATCGTGCTTCATGAAAGGTAATTGGTTGGTAAAGGGGAGAACTTATTAAGGTAGTCCCTTACGTTGTGTGGAAAAAGAGATTGATGCGGACTAAGAATGCAGTAGCAAGGAAAATTGGATGGAACACGGGACTAAAGTCTAAGAGTTTTTAGTGTGTCATCAGAAAGGAGAGGGATTTCACTTAATTCTCCATGCTCTTGCAGTCTGTTGAAATCTAATGATAATGGTTTAAAGGATCCATGAAGTGTTACTGCCTCAGCATTTCTCTTACAGTTTAGTCCAGGTTCACAAAGTCAAAGTGATTCTCAAAGACTTGTTTTTGCATTGTTTGGGTATATATTCCTATTAGCACTGCAGATATATTTTTTTTTTCACTAATAATATTTTAAGTAATATTGATATTTGAAAAACAGTGTGTAAGTAACTGAACAACCCGAATTCTGCTGTTGCTGCATGGACTTCCTATTTTACTAATTAGGAAAGAAATATAATAAGGGAAAAAAGAACTCTTACAGTTTTTTTTCAGTCATTCAGGTACTTCCTTCAAGTAAATATTGCTGTCTGAGTGAAACAGATGGTGTCTGGGTACTTAAGCTACAGTGTAATTAACAAACAGGAAGCTCACACAGGGGAGGTATCTGCTTTTACTTTCCTCTTGCCATTTCATGAAATTGGGTCTGAGTATTTAACTGGGTTATTTGCCCTTTTACCTCAAGAGGAATGTTATTCAATGACAACAGATATTTTATGTTTGAACTTTAAGAACTTCAGTACTTTCTTAATCTTTAAACTAAAAATCTTTTTCTAAGAAGTGGATTAACCATACCTTACTTTAATCCCTTAAAGGTTTTTTTCTTATCAACTCTGCATACACGATTCTTCATCTCTCATTTATTTAAAGAGTGAAAATGTTCGCCATTGACAATGTAGTATAATTCGAGTTTGAATTCTTTACAAGTCATCCAATATCTGCAGAAAACTAATTTGTAACTTTTAACACAAAGTATAGGTGAGTTAGCATCCTTCACCAGATTAGAGAGAGAGAGAGGGAAAGCCTAGAGAAGCTGTAATTTTATATAAATAGTAGGAAAAGAATAGTAATTTAACTACTATTATGTATTACAACTGCTACTATTGGAATTGTCCCTATATGTGACTGCCAAATATAATCCTTTACAAGGCACTGAAGTTGTGAATATTTTTGTAAAATATAGGGGATAGGAACAAGAAGAGAATCAAGATGATATTTTCTTGCCCATTGCCTCAATTAGTCTGTTTTATTTGTTTCTTTAGGTTTACTTTCCTTTTCTAAGGAAGATAAATATATATATATATAGTCATCTGAAATAGTAGAACTATTTTCATTATTTTAACATTTGTAATATCCCTAATTAATTAATATGGAGGAAATGATGCTGAACTTCTGAGGAATACTGCAGACTTCTTTATGGCTGTGAAACAAAGAAATTCACCTTAGTAACACTTTGGCACTATTAAGTCAGTATTCCTAATTACATCACTAGAGTTGCACTGGGGATTCTCTAGTTAGTACTACTTTCCTAAATTAGTACATATTAATGAAACAAAACAAATAAATGTTTTACACGGTCACACCTTTCCCAAAAATCATAGAACTGTAGAACAACTTGGTTTGGAAGGGACCTCTAAAGGTCACCTAGTCCAACCCCCCTGCAGTAAGCAAGGACACCCTCAAATAGATCAGGTTGCTCAGTCTCGCAAAGCCTCACCCTGAATACCTCCAAGGTGAGGCCTTATCTACCTTCCTGGGCAACTTATTCCATTTTTCTACCACTCTCATGGTAAAGAACTTTCCATAGTCATTATCACTGTATCTGCTAGTTGAACTCAGTCTTTATGCATGCTCAGTCCATCCTTTGTCTTATCCTTATCATCTGTACCTACCTGAAATGGGTCTATCCAGATGTAGCTTCCTTTATCAGCCCACTCCAAGGGATAGTGCCCCAGGGTGTCTTTATCTATCCACAACACATATTAAGCAACTAGGAAAAGATTTCAAAAGGACATCTCATTCCTCTACTCTATAGCCTATCAAGTCAAGAGTCCCAAGTCCTGGGTATCCGTTGACAAGGATAAGTTTTCTAAGTTAGTAGCAATGTGAATTGCTCTGAGAGGTAGAAGAGAAAGTGATGGATTTGGGATTAATAAGGGAGCTCAGACTGCTCATGGTTTTGTACTTAGCCCCACCATCAAGTATCTGGGACTAATGAAAGTTCAGCCTGTTTTGTACATCTAATGTAAGAAAAGAAATTCCACTGCTTGTGACTTTATTTTTCATCACTAGAACAAAAATTTGGTCTAGTATTGTCTTTGATCTGTAGTGTATGATTTTCTTGTTGGTTATGTGCAAGCCATGACTGCAGAATCTCTTCATATAAACTTTAAAATTTCTTTAAAACAGAGTTTCTTTGGACTTCTTTGAGATGACACTGAAGGAAGACAATAGAAAGAAGGGTCCACAAAACCTGAGAAACAAAGTACAAGAAGATGTGTATTAAAGCAGAATATTGTAAAAACTCTGCATCTACATGTAAAAGAAAAATTAGAACCTCTGAGGATTCAACAGTAGGAGTGCAATATGAGGATTTTAGAACACACCAAAATTGGATAAATGGATAGAATAATGTAGCTAACATGTGACAGATGTAGGTGACAAGTAACAGGTGTCAGAGGTCTTCCCTTAGAGTAGGAGAGGAGTTAAAGGTTGAAGACACATCAGAAGCAATATGGAAAGAGGAGGTACCTGTTACAGCGTATTTTCTCCAAACTGCCGGAGCATAAAGAGCCCAATTCATACTGGAAAAACACCACATAGGTCAGCAGTAACTTCGTTTTGTCAATAATTTTTTTCACAAAATAGGAACTTATATTTTCATGACAAGTTATTGAGAAAGAGAAGGGGATAAGCACGTATTTGCCAGGGACACAAGCTGTATTTCTCAGGGTCAGACAGAAGGATTAAGCATTATGAAACATTTTCTTCAGTTGACATTGCTTCATGTCACCAAAATTAAAATAGAAGCTCCCACAGTAAAAGACAGAGGAAGAGAAATGAAAAAAGTTGAGAGAGAACATTAAAGTGCAAAACATTGGGTAATAATAATCGAGTGTGCTTAGAATAATCTTTTTAGTCCCTTTAAAATGTGACAAGTGTGTAAAATCAGATCAGAATCTACAAGCTTGAAGTTATTTCCATAGCTTTCAAAGGCTTTTAAATATGTTATTGCAAGGAAGTTTCCTCTTCTAGCTTTAACATTTCAGGTGTCATTTATCAGCTATGCAGAAAGGAAGGACCTGTGTTCATCTTTCACAGGCCATTATTATTTCACCTTGAATAACTGACTACCGAGTCAGCATTACAGATTCCATTCTCCCCAGTTTTAAGTGTGCAGACACAGTTCTGACTAAATAAAACAGCACACAATACAGAGCATTTTTGGAGCATCATGAGGCAGTCTGAGCAGAAATAACCTGTAAATGTGTTTTGAGTATTTGGGAGTTTTTATGTAAATATATATTCTAGTAGTATTCTATATTATGTGACAGTAACTTTTTATGTAACACAATATGCTGTAAAATGCTTGGATTTCCTTGAAATTCTTTGCTGTGAGAATGAGGAAACACTGGAAAAACTGCCCAGGAAATCTGTGGCTGCCCCCTCCCTGGGAGTGTTCAAGGCCATGTTGGATGTGGCCTTGAGCAACCTGGTCTAGTGGAAGGTGTCCCTGCCCATACAGGGGGTTTGGAACTACATGATCTTTAAGGTCCTTGCCAACCCTAGCCATTCTATGATTCTGATTGTCAAATTAGTTATTCTAAAACTGGGTGAATAGCCCTTTGCCGTTACTTGTGTCTGAAGACCACAGAAAAAGCCTAGAATACTTGTGTCAGGTACCTACCTCGATGGCTTAATTTTCACTATATTAATTTTCAGTCTAGCATTATAATTCATGATATTCCTTACTTTGATTACATTTAATGATTAAATCCTACAAGTTAGCTTTCAGTGTTTATGTTTAGCACTGATTTATCGCACATGCTCTTCTAAGTGTACTGTTATGGATTTGTTGGGTTGTTGTTTTTATTGTTGGAGTTGGTGGTTTGGGGTTTTTTTATTTATTTGTTTGTGTGTGGTTTTTTGTTTGGTTTTGGTTTGTTTAGTTTTTCGGGAGGGGGTGTGTGTTTTTGTTCAGAGAACAACATATTCATTACAGTTTCATTAGGAAGGTGTTTTGAGGCTGAAAACGCTTTTTATTTTATTTTTTACTGGATTTCCCGTAACAAAGATCTCTAATTGTGTCATTTTTAACCTGAAGATGATTTGACAATGGATTTAGGAAATGTAACCATTTTCTTTCTCAGAGTGCTGTTCTATGACTCTGCTGGCACGGGGTCACTTCCTAACATAGCTTCTTCACTTTTCTGAAGTCAGTGTGATAGCATTTATTCTTTGTCGTGTCTATGCCATAGTAGAACCAGCTTTTCATCAAAAATATTTCCATGCTCTGGTTTGCTGATTTCTCTCAACTGTGAAAAGAATCCTTTGGATTTCAGGGTGACTGTTCTCCTATCTGAAATAACTGTTAATGTTCACACCTCTAAATTTAGCCCAGTGCTTTTTGTTTTTGTTTTGCTGAGGGTGTGTTGGTGTGTGCTATCGTGGGATTTCTGTTTGCAAATGCTTTTCTGTGGGTGGTTGTGATTTTGGGGGGGCTTCTTTTTATCATCAAGATGCTTAAAACAAAGAAGCCACTGAATAATTTTTTTAGTTCTATCAGCTGTTGCTTTTCTTATAAGAAGCAGATATTTGTAAAAGGAAAAACAACTGTGGGTCTTTCAATGACGAAAGTATCATTCCTGCCACAGGTTTGCAAATTACATTAAATGCTTGGTAGTCTATAGGATATGTGTATTTTATGCAGGCAAATACTAATAATTAGTTCCTCCATGTATAATGCCCTACTAATAGCTTGTACTTACAGAGCCCTGTCATAATGGTATGGATAGCTGGAAGCAGAAATGAAGTATTGAAAAAAAACAGGTTAATTTATAAGTACTTTTGAAATGACAAAAAAATAAATAGTCGTGTTGGTCAGGTCATTATAAAACTAAAATTCTAATTATATTGAAGAATGAAATTCCTTAATTTAAAACACAAGCAACATAGTTTTGCAAAGTCCTTGTAACTTACATACAAAGCCTACATGCTTGCCCTATATTTACAGATGTAGAGTTTAAAATAGACTTTGTTTGACTTGTGACAGAGAGCTCAAGCTGATTTTGTTCTAAATTGGGAATGTCATGTGTCTCAGATAAATGTTTTAAGTTCATATTTCAGTTTCATATGTGTGAAATCTATTCTTGGGATCTGAAATATCTACTAGTATGTTTTCAAAATTGAACACTGTACATTAGGTTTCTTAGATAAAATTCTCATTCTAATGGGAGAATTCTAACTTGAGAATAAAATCCTTAAAAAATGTTTATAATTGTCTATAAACCAAAATAAATGTGGAAGTGCTAAAATATCCCTATATAGAATCATAAGGTTATATATGAAACTAATTTCTATTTCAGAAAAAGGTTGTTTCTCACTTCCTCACTATTTTTTTCTTTCTGGTTAATCCAGTCTCTCATGAAATTCTTTCAGTTTAAATACTGATTGAAATAGGGCACAAGAAAGTCTGATGTTTCTCTACTAGTGAGTTATACAAATTTTTAAAATTATCTGAGCTAAGCTACTTTGAATTAATAGTATGTAGCTTGCTTTCTGTTTTGCATTATTCAGTAAAATACATAGTAAAAGATACACAATTTATGCTGTTTTGTGTAACAAATCTTCGTAACAAATAGTTGTGGCATCAATAAAAAGGCATTACAGCTTGGTCTATATCTGTATACACAATGATACTGTTTAGTCACAGTAACAAATCAGAGAATGAGGGGGTAAGGAGCCCTGGTCATCAAGTAGTAGCCTATGCTTAATAATACAGTTTTTCTCTTTATCTCCTTTAGGACCAAAATTAAGTGCCTTGATTGACTCGATAAGGAGTATAATCTGAATGAAGCTTTCCCTTCCTTGCATTTCCATTACTAGCAATATGTGAGCAAAACTGCATGAGAATCTCAGAATCAGTTACCTTGGTTGGAAAAGATATTCAAGATTATTGAGTCCAACCATTAACCTAACACTGGCAAGTCCTTAACTAAGCTATACCCATAAGTACTATGTCTCTACAACTCTTTGGAAGCAACTCTCTTCTTTTTATCTTCTGTGTACAAAGAAACATCTCCCAAACCACTAATCTTGTGAAGATTTCACCCAGAAAAGTAGTCTCTGCATTCATACACAACATTGGCTTTCAACATTCCCTTTTTGCAAGCTTACATAGAAATACAGGCAAACTGCAGTGTGACTGGCAAATTCATCAACTAATGCTTAAGGGCAAATTTTGAAACATTGTGAAGGTGATATTTTATGTCTGGAAATATATGTGAAATTCATCATGCTTAATTCATATACCTTCTTATAGTATGTTTTGCATACAGAGGAGTAGTATTGAGGTGGTATTGCAGTAAGGTATCTTGTTACGTGGCTGGTAATAAACACAGAAGGAAATGGCATGAGTTGTCATTTAATCATATCTGAAAAATCTTTTTATTTTATCAGGTGTCAAGAGCTCTGAATTTGGCTCTATCTTTAAGAACTCGCAAAACATTTATGGAGTTTTGAAACTATAAGGCTATGATACATATATACAATTTGTCATACTAAAAGACAAAATATATGATTTAAGACAGGAGCAAACTTCCCCTCTCTTCAGAGGACTTCAGTTCAGCTAGGGTGCAAAAATCAAGGACAAGGCAAACAATCAGTGCTGTTCTTTGTTCCACAATTGTATCCTTAACAGTTGCAACAATGCAATAGAACAAGTTGCACACTGTTCTGTAAAGACTCAAATTAAACAGGTGTATTTTCGTTCAGATCATCTTCGTGATATTTTCAGTCGAAATGGTATTGAAACCTGGGTGATAATTAGTAATATGTTTCAATGCATGAGTAGACCTTTTCTGTGGTCCCAGATCCTTCTGACTGCTTCCTTCTGAGAAGCTATTTCTAACTCCTTATGTTTATATACACACATAAGGTAATAATCTGAAACAGGGATAGAGCTGGTAAAAAAAAAGCTTGAAAAGCACTATAGTTCAAAAAAACACCATACCTTAAAACATGCAATCTACATGAAACTAAGATTTTGAAAACACTTCTGTCCTTCTGGAATGCATTTCCAGCATGGTTACATATTATCACAGTATCCATTTTGTGCTGAGTTGCAGCAATTACCTCAAACAATATGCCCGTTAATTTATTTGGGGATGGGTTTCATACTTAGTGCCAAGCTAATGAGGTAATGCTTAAGGGGTAATAGATGTTCAGATCTGAAGAGTCCTTATGGAAAAAGTGATATACCTACAAATGGGCAAAAATAGCTCTTAATCTCTAATAAGACACGATAAGAGAAGTGTAGTACATCAGACCATTTTAACAAAATGCATTTTACAAATTAATGTAGACTGACAACACAAACAGTAGAAAAAAATTAGGTTAACTTATTAAATCTTTATTTGTTACCTCAGAGCTGTAATATATCTAGCAGCAATATCAGATGAAGTTCTTTAGGGAAAAACTTGTATCTTCACAGTTCTGCCTACAAAAAAAAAAAAAAGATGAGACTATAGCATGTGACAGGGCAAACAACAATTCTTGCACAAGTTCAGTCAACCATTTCTACTAGGTGTTTCTGATTAGTAATCAGTAGAATGTATAAATTTTTTTAAATATAATTTCTTCATACAATAGCAGTGAAAGAGTACTTAAGTGTGCAGTTTGCCAACTGGAGTTATCAGGTAAGCATTGCAATATTTATCATTACTGGTCATACAAACCATTGCTCTTGGAAACACAGAAATATAAATCTCCAGATTTCAGGAATAATTGTGTGCTATACAAACCAAAACCAACCTGATGAAAATTTTAATAACATGAGACTTTGCATCCATGGTACATAAGAATTGGTTATCTTTCACAACTTCCTCTATTCTTAAGCCTTCTTGGAAAATGTAACAGGTGAATCTGCAATGATTAAGCTATGGATGGGGTGAATTTTTTAATGAGCTCAAAAAAACACCAAATATATATAACAGAATCATAGAAACAGAGAGTGCTTTGTGTTGAAAGTATCCTTAAAGATCATCTAGTTCCCAACCTCTGCCATAGGCAGATAAACCTCCTGCTAATCTAGGTTGCTCCAAGCCTCATTGAATCTGGACTTGAACACTTCCAGGGAGGGGTCATCCACAACCTCCCTATGCAACCTGTCCTAGTATCTCTCCACACTCACAGAAAATAACTTCTTACTAATGTCTCACCTATTAAAAAAAAAATAAAAAAAATTGTTCGTTTGTTTTTTTCCTAAATCTCAAATAATCTAATAAAATTCCACTTTGTTTTCCCCTCCAGAAGAAATGCATAAAATAATAAAGAAGTAATTTTATCTGAGAGTGGGAATTCAGACTCAGTCTTAACTCTGAGTTTACAGTTATTTTAATAGAATAAAACCAATTTTTTAATTTATGTTATCTATCAATTTTAATATGTCACAAAGAACTTGAGAGCCTAAACATGAGTTTATGGGGAACTGTTCCATTTATTTTGTGGAAAACTCTAAAGATTGCATTGCAGTTATGATAGCAAAGTTTTAAGAGATTTTATAATTTTCTAGCTTTCTTCTAACTCTACAAATTTTATGGAGAGTGATAAAGGTAGTGATTGAGGTGCTAATATAGAATAGGAAAAAAAATAGTTCATGTACTGTAATAAACAATAAGTAAAACAGTATAGCTGCTTCAAAAGGAGACTTAAAATCTAGGCTGAAGATACACAAAAATAAACAGAATAAAGAGGCAGAGAGATGAGAATACAGTACAGAACACACCATATTAAGAAAATTGTAATAGGCATCCTCTCTAAAACAGAGTTTTTAACAGTACAAATGATGGGCTAGTCAGGCACACGAAACAAAAACTAAGTAGAGCAGACATCACTGAAAGCTATGATTAAGAATTTCCTCTTGAGCATATAATAATACATGTTAGCTTTTAAGAAGTGCATTAGTTTTATATTTATATACAGAACTGAGATTTTAATTCTACAGCTTCCATCTAATATGATTATTTTTTTAACCTTGCCCATCTGCCCCCCAGATATGTCTGTATTTGAGAAGTCTTTTTCTGACTGACTTACAAAAAAACAAAATTAAAAAAATGTGTCTCCTTTTAGAGGCTAATATATGACACCAAGAGAGTAGAAATAAAATTTGTAACAAATTTATTCTGAAGATAGAGTTTATATGTCTAATATACATTATTCATACAGGGTTTTTATCTCAACAGAAAAAGATTGATGTATCAGGATGGTGTTTCCTTCTGTTCCATTAAATGAGACTGTTAAGCATGTAAGACAGAAGTATATGTTTCTCCCTTGTGATATTGACTTTAGAGAGAATCTGGGGAAGAAGCCTGTTAATAAGACCTAGCTTTCACATGGCAGAAATTAAGTTAAATGAATCCCATTCCTAAATATGAAAGTTGAATTTAAACTCATACCTACAAAGAAATGTAAGTGTTTTTCCTAATGCCACTGTAAGTGTGGTACTGGATTCCTTCTAGTGTACTATTTTTTAATTGGCAGGAAAGTATAAAGATAGATATGAGAGGTTTCAGGACCTTTATAATGCTAAATTATTTCCATAACAAAATATGGGAACAGGTAAGACAAATAAATAAATTTAAAAACCTCTACCATAATTTAAAATTACACTTAAATTAAAATGAGAGCTGAAAGTTTATATCTAAATTTGCAATTTAGATTTGTTGAAATACTGTGTAGAGGTATGTGTATATTTTGAAATGAAGGGGATGGAAGATACAAAACTGATTGGAGTAGTTGCTCTCAACAATGCAGTAAAATACTGGAGATTTTTGCATAAGTATATATTAAAAATTAAATGCAAGAAATGCATTTACCTGTTGGATTTTTCTAGTTTGCATACCTTTCCAAGGTTTCTACCTTTTTAACCCAATCCCTTTCCCAAAGATTGTGGGAGAAATTATTCTATTCTAACTATTCTAACCATTCTAAGTTGCTAGCTTTGTAGCTCAACGGTGTCCTTGTGCTAGGAATTCAGCACTCTTTTATTATTATTTTTATTATCTTGTTGATAATATTGAAGATAATGTCACATAGCTATGTGCATAAATAAATCACGTATCATGTAGTAGCAATATTGTGAAGATTTTTTTATCATTGTCTTAAAATGCCTCCTTAAATTAGCACTTTAACAGAGAACATAGAAGAAAAATTTCCCCCAGATTTTAGGAAAAAAAAATAATTATGAGAAAGGAAAAATAAGTATATAATTTTATGAATCCTAGTTGGTTTTAATGTTATGCTGGGTTCTGTTCCTTTCTTATATTTTATTTATTGAGATGCTTTTTTAATCAGCCCATTGAGAACTGATGTATGACATTCATGGTTGGTTCTAAAATAGTATCTCACCTTGTCTGTCAAACTGTTTCAGAAATCTTTCAGTTAAAATTAATGTTTTAATAGAGTCTTGCAAATCACTGAAAAACGTTTGAAAAATGAGAATTAGACTTTTGGAGATTTAGTATTTAAAAGCCTATAATCGAGACTTAATATAGTGACTTATCTACTTCTACTGTGTAAGCAGAGACCCTGTTTTCTGAATTCTAGTGACATAATGCAAAAATCAGTCTTAAAGGAGTCTTTTAAATTAAGTCTTTGTGTATTTAATATGAATTTACAAAGTAAAACATCTTTTGTATTATAGTTCATGATGGAAAGGACTTCTGGAGACTTCTAGTCACAGAATCACAAGAGTCAAACACATCAGGCTGCTTAGGCACTTGAATGTTTCCAATCCTAAAGATACCCCTCTTGAATTTTTTTTTTTTTTTTCTGTTGTTTGACCACACTTGTGGGTGAAACAGGTTTTTCTTTTACACAGTTGGAGTTGGGCTTGTTGCAACTTATGAATGTTTTATTTGTGCTTTTGCTGCACACTTCCAAGAGAGTTTTTGTCCTACCTGTTCCTTTTCTGCAAAGCTGTTTTCCAGCAGATGGTTTCTTGGGATTGATTTGTCCCAGATCCAGGATTTCAGTGTTTCCCATTTTGAACTTCATGAAAATTTCTTTCAGGCCTTTTCTGACCTCCTACTGAGGTCTTTCCTAAACAGCATCACTGCACTAGAGCATATCAGCTGATCCTCCAGTGTCTGTAAACTTGCCAAGAGTTTACTTGGTCCCATTGTCCCCATCTCTAATGGTGCTGTTGAACAACACTGAACTCAACATCCACTCATGAGGGACACTGCTGATAAATAGCTGCTGCCTGTTCTTTGCATCGTGCAGTCTCTCTCAGACTTACAGACCAGCCTGTTTTGCACCCATTTCATATTCCACTTACCGTAACCATGTTTCACCAATTTAGCTACAGAGCTGAAACAGCAAGGAGGAGGCTGAAAACCAGCAAATATGCAAAAAGGCTGCCATACATGCCAAATAAGGAAAAAAATGTTACCAGTCTGGTGTTTTTCTGTCATATCATAAAGTTTAAGTGCAGGTATTACTAAGTGATGTCAGTAGTAATTCTGTATTATAATAGTATAATACCATGGTAGTAATACTAATAGTAATTACAACTTAGTAAAACTAATGTATAAGTAAGTGATTAAAAAAACACAAACCATTTGTAACAGAAGTAGACTTGGGTGTCTCTTTACCTTCTTTTCATCCATGTACAGTTCTTCTGCAGAATGATACATTCTAGTAAGAACAATATAATATATGGCTAATAACAAATTTTGTTGCAACAACTTTATCACTTGAGCATTTCAAGGCTCATTACAAATTCTGTGTAAGTATGATCCCCAGTTTATATAGAACTGATTTCAGCATGTTCTAAATTATTCACAGGACTATTACTTTTATTTGTAGCAAGATTCAAGGCAAGGTAGTATTAAGTTGTCCAGTATGGACAGCTCTGACTCGCCAACACTAATCTAAAGATACAGTGCAGTCTGTGTTCTCAGCAGGGAGGGATGCAGATTGATATATAACTGGTTATACTACTGCCTTCAGTCTAAGTTTACCTTAAGGATTTCTTTTTTACTTCTGACCTATGTTAATGTTCTAAACCTTTTCATATTTGATAAAATTTTAACTTCCATGTGATCTAGTTTTAATATCCCCAGTGTTCAGGGTACTAGGGATTCCTCTACTGTACTTTTTGCATATTGCAACGCTTCACAGAAGTTCTTCTTAAAAATTTTAAGTGAAAAAACCCATACTTTCAGTAACTAAGCCATGTGGAAAAAATGAATAGTATAAAAGCAGCAGGCTGATGGATAATTTCTCAGAATTTTAGACGTGAGTAGGAAAAAATTTGGATTTGCAGAGTTTCCTTATTAGAAAAAATGTGATGAGATAAAAATAGATTGAAAACCTGACTTTTAAAAAAATTATTTTGTTTTTTCTCTTTTGTGATAGGTTCTGTAGCTACTGCATGCCGTGATCCTGGTGTCCCTATGAATGGAACTAGGAATGGGGATGGAAGAGAACCTGGAGACACTGTCATTTTTCAGTGTGACCCTGGCTATGAACTGCAAGGAGATGAGAGAATAACCTGCATTCAGGTAGAAAATCGGTACTTCTGGCAGCCCAACCCACCAGTATGTATAGGTATGCAGAAAAAAATCAAATTATGCTTTCCTAAATGTAGAATTTCTGATGTAATGAATCATACTGCTTTAGGAACTTTATTTGAAGAACAAATGCATACAAGTACTGCACATACGATAAATTATTGTGTAAAGCTCTGATGAACATGACTAAAAACTTTCCTCTCTAGTTGTTAGTACAATAGGTCTCATCCTTTCCCTCTCAAGGCCATGTCATTTATAATTTGATGATCTGTGACAGAGATAGCAAGAAAGTCAATGTCAATGACCCTATTAGCTTTGCTTAAAACTTGAAAAATGGTGGTAGGTGTGCAGGATTCGGTTGAAGTTTATATGCCTGGACAAAAAATCAAGCGGATGACCTAGTAGATTTATAGATCACGTAAAATTATGTTAGGGCTGAAGGAGGATTGAACAGGAAAGAATGAGAAGATGATATCCTAATTTCTCTATCAGTCTTCACGATTTTAGAGAGAGCAATATTTTCATTAGTAAAAGCAATAATGTACTTTTTAGTTCTGGAAATACTGTCTCAGCCTCTAATGCTGTTCTGCTTAACATAGCTTACATTAAATGGAATTTGAAAGCATGCAACTGAATAATGATGAACAGTAGTAAGAAATTGCAAAGGTCTCTAAGAGTAGCCTTGCAATAATCTTTTCTGAGGCAATCCTAATCATTATTATTATTGATCTAGAAAATAAGTAAACTACCACTTCTAAAACCTGATGTAGAGGTGGAGTGACAAATAATCATGGGGTTGCCATAGGGCTAGTTTGATAAATAATGTAATAATACTTATTTCCAGTGTGTTCTTTAACATAGTCCAATGTGATATCATGACAGAATGATAAAACATTTTGTCTTGAAGAACAGCCAACTTGAGACTCTGGAAGGATTGTGATAGGTAGCCTGTTCAATAGGATTTTCAAATTTGATGGTGCAGAAAAGAATTAAAGTGGGCCATTGCAAGGAAGTAGAATAGAAGTAGAGTAGAGTAGAGTAGAGTAGAGTAGAGTAGAGTAGAGTAAAGTAGATGTTGAATAGGAAAGCTGTAGTGGTACAACCTTGAGTCACGTCATTATGAGACACTGTGCTTATTGTCCTATCCAAAACTAGAACTGCCTGAGAGGAGTGTCTGAAATAAGAGGGTAAAACAAGGGCACCTAAAATAGTCAGACCATAGCCTTTGGGCCCAAAGTGGCGTAGATTAGGCACGTCAACTTGAAGAACATAATATCCTCAAAAGAGTTACTGCTCTACTATCCATGATCGTCTGGTCATGGGCAAGCATGGCCAGAGACTGCAACTTCTAGAAACACTTATATAGCTTTAAGTTACTTTCTTGCCTTTAATGTACTTAATTTGATTTTAGCTGTGGAAATATAAAATCTGCACCCTGATTGTGTATGCATGCATGCTAGCACAAACACACCATCCCACTCATGTATGTCTGTAGGCAGGTATCTGCAAACATACTAGAACACTGGCCTGGTGTCTGTGGCTCTTCTGCTTACCAAGTCAAAGTGTTATTTTCTCTTTGGTTATTCTAATACTGTGCCTTTGGCTTGAGGAGAAGAATTGTCTACATTATTTGCTATAAGACTGCAGAAAATATCCAGATTGCTCTCACCTCGTATTATTCTTATATGCCTAAATATGTATTTGATTTTTAATGATAAATGAACTTCTATAGGTGCTTAAGGGGAAAAGTAAAAGCAATTATAAAGGTCTAGACAGAGGCCATATAGTGAATGTATTGTATCATACTGACCTTACTTGATATTGCTGGTTTAAAAATAATTTTTCAACTAAAAAATAATTACCCTATTATAAAACAGTGCTAGCAGTTTCAATCATTATGAATGCTGAGCTGATTATATTATTAAATATTTTAAATGTAGGTGCTCACCTGTTGTTCTGTCCTTGTTATACGTGTAAATATAAATGCACTTCTTTTCTTAAGTGCCTGCATCCATTTGCCTAATACTTGTAAGTTCCACAGCTTGCACATAAGCACCTACTTTAAACAGAGCAGCAAGGATGACTTTATGATATTCAATGTATAGTGATATATTGAATATCTATATTATGAATATATTGAATATTTATATGTAAGTCAGTATATTATGATATATTGTCTTCAAAAGCCAAATATCAGGCATGAATTAATTTTATGTTGATTTCCTATGATAATACATTTTTGGGTAATATGAGCTGCTAGTAGGCTAAAATAGGGTGAGGAGAAGCTGGCTTAGAGCCCCAGGATTTCAAAGCTGTCCATCGCAGTTCAGTACACTCTGAAGTTCATATATTTTTTTTCGAAATTTTTAATATATTCACTTATGTTTCTGTGACTGTAAATCAAAATTTCATAAGGCTTACTCTACATATAACTTCAACATCATCATGGTTAATTAAAAAAAAAAATTGTTTGATGAAAGAATAAAATGCAGTGATAATTTATTAGGTGTACAGTTGTTTCATACAATCATATTATTCTATATTTATATAATATGTTATTGATTTTTTATTATTATATATCAATGTTATTTGTTTTTTACACTCCAAAGTGTGTTCTTGAACCTCCTAGCTATTAATACTCAAAACTAGGTAAATGTTAATTTTTCTTAATTTTCTACTGCCTTGATTGTTTATATTCTTTCAGTCTTGCCTGTAACCCAAATTTAGGAACATATTAATTTCAAAGGTAATAGTAGTGGGAAAATTACAAAGAGCTAAGTATTGATTCAACTATTTGAATGGATGTGGAAAATCAGAGATTCTTCTATGCTGAAGATATCCTGACAAACTATAAATCTCAAGGTATGCCTGTGCCAAAAGAGATGGATGTTTCCCCTCATGCTTGTGGTGTCCAAAAGAGATTCTTTTCCAAAGACTTCACCAGTCTCATGTTATTTAGATACCAGAATCAGGGGTCACCAGTATTGAGGCCATGGTACTGAGGACACAGCTGATCTGGGCAGGGCACATCTCCAGGATGGAGGATCACCACCTCTCTAAGATTGTGCTGCATGGTGAACTTGCCACCGGCTGCCACAACAGAGGTGCCTCAGAGAGGAGATACAAGGACTCCCTGAAACAATCCCTCAGCTTTGGCCATATTGACTGCCATCAGTGGTCCAATCTGGTCTCCAATCAAGAGACATGGAGACACACCATCCATAATGCTGCTGCCTCCTTTGAGAACACACGTAGAATCAGTCTCAAGGAGAAAAGACAGAGCAGAAAGAACTGTGTCTTGGCTGTCCCCTGACAGGAGACTTTCTGCTTTGCCTTTTGCAGCCACACTGCCTGTCCTGCATGGGCCTTGCCAGCCATCAGTGCGCTTGCAGCAAGCCTGGGGAGAGCTCTTCACAAATCTTCATTTGCGAAGCCAAGCCATGAAGTACCAGAATCATAATAGAATGGTATGGGTTGGAAGAGACCTTAAAGATCATTTAGTTCCAACCCCCTGCCTTAGGCAGATATACCTCCTGCTAGTCTAGGTTGCTCCAAGCCCCATCCAACCTGGCCTTGAACACTTTCAGGGAAGGGATATCCACAACTTCTCTATGCAACTTCTCACAGTCTCTCACCACACTCAAAGAAAATTTTTTCCTAATGGCTCACCTATATCTACCCTCCTCCAGTTTAATAGTAACCCTTGTACTATCACTACATGTCCTTGTGAAAAGTCCCACCCCAGCTTTCCTCTAGGCCCCCAGCTTGAAGTATTGAAAGGGTGCTGTAAGCTATTTTCTGAGCCTTCTGTTCTCCAGGCTGAACAACCCCAGCTATCTCAGCTTGTCTTCATAGGAAAAGTACTTCAGCCCTCTTATTATCTTTGTGGCTCACCTCTGGACTTGCTCCAACAGCTCTCTGTCCCTCCAAAGGTGGTGACCCCAGAACTGGTTGCAGGACTCCAGGTGGGGTTTCACAGGAGCAGAGCAGAGGGAGAGGATCACCTCCCTTAGCCTGCTAACCATACTTCTTTTGATACAGCCAAGGATATGGTTGGCTTTCTGGGCTGCAAGTGTATATCGCCAGCTAATGTTGAGCTTATTAACCAACATCCTCAAGTTCTTCTCTTCTGGGGTATTCTTAATCCATTCTCTGCCCAACCTGTAACTGTGCTTGGGATTGCCCCAGCCCAGATGTGTTCACTTAGTTTACTTAGGGATAGCATTAGAATACTGGCATTGAAAATGTCATTTTAGGATTCAGGTTTACTGTACATTTAAGTGAAGTAAGGATTGTCTTCCAGCAGTTTCAGACTTTCTCAGAAATGCATAGGTCATTTGTTTTAAATATTTTTGTTAATTGTGGCTTGATTATGTCTGTCTGTTGTTTTATTTTAAGAAAGGTCTTGGTTTCCACTTTTATATCTGTGGAAGGGATTGTTTGTTTGTTTGTTTAAGAAACCATACATTCTGTTTCTTTTGTGACGGTGCATTTCAGTGAATAAATAAATAATCAAAGCTACAAAGTTTGGAAATAGAACTTTGTTTTCTTCCAGAAAAATTAGGTAGTTTTCAGACAAAAAGCAATCCAACCTGTACTTATTCTTGTGGAAACAATGAATATTTCATCATCATACAGACAGACCATCTGGCACAGTGCATTCTTACCACTGTGACTACATAGAGGCTTGTAAGGACAGGCTGGCATAACCTACATCTAGTTTTCATTGTGAAATGTATTAAACGTACATTTTTATACTCTATTGACATTAGCTTTTCTTCATAGATGGACTATTATATTGATTCTGTAAATTCTCATTTAGCAATCTGTTGGTCCTTTTTAATATAAGAAAAATATACAAAGACTACAAAGGCTGTAAATGTGGGCACATTCGTATGCTAAGGTTTTCGACAGGAACTACTTGAATTTTTAAATTAGGTGATTTATTTCATTTGACACTAGAAAGTACGGTGTATATTTTCCACTCAGTTGATTCATACATATACATAAAATCTTCGTCTGTACACATCATCTTGAGTTCCATCACATGACACATACAGGACCCAGATAATCGGGTCCCGTCATTGCGAGTTTATGAAAGAAAGGTCCTGATTAACTCATCTGATCTCCTTCTATGACAAGGTGCCTCAATCAGTGTGAGGAAAAGGTTGTGTATGTTGTCCACTTAGACTTCTCTGAAAAGTCTCTGACACAGTTTCCCACAGCATTTTCGGGGACAAACTGGCTGCTCATGGCTTGAACTGGTGTACACATGCCTGGGTAAAAAACTAGCTGGATGGCAGGGCCCAAAGAGTTGTGGTGAATGAAGTTATATCCAGTTGGTGGCTGGTCACAAGTGGTTTTCTCCAGCACTGAGTTTTGGGACTTGTGGAGGGTGGTGATAATTTCATTCTTTTTATTATGCATATAATTTCTGTACAACAAATATACAACATTTAGGAGCCTGAAATGTGTGTGCTTGGAAGGTATTTTATATGTCTTTGTGTTCGAGAACTGAATTTACTAGAATGGTTAGTTTACTTCCATTTATATTATATCAGTCTTGATCTGAATTACTAATCAGTGCTGCCAGGTGAAAATATAGGTTGCTGTATTATCAGTTTAAGCAGATTGTATTTCATAACCTACATAGCTTCTTTTAGAATGCTTTTAAGAAGAAGTAGAAGTGGAATGCTTATCCACTCAAGGTTTTTTATGTCTGTAGCCAGATCATTTTTCAAGTTCACAATATTTGCAGAATAACCTTGACACAATGTTATGCAAGCAAATAATAGGACAAAAAGTTCAAAAACCGCTTTACTTAGTAGCATTAGTATTTGTCTAAGGAGAAATGTGAATACATTTTTTGTTTCTATTAAGCTTTGTAGATACTTCACTTGTTTCTTGTTTAACTTTTGGAGGACATTAAATGTCAGTGAACAGATTGCTGGTACTTGCTTCTTTTTCTCATTCCTTGTTTCCTCAATTCCAATTTATTTTTATTCACAGCTCCCTGTGGAGGAAACTTGACTGGTTCATCAGGTTTTATACTTTCACCAAACTTCCCTCATCCTTATCCCCACAGCAGAGATTGTGACTGGACTATCACTGTTAATAATGATTATGTTATATCATTAGCATTTATCAGGTAAACTGCTACTTGCTCATAATTTTAGAAGTCATGTTTGTAACTTTATTATTGGCAGTTCTTTGGAGCTTTGCAGTTATCGTGTACACTTAATATCACCTATAGGGGTTAGTAATTATTACATTTTTTAGCAGTCTCACTGAATACAATAGAATTAAAATGCACTCAATACAAATTTTTAAATGATTTATTTATTAAATTCGTTGCAAGCACTGTCAGTTTAAATCCACAGAGCTTGAAGTGGATGGTGCTCAATTTACCAAAATTCTCTTCTTGAGAAGGCAGCATGCAGTAACTCACTGAATCCTCCCCAGCCCAAGACAGTGCTCTTGAATGAAGAAGCCTATTGATTCATCTTTTATATGAGACACTCAACTGCTATTTAAGCAAAATTGCAAAAGTAATCCTCATATGTAGTTGTATTAGTCTGTATCATTTCAGGGTACTTCAGCAGGATACTCCCTGTTGTTCTGGTGATTATATGGATTTGTTTTAGCATTTTCCTTTATCACAATGCAAGATCAAATTCAGCTTAATAGAGTCCACAGAGGAGCTTTTGTTGTCTGCATTGTATGCAGCCCATCAAGTAAATTAATATACATGTGTGAAAAATATAGATCCCAGCTGGGGCATATGGTGATGTCACAGAAAAGTTAAAAATTGTAGTTGTAATGTCCCATCAAATTAAATCCTTCTTATACTGGACAATCTGTAATAGGGTTTTTATCATTCTAATCAGTGATAATGAGTTCACTTTCAGTGATATATATCATATGGCTGTCTATTCTTGTTGCTCAGGAATGTAGTATGTATTGAATAAATCCTTCCAAGCAGAATAATCACATAATCATATTTACATAAATAAAAATACAACTAATCTCTTGGTGTTGCTAAGCAACTTTCTACTGTGGAGTGTCACTTCTTGAGTTGTTACATTTCAAGATAAATTTCAAGAATATTTTGCTCTTTATATTATGCACTTACATATAAGAGATTCTCCACCTTAGAAAAAAGACAGTATTAATGTGACTCAGTATAGTATGTGAACAGTTTATAGATTCAAAATATTGCCAAGCTGTTCTTAAAATCTGGACAGTTGCTGTACTTCTTGACAGAAGCTGAAAAGCAGACTGCATACTTACTGAACCTTGCTTCACTTAAGACACACAGACTGTTCCAGACTCAGAAAAAACCCTTCCTGTATAAGATGAACTGTAGATACTCCACTGAGTACTGTCAAATATGCTTTTGAATGGGACATACTCCAGGTAGCCCTTTTAAACACAAGGCAAAATATGACACTATAAGAATAAAAACTGTTGACTTGGATATTTTTTGTAAGGAAATATTTTAAAATAATCCAGTTATTAAAAAAATATTTTACCTGAACGAGCAGGATCAGGATTTCAATGCATATATTTATTTTAATCAGAAGCTAGTGTCAAGTAGAGGCAAAAAAAATTCGAGAGGTTGCATTTTCATTCTTTTACTAGCAATCTTTTTTTAAACTTTTTTGGTACATGAGACAATCTTGTAAATGAATTTGGCTCACTCTTTGCCCTTAACTAAAATTAAGTTCAAAATTACCTAATTATGTTAGGTAATTAACTATAGTTATATAACTAATTAATTAAAATTAAGTTCAAAAGAAAATATGATCTTTAAATAATATACCTTTTCTTTTAAAATTATTCTAGACAGCATCCTTCTTGATCTTACAGTTACTGGAGGCTGCCTGAAAGTGTTCAGTCTGACTGAAAGCTGTATGTACTCTACTCTGCAACTGAGTTATACACAGCATTTCTGTCACAGATTCCAGTAGATCTACATTGTTTTTTTTTTCCTAAAGCTTTAGAAATACTATCACTAGGGTTTTTTCTACTCAAAAAAGTTTACTTTTCTTTCTGGCTATCAGAAAAAAAAAATTTTCTAAGTAGAGATGAAATAATACAATATTTCTGTTTTTTTTCTAATGTAACACTTCTTCAAACTATTGTTCTGATAATGGAGGGCATTTTTCCTTTTATTTCCTTTTATTAAAACAGTGATAGTGGAATTTTATTTAAGCTAGTAAGAGTGAAAACATTAGGCAAAGTATATTCTAATATTTCTATATTTCTCTTTTTTCTTCTGCAGCTTCAGTATAGAACCAAATTATGATTTTCTTTATATCTATGACGGGCCAGATGGTAATAGCCCACTGATTGGGAGTTTCCAAGATAGCAAGCTGCCAGAGAGGATAGAAAGCAGTTCAAATACCATGCATCTGGCTTTTCGGAGTGATGGATCTGTTAGTTTTACAGGATTCCACCTAGAGTACAAAGGTAGGTCAAATTATTTTTCTTTTTGGTTAAAAAAATTCAATCAATGAGTGTAAATTTTCATCCAGTTTACTTAATTTGTCTGTCTGGTAATGTTTTGATTTTGCCTAAGAGTATGATAATGTGTATTATCTATGCATTAAAAATGTAATTTTATGAAGGTAGTAATATAAGATAAAGCTTCTATTATAATTTTGCTTAGCTGTTACATGATAATATTAAATGTACTGTATTAAAGAAAAGAAAATCAGGCAACAGTTTAAACGTTTCAAAAATAATAATGCAGTAACAAAAAGTAACAGCATATATAAATTTAAATTAGCCAAAATTAATAATGACATTTTTGAGGAGAAAAATCTTAATAGAATGCTTTATCACCCAAATGTCTTTTTTACTTACAATGTGTGACTGGGCAGGTAACAAGCAAAGCAACAGACTTGAAGGAGGAATTATCAATATTGTGATACTTCATAAATAGGAAGGAAAAAGCAGAGGAAAGTACAGAATGGATTTAAGGTGTACACCTGGGGGTTTCTGAACTACCTTGAATAAGAGCTCCCATTTTTTTAAGGATTAACATTTTCAAGAGCAGAGAATTGTTACTTTAGCTGAGGAAAACAACCATAGGTGATAGTGTTGCAGGTGCCTGACAGGCCAGCTGGCAAGAGAGTAGAGGTGATAACTGGAAAAAACATAGCCCTGGTATTCACAGGGAATTGTAACCAGTCCAGTAGCTGCCACAAGGATGATGTGGTTTCACATAAGCAATCAAAGGGATAGACTGAGTGTGTTCATGACAATTTTTCTGGGCTGGTGATCCACCAGCAAACTAGGTCAAATTCCCTGCTGGAACAGTTACTCACCACTGGGGCTGAAGACCTAATGAAGGGAAAATGGAAAATAGCCTTTTACCAGTTTTCACTGGTATGTTTTGTTCCCAGTACTCCCTGAACCTACTAGTAGGGTGTGTGGGAGTGCAACATTTCCTAATGTAGACAACCAGTTAAGCCATCTGTTCGTCTGTATCTCCGTTGGGACAGATGAGATGCACCCTGGAGTGTTGAGGAATCTGGTTGATGCCTCTGCAATACTGCTTTTTATCATCTCTGAAAGGTCATGGCAGTCATGGTAGTTCTTGGTGACTGGAAAAGATAAATGTCTTGTGCATCTTGAAGAATGAGAACAGGACTTTGGGAAGAAGCAGGCAAGTCATTTAAAACTCAGTCCCTAGAAAGATTATGGAGCAAAACCACCTGGAAGCTATTTCCAAAACAAAGGACAGTTAGCTGTTTGGGAACAGCCTCCATGGATTTACCATGGGGAGTAGTGCCCAACCAACACATCTGTGAGATGAAAGGCTGGCTGGACAAGGAGAGAACAGTGGATATTCAATACCCTGACTTAGGAAAGGCTTTTGGCACCCTCCCTCCCAGTATACTGACTGCTCAATTTCATAAGCCACAGGCTGGGTAAGTGTATTGATAGAATGGATAGAAAATTGTTTGGTTGAAAAGCTCAGACTCTTGGCTAACATTAATTGTGACTGATAATGTGAGAAGTGTTCTCTTTATTGATGACATGGATGATGGGACAGTGTCTGTGGGCAACAACAGTTTATAGGAAGGTATCAGTACTCTGGAAGGTAGCATTAGTATTCAAAAGGATCTTATGAGGCTAGAGAGGCTGAGAGGAACCTTTGACAATGGCAAATGGAAAGTCCTGCATCTTCGTGGAATTCCATTCAACACTGAAGTATGGGGACTGACTGAATAGGGTAAAGCTCTGCAGAAAAGGATCTGGAAGTCCGTGTATAAAAATTGACCACGAGCCAGCATGTGTCCTTGGGGTAAAAAAGGTGAGCAGCCCTCAAGGCCGAGAGTAGAAGATGGGAAGCAAGGGCTGAATTAACAGATCAAGGCAAGTGATTCTTTCCTCTGGATCCTCTGACATCCCACCTGGAGTACATTTAAGGGCTCACCAGTGCTGGAACAATTTTGGCACACAGAATTAAGTCCAGTCCAATGCATGCAAGTTGATTAGGAGGGTGGAATGTAAAATGTACAAGGAGAGGTTGAGGGAACTGTTTGCTTCAGCTACCTAATGAGAGCATATAGAAAAGATAAAGCCAGATTCTTCTCAGGGGCACATCATGAGGAGATACAACTGACAGGAGTTACAACAAGAGCAAATTCAATCAGATATTAAAAAAAAAAAAAAAAATCACTCTGAGAGAAATCAAACAGTGGAACTGATTACCCTGAGATCATATGATTCTCTAGGTTGAATATTAGAAAGAATTTCTTCACGGAGAGGGTGGTCAGGCATTGGAATGGACTTTCCAGTGAAGTGGTGGATTTTCCATCCCTGGAGATATTTAAAAAGAGACTGGATGTGGCACTCAGTGCCATAGTCTAGCAACTGCAGCAGTGGGTCAAGGGTTGGACATGATGATCTCTGAGGTCCCTTCCAGTCCAGACAGTTCTATGATTCTATGTCATCTGTATCATTTGAAATTGTAACTGGACTGGACAAAGGCCTTATCATAATGAAATTTGTGCTGCTTTGCATGGGGTTTGTGCTACATCTTTGCCAACCTAAATTGTTCTGATTCAATGAACTAAACTTTTTCACACAACTGCAGTTGTGTCCTGTGTGTACACTAATCCTGCTTTAAGTGTCAGAGGTACTCAATTTATACTTCATTGACAGGCTGTATTTTTCAGATGCAAATCTCAGACCTGACCCGTGTCTCATTACTTTTTTGTTGGTGCTTGTCCTTCCCTTCCTCCCTTAATTTGTATTTTATAGTGGAGGAGGAATTTATTAGTTCTAGTAAGTTCTCTAGGAATAATTATGGAATGTTTGCTATTGTTAGGTATGCCTGTAGTATTTTCTTTAAGAATTTTATTACAGCTTTGCTCTCTGTAAGAATTAGAGATGGAGTAGGAAGTCACCAAGTGCTGGAAAAAGCACCTGCCTCTCTTGGCTTTTGTTGTTGCTTCCATGCATGGAGATGCTAGTTTTCTAGAGGGCATTTGGCATTGTTGCCACCTGTTAGCCAACAGTCTTCCTTGCTGAACTTGAGATTGTGGCAGCACATGTCACTACCTGTTTTCAGCCTGTCTTTCAGGTGTCTTAAGTGATCCAGTGGTATGCCAAAGATATCATAGAAGTAACTGGTGTTTTTCTTTACACTTGTTGCAAAATTTAATATGGGCACAAGGAATTTACACCATGTATACACAAAGAATCTCAAATCTTAACTGTTTCATGAAACAAGTATTTCTAGTTTTAGCTAATTATTAAAATAATGTTTTTTAATGATACTACAGAAAAAAGTCTTCATAATAACACAGTTAAAAATGTTGCACACACACACTCTCTAGCATTTTATCTGATAGTCTGAATTTAGCCAGTGGTCTTCTATGTTTTCACAGTAATGATACTAGTATTCTTGGGAAAGAAAGGGAAAGGGCTATAGGGATCTGCAGTTCTTCATCTGAAGCAATGTGACATTTTAATGCTGAAGGATTTTTCCTCCTCTCTCCTGGGATCACTTCTTACTTTTCTTACTGATTCTCAGCTACACCTTATGAATCCTTTTACCACATTTGACTCCTTTTTTTATATATTGCAGCATAGTGTACTGACTTCCTTTCAATTTCAGTTAGCAGCTACTTCAGATTTGCAGAAGTAGCTGAAGGTGCTAAGAATTTCAGGCTTTATTTTTCAGAATAGTTACTAAGAAACTGTATTCCTATAGTGACATTGTTACTGTTTAGTCAGCAATTTCAGGAGTCTGTCACAACCATACCTTTGAGGAAAAGAAAATTACAGGACTGTAATTTCTCCCTAGAGAAAATTTGTGGTGTGACAGATCATGTCTTTCCTCAGTTTTTTATTTATGTACCAGACATTATAGTTTAGTTTGTCGTCTCTCTTTATTTTTTCATGTTGTATTAATTACCTTATCCAAGGATCATCTAGAATTAAAAAATGTGGATTTCTTACCATAAACTCAAGAGCAGTGTTCTCACAATATCTCACAATATTGTGTATCAATAGAAACACATCAATCCCCATTCAGTAAGAAAAAAAAAATTCATGCTATTTTTAAAATTTTCATTATAATATGAAATAAATATGAGGTTTTTTCTTTTTCAAATTGAGAATTTGGACTTGAAAAAATTTTCAGTTTGCCCCATGGTCTGCCAGGCTTCTCAAATTACAGAGTTGTTGGTTTACAAACTAGTTACTTATATCTGTAGGTTATCTTAAAGACTCTCTAGTATATTGTATTTTTCAACTCCCGATTTCCACACAAATTTCTGAATATGACTGTTCAAAAAGTTTTATCCTTTTTTCTTTGTAATATCACACTGTATTTTGAAGCCTCATCATTCAGAACAGGTGACAGATATTCCAAGTACCACACTATAACTACCTAAATTAATTAATGTGAATACCAAATACCTGTTATTAGTAATTAACTATGTAATGTAATTATTACTTGTTATTATTTTGTTTTTCATATCAGAAGAATGCTTTGCAGATTAGATATGCAAATCCTAAGAAATTGCTAACCGCATTTGGAGATCTTCACAGTATTTTGCAAGATGTGTCATTGAAATGTCAAAGTAGTTATTCCATGTTTGCATATTCAAATGTAAATATACTTTTATGGCTTTGCAATGTAATTCTTTCTTCTCAGGAATACTCTAATAAAATACAAATGGTATTAGAGAGTTAAACCAACAACTTCTCAGTTCATTAGCATATCTCTAGTAGTGACCAATAGCTGATATATGCTACTCAACTATATAAAAGTCAAATATATAATAATTTCTCCATATTATCTGTAAGTTTTCAGAAAGTTCAGCATAGGTACTGTCAGGATCAGATAAAGTGTCTTTTTATTCAGAGGTCTTAAGTAACCTTCCAAGAATTTCAAAGCTCAAACAATCTTTTGGCAAATGTACCTACCTTTAGCAGAAAGTTCCACAGTGCAAAATCCATCTCCTTTGATGTATTAGAAAGTTTGCGTGCACAAAATGAGTAAGTGTTCCCTACTGATCTTCATAACAAAACCCTTAAATCATAAAAAAGAAAATCTGAATTTTCTATCTTCTGCTTGATAAAATAGATTACTCCAAACTCCATCTGGAGTCAAGAAATAATCTGCTTCATTCCAGCTTCTTACAGTTTCTTATATATTTACTGATTTTTCCCTAATGTAAAAACATTACAATTTTTTCCAAAATGTTTACATTTTTTCCCTTCTGCACAGTAATGTTGTTAATAAGAAGTTCTGAATGATTATTTTTTTGCAATTTTTGCAGAGGTTATTTTTGTGTAGTAGTTATTTTTATGCAGTTTAATCTCCAGCATTAAACATAGATATTTACACCATAGAAAAAAAGAGGGTATCAAAGATAAGAGCATATGTATATGTTTGAATTTATTTCAATATTTTGAAATAAATAGTTATAAATAACAAAAAAAAAAAAAAAAAAAAAAAAGAGGATAAATTTGAGAAATATTCTAATGCATTTTGCTCCAGCAAGGAAAAAAAAAGCCTGTATAAAAACATATGCCATATGCACAGGTGTAGATAATCATGTGGAGTTTATTAATCTTGAATAAATTATTGTTTCTATATTTTTATTTTTAATCCAACTCCTAATATTTGTGTGCTCCACTTACCAGTGTTCAGACAAAAGACAGAATGTGCTTTTTTCCTGTAACAGTGTCCATTGAGATCTACCTTCATCTAACTACATCATTGGTCACCATGAACGCTGGAAAAACAGTTCACATAATGAAGCTCTATAGGGAGTATCTAGGATAAATACAGGAGACATATATGCATTATATAGTAATTTGTACAGTATTAAAAATGAAGGAGAGAGAACATTTAAACTCTAGACAGATGCTTAAAAAGAGAAAGGAACATTATGTGTCTACAGGGTGCTCAAAGACCTTGAGAGAACTCCAGAAAATATTTGTATTGTTTTATATATTATTCAGAATTATGTTTGCATTTCTTTCTTTCTTCTGTAGCAAAGCTTCGTGAGTCTTGCTTTGATCCTGGAAATATAATGAATGGAACAAGACTTGGAATGGATTATAAACTAGGATCAACTGTCACATATTACTGCGATGCAGGTTATGTCCTTCAAGGATATTCTACACTAACATGTATCATGGGGGATGATGGAAGACCTGGATGGAACAGAGCCCTGCCCAGTTGTCATGGTAAAAGAAATTTTTTCATTTATATAGTTGCTGTTGTTATTATTCATGCTTTGTCAAATGGAAGAAAGAGGTACAAAATTAGAAGAAACAATTTAAAAAACAAAAAATTACTCTTTTAGGATGAAGCCTTTTTCTATGCTGTATTGAATAAAACCAATATATTTAATAAGTCAGGATAAATACAGTTTCAGGTTTTTAGTAACACTAGATAAATAGTGCTACAGGTTATTACTGCAGATAGAGGTTGATAATTATGTCATCCTCTGTGCAGACTGGTGTTCTTGATTTAGCAAGTTCAGAACAGAGTATAGAGCTAAATACCATTTATAGACACTTTAGCAGAGCATTAATAATATTCTGCATGTCACAATGTATATGTTTGAGGTTTTTTTATTACTGTTTTTTAAACAACATAGATGTAATATTTGTACATACGACATTATCATTTAACCTGTTGGAAATGTGTTGTCTCCTGAAAAATAAAGCCTTGAAATACACAAAATATAATACAGTCATTCAGACCTTTCTGCATATGAAGGTTTGCCACCCACTTCCATCTCAAGTATAAGCATTTTCAAGTTAAAGAAAATATTGAATTTTTATTTTACTGATTTGAGGTTCATACTCACCAGCATTTGATAGCCACCTCTGAAAAAAGCAATATTCTTTTTACATATTCTGTAAGATTTAGCACAAAACTTCACCCACATAAAAATGCTAAATAGTAGAATGAACATTTGCTTTATAAGGTAAAACAAAATCTCATTATTTTGTTAATTTCAGTTCCTTTCCATAATTTGAAGACAAAAAAGCTATTAAATCAATTTCCAATATGAATATATATGTTTTTAAATAAGATGTGGATTTTCATCATGTGTACTTAAATTTCTACTGCAAAGTGGATGATAGAGTACCAGCAAACAGGAAAAAAGATTGTCAGCTATAAAGAATAACCAATATTATAAGCATTTGAAGAACTTTAGTATTTTCATACTAAAAATGGGGCTGGGCCCAGAGAGTGATGGTGAACGGTGCTGAATCCAATTGGCAGTTGGTCACTAGTGGTGTCCCCCAGGGATCAGTGTTGGGCCCAGTTCTGTTTAATATCTTCATTGATGATTTAGATGAGGGGATTGAGTCCACCATTAGCAAACTGGTCTGATTCCAATGGGATGAGGTTCAACATGGCCAAGTGCCGGGTCCTGCACTTTGGCCACAACAACCCCATGGGGAGCTCCAGGCTGGGCACAGAGTGGCTGAGAGCAGCCAGGCAGAGAGGGACCTGGGAGTCTGGATTGACAGGAAGCTGAACAGGAGCCAGCAGTGTGCCCAGGTGGCCAAGAAGGCCAATGGCATCCTGGCCTGGATCAGGAACAGCTTGGCCAGCAGGTCCAGGGAAGTGATTCTGCCCCTGTACTCAGCCCTGGTGAGGCCACAGCTCGAGTCCTGTGTCCAGTTCTGGGCCCCTCAGTTCAGGAAGGAGATTGAGGTCCTGGAGCAGGTCCAAAGGAGGGCAACCAGGCTGGTGAAGGGACTCCAGCACAAGTCCTGTGAGGAAGGGCTGAGGGAGCTGTGGTTGTTTAGTCTGGAGAAGAGGAGGCTCAGGGGAGACCTCATCACTCTCTACAACTCCCTGAAAGGAGGCTGGAGCCAGGGGGGCGATCAGTCTCTTCTTCCAGGCATCTATCAGTAAGACAAGAGGGCATGGTCTTAAGCTCTGCCAGGGGAGGTTTAGGTTAGATATTAGGAAGAAATTCTTTACAGAGAGCATTGAAATGGGCTGCCCAGGTAGGTGGTAGATTCTCAATTCCTGGGGGTTTTTAAGAAGAGACTGGATATGGCACTCAGTGCCATGGTCTAGTAGCCACGGTGTTAGTGGATTAAAGGTCAGAATTGATGATCTCAGGTTTCTTTCCAACCCATGTGATTCTGTGCTTCTCTGTGGTTCATTATCCACCAAAACCATCACAGCACTGGACACCAAATTTACGTGGACCAAATTGAAGAACTAACCATAGCAATCTTCTGACAATGCATTCACACTTGTAGACAGTGTGCAATGAAAGTCAAAAGTTTCTTCCTCATTTTAAAATGACACCCAAATGTCGTTTTGCAGACAGGATTCGGTGAGGGAGGTTGTTGTACATAAGAGGAGAGAGATTCCATCTTTTGGAAGGTCTTTTCATGGGTAGTGACAGATAAATAATTTTTCCATGAAGAAATAATTGTGTCCATTAATGTACTGAGCAATCTTCCAATGGTCTGTTTTTTTAACATTCACTAAAGAATGTTTTGCTTAGAAGAACTGCCATTTTAATAATAGGGGAGAACAAATCTTATAATACAAAGGGTGGATATCTGTCAGTGGTTCTAACTACAGCGTGTAGTTACACGTTATTGTCGTATATTTTTACCAGGTAATCAGTGCTTTTGACTTTTTCAGAATTTAGCTCAAGAAAAGTAGAACATTTATATAGCTGTGACAAAGACGGTATCAATTTATTATCTTTCAATTACGTAGAGCTGTCAGAAACAGTTTGAGAACTGAATTTGGCCTCTGGACCATCATTATCACCAATGTAAAAAATTTATTTAGGGAAATGAAATGAGATTTCTCCATTCTGCCAGCTGTATTTTTCAATCCTCAATGAAACTGTCAGTGTTATAATGAAATATTACACCTCAGTATGTATGTATTTTTTAAATTTTCCTATTTCTTTTTAAGAAGAAGAATTGAGAACCTGAGCTCCTTTTATACCTCTAATGTTTTGATCTAATGCTACAGGTATGAAGTAAAAAAAACCAAAACAAAAAACACCCTCATTATCTCTAAACATTTACTTATTAAACATCAATTTAGAGTGCAAGTTCTTCTGTTAAATTCTTCTGTTACGTATAGCTTTTAAGGGGAAGTGAGATATCTCAGAATATGAAAAAGAGAAATATTAAAAATGAGTATTCTCATTTTGCTGATGTTTGGAGCTAAGTAGGTCAGAGGAGAGGAAGGGCTAAGTTTCAACACTCTCAATGGCTCTCTGCTCTCAAGAACGTGCGTTACAGTGTATAGAATATGTCTTTTAAAGACCATAATTCAAAGAGCATAGAAAGGCTTTTTCTCCACTGGGAGATTTTGTGAGAGTAATATTTGATTGTATCCATTAAGAAAATTATTAGATAAATAACACAGCATCATTGTGAAACTGATACAGAGGTCCAGAGTCAGACCCTGTTAAGTAAAAGCTGTTCTTTTTACAATCAGTATTGGTATTTTCACTGAATAGCAGAATCTCAGTGAAGAAGGCCAGTGTACCATCTCTATGCCCATTCTGAATAAGTTGACATAATTTAAGGCATACCTCTGAGAGATGGTAGATGAGTTTGAATGGCCCATGTAGAAAAAGGAATTACAGGTCTTACTTGTTTTGAAATCTAGCCTTTTAGATAAAGTGTGGCGAAAAAAACCATTTTCTATTCTAAATTTAAAAAAAGGTGGAGGCCATGGCTCTATTATATTGGAAGGGCAACCATTCGTGATGTCTTTAGGCATTTTCTGAAAATGTCAAGCCCTATAGGAAAGCTTTGCTGAGGAACACTGATGTTTCTGGTCTGGTCAGGCTTCACCATGAACAGGGATTATTAATTGCTTGGTCTGTCAAAACTTTCTTTCCTGGAAATGTGCAAAACTAGAAAATATGAGTGTCTACAGACCCTAAAAGTCAATAACTGATGATTTTGGAGATAGATAAATGCTGAGCAGACGTTTTCAACGTCACAAAGGACTAGTTTTCCTAAATGTACTCAGTGCATAAAGCTAATGTTTTGCAATTGTACCTTTATGCACCACGTATTTTTTATGACCTAGTCAAATGTACATTAGGCATTACATTCATTTGCTTGAAATAATTTTAAATAACCCTGAGTCTCTCTAATACGAGTCAGAAGGGAACCAGATCGTTGGTTTAATTCTTTTATGAACACATTCAAGGATTAACATGAAGGCTCACATAAAGCTATTTGGCATTTCATGGTGGATGTTAAGAACAGGATGTAATTAACATATCAGATGCAATATTGCTGTGATGGAGAGGATTATTAATGACTTCTCCCAGCTTTACCAACTATAGTTAATTTAAAATAGTTGTAGCAAAACCTATGTGTTTACAAAATAACAAATAGTTATTTTTTTGACCAAGTGTAGTTATTTTGACCAAGTGTAAAAACCATGTTCCTACCAGAAGAAATCATTTATTGATCACTAAAAATATAATGTTTCATTATATTCTGTTGCATAATCCTTTTGAGTCCAGGGTTACAAATACCTTTATATGAGAGATAGAACTAACAGTCTCACCTGTGGAAAGAACTGCTTATGATTCATTAATATTTGGGTGTTTTTTTTGGTAACAAACCATCACTATTCCAGATATTCTTATGTTTGTCTTTTGTTTAAAAGAAAACAAAAAAAAGTCCTGTGATTGCTCAGAGACCAATTCCATTCTATGATATTTAAAAGCATCAGAGGCATGCTTAATTCTGATTGTAACAAGAAAGTTTAATTCCCAGTCTTTTGTACACAATTACATTCTATAGGCATAATAATTTAGTGATTAAAGACCATGCTAAAACACAGAAGCTTATGCATTATGAGGAAACAGAGAGGACTACACCCTCTCCTCTCTCATATCTTCATCAATGATATAGAGTAGGAGCTCAACTTCCATCTGTGATATTAACATTTTCATCTTTATTAAGGAAAAAGTAACTAAAAAAAATACAGCTCTAAACTAAACAAGCGATGGGGAAATGGATGTAGAAGCCATAGCCCCTTGGATTGGCTTTGTTTATGACACTGCAATGTTGCCAGTTACTCTGGTAACTCCATATAACTCTATGTGTTTGAAGTTGGGAAGAGTGAAATGACATGAGAGGTAAGATGAAGTGTGTAGAGAGGGAAAATTTGTCCTTTAAAATAATAAAAAATTGTATCCATTACTAGAGACTGTAGTATAGCACACTATATAAGATGTATTTAATCATCAATACTTGAGTTGTGTGACAGACAGTATTGTGCCATTATAAGAAATAAACTGGTGTGGTATTTATGTTTTAAAAGATTTACACTTAAGGCTGAGAAAAGTTGAAAACTTAGTGAGAATTAGGGCTGTCATACAGGTGAAGGTGTGTTTGGAATGTCTTCAACAGTGATCTTGTATGCTGCTGTGGTTGGGAGAGGGCATCAGTGTTTTGACCCAGATAAAGACTTGCTTATCTTTGAAGTCACTGTATGAAGGGCTACTATTTCATCTTTTTCAAAGTCTGAAAGTGTGCAAGGAATGAGTCATGCAATTGTAGAAGGCACAGCTTGTAAAGCTGAATGTTACTGTGAATGAGACTCTGTTTTTCCGTAGCTTATTGTTCCAAAATAATGTTCATTTTAACCACTTAAGTAGCATGCTTTCGTTAAACTTCTCATTTGTTGGTTACTTAAAAGGCATTTCTCATTTTTTTTTGCCCAGAATAACATGTATGTTATATAGAATCATTTAAACTCTGAACTGAGTACTTCTCAGTAGAATTGAAATGAGTTAGGATTGTGTTCTGAGTACATAAAACGGAACTCAAATGCTACCTACTCTGAAAAGTTAGTTCTTCATTATCAGATTTGAAAAGGCAAGTGAAGGACTTTTAATAAAAATATAAAGGATTTTATTTTATTGTGACTGAAATGCCTTCTGAATACTAATTTTTTTGTTCCCAACCTTCTGCTACCTTCTTTTAAAAAATACGTATCCATTACCTCATCATTTTCAGGTTTCCTCCCAGTATAGGCAGTGGACATAGTATAATCAAGGGGATTCAAAGAGTTTGTTAGGAAGGTAGATGTTTCCACTTGCATTTGGACTACATGAACAGGATTTACTGTATTTGCGTGCTCAGCAGGGTATGACTTAGAACAGAAGCATAGTAAATACTAGTTGAAGTGAATTATCAGAATACGCTGTGTGGCAGCAATACAGCCCTCATCATAACATTTTTTTCTTCCTAATATCTAGTCTAAATCTATCCTCTTTTAGTTTAGAACAATTGCTGCATGTCCTGTCACTACAAGCCCTGACAAAAAGGTTGTGTTTTTAAGGACAAACTTTTAACTGTAAAAGATTTTTTTTTTTCTTGAAGCTCTTCTTTTAATAGCAGAGGAACTTTGAAAATGTTAATCGTATGAACTACAAAGGCTAATAATTCTAGAAAGATCAGAAAACAATTGAAATAAATAGAGACACGCATATACACACACCAAACATTACTTTAAGTGACTGACCTTTTGCCTGTGTATTTGGAATTCATAATATGGCTTTACAATGTCCATTGAATAATAAATGCTGTGTGTAAGTATTCTTAGATGTTATTTAAGAAGTGATAATGTAATATAATGGTAAATAAAGCATAAGAAATGAAGAATAGTAGTTAATTACAATGATCTCATTAACATCAGCTGCCAGAGGATCCTAATTTCCAAGGTATTTAAAGGATTAGTTAAATAGCGTGCACCATAAAACCAAGTACTTCATCCTCTGTTGAACTAAATCTGCTGCCACATTTTTTAAGCATAGTTCAAAGAAGGAAATGTTGGAAAGGAAAAATAATTTCAGTTTTAGCCTTATTGTTATATATTCCTTAATATAAATTATATTATAAATATAAATCATATATGTTCCTTAATTTAAAATGTTACCTAAAATCAAGCATGGATATCCAAGCCATAGCTTTAAATAGGTCTGCTTAAATGCAACTGTTATTTTTAATAAATGTCATGAATAAGCAAGGAAAATGGAACAGGGAACTTTAGTATTATTGAGAATAGTATATAAATGATAAAATGTATGTTGACTGGCATACTGTTTCTTCTAATTATTAGGCAATAGAGCAGATAGAGCACAAATGAAAATACAGAATAAAGCATGTGACTTTCATTTAGAGTATTTTAAAAAATACATTTGTTTCCTTTCAATACGTAAATCCTCCAGGAAGAAGATTGAAAAAAGAAGTTTATTTGATTATGTATTTTGAGGTGGAGAGAGAAGAAGCTTTTAGCACCAATATAAGTTAATATATGTTTGTTTGCATATTAAGAAATTATATTTGCATATTTTTTTCAAGTATTTTTTATAATAGTCAAGATGGCTACAGTGTATACTGTTCCTAAAAGGAAAAAAAACCCCACCATTTATTCTCAAAGATAAGCAAATATTTATTTTCCAAGGACTGCAAGACACAAAGTAGGATAGAATTATGTAGTATCTGTCAGTAATCAAGGTAAGTCAATCTATTAATAACTGTAGTTATTAAGAAACTAGTCAAGTCATTTGTGTTGGCAATACCTTATAAATACACGTTTCTAACTTAACCTCAGGCAACAGTATGAATATCCTTAATCTTGTATAGTAAGACTTCAGTAACCCACTGAGATGGAAGATTTTTTAGGTGGTATATGTTGGTGATTACCTGTACAAGAGTCGTATTTCATTCTTTGCATAAGTTTTGTCATCTTCACATTGACTGTCACAGTATGGACTAAGGCAGGGTTCTGTGCAATTGAAAAAACTGCAATTAAGAGAATGCATTGTTTTAATATGGAATTCAGTTTTCTTCTGTTTCTTGACTCTGCTACAGGTAGCAGTTATTATAGGAATGGTAAGCAAGGTGATCATCCAGTTTAAATGTTTTTTGTTTCTTGATGTTTCACTCAGAAGCTTTCTTCCATCTTTTTTCTGTTCTCCTGCTCTCTTGAAAGAAAAGTGTTTTCCACAAAAACAGAAAACAAAAAAAACCAACCAAACAAAAATAAACAACCACAACAAAAAACAAACAAACCAGTTTAATTCTAGTTTTTAGGTTAATATAATGAATTACAACTCTATCTGATACACATTTGAGTATTCAGATACCACAGAAGTTTTGTTGTTATGAATTCAAAAGGTTACATTTCCTTCCCTGTTATCTTATTTTTTTATTTTCCTACTGGTTTTAATAATAAGTTACTGACAAAGTTGTTAGTTTGAAGCTTCACTTACGTAGCATATCAAGAAACACACCAGTTTGGTTCATGAACAAAGATATGTTTGTACATTAAGCTATACTTAGAGTTACAGTTGAGAGCACATGTAAATAACTGGAGGTCAGAAAACATAACAGGGGTATTTTCACTATTCCCATTTCAAATATTAGTGGTTCACTTAACATCTTTTTGCTTCAACATTAAGATAAAAGTATCAAATGAATGCAGAAATAGTTGGCCAAAAGCAGAGCAGATTTTCTCAGTGAGAGTAGATGTGACTATAATGTGCTCAGAATGTATCCAAAAGTGTCCAAAATGCACTCAAATTGAACACCCTGGGAGGAAGGGAAGCGAAAAAACTAAAAGTAATGTTTTATTTTATATGGGGATCTATATCAAACTGATGAAGCTAATGGAAATGAATTTGAAGATAACAACAAAAAGGTGAGTATTTACGGATGACCTGGAAATTGTGTAAAATTTTAGTGTCTCATAAATCAGAAGCAAAATCTAAAAAATCACCAAAAGAGGTGGTGAAGCAATAGAGCCTAAGATGCTAAAAAAATTAAAATTAGTGTTCCAGGAAAAGGAAATGATGTTTGAATGAGGGTGGTAGAAAATGTGTCCATGAGGGTTTTGAGAAACAACTGTAGATCAAATGAGAAAAGTAGGAAATGTATTAAAGTGTGAACTGAAGTTCAAGGTCAAAACTGCATTCAAGGACATTGCCACTATAGAAAAGTTAAGTAAATTACATGTTGCATTACATTAGGTTACATTATATTCCATTATGTTATGTTACGTTATCTCAGTAATCCAGGAGATCCTGTATTAGAACCAATCATCTGACTCTAAGGAACAATGTCAAAATAGAAGCTCTTCTGGACGACATGTTAAAGGAAATCACTTAACAGTAACATAAGTTTCTAGGATGAAATACATGTTTCTGTGAAGTTCTGAAAGAGCCTAGATATGAACTGTGTGAAGTACAAATGTTGACCTATAAGCTTATGTGAGCCTTCCTCTCAAACTAAGAGAAGGTGATGAACATGTCAGAACTCTTCAGTGATAAGCAATGGACCAATTTCCACACTTAAAAATAGATGGTGATTATAGAAAAGACAGAACTAGGATATACATGGTTAAACATGTAGAGGAAAAATCAGTATAACTTTTGAAAAAGATTATGGAGCTTAATGGGAAGCCTGAGAGCTCAAGAAACATATGAATGAACTTAGTAGCAGTAGATACCATATTACTAAATTTTTAAAAATTTCTGACAGAGTTCCACAAAAAAAGGTTATTTGTTAAGGGAAATGTAATACAATGCGTTAAGATGAGTATTTTACTATAAGGTAAGACTTGAAAGTTGTTGGTGTGATGATGTGATAACATCATTCAAAGACTATTAAAAATCATACTATTATGATTCCTGTTCTTCAGAGATTAGATACTTGGGTTTTGTGCATCAGTTCAATACTCAATTTTGGCAGAATTATTGAAGATACTTACAATGAAATATTTCATTTTGGACATTTTAATTTGGATGGATTACACATGGGCATGTTCCAAACCGAAGGCTCTTTAGTAAAAATATTCACTAACTGTGAAGTTGTTTCAATGTACTCTAAAAAAGATAGTGATATGCAAAATTTTACCTAATACAAGTGACATATCCTTCTGTGTTTCAGTCTGGCAACTCAACTGAATTTAGAATGATGTTGCAGTTACCCATCTAAAAATTACAGTCACTTCTCATGACAAAAATCACATTATCTGTAATGACCATTTTTCTTAAACTAAAAAGAAAAATACCAATATTAGATCTATTTGGGTTCAATAGGAAATAAATCCTAAGTGTTTAAATTATTTCTAACCCATGCAGTTTATTGCAAATCGATCATATATAATATGATGTATTAATTTTATACTTCAAATACAAGGAATCAGAAGGATGGTTAAGAAAATCAAAAGGAAGATTAAGTAAAAGAAGATTTTAGATACCCCAGGAAGCATTTGAAGAGGAACTCAAACTTTTGTTCAAAATCTTTATGGTGTTCATCTAGATATGTGTTCACATAAGATCACATTACTGCTGTTTTAAAAATGAGCTCTGAATGAAAGATGTTCTGTGGAGTTTGATGAAAACCTTGAAGCTGAGGTCTTTCCAAGTTTTGTTGTCATCACTGTATAAATTTGAAACAGAAACTGTCAGAACTGTGTGATTTTAAACCAGGACATCCATTTTTTTCATGTATTTTTCTTCTTCCTAGTCTATCTGCTGTCCTAGACCTTTGCTCTCCTTATGTGTGTCCAAAGTTTGACTTCCAATATATATGTTTAGACCATTAGAAATCAGATATATAGTTGCTCTAATCTTGCTTTAAATATAATAAATCATTCAAGAATTAGCAACAGATACACTGTAATCAGAAAGTAGCTACTAATAGAAGACTGAAAAAACCTGCTACACATAGGTGTTCTTTAGCTTGGTCAAGAAATAGGAATCTGAGATTTTAACATGGACAAACCCCATGCTTCATGTTTTGCAAGGGGCCATATTAATAAATGCATGGGGCTTGCATGGCAAAGTTTAGATAGCAGGTGGCTTATGTGACAATATACCAGAAGCTTCCCCTATATCAGGTAGAACCAATGCTAGATCTCCTCAACACAGACCTGCTGCTGGCTTCTGAGATAACGTGTTTAAGAATGGGGGAAAAAATGCTGTGCAGCAGCAGCTGGAGAAGAGAGAATATTTTAGAGCAACGGCTCTGCAGATACCAAAATCAGTGAAGAAGGAGAGGAAGGAAGGTACACCAGGCACTGGGGAAGAGATTTCCCTGCAGCCCATGGTAAAGACGATGGTGAGGCAGGCTGTCCCCCTGAAGGCCATGGAGGTTAACAGTGGAGCAGAAACCCACCAGCACCCTATGGAGGACTCCACGCTGGAGCAGGTGCATGTCCAAAGGAGACTATGACCTGTGGGAAGCCCATGCTGGAGCTGACTCCTGGCAGGATGTGTGAACCAGGGGAGAGAGGAGCCCACACTAGAGCAGGTTTACTGGCAGGACTTATGATCCCATGGGGACCAACACTGGAGCAGTCTGTTCCTGAAGGTCTGCACCCTGTAGAAAGGACCCACACTTGAGTAGTTCATGAAGAACTGCAGCCCCTGGGAAAGGACTCATATTGGAAAACTCACATAGGAATGTCTCCTGTGGGACAGACCCCCCGCTGGAGCAGAAGAATGTGAGGAGTCTTCCTCTTCAGGAGGAAAGAGCAGCAGAAACACAGTGAAACTGACTCCAGCTTCCATTCCTCACCCTCCTACCCTGCACTGCTGGTGGGAAGTAGGTAGGGAAAATCAGGAGTGAAGTTGAGCCTGGGAAGAAGGGAGTGGAGGACAGGGGAAAGGTCGTGTAGGATTTTGGTTTTATTTACCCGATTCTGATTTGATTACTAATAAATTACTTTCTCAAGTCAAGTTTATCTGGAATGGTAATTATTGTGTGATCTCTCCCTGTCCTTGTCCCATGCGTGTTTTGTTCTTTTGTTTCTCCCCAGTCCAGCTGAGGGGAGTAATAAATCAGCTTTGGTGGGCACCTGACGTCTAGCCACCACAGTTAAAAATGTTCATTCTTAGTCTTATGTAATATAAGTCTGTATCCACTCATTGAAATGTAATATGTGCTGACAGGCAGCACTGTTCCTCATGATCAGGTGGACATCAGTAGTACTGTCAGGGTAATGTGACTGGCTTTTACAGAAATGATATTTCTTTTGCATGTAGAACCACTTCCACCATCAAAAGCAGTCTACATTAGATTAGGTAAGTGGATTTTGTGGAATTTGTATTTTTATTTGGTACTTGTGCTTGTAACTGAAAACAACAGACCAATTATTTTGACTAGTTTTTTTTTTTTAATATTAAAAAGTGTTTAATCCTCTGTTTTTCTTTCCTGTGTTTGGGTTGGGTTGTGTTTCCTCACTTTCTGGGATGAATTAGTTATTCGTCAGTTAGTTTTTTGGATTTGTTATTGGTTTTGTTGGTTTTAGAGGAAGGAACTGGTGAACTGTTAAATAAATACACATAAAAATTATTTGATTATGAGAATAATTGTATTTTATACATTTACACATACTAAATGCATAACATAAAGCATTTATGCAGTGAAATGCATAACAAAAGCACAAGGTGAAATTAGCTTTATCTTCTGCTAAATTTTGTTTTGCTAGTTTTACTGAAGAAGTTCTGTGCTCTTGAAATGTCTTCCTTAAGCACTGTCAGCACAAAGAAAGTAGAATGTCCCCCTTTCTCATGCTGCAAGCAAGTAATTTGGTACATAGATAGATACATATAGATACATATAAATACATAACTAATTATAAAAAGGTGAAGTACTGTTTCCTTCCTGCTCAGGTATACTTATCCCCATATGACAGATATTTGTATGCCTTCTTCTTTCAGGAATTGTGAAAAAATAATAATTCATTAACTCAACAAAAACAGTAATGAGATAAAAAATAGTAATGAGTAATGAGCATTAATTTCTACCATTTATAGATCAAAAGAAAAATTCTCTTATTTTTATCTTAATCTACCACATCTCCAAAAAAGTGTCCAGTCTTCCCATTATCTCATTCTTATTTTCTGGAGAAAACAAATCTGATTATTCCAAAATTTGCTTTTTTGGGGTGGTTTTTTTTCTGGGGGGCAGCTGTTTGGTTGGTTGGGTTTTTTTGTTTGATTTTGGCAGGGCTTTTGGAGGGGGGGGGGTTGTGGGTTTTTTTAATTAGGTTTTTTGTTTTGTTTTGGTATTTTTCTTAACTTCCAAAACCTTCAAAGTTCCTGATGAGCTTTTACCACTCTTGGATTCAGTACAAATGATACCTTCTATGTCTAATGCATAACAGCTGAGCTAAAATGTCTCTTTGTTTAAAGCAATGTTGTATTTAAACTCACATTCAGTATTAGAACCACTAAGTTTTTTTTCTGCAAAATCTAGCTAATTGGATTGTGTTTTGCATTTCTGCATTTGCTTATAATTGGTTTTTAATTGATACTTCAAATTTCTCTGGTTTGTTTCTTTAGGTTTTGTTTGGTTTATAATTTCTTATTTTATCCATTTTCTGTTGTGAATTAGGACCTGCTTTGATGAGTTTTTTAATTCCTGAGGGGATTTTGCCAGCTCCTGCTGGTCCCTGTTTTAACTAACCACTTTCAAATACTATCAACATACTTTGCCCTGAGCCTCTATTTCATTTTTTAAATCAATTTTGATTGCCACAATTAAACTGTATTGTGAGGAATAAAGCGATGACAGCATGGAAAGCTTCTGTGTACTTTCTGTTATTGTTCAGTTTGGTACTGCTTTCCTCCTGTATGATGGTGCAGTCTCTCTCTGTGCTTAGTTGTGTAATTTTATTTCTAATGTAGCTTTGTAGTTCCAAACAGCAACTAAAATATTTGTTTTTATATACTTTGATCTTTTCCGTATTCATTGTAATGTTAAAAAAAATTTAGATGCCTCATCACATTTACATTTGCAGACTAATATCCAAAATAAAAGCATCTATAATTTGGAATTTCAGGAGAAATTTATCTACCATTTTTATCTCTTTACTATTTCCTCTGCATGATTTTTTAAAAATTAATATTTTATATCCTAGTTGTGATATAATTATTTTATTACTTGTTCCTTGCATAGTAGTCTTAACTACTACAAGAAATCATTACAACTGAAAAATTGGTCATTTGGATTAGAAAGTATAAATAGAATTGTTATACTATATCAAACTAGAAAAAACACCAATGAAGTATTTAATACATTAAATTCTAAAGACAAAGATCGTTCCTCCAAAAAAAAAATATTTTAGCCTACTCATTTAGACAACTAAACGTAAGATATCTGTAATGACTACCATCCTAGTCTGTGTTTTGCAACAGTGGGCCATTACATAAAAAGTCTGTATCACATTAGAAGACCTAGGCATATTTTTCCTCTGCAGAGTTCATTCCCTTTTTACTGTATTTGTGGCTATATAACCAGATTTATCTGTATGACATAAAGCCATATTGTGCCATTCATTTTTAAGCAGTATTTCCCACTGATTTCACTGAGCAATACTACTTAAAAATGGATGGTGCAATACAGCACTTAAATCTGCAATTACAATTAAATTGTATTAGGTTTTAGCTGTCAGAGCTGTAAAGTAGGTAATCTGAAAGCAGTAGTAAGAATTAAAAACTTCAGGCTGCAGAAAAAATACTTGGTAGCAAAAATACTCATTTCTTCAGAAGATGAAGAGATCCAAGATCGATTCTCATGCTTAACGTAGTTGATTCTTCACAGTTCTTTTACTGAAGTTTTTCCTTGTGGATTCTTTCTTTTGTTTAATCTGCAAAGACATAGTGGAAAGTGAGCAATAAGCACATGGCACGTGTTTCATGTTTCGATGGAACTATAGAAAATTTTACTTTATACCTATAGTTGGGTGTAAATTACATTGCTCTGTGGTTTTGCTCTGTGATGTTGCCTCTCTGCAGTGATCATCTATGTTTCTTTAACAACTACCATATGCTAAAATGTGAATAAAGATGTCGTTGCTGATGCTACTACATTTTGTATTGTATTCTCTATTTACTAGTGCATTGCTGTAGAGTGGTAAAACTTAGTTCTATGACAAAGGTGCCTGAATACTAATGATCAAAATGGGTAAAAAAGATAAAAGATAAAGATAAAAGCTCTTACTAATTTAAGATAAAGTATTGATAATACTTTGTTTTTGTTATGATAGAGTTTTTATAAGGGCTACAGGGGGTGCTATAATCAAGATACCATTACAGTAAATTCAGTACACAGAGAGAAGAAACTTTCTGCCATTAATGTTTAATATTGTTTCAGGGAAACTATGAGTAATGTATCCACATACAGATTCTTATCACATTTTTACCACAGTCAAGTGCCTTTCCCTCCTATTACAGTGTTCCAATGATGATCCTGGAAAGAAGGACAAAAACAGCATACTGAGTAGGCTTTTTATGTGTCAGAGAATATACTAAAGCTGAAATAAATACAGAAAGTGTTACAGTGTTTCAGAGTCTAAGCAAACACTGTTAAAAGATACTGGAATACTATTAAAGAATCACATTAGATAATATCATTGCCTTTTGAATTCTTTTTTTCGTTGTCTCGTTCATTGGGGTTTTTTGCATGATTTTTTTCATTCCCAGGAAAAAGATGCTCAATATTTGTTGCTATTTTTGTGCTACAGTTTACATTTGTAGATTTGATGAGTCCTGTTAGAATTTTTACTGTAGGTAGACCATCGAGTGCACAGTGTAATTATTAAACATGTTGATTTCCAGAACCTTGAAATTTTTAACTTTGTAGTTATTAGGAAATTAACTAAATGCCTGCACTGTAAAATTGATAGCTATAGCTCAATATATCTGAATCCACCTTTGATTTCTTAATTGTAATGTTCAGTAATGGTCAGGGTAGAACCCTTCCTTCAATTTCTGTTTTAAAGTAAGCATTTCTGAAAGGGTAAGGAAGGAAATCTAGGCTGTGGATTCTTTATCAGTTTGCTAAAATACTAAATAAACTTCCTGATCCTTCATGTACTGTTCAGAAAGGTCTTGGAGGACAGTGTGATGATCCAAGAACTAAATGATATACCACCTACTGGTGATATATTACCTATCATAAAATGATACTACCAGTTTGATACTGGTAGTAGCAAACATTTTATCAGATTTCAAATGTCACCTGAGTGCTTACCTCTTGATTAAACTTTCCTTTATGCCAGCAATGTGAATTCTTGTAAGAATAAAGAGTTGTTATAGCAGCAGTTGGAAAACAAGGGGAGAGACCATAAGGGAAAAGATAGCAGTATTATGCTAGCAGTATTATAAAATCACAAATACCTTGCTTAACTGCATGATTTATAGGAATAATAAGGAACAGTTGTGTAAGTAAAATTGGAATTTATAAGTAATGGCCCACTTTATGCTGGGTGCTAAATACATATCTATTAATTTTAATTATTTCTGCTGGTACTTCGAGTTTTATTAAAAATTAGGGATCAAATTCTGTTGCTTTTGGTGTCAATGGCACTGCCTTCAGTGAAATCATAATTGCAGAATGAATTTGCTCATTATTATATACCTGCTGTTTTGGGAGGTATAATAATAATATGAGTGCTGAAGTGGGACAGTATTATTGGTCTTTTTTTTTCAGTAACTCAGTTATTCAACTTGCAAACAGTAAAGATTGAAATATAGAATATATAGGAATATGGAGAATATAGGAATATGGAGAATTAATAGACTTTTTTTACAACCTTATTTCTCTTGTTTTAGTGCTTTTGTTACGTGCATTCTTCCATATTCTCTCTGTTTCATCCTAAATCTGGAACAGAAAAACTTAAGAAATTACAAGGTGGTTAGCAGATCTGTTTTCACTGATAATATTTACCACATTGAGCTAATTAAGAGTTTCTAGTTTATGTTTTTCAAATAAATCAAGGCAAATAACACCCTGGATGTGAGGCTGTCGCAGTTTAGCACTGGCCCAGCAATCAGACCGAGTAACAAATGCTCTCTATTAATCCCTCTCTTCTCCCTGATAAGGAAAGGAGAGAGAATAAGGGAGAGAGACTTACGGCTTGGAAAGTAAACTACACAACTTAAATGAAACAGTAATGATAAATTGGAAAAATTACTACATATATACAAATATACAGGAAAATTGATACCATGTTCCTCCCCCCTTTCCCCCAGTAACTCTCACATCACCACCGAGGCTGCAGGGCAGCCCTGGGAAAGTCCAGGCTGGAATCCTGGGGTCAGCAGAAGTCGGGAGCTGGGGGCAGGAACACAAAGATTCAGGTTGGCACGGATCAGGAGCACAGGCAGACAAATGGATGGAATCCTCCCAGGATGCCAAAGCAAACAGGAACAGGTGAAGAAGGGGAAGCAGGAAGAAAAGGAAGGGGTTTGACCCTCATGATCCCTGAAATTTATACTGAGTATGATGTATATGGGATTGAATACTCTGGTCAATTTTGGCCATCTAGCTTGTCCATTCCTCCCCAAAGGAGGGCTTCAGGTGTGGCCTTTTTACTCCTTTTCTCCTTCTGGAGGGCAAAATGTTCCTCAGAACTGAGCAGTGTCCTTGGTTCTGCATACCAGTCTCTAGCTGTAACTATAAACGTTGAGTGTTATTAGTCCTAGAAGCAGACACTGTCTGAGAAACTTACTATTAATTTCAAGTATGCAACTACTTACAAGAGACTTAGCTGAAAGCAAAAGTACAGGACAGAAAATTGCCTTTATCCTGGCCCAAACCAGGAGAGAGGCTCAGCCAAGACTATTGCTTCTTGGCAAAAGTACCAATAATGCTATTATCAAAATTCATTTTCTCAAGAAAGCAAACATTTCTGGTATTTCACAAGACAGTGAACTGAGGGAAGACACTGATACTATTCTTATAGCAATAGAGAACAATATTCTCTGAATGTATGATAGTCTTAGTGCCTACTCAGTATCTCAGTGTAAAGTAAACTTGAACTGAGCTTCAAGACTTATGTCGTGTTCTGACTCATTTGCTGGTCTCTGATATATCTGCCACATCTGCAGCGTGGGCACACACATGCACAAGCAAATGTCAGGATCCTTCTGCTGACCTATTTCAAATACCATGACTTTCATGCTTACCCATTACATCATTTGCAAATCGTATATGTAGACTCGAGCAATAGGTATTGCTCCATATAATCCATGCTATAATCCATCTGCTCCCTTTTCAGGTACACAGTCTGACAAATGTTGCAGCTACATCATACTGAAAGGAAACCATGTTAATGCTAATTGCAGAAATTCATGCACAAAGCAACAGGGCTTCAAGTTGCTAGGATTAGAAGATGTGTTCTTTTCATGGTATATGCTACCATACATTTTGAGTGAATTAAAACACCTGGTTTGTAGCTCTGCTAATAAATAACTTGTGTTTAGTGTGACAAGTAACAAGAGAATCTTCTAAAATTATGAGAGCACAATATAGTTCAGAAGATATTAACGTTTTGAGAGCATACCACAAAAACCAAGCTTTTTTTCTGTTTATCACTGCGTACTACTTAGAGAGTCACATTGTAACAAAGGAAATAGATTTGTTATGTAGAAATGTTAACATTAAACTTATTTAGAAATGTTTTATTGCCCAAACTGGTTAGAAGAAATACTCTAAACAAATGCTATGATACTGATAGCAGGTTAAACTACTGAACTGCAGACTGTGTATGAGAAGCAAGTAATAGGCACGGAAAACACAAACTCTTGACTGTTCTGTTGCATATGACTGTTTAGGACTGTTTCATGTAAATGTATTGGAACATTTGAAGAAGAAAAAAACCACATTCTTGCCTGACAGTTTTGAAAAATGCCAAATGCTAACTTGTTGTTAACCTTAGAAAAATACATCATTGTGGTAAATAGCATTGATCTTTATCTGCCATTTTTTCAAGTATTATACCTATTAATTCTAGAATAAACATGATGTTTGTGTGAAAAAGAAAGTGTTTGCTCATAACTTCATATATAAAATATTAGAAATAATTGACCTATAAATAAGTGGTACATCATGTTCAATCAAGGAATCCTGACTTTCTTATTTCAGTAGTTCTATACACTATTTTGAATTATAGGTCTATTGGCATGAGTAAGAATTTCTGAGCATATGGAAGGGCTGCATGCTATGTTTTTATCAGACTATGAAGCATCATATGAATTAATTGTTTTGTATTCTGTAAATAATAGCATACTGTGTACTGAACACAGTATTATTTTATTAAGATGGTTGACAAATGGTAAAGAAAAATTATTGATCTGGAAAACTACAGAGAGCAATCAATTCTCTTTTGACATATGAGAAAGTTGCGCATTCTCAGTACTTCACAGGATATACAAATTAAATCCAGTTAGAAGTGTAATAAAATTTACCCTAAGAGCATCTAGCACCATACAACAACTCACATAAAACTGATTTTTTTCTCATATTCTATTCTTCAAAACTGATTATTTTCCCTTTCTAGCACCCTGTGGAAGCCGCTCAACAGGCTCTGAAGGCACTGTACTATCACCAAACTACCCCAAGAACTACAGTGTTGGTCACAACTGTCTTTATTCTATCACTGTTCCTAAAGAATTTGGTAAGTGAATCTGGTTTCATTCATATATTTTCATTGGTTAGATACTTTCAGCACTTATAGATTAATTATTATGATTGCTTTTACATTAAACATATTAATTGGAAACAGCTATCTTAAACTGAAAACTCTGTTTAGACTTTTATCATTTTTATAGTGTACTGCTTTCTCAAAATGCTTATATTTACCTTTAACTTTTGAAATTACTGATCTCACTGTGACAACTACTGTGTAAATTAGAATGTTGCTGTGATGCTAGACAAATATATTAGTAGTACCAGTTACCTTTCCTTTTCACTCAAGAACGTGTGCATGGGTAGATGAGTAGATAAATCTTTAGAGATTTCTTCTTTTAGAGATGTCTTCTGTTCCACACACAGAAAGGGCTTTTGTAGTACGGTTTATCTCTCTGGATTTATGAATGATTTTTCCTCACTTTATAATTAAACAATGCCTATGATGACATCTGATGGTTTGTTGTTCACTCTGACTCTTTGGTAGACAGTATGCCACATACCAAATATCATTTATTCTTTTAATATCCATGCTTCAGATTATACTTGGATAAGTAGGACTTTGTTCTGGCCCACTGTTTACATTTGAGTTGTCAAATAACAGGTGCTTTGTGTTGTGTGTTTATTAATCTTCATTAATGTTGATTCTGCAAATATTTTACCCAAATTAAAGTCATTGCTTGAAATGTTGTGTATCCATCTGCCATACTCATGATGACTGAACGCCTTTAATACTCAATTAATTTTTTCCTAATGTATAGCATAGAAATGCACAGCCTACTACAAAATAACCAGGTTTTGGTTTTATTTTTTTTAAGTTTTGTCTTCTAAGTCATGGGAATCTCTACTTCATCTTCTAAACATTCAGAAAAAAGAAAAAATCACATTTGCAAGATTCTTAATTTCATTCTAGCTGTTGCAAGCATATGTTTTTGACCTAGCTAGTTCATTCTCGATAAACTGGAAGGGTTGTGTCTTCTCATTTCCATCAGATCTAATACTTCTTATTTTATGACATAGATATCAACAAGTAAAGAGTTAAAACTACTACAATAAAGAACTACTACATATCTTTGACATTATGGATAGAAGTGTATTTTTGTGGTTTCTGTAAACGAAGACAGAATGTTAAATATAACACTCAAATATTTGCTCAGTGGAACCTCTTCAGGAACAATTTTGGTATACAGTACAGCATATGAGGTCTTGCAACAGAGCACAGTTTTTTGGTTTTTTTTAAAGCTAAACCTAAATCAATGCAGAAAAAAACACAAACAATGTAATAGCATATTCATTGCGTAGAAAGGAACTCATTAGCCTGAATTAGTTTTTGATGAAGTGAAAAGAAAAGCTATTTCATGTGCAGCATTTCAAGTTCTCAAGCCCAAAATTCTGTGGAAAAGTCATTTTATTATGCCTTTTTTTTTCACTGTTCCATTATTCTGTCATGCAGAATCACAGTTGCAATATTTCATACCATGACAGGTTTAAGTTAGAAGATAAATGATTCACAAAAGCACACAGTATGCCATAAGCAAAATCTTTTGTAAACATGGAAGACTCATCTTCTTTGACACTCTCCCTCTGATATTTTGAAATGGTGTACTGATCATTAACTGTTTAACACTGAAATGCAGCACTGGCTACAGTTAAAATGCAGATGGTTAAGGTTTTATTTTGTTATTCTAATGCACATGACTTAATTTGTGTGCTCTGCTCTGCGTAATGATGTAACCTATACAATCATTTAAGCTGATATTTTTTTAACAGTAAAGACTTTCCTTCTGTCTTTTCTTGAGGTTCTGTCTTATGAGGTAGCCCTGAATTATTGTGCATAAGCAACAGAAAGAACAACTAGAGCCAAGCAGCAGGGGTTTGGGATTAATTATATGTCAGACATGAATGGATTGACGTTTTTAAAGTGTGGAGGATTTAACTCTCTGTGTTAAATTAAAATGTATGGAAACGTCTGGCTGAATATTTTCATTTTCATACTTCAGTATTTTTATCCATGAACTAAGCAACTATTGTATTATGCAGTACTTTTCTGAATGGGAGGTAGAGATGCTAACAGTTTATCTGAAACATCAAAATGCTGCCATAGGCAGAAATCTTATTATGTTTCCTACCTTCTCTTAATACCCTTACTTCAAAGTCAGTGGGACAGCATTATCTAAGATTTCTACTTGACAGCAAATGGCTATAATGTTTGTTCCAAATGCTTGTATGCTCAAGTTTGTAAAGGCTCAAGGCACTAATTTAAGGAGAAAGGTACAATGATCCATCTTATACCATGTATTTTATAAATAGTAAGTAAGACCACCTGTTGTTCCCAGACAGAGAATACCTTCAAAACCACCACTTCCAAGAAAAGTGACCATTATTTATTTTTAGATTTTTAATTTTTTTCTAACATAATCATAAAAGTGTATTTTTAAGGTAAAATCTTCTAATTTTTGCATATGTGTTTAGGAGAATTTGACATGGAGACAAAAAACATCACCATATCATAGGACACTTCATATAAAAACTAAGAATACTTTAAAAAGATTAATCCTTTTTAAATGCAGAAATTTAAAGGAATCCAGTTTAGTTGAGCAGGACAATTGCTTAGATTAGGAGTATGGTACTTTGGTTTTCTGACTTATTTTGTCAGTTTCCGGAAGTATAGAGTGAACATCATGCAGTACTAAGAATGTACAAATATATATTATTAACAATAGAGGGATTTACTGAATGAGTAAAACCAGTAGATGACAAAAAGTTCATGTCCCTTTACCTTTTGTCTTGACATACTTTCAACCCTGTTGCCCTTTTGTAATTTTTTCTTTTTACCAACCTCCCTTTAAGGCATGATTTTATAAGGATTTTGTACTAACATCTGAAAACTAGAAGGATGTTTAGTATAATTCTTAAAACTGAGCTTTGAGAACTCAGCGTTAAAAAATGTATGGAAGACTTTTCTTGCAATTTTCTCCCGTCAGGAGAGAAAACTTCATTCATAAGTACATAAACAGCACTGTCATCTGTGATAGAGTTTAGAAACTGGCCAGAACTGAAAATTCATTGGGCTAAGGGTATCTGACACACACACAGGCAGAAAAGTTTTTCATCCCAGAGGTTATAAACCTAATTAAATTAAAATCTGATCAGGCATACAAATGTTCTTTATGTTGCAAAGTGTTCTTTCTTCTTGGTTTGTTTTTTATTTTTGTTTTGTTTTCTCTTTTTTAATGTAATGTTACTATGGAAAGGAAACAGTTGCAACTTTAGTTTAGAGCCTCAATTTTTGTTCATTTAGCTCATTGCCAGAATATTATTTTGATTTGAAAATTTCCTGTGGGCTTACCTGTGATAAACTAAGAAGATTATATAGCTATATGATAAATACAATAAAACCCAGTAGAATCTGTCTTATTGTAATGTATTCAGTTTAGCAAGAAAAGAATGTATAGGTGGTAAGCCAGAAAAATAAGAAAACTTAGAAGTCTATTTTCTGTACAATATATGTACATAAAAACCTTAATGCAAAAAAAAATTGTCATCCGAAAGTGTAAGATCTGGACATTTAGAGTCAGATAGAGTGACATTATTTGGTTTTTAATCTGTAAAATTCTAGTGGGGATTCTCTAATTCTTTGAATGTAACTTCCCTTGAAGTGCTGCGCTTAATCACTGCTGATTTATGTGCATGTATGTTTTAGGCTTACATGCAAAGCAAATGGGTGTGTATAAATGTAATTTAACCCTTTGGTGGGATACATTTCCTCTTGGTTTAGTTCAGTAACTAACTGTGGAAGTTAGATATCTAGTCTAAGTCTAAGCCATTCAGATATTTCCTCTAAGGAGATAGAGACACATTGCCATGGCATGATTCATCCCCTCTAAAACATCTATCTGCAGTTTTTGGTAGGAGATATATTCTTTGTAATGTTAAATAAACATCATAGTCTCATTGTACTATATTCGTTCTAACAGCTGCCATGGGTTAAATGAATTCACAGACACTGCTGGTAATGTAATCTACATCCATCCAGTAGTAACATTGCACACACATAGTTTCATGATTTTATCTTATGAGTACATGGTAAGGCTGGCAATTTTACATAGGTCTCAGCATCTATTTAGGGGCTTGAACTTGAATGATTCAAATTCAAGCTTAACTTGGTGATTCCTCATCCTTAAATCTAAATCTAATATTGCAAGTGATCAAAATTTGTCACATTATTAAGCTTTAGAAAATAATATCTGTGGTTGTTCGAATGCTGGTAGATATTCAGTACTCCAGAAGAATTTCAGGTGGTGGATGTCATTATGTTGGGTATTCTGTAAGAACAGGAAACTGTGACATGTAGCTGTCTACACAATTAATACATAATTGACGTATTCTGTCATCTGGAAAAATAAAATGTAAGACAAGACTTAGTTATATTTGGGAAAAATTACTGGTTTGGTTTGTTGGGGTTTTTTTTTAAGCAAGTGTGAAGTATTTTCTTTCCAAGAATATATCATAAATACATCTTTAAGTGATACTTAAAACAAATATTTTCAAATGTCAGAATGAAGTGAATTATAATGCAATAATATATGTCAAATAGGCAAGCTAGGAAATTATTTTCCCTTTGATGTACAAATTTATTTCCATGAATATTTTGCAAGTTTTACCAAGGTCATGTGAAAGATTTTTATTTTTCGTTACATTTCAAACACAGAAAATTAATGCTAACTACGTAATTAGGATATAAATAGGCTGCTAATAATATGTTGTATATTGGAGATACGTGGGAGGTAGTGAGTATGTCTTTTATCATACTCTTAATTAAGCAGGAATTACTACCTGCTTTCTATAAAGTAGCTGGAGATTGCAGGTTTAAGATTTTGCAGGAACAAATGTAGCATTCTGGGTTACTTTTCTAATCCAAAGCCAAGTTTCTGTCATTCAGATTATAACTATATAATTTAAAGAAGTGCAAGAAAGTCATTTCACAGCACTTTCCACTTAACTGTAAATGTCCTAGGTTTATGATAGGAAGGTCTGGCAGGTTTTGTATATGCAAACTCACAGCTGGGGGCTACTGTAGTCATTGGTTCAGTGCTTAATATGCTTGCCAAGTGAGCAGATGCCAATAAAAAGTCACCATAGGATGACTTTTAAAGGAGATCAAACTATTCAATCTATTTTTCAATTAAAATTTGAAGATACTTACTTTTTTAGTTGCTTAACATAATTTGAAGTAATATTTTTCAATGCTGCTTTTAGATTTTTTCAATATAAATGATTAGTTTTGGCTCAAATACCAATGATGTATTTTAATATAGTAATGGTCAATTTAGTACAGACCACTAAATAGTGTAAGTTATTGAGTTTGATTGTAAAGATACAGCAACAGTTATAGCTGTCTTTATAATAGCTTAATAAAGTGGAATGATGATAAGCCCACATCTGTGTTCTGCAAAAAAATTCATGGCTTCACAATAAGTAAAATAATTTAACTATAATGCCAATGAATTGATGAGAGCTCTAAATATATTTTTTCTCTTTTTCTGAGCAGTGTGGCTCCAGCTGCTTCAAATATTTAATTAGCAAAGCTTGTTCACAGAAAAGGGTGTTATTAAAATAACTGATATTAATCTGGATTCCTGATTCCAAATGACAGAGGAGAGACTATATTACACTTGTCACTTACATCCTTCCCAATGTGCTACTATCATAAAAAGGCAATTGAGAGGTGGCAGATTTTTTAGAAAATTCTACTTTTTTCGTAGGTTCACTTCTTAGAACACTACTGGAGTACTTAAACAGCACAATACCAAAAGATTGCATTAGTATTTACTACCTCCTTTTAACGTAAAATTATATTCATGCTGAAGGTGTCATTTTTACTTCTAATCTCTATGAGCAAAAAACTGTTTGCTCAGGAGCATCCTGCCCTCTGCTGCCAACAAACATCTGCACCAGAAAGGGGTCTTCCTCATTCCTCTTCTTGGAACTAGGCCACTGTCCACCTCAAAATTCACTTAGCTGCATATGAAGCCAGGCAGAGCACTCTCTCCCTGGAGAGCCTTGGGCTTAGATAGGCAGTGGAAATGTATAGTTTTGATTCTGATTCCTAGGAATTACAGGTAAAAAATAATCAAGGGAAAGTGGTTACATCAGTCTTTTGTGATGGAAGAAAAAAGATCTTGTATATTGAGATTATTCTAGAAATACTAGTTTTATATATACTCATGTAGTTATTTAACTAATGGGCTATACAAAATTATGGAAAACGAAACTACCTGCCCCACAAACCAGTGTAGACTTAATCTAAGCAAACAGTATTCTCTTAGGAGGATTGGTGGATTTGGCCATATTAATCAGATGTTAAGTTCTGGAAATAACCTTTCGTGGCTTCGTAAAAGGAAGTCATCATTATTTAAATGTTCATAAATATCATAAATCACATTAAAATTTTAAAAGTTAAATATATTTCCAATAATCAGCAGTTGAAGGTCATTGGTCTTTTTTCCTTCTTTTTTTTTCTGTATTTTCACATGGTTGTAGTTGCAAAAATCAGTCGAGAAGTCTCCCAGCAGAACAACAGAGGAATCTGCAAGTGCCTACTCCCAGATACATAAGTTTCACTGTTTGACAGTAGGAAACAGAAACCTGGTCAGGGAATCCAGAAGGAGTCATTGTGACCATTGCCAAGTTTCTGTCTTGAAGTATTCTGCTGTGTATCAGGGAAAGGAGTTTGTTAGGATCAGGCTATGATCAAGGAACTGAAAAAAAAAACATTTTACCAAGATTTTTACTTGTAAAACTTTCAGTATTAGGCCCTGCTCATGTAGTTAGAATGCCTACTTCTCACCCTTTTCTGTCCATTATATTTTCAGATAGAAACCATTCTTCTTTCAGGTAAGCTTATCTGCATTGACTCAGATGTTTGTGTTCACCACTGTGTATACAGATAAAATCTTCAAAGATCCAGGATTTCTCTCAATGATTTCCCTGTAATTACCTTTGTTTAGAAAGAAAATTAAAAAGTGTTTACAATCCTCACTACACTTCGCTTTGTGTTTCTTCCAATTGCAGTCCTGACTGCTGAAACAGGAAATTATTTCATATGCTTAAAACAGAATCCCTGAGCAATCTATTTTATTGAAGAAAAGTTGGGGAGTTTTGGCTGTTTGCTGTTTGTATGCAATTATTTATTTATAGCCATTTAAAAGAAATATTCTTGTTAAACTTGGTATAGAGATCAATTGCATCCACTCTGTTAACATCAATAAATTTCATGAAAATGCAATTAAATCTTCCAAGGGAAAAAGCAAGCTTGGAAGTCAGACTTCAGCACACATTTTGTGTCAAAATAAAGACCTTCTCTGTAAGAGTTTAGAATTTTAAATGCACTTTACACTTGTTGTAAGACTTGTGCTCTAGACCCTTCACCAGTTTTGTTGCTCTTGTTTGGAGATGCTTCAGAACCTCAGTATCCTTCTTCTACTGAGGCACCCAGAACTGAACATAGTACTCTGGTTTGGCCCCACCAGTGCTGAGTGCAGAGAGCAATCACTTCCCTAATCCTTCTGGCCATACTATTTCTGATACAAGCCAGGATGCTATTGGCCGACTTTGCCACCTATGCACACTGCTGGCTCATATCCAGCATTGCCTGGGCTTGTTGTGACCCAAGTGCAGGATTCAGCACTTGACCTCGCTGAACCTCAGACAACTGACCCTGGCTCATTGATTTGGCCTTGTCCAGCTCCCTCTGTAGAGCCTTCCTACCTTCAAGCAGATCAACACTCCCTCCCAATTTTGTGCTATCTGCATACTTACTGAGGGTACACTTGGGACCCTCATCCAGATCATTGATAAAAATACTAAAGAGAACTGGCCCCAGTATTGAGCCCTGGGGAACACTGCCTGTGACCGACTGCTGCACAGATTTACTTCTATTCACCACAACTCTTTGGTCTCAGACATCCGGTCAGTGTTTTTTACCTGGCAAAGAATAAGCCCATCCAAACCATGAGCAAGAAGCCTATTTCTCCAGGATAATACTATGCAAACAGTGTCAAAGGCTTTCCTAAAGTCCAGGCAGAAAACATCCACAGCCTTTCTGTCATTCATAGAGTGGGTTATTGAGGGAGATCAGGTTAGTTAAGCAGTTATTTTCCTTTCATAAATCTGTGCTGTCTGGGCCTGATCACCTTTTTTTTTTTTTCTGCATGTTCTGTGTGATGGATACTAAAGATAATCTGCTTCATAACCTTCTCTACCAAGATCAGACTGACAGGCCTACAGTTTCCTAGACCCCCGTCCCAGCCCTTCTTGTACATGGGTGTCACCGTTGTGCATTTCCAGTCTGCTGTGACCTTCCTGATTAACCAGGACTGCTGATAGACTACTACAGGTTCCTCTTGGGTGATTTTATTGATCATCCTGTTGAAATCAGATCAGTCAGGACTGGTATGTTAGTGTGGAAGAAGAACACAAGTGTCTTGTGTTACTGTAATAAGGCTTTTCTTTTTTTCTCTTACCTTTTTTTTTCTTTTGTTTTGGGGGAATTTTCTTTCCTTTCACTTGACAAACTCCTGTTTCAAAGATAGTGTCATAGTTATGAACTTTACAAATATTAAACATTTTGGGTCTGGGCTTATTTATTAAGCGCAAATATATTTAGTGTTTCAATAGAATCACAGTCTATACTTGAGCACATGCAATATTTAGCTTTTCTGTAATTTTAGTGTGTGTGCTTCCTTTTTTCCATAACATCTGTCACTATACCATGAATGTCCTGTGTGTATACATCACTAAGTTTATTAGACAGTTTGGGTACTTGCATTTGTACTTCTGGAAGCTTAAAATATTCCTTTTGGGTTTTGGTTTTATGTTGGGTTTTTCTTGGAGATGTGTGACTAACTGAAATAGTTAATGTAATTGCAACCAACATTCTGTCATAATTTCAATGAGATTTTCAATCTGATTTCTCTATTATTTTCATTTAGTGTCATACTGTCCAAAATCAGATCTGAGAAGTCTTAGCTTATGCAAAGATGCATCTTTATGTTGGATTCATGAAGAATAAGTTTTCTTTTCATCTCACTGGTGAAGGAGATAGCTAAATTTTAACATTTAATTATTTTGATGGCTGTTTAAAAGGTCAGATTCTGAATTGAAATAGGATGTGCACTTGAAAATACAGACCAAAGGAGTGGTGTGATGGTAATACTGAACCTCAAAAATTAAAGTGACTTAGTTCTGTTCATGGGTTAAACTTAGTATTGTTAATGTGAATAATTAGTATGTGTATAGAAATGTTTGGTAAAATTCTCAGATAAGATACAAAGTATTCTAATATGGTGACTGTAGATAAAGACAATTACCATTAGAAACTGAGAATTAAAGCAGTTTCAGTCATACCACTTTGATAAATACAGAGCAAATAACATGAATAAAAAGAGTTACAAATATCTTAATTTTTACAGCTTTAAATTATTATTGCAATTAATCATTTTAACATCTATTAATTAAAATTACAATCGTATGGTAATTTCAGTAAGAAAATAAAAACCTCAATAATAATATTCTTATATTTGTGATGCATTCTGTATCACTTTTGTGCTTATTACAAGCTTACAGTTACCAAGGATTGGTTTTCCCACAAACACAAAATTTCTCGTTTAGGTCTTGAAACATTTCACTTGGAAACTTTCCCTACATCGGTTAGGTCTACTTTAAGGAACATTTTGAGGAAATCCTTTTTCTTCTGTCTGCAGCTATCAAATGGTGGACATATTTTCACTGTTTTCTTTCAAAGTCTTTCTGTATATGCCTTTTGATAATTAATATGAAGGAATTTTTCAGTGTTTCTTGATTTCTTATTTTCCACTGGGAGTTGTTTTGGTTTTGCCTACTAATGAAAAGAAAAAAATATTCGAGTATTAATTTCATCTACACCATTCAGTAAGCTGAAATGATAATTTGTCTCAGATGAATGAACTAATGAATCATCTGATCTAAACAATAACATTTATCACTAGAATAATACTAAATAATTATACGGCTCAGAAAGTGATTGTAGTTTTAATTTTTTAATTAGTAGCTTTAAATTAGATGAGAGGTGATTAAAGAACTGAACAGCTTTTACGGAGTAACTTTTCCATTAAATCTAGAACCCTTATTACTTAATTAATAAAATAGCTTGACTTATACCTAGTATGCTAATAAGACTTTGTTCTTAATTGTAGCGCAAATAAAATAACATTAGATTTGTTTTGTTGTTATTATTATTATTGTTAGTATTATTATTGTTACTGTTGTTGTTATCATAGAATCATTGAAAGTTTGGGGTTGGAAGGGAGCTTGAAATTCATTGAGTCCAACCCCCCTGCCAGAGCAGGGCCACCTACAGGAGGTCACACAGGAATGCATCCAGGTGGGCTTTGAATGTCTCCAGAGAAAGAGACTCCACAACCTCCCTGGGCAACCTGTTCCAGGGCTCTGTAACCCTCACAGTGAAAAAAATTCTTCCTAATACTTATATGGAAATGTCTGTGCTCCACTTTATAACCATTGCCCCTTGTCCTATTATTAGTAACCCCTGAGAAAAGTTTGACTCCATCCTCCTGACACTCTCTCTTTACATATTTATAAACATTGGTGAGGTCACCCCTCATTCTCCTCTTCTCCCAGCTGAAGAGACCCAGCTCCCTCATTCTTTCCTCACAAGGGAGATGTTCCACTCCCTTAATCATCTTGGTCATTCTGTGCTGGCATCTTTCAAGCAGTTCCGGTCCTTCTTGAACTGAGGGGCCCAGAACTGGACACAAGATTCCAGATGCATCCTCACCAGGTCATAGTTAAAATTCTGGAGTCAAAATTGTTTATTCCTTCATTTTGTATATTGCTTAAGAGATCTGTACACAAGCATTAGAGAGAGGCTTAACCACAAAGTTATTAAAGGAAAACCAGCCTTCAGATTTAGGCCCCTTGTTTAAATACTACGTTAACCTATTACATGTTCCCTTACTACACTTTTTTTTTTTTTTTTTTTTTATAGTTTTCTTACACCAAAAAAACAGCTCTCTCCTGAATTATACTGCAGAGGTTTGTGGAGTGTGACTCAGTTAACTGTTTTTTCTTTCCTTGGAGGCATAATTTTATAAATGGTTTTGTGATTAGAGTCCTAAGAACCATCAATAAAAAATATATTTATTAATCTGCCATTTCCAACAATATTCCTTCTGTTTTATATAGGACTCTCTTCAAATCTACAGGAAAACAAAAAAGTTCCAGGCATGTTTTGTTTTTAATTCAGTCCAGAGACTATAATATAAAAATAAGCAATAAACAAAATTCAGATGTTTTACTAGCATATTCTTTTTTTTTAAACTTTATGTGAGACAATCGAGTGCTATACAAGTGTGATTCAAATTTGTTTTCTAAAAGAAAATTAGGAATTTTATAAGGAAGTAGAGAAGCAGGATGTGAAAATTCTGCTTGTGTTCAAAATTATCAGGATCTTCATATTTCCCAGATACAGACACAGTTCAAAATACTTTGGTAGTAGCAGGGCAAATGCTGTGCTTCTTCTAACTACTTCCACTCATTTTTGTTCATAAAATGACCAAAAGAAATTACCACAGAACATCTTAATATTCTGGTCTCAGAATATTGTTATCCTGAGTAAGAGCTTTTCCAGAATAAAATAAATGTCAACAGTTGCTAGCTTCATACTCCTCAGGTTTTTTTTTTTTCCTTCAACCTGTTCAAAACCCACTACAGAATACTATAAAAAAAAAAAAAAAAAATCCATATCAACTGTAGACTACTACCGCTGAGCCCAAGAAAGAAGAGTGCCACCTAATTGCCTTTACTTTTTCAGGGTATCCTACCTACTTCTACATCATAATGACAAAAATTTGTTGATCTTCTATCACCAAATATACTAAGAAATTGAAAAATATATTTTCCTACCTAAGAATACTTCTAAAACTTTTTAAAATAATGTATTTGTCAGGGTTCCTTCAGTTTTCTAATCACTAGGGATGTAATTGGAGTGTTGGGGTTTAGAGTAAGGTGATAAAATGGATCACAATCGTATAAATGATCATAGAAATATAAATGCTTCCATTTTTTTAAAACAAATTTGTATGGGAGAATGACCTTGAGTAAAAGGATAAATACAACTTCTTACCTTGTTTAGAAAAGCTTTTAATGATTTCCTGTATGTCAATTCTAAAAGAAAATGGTGTAATTTTATGATATAACATGTTTCGAATAATAAGTATTTTTCTTTTTCTTCATTCCTGCAGTAGGTCATGTAGAGGAAAAATTTAGAAGGCAAAATCCCAGCTGGAACTCAATCTGGCCACTGCCATAAAAGAAAACAAAACAAGTTTTTACAAATACATCAGTGACAAAAAGGTAGCAAGGGAGAATCTCTATCCCTTATTGGATGCAGGGGGAAACATTGCTACCAAGGATGAGGAAAAGGCTGAAATACTTATTCTTTTCTTTGCCTCCTTCTTCACCAGTCAGGCCAGACATTCCCAGGGTATTCAGCCTCCTGAGATGGAAGATGAGATGAGAGAGCAGCACACCACCAAACCCCCTGTAATCCAGGAGGAAGCAGTTAAGGATCTGATGCACTACCTGGACACACCTCACAGTCTGTGGGGCTGGATAGAATCCACCTGAGAGTGTTGAGGGAGCTTGCAGAGGATCTGAACAAGTTCCTCTCCATCCTCAATCAACAGTCTTAATGAACAGAGGAGGTCCCAGGTGCCTGGAAGCTTGCCAATTTGATGCCCATCTACAATAAGGGCAGGATGGATGATCCAGGGAACTATAGGCCTGTCAGCTTCCTCTCAGTGCCTGGAAAAATTATGGAGTGGTTCATATTGAGTGTACTCACATTGCAAGTGCAGGAGAGCCAGGGGATCAGACCCATGCAATAAAATGTCTGTTTATGCATAGTTATAACCAATTCTGTTTATTTAACACACATTTACTTTTCTTTTAGTCAGATATAACTTCAGGTCTTCAGTTTATAGTCAAGGTTTTAAACGATTGCTTTGTAGGAAAACAGGAAGAATCTGTTGTGTCAGTACAGTCAAAACATTATGGATGAGGTTCATTTCATCTTGCTTCAGTCAGCAAAAAATTGAATATCTACTTTAAACTAGTTGTCCAGGTTCCCACTGTAGTTAATGGAGAAAGATAGGGCCCTCTAGAGCACAATTCATTCCAGTTCAGGAAAAATTTCCATCAATAAGCCCCTCAAACTATGTAACTTTTAGGTAGCTTAGTAAAAATGAGATGAATTCAACATTTTAGGTACACAATCAATCTTAAGGGCTTTAAAGGTAGGCTGGATGGTAAGATACAGTTTTTTCTGGTGGGTTAGATAAACTGATTTTGCCTGTTTAAATGAAAATAACAGATGCTTGATTTTCAATTTAGTCAAATTGAAGCAAGCTAATACAGAGAAATGAAAGCAGTCTACTGTTGCTTCTTTTGGGGTTGTGCATTACGTAGCAATTGCAATATACTAGTATTAATTGTTTCTGCAAATAGTATACACTATAATTAATAAAGTATCATACTCATAGTATTTAAAATAAAATGTGCTGGTTTGACAGTTTTCTCTCTTCTATTGTGCTGTTGCAGATCCAGATCTAGTCTCTCTTTTTAATAATTATCTGTTGCTGCTAAGCAGTTCTCTACCCTTACTCATATCAGTAAAGGTAGCTCATCACTTGTCATCTTGACATCTATTCTGCTATGCATCCAAGAAGCTTATCATAGAATCATGGCTAGGGTTGGAAGGGACCTTAAAGATCATCAAGACCCAACCCCTCTCTATGGGCAGGGGCACCCCCATTAGATCATGTTGTACAAGACTTCATACAACCTGGTCTTAAACACTTCCAGGTAGGGGGCATCAGCAGCCTCCTTAGACAACATATTCCAGAGGTGCTCCAGCCCTTTGATTGTCTTTGTGGCCCTTCTCAGCACCATCTCCAACAGGTCTATGTCTTTCCTGTGTTGGGGGCTCCAAAGCTGTATGCAGTATTCCAGATGGGATCTCACAGGAGCAGAATTGAGGGGCAGAATCACCTCTGTTGCCCTGGTGGCCATACTTCTGGTGCAGCCCAGGATGCAGCCAGCCTGTGCCATGAGTGCACACTGTCAGCTTACCCTGTTTGAATTAATTTTTACTTTTTCCAAGTTCAGGAACACCAGGCAGCTGTTATGTTTTGGCATTTGCTTTGACATGAATAGAGATTTACCCAACAGGATACTTCTAGAAGGAAATCCACTTTGTATTCACAAACTATTAATATTTCTCCTGTTATACCATATGCTAAGAAGTGTCAACCATCACAGAGAAATCTAACAGTTAGCACTAAATATTGCTGTTACAGACACAGAGTAGACTGAATGTGTTAAGAATAACTGGCAGATAACCAAACATTTTAAAGTGTAACAGGAGAGATATTAAAAAAAAATGTACTCAGCTATTATTATGTCAAACTGAAGTATTCTTCTAAACAGCACAAGATCAGATCTTCCTATTTGTTTGTGTGACCTGGTCAAAATTTATTTTGATTATTTATCACAGGGCTGGAGCACCATGGACAGGCTGAGACAATTGGGGTAATTTAGCCTGGAGAACAGAAGGCTCCAGGGAGACTTTATAGCAGTGTTAGAGTAGCTGAAGAGGGGCTACAGGAAAGCTGGGGAGAAACTTTTTCACAAATGTGTAGTGACAGGGCAAGGGGGAGAGGTTTGAAGCTGAAAGAGAGTGGATTTGAATAAGATACTGGGAAGAAATTGGCACAGGTTGTTCAGCGAAGTTGTGGATGCCCCTTCCCTGGAAATGTTGAAGGCCAGGTTGGATGGGGCTTTGAGCAACCTGATTTAGGTGGGGCCTGGTGGGATGCATCCATGAGGTCTGAGGGTGGTCAGCCTTTGAAAGGTCATGCAGCTAAAGAACAACTCTGCACACTGATAACAAACGAGGGCTAGCTAATGGGAAAACACAGTTTCAGAAAAAGTTCTGGGAGTCCTGATGGACATCAGCTTGAACTTGAACCAGCAACATGCCCTTATGTCAAAGAATGCCACCAACCTCCTGTAACTCATTCAGCAAAGCATTGCCATAAGATCAAAGAATGTGATCCTTCTCCTCTATTCAGTACTGGTGGGATGCATTTGAGGTGGCATATCCAGTACTGGTCTCCTCAGTAAAAGAGACATGGGCATACTGGACTCCAGTGAAGGGTGATGGAGATCATTAAAGGAATGGAGCAAAAGATGGACAACGAGAGGCTGAGGGAGCTGGTACTATTGATCCTGTAGAAGAGAAAGCACAGGAGGATCTCATCAATGTGTATAAATACCCAGGAAGTAAAGGAGACAGAACCAGACTTGTCTGTAGTGGCAGAACAAAGGGCAAATGGCACAAACTGAATAATATGAAATTTCCTTAAAACAAAAGAGAAAAACTGCTACTATAAGAGAGAAAAAAGACTGGAACAGGTTGTTCCAAGGGGTTGCTGCATCTTCATCCTTGGCCTGAAAAATCTTCTCTAAATGATCTTCTCTGAGCAAGGAGACTGGACTAGATGATCTCTGGAGACTTCTAATCTCATTTATTCTATGATGTTTTGATAGGGATTATACCAAGAATACTTTTCAGTAATTTAATGTTACTTATATTATACCAGTATTTTTTCCTATTTTTTTTCCTATTTTTCAAATAGACGAAATAGGAGACAGAAAGTCTCATGAAAATGAAAGTTCCTTGATGAAATTTTTAACGAATTAGCTATTTCCTGCCAGTTCCATCTGTTGTTAGATGCTTTCCAAATTTGTTTAAAGTAGATATTATAGTGATGAAGGTAATAGAATCATCTGCTTATAGATATGTAGAAGCGTGGTAAGATCCCTCGTTTAGCTCTTCAGTGTTTAAGAGAGAGATTACTTGTGTTGATGAGTTATGAATTAATGGATTCCCTCAACTTCCTAAATTAATGAAAATATTAATTTCACAGTTTCCTTGGAATTTTGACCAAAAAGCCCCATACAAATGGAGAAGTATAGAAACGTATAGACCATAGAAATGTATCTTGTTTACATTGAGGAAATATGTATATTTGTGTTGTAACTACAAAACTTGTGAGAGAACAGGAGTAAGTAAGCTTCTTTGCATACCTTGTAAAATAAAAAAAATCTTAATATCTGATAAAAATGTTATGTCAAAAAATACAGAGAAATTTTTACTTTTAAATAACATTGCTACAAAGCAGGGAAGGCCAAGATGAATATCAGTTAAGGAATAACTTGTGATAGCAGGTTTGGACTGATGGCCATCAGTCTTTCATAAAAGTTGGCAGATGATTGAGAGTGAGTCATTCTTTAGAGAATACTAATTCATCCATCATTATATCACTCCCAACAAAATTCTTCAGTTAAAATGATTTGATCTTTATTTGGACTATGGGGTTATTTTTAGTGAGTTTGCCAAGGGAAGATGATACTGGATGTTCACATTTATAATTTATCAGTGTCTGTTGATTTTGAAGCAGATATTTTGGTATTATCTTCAAACTATATTTGGCGTGTTTTGAGATTTTTAAAGAAAATTATTTTCAAATAATACAAAATAAACAAAATACACTCATGCCAATAAGGGTAGATGAAAATGACCCACAGAAAATATAGGAATAATGAATTGTTTCTAATAATCAGAATTTCCCTTTTTGTGATATAATCTCAGATGGTCACGTATAAGTCACCAACATGATACAATATTTCAAAGCTGATTTAATATAAAATAATCATCATGGCACAGAAAGAGGAAGGAAGAGGACCTATATTCTGATTCCACTACTAGTTACACCATATTTGATGGTATTTGACTTGAGGAAGCAGATTGATTCATTGAAACTGAATGATAAAACCATGGACTCAAAACCCCTTACTTGAGCTTGCTGATGCTTACTATTTGACACTTTCTGAAAGCAGTTTCATTTTTCAGTGCTTAATAATGTCTCAGCCATACTAATCACTTTAAATCACTCATAATATATTTGGTTTGAAGCAAATTATAACTTCTGGTTGCCTTCTCAGATTTTACCTTTATTTTATTAAGAAACACAGAGCTGATAGTGAAAAAACAGTTACCATGAATGATATGTGGATTTTATTTTTTTTTTTCAGAATGACTGATTTTAAATCACAAGTTCGTTCACTTTCTGCAATGTTTCAGTCTCAGACAGGATGGTGCTGAAGACAAGGCTGGAGGAAACAGCAATCTTGAAATACTTATGAAATGTTGAAACAGGCCTTTGAATTTGGTGGACTATACATTATAATTTCTGTATAAATATTTTAAAAATAACCCATTGAAACACAAATATAGGTTATCAATTCTAATTTTACATTTTTCCCAGGATACAGATTTTGATCAAAAAGCAATTTGTAACTAGCAAATTATATTTGAATGTTTTAAAAACAATATATTAATGTAGTTGCAGATGCTAATGTATTTTTTTTTGTTTGTTTGTTTGTTTGTTTGATTTGTTTGTTTGGTTTTTTGTTTTGGTTTTGGTTTTTTTGGCCACTGGTGCCTCTTGGTTTTTCTGCTTTCTGCTTCATTAGTGGTTTTTGGACAGTTTGTATTTTTCCAGACATCACTCCATGATGTAGTTGAAGTATATGATGGCCCAACTCTGCAGTCATCTTTGTTATCCTCTCTTTCCGGATCTCATTCAGGTATCTCTTATTATAACTGTCATTAAGCATTTATTTACAAACTTAGAAAACAGTGTAGTCAGAAAAAAATAAGAAAACATTTTCCTCATATTTACTTTGATAAAAATAAGGCAAATATCTGAAATCTGGATTTTGAGAAAAAAAGCATACTCACTCAAAATTCTGCAAAAAATGAATGAAATGGAGTAAAATTGAAATTATTTTCTTTTGATTTTTTTTCTTCTGATACTTAGCTATTATAGTGAGTGTTTTGACTTCTTACTGTGTGCCTTTATAACTTATCTACATGGCATCTGAAATTAGTATTACATATTCAAAAGCATATATTAGTAGCAAAGTAAGTTGTAATGCATTCTGTGAGACAGTGAGGTTTGGGAGGTGTTTTGGTTAAGGAAAACACAAATATTTGTAATATCTGAGATTATTTTAGTCCCCATTTTCTAGAACAACATAATGCCACCAATATAAAATACTGAAATCACTTATAGCTTGCGAAGTTTACTGAACCAGAGCAGGGTTTTGGAAGGGTTATTTCTAGCTGCAAAGATGTTGAGATATTTTAAATGTTGTTTTTTTTCATTAAAAATTGTTATGATAGCTTTGTGTTTGTTCTGTTTGAGTAGGTGAATCCCTTCCACTGAGCTCAGGTAACCAGATCACGGTTAGATTTACTTCAGTTGGACCAGTAACAGCTAAAGGATTTCATTTTGTGTATCAAGGTGAGAAAAATGTGTACATTTATTCTTGTCATCAGAAATTGTAAATGATCAGTGAGCAATAGACTGAGAATGTAGAGGAAGATAATAGCCTGTTAACAATATAGCAAGTTTCACTATTTCTGCATGTTTTAAAAAATCTTTCAGGTCATTCTTTTCTCTATATTTTAACGCTTAAATCAAATATTTAAGAAGCATAAGAGAGGTTCCATATTTATGATAACAGTTATTCAAAGCAGCTGTTTCTGTTTGCTAATCTGGCTGACTAATGTTAGATCCCTTTGGCTGCTCAAATTGGTGTATTTCTCAATTTAAATATGAGTAATTGTAAGTGTTACTACCTGTGGGTGAAACTGTGATAATACTGTTCTAGGATACTTTTGTTGGTTTATATTATTTGCCTTTTTATGGGTCAAACACAGAAATAGCTATACATCACAACTTGCAATTATAGTTCAGTCTTACATTAAATTTAAATCTTGCTCTGACAGTCAGAATGCACATTCAGAAATCCATAGAAAACATGTCTTCCTGGCACTTAATTATTAATTTTTTAGCTGAATATTTCATACTAGTACTTCCTTCCGGTGCCATTTTAGAAAGGTTTCAGTTTGGATTTTACATGTTTCTTTTCATCTTGGCAAGGATCTCAGTACTATGTTGTTCATATAAACAGTAACTCAGACATCAAGAGCATGCAAATCTTAATGTGATTATTCATTTGGAAATTATGAAAATGTTCTTAATTGGTAAACAACTGAATGTTAATTCCTATAACTTGGAATATTTGAGGTTCAAAAATCTGTATTCTCCACCAAATCTAAACTGTATGTTTGCAGCTGTTCCCAGAACAAGTGCAACACAGTGTAGTTCTGTGCCTGAACCGAGATTTGGAAAAAGGATTGGAAATGAATTTGCAGTTGGGTCATTGGTTCTCTTTGAGTGCAATCCAGGCTATATCCTTCATGGGTCAACAGCAATTAGATGTGATACAGTACCAAATGCATTGGCACAGTGGAATGATTCACTCCCTACATGTGTTGGTGAGTTCTTAAGGCTTTTTAATAGCACTAATTACTGCCAAAAGCATAGACCATTCTCTCCAGCTGAATGTGTTATTTTGTCACCTGTCCAGTATTTTGTTCTTGCTTAATTCTATTTACTTTCTTCTTCATTCAAGGATAAAGCTGTATTACCCTTTCTATTCTAACCTTGCTGAGGCATTTGACAAGTTTCATGTTCATACTCTTCTGTTATAATTTTTTTGTTAACTTCTTTTATGTTAACATCAGTGACAGTTTTTTTCTGTCTCTAAATAAGAAATACCAGTTTGTGCCCTGACTACTTGCAAGACTCACCTTGCAGATCTCAAACAAGATCTTGCAAGCTATTAGAAAGAGCACTCCTATATTGAAAGCTTTAGAAATAGTTATGCTAATATTTCACTTCTTGTCAGGAAAAAAGTAGCAGTTTTCAGATCAGAAAATATACTTTGGCTCTACTCATGCAAGATTAAACTTCTCAAATTTAAATTCTTAAATTTAATATTTTAAATAGTTATTAAATATTTAGTATTTTAAATATTTTAAATAGAAGGTTATCAGAAGCAGTCAGTACAGATTTACCAAGGGGAAATCATGCTTGACTAATCTGGTAGCATTCTTTGATGTTGTGACTGAATGAGTAGATTCAGGGAGACCAATGAATGTAGTCTACCTTGACCTTTGCAAGGCTTTTGACACAGTGTCCCAAAAAGTCCTCATCAGCAGGCTCAGGAAATGTGGACTAAATGATGGACAATAAGATGGATTAAGAACTGACTACAGTTGAGCCCAAAGAGTGGAGATCAGTGGTGCAGAGTCCAGCAGGAGATCTATAACTAGGGGAGTCCCCTAGGGATCAATTCTGGCTCTAGTCCTGTTCAACATCTTTATCAATGACCTTGATAATGGTACAGTGTCTTCTTAGCAAGTTTGCTGATGACACAAAACTGGAAGGACTGGCTGACACCCCAGAAGGCTCTGCTGCCATTCAGCAAGATTTGGACAGACTGGAGAGCTGGGCCAAAAGGAACCTAATGAGGTTCAACAAGAAAAAGTGCGGAGTCCTGCACTGGGAAAAGAATAACAAAATACACCAGTACAGGTTTGTAGGTGATCTGCTAGAGAACAGCCCTATGTAGAAGAACCCTGGACTCCTGGTAGACAACAAGTTATCCATGGGACAGCAATATGCCTTTGTGGCCAAGAAAGCCAATGATATCCTGGGGTGCATTAAGAAGAGTCTGTCCAGCAGACCCAGGGAGGTTCTCCTTCCCCTCTACTCTGCGCTTGTGAGATCTCACCTGGAGTATTGCATCCAGTTCTGGGCTCCTCAGTTCAAGAGGGGATTTACTTGAGAGAGTACAATGGAGGGTTACAAGGATGATTAAGGGAGTGGAACACTTCCTTATGAAGAAAGGCTGACAGACCTGGGGCTTTTTAGTCTGGAGAGAAGACTGAGAGGGGATCTAATTAACGTGTGTAATTAAGTGAGGGCTGGGCATCAAGAAGGAAGGAACAACCTCTTCTCACTTGTGCCCTCTGATAGGATGAGGTGCAATGGATTCAGGATAGAGCACAGGAAGTTCCACCTCAACATGAGGAAGAAATTCTTTACTGTAAATGTTACAGAGCCCTGAAATAGGCTCCTGAGGGTTGTTTTGGAATTTCCTTCTCTGGAGACTTTCAAGACCCATCTGGATGCACTTGTGAGTGTCCTGCCTTAGTTTTGGTCCTGCTCTGGCAGGGAGTTGGACGCGATAATCTTCAGAGATCCCTTCCAGCCCCTGCAATTCTGGGATTCTGTGACTCTGTCAAATTAATGTGCAAATGTGCATCTATTGGCATTTATAAAAACAAATTGCACCAATGGAAAATTTGGTGATTGTTCTGAAAATCAATACAGTAAAGAGGTAAAATTCTAAGGGTACATTTTGCCATAGATTAATGTCAAGGGCAAATAAGGCACATTTATATATGGAGTTTTATTTGTTTGGCTTGAGTTTTTATATGGAAAAACCCCAGTTTTTTATAAAATAATTGCAAACTATAACATTTATGCAATTACATGCAATTATATGCAATAATTGCATATTATAACATTATAATTTTAACAGATGTTTTTGCAGTGCCATGAAAATTTTCCACCTGTAACTTATGTTGCAGTATTGACTGCTTTAAACAGTGATTTTGTGACAATTGAGAACACTGAAAAACTGTACATTTTGAGGATGAAGAAGTGATACACTCTGTTCCCATCAAAAAGGAGTAAATGTATGTGTGAGTTAAAGTTACTTTAATTTTATTGGCAGAGAACAAATTCTTTTATAAAAATGAGCTTAACCCATTTCTAAAACCACATTATGATATTGGCTCCAGCTTTAAGAAGTACATAAGCAGAGTTTAGGTGAGCAGAGGAAAGGAAAATAAAGAACGTTTTTTTGTTAGACTGATTTGAATCTTGTGTGCTAATCAGATGATCATGCATGGTAGAGTCTAAGTGGTTTTCAGTAAAATAAAATATTTTCTCCAACTTGGGCAATATTTATAAAATGTGACTAGCCAGCTATTATACACAATTAGTGTTTTTGTAGACTATTGCAAGTATAGGAATCTAACAACAATTTATATATCAATAAGAAGCTGAAGTGAATAGCTATATTTCATTTGTGTGACTACAGTCAGTATAGTTGCACTGTTTACTGCTTTGAAATGTATTCCCTTTGTTGGTCAGATATAACAACAACTCAGCAAAGTGTTCAAATAGTTATTTTGACCATTGATCAAATTATATTATTGATATTCTAGTACATGATTTAGTCTGTGGAAAAGTATCTGTCTCCAGGCAAGTTGAACTGATAAAGGGTTACAGGCCACTTTATGTGTCAAAATCACTGTGCTGATAAAGGTGATGAAACATAGATGAGGTGAAAATTATATTGAACTAAATCAGTTAAATAATTTAAGCAGTAGTCATCACCACATTGAATTTCCTAAACTGTAGTGAATGCTTGAACGTTTCCTTACAGATAGGAGACATCAGTCATTCTATCTGTTCATCCTTTTATGAGTAATTATTTAAACACTTCAAGTCACACTGACCTTTAGTTTATCCATGTAGTTCCCAACAGATTCTATTAACTATATGCCACATAAAATGTAACAATGGAATTCATTATTCAGATAAGTTGCATTCTCCTACCTATTTTCTAAATCCTTATATTTTTACCTAATGAAATCTGTACAGAACTTGATAGTGTTGCATAGAAGTGATACATTAGTTTTTAATGGTTTTGATAAACCATCTCATCAATCTTTTCCTTCAGCTTCTTAAAAAAACAACAAAACCTTTTTATCTAGATTAAGCTGCAATGCTTTTTTCTGAGGATTCAGAAGAGAAACATGATGGTACTGAATGCCTCTGTCCTATTTCATGTTTAACACTGTTATAAATTCATAGCCATGGATATGGTGGGTGCAGCCTTGCAAGCTGCTAGCCATTTATTTCCTCAAGTGTTGTATCAACAGCATGTAATGGGATAACTCACATAAGCAAAGAGAACAGTCAAGGAGCTGACTAGTGCATTAATTTTTCAGGAAAAACCTGAATAAAAGTAGCATTATTAAAAAAGAATGTCTCTTTTCTACTACAGGTCTGTATCATTTATACTAATACAATACACTTCTGTTCAAACTTCATTCTCAACCTCTGAAAATATTTTTTTTTTTTTTGTAAGATTGGTGGGAGACAATGGAATATATTTCGCTTTGTTAAAATACAGTATATAAGGGGAATATGAGCATGACTCTGTCAGATAGAAAACTTACATAATTCTAATTTTTCCTTGTTTAGTTTGGTTTGGTTTTTTTTTTTGGCCATTTAAAAGAAGGGGTTTGAGATATTTTCCTGAGGTGCATGTAATTTTCTCCATGTAGCATAAATCAACAGATGTTTTCAGCCATAATATGCTGACCATTTTGTAAGCTTTTATAATAACTTTTCTAATTTCTGAATTTTCATGCTTACATTCTTGCCTTGTGCATTTCCTTACAGTGCCTTGTGGTGGAATTCTAACAAAGCGCAAAGGGACAATTTTGTCCCCTGGTTACCCTGAGCCTTATGACAACAATCTGAATTGTGTGTGGAAGATTACAGTACCAGAGGGAGCTGGGATTCAAGTAAGTATACTTGCTATTTGTTTGTGGTCATGAAATTCAAAATTCTTTTTCTTCATGGAAGAACATGAAAAGATCATTTATTCATACATTTTCCTGTCTCACTAGTGATTTTCACAATGGAATTTATTGCACATCTTTTTATTCATGCAGTTTTTAAAAGTTTTAAGCTTTACAAAAAACATAAAGAATACACCAATAATTTACAATGTGTTATATCAGCAGGTGGGTAACTGCTTGTAAGCTAGAGGACATAGACAAGCTTCCCTGTGTTTCTTTTTTTTTTTTTTTTCCTTTTTTTTTTCTTTTTTTTTTTCCTTTTCTTTTTTTTTTTTTCCCTTTTTTAACATGGATAAACCTCCCCTGACAGAGTGAAATTAAATGGGTTGCTTCCATGGACAGGTTATATATGCTTGTCCTAGAAACTCTGTTATTTACTTTACAATTACGGAAAATCATTGTGATATAAAGACGCTTCAGTATGTTTCAGCATGAGATGGGAATTTGACCTTTTAAATATTGTCAGAATTCTTACTTCCTAAAATTTAAATTAAGAACTTCATAAACACACAGACGAAAAGTATCCATTAAGAATAGGTCTGAGGAAGATAGTCTTTGATTCAATAAACTGAATACAGTTTATATAGGAAGAGTAAGAAAGATTATGCATCAGAAATCATCATACCATTCCTACTGCATTATTTTTCACAACTCATCTTAGCTTTATATCTACTGAAGGCATCAAGAATTTCTTTGGTTTTGTTGAAAATCCTGAATATACCTATATAAAAATGTAATAATTACCGTGAAAATCAACTACTTGAGGTAACATTTGAAAACTTGGGTGACTGATTCTTTCCAACCTGAGTGTGCATGCACATACAGATATTCAAGATACTGTGAGAGCTTTGCTGTTGTGTTTACATAAATGTACCAAATACCTGGACCTCTTTCCTGAGCAGCATTTATTCCCTTAAAGTAACAAATACACTTTCACAGCTTTAAAGTAGATAAAAACTGTGTATCACCAATGCATATTCATCTGTGAAACGTGCAGATGGAATTTTAAACTATTTAGATCTAACAGCTATCTGTGTATTATTGCATTGTTGAATTTGTTGAAAAAGTGAGATCGGATATAAATGCTGAGTTGTCTCCTATGAAATCAGAAGGCAGACATTTAGTAGATTTAGGTGAATACAAAGAGTGTGCACTAAAAGCCTGCCTTCAGGCATCCAACTTAAGTACCTATATCAGCAGATTAATCTACCATGATTCCTTATAAAGCTAAGGCAGAAAGGCACCTTGAGTCAGTAATTCGAAATATGTAATATAGAGTCTAGCTCTGTATTACTGCCTGAGGATATGTCTTTCTCTTTATTGACTACATGGGGAGGTTAGGTTAACTAGCATCGGTTACATTAAAAGAGGTGTTTTAAATTAGGTGATTTTATGACAAAGATATAAACTGCAGTCAGCAGCAGTATAGCCCTAAAAAACACATAGAAAAAACATTAGATATTCTGAACGTTTCCTAGCTGCCCACACTTCAGTTCTGTATGTCTTCAGAAATATTCCTGGTAGGGACAACACCTGTAAATTTTGCCTACATCCCGTGTGAAACAGTTTCCTGAGAGACCATATCCAGAAGCCTCCTGAAATTATCTAAAATATTGTAACAGTCAGGGCCTCTTCATTGCCTTGGCTTTTAAAAAAAAAACAAACAAAAATTTCATCCCTTGGCTGTATTATCTGAAAAATTTCTTCAAAAACTGAAGTGTTTAAGACCCCCATCTAAGAAACACATAGCCAAACTGAACTTTCCTTTTACCTAGAAGAAGGTCCAAGTCAAATATTTCACCATGAAAAATAACTTATTTTCCTAGGCCTACTGTTCTTATTTATTCTGTTGAATTTACTCCATTTTATAATGGAAAGTAAAAGTGAGAAAAAGCAGAGCAGAAGAATAGTAAAGGAAGCATAATTCTGTAACTTAGTTTCTAAGTTGCCACTTCTGAGAGTGGTTGGGATTTCATCAGTTCTTCTGTTGCTCTTTAAATGGTTTTTCATTAAAAAGTTATTTCACTAAAATAAAAAACTAACAGATTTTTTATCAGAGGGAAATACCAGGAACTTGGTATGTCTCTACTTTGTGGGAAGTGTTTTCACTATATGAGAAACAGATATATTTTTCCACTTGCAGTCTGTCTGCTTACTGCTTTCTGTCTTATTATGAGTGTGGGTATGTTGTTAACTCTGGAAGTAATTAACTGAATGTTCTGCCTTTTGCTTGTAGCATGCTAGTGACTGCTTCTCCTCAGGCTATGAGTCAATGAGGAAGGTAACCAAACACAGGAGGTTGCTCTTACCTGCAGGCAGAATTGAAAATGGCAAGATGAAGAAGCAGTGTGAATCACTGTGGGACTGCTTTTAGCCCTGGATAAACTAGAGAGAATCACAAAGAAAAGGCAGTAACTAACAATACCATGTTTTGTCTTTCTTTTTTATAGCTCGATGATTTTCAGAGTTGTGTGGCTCTTGTCAGAGGTAAAATATAGTTGTCAGTAGAGTAACAGAATTTAGAAGTCTGAATTGGCAATTAAATACAAAAAATTCTGCAATGCAGTTTTACTAACTTAATGATGATTTTTCATTCTCTTTAACAATGAGAGCAAGATGAAACTTTTTATGACTGAAAGTAACAGGGGCTACAACTTACAGTTGTCTTAGTGCTTGAATATAGAGGCGAAGAAGTTTATGTTCATTGCCTCATATTTTTCTTTATAGGTGCAAGTGGTGAGTTTTGCCACAGAACACAACTGGGATTCCTTAGACTTTTACGATGGTGCTGACAACAATGCTCCAAGGCTTGGAAGTTATTCAGGTAACTGAGAAGCTTTTGCAATAATAAGTATTTCACAATTTCAACTCTTTATTGTACACAACTCTTTCAGTTCTTTTGTGTGTATGTATGTGTGCGTGTGTTTTTTTTTCTCTTATAATCAACAGTAATAAATTTGTTTAATCTATCATCCACTAGCAGATTTTCATAAAACTGAATATTTAAAAATGTTAGAAATTAAATAACATTCAGAGGCTCCTGAACTACGTATCTATTCTAGCATTCTTTATTCTTATTTTAGATAAATGAGAAAGTTCTCTTTGCCTTATTTTTTCTTGTTTTGTTGTTTTCCTTTATTCCACTTCATTACTGTGAATGGAATGAGATCACAGACAGTAAGATTGTTGTCTGGTATTGTACTGAAACACAAATAAATAATCAATCACATTTCTAAGAATAGCCCCACAAAATAAATTCAGATTTGCATGAAATATTTGGCTGTTACATTGAAAAATTTTTAAAATATTCCATTTACAGGATTTTCTCTTGCTTTTATTAAAACCCTAGTGAGTATTTCTCCTTCTGTATGTAAATATGTGTAAAATTTGGATGTATCCTTCACTGGGTAAAAAATTGCCTGGATGGTCAGGCCCAGATGCTTGTAAATGGAGTTAAATCCAGTTAACAGATGTTTACAAAAGATATTTCCCAAAAGTATTTGTTAGGGCGAGTTCCCTTTTATATCTTTATTAGTGATCTGAATGAGGTGATCAAGTGCACCCTCAGTAAGTTTGCAGATGACACACAGTTGGGTGGGAATGTTGATCTGCTTGGGGGTAGGAAGGCTCTACAGAGGGATCTGGACAGGATTGATCAATGGGCTGAGGCCACTTGTATGAGATTCAACAAGGTCAAGTGTCCAGTCCTTCACTTAGGTAAAAACAACCCCTTGGAATGTTACAAGCCTGGGGAAGAGTGGCTGGAAAGCTGTCCAGAGGAAAAATACCTGGAGGTGTTGATCAGCAGCCAGTAGAATAGGAACCAACAGTGTGCCCAGATGGAAAAAAAGGAGGCTGAAGGGAGACATTACTGCTCTCTACAAGTAACTGGAAGAATTTTGTAGCAAGGTGGATGTTAGTCTCCCAGGTAAGGTGATAGGACAATAGGAAGTGGTCTCAAGTTGCTCTGGGGAGGTTTAGATTGAGTATTAGGAAAAATTTATTCATGGAAGAGTTTTTCAGACACTGGGACAGGTTGCTCAGGGAGTGGTTATGTCCCTAGCCCTGGAGGTATTCAAAAGATGTGTAGATGTAGTGCTTAGGGGCATAGTTAAGTGGTTGACTTACCAGTTTTAGGTTTATTGCTGGACTCAATGATCTCAAAGGTCTTTCCTAACCTAAATGATTCTATGATAACAGAAATTTTTATTAGACTCTGCTTCCCCTATTACCTACCTTTCATTTCTCTGATATTTTGGGTGGAATGAAAATGTAATAGAGTTCTCATAGGGCCAAATATTTGATAGCATCCATGATGACCATAAGTGGTGGAACTGGTTATGTGACCTCACTCTCCCTGTTCCATCCTCTCTCCCTTCTTTCTCTCTTGCTCTTCTTCTGTTTCTCTGATTTTATACACATACACATATTTGCATGTGTATTTATCTCAGTCTGTGCATTTCAGTAATATTTTGATTTCTCTTTTCAGGAATAACCATACCGACACTTCTCAACAGCACATCAAATAATCTCTACCTAAATTTTCAGTCTGATATCAGTGTTTCAGCTGCTGGATTTCATCTTGAGTATACAGGTAATGCAAAACTGAGAGTACTTACAGGTTTCACACATCAGGTGCACCTAAACTGAAGCAGGCAGCCCATGGAAATGGTCATGTCACTGTTCCTTAGGGTGTTAAAAAAATGTATAGACTTGGCAACTCAAGACATGATTTAGTGGGCATGCTGGCATTGGGTTGACAGTTGGACTTGATGATTTTTGATGTCTTTTCCAACCTTAAGAATTCTATAAATTATATGAAAGAGGAATATCCAGCGCTATTGCGTATAATAAGCTACATACCACTACTCCAAAGTCATTGGCAAAATCCTCATTTAATTCCAAGAGAGGAAAATCAGGCCTGAAACCTGTACTACAAGGACCAGGAAGTATAGTTTGTCTTATTTTCAACTTTCATTTGGTTTTGCTCTCTTTAAAAGCTTTTCTGAACATAGAGCAGCTATCAGTAAATGCAGGTATGGTCATATAACAATGTGAATACCCCGATGTAGTGTATGTATAGAATTGTTTTAGGCAAAACAAGCATACTCATTTAGGTGTTCTTCATTTAACTTCTTTGCCAATTATAACTTAATTACTAGTTCTGATATTGAACAAAATAATAACAGACAAACCCTTAGGAAAACACCCCTGACTCCTTCCAGTCACTTACAAACACACATTTTTTCTCCAGTGCTCTTTCCACACTCTACACTGTACCTTTGGTGAGGCAGGGATAGTACAGCAGGAGGCTGGCTTAGTGTCCTATGGTTCCTGTGGTCCCTTCAGGTTCCCACCTCTCAGTGCCTGTTTGAGAGGATGCTCGTGCTCCAGCCTCCGCTCAGCCAGAAGATGCAGCTGCAGCCTCTGCTTGATCACGCTTTTCTCTCAGTCATCCTCCAGTGAGGCCTCCTCTCTCCTTGTGCTTTAGTCTTGCTGTTCCTTTTTTTTTGCTGCTTAACGCACTTTCTTAATTATGTTTTCACAGAGGCATATCTGAGTGGTTCAGAAACAAACTCATGCAGCTGTGTCCTGTGGTGGGTGCACAGGATCTGGCCAGAGCTGGCTGGAAGCAACTATATCCAGTGCAGCCTCTCGTCTGTTCCACAGATGCAACCCTTGCAGTGCCACAATGCACCACCCTCCACCAAAAGCTGCAAATTATGCCAAATACAATAATATATATATACTATTTAGTATATAGACTGTATTTGTATGTGTTTTGTATATGTGTGTAGGACATGAAAATCACCCTCATTGAAAATGGGGGAATGAATAAACTGAAAATAGCAGCTGTGATGCTTAAATAACTGACAAGTACTCATGGGCTGGTGAAAAAAACAGCAGAATTATTTCAAATGTTTTTATTTTTGCTGAGTACCTCACCAGTGAAAACGACTATAATTATAAACATTCTGTCAGAATGAGGTTGCCTTATCTGAATGATAGGAATTCTGGCAGTCAGTAATAATTTGTTGCAGGTTGTTTTTTTTCCCTAGCATTTCCCTCAGCTTGTATTGTTTCTGGTGTCTGATCTTCGTAATTGTGTCATAGTTATTTCTTGTCAGTTTTACAGTATGCAGATCCCATGGTCTGGTTGTCTGATTAGCCAGTCAGAGAATACAGCTTTATAAAATTGCTGCCTGATCACTTGTCCATAATTAAACATTAATTACAGGTTAGAATTATCCTGCTATTTATTAAAAACTCAGATAATCTCTTGGCTGTTTAACAACTTCAGATTGTACCTGTGAATCAGAGGAAAGTTTTATGATTTATATGGGGTTTTTATATCTGTAGCTTTTTTTTCAAGAAGAAACTCTTCAAAATTCTACTGTGGTCTGAGTCATGAATTTGATACAGGAGATTAGTCTAAAAGACAATACTTTCTGATCATTACTGGAAGAAAACAACAAAACATTCATGTTCCAAAACTGAATATTGTTCTTATCAATCTTTATTCCTAATATATTTTTACTTCTTTGTCAAATCTTTAAATCCTTATTCTCTTCTTAACATGGAATTTATGTATTCCAACGGACACCGTAAATATGAAAATATATCACATCAACTGAAGTACCCCAGAAGGGTTTGTTGAACAGATCTGGTTCATATGTTTTATGCCACTATAGATCCTAATTTAGTCCTCATTTTCCACACAAAAAAATATGCAAAGGAGTATCAAATATGGTGGAGAATATGCTTTTTCTAAAGTCTGTAAGTTTCTCAATTCCAAAATATAAATTAAAAAAAAAAACATTCAAAAAGTTAACAGTAAACAAACAATACTGAGTACAACTTCTCAGTTTGTGGATCTGTATGAGTTATTTCTTATTTGCATTAACAGATATCTGCACTAAAAAGTATGTTTTTACTTCTTATTACTGATCTCAGCAGAGAAAATAAGAACCTCAAAGGTGTTAAAGATTTTTTGCAATTTGGAATTGAATTATGCTTTATAGCAGAAAGTTTATATTTTCATGGTCCTGAGCTTTACTTGTACAGATTTTAGATTCCAATTATTTTAGTTCAAACAGTTTTTTTCTTTCAGTATTATTTTATGTAAATTTTCATATACCAAATACATTGTTAAGAACGGAAATTACAAACTAGATTATCAGTTTAATGTCTACTTACTAATAGCCAGATATTAATTTTATTTTTATTGCACTTTTGTATTGTGATGTTATTGTAAAATTATGACAGTGAAAACTATTATTGATGCACAAAATATGCCTTATAGAGAAAAAAATATTACTTATGCTCTATAAATTCCTTAGAATTCCTTGAAGTCATATATACTATTAAGTTACACCATTTTAAGAGATTATAACAAGTAATTTTTACTTAGTGAGATTCTTACATGAAGCGATCAGTTACATTAATAACCTTTGAAACATTCAGATATTGATAGTGTATGGAAGTCATTCTATTGTTGAATTCCCTATGTGCTGGTATTTAGTTACTTCACAGCCCTGGTTTCACAAGTAGTTAGGGTATAATTCTTACAGTAGGCAAAGAGAGTAACTGAACTATTCAGATTTCATGTTGCACATATTTGTATGTTCATGGATGTTCCTCGGAAGATGCAATGTAGAAGAATTTTTATTATTTCTCTTTTTGATGACCATGAAATAGCCTACAGTCTCTTGGCAAACTAGCTTCTATTGCAATAGAAGAGATAGATACTTAGATGCTTCATTAAAAATAGCAATTAGGTGAAAACGAATGTAAATGTTTACTCTGTGTGTGTATGTGTATATGAATAGAAGAGTCAGACCTGTGAAGGATTAGAAGCATGGAAGCAGTTATATTTTGCACTTGTTTTCCCGTTTGCCTGTCGTGTGGTAGGGACCAGCATCCCTCACAACAAAGGCTGAAAAAGGAACATGGGCATGCTCCCAGTTTGAATTAGCACTGAGTCTAGAGGTGGAAATCTTTGAGTCTGAGCCAGGAAATAGTGGAAATTTAGAGGAGAATTTCAGTTGACACTGCAGATTGTTGGGAAGTGTTTGTTGCCATCTTGATAATTCTTTAATTTTTCTTTACTTAGGAAATAATTTTCTCCTTTTTTTGTAACATTTGTTCCAAAATATGAATTTATGTCCTTTATAATATCTAAACTTCTCAATTTTTCACAGCTATAGGTTTAGACTCTTGTCCTGAACCCCAGACTCCAAGCAATGGGATCAAAATTGGAGACAGATACATGGTTGGAGATGTAGTGTCATTCCAGTGTGACCAGGGTTATTCTCTTCAGGTGAGCCAAACTTCCACTTTCAAATGGTACCTTTTAATTCTTTAATATGGTTTTGTGCAAGTGTGTCAATATGAAATGGACACTCGACTCTTCAGGATTTTTAAATATGTGATAACCTTTCATGACTGGTAGGCTTTTCTGACAAATTTTAAATTAGCAACAATCCACATACTCCATCAGAAATATATGGCTCTGTGGTTCATCTGCATTAGAGACTATAGGTTGTAAATTGCTACTGATTGCATCTTTGATATTGAGACATGAGTCGTGCACTGTTAGTAAATTGAGGTAAATTACTTGATGAGCAATTGTCAGTAGTTACCTATATACAGGATGAAAAAGAAAGTAAGTGAAGAGGAGGAATAAGAACAAATGGGCAGAAAACAGTTGTGTTTTTTCAGTAAATCAGATGATGTCAAGTTACTTTCAGTAGTTTCTTGGAGTTTTTATCTTAAAAAGTTTTCAAACATTGGTGTATTTTTGCCAAACAAATTTTTTATGCTCTTATATTAGGAAAAGGCACAAGTAGGGGCAATGCAGTGATTGTTAATTGTGGCTAATTTTCATCTTTGAGTTGCTTATGATATATAACCAGTAGGACTCTGTCTACAGGAAAGATCTTCAAAATACGTTCAAAAATTTGTACATTTACACTGTAGAACATAATCCTAAACTGCGTATTCTTTCCACTTCAGCCACTGCCTAATAGTATCATGGTTCCAGTTGATAGGTTATTATTTTCAGCAACTATGTTTTTTCACATTTGTGACTCAGCAGACTACAGTCTCCACTTTATCTAGCTGTTTGAGAGTGTAAAAAGAGAGAAAACAATTGCATTTCCTATAAATAATAATTTTTTTAAAGTCTTAAAGGGAGAAAATATTTTGCATATATATATATATATAAGCATATGATTAAAAGCTAATGGAGTTACTGATACCTTTGGAGTAAAATAGCAAAAAGCTAACTTGGCTGCTTATCTTCATTAACTTGTCTGGCCTGTAACACCTGTTGATGAGTATCAGAGTAACTAACTGAAGTTTTAAAGATGCTAACAATTTCAAATATTTATTTTAAATAATTCTGAAAAGACCTAAATACGGGGATCATATGCACTGCATCAAAGTAGGAATCAAATTACTTTTTCAGACTAAAAAACACCACCATTTATGTATAGTGATAAAAACTAAATAAACTTGGCTTCTTCCAGATTTCAACTCCTGTTTGGATATGGGTCTAGTACCCGAGCTTCCTGTTCAAGGCAGTGTTCCTAGTCTTGTCTGCAGCCTTCTAGCATTTCAAGAACAACTGAAACATTCTGTGATTTCAGTTCTGAAAATCACTATTGAAGTTTACTTCTTAAGATGGCTTGATTTTATCTAGTCATTAGTGGGAACAATCTGTCATTTTTTGTTCCTCCTGGTTTTCTTTTATTTTTTATACTTAAGTACAAATGTATGAGCATAAGACACCATAAGTGTTTGATATAAAGAAAATATAAAGAACATTGGAGCACAGAATGTGCAAACACACATGTAAAATCTCTTCCCTCCATACTGTTTTTCTGGCTTTATGACATGATTTTGACCCTTTCATTTTTTCTACTTGCACTATGGATAAAGTGTTCATTTTTCTTCTAGGAGAGAAAAAAAATGGGTTGCAGACTTATAAGTTAGAGATACTTGCTTCCCTCAAATGCTACAGCCTCTGAACTGATAAGGAGATGTAACATGAAAAACGAACTTTTGTCTTTATATGAAGTTTGAACAAACAGGCTAAAAACTGATTTTTTTTTTTTTTTTTTTTTTTTTTTTTTTGTACCAGATCATCTTAGAGTATATACTATATGGTTTTGCAAGCTATACCAATTACAGTTTTCTCTTAAGATTTTTCATTTTTTTTTTGCTGTCTCTGGAAGACAATTACAATTACATGAAGCTGATAAACAGCACAGAGGGTCACACTGGTGCGTCTTGGAATTTATCTGTAATAGATTGCCTTGAAATCATAACACCTCATCTTTTGTAAAGGGACTTGTGTAGTCAAGAATATCCTCAGCTTTTGGCAACTTAAGCCAATGTTTCAGGGTAAGAATAATGACTGCATTTAGAACAGCTATTATTAATTTAAGATGTGAAGTCAGTACTGTATAATGTATAGAGTTCATATATTTTTTTTCATGTTCCATAGATTGTGCAGATCAGTACAATGTAAATGTTGCTTCATTTAGACCTTTACTTTCTAGGTTGTTTTACTTTTTTGTTTTAAACAAAAGCTGGTATGATTAGAATTCAGGTGGATACTGTTATACTGTTGAAATAATATTAAGGGCATAGACACAATTCTCTAGTGGGCTAACAGTCACATAGATAAGATTACAGACTTTGTTACATTGAAGATATGATACAATCTATGTTAATGTTTTGTATACTTTGATGGCATTTAAAATTATAAATTGTATTTCTTAATACTAATGATAAGCCATATATTGTATATTTTTTGTTGTATGACTTAGAAAATATTGTGTCATTTTAGGGACATTCACATATCACCTGTATGCCTGGACCAGTAAGAAGATGGAATTATCCAATTCCAATATGTTTAGGTATGTTCAGCATACATAAACTCTCTTAAATATACCAAAAGAAGAAAACCAGAGAACTCGAAAGATAAAAGATACACGCTGGAGGAGAGAACAGGCGAAATTGGAAGAACTTAATTCAAAGTCAGAATTGAAGATTTTCAAGTATATTTCACCCTTAGATTGACAAAGGTTTTCTGAAATGTCTAATCAGAAGAAGAAATAATGAAGCATATTCTAGTCAGAATCTATCATCAATCCACTGTCAGTGGTTAGATCTCCAGAGACCCTTGCAAACACAGTTAATTTATTAATGAATCATTTCCTCTGCAGAATGATGTCTATTATAGAAAATATGAAAGTAAAAAACCATGACATTTTCATCTCAAGTAAGTTCAACATAAGACATGTCTGCCCAATTCAGGAAGATACATATTTTTTCAAATTGAACCATATACTTGACCATGTTAACTTAATTGGAAAAAACAATGAAATCCTGCTAGAAATGAAACAGCTAAAATGCATTTAAATATAATCCTTTAATATGATAAATAAATGCGAGAGATGTAAAACTCCTTCTGTTTGCATTCTCTTCCACTGAACAGAAATGCCTTTTTTTTTACGTTCCCTAGCAGTAAAAGTTACCTGTGCTTGTAATCTTGAATATGTGGCACGTAGACTATTGCAAAACTCATCAAAGATTTTATACTTTATTTTTCTTCAAGTTAGATTATATATCCTCTTGAGCTGCTTCACATAATTCCTTTATTCATCCTATGAGGTGTTTAAAACCTTCTTTGAGGTACTGAGCTCCCTCAGCTTAGAATTTATAGTCAAGAAGATTCAGATGTTTGTAACAATTTTTTTAGGAGTTAGTCTCCCATTTTCATCGTTACGAAAATGATGAAAGGAAGTCTGATACTTTAATTGTCCAGGAAAAAGTCCAGGAAGACTGATACTTTAATTGCACCGCTCTATAGTAAATTCTGAAGGCAAATGCTGGGCTGAAATTTTGGAGCGTATTTTGCTTTTTTTCCCATTTTTGCAGGTAATTATTTTGACTTGTGTTTCAAAGGATACAGCAAATGGTAATCGGACAAAACCGATCTGTGTTTACCATAATTAACAACTTAAAATCTAAGTTACTTTATTCACTGATGTAATACCTGAAAAAAAATTAATTTCAAATATGGATTTAGTTCCATTTTGGGAAATATGTGTGTGTGTAGTTTTTCTAAGTTCATTTATTTTGTTTGGTTTTTAAACTAGCAGGATACAAATGCAGCTTTTAAAAGGCTTTTTGAAATTATTTATTACAGAATCTTTGAAAAAAATATTTTTGTCTTATATTAATCAGATGCTCCTTTGCAAACTAATGTGGAACTGAGTCAACATTGCTATGAGCTCATACATGCTAAGTGATGCACATAGAGTGAACATCAATTCTCCTTTCAGGTCAATTGAGAGTAAATACATACGTTTAAAGCACCTACTTGTAAATAATATTGTTACAGATATTCAGTGATAAAGGAACATTTATTTATTGAAATGTAAGCCCAGTTAATATTATATTGTTAATATTGGAAGGATATTCAATATTCTGGATTATTTTTTAGCTCATTCTACTAATTTGAAAAGTGTCTTTGCTTGGGTTTTTTTTTTTTGCAGCACAATGTGGTGGTGGCATGTCAGACTTCAGTGGAGTGATCCTCAGCCCTGGTTTTCCTGGTAACTATCCGAGCAGTTTGGATTGCACATGGACAATAAAGCTGCCTATTGGTTTTGGTATGTGTTCTTTCATGGATAAGATTTGTTGGGATTTTTTTACATTCAACATGCTGAACATGTATTTCAAAATACTGTAAATATTTATCCTTGCACAAAAGGAGAGAATTATAATTAATTTAAAGAAGTTATCAAAGCCTGAATCAAACAAATAAACAAATAAACAAACAAACAAAAAAACCTCAACACCCTCCCCAAAAACCTAAGCAAAGAAAACCTGCAAAGTTCTTGTTTTTCGTTTAACATATACTACCATTTTCTGATAAAGACTAAGTTGTTTATTTAGAGTTAAGCATAAATTTCCAACTTAACAGGTTTAGTTTGTATTTGTGAGGTCATAAGCCTAACAAAACCAAATATCCATTGCTAATACTTCAAGCCAAGTTGGTATAGGTTTAGAAAAAGCTAAAGCTACATCTGAGTTTATTATATTATCATTAAGCTTCTTTGAATATCCGAGGTGGATATTACAGCAGCAAAGAAATGTTCTCATAAGGGACCTCTAGAAGACTTCACCTAAAGTTGTCAGGCTTCTCACTTACAGTTGGTAGCACTAAATCAAATCCACTATAAATGCCTGTTGCTTCTCAGCAGGGCTGCTACTTCTGTAATCAGTTCCCAGTCTGCAACAGAAGGATTTAGTGTTCCAAGTGCAGAGCTTTGCATTTCTTGTGCAGACCTTTAGGATTGGTTTCATTACTCAGCCTTCAACATTTCTGGTGTTTCTCTGGAGAGAAGTCATGCCATTTGGTATATAATCCACAACCCTTAGTTTAGTGCCCTCCACAAGTTTGTTGAGGATGCATTCTCATTTTCAAGGTCTCATGAAGACATTGAATAGTTTAAGTTCCCATATCAACCCACAGAATACTGGATGTGTTACTGACTACTAACTAGATGTTGAGTGATGGATTATCTTTTCATGGAGTCGTAAAATTCTATCAATTTTTAGTGTGCATTCTGTCCATTCATCAAGTTCATCTGTGTTCATCTTCCAGATGAGAATGCTATAGAAGCCTGAGTCAAAAGTCATAGCAGAGTGAGATTATACTACAACTGTCATTCTTCCTTTTCCAATTTAATCATAGAAGGAAATAATGATCAACTGTCATTTTCTGTTAATAAATACATGTTGACTGTTCCTGAGTCCCTTTTTGGTTTTCATGTGTTTGGAAATTACCCCTAGTTTGGAGGTAATCTTTCTATGGTGTCTGCAGTGGAATCTACAGTTGCCATTGCCCAGGTCCTCTTTCTTCTTCTGAAGGTGGATATATCTTCAGACTTTTTCTAGTTACCAGAACTTTTTACTTTTACCATGATTTTCTATAGGTAATATTAGCATTTCAGTTACATTGGCCAATCTCTTGAGCAACTGTGAGAAATATGTGATTTCAGGATAGATATTTCCATATAGGACTGAATTGTTATGTTTGCGTTTTGTTCAAAAGTCAGAATATTGATTTTATAATCAATTAATAATTTGTTGTATTAGCATTTTATAGAGATTTTATTATAGTATTTTATGTCATTGTTATTTTAATTCTGCCATTATCTGAATTTTAGATACCTTGATGTGACCGGTTCTAGTGCATAGTGTAGATAGTAGAAATTCTGTACTGAAAGAGTAAATAGGCACTGGAACAGGCTGCCCAGGGAAGTGGTGGAGTCACCATCAGTCGAGGTATTAAAAAAAATGTTTATATCTGGCACTTCGGGACATACTACGGTGGTGGGACAAGGGTTGGGTTGACAATTGAACTCGATGATCTTAGAGGTCTTTTCCTACCATAATGATCTGTGATTCTGTGATCATCAGTTACCATGCTGTCCAGAATCTTCAGATCCCATTAAGATCCCTGCTAGTTCACTCATAAGAAAACAAAATGCTCCTTTTTCTACAAGAAAACGGAAACTGCACTTATTTAAATGCACTTGACATTTTTTACCATTTCTAATCAGGATATGTTAAGATTAAATTGAAAATAAAAGCAAAATTTAATTATAATAAAGAAAAAAATCTTGAAAAAAAAATGATGGATAACAATGATGCTGGGTTCTACTCAAGTAACTGTTCTTAGTAGTAAATAGAAAAACTCAAAAACAATGTCATGGAAACCTATAAAAGCCTGAAAATCTTAGCCAAACATAGGCAGGTGCTTCAATCTGAGAAAAGAATTAATACTTTGGAAGACTGGTAGGGTTCAGGACTTTGTAGTGGAAGACAGTGTAGTAGAGCAAGATGAATGATGGATGAAAATATATTAGAGCTGTTTTTGTATCAAAGTGAGTGAAAGAATTAAAATGGCAGTGAAATAGAATGAGTTGGCAGTTACTGACACTTTAAACTTTGGACATTTATTTGGGTCACAGGATCAAATAAAAGTCTGACCCTAAAAATAACATGGATAGAGAAAGACTGAACTTGGAATATAACTGGATTCTCTCTGTAGGAAATATTTGTATGGCTGGCAAAGTCAAAGAATGACACTTATAATCAGAAGCTTTCTTATCACATATAGATTATCTTCATATAGAGACTGAAATGATGGAGGTAATAGTAATTTAATTATGTGCCAACTATTTTTCCTGTAGTGTATAAAGTGGTACATGGTTCAGAAAAACATTATTCATAAATTTTACATGGTATGTGGGGAGAAAGCTCTAAAAGACAGTGACAAACACTTCAGCTATTACAGTTGCAAAATTATTCATGACTTTTCAATAATAATTAATCTAACATTCTGTATTTTCCTTTCAATTTTATATGAAATCGTGTTGATAGTCTTTGACAGGAGCAGCAGTGGAACTCAACATCTGATTAATGAAAATATTCTATTATCATCCCATAGGTGCACCAACTCCACCAAAATACAAATTCTATTGTGTTGTAACTTACATAGAAATATATATAACCACAGAATTCTTTAAAGAGCCTTAAAAGTCATCTCTGTTCCTTCATGCTTCCCTTTCTCCTGTGCATCCCTTCAGGGATTTCTATGTCTTATCAATTCCCGCTCCCCTCCCAGTGTAGTGTGACTGGCAAGGTTTGTTTCTTGTCAGTGGCTTCATGAGGTTTTTTATCAGGTTTGTGTATGCAGAATTTGGTTTCTGGTTTCCCTTTTTCTGTTTGTTTCCCAATTGATAAAGTCCTTGATCTGATAACCTCACTGTAATAAAATTCTCACCATCTCACTTGACCTCATCAATGAGTGTGATTAACCATCTGTTCTTGCTTATGGCTTCCTTCTTTTCCTATTTTCCTTTGCTTCATTGAAAAATGTCCTTAATCAGGTACCCCTAAAGAAGCAGACATTTTCCTTGCACATAACTTTATAATATGTATAAAACCATATATATACATAAATACTACTGTCTCATATAGATACATATAAGCAGAGAGAGATCAGTTGATGTACAACTGAAATGCAGATACCTCTGGGATAGAATTCTGCTGCTGTTTTTGTTTGGTTTTTTGTGTGTGTGTGGCACACAAAATGTTTTTCTAAAAATGATGACTATTTGATGCACTTGAAAACAATGAAGATTTAGCTATATTGAATGTATTTAATGTTCAGCATTGATTTGCTGTAAATGTACAAACAACAAACTTTGCCAAAACACAGCATACCCACAGTTCAATGCTTTAAATCATGCTAATATTTCAGGTTTAGCATTTCTTGCTACTGTCTTAGAACTGGTAGTGCATGAGGAGAAAGAATGCTTCAAACTGAAATCCTTAGACTGCGCCTGGAAGTGTATTTCCACATGTATTTCCACTGGATACATTATTTTCTGATATTGTCAGTGTAAAATGTGCATATTTTATTTTACTGCTGGTATTGATACTGGTGGCTTTTATTTACTAATGATGTTTTTCAGGTGTCCATTTGCAATTTGTGAATTTCTCAACGGAGACCATACATGATTACTTAGAAGTTAGAAGTGGATCTACAGAAACAAGCACTGTTATTGGGCGACTAAGTGGCCCTCAGCTGCCAGCCTCTCTGTTCAGCACAACTCATGAAACCAGCTTATACTTTCACAGTGATTACTCACAGAACAAACAAGGATTTCACATTGTATATCAAGGTGAGATTTTGAAACTCATATTTGAGAACAAAGCTTTTGAAGGTTATCTTTTTTTTTTTTTTTTTTTTTTTTTTTTTGGCAGTCCTAAAAGGTAAATCTGAAATAAAACAGTTGTGTGTTTAAAACCAGGTTGTCATGCATCAACATAATAGAGAATAATGCCAGAAATTAAGATGAAAAAAGAAAAATAATTGTGTATGCTTTTAAAAAATCAGTTCAAATATAGGCATTAATAATAATTTTCCATATCTGAACTTGGTTGACATACTAATTTACTTGCATGTATTTACAAAGTAAACATCTTGAGCTTTATAAGCATATGAGAACCTCAGTTTGTGTATTGGGTTCTGGAAGGAGAAAGTCTAAATATTGTTTTAGATTACTGAATTGTAAGATAGTTTTGCATAATGCCAACTCAGAAGTGTCCAAATCTATTTTATTTCCTAGTTGACAATATCACAGGAAGGTTCTTGTTCTGTTTTAGCTACATAGGTCATGTTGGGGTGGTGCAGATTGCTAGATCATAATTCTACTTATATAAGATTCATTTAAAAGAGAATCGTTCATTGTAGTTCACAAAAAGGTCAAATATATATATTTTGAACTATATGTGATCTCATAATATGAGTTACATCAACAGATGATATAAAGAGGATTTAAAGATGATTTAAGATTACTTTAAGATAGTCTTCTATTATTCTTTCAATAATATTAAGTCCAAATTGATTTGAAATCTATGTAACATTCTGGAAGTGAGCCACTGTAAAAAGTGCTAAATAATAAGTCAGTTGGTGACTTAAATTGCTTGGTAAGGTTTTATTCACTTCCTATTTCAAAAATGGTACAGTTGGTAGGAGTAAAGAAACTTTAAAGTCTACTGCTAAGAGGGCAGTAAAAGATTTTAGAGTATGTATTATTACTGCTCTTAACAACAGTAATAATTTTGGAGATGCTGTTATTTGTCAAAGAATTAAAAAAAAAAATCCTGTCTGTACTGTTAGCCACAAGAGAACTGTTGTGTTGTTGTTTTTTTTTTCTAGCATAGTCTGTGATCTTCTGATTTTGCAGGTTTTGCATAACACATTTGTTCTCAGTTCTATAACAAGAATTTGGTGTTTCAAATACTGAAGATCACCAAGATGTGTGCAAGAGGCTTCCTCTTTAATATTCATAGTTCATTGTAGAGCCTTCTTATAGGCAGCTTTGTTTCTCCTCTTTTTTAAACATAAGAATATAAAACCAGAAAGCTCATTTTGGATCAGAAAAGCCTCCACCTAGCTCAATATGGTATTTCCAAATGTCAGAGAGAAATGCTACGTATCAGCACAGAAGCTTATCTAGTTTCTTTTGTACTCTTCTAGCATTCACAGTTGTTTTCAGACTTAATTATGCTACTGTGGGACTTGATGGCATTTCCACATTTATCCTTTCTACTGTCTTCATGATTTTTGAGAACTTCAGTCATATCACCCCCAATCTCTTTCCCAAGAAACCATGTTTAACCATGTGCTCAGTAATGTTATTCATTATTATAAGCTATAACATACTATCAGGCATAGAAGTGAGACTCATTGATCCATAATTTCAAGGATCCTCTCTATCAGATGAGATATACATTGGGATCTATCTCTACAGATGAGATATACATTGGGAAATGACCCCTTTGTCTAGATCAAATACTGAAATCATATCTATCTTGGTTCAGCAGCTCTTGTGGGGGATCATACACTGCTGGTCCTCTGCTTTCTTATTTAGTTTGGTATTTTTGTATTTACTTCAAATTCATCTGTCACAGACTTGTGTAATACAAGCACCATATCTTGTTTGGAAATATCTGTGTCTTCAATAATAAAAGTGGATACAAAGACCCCACTGAGTTTTTCTCTCTGTGATATCCTAGTCTATAAAAGTTCCTCTTTTTTAATTTGTCAGAAGTTGTCCCACCAGTTCCATAACTGACTTCTTTCTTCTGCTGTTCTCAAGTATTTTTTTATGATCACATCAGACCTCTTCTGCAAGACATTTTTCAATTTATGTTTGATCTCTTTATTTTCTATTTCAATTTTACCTGTAATATTTTATCACGTCCTGGAAAGACAGACTTTCATTCTTTAAATGCCAGCCTAGACTCCACTGTAGCTACTTTGATTTACCTACTGAGTCATACAGGAATTTTTCTGAACCACTCCATGGTCCTTTTAAGATATGAGTTGTAGAACGTTTTTTTACCTGGTCTTTAAAAGTAATCTAAATTAGCGGATTCCAATCTACATGGCCTCGTTTTTCTGTATATGGCCTACATGGCCTCCACTAAACTGAATATCCCTGTACTTGGTTTATTTCACTTGCTTCCTCCTATTACAATCAAACTGCATTATGACAACTACCACAGATGAGCTCTGACATGAAAACTCAAACTAAGGCTTGAGTACAGTGAAAAAAAACCAACACCAGACTGTGTGGTTCAAGGACAACATTTATTTGACTTTGCTTACAGGTTTAACTTCAAGGCTCAAGCAAACAATGTATTTGAACCTCACATGTAGATTTAATGCACCACAATTCCATGTTTCACAGATACAAGGGAATAATGAACTATTACTAATTAAAAGCAAGAATACACTATGATAAGCTAGAAAGATTAATGGAACACAGTGTTACAAACTGTAAGGCTTCATGGGCCATAGTATCACGACCAATAAAGGTCTATGGAACATGCTGTTACAACCTATAAAGCATACTAAATATCACCCACAGTTACAAAAATAATCACTTTCCACTCCAGGTAATGGCTGTCAGTCAGGGAAGTGACCTTGGTCAGAGTCCTCATCAAAGGGGTAAGGTCTCCACAGAGGCGAGCTGTGTAGCTGGAGATGGGACTACCAGTTCCCAACTCAAATTTTGGGGTTTTTACCCCCTGACCATGGGAAAGATTGTGCCTAAATTGCTAATATCAGTATTTTTGATGGAGTGGTGGAGCAACCCCCTATCTTTCTTTATTCATCTATGGGGAGGTTCACTTTGGTATGCTCTACTTCTTATTTCTCTTCTGCTTATATGGTGATTGTCTGGGTACACAAAGTTGTCAGCTAAAGCCAGAACTAACACCACCACCACCCCCCCAACTTCTCTTTATCTTATTTTCTCATGCAAGTGAATAGTGGTTTGAATTGAGACTCAGGGCACATTATTTATTGAGGGATTTCAAGGGTCAGCTCAGGGTTTAGGTCTTTGAATCAGACAGCACTACCGTATTCAGTCTATGGCTGTGGGCAACTCAAGGCTGAGCTATCTACACAGCTCCCTGTGGGTCATCTCTGCAGACAGAGCCTCAAAGTGATCCAAGGCTGGGTTACTTTCACAAGACCCTGTGAGCTGCCTCTGTGGACTAGATATTACCAAAACTTGTTTCCAAACAATGAACTGAATGAGCCATGCAAGTACGAAGCTGGTACAGGTATAAAACAGCATCTTTTCTTGTGGGCTTTCAAACTGCTTGTTGTAGGGAACAATTTTTTTCCTGCATTCAAAATTTTGTTTCTTCAGGTCATCTTGGTGAGATGGATATTTGGGTACTTCAGTGGGTTCTTCCTGCGACATTATTGCAGCTTCTCTAAATTTACATAACATTTCCTGTTCACTGTAATTTTTCTGTTTAGACATTCATAGAAGGAGCTCAGTCCTACATTTGTATTTCATGAGTTTTAATATCCATCTTTGAGTATTCTAAAGTGCAGCTTTTTTTTCTTTTTTTTTTTTTTTTTTTTTTCTGTTTTCCTTCTTCTGGCATATAAGTTATATACAACAGTGCTGCTTTCCCACATAAAAATCTCTGCCATCTCAATCTTGGAAAGATTGTCACCTGACAACACTGCATTCTTATGCTCTATATGTTGCCTTTCACTTTAGGGCTCCTGGTTCAACCATTCCATATCCCACCTCCTGTGTTTTAGGTTCCTATGCTGATGTGAAAGGGCTTCTTAATTTGGCCCTTGTTCTGTCCCTTAACAACGTATGCGTCACTGACCATGCAGTGTAGAATATCTGATATTCTTTTATCATCTATTTTGATTCTGGTGCTTGAAATTCTCCAAATTTTTAGAGGTGCATTAGTTATTAGCCTCCTTCTTGTCATGGCATCCCATTAGTCTTCTATACCTGTTAGTTTTTTGCCATGCTTCTAGTTTAGATATTCTCTACAGCCTTTTTCATTTTCATTGTACACAGCTTGGATTAATTTTGATTAGAGTTTGCTTAAGTGTGCACTTGGAAGTGATTTGTAGTCTTTTAAGAGCCAGTCAGTGGCTTTGAAGATCTTTTTGAAGATCTAAGTGAAGTCTAAATCCCTTTCTACACTCTACTCTACTTCAGTACTCCTGTACTTACTAAAATTAAAAAAGAAGCTAGTATCATTTTTGCCTTCATGGAGTCTTCCGAAAATGTGTAGGGCAGGATGTGGGATATTTGTTTGTTTTCACACACACACATTTAAGCATTTTATCAAAGTGTAAAGAACCTGAAATGATTTAAACTTTGGATGTAGTATTATGTTTTTCTTACTAAGTTTGGAATGGGAAATTAGGTTTTATGAATATTTCCAGAATTGCTTTGGTTATGTTTCATTATGCTTCTCCTAGTGTAGGACCAATGATTTTGATTGTCACTTTGATAAAACTTAAGACGTGTGATGCCCATGAATTTTTAATATTTTCCTGTTATCATTTTTATTTCAGCATATCAGCTACAAAGTTGTCCTGACCCTCGACCGTTTCGTAATGGTTTTGTCATTGGGAATGACTTTACTGTGGGACAAACTATTTCATTTGAGTGCTTTCCTGGCTACACATTAATTGGAAGTTCAGCTCTGACTTGTCTCCATGGCATCAGCCGTAACTGGAATCATCCTCTCCCCAGATGTGAAGGTATGTTCTGGGTCACCTATGAACTCTTCATTGTTTGTAACTTTTCCCAAGGACTACTAACTGAAAGAATTTCAATTTTCAGTTTATTGAAATAATTTCATGTTTTCAGTATATAAGACCTGTATTTTTATACTGTTGTCTTTTCAGAGGAACTATTCAATTTTGCATGTGAAAATTTTGGCAGAGAAGCTGAAATGTTTCATGGAAAAGTGAAATCTCTCAAAACTTACCTAAGTTTATGTTTGGAAGTTTAGAGTAAAAGCTCTGCACTGAACCAAGAAAAAGAGATTAAAACCCCCTATTTTTGCAACTCTGGCCACTTATGTTCTGTTTTACTAGTTTGAAAGAAATGCCAAAAGTGACATAAAATACATTTTTCTTGCAATCAATATTTGTGAAGTCCTTTCTACTTATATTTTTTGTGAATCAGAAATTTTTAAGAATCATGGATTTTAACCTTTTACTTTCTTTTACACTGATACCTTGCAGTAAAAAGATTCAATGTACACAATGATTCTGTAGCGGTATTTATCTTACCCATAACTATGCTGAAAGGAACCTAAGCAGCAGGCCAAAGAAGGTCAGTCATTTGGTGTTATCAGACTGAATATTCAATCATAGAATGGCTGGAGTTAGAAGGGACCTTAAAGCTCATTTAGTTCCAACCCACCCTGCATGGGCAGGGACACCTTCCACTAGACCAGGTTACTCAAGGGCCCATCCAACCTGGCCTTCAACACTTCCCAGGCAGGGGCTGGGAAGACAAGGGTCCCTCCCTTAAACAGACAATGATGGATTCTTTGGTACAAAGAATTCTCTTTGAGAAATATACATGCACCATAAAATGTATCTGTGGATCTGAGGACTGATTTTTCCTCTATATGAAGTAATAACTTTCTTCTGGAATCTACAGGTTTGTTTCAATTGTGGCAGCATTCAGACAGTGATATTAGGCTCTTGGAAAAAAAATAGATGAAGACAACTCATTTTCAGAACTCTCATACCTAAAGCCTACACTCCTAGGAGCACAAGATTCAAACACATTAAACTAAGTTATTGACTGTAAAGTTCTCTATATGCTTAAGCATAGGTTTTCAGAAAGGGGAGATCACCACAAGGTGTTGAGTGCTCAGTTTCACTTCACATGCCATAAAGACCCTCTGCAGTTTCAGGACCTGAATTAAAGGCTTTAACTTTGCTCCATACTGAATCATATCTTCAATACTGAGCAAGTTGAATAGGATGTCAGGAAAAAAAAAAAAAAAAGCACAAAAAAACCCCAAACAAAACTAAACAAACAAAAAACAAACAAAATAACAAAAAAAACAAACAAACAAACCCACTTTCTTCTTTTCTGCATTTTTTCATTGACTCTTAATCATCTACCTAAATATAGGTAAATTTACTTAAATTAGAATGCTTATTATTAAAAATTCCTTCTAGAGTCAGTGAGCCACAGGCATTTCTGGGGAATGTGTTAACTCAATTAGGATATATCTGATACTGAATTCAAAACCTTATCATATAAAACATAGATGACACCTACACTGCCTGTTTTTTGTAGAGGAAATAAGATAATAAATCACAATTAAGTTTCAACTCCCATTTTCTGGATCCTGAGGGAATAGTAATGGTTCATGTATTAATTGCTAAACATCTTAGCTTCTTCCTATTACTTAGTTCTAGCTGTGTTTTCTGTGTCTCAGAATGAAGACAAATAATTTATTGAATGGAGTGATCCTCTTTCTTTCAATTAACTTACTGGAATGAAGAATTTAATTAATAAATTCTAAGATGTGTAAAGTATGTTGCTGCTCTGAGTATCATTTTTGATTAACTTCCTGAGCAGTATCTGGAAATACTTTGTTTCTCCTTAATGTGATATGAAAAGAAGCAGATTAAAAACATAAACTCAGTTCATAATGGAGATCTGACATATATTCTGTGCCGGATTACAAACTGCCAATATTACCCCGTAGAGAAATTTCTTAAATTATATGTGGGTTGTTCAAAAATCTTTACTGTAACATTTTTAGTAAAGAGTTTTTGACATTTTAATGTGTCACTGATGTTTTTTAATTTTGTGTTTCTTTCTTTGTTGTTCAAGAAAATATAATCAGGTGTCTTCTAGTTGTCATTGGTTTGACATAAGGGCAATGTGTTCAAAAGTATAAGTGGGCTCTTTTGTATACATTTAGTGTCAGAAGTGAAGAGTGATTTAAATTTGTGTTTGCTTTAATAACTTTATTGCAAGGTAGCACATGGTAAGGCTTGTTTAATGCAATGGACTTCTTGAAACAGACCATTTGAACCAAATACCACTAAATATGGTTCCTGTTTAAACAGTTTATTATTGCATCCTCATGTGCCTTAAATCCCACTAACCTGGACTGAGCATCATCTAACACTCTCCGACCCTTCTTAACTCGTCGCCCTCTCTTTCATCCTTTTTGAATTTATTTCCATGTATTTTCATTGCCTGACAGTCACCAGTCCTGGTCTTCACTCCCCTAAGACTCTGCTGCAAAATCAATTCTGTGCACTGAGACTTTGAAGTTAAAAGCTGAAGAAAGCAGTATGCCAGCTGTCAAGTCTGACTGGATGAGCTATGACTATGAAAGTCTCCTTACCTTACAGTTCAGCACTGAAGTATATATATATAAACCATAACACATGCTTTACCTAAATACAAACAATGCATAATTCCTGCATTTTAAACCTCTATTTCCAGCAACCTGTTCACTGGTTAAAGGTTCTTAAGCATATTTTAGGGAATCTGGGTTACTACTCCATATCCATTTGATATGGAGTGACATGGAAGGTATGCAAAATAAAGCATATTATACTGTTTTAGGGTTTGCTCACTTTTCCAGAAGTAGGCTTCTATAAAAGAATTCTTCTTTTGTAATAACAGGGTGGTGTCATGTTCAACATGCATCTGAAACCTTTGTGAAAAAACAATACAGTTTGAGCAAATAATTTTCCTGAAATGCATAGTTATGAAAGTCCTAAAGTTCTATGGTCAGTCTTGCACTGTGTGATGTCTAAAATCAGTGCACTTCAATAAGAATTAGAGGAGTATTACTCTATATTCCAGGATTTGTTGGAGGAAACACAAAACTTTTACTTATACTGGTGCACACAGTTTTTCATTTTAAAATTCCCCTCTAATTTTCATCCACCCATCAACTTAACATATCTCTTCCTTCACACAATAATTTTGGGCGAAAATTAATTCTTGTGACAATAAATGGAAGTAATTATTGTGTTTCACTGCTGATTGTAGGTGGCATTTACACAAAGCTGTAACAAAGTAGTTTTCAATTGTGCAGGGAATAATTTAATCCAATGTCTAAATATTACTTTGTTTCCGATTCTGATAGTATCTATGACATCAGAATTTTTTTTCTTTTAGATTTGACTAATAATGTCAAATTAGACTTCTGACTGTTCGTGAAAAGCTTAGTAAAATCTTTTTTCTATCGACAGTAGTGGTTTTAGATAATATAGTAACATTTTCCCAAATGTGTTTAAAAGTATGTCTTTTACATGGTCTAAGAAAAATGCAAGAAGCATCTAATACATTTTAAAAACAAATGTCTTTTTAATAGCCCTCTGTGGAGGAAATATAACTGCAATGAATGGCACCATATATTCTCCAGGATACCCTGATGAGTATCCGAACTTTCAAGACTGCTTCTGGCTCGTAAGAGTGCCACCTGGGAATGGAATCTACATCAATTTCACAGTTCTCCAAACAGAGCCCATATATGATTTCATAACTGTCTGGTAAGAAAAGACTTTTGTCATTTATTTAAACTTCATATGACACTATGCAACAAACTATGAATTAGAGTATATTTGTGATTTCTCCCTTGACACTGGTGTTCTGTCTAGGGGAAATGAGTGATTTGCAGTAATGCATGTCTTCCAGTGTACCATTTTCTCTAGTCACTGGACATAAAACTTCATAGTCCTTGTCTTAAGAATTCAAAACCAATAATACTCTGACTCAGTTCCTATATGAAAAAAGGTGTTCAGAAGTACGCTATGACAAGAGAAGTAATATTTCAGAAAATGATAATAAGCAGTTGCAGCTGCATGAATTGTAATATTTTAGAGTGTTAATACAAGAAAATGCAACACCACTTCCATTATTTCTTCCAAATTGGCCTCTTTTAAACTGCTAGTTTAAACAGGTTTCTTCCAAATTTACCTTGATTTGCACATTGATCAGCATTGTGGTTAGATGGGCACATTGCTCACTTTTGCCCTTGGCTGTCGTGTTTCTATCTTTCTCCCCTGGATCCACTTTGAGCAGGTTGCATCCATCATGGACACATCCAATGCCACTGATGCAGGTGGGGGTCAGGGGCAAGCAGGGGTTACAGCAGTAATCTTGAAGCTATTACCAGGAAGTCCTGTTGATGTTTCAGCAGTGGTTAAGACCTTTCAAAAGCTTGCCTGAAAGGATAATACAATGATTATAGCATCTGAAGACTGAAAAGCCACAAGTTGAGAGAGTAATTTGCAGTCTGCGTATTGCAAAATAATGAGAAGTAATTTGGAATATTAATTATTTATTTTGTTGTTTAGTTAGAAATCTAATTTGGATTAATTTAAATTCATAAAACTATTTCTTTCCTACTTTCCTAAACATTAAACAGTTCACTATAGACTTGTGTTATAATTTCTGTAGGTCCTGCTTTTTTTCTAACTTGTGTTCTACAAACTCTCTTGTCCTGCATCCTAGGTGCCCAGTTGCTTTGCCCTTCTAAAAAAAAATTATGAGAATATAGACCCAGACTTTTGCCCTGGTAAAATTCAGATATTGAATCCCATTAAGTCTTCACCACTTGTTTTGTGCATCAGATTCAGGCTGACCTTCAGAATCCTTCCTGAATTAAGCTATACTTCTGTGTTCAGGAACATTTCCTTTTTCCATGAGGTAGCAGTATAAGTATTGTCTAAATCATAATAAACAGTTAAAAATAATATTGATCAATCTATGTGAATAAGATTTTGAGAAATTAGTCAACTGCATATCATACTTAGTGTAGGTTAAAAATACCAACATCTATATGAATGTTCAGCTGAGACAGAGATACATATTTTATATAAAATGCTTGGCACATCTCTCTCAGCAAGAAACTTATTCAGAAAACTCTAACCTAGTCATAGAAACAAACCTTAAATTAACTCCTATTTGTCCATATGTACTATAAAATATAAATGGTAGCATTATAATATTTAATGAGCTAGGGGGCAAAGCTAGGTTGAAAAATTCTGCCATTAGCGCTTTTCTGAAAGTATCATCCTTACTAATTATAAAAAAAATCTGCATTTATATATGTCTGAATGCAGATTTTTAGTGGAATCTTCTATTCAGTACAGTATAAGCATTGATTTTAGTTCTCAGTGAAGTCTTAAAAATAAAGCTGTATTCATCTCTCAGTTTTCGTGGAAATGACCAAATTCAGAAGCTGATGGGAGATGATCAGTATTAGGTTTATTTATTTTGTGATAGCAGATGTGTAAATGTGAGCAGAGTTTGTAACAGGAATATGAAATATGATAAAAGATTCAATCATTTTGAGGTTACTGTGAATTTTACTTAAAAATATGATTACTTTCAGGAGGTGGTTGAATGGAGTATCTCACTTTGTAATGAATTTTTACAGTCCTATGTGTTACTAGCTGCCATATTTCAATCCATACATACAATTTCAAAAGGTTTTGAGCCCTTAATGTCTGTTATGTCTGATTTTAAGTGACTCACACTTGTTAGACTAATCTAGAGAAATTTTACTACATTGTATGAAAATTTGCAGAAATAAAATTGTTTTGGGGAAAAAAAAAAATATTTTTTTAAATGTGTTTTTCTTAGGGATGGACCAGACCAAACTTCTCCTCAAATTGGACAGTTTAGTGGCAATACTGCCTTAGAATCAGTCTATAGCACTTCCAACCAGATTCTGATCAAGTTCCACAGTGACTTTACAACCAGTGGCTTCTTCGTACTTAGTTACCATGGTAAGTGTGACAAATTGCACTTTTTCATTGTCTTTACTGAGTACTGCGGGAAGAAAACTCAAAAAAAATACTTCAATTTCTTTCATTGTTAACATGACTGAATACCATGAGGTAATACAAATATATGAAGGACTAATATGAATAATGAAAACAAGCTATTTCCTGACATTAAATTCACTTGTAGCAAAGGAAAAAAAGAATATTTGAATATTCTGAAGAAACTACGGTTGATCTAGAGATCTTAGTTACAGGGAACTATATTATGTAGTTAATGTTAAATCACCCTTGAGTTAAATAGTGATGAAGGGGAAGTATCAGTGCACCAACTTCTGCTTCTTTCTCTATCTCATTCACACCTTGTGTGGCCAAGTGTTCTCCTGCATTCCTATCACTACGAGGAGTATATTCAAAAGAAAGGGCATTTTTTGGTGCTCTGTGACTACCTGTTCGACTGCCTATTCCAGGAACCATGGACAGACTATAGTCTGTCTTCTGTATCCTGATCAGATTTCGGCACTAGAAAGCTCTCGTTTCTGAGATAGTAAAGAATACATACAGAATGAATACATATAGATAAAACCAGAGGTATTAGAGGAGCTTTAATCTAAACAATAATAATAAAAAAAAACTTAAATCCCACAATGAAAATAACAACAGCACTTGTATTGGTTGTGCAGGGTAGATTCTAGTAGGATTATGTAAAAATTGGTGTAAAAATTTGGGCATCTAAATTGCATGTAGCAATTTGGGAAGGATGAACTGACCCTTTTTGTTCATCAAGGTATGAATTTGTAAGTACTGATATATATGAATATATCACTATATATATGTATCAGAATATATCAAACACTTGTAAAAATACTCATACATAGTAATAAAGTCTCTCTAAAGAACTTGATTTCTTTGGGTTTTGTTGTTTTGGTTTTTTTTATTGTGGAAATTGTCATTCCACAAGTGTGGGCTCTAATGTGTAGTAAACATGCAAAACCAACCAGCCCAAAGGATTATTAATTAAGAAACTTAAGACACTTTGTGGAATTATGTTGTCAAGATAAATAAATTTCATTATCCTTTAGTCTGTGGTTATTCCTATCAGCTACATGTAATTTATAGTAATAAAGACAAGGCAGTGAGAGGGATCAAACTTATTTAAAATAGATGTTTTGGGGATTAAAATGAATGATATCTTTAAATGAGAGAAATTTGAGATAAGTTGTAGAAATTGTTTATTGAATCATTTTTTAAATTATGTTCATGGTTTTATAATGCAAATAGCACATCTGTTCCATGTTTTTTGGTGTGCTTTATTTAAAATTACTTTATCCTAAGGCAGGATGTTAGCTTTCTGATTTACTGATTTAATTGTCTCTTTATTGTATGATTGGCACAAAGGAATACAATAGGAAGATGTCAAAGAAGCAACAAAAGATTTTACCTGGATAAAATAGAAATACTGGCTGACAACCATTTGACCAGTTCAATTACCAAAAGATCCAGGCACAGGAAATAAAAGGATGTGTATAACTGAAGCTGAATTTGCCATAAGTAGATGCTGTTTACTTGCTAATGAATGATTCTATAAAACAGTGCTATATAAGAGAATGTGAAAACCATCAGTGAAAACCAAGCATACTTGACTCATTCATCAGCTTAAGTGTATATACTTTAAAGTGCAGAAGACCACACTGTCTGCACTGTGTATATACTTCAGTGTCTCTGGTTTTGGACAGATTTCTCTCCTTATTGCATTCAGATTGTAGGGAATTGTATTGTTGTCCAAATGCAGGCCCATCCTCAAAAAAAAATTAAGCTGCACAATGTCTGCATCCTCTTCCTACTTGCTTTTTTTAAAATCTGCCTCAAAAAACTACTTTGACTGGCTGTTGCATAAATGTCTTATAACTCTTAAGGGAGAGATTGGAAACAGAATTATTCTCTGACCCTATCTGCAGGTAAAACAGGCACCACAACTATTAATTTATGGGAAATTTCATATTCAAAATGCTTCTGTCCATCAGCTATGCTGCCTCTGTGTAGAATCTTTTGGATTCAAAAACTCATATTTTTTACAAAATTTCAGAAGTGGAAGAGTTCAGCAGTAAAAATATATTGTAAAAAAAACCAAACCAAGCAAGACTAACAATTGCACAGTGCAAAAAGTATTTGCTTTTCAGAAAAGATGACTTAGGAGAAAATTGGCAAACACTTAAAAGCTTCTTAGTTCATTTATGAAGAAAGTTTTGCCATTGAAATTAAATAACCAATTAAGAACAAAGATGCAGTTTCCAGTTTTTTAATTGTGAAATCCATATATTTTCTTTCTTTTGATTGTATTGAAAGTTTCAAAGTAAAGGAGTAGATAATTATTTTTATCCTTTGTATATGGACGTTAACACAGGTATATGTGCATGTCTGTTCACTGTCTAAGTATGTCAATATCAACTGCACTTTTTTTTTTTTTCCTTAGCCTATCAGCTCCGGGTCTGCCAGCCTCCAGGAAATATACCAAATGCTGAAATTCTAACTGAGGATGATGAATTTGAAATAGGTAAGATAAGAGACAATAAAAGCAATATTTGTTTTGAAAAAGAGGACCGTTACCCACAGAAATGTCTTGCATAAAGGATGCATATCATCCCTTCAGTCTTTCCTTTTCCCTATACTCTGTGGATCTCACGTATGTTTCAGGGATCACATATAAGTAACACAGTTAACTCCTTTCTAATGAACTTCATTTTAAAGTAAGACAAAGATGACATTCAGACCTTCTAAGACATGTTATATTTTTATTTATCCACCTGTCATTGAAAGAAATATGACTTACATGATCAGACATCAGATATATGACTAGCTAGTTTTGCTCACAGTACAGCAAATAAATTTTGACATATTCCAATTTTTGGTTAGTTATATTGGTAACAACGGCAAATAACTTTTTACTTTTTTCGTACATAAAACTGTGAATTTTTGATTTCTTAATTTAACAAATGACAATTTTTTATTCCCACCATTTAGATATCACCAATTAACTCCTGCTCATATTTAATTTTTTCCCTCTCAGGGTTGTATGGGTTACTAACCTGATCTTGTGTCTTTATTTAGTTCCATAATGGTTATGCAGAAAATTTTATTGCTTAAAGCTTTGTGGACACATGGTTCACACAGCATCAGTCAAACCCAGACACATTAGCAAACTATCCAACTAGAACTGTGGTGGAAAACAGTGATAGATGCAGCATAATGTGCCACACGATGCTCATTTACCACATTTCTTACACTAATCAAAGTTGTGTATGCCAGAGGTCATTTAGCCCATTATATATGGCTTCAAGAAACTTCATTAATCAATACTGTTTTCAAAGCAAAAAGTCCCAGCTAATTGCAGTTTAATGTTTCTTTTATTTGCCTTTGTTTTGTCTTATTTTCCAAACAGGAGACATAATAAGATACCAGTGTCAACCAGGCTTTACATTGGTTGGTAATGAGATTCTGACATGCCGACTAGGTGAAAGGCTTCAGATGGATGGAGCACCACCTACATGTCAAGGTTTTTTTCTGCTTTTTCTTTTCCTCCTGTCAGACAAGCTGAATGGTGATTCCTTAAATGCCCTCCACTATCTCTTTACATAAGATACCATACTGGAAATATTTCAAGCTCTTTATGCTGTTTCCATTATTATCACCATTTGTTATGGTGAATATGGGTCATAATGAATGTTAAACAGTTAGTAATGTTTTTGTTAGTTTGCTGGGTGTAAAGCAATGCTGTTCTACTTTGTGAAAATAATTTCATTGTTCTTTTGGAGGAAGTATAAATTTAATAAATAATGAGATAATCTCATTTTATCGAGAACATATTAATAGAAAATATGGGCATTTTAAAAAAACAGCATACACTTGGGTGAACAAGATGACAACAGTATTTTTCCGTGCAATTTTAAGTGCTTCTGGTTCTATTCAGTGTATTCTAAACAATAGGTTTTCTCTGTGTGTGCATGTATACCTGTGTGTACTTATATTTGCTTCTTTTAATTGAAAACTGTGAATAAAGAGATATAACACTATATTGTTAAATTTCAAAAAATATTATATTCCTGCCAACTACTAACGTCACAGTTAAGCCAGTTTTATTAACCTGACATTTTATGTGCTATGCTGGAATAGAATTTTTCCATAATTTTTTAAGAAAATGCCAGAATTTTCTATCATATAGAACCAGCTAGGGAGCTAATGCAGATAAACCTTACACATTATTTATTTTTAAAAAAATAGTTATTATCTTTAAATTTTCAGTCGTGGCAAAAATTTATGGTTTTTTAGTAGATCTTCTATTTATTTCCAGGAAGATAAATAAGGACATACAGTTATAAACATCTATGATAAGATATTTTGAGGGGAAAAAAACACCAAAAACCCACAGCCTCATGAAAGTTTAATTTATGTAAACTAAAGCAATTTTAAATCTTGCTAGTTGTGCTATTTATTTGTGATCCATCTACTCATGTGCTTAATTTTGTAACATCCACTGCAAGATTAACATACTTTCGCAAATCAGTCATTATAAATGCAGCTGCTTTACATTGGTATTAAATGAAAAATAGTGCCATTTGGGTTTTTCTACCAATCAGTTATCAGTTTTGTGGGGTTTTTTAACACATCAGTTTTAGTTAATCAGTGTATCTATGTAAGATTCATGATGAAAGTTTTGTTTGGAAATATAAAAATTAATTGTGAATAAATGTACTAAATTTGCCAGTGAATTTTGACCATTTCCTAGTTTTTTCTGAAGCTTCAAACACAATTTAGTTGATAGGAATTTATACCAGATTATTACTTTTTAAAAATTAATTATATCTACAATGGTCAACTCAGTTTTGAGCTGAGAGTTGAAAAAATTACTGTCTTATATATATATACCCTTTTCCTACACTCCTGAAAAACTGGAAAGGTCAACTACTGCTAATAAATAAAATATTTTCCCCTGGTTTTATGAACAAAACTATGCAAAAGTCAAAATCTTTGATCGTGATTAGTCTTATCCTTAACAAGGTGATCTTCTATTGTGAGTTTTAGAGGAACTTCAGCACTGATAATTTCTGAAAATCTGTGCATTTATTTTGGTATAATTGTATCTAGGAATAGCTATCAATTCAACATCCCAATCTAAATTAAAATCCTAACTTAGTTGGTTAGAGACATTTAATGTGTTGAAAACTAATAACCTCAAGGCAATGCTTTAGATTTCAAAATGGTGTAATAATGGATAGGAGAAACATAGACATATGTGCAGTCCTTGAGGCATTTTCTCAGCAGGTGTTGCTGAAACCATGTTTATAATCATTGCAAGACCCAAAATAAAAACACAGGAATTATGACTTCAGTTACCATAGTTGATCTTTCCTCTGTCACATATAAATGCTAGATATTGGATCAAATACTGAATATTATATTAGTGTTCTTACCATTTCAGTCTAAAGATGAATTCACAAAATTAAAAAAAAAAAAAAAATGGTTTAAATGACCATTCAAATTGGCCATCTAGAACAAGCAGAAAAATAATTTTCTCTTGTATTTATATATCTAAAATGCAAATTTGAAGATAACAATATGTAAACTAAATTTCAGTGTTGAAACACAGATCAATAGAGAGCTTTTTGGCTTCTAGAATCAGCAAACATATGCCTAAAATTACCTTATTTTAGAATACTACACTGGTTTATGTATAAGCTACCATACTTTATTTGTGCAGTCTGTATCACATTACATAAGGATCAGTCTCAAGGAATAAACTCAGCTTTTCTGTTGGTTCATATTTGTATTAGTTTACTAAATTTTTCACCAGCCAGCACATATATTTATTGTTAGGATTCCTGATGTTTATTTCTGTTACCTTAACCTTGTGCATAACAGACACTAGTCAGTGTTCAGTGAGTTTTGGTTGAACTTTGCTTCAAGTTTTGACTTCAGATAATTAATACCTACACTCAACATTGTGTTATATATTGAATTTGAAGAGTGATGCTTAACATAATTTAAATTACAACAATTTAGTTTTTGAATCAAATACATTGCAGTAAAGATAGAGTAGTCAATAGCAAGGTTTGTAGAAAATTTTGAAAGAAAAATCTATTTAAGACTTAATTTGGTGACTTTAATTGTTATAGGTTAGTTTACACCATGTAGAACTATTTAAAATTATGTTGCCTTTTTTCCATTTTTCTCTAATGTGTACCAGTTGGATGATAATTTCTTAAAATTCTTGAATATATCCTTCTTGAGATCAGAAAAAACACACTAACTTCCACAAGTTTATGCAAATGCTTATCATCTTCTGTAACTTTGCCCTTAGTTTTCCTTGACATCAGCTTCTACTTTGAGGATAAAATGAAAGCTTCAAAGTAAGAAGATTCAAACTGTATTTTGCATCGTAATTAGAGGACCCTGAGAAAATTCTTGAATGATGACTCACAGCTAAATCTCAGCTGTATTAGCTCAGATTCATAAAAAAACTTGGCTACCTGATTCCCAATGGACTCCATTGCATAAACATAAGTCTTAAAGCTCTCTATAAAATTCTTGAGGGATGTTTACAAGGAAATCCTAAAATTGAGAACAGTTTGCAAAGCAGAAGCATATGGAGACCGTAAAACTAATTGTATATAAACTAGTGCAGCCTAATGACTATAGGGTGCTCTTCCTGCTCACCTGCCACACTTCACTGTATGTTCTTATATATGTGTATCTAGGTATAAATCTTGAGAGGATCAGTTCCTTTATTTGCTTGAGATAAAGACTATATCATGACAGGCCTCATACTGTAGTTTGACCGATATGAATTTCTTACGTAGAGCAGAGGTGTTGCATTCAGTCTCTTATTGATTAACTGAGACAAACACAGAGCATTGGAAGCAACTATTTAAATTTAGCTTTTAGATTTTAGGCTAATTTTGAAATGGAGAGAGAAATATTTTTAAATATAGAGATAGATTCCTTTCTCTTTCTTAAGGTCTTACTGGATGGGGCTTCGAGCAACCTAATCTAGTGAAATATATTCCTGCCCAAGACTTCCTTTCAACACAAACCATTCTGTGGTTTGGTTTATAATTTCTATAATAGAATTTAAAGTTTTGTTTATGAACATGATCATTCATTTTCTCTCTCTTTCCCTGTTTTTAAGTCTTCTGTGTAGCAGTGTTCAGTTCAGAATAAACTGCAGGCACTTATTCATATACCATGAAGCAAAACCAGTTCTTGGAAAAAAGTTCTAATAAGATAGTATTAAATATAGATAGATTAAATATTTTTGTTTAGTAAGACTGTTATTCTATATAGTCCTAGTGAACTCAGATAGGTTCAAAACCAAACTTCTTCATCATACTTTTAAACATAATTTCGCTCAATTTAAGCAACTGTTTTAAATTGTAGTAGCAACTTACTTACAAAGGAGCATTTATTCTGCTAGCATTCTCTATCCCTTCAGAAAATAAGCAGTGTTCTCCAGCACAGCTTTTAGTGGAAGATTAATAACTTCAGAATATGATGTGTAGTATATGAAATAATAGTTCTTTAGAGTTACATGACAGTATGGTAGTCTGCTGAAGAAGTTAGCTGGGACAGAGGAGACGTTTTCTTTTTTGTCTCTGCAGGAAACACTCTTTTATTATAGGGTCTAGCCTCTCCCAGCAATGTTTTAGACAAAATGGTAGAGCACACTTATTTTCTGATTTCCTTCAGTTAAATTGTGGAAATTCAAGTGTCAAAAATTAAAAACATCAGATTTTTATAATTTCTCCTTCACCTGACTTAGATCTACTTGTCAGAGAAATAATCTGTCTCTGTATTAGAAGGAGGAAACTATCTGGTGTTCTGAACTTGAGAGTTCACTGGAAATATGACTGTATAACCAAATATCTCTCATATACAGACACAAAAAAAGGAAGTGGTTTGTAGATATAGTTTCAGTATGCACTTATCATAACTGGCACAGTTAGTCATGAATTATGCTTACCAAAGAACTAAAGGATGATGAGAAATACAAAGTTCAAATAAATATTTTTATATATCTTATGATGATATTTGGGCTTCTATTTTTAAGTGGGGCTGAAATTACCTATTTTTTCCTCCTAATTTGATATTTATTTCCTCAGAAAATATTTGTCATATTGTGAACTGCTGCACCTATCTTTAAAAGGAAGAACAATTATTTTAATTACCCAAGTCAGCCTGAGATTCTCTAGGTCATTCTGAATTACAAAACCAATGTATTGACTGCTAGTCATATGCTTTGATTTTAAGAACTCTTCTTTGAACCTTCTTTACATAAAAGAAAGAAGTGGGACTTGTATTAAGTGTGGCAAAGGAAAATTTGAATTTTTAGTGTTCTTTATTACATGTAAATGCAACAACTTAACATTTTCTGCTTGCATTGTGCATTTTTGTTTCTAAAAACTAGGTATCTGAATTAACAAAAATCATCTTCTCTAATTAGTTCTACTGAGTCCTATTGAGCAACAAAACATCAGCCTGAAGAATGTGTTCTGTTTTCTAGACCAAAGGCATCATGTCTAAATAGTACTTACATTGTGTGTAGGTACATCAATGTCCTTGACATTTGATTGATGATTTTAAGATTCAAATCCTGCTTTCTACAGCTTGTGGGAGGGATTGATTACTCTTTATTTAGAATCTGACAACCAAAAATCACAGTGTCTTCAAATTTTGCTTTCAGTGCAAGACTTTGCCTGGAACTATTGCTGACAGTAACCTTAAGGAACCTTAAGTCTTAAGGTTCATTTTTTTGAACAACACAACAATTCAGTACTTAAGAAAGTCCTACCAGAATATCCTATCTTCTAGAGAATTTAGGAAGAAAAATGCCATGGTAACATCTGAGGGCTGCAGAATAGTTGTCCATCACAATCCTCCAGTTGTGTGAGTTGTTCCGACATATTACAGCTAGTCCTGTAATATAATTTTCTGTCTGGGCACAGAGGTCCAGTTCCTCCTGTTTGTTTCCTACACTGTGTGTTAACATGCATATAGTTTATGTGACTGGTCTTTTGATTCTTATTTAGGGAGACAGCTGAGTCACATTTTACACTAGTCTGGTTGGCCTAGTTTATTCTCCAGTTAGTTGTAGTGGTGATGGTGGCATGAGCATTGCTATTTTGCATCCCTTTCCCCCACATCCTTTGTTGAAGATTTGTTGTCAGACTTTAAGGAAATAAAATTAGTAATGAAGATCATTTGTACTTGGGAAAATCTTGTCACTCACTTGAAACAGAAATAGTGAACTTTAAATTTTTAACCAATCTTTCTGCTTCACAGTGCTCTGTCCAGCCAATGAAATACGTCTGGATTCAACAGGAGTAATACTGAGCCCTGGATATCCTGACAGCTACCCAAATCTTCAGATGTGTGCATGGACCATTACTGTGGAAAAGGGTTATAATATCAGCATGTTCTTTGAATTCTTCCAGACTGAAAAGGAATTTGATATACTTGAGGTGTTTGATGGTAATTATAGGATACACAACTTTGGATGATACTTTTTCTCTATAGATGCATTTTTACATCTACATGTACTCTATATGCAATGTATTTACATTACATGTATTTTTAAATCTTAAGTAGCTATTTGGACTTGTTGTGCTGAAAAAAGCTCTTGGATTACTGTTTCAAAATTGTCCTGCATTAGTTATGTTTAGAAATAATTTTGTTTCTGAATCAATATATACTCTCTACTGTACATGTAATGAAAATTTTGATTTTAAATTCAGATTAATTTACAATATTAGCTTAGTAAAAATGTAGTTTAGTTTTCTATGTATATTAATTATGTGCATATAATTTTTTGTATGTTATTTTAAACTTTGTAACTTTTGTTTTTTCCTTGTATCAAGGACCAAATAGTCATAGCCCCTTACTCATTTCTCTCAGTGGGGACTATTCATCTTCTCTAAATATAACCAGCAACAGCCATGAGGTATTTCTCCGGTGGTCAGCAGATCATGGCACCAATAAAAAAGGTTTCAGGATAAGATATATAGGTATGTAAATAAGACTTTCTTTAATGTGTGTATAATTTAAATATGTAACATTTATTTATATGAAAAGAGTAGTGGAAGGTATATTTTGTAATATTACTTGACCGTTATGAGAGGATATCCCATCTGTTTTATATATGAACCTGATGATTCTGATCTTGTGAGGAGAAAAAAAGCCACACACCGTAAATAGGATATATGAAGCACATGTGCTCTGTAGAGATTTCAGCAAATGTTTTAAGGGACCTTAAAATGGCACATATTGGTGCTAAAGGTAGAAGAAGAATCTTTCTTTTCCCTCTCACATCATTTATTTGCACTTATGTACCTCTCCTCTTCATACTGGGTATTTATGCTCTTCTTCATTATCACTACTGGAGGGACAGAGAAAGAGATGGCAAGAAGACAGGAGTGAACAGCTGTAAGGTGGAAAAAAATGTGAGAACCTGAAGGACTGAGCTCTTTAATTTAAAGTTCAGCAGAGGTAGAAAACTGTATTAAAGACATCAATTATCAAAAAAGCACACATTGTGTGTGTTATTAACTCAAATGAATATATTTAACAATAGTGCATGAATATGATACCTAACAAAGACTGATTTTTATATAATTGCTTTCATATAATTATTATACAATATCAATTTTTACAAGATAATATTCATTAATAAAGCTAAAGTAGATCTGTTGCAATCTACTGAAATTACACAAATGTATTTGATTTTTTTTTTGTCATGAGCAAAGACATTAAATAGACAGAATGAAAAGTACTGGAGATAGTATCTGTATGTACTAGAGAAGTTATTGTCATAAAACAATTTCCTTTAAACAGTGGAGAAAGTAACAGAGAATAAATATTAAATTATTTTTTCTGCTGTAGATTATTGTTTTCTTGACTCAATTTTTTTCAGTATGTACTGAAAACTAAGAAGTTTGTACAAAAATATCATTGTCATCTTTCCCTTCAGAAGAGGACATTTTTCTCATTGATCCAACGTTTGTTGCATAGCCAGATAAAAGAACCTATTTTCACTGGGTATAGTAACTCCTGGATCCATTAAGAGAGAAAAAAGAGAAAGATCTCAAAGCCATTTTCCTACTGTCAGTGAGAAAACTGTTGAGAAACAGACAGGAAATATTTACTAGTTGTGTGTTTCACTCAAAAAATACATGTATATTTTCTCATAAAGATTTAGAGGTGTTATGTACCTCTAGTTCTTCCAAGAGTGTAAATCCGAAACATTTTAATGTAAGGAAGAAAATCTTTTCCTACTATGTGCTCTGAAACATCAGATAGTGCTTCTAATTCTGATGCTTGCTTTAATAATGAGTGAACAGCCACTTCCCCCCTGACCAGGAGAAGCTTTTACATGAGAAAACCATTGACATGAACAAAGTCACGGGACATAGAAAGGCTTAAAGATCAAGTGAAGCAGCACTTTTCTATTTGCCTAAGAAAACAGATAACAATAGTTCGCAATATTTTTTGAAAACATGAAGGAAGCACTTTGAAACAGACTTCCAGCTTAATCCAAGATGGGGTAGCCAAGATTCCTACTTCCCATTTTGTAGAAAAAAAATTGGCCTTGAACAAAAACAGAGAACAAGTTAAATATATATAGCTATATAAAGCCCTATTCTTTCATCTTTATACTTAGTGAAATTGATTGCATGCATAATTAGTATACAAAATATAACAACTTCTAGTGATGCTTGCTCAGCTTGTTACAAGATACCCATTTAATTCAACAAGAATTTGTCAAGAATTTTCCAAGAATTTTCACCTGAATCCTAAATGCATCTTTTATTTATTCAATATTTATGTTTAAAGCTCTCTATTGTAGTACTCCAGAGTCCCCTCCACATGGTTTCATTGTCAGTCAGACAGGTGGACAGCTCAACAGTATGGTTCGCTGGGCTTGTGATCGAGGTTTTCGTCTCATTGGGAAAAGTACTGCTGTATGTAGGAAGTCTCCATATGGTTATTACTCGTGGGATGTTCCAGTCCCAGCTTGTCAAGGTAAATTCTTTTATTATCAAGTAACACACCCTAACAAACTTCCTTTTTTCTTTTATAATGTAAGTCATCATTTTTCTGACTTAAAATGTATAGAAATTATGGTTATGGTTCTGTACAATGTTTTTCCTCCTATTAAAGCTTACAAAAAATTTTTTTTAAAGGCAGTATCTCAGCAGAACTTGGTATGACTGGCACACACCAAAACCAATCTACATTACTGTTATTTACTTCATAAATATAAAATGTGAAATTATTCCTAATTCTCTCTTTAGAATATTTTGTAAATTCTTTTATCACGATCCAAGAACTATATAGAAACCAGAAATACCTGAAATTTACTACATATCTAGGAACAGGAAACTTGTCCAAAACAACATTGCCTGTGATACCATTCTAATCTTTCATGGCTTTAGCTGAAATTTAAAGGAAAATTCACTGCGTTAACTGCAGACTTAGTTTCTTTCACTTTCCTGAAAAGAATACTATTGTTCTGATAACTTAGCTATGTCACTCTTCAGTGAACTATTAGATTTTTTTTCATTAAAATATGTAGATGTGTTTATTCATAATGAGTATATTGTGTATATTTTTCTCTGGTTGACCAGTGGAAAGTTATGTTATTACTGCAAAACCCCTCAGAAATAAGCTTCATTCACACATCAGTTGTACTTCTAAGACTTCCATTGGCTTGCTGACATGAAAATTACACCCTAGACCTGGATGATACCCAAAATTTACATTAGAATATCTACTATCAAAAGGTTGAGAGCACCATCAGTAAACTCCCCTCATGTTCTTTCACAAAACATATTTACAAGACACAAGTTTTGCCATTCTCTTGGCTACTGAACTATACAGCTTCACCACAAAGTAGTTATAACTCTTTTAAGTGTGTACTAGGTTTTTTTTAGAACTTTTTTTAGAACTTCATTATATAGACGATGAGCATTGTTTTAACTATTGTAATGTTCAGTTAGAATTTACCAACTATTTTGCCAGGTGCTACTAATGCTTTCTCTTTATATCTTTAATTTTGTTTCTGTACCATTACTATCACTTCTGTATCCTCTTCTGTGACTAATGAATGCAAGTAGCTTTCTCCACTACAGCTTTTTTCCCCAAGTTTATGAGTAACGCTAGAACCATTTTTTATGTTGTCATTCCTATATCTTTAAGAATAGAAAGCTTGGTCTCTTAATCTCTAAATAGGTAATACCAAGCAGTCTTCAAAACACTTGTGCTACAGGCCTGACAGAAACTTAAAATTCTGAACACATACTTGATTTAAAAATTTTTTTTACATCATTTACAGAACTAAACATATCTCAGTAGAAGAGACTCAACACCGTAGTACAGAATCAAAATATCAAGGCCTCAAGTCAAACTTCAGCAATTACCTGAAACTTGTTTCAAAGTTAATACAAAAATCACTGTTCCTCTATCATAGAAAAAAGTGAAGAGAAACTGTTCCAAAGTCTAATATTGTATTATTATAATGTTAACAATAATACAAAAATGTTTACTATTCTAACTTTTAGACATTTACTATTCTGCTTAAAGTGTTCTAAAACATTTGGTTTTCTTCCAGTTATTTTTATTTTTTTTTCCCCAACATTACATGATTCTTGATTATAATTATAAAATATTTCTCTTGTTTAATGTCTCATTGTTTAATGTCTCAAATAAGCCTCTTCAGAAATCAGTGTTAATATTTCATAATATCATATTAGGTAAGAAGCAAATGCTTTTACAGGAAAGGTAGAGATGTTAAGAAAGTAAGATTTAAAACATAACACTGTATCCAAAAGAATCCTCTAGCTCAATAATCTGAATTGGCCATAATAGCAGACATGATTGTTGCATAACTGGTGATTGTTATGCAAATTGTACTAAAGCATTACAAAAATAAAGAGCATTGCTGATTGCTTAAGGAGACAGAATTTACAGTATGAGAACAAGTAGTGCTGTAGCATTTGTTGATACTCAGGATCATAAGCAACAGTTATTAGCATGTTACAAGTCTTTTGGAGTTGGTTATTAGTTTTTAAACCCTGCAACAGTTATTAGCATGTTACAAGTCTTTTGGAGTTGGTTATTAGCTTTTAAACCCTGCTGAATGGTGTCCCTGATGTGACTGGAAGTGGTCTTGTTTCTGGCAACTCCTCAGCAGCCTTAAGTAGTACGTGGGGCAGGCGGGGGGCGTTGATTGAAAACTTCATGTAATCTGGCAATGTGTACATGCAGCCCAGAAAGCCAACTCTATCCTGGACTGCAGCAAAAGAAGAGACATCAGCAGGTCAAGGGAGGAGTTTCTCCCCCTCTACTCCTTTCTTCTGAGATACTACCTGGAGTACTGCATCCAGTTCTGGAGCCCCCAACAAAAGAAAGATATGGAGCTCCTGGAGTGAGCCTATAGGAGGGCCATGGAGCTGATCTGAGGGATGAAGCACTTGTACTATGAGATAGCTGAGAGAGCTGAGGTTCTTCAACCTGGAGTAGAGATTGCTCCAGGGAGACCTTACAGCATCCTTCCAGTACCTGAAGAGGGCCTACAGGAAAGCTGGACAGGGACTTTTTATAAGGGATTGTATTGATAGGACAACGATTAGACATTTTAAGCTGAAAGTGGAGAGATTTAGATGAGATATTAGGAAGAAATTCTTCATTGTGAGGGTGGTGAGGCACTGGTACAGTTTGCCTAGAGGATCTGTAGATATCCCATCCCTGGAAGTCTTCAAGGCCAGGTTGCTTGGGGCTTTGAGCATCCTGGTCTAGTAGAAGGTGTCCCTGCCTATGGCAGAGGGATTGTTTTAGCCCAATTCAAACATATTTTAACAACAATCCTGTCACATTAGTTCTGCAAGTTTTGATAACATTAGTGGTTTACATGTATCTCAGCTCTGATTTTTAGCTTTGGTAAAGCTCCACACTTACATTGCTTATGAAGTGGATTTGTCTTTAGTCAGATCATCTCAACAATAGGAGGAGAAAAGAAACACATTACTCTTCTTTTATCAAGTTGGAGAGGCTTAACTTTTCCCATCTCTGCCTAGGCAACATAGGTGGTCTCCTGGGGTTCAACATTCTGCTGCAAAGTAAACTACTTAAGAATTAAATACCACCCCCTTTCTTTTTATCTCTTTTTTTTTTTTTTTTTTTTTTTTTTTTAATTTTAATCTGACCTGCATTAAATCTATGATGGTAAAAATGTGGAAAATACCTGGTTTCTATTTTATTCCAAACCAGACATAACATTATTTAATTATTTAACATTATAGAATTGTATCTTCTCTTGATATTTCCTTTATACTGAATAATTTAAAAGGAAAAAAAATTATTATCATTTAATTTGCCAATTTTCTATATTTTCAAGAAGGGCATTTTCTTTCTGCTTTTCAGGAGAAAAACAAGCATGTGTTGAAATTTAATTCTAGTTCTTTCCCAGAAGTCATACAGTACATATAGAAGAAATCTAAAGTATAAACTACATTCAAAGTATCTCAGACTGGTGCTTTAGTCATTCAACCATGCTGATCATATTTTTTCCATATATTTTCTGTTGTCTCTTATCATCATCGGAATTCTTCGTGGATACCTTCAGAGTTATTTACCATTTTTCCTCTTTTTAACTGTCTCTGTCAAAAGACTTCCTCAGATTTAATTCCCTAAAATTTTAAGACAATTTATTTTTAGGCTTAAAACATACATTGATAAGTTGGGGTTTTTTAAAATTAATTTAGACTAATGACGTTAGTGTATAAAATTAGTGAGTGGATGTTTTGAGATAAGTAAAAGCATATAGTGAAGATCTAAAATAACTTTTTCTTTTTACTCAGCAATATCTTGTGGAATTCCTAAAGCTCCATTAAATGGTGGGATATTAACTACAGATTACTTAGTTGGCACTCGGGTTACTTACTTTTGCAATGATGGATACAGGCTATCAGCCAAGGAACTTACTACTGCAGTCTGCCAGCCAGATGGCACCTGGAGCAATCACAATAAAACTCCTCGCTGTGTAGGTAAGTAACATGAAATATCTCCAGTGAGTAGGAAGCTGGATGTATTTTTATTTATTTATCCAATAGGATCTTCACATTACTTAAACTTTCAGCTTCAGGTTACTTTAATGTGTGAATAAATGCTGATATTAAATTATTTTGAAATACATATTTGACATATTTATGTATGAGATAAATACTGAAACACTCTGTGACAGCAGAAGAAATACATTTGTGATTATAGAATACACTCAAACCGATAATTAATTTGCATCTAAATCAAAGTTAATGGTTGCAGAGATTTTTGCAAAAGCTGTGTCTTCATCGAGAGCTGCACAGTTCATGTAATACTAACAAAGGATATTTACTATCTGAAATACAAAAGTCTCTGTTACTCTGGTATACTTGTTTTAAATTATCTGTTTTCAGCCCAACATTATAACCCTACATATTCTAAACTTGGGGCAATGTCACAGTAGAGAAAATACACATTCAGTACAAAAGAGAAGAAGTTGATATCATGAACGTTACACATGGGACATGAAAACCTGGGTGATAATAAGAATGATTCAGAAATGTCACAGTATCTGATGCACATTAAGATTTGAGCTGTCTAACCCAGTGAATTTTGGAAAGGAAAGAAAACGTGCCCTGGAATTCCTTAAAAAGGATTTTCCCTTTCTTTTCCCTTGTGCTTGTAAATTTCACTCCCTCATGCATTTCCTCTATCTAAAGAACCAATCTAAACTGCGAGAAGGCAAATAGAATCCAGCAAAACTTCCCTCTCTACCTTTAAGTCATGGAAAAAAATATAATAACAACAATTTTGTTGTTTTTAGAGAAAGCAGATGTAGATTTTAGACATGAGATAAAATTTTGTAGCTTCTGAAAAAAACATCTTGCACGTGAATATTATTATATCTGTCACTACTGTGAAGCTTCTCCAAGTGAGTCTTTAAGATCTCGCACAATTTACCTGGGTAGAAAAATTCCTATATTGAAATGTGCCTGGCACTGAAGTAAAGACACTAATGTTAAGAGTCATCGGGGTTCCATGATTATCAATGTACAGTGAATTCACCCATGGTACAGAGTCTGTCTACACCAGTTACAGTTATGCTGTGTCTGGACCATTGATCGCTACTAATTAAATTAGAGAACTTGTACCTACTAACCATAGGCAATTTCAGATGCAGCTTTACTCTTCAAACATTGTGTCATTGTGTTTAAAATATATTTGTGAATTAATGAACGTTTTCCCAGCTTGACTATACTAAGCCACAAATAACTGTTTTTGTTATTCTGGAAGTTGTTACATGTCCAAGCATCAATTCTTTTACACTGGAACACGGAAGATGGAGAATAGTGAATGGTTCACATTATGAATATAAAACAAAAGTAGTTTTCAGCTGTGATCCAGGGTATTATGGTTTGGGACCAGCATCTATTGAGTGTCTTGCTAATGGCACCTGGAGCTGGAGAAACGAGCGGCCGTACTGCCAAAGTGAGTATATAAGATATCTGCATCTGCTTTACAGACTTTGGATAAAAATCTTGTATTTCACTGAATTAGAAATCAAAAAATAAATATTTTCATCAGTTAATTAGAAAAATATCTCCTAGCTGGAATTCCTGGGTATCCTGAAAGATATTATTAACAAATACAGTCCCGAAAGTTTAGTGACAAGGAAGTATCTGTAAGCACACTTCTGGATTTAAAAGATCCCTAAATCTGTAAAAGCGCAAAGTAGTAATACTGAACATTTTCATATATATTTTAGTAGGTCAATAATACTCTAGAAAAGTCTAGAAAAATGCAAACATTTTATATTCTGTCTGCACACTTAATAAATAATCACCCCTTTCAGCTGGTTACCTCACAGGGTGTAAGTCCACATCATTCCTACCATCGGGTGGTCTCCTGATAACTTGAAATAGACACTTTTCAAGAAAATAAATAATGAATATTTGGATACTAAACGTATTGTGAAAATAAATATTTTTCATTGTGTTTGGGGTAGGCTTGCTTGCAATATTGGCTATTACATTTTTTTAAAACAGAAAGTACGTTAGCTGGTTTCACCCTTTGATAATCCACTATCTTGTTTACTAGTAGTAAAGTTCTTTAATGATTTTACTTAAGAATTATTTTTAAAATTATTTTAATTTTTAAATAGAATTAAATAATTCTATTAATTCTATAATTCTATTATATTAATTCTATTAATTCTATTAATTATAAGTAATGGAATTACTTAAGAATTCTTTTAAAATACTTAAGAATTATTTTAAATTATGATCTTATTTGAAAATATTATTTGAATTGTAAATGAATAGCAAGGAATTCCATAAAATAGTCACTGATTGTAACAAAGTATTATGTGAATGCCAGGGCAAACTTTTCATTATGAACTAGAAATCTAAAATGACATTTTACCACAGAAACAAAGATAATTTTAAAAGTGGCACAATTGTCATACTGAAGTATTAAGAAAATGTCATTGATAAAACCAAGGTAATTAAATAACAATTAATAATACTTTGTATGGTAGGACTTTTTATCTTTACAATTTTTATTGTTTTGTTCCCCCCATTTCCTAAAGTATTATTTCCAGGGTAGTAATAGTCCTTTAACTTAGTTTTTCCTTTATTTTTTTCTACTAAGTAAAATACTTCCAACAGTGAGATTTTTTAGTCTGGTTGACTAGTGGAAAAGTGTTATTGTATGTGTGTTTGGTACTCAGCTGTGCACTTTCATTTTGTTTTGGTTTTGCTATAAAGTTATTTCTTGCGGAGAACTTCCTACACCCCCAAATGGGAATAAGATTGGAACTCAAATCACATATGGATCAACAGCTATATTTACTTGTGACTCAGGATACATGCTTGTTGGTTCTGCTGTGAGGGAATGTCTGTCTTCTGGACTCTGGAGCGGAACTGAGACCAGATGTTTAGGTATGGATACTTCTGTCATGGCTTATATTTTTTTCTTGTCTCTAGCAAAAACAGTAAGCAAACTGAATCAGTTTGTCTTTTTCTGTTAATGCAAACATTGAAGAATCCTGCATTTTAAAAATGTGTGTTGCTGTTTTTCTCACCAGAATATGACTATGGTTAATTGTCCACAAACTGAATCCCTTTTCCAGTGGCTTCGCCACATGAAAAACCTGTATCACTTGATTGTTGTATATGTCTAAAGTAAACCTGTACATAAAAAGCAAGACTGGTACCAGATGTATCAGTTTTAATAAATTTCCTCATTTAAATACGTGCATAATAGACAGCGATTATCTTATAGGATTAATACCTACATTTGTAAAAGGGGGAGTTGTGGAAGCTTTGATAGGAACACTGCAGCTTTTATTTGAGAGAAAATTGCTATTCAAATACTATTTATAGAATTTGACACCCTTTAGTTTTACATATTTACATCTTCATTTATTTAAAATACTCAGACACTTGTCCCTGAATTGTTTATGGATAAAATGAACATGAGAGCTCAGGGAAACAATTTCTGGGCTTCTTCTTAATTTGTTATTATCATGTGTACATAGCCCAGGTTATTCTGTTAACTGTGGAGACATTGATTTTAACTCTGTATGCAATTAACCTTTCAGATTCTGTGGAAATCAAAGCTATGATAATGTTTTGGTTGTGGAATGCAATATAAAAGTTGTACCTTTCCATTTGTGGAGGCATATGAATGTAATTGAATTACCGAAAACTGAGGCTTTTAGATGAATCTGAATTAGTTTATAAACGAAATATAGAAATTTGTTGCAACATCTCTTTGTGAAGATTGCTGTTTACCTTTTTGGTGCAGATTTGGTGCAAATCTTCAGTTACGCATAATTTAAATGTTCAAGAGCAAAAGTGCTGTTTGTCACTCTAAAGTCTAAAAGTGTAATGTTTCCTGAAGTAGCTGAGGAGAAGAGACAGACTTTGTGTTTCTCTTAGACAATGAAAATCACCTAGCAGATGGGGGGTGAGGAGGGAATCCTCTTCGATTTCTAAGTTGTCAGAAATGGCAAGAGAGTTTTGGATTCTAAAATTTTGGAGCACCATAGTTCATTATGTAATCAGAGTCTTCTGACTTTTTAACTTTTAATGGTTTATTTGCAAAGGTTACATCTGTTGGAGTTTGGAAATTGTAAAGAATCTCATCAAAGAAATATTTATTTTAAATCAGCAAAATTGTACGTTCTTTATGAATAGCACCTTGGAAAATACTTAAATGCAAGAATTTTATAAAAATAATTTTATTCCAATGAATATTAACACAGGGGAAATTCACTTCATTCTATGTTTACCTGTAGAATGAAAAAAATAGTACAGGCCTAGTGGTAGCTGTCACTGGGATGGAATTATATATTTAATTTTCTGTTCAGGAAAGCAGAGGTTCTGAGAAGACTGGAACATCGGATTTGGTTGGAACAAAGATGATAAGACACTGATTTAGTTAATGGCCATACTTGGTTTGTGGGTTTTCACAGTGATCCAGGTCTTTAGCATTTTGCAGCCACTATATGGACTGAGTATAGTATTTAGAACTGGTATTAAATATTAGTTTCCATTTCAACACGTGGATCTCATTTAGTTTTCCTGATTCCCCTTCTCAATGAGCAGGGGTCGTTGGGTGAATGGCCAGCTTACAAAATGAAGACAGATGCATAATATTTACTTTAAACTTAAGACAAACCTGAAGGAAACAATTTTCAGATGAAACAAAACTTTTTTTTTTACTTCTCAGAAGAAATTCAGTATGATTAAGTTTGTATACTGTTATGTCCAGCAACAGTAAACAGTTAAGAAAAACTGTTTATTGTATATTTTACATTATTTTAATAATGTAAAAATACCTTTCAGGTTATAATGGCGGCAGGTTATTGAAGGAAGAGAGATAACATCACTTAGGTCATCCTTATCTGTAACCTCTTATTTTTTCTTGATCCAAAAATATCAGTTCACACATTAATGAGTTATACATGACAGCCTTAAGACAAATGAGAAAAAAGTTATCCAATGGTTCTGTAAAGTAGTAGTCTATCAATAAGGTGAAAAGAGACAGACATACCAGCTGAGGTAGAGCAACCATGTAAACTGACAGTGAAGAGTATGCAGTACATGAATCAATCAGTGCTGCGGAGAGGTGTGTGGGACCAGTAAGGGTCGTTGACATTCAGCACCTCCAGTCAGTTCATTACTGAAACATAATGTGATAAGGGGTGAAAAGATTTTTTTTCACATGACCATTTTATAAGATACGTGCACATTAGTGAATGAAAGCACCAGTGGGGAGGTTAGATGATCAAATTAGAAGTAGTGAGAATATATTAAATCTATGTATACTGTGAATCAAGTAAATAAGGAACTTAAATGTATCCATATTTTCATTATACGCAAATAATATATTTGGAAGAGCAAGGTAGAGAAGTAGAGCTAGAAAGCTATCTTTCAATTCCTTCATTTGAGAGGAGGGTATGCATACTCAGGAGTGACTGTACCTTTAAGCTTTTATTAGGTAAGGACAAAAAATCCTTAGTTTGTATATTTTCCCAATCAGCTTTCAGTCACTCAAATATTTCTCTGGCTACGTATCCTCTAAAGTGTAGCCTTTCTGCCAATGATTTCATTCTTAAAACTTTTGGAAAAACATACAAATAAATCAGTCCTTCCTCTTCACTTTTTAAGCATCTTTTTTTTCACACTTATGATATTTCTCCTAAAAGGGAATCTGTATGTCCAGTGATACTGAGTTTATATATCTAAAGTTACCTATATGCTTCTCTTTGTTCTTCAGTAGTACTACATAGTAAAAACAAATAGACTTTCAGATGTTTCATCATTAAAGAATTATTCAGCCATTTCAAGGAATTAAATAGAGAACTTCCCTCTCTGGACCATAGATTTAAAAAAATTTAAAAGATGGATGCCATTCATCCTGAGAAGTTTGAGTATAAGTTGATCAGTTGGCAAGGTGAGGTTCCTCTGAAACAAGCAGGAGAAAGACCCCAAACCCTGTTTTGTCTGGGGCAATGCCAATGTTGTTTCAGTACCTCCATTTTCTACAGAAAGGTTATTTGTGAATAGGAGGATGTAAAAAAAAAAAAAAAAAATCCTCATAAGAAATGCAAATCCTGTAGAGAAAAAGAAATTCCAGCAAATTATTCTTCCATTCTCAGCTGCAGTCATCTTGACAGGTTAATTAACTTTTTTGAATAATAATATCTTTTTTTCAATAATGTATTGATACCTACATTTCTCTAACTACTGTGCTCATGCTTGGCATTACTGACATCTAAAATAAGCATAGGCACGTTTTTGTCATTTCATACAGGTTCTGTATTCATTTATTCCTACTCTTGCATCTGAGTGAGTAACCAGCAGAAAAGAAACCTCATTTGCAGCTGAGGTTTCTGAGGTGCTGACACCAAGTTATTATGCTCATTCTTCACTGCTAGAGCTGGATTTCATGTCAGGTTAGGTAATATATTTGGTGCTCATGTTATTAATATTTTTCATTGCTACTTTTTGACTAATTTCATTTCTTAATAATATTTCATGTAGTTTTCTTCTCAAGCTTTACTAGACTGGAAATTGAGAATGTTATAGTACTTATTTCCTCCGCAAATCTGCTGCTCAGGGAAACCTTCACATTTAATCGTTTTCTTTGTACTGTGCACTCATTACCTTTACAGGAGTGGTATCTTTTGATTCAGTATTTTAAGTTATGGCTTACATTAAGACCTAGGAGACTCAAATGGATAGACCTGCTGTGTAGGTTTTTATATCCTTATCATAGAAAAGAAGGAAATATACCCTTTCTTACGATATTGTACTAAAATAAAGATGTTGACAATTAACAAGGATGTCCTGAAAATAGTCCAGAATAGCCAAGTCTAAAATAGTTTAGAATCCTAACCTACTGTGAAGTCAGATATTTACTACTAAGGTTTTAGAATATTACTCCCACCCTAGAAAAGTAATTATTACAACCTGTTTGAATCGTTGCAAAATGTTGAATAGAGATTTTACTTAATATTTGCTAACTTTGTTTCAGCTTTTCTTCTATCCATAGCCCAGTTAACGTAGTGCAGTACATTACCTAATTTCTATGTGTTTCTTTCTGTCAATATACCAAGCAAGGGTGTATTTTTTTTCCCACTCATTCTGATAAACGCAGTTCAGAATTAAAACATTGAGCTTACTGCTGGAACCACTTTGTCAGTCCAGTATTTCCCACTAATCTTACTTGATTGTGTTTCATTTTTTGTTTCCAATAACCTTCCAAGGTGACTAGAAAGAACAGTTTAATATTACTTCGTAATTAGGCTCAAAATCAGAATATTACTTTGGAGATAAAATGATATTCCATTAGATAATAACAGGACTGTTAAGTCTATCATAAATATTGAGTGGAATTGAGTAACTACTGAGTGACTTATTGTCTGTTTAAATAGAAATTGATAATAGAATCAGTATCTCTTAAACATTTTCTCATCTATTTGCAAACTAAATTTTCTGGAAAACAAAAATATTTTTTTTAAAAAGAGGGACAGCTTTGTTTCCAGTATTTGAACTTTTGTTTTCACACCAGTACTCAGTTTTTTCTCACCAGCCCATGGCTTTCCACATCCTTAGCCTTCTGCATCTGTTTTCAGTTGTCTGCCACAGTTTTTGTGGCATATTTTGTTCCTGTCTACAAAGAGAGCTCTCGTTATAATACCCAGTTTCTCATATTTGCATTCAATCCTCAGTGAAAACAATTCACTTGCAGATCTTAGCTCCTGGTTTTGTATCTGTATTGAACTGAGGAAGAATAATTTACCTACCTCATTGCAAAAGACAGCCACGCCTTATAATTGCACTGAAAAAAGGCTAGTTAGTACAACAATCAGTGTTATAATTTTATTCAGTTTAATTACGAAAACCTTCACAACTAAACATTGTTGCATTATTTTTTTCTGTGGTAAAGTCATTCATTACTCCATGTGTATAACAGTGTGAGAAAAATGGCATCAATTACATTTTACATGATGTATACATACAATACAAGAAAGTGAATGGAAAAAGATTTACGGGATACAGCTGTGAGATAAAGTGAAGAAATAGAGTTGATGTTTGATACCTTTGCACAAAAAATATGTCTCATTCAGAAACAGAGATGATTTCTCAGAAAATCATACAGGTACATTATTTGTTTTTCTCAGACTACCAAACAGCCTGCAGTAATGTGACAATTTTGAACACTTTCCTGAATCAAAAAACCCTCCAACCCCACAAACTCACTTTTATATATATAAGTATGGATGCACCTGTACATATAGATACAGGCATATAATACACCAAAGCACCATCAAAGGCAATTGAAAGGCACTTGCAAATTTTATGTGAGAATTTTAATAAGAGAAAACAAATGTCCTTATTTCTTATGAAAACATTAAAACAAGAATTTTAAATGCAAGTCTTTAAGAACAATAAGCAACAGAATTATCATAAAAAGTACCAAGATATGCAATAATGACTATGAATCTGACCTTAATGTATCAAAAATAATTTCAAAATTCTTTTCTTCACACGTTCTTTAGAGAAAAATGGCAAAAGAGAAGAATACTACTAACAGTCATAAGAAAAACAAATAAACACTTAACTTTAACAAGAAATTAAACAAAACAAAACCAGAATAGAATGGAAGAGCAATTCAATAATAATTACTCTTTCAGATAGGGGACATGGATGGTGGTGGGGGGTTTCGTTAGGTTTTTTTTTTTAATTTTATTTTCTTAGTATTGGATAAGCGATGATAGCAACTAATGTAAGTGAAAGGTTTTTATTTCCTCTGAGGGAGGCCAGCTCTGTGAATGAGTGAAGTGGGAAAATAAAGCAAATTTTGGAAAATATTAATGTGTCTCTGAATTTATTACAACTTAGGGATTTTATTTGGCTGCATAAATTAATTGGAATTTCAGTAGTGTTCTCAAAAGTTCTCTTAACAGGAACTGATTACACTTTCAACAGCAAACATGCTGAACTGCTTACCACATGCACCTACATGACAGATGGTATTTTTAAAATGGAACAAATGGAGTGGAACCTCTTGTTGGGGGGGTAGGGGGTTGAAGGACTGAGGACAGGGTTGATATTTTGAATTTTTGAATGTCCATCAGACAAAAATTCCCCTGGAAAGCAAAGTGAAAACTGGAGACCAAACCTGAAAATCCCAAATGTTTTTCATTTTGTTTTAAAACTGACATGAAATTAGCATCACAAGTCTGACATATCCTGTGTCTATAAAAGTTATGCTAAAATTGGGTGTAGTTCCTTAACTCTGTCACAATGAGTTGGTATAGAATTCTGATATGATTGAACTACTGTTTTATAATAGTCTTAGATTGGGTTTTCTTCAGTTTAGAAAACTTACGTGGCAATACAGGTAGTCTCTACTATTTAAAAAATGCATCTCTTATTAATTAATACATCTCTTATCAGTTAATACTAATTGTGACTATTTCACAATTAGTTATGCAATATAGATAGTGCTTCAAAGATTTAACTGTTACACAGTGTGGGTGGAGTGACTCAAGACAGAGGGGTTTGAAGTAATTGAATCATAGAAGAGCCCAAGTTTAAAGGGACCTCAAAAGATCATCTAGCCCAAGCTTTCAAGGGAAAGGGAGTTAAAATATGATTATTTAGCACCCTGTCCACTCATATATTGAAAATTTCCAGTGATGGGGACTCTACCACCTCCCTAGGGAGGTTGCTCTGGTGAATGTTTGTTCACAGAATGTTTTTGTTACAGAAAAAAAAGCTCTTTATCCTTTTGAGATGAAACCTCTCTCAGTGCAACTTGTACCCATTGCCTCTTGTCCTTTCCATGTGACTTCTGTTGAAGACGGTGCCTCTGTCCTCTTTGTAGCCATATTTTAAGTACTAGAATACTGTGATGAGGTCTCCCCTGAGACTTCTTTTCTCCAGAGACTAACACCTTCAGCCTTTCCTTATAAGGCAGGTTTTCCAACCCTTTGATTGCCTTCACAGCCCTCCTTTGAACTGTCTACAAGCTGTCTGCATCTTTCTCCAGTGGTGGGGAAAAAAATATGGAGCCAGTAATCCAGGTGCAGCCTGGCAAGTACTGAGTAGACTAGGATGACTGCTTCCCTATCTCTGCCCCTGCACAGGCAGCCCAAGACCTGATTTGTTATCACTGCAGCCTTTGTTGCTAGGGTCTGAGAGGTTTATGACAATGAAAGTAAGCATTTTGAGTGATTTTAAATTTTCTCAAGCTAGACAGAGATACTAGTGCAAGATTTAGCGGTGATTTACAACGAATTTTTCACCTGTTGCAGGTGCATGTTTTCGTAATGTACATGCACAGTTGCAGAAACTGTAGTGTAATTTCAATTGCTTGTTGAATTACTTAAGTTTTATTCTCTCTGTACAGAAAACAGAGTTTGACCTATTTAGTGATGTATGTTGCTTCTACTCTTCTGCTGTAAGGCGTAACTATAATCTTAATTAGGAACTAGGTCAAATATTATAAAGAAGTGGAATAGGAGATTATTTCCTTTAACATAGTTTGAATCACTGCAAACTGCCTGGTTGCACATCTGACAGAAACTGATCTTTTCCAGATAAGTTTTTACCCCTCACCTGGTTAGTTCTATTTATCATCACAAATGTTCTAGGACCGGCAACATGGGCTCTTTGGGGCGTGTTCAAGAATACTACCATGCACTGAAAAGACTACAACTTTTGTGGAGAATCAAGAAGTTCTCAGACAAAAATTGATATTTTATCTTATAAAATATAAAATAATCTTAAAGTGTGCTTGACCCTTATGTAATACTGAGGGAAATGGGGAAGGGGCAAATACAGGGGGTAATATACCCCTGAAGAGTACCAGAATTGGAGTCCCACGCCCTATAAATAAGTCAGATTGCAATTTCCAGTTTAATCTGTGTGAAGAACACTGATTATGTTGTTAATTCTTACAGTTTTATCACAATGCATATGATGAAATGGTAGAAGTAGCTGAAATTGCCAGATGCAAGTTTAGGGAAATCTCAGATTCACTTTTTTTCTTCTTAACAGGAAGTTTCTAGCCCTGAAAGAGTGAGGGAACATGGTGAAAATTTGCATCAGAGTATTATAAACACTTAGAAGTTCAAAGGAAAAAATAATCCAAACTGTAGCAGCCCCATGTTTTGAGGGTGTACTTGTATGTTTTGGTTTGGATTTGGTTTTTGGTTTCTTGTGGTTTTTTGTTTATTTGTTTTTTAAGAGAACTAGAGGAGAAAAGGAGAGCAGAGGAGTTTGGGTGGCTGGTAATTCTTTTTTTTTTCACTAAAGTACTAGCTGAAACAGTGCTTGTTTTTCTTTTTTGCCTTACCTGTTTTTGCAGTGAGTTCTCTGCCGTATGTTACAGTCTTCATGATGTCAACCATTGTCAGAGGATTTTGTCATTATGTCATTATGACACTGTTTGTTCAGTCACAGTGCCCATTTTCTGGGGTTCATTAAGTAACATATAACAAATGACACATGGTTCATTCTTTTTCCCTTCCTATCTATAGATTAAATGTCTGTTTGGCACTTTCATAGTATAAATAAAATATTTCTCTTACTTTGAGAATACAGGTTAGTATTAGTCCAAGACAGAAGTTTTTGGTTGCAAGATATGTGCATATAGTTGTATTGATTACCTTTAGCTCAAAAATATTAATCTCTTTGTGATTCCTCAGATCAATAGAAGAGAAAGAATAGAGTACAATCCAGAGATAGATTCCACCAATAAATTGTCCCAATCAATTTCTTTCTGTTGTACAAAGGCGATGTTGGAAACACCCATACGGACTGATATTTTTAATGGGTTGATATTTATACTATTTTTCTTATATTTATTTATTGTAATACAGAGTTTTGCAGGTTTTGATAAAAAGGAGTTATTTTTTGAAAACACATTTGATAATATATTTGGCGTTAAATCTTTCTGCACTCTTTTTTTGTAATTTTTTACATGTTTACAGTCCTACTTATACAATTACAATAAGGAGTCTTCCTCAAGTTCATAACAATAAGCATTTGACTGAAGTAATTTTTTAAAAATTGAAAAATGTTCAGCTTTTTTTTTTTTTTTTTCTTTTTTAATTAAGGGGGTTTGAAGATATATTTGAAAATTCTCTGCAACATTTACTGATCTTTGTTCTATTTACTTTTAAAAACCTAGCTGGTCACTGTGGTATTCCAGATCTTATAGTCAATGGTCAAGTAATTGGAGAAAATTATGGCTACAGAGACACAGTTGTATATCAGTGCAGCCCCGGTTTTCGGTTGATTGGTTCTTCTGTACGAATATGTCAACAGGATCACAACTGGTCTGGTCAACTTCCATCCTGTGTGCGTAAGTAAGCATGTCAATACTGCTGGTTTGTGTTGCAGGAATGCCTATATCAGACAAAATAAGGAGTAAGTTTGCTAGTTAGTATTCATTTAAAAAATAATTTAAAAAAAGAAGGAAAATAAAAATATTTAAACAGGTCCTCAAAAGAATCTATAGTTCATCTCTCAAGTGAAGTTTAACGTTGTCTCTTAAAATTTCTTCTGGATTATTGCATCTTTTGGCTACTAAACACGTGCCATTTATATGTGAATATGAAACTTCTTTAAAAAGTGGTGGGACTTGGGCACCCAGTTACTCAAATTTTAAGATGTCTTTATGTCCCTTACTATCTCCTCACAAAGATACTGTTATTATGCTTTCCAGTTTGGGGTTTTTTGTCATGATTTTTATATTTTATTCATGAGGATCCTTGTGTGTGATAAGTATATCAACATACCAATTAAAATTCCATTAAGTAATAAAGAAAATACTGCATTCCATTTAAGATAACTTAGGATCTCGCAATGAATTTTCAATATACACTGATAATTCATTACATATACTGCTCACTCTTTGCTTTGTTTCACATAGACTTAGACATATACTACTATAATAATTGCATTTTTAAATTTTGTTGCCACTTTATGATCTAATAATAGAATTATACTTCTTTATATTGCATCTTATATCAACACATTTCTTCATAGGTATTGGTAAAAGTGATAAAATCAGACATTTACTCAAGAAATTCTAAATTAAAATGATAATAGCATTGTTAGAACTGGAAAAAATGGAGTTCTAATGCTAATTTGGATATGCTAATAGCATAGAATTTATTTAATAATATATTTTCTCCATCTAATTAAGTTGAAGGTACTTGTTTGAATACAGGGGGATGTGCACTTCCAAATATGACACAATATATAGGAAAAGAAATAGAATATCAAAAGGCTGTTGTGAACAGCAGCTGACTCTAACTTTGTTATAGATACGTAGGAATGACCACTTCTGATCAAAGGTACAAATAAAGTATAGAGTGACAGTCTCACATTCCTTTATTTATTTAACTTTTGTTTTAATTGCATTTTTGAGATCACGTGTTTAAATTTATCATTTCTGACTATTCACTTTTATATTTACTGTTCCTCTTGCCTATACAGTAGGAAGACATATTACTACTGTTGTGTATTGCTACTGTTTATGCTTGGGTATTAATCACAATTTTATGCAAAATTCATACTTCCGTTTTCACAAGATCATTTTTATTGTTATTATATTTACATTAAAAGCTTCTGTGTTGGCTGAATACGTATCTTTGCCTGGTAGTTTTACAAATATTAACATTTAATGTACAATTACAGTTACTCTTTTAGGGAAAAATGTAATTCCTTATATAAAACAATTCTGATCCCTGTAACACAAAGATAATATATTTAATGAAAATAATTTCTTTAACAATATTAATAGAACATACGAAACTCAATTTTACATTCATCTGTAGAATATATTTGTAGAATATACTGTATCTATATACTTGATCTATCTGCTATACTAATTTTTAAGAATTATTTGCACTTTTTTGATGCTGAAAAAAAACTGATTTTTTTTTTCTAATTTTAAATTGCATAGTAACATTTCATTTAGTAACTACTGGAGTTCATAAACCCCAACAGAAGAAAATATTTATACATTTTTTAATGATTTGGAGAAAATTAGTTTTTTATTTATTTTCCATACTATTCTTGTATTTTATCTTTGTGGACCCAGAAAAAGAACTTTGCCTTCTGTAGTCAGTTTTTTATAAATACAAGAAAAATTTCACAATGCCCATAATGTTTCATATATCCAGTTGTAACAATTTAACATACTTAAGTGCTGAGGCCTCTAAAATAAAGGCAAGTGAATTGTTATTAAGTTGTATTTGTAAGAGATAATTCCTGAGGAACTAATGTACTGCAATACTTCCTGTCCATTTCAGGCAATATGTGATGGAAATTGTTGCTTTTCTGCTTATTAATCAGAAAAGTTTCTTCATTTGCCTTGTCATTGCATGGCAAATTCTATTGAGTTAATTTAAAATTTAAATAAGTGCTTGAAATATATACTAAAATAGACCTTTGTTCTTAGTCAGTTCAGAGGAATGTCATTTTTTTTGTGGAAAGTACTCAGTATTTTACTATGAACATACAATATTTATCATGAATCAGAAAAAGTGATAACAGTAGGTTCTGTTTGTTTTTTGTTTTGTGTTTCGTTTTGTTTTTTTAACTCTGTGCAATGCTAGCCATTAGCTGTGGTCACCCTGGAAGTCCTATTTATGGAAGAACAAGTGGAAATGGTTTCAACTTCAATGACGTTGTGACATTCTCATGCAATACTGGGTATGTTATGCAAGGGCCAACCAAAGCACAGTGTCAGGCTAACAGGCAGTGGAGCCACCCACCTCCAATATGCAAAGGTAAGAATGCAAGCATTTACAGTTCCCAACCTTAGTCTGAAAGATAAATTTGAAAAATAAAAGGAAACAGTCAAGACAAAAGGATGCATTTCTTATGTTAGGAAGAAGTTCTTCACCATGAGGGTTGTGAGACACAGGAGCAGGTTGCCCAGAGAGGTGGTGGATGCCCCATCCCTGGAAGTTTTTAAGGCCAGGCTGGACAGGGCTCTGAGCAACCTGATCTAGTGGGAGGTGTCCCTGCCCATGGCAGGGGGTTGGAACTAGATGGTCTTAAAAGTCCCTTCCAACCCTGAAAATTCTATGAAATTCTATTTTTATCATTAGGCATCAAAGTATTAAAAAATATTTCATTTTTTGAGTTAGGTCTTTTCTGCATTCAAAAAGTTCCTAGGATAACTGATTCAGAAAAACTTTCTTATGTGTCCATAGTTTGTATTGATATTTAAAGTGGTTTCTACCACTTCCTTAAGAAAATTATACAGAGATAATCAAGAGCTTAAATGATGATATAATGTTCTCTGCATGTTTAGCCAGTATGGATCCGATAGGTGCATAATAAAACATTTGTTTTCATTTCCATTGTTGTACATTTTGTTTTACATTTCCATTGATCTGATTATTTAGCTTCTTCATTTTTTTATTCTAATTTTTTAACATAATCCTTTTGGTTTGGTTGTTAACACTTCTGGATATTATATTTTAAATTCTTTCATTGAAAATACAATAATATTTTTAATTATTGCTTTTTTAATTTTTATAAGCACTTTTAGAGAGTTCTATCATAATTTACTTTTTTTTTTAAGTCTGTGGTTATGTGCTTTTAAAATGTTATATTTATCCTAATTTAGAAAAATATACTTTTGATTGATACTGCGTTCAGCATTTTTTCACTGTCTTCTGTGGATTTTTATCTGTACACAGGCTAAATCATCTTATGTATTTCTAGTAATTTTATTTACTGTATTTTCCTTCCAACAGGTTTCCCCTCCTTCTCTTTGATCATTTTGCCTTAAGCAATCCTGGCAAATAGGTTACAGTATTCAAATTTCCAGGGACCTTTTCGCTGATGAGAAGTTACTATTTTTAAAATAGTTGATGATGTGTTAACATGACCAGAGACACTGGACACTGTGAAAAAATAATCTCCATGATCCCCAAAATAAGTGTTGTAGTTCCCTCACCAGAAATTTTACATGACAAAAAGTTGGAAAAAAGAAAAATGAAGGAAAAAAATGGTCTTAAGTGATTTTTGAACACATAGGTAGTATGTAGTTTAGGACTCAAAAAATCCATCAATATTCTTAGCCATGAAAGTGTAGCCAGATTTTTAAAATAACATACCTATGTTTTGGGATATTTCCCTTTTCTAATGAAAATCACCCCAGTCTTGCGATCATCTCCCTTTTAGCTCAAAACACCTCCCCAACCTTGCCCCATATTAAAATGTTAGTATAGGAACATAAATTTCTGTGCATGCCTGTGTTGATTAGACTAAAGGCACATCTAGCTCCATAACCTGTTTCTAGCTGTGAGCAATAGTTTATGTCAAGTCAAGGATATAAACTGCTATGTCCAGTCACTTATATGACAAATATTAACACAGAACTTCTTCACTCTGTGAAGAAACATTTCCTTTCATCTGCTTTGAGTTTAGCATCTCCTGGTTTTAGCATCTCCTTATTTCATGTCATCTTCCTAATTCAGTGCCATTATACATAAAGTCAGAATATATAAAATCAGGGTAGCAATATATTGGAAGTTTCTCATACAAAGGCGAGGAGACCATTTAAAGATCTTTTTAGTAGACTGTATTTGCATGAGTCACAAGTCTATGTTCTTTTCCTTTTCAGTGGTCAATTGTTCTGATCCTGGAATTCCTGCAAATTCCATAAGAGAAAGTAAAATTGAACATGGAAATTTCACATATGGCACAGTTGTATTTTATGACTGTAATCCTGGATATTTTTTATTTGGATCTTCTGTTTTGATTTGTCAACCAAATGGCCACTGGGACAAACCTCTACCTGAATGCATCAGTAAGTAGATAATGTGTATGCTTCTATAAAGAATGTGAACTAGACTAGGTATTATTTGACATAACATTTTTATCAGTCTAATGACAAGAATAGAGTAATGTATATATGTACATGTGCAGTAAAGATGAAAGGTGTCAGTGGCAGCTGTAGTCACATAGTTACCTTGTTATTTTATGTAGCAAATAACATAAAAAGTCAGAGAAATGCAATAACTGAAACAAGCATCTTGGAGTGCTTCAGCACAATGATCTGTGATAACAGAGATAAAACATATTAACTGAATTTGCCAATATGTGGCCTCCACTGGCAGCAGAGCTATAGTCACACTGGTATTTAAAACCTATAGTGCCCAATTATTGACTTATGTCACCATAGTAATTTCTGGACTTCTGGGACAACATGAAATCATACTGTTAAGACAGAAACCAAATAGTAATGACTGTGTAGAACACTGAAAGCGTCTTCTGGATCATGTCCTCAGCTTACCACACTACCAGAAGTACCTGAACAGCATAATCTTACTCAACCTATTCACTGAATCAAGCAAGTCAACATGAGGAGGTGTTTTTCTTTCTGGCTTGCAATGAACATCTATCTAACTGTGACACTGATACAGCCACAGGTGTTTAATAGTTTTTTAATTGTCTGGGACAGCTGGATAACGCAGTTCTCTTTAAGTCTGTGGAAAAGATTTTGTTTTATGATCAAAATCTCTCTCAGAAGGGCTGAGAGCTCATTCTCTAGAGATTTAAAGGGAAAACAGATGAAAGTTTCCTTAGTTAGGAACCATAGACTGCCACTTGCTGTACTGCTGTAGATACTGATTCTCAGTTTCACGTTTTATTAGTCTTCCTTAATTGAGGTTTCTCCAGTTCTGCTATTCTCTCAAAAAAAACCCAAAACAAAACACAAAACTTACTTCTTACTTCTTGCTAGCTGGATTTCAGTCTCTCTAATTAGTCTCAAAAAAAAAAAATTAAATATTCCTAAAGTAGAAGAGTAGAAGAGACATAATGAAAAAGAAAAATTGTTTAGCTAGAGTACTTCTGGCTGCTATAAATCCTGTAAGAAGTGGAATTCAGTATTCACCTGGACCATAATTCCCTTTCAACTCTCCCTTTGAATTAAAATCAGCAGCATATTCTACTTAGGCACATGCAGCTAGAAAAATACTTTAAATTTGAAATATACTCAAAATGAAAGTCATATTCTGAAAATACACCTCAAAGAATTCCAATGACCACTTCAGTGGTTCTTGTACTGCAAATTATTCTCAGTTTATTGCTCAGACACATGCTCTAATTTGTTGGTTTTAAGCTACTGAGATTTGAGTGCATGCAATCTGCATCTTCCAAGTGGAAATTAAACAATATAGATTAGATATATTTTTTTTTCTGGTTTATTTGCCGTCCTCTCCATATTCTATCACAGTTCCGTCATTTTATATTTATTTCTCTTTTTCCAGAGTCCTATTTATCTCATCCATAATAACTATTAGCTGTGTATTTTATTTGGATTTTTCAGGAAAAAATAAATAGCTGTTGAAATGTCGCATTGGCAAAAGAAGTATTTGCATATCTTTCTCCCATAATTACTATTTTTTAAGGAAAGTGAGGTTTTGGTGTCACAGGAATTGATTGTTAATTTTCCATAATACTGTAAAAATATAATTTGACCTGACATTTTTACATTCTCTGAAGAAAATGAATAATATTATGCTCTTTCACTTTTCTCCTTCCTCTATTATTTGTTCTTTAAATCTTTATGTAAAATTACATTTACACAGCTATAAAACTGCACTGTGCAAGTACGTGATGAAATAGGAGTAGATAACAGAGAGGCAGAAAGGAAGAAGTTGATGGAAATAAAATGGAAGATGAATTAACATCAGGAGAAAACAAAAAGAAATATCATCAGCTTTTCACACAAAATCCTCACCTGAGAACATTAACATTAGTTTTGTAGAATGAATTATCAAGTTAAGGGTGACATTACAGGGTGGTATAATTTTTTGAATCAATTATTAGAAATCTAGGACTTGCCGACATAACTGTGAACATAAAAGTATCCATAGGAAAGCTCAAAACCAAATTCTGTAAACTACTAGTGTGAAATTAACTTTTCCATCTTTCCCATTATGACAACATCTAAAAAAAATCAAAAGAATCAATCAAGAAAAATGCAGGTTATAAAACCACAAAAATTGTGCATGTTTTTTACTAGTTTCATTTCATACAGTTACAGAATTACCTTGATTTGAAAAGACCTTCAAGATTGAGTACAGCCATTAACCTAACACTGACAAGTCTTTAACTAAACCATATCCTTAATTAAACTATTTTTAGTCTGTAACTAAACCATGTAAACATAACCATATTTCATTGAAGCCTTTAAGACCAACATGCCTTCTTATCAACAATGTTCTAAGTTTGACTTCTCTGAAGTCATACATAATTGATAGTAGTTTTTAGTTATAAGTAACTGATTAAACATATATTAACATCAAGAGTCCAGTTTGCAAAGCTGATTATTCTGCCCATTTTACTTAACGTTCAGCAAACTTACAAAATAGTCACAGGGGTCTGTGGCACTAGATAGTAATCTAAGTCAACCTCATACCACATTCCTAAATCCTTTGTGAGGTTATCAGGAAGGTTCTGCTTCTTGCAAGCTGAACTCCTAAGAGAACATGTCATTGAACACAGACCAGTCTGTGTAAATGTAAAGTTCTAAGACTGAGAATACTCATTAGAGCAAGATCAATCATCACACATGACTATAGTCATATAGTGTACAACCACTGTACTATTGTATGCATCTAAAGTGCTAGGGGACTGAATACATCCTCAGCCCTGACCAACCTTTTGGTTTGGCTTTTTTTGATAAAAGAATCCTGCTAAAAATATTATGGTGTTGAAGATAAAGTACTGATAAAAAAATACATTTTTACAATTTAGGGGACTGCTTCTAGTGTCCTGGTAATTGGAGCTGTAATGTGTGTGGTTTGTGATTCATAAATACAAATATTTTTGGCCAATATATGACACATATCATTGATAGTTGTGAATTAAAAAGAAATCAAACATGCTAGCTTATATTCATTCTATGATCAGTGTGAATATGATTTGTTATGGTCCGAGGTAACATTAATATCTATTTTTGTTTGGATCCACAAAACGAAGTCCAACCGTAGAAAGGTCGAGTACAGCAGATTTTATTTGACAATTGACACAGGAAAAAATATAGAGCCAGGCAAAAGAGGGAGAGAGGAAATGAAGATAGAGAGAGAGAAGTTGTAAGAAAGTGGTAAGAAAGAAAGAAAGAGAAAAGTGGAGAAAAAGAGTAAGAAAGTGGGAAGAAAGAATGAGAGAGAAAAAGAGAGTCACCACCAGGGGTTGTTGTTCTTTGAATACCACCAGAGATGGTGACTCCACCACCTCTATTGGCAACCTGTTCTAGTGCTTCATCACTTTTTCACTGAAGAAATTTTTCCTAATAGCCAATCTAAATGTCCCCTGGTGCAACTTGAACCCATTTCCTCTTTTCCTATCACTAGTCACTAGGGAGAAGAGGCCCACACCTGCCTCACTATAATCTCCTTTCAGGTATCTGTAAAAAAAAACTTGACATAGTAACTTGCTTTTAGATTAAGTCCTTGCTCTGTATTCTTAGACGTTTCCTCCATAATAATTCAATATGCAAGAGGGTTCATTTTGTAAGCTTTTGCTATGTGCTTTTAACCTTAAAAGACAGACTATCTATTTCTTTTCAATACAGAATTAAGTTTCCATTACATACATTGTCCATGTAGATAATGTTCTCCATAATGATATATAAGACCTTTTGTCATTTTACTTTAGTCTTACATAGTACCTAGCTTCCTGTTGATGTAGCCAAGGTAGTTTCACTCTTGGCTTACACAACTTTCTAGTAGATAGGAGGCTGCTGAAATTATTTCAGTGGTGTTATCCTGATTTTAGGTCAGATTTCTAGCATTTAGCCTGGTTTTTTATTCCTAAAAAAAGGAAAAGGTCTGGTTTTCATCACTTATAACAAAAGTCACTTCTCATAATTTCCAGTATAAGCAACTAAAGGACAAACAGTATGATTAATTTTCTCATTTTCTTTCTTGAGTTCGTGCACTTCGTGACATCTGAGCCAGTTAGCAAGATTAGGTCTATATAAGATAATTGTTGGATACCCCTTTTGTGCAGTTTCTAAATGGAAATCACTAAAAGTTAAAATTAAGAGTTCTAGCATTTAAGTTGATTAAGAGTTCTAGCATTTTACCCAGTATGGAAAAATATAATCACTATTTATCAAAAATTAATCCAGAAACAACTGATAGATAGCTTATCCTTGTCTTACGTTGGGAACTTATAAAAATTCCCTCCCATCTTTGTGCAGTTAACGTCAATGGATGATGACTAGAAAAATGTTGAAAATATGTTTTAAAAAATAATTTACTTACCCAACTGAGTGTTTTAAGTAACCAAAACCATGAATTGAAAATTAGTATGTTAGCATTAAGGTTTGTAGCAAAATTTAGAAAAACTGTTCTTCTTTATAAACCTAATGGACTTCATGACCAGTTATTTGGGACCAGTGGATGACAGAAAGTTTTCATGTTCTCTACCTCAACAGTGACGTTGGCAGATACTGTCTTCCTGTATATTTTCTCTGAAGAGTATGTGCAAGAATGTGTGTGTGAGCATGTGCTCACGACCTAAAAATCAACTAAATGAATCTATAAAATATCTATATATTATATCTAAAGTATCATTTTGACACTTGTTTCATAGCTTTTGGTCTGTAGTACATAATGCATTTCCCTACTCCAAACACTAAAAAGATCAGTCCCTTCACAAAGCTGATGTATGCAGTTATGAGAATTGTAACTATGAACTTCTTGATCAGTAATAATAACCTTCTTTTATCTTCAATAATTATGCATTGTAGTGATTGACTGTGGCCATCCTGGCATTCCTCCTAACGGTGTCCTGTCTGGAGATAAATACACATTTGGGTCTACTGTTCATTATACCTGCACTGGTAGACGATCACTGCTAGGGCAGTCATCCCGTACATGCCAGTTAAATGGACACTGGAGTGGATCTCTTCCACATTGCTCAGGTAATATATTTGAACTAACAAGTTTTCCCTGAAGCTGTTCTTAATTTGTTTTCATTTTTTCAAAAGGCCATTTTAAAATCTGGAAATTCATGTATAGAACTGACTTTGTCAGTGATACTTAACATGACTAGGAAACAGGACATTCAATAGAATGTTAAAGGAACTGGCATATTTTGGAAATGTTTTTTGTGTAACTTCTGGAAAGCATATTAATTTCCACAAGGAAACTTTACATCATTATGTCTTCAAAATGATGGAGTAATTTACATTTCTTTTAAACTTGCAAAACATCAACTGACTTGGTGACACCTCAGGTATGTCTTAATTGCATAATATATCCATCTTTGTAATAAGACCCAGTGGGCTCCTCATCATTTCAGGATAGGATGTAATAGGATTGCATGTGATAGATTAGCTCTTACCAAAGTAGAGATATGTTTTCAGAACAACTTAATGCTTAGGAGTGTTGTGTTTCACAACTTCAGTTTGATTCACTTGAGGAGTAGAGATCAAATGAAAACCAGAAATCTGAGTCATACACAAATCTGGGGACTTGACTAAATCCCATTTCTTATCTTCAATCATGTAAATCCAGATAGTGGGGTTAATCATGTCATCAGTTTTAATTCTCCATGAGCTTTAAGGAAACGTTCTTGTCATCTTCATGTTTCCGTTATAAAGAAATCAGTGTTTATAAAGAAATTAGTGGAGTTTTGGACCTTATTTAGGCCCGTGTAATTCAGAGTACTTAGGTATTTTCATAGGCATGCAAATCTGACAAACCACTTTCACGCTGAAAATTCAAGGTTCTTTACATTGTTAAGAAATGATAGAATGATAGAATTTTGGGGGTCAGAAGGGACCTTTAAAATCTTCCACTAGACCATCTTGCTCAAAGCCCCATCTAACCTGGCCTTAAACACTTCTGGGAATAGAATATCTACAACCTGGTCCAGTGTTTCACCACCCTCATTGTAAAAAAATATCTTCCTTATGTCCAATCTAAACCTGCCATCTCAGTTTAAAACTGTTGCCCTTTTTTTGGTCACTACAGGATATAATAAAAAGTCTGTCTCCATCTTTATAAGCCTCCTTTAAGCTTTAAAAGGATTCAGTAAAGTCTTACACCTACCTGAGTTAATTTGTTGTTTCTGAAAGCACTAAGATACATAGAACTATGTAATTCTCGCATATGCCATGAAAGTGTAATAGGCATGACTTCATTAGATTCTTTGATTATTCTCAAAAAAAAAGGTGTCATTTTAAGCATGGTTAACTTAATGATAAAATTGGTTCCTGACTTAATTAGCGTGGTTCACAATCAGTTGCTTCAGCAAGAGGTTGGAAAGGTCTTTGTCGGCTGCATCAGCATGGGGCTGGCTAGGTAGTATGAGCTGACAGGCTTGTTCTCCTTTGCATTTCCAATGACAGTTCTTCCCTTTTCTGGGTAGTGTTGAAACACAGTAATGTGACATAGAAAAGCTTAAAGATCTTTAAAAAGATCCTGACTACAGAAGATTTCAAGAAGCGATCTGCTGTGTAAATGCAGTGTTACCTAGAACTTGCTAAAATTTCCCAATATATATGAAGATTTAAGTGTATAAAATTACATACTTTTACTGTTATTATAGTGATTATTTTAATATTACTACATAAAAGATAGCAGAAAACAGTAACTCTCTTGTAGAATTTGCTTAAACATTTCTAGCTGAGGGAGCTGTGAACTATCAGCCTGTCTTGAAGTGAGCCTTCAACATTTCTATAAATAAAGGAAATGCTTCATCAGATATACTATAAATTGTTGACTAGATCTTTCATTCAGTGGTACAAGTGTTAATACTCTAATGATACCATAAAACTAGGAAGTATTTTATGAACACTTACAATAGCTAAACAAAAAAATTATCTTTATGATCCTGATCTTGGTTTTCCTCAGAATTCAGTATTTTAAGTGAAAAATAACTAAGGTTTTGTGATTTTCTTTTTGTTTCCCTGTTCTGTTACCTAAAGTCTGGTATGGTCTAAGGAAAACAACATGATAATTATAATTCCTGTTATGTAGTTATAAAAAAATAATTATTTGAGAATAAATTTTGTAATTACCGAGTTTCCTACTCACTGAAATATAGGTTTATTGCTACAAATATAACTATAAATTTATTTATAAATAAATAGAAACATAGATTTTGATTTTGGCATCATGATAATACTTCATCTTAGCCTAATGTTTGTATGCTATATTCTAGGTGATGCAGCTGGTTCTTGTGGTGATCCAGGAATTCCAGGTCATGGGTCTAGAGAAGAAAACAATTTTAAAATTAAAAGCACAGTACATTTCAGCTGTGATATTGGATATATCCTCCATGGCTCAGAAGAAAGAACATGTATGGCAAATGGAAGTTGGACAGGAAGACAACCTGAGTGCAAAGGTAAATCACAGAATGACTCTTTTTTTTTAAACTGTCTTTTTAAAAGTGCTAATTAGAAAACAATTTTTTCATTACTTACTTTATGTTGTGAATTTGGACTGACCATTCAATTTTTTTAATAAGCTGTGACATCATAGCAATGGCTATGAGGACACCCACCTCTAAAACTCTTTTTTTTCTTGACAGTTTTTCCCTTAAAAATCTAATTTTTAATGTCAAGTATTATACATCTAATTTGAGACAAAAAGATTATCAGGATTTCATTAGATACACCTATGTCATAAAAAATGTATTTGTTAATACTGTTGGTATTATTGCAATTTTTAAATTTTAAAAATAGTAAAAAAGAAGCTGAAAAAGTTTTTTTGGAAAAAATCATTCTAGAAATTTCTAGCTAGGTGTATTATCATAAAAGAATGATCTAACAGGATAATTATGGAGGATATTTAATTACTTTAATTGCATTGACTCAAAACTAGACAATAAAGCCCAACAGACTCTTCCTCAAAGAAAGTTTTCCTGAGAAACAGAAAATAGTTTGGGAACCTGTACTTCTGTTATCCAGTTTATTACTGTTGGCTGTGTTACCTGCATGAAATAGTCATCTCATTTTAAAAACTTATCTCATGAGCTGGTTTTGTAACATCCTTTTTGCTGAATGATTGCCTAACAATGTAAATAGATGTGTGTGTTAATACATTGGTATCTGAAGTGATATGGTGAACCTTTCTGTTCTTTGATCTTCTCTACTACAGAAATTAATTACCTCTTTTACTTTGGTTTTAATTTTTCCCCCAACTATCTTGAAATGAAGACTCTTGTTTGCAGATTATATATAGGTGTGTGTAATGCACACAAGAGGTATATTGCTCCAGTTTAAGTCATATAGATTAGATCATATGTGCAGTCTCATCAAGACACATTTAAACTCCAAAGCTGATTGTTGAAGAACTAGGAAACACCAGGCTTACATCTGCCTATGAAATATTACTTTGACTTTGAATTGTGTGCTTTGAATTAGGTAGGGAACTTAATTTGATGATCATACAAAATCATATCTATGATAGAGTCAAATTAAATCTAGTGAGAATTATAGAACACCCATTTCTCTTACAATTAGAGGTTTATCTTTGCAGCTAAACTAGCTTTCCTTTACTGCAGAATTTAAAATTAAATTCACAGGCTGTATTTACCCACATAAGGAAAACAAATAACTAATGCAAAGAGCATTTTAGTATACAACAGGCCTTAGCAGTAGGTGGTGAAATTTAGAGTTTTTCAGAACATCACATAACACTGCTGGCAGCAGCATTGTCATCAGACAATTGCTAGTCAAAAAATGATCTTTACTACACTTGAAAAATATTCAATGTTTTGCTTTATAGCTGTGCAGTGTGGTAATCCAGGAACAACTGCTAATGGAAAAGTATTCCGTATTGATGGAACTACATTCTCTAATTCAGTAATTTATTCATGCATGGAAGGATACATTCTTTCTGGATCATCTGTAAGACAATGCACTGCCAACGGAACGTGGTCTGGATCTTTGCCAAACTGCACAAGTAAGACACACCTGTAATGACTTGTCTTTGGTTTTCTCTCCTCCGAAAGACAATAAAGTAAAATATACATGTTGGATGTAAATAATTTAAGTCTTCAGCTTCTTCTTCTAGTGCATCATACACAATTTTATACATGAAATGCTTTTTAAAATATAGTGCTGTGAGAAGATGGAGAATATGTTCTTCTGAAGACAGACACAATATAGTGAAGTATCTAGACTGCTGTTACAGTTTAAAGGAGTTGTATGGTTACCTGATCTATCTACTTCTAATAGTCTCCTCTGGTGTGGTTTTAATAATTTATTTTTTATGATATGACATATTTTCTTTTCTTCATAATGAAAATGTAGCAGTAAAATATTCTGCTTACAGAAATCAGAAAATTAAAAACCTTGAAATGAATGCTTGAGAATTCTTTTTGTAGTGACTCTGAGGTCAAAACTGTTGCCCTGCTCTCAGAAAACATCTTCTGTTTGGCCTCTTCATTAACCTTATACTTGTTTCGATTACTCAGTGAACAGAAGATAATTCAGGTTCTCTAACATTCATAATAAGCCTTTACAAAAGTTTATTCTCAGGCCCACCTGTTCTGCTTTTTTACATGTCCTACTTAATCTTTTAGTAATAATAAGGAAAATTTTAGATTTATATGACACATTAGACTATCTGCCATATTGAGGAAACATTTCATAATCAGAGGTATGGCAAATTCTTGCTTAAATTTGGAGCTAGTAGTACCCTAGATGTTTTACAGATGGCTACTTTCCACTCCTAGCAACCCAAACAGAGGCCAAAAGTCAGATGGTAAAGAAATATTGGTAAGGATGTGAGCAGCTGCTTTTGCAGTCACAAAACCTGAGACAGATCAGTGTTTTCATTTATTATTTTCCAAGCTATAATAAGAACCAGATTAAGTGTACCAAGGATAAAGGTGTTTAATGATGGTAACTGCCTGTAACTTTTTAAATATATTTTAGAATCACATTTAGTTGAAGTACATGCTAAGAACAGTCTTCTCAAAAGAACACCACTCAGGTAGAAATTTGGGATTTTTGCTTAAAACCTAGAAAGAGATTTTAACAGAAATATGCGAATAAAACAAAGGAATTGTGAAGATTATATGTAACAGGAAAAAATACTTTAGGATTAATTAATATGTAAGTATTTAAACTTTGTTACACATTTATTGACATGGTGCACCTTTCTTTGTTATGATTGTGTATCTAAAAAGCATATACCCTTATGTGTTTATTCAAGTCATAATGTTTTTTAGGGGGTTTTAATCTGATGTGTATCCCTAGCAATGGTCAGAGTATGAAAAGTTGAATGAAAATCTTAGCAAAAGAGCTATGAGCTCTGGGAATCTCAGCCTGCCTTTTTGGTCATTGTTGACCATTTCCTGAAGGGGAATGGAGGTGCTACTAGGTGTACTTGTATCTAAGCTGACACAAGTAATAGTATTATAGTAACAACTCTAATATACTCAGTAATAGGGAGGCATTTTACAACATCACAGAATATCTGAGGTTTGCAGTCACCTTTGAACTTTGTCTTGTGCAACTCATCTGATTATGAGATCAGTTTATGCAGGCTACCCAGAGCTGCGTCTAATCTGTGCCCCACTGCACAGGGCTTTAATTCCATAGTTCCCTAGCACATATAAATATTTCAAACTTCATCATACTTAACTTGCTATGTTCAGTCTTACAACAATATGTTAATTTTAATTATCTAACAGATAATTAACAAGAGCTAATGGACAATATTAGCTAAATAACTAGTTAACAGATGATGAGTTAGCTATTGTCTCTGTCTTCTGCCAGTTTTTTCTCCAGATCTGTGAAATATGCCTGAAGAATATTTTCTATTGGAAGGGAACAGTTTCCTCATAACGATTTAAAGTGTATCCAAAGCAGTAGAATTGTCAGTGCCAGCAGATTTTGTTGAGAGGTCAGGTTTTATTATATTTCTTTCCTAGCTGCTCCAGCACTGCTGTTGTGGTTTAACCCTGGTAGGCAGGTAGGCACCACAGAGCTGCTCACTCACTGACTCCCCCCAAGTGGGATCGGAGAGAGAATTGGAAAGGTCAAAGAGTGAGTTGGCTTAAAGACAGTCTAATGGGTGAAGCAGAAGCTGTGCATGCAAACAAAGCAGTTCAAGGATTATTTCATTAATTCCCATTGGCAGACAAATGTTTATCCATCTCCAGAAAAGCAAGGTTTCATCACGCATAGTGCTTTCTTGGGAAGACAAACACCATAACTCCAAACGTTCTCCCCTTCTGCACCTTTGTATGCTGACCCAATATGGTACCATCATATGGTATGGAACATTCCCTTGGTCAGCTGGGGTCAGCTGTCTCAGCTAGGTCCCCTCCCAACTTCTTCAAAACCCCCAGTCTGCTCACTGGCAAGACAACAGGAAAAACAGAGGCAGCCTTGGATGCTGTGCAAGCACTGTTCACCAATAGCAGAAACATCCCTATGTTATCAACACTGTATTCATCACAATTCCACACCACCATAAAAGCTGCTATGAATGAAATTAACTCTGTCCAGCCAAAACCAGTAGATATGCTCTCCATTTTTTACTATGACAAGATTTCTCAAAATTTTCTTACTTCCTGTTTCCAGAACAGCTTAGGCAAGCACCTGTCCTGACTGTCATGGGTGACACAAAGTGGCAGCCCACAATTGATCTGGTTTTTGGTATCTGTTTAGAACCATGCAGTTTAGAGTTCTTATCTGCCTGATTATTTCACAGTTCCTTATTCCCCTTTAGGGTACATCTGGGGAGTTCTCTGCTGTCTTGGGAAGGATCTGTTCAAAGTCCTGATTGTTCATGCTGTGCCATCACTTGCATGAAACTCAGATATCATCAGTCAGGGTCTTCCCCTGCCTGCCATTTGTCTTCACATATCTCTTTCTTTCTTATGATCTTTCCCAAGTCCAGGATCTTTTTTCTAAACATGATCTTCACTGCCTTTCTAAGCCCTCAACACCACCCTAAGCAGACAGATGACACAAATCAGCATCCTAATTGGTTGTTCTGTCTCATGCCTCTATTAATAGGAAGATTAAAGATAAGCCACTTCTGTTTAGTCCAGGTGTTACCAAAATTTACATCCATCCCATCCTTTCTACAGCTACGAAATAGTGGGCTACTTCTTGCATATCATTGAAAAATGTAGGTTTTTTTTTAGAGCTAACTCTGTAAGAGGAGAATATGCCCCTTTAGATGCTGGGAGCCTGAGCAGTGTAGCATCAAACAAGACTAACTCACATGCAGCAAGCCATGCAGACTTTGTGGCAGTAATTCTCCACTGACTGTTGTTCAAGCTATTACAGGATTTTCTTACAAGGAAACAACACTCGTTTCTACTGTAAAACAGTAGCAGTGTTCTCTTGAGGACATCTAACTGCACAGATAGGTAAAAAGCAAGGACATGCTGCTGGAGTAAGTGCAGACACTGAATAGGAGCTGCCTGCAGCTCTGCTGTTTAATGAGACTGAGACTGTGCCCAGGCCAAGGGATCAATGCAGCACAGCAGAGGCCATGCTGGGTGTGCACCACAGGCTTGGGGCTCCTTGGGTTAATTGTGTTGTGAATCACTGACTCCTTCACACACAGTGGTCTTCTAGTCAGTATCACTACAGCAATGTAATCTGTTTCTTGCCTGTGACAGTCACTTAGGTGGGGGTAGTCCAACTTCGGGTCACTGGAATGGCTGCTTGAACAGGGTGACCTCCAGAGGCTCCTTCCAGCCTCACCATGCTGTGATTTCTCTCACTGAATCTGTAAACTTCAGAAAATGCCACTGAGCCTGCTAAGTAGCTACTACATGTTTCTTTTAGTTAAAGATTTATTCCTATGTTTATTGCAAAGCATGGCATCTCAGTAAAATCTAGGTCACCTTCTTTCATCTGCTTTTGTTTCCTTTAAAAGTCAAATGCTGCAGTACAAGACAAAAGAGCAAAAGGATCTTTTATTTACCACTCCTACCTCTATGAACAACCTTAATGTTACAGCACAATAATATGAAGAATTACTCTTTTTTTACACCTAAATATTTTCTTCTATGATACTCTTTTTCCTGTAGAAAGATAAAGACAAGTAGGTACAGAAGAGCTAAAACACATGGAAGAAAAGCAGGTCTGCTTGTTTGTGGGTTTTTTCCTTTGAAATATGTTGTGAAAAGTTAATAATGAGAAGGTAGGAATTTTGAAAAGGCAGAACAAGCTAGTGATCTGATAAAACAAAAGTTGCTCCTGCTGTAAAATGGATCCATATTAAAATGTTTGTAGCAGGAAAGGGTACATCATTACAAATAACAGTAGCACTGGAAGACGTAAAGCATTTGTATTAATGGCGGAAAAGAAGAAACTGAGATTGTAAGGAAGGGGAATAAAAAAGATGAGAAAGATGTTTTATATCACTTTAAATATACAAACAAATTTTCTGCAGTGTGAAGTAAATGGATAGTTTGTGAATCTGTTTGATTGTATATGGTTCATGGTGTTTCCACATTCTCAAATTCACAAGGAAATAATAGAATCATGGAATAGTTTGGGTTGGAAGGGACCTTAAAAATCACCTAGTTCTGTCCCCACTGCATGGGCAGAAACATCTTCCACTTGACCAGGTTGCTTGAAGTCCCATCCAGCCTGGCCTAGAAACTTCCAGGGACGGTGCATCTCATACTTCCCTGGGTAACCTGTGCCCGTCTCTCACCACCCTCATAGTGAAGAATTTTTAATGTCTGACCTAAACCTACCTGCTTCAGTTCCATTACCACCTTTCATAGTAATTTAGTCAAAGCAATAGTATACCTAGAAAAATATAAAGGATTATATTAGTTGAATTCTCAGCATTAAGGATAGTAAATGGAATATGTTGCATAAAGAAAGGTAAATCTTGTAGAGTATTTAAATATACTTGTGTAACAATTGTCCTTCACAGCTCTATGTATTTTGAAGAATGGCAAAGAAAAATATATGCCTTTTTAAAGTTTTTGAAAAAAATTAAAATTACAATATTACTAGGTAAAATAGAATCACAGAATTTTCAGGGTCGGAAGGGACCTTTAAGATCATCTAGTTCCAACCCCCTGCCATGGGCAGGGACACTCCCACTATAATAAGATAAACCAGGATTACCTCTAGTTTTCCTTATCACTGCACTATCAATCTTTAGAATAACCCAGAGAACCCTGTCCTAGTCTTTTCTATGTGCATACACAATAAGTGTGTGGGGGGTTTGTATTTGTGTTTTTGTTGTTTTTTTTAAAGATTTGATACATGCAGCTAATTAGTATCTGTTCACTCAGACTGTGATAAACTGTAGAGCAGGTATATTTACCTTAGATTCTCAGATCCCCAATTATTTAGATCAAGGGACCTTGCCAGAATTTACTACATGCATGGAGTCATGGATATTGTCATTATGGAAACCTGCATACAGATAGGGTGCCATTCACATCAGTGATGCTTTGGCATTGAGTTAGAAGTAACCAGGATGTGCTTTCTGCCCAGTAAACTGCCACCTGCAGTTATCCAGAAGTAATAAATGATGTAGGGGGATTTTTAAGTTTATTATAAGATAAAATGTAAAAGACTTGAGTGCTGTATTTCATATGAATTAGATTTTTTTATCCCGGTGTTTGGCTTTTTCCTGAAAATAACAGCTTTTTATCATTGCCACTGGGCTTCTCAAGTTTTCTTACTTCTCAAGATTTCCAAACACTGATAGATCCAGTTTACCAGACTTGAGACAAACGTACCTATTTTAATATTATTTTCAGACTATATTAAAATAATTTATTAACTCCTCATGAATAAATAGTCTCATTGGGAGATTAAATTACCTGCTAACACTAGAAGTCACAAGAGGTTTTACAGCCATACCTATTCATTGAAGTATTGTAGGCCTAATTTTGTCATGAGACATGGCCCATGTTTGGGGGTTGCCTGAACATGCTCATCTGTTTATGTACCCAGTAACCACATAAACGTTTAAAAAAGGGGAGGTTTTTGCAGGTATTTCTTTAAATTTTCTAGACTGTGTTTTTGCTCAAGATGTATCCAGGGAAATGTAAACTAAAGAATAGATATCTGCTTCTTGAATAGTGAAGCTCTGAACTGATAGGAAAATGTCAGAGTATCAAAGAGTTATTGTGATGTATGGATTTTTTTTTTTTCTTTGCTTTTTTTCCATTTGATAACCTTGACATTTTACTGATCAGAATTGTACAGTTCATTGCTTCTACTCTTGTAGAACATTAGAACAGATGTTTTGATGGTCTTCAAATGTAACTCTTATACAAAACCACGTTATGTTTGCCTGCTAATTCATATGACATGTATGATTATCTTCTCTTGATAGAGATAAGATTTCTGATACTTTGTCCTTCTTCTTTTTCCCCAATAAGTTCCTAGATTTGCCTTCTGTTTTTCCCCTCACAAATACATAAATCACATTTTTTTTTCAAAAGCTGTTCCTCAACTATTTACTTGCAGTTATCAGTTGTGGAGATCCAGGAGTACCAGCCAATGGCATGAGATATGGTGATGATTATGTTGTTGGACAAAATGTTACTTACATGTGCCAGCCTGGTTATACAATGGAATTGAATAGCTCATTCATTCGAACTTGTACTAGCAATGGCACGTGGAGTGGAGTTATTCCAACATGCAAAGGTACAATGTTTTTCTTGGTTATCAATTATTTCTTCTGTGACATTTATATTGACTGTTTATTGTAATAAGTCAGGCAAATATTTTCACAGAAATCTAAACTCACTGTTAGGAATTGATTTTTTTGGCTGAAGGAATGTTGATTTCAATCTCTGCTACTTTGCCCTTTTATTTTTCATACCAGTACATTATGTTTTACATTTTTTTGTAGCTTTGTAGAATATTTTATTACTTTGCTGCTAAACTGAATTAGCCGGTTTGAAATAATGGTTTAGATTGTTTGTTAAGGTTAGTGTGTTATATAAAAAATGACCTTATATGTGTCCCTGTCTTTAGAAAAAGACCACTCAAGAACACTAGGCACCTTTGAGAAGAGTCTGCATATATATAACTGAACTTTGTAAAAAGCAAATAGTTCTGGATTACCATAACACTAAGATTTTTTTCTTTGATCCCTCATTCATTAATTCTGCATCTTTGAGCATCACCATGCTGTATTGACAAACTCAGCTAAAAGAATAATCCTTCTAGAAAATTTCCTGATAAATATTTTTCTTCTTCCTTCTATTTTTGTCTGCTGTGAAAACTGAAAGGATTAATATCAAGACCTTCCTCTTCTCTCTTTTACTGACTGCATTCTGTTTTTTTTCTCTTTTACTGGAATCTTTAAAATGTTCTTTCTTGAAATACAAACAGCAAAAAGCTGAATGTTATCTGTTTCATCAAAACTAATTTCTCTGAGAAGCCCTTTGCTTACTAAACCCTAAAAAATCTTCTCTGTAGAGTAGTTTTTCTCACTCTTCCTGATACCAGAGCTGTGGGAAAGCAGCATTACCATTTTGGTATTTTCTTCCTGGGTTCATCCTAAGTATGTCTGATCTCTAATCTGTTAAAACTTAGTTTGATAAATTTGTACTTATGTTGTTCTCATCCATCTTCCTTTTGATTGTTTTGGCTTGTTTTTTTGTTTTTTTTTCCAGAAGTACAGTTACATACATACTCAGCAGTTCTCATTTTCTTCCCTGGAATCCATTTATCAGAGCAGCTCAAATAAATTTCAGTTCTCTGACCCATTTGCAGTTGTTTGACTTTCTGAATGCAATTCTCTCAACATCTTACCAAGTCCAGGTTGATTGTAATTCACTTTTGATAATGGCAATTTTAATGTTATTTTCCCAACACATACTGAGTATGTCAGACTTTGAGATCCCCTTAACAATTAAACTTTTTTTCTACTTTCATTGTGCTCTCAGCCTGTCTCAGAAGTCAAAATATGCAGATCTTTTAAAAAGTTATAGTAGTGAAGCTCTTGGAGAATGCAGACAGATCTTTTCTGCTTGGAAAACTTATTTTGACTGATTATCATTAAAGCATCATGGAAGTGTGACAAAAGCTATCATGTCTTTTTTGATATTTATTGTTTGGCATTTTCTTTTAAACTAGAAACCAGAGCAAAAGAAACAGCAAAATACAAAATAAAATAAAAAAAAAAAAAAAAAAAAAAAAAAAAAAAAAAAAAAAAAAAAAAAAAAGGAAAAAAAAAAGAAAAAAAAAAGAAAAAAAAAAGCACCCTAAAATTTAGATTTGGTTTAGTGGTTGGCAAAGGATTTTTTTATCGCAATAAAAGCTATGAATGACGCTGCAGAGCATCTTTGTAGCATCATTGAGCTGAGATTCTCACTGGAGTGTATGATAGGAATGAAGAACTAGTACATGGTGCACCTCTTGCATTCTAGTGATCTAGTACTTCTGACTTCTTTTGAGCCTGTAAGATGACAGCTGTCAAAACATAAATTTGATGGCAATGAGTTCTCTGTTCTTGTGACCTCTGTGCTCTCTGCTTTTATTTTTAGTCACCACCTCTTCTGATTTACCCGTCTCTGCTAAATTAAGCCATGTTAGTTTCATTTGGTTTCTTTCTCTTTTGCTAGAAAGTGTGTCCCAGCTTTTCTCTTTTTTACCCCTTTTTTCTTTCTCATTTATTCTAGTAACCTTGGCATATTTTTTCCCTTTTCTCTTTTTTTTTCATTCATATAATTTTTCATTTAACTTCTCTTATCCACTTTTTTCCTCAGCGCTAAATTAGCAGTTGTCTGGTACTACCCCTATATCCAGTGAATAGCACTTTTATCTTAATTTTGACAGTTTTTATCTGTTTTTTTCTACTCCTCCTGTGGTAGTTTTCAGTCCTCTCTCCTACAGGACAGTAGAAGGTGTTTCTATTTTTTTTTCTGGGAGGCCTGGAAGTGAGAAACTACACTGGAATACTTCTTCTTTGCCTTCTTAGAGGCAGCAACACTGACATTTTCAAGAGGTTGAAAATCCTTAGAGTTTATCCTTCTAAATAGAATTAGATGCTTTTTGGTCAGGAGGTTTTTGTCAAGCAAATACCAACCAAACTGGGGTACTTAGAAAGAGGCTTTCTCGTTGTGTTTTAGAGCAGTTTTCCTGGAATTTCATCTCTGGTCATATCTAGCAAATGCCTAAGCTGCTTAATAGTAAGAAACTGTTTGACTATTACCACAGTAACTAAAGAAAATTGTACTTGCTGTTGTCTAAACAAACAAAATCATGTTGTAGTATACTACAGTACTTAATGATGTACACTTCCAAGTCTCCATACTGAATTTTAGCTAGTCTTCCTATTTGGTTTGCTGCAGCATCCTCTTTTATTTAAGACATTTCATCATTCAGCCACTGTCTCCTAAGGGGAGGAAACTAGAAGTACTAACTTCAGGAAATATGTCAAGATTAAAGTGAGAGAGATAGCATGTCCTGACTGTATTGTCCTCTAAAAAATGTTAAATTAGCACATATGGTTCTTCTAGTAATTGTGTGCACTGGGGATATTTACAGCAGCTGGGCCTAATTATTTTGATATTATTGCAGCTGTTACCTGCCCAACTCCTCCGCAGATCTCTAATGGAAGGTTGGAAGGAACAAACTTGGACTGGGGATTTAGTGTTAGCTATGTCTGCTCTCCAGGATATGAACTCTCTTTTCCTGCTGTTTTAACTTGCGTTGGGAATGGAACATGGAGTGGTGAAGTACCTCAGTGCTTGCGTATGTATTTACTTTATGGTCCTCTTATTTCTTTACTCAACTTTAGTGCTTTTACTCATCTTTAAGGTTTTCAACTTTTTTCTTCCCTTGCAATGCAGTGGCTCAGTTAATTTCAAATCTGGGACAATCTTCAGTATTTTCCAAGGTTGTAATGTAGGTTGTAGACTGAGAAAGACATAGGAATATATGTAAATAATTTGTAAACCTATAGGAAGCCTTAAACATGAACACAAAAAGACTTACAGGCACTGTGTCAAAACAAGACAAAGGCAAGTTGAAACTAGATTTAGGGGTGCTGTCTTGTTTTCAGATCCAGCTACCTATAGAATAGGGAAAGTTTCATTATAATCTCTTTTATTTTCTCATTACTCATCCTAAACTTTCTCTGATTTCACAGTTTTTCTTTCACTAGTGTTGACTGGTCCGTAGGGTAATTCCTTGACAATTTTTTTTTTTTTTCACTGAATTATGTATTTTATGCAGTAAGTTTCGTTAATTAGAAAGTTGTAACACTGTTGGATTTTTATATTGCTGCAAATTTCATTGCAATAGCAAAAAAGGTTGGTGTCATCCCACTCATTATTTTAAAAACCTTTTTGAAGCAGTGTGTGTGATGCTTCTGAGAGATAGGAGGTTCGATAGTTGTAGAATAGCAGTATCACTGAAACTGTAGTGATCTTGAGCAAGGAGTCTTATCTGGAATAGGATAATTTAATCTTCATAGCTTTAAAGATTCTGAAGATTAATTCCAGCTTGTGGAGTAGCTGAGCTTGGCAGGGAGCTTGCTAGGTGCTGGAAAATGCTGTGCTCTATCCTTCTACCATTTTTTACATCAAAATGTTCTTTGTCTTAGCTATATCTTACTACTGTGAAAGCATATAATATAGATGATCTTTTATTTCCTTTTTTTTTCCTAATGATATTCTCATATCTTCCAACAACAATTGCTTAGTGCTGCTGAAAATGTACGTGCCAGAGGTGGAACATGGTGACAGGCACTGTTTGTGGAAGAAAAAAACCCCAACATTTGTTAAGTTCTCTATATGGAGCTCTTTTAGAATCCACTATATGATGATCAGCAGAGGCCAAGAAAAAATATTTTCATCATTTGTTCTTGATTGAAACATTGTGTCCTGACATTCATTTTTTTGGATCCCACAAGCTGTTTGTCATTATGAAATTGGAATACTCAATACTTCAGTATACTCTGAAAAAGGGGCTTGACCTTTTAAACTTTTTGAAAGGTATAGTTAGCACAGAAAGCATCTGCCTGGGAATTGAAGGCTGTTCATGCAGAGATTACATTAACTGAGTGCTGTTGATGTGCAATGGTTACCCATTGGCTTGCAAGAGAAATCAATTGGCAGCCAGTGCTTGTCAAAGAGCTTAAACTAGCTGCCAGCTGGCAGAAATGAGAGGAAGGTGTTGAAAGTCACTCTCAGTGAGCAATCTTTAAGCAGGTCTTGACATCAGAAATTTAGTTCCCAGCTTGGTTCCATAGTGCCTGTAGCTGAAGATAGTTATAACATGGAATAATTATTCTGAATGGAATATAGTTATGTTTTGGTTGAGTATTTGTAATCTGTGATTTAGTAAAATAATCTCCTTAATTATTCAGAGAGTAATTTGAATAAAGGACTGCTGCTTTTATAAGCTTGACAATTGATGGAAAAAAAATACAGGCCTATGCCTGTATTCCTAACTTGCTAATATTCCTAATTTAATAATTGCTGTTAATCAATTAAATGTTTCTGAAGAACGAGACCAGCCTCATAGCCTCAGTGCCACAGCTCCGTGGCCCTTTTAAAGGCTCTCCAAGTCATTATTTAGGAAAATGTTTCCATTGGGTGTGGGAGCACTTGCAGAGCCTCCAATTTGCTGCAGTTTTAGTTTGTTCGTAGGTCTCCATTCCAGTATCAAAGGAAAAAATCCATGGATATCTATATAGAAAGCACATACTCAGTTGCTAGTGGGTAAAGCTGGCTGACAAACTAAGTGGTAGAGTTTACTCAGTTTTGTAAAAAAATAATAACCTTTTTCCTTGAAATTGGTTGCTACTTGATTGATACAAAGAACTGTTCCAGACACAATTTCAAGCATATGTGTAAAAAATGTGTAAGTGTTCCATGTATTTTCAAAAAAGCCTTTATTTCAGAAATAAAGACTTTGCAGGATTTTCTAACAAAAGCATTAATTGCAACCATAATTTGTCAATCAGACACTGAGTTTCACTGTGTGACACTATTCCCAGAACACAAATCTTTTCAGAATTAGACCTATAATTCTTCAGACATTCTTATTCCACTTAAAGTCATGAAACTATATACATTTCTGGTATGTATAGATTGAATCCTTTTTCTTTAGCATGTATATTTATGGAGTACTTGTAGAGTCACTGTCCTCAGTAAGATTTAGGGTATAGGGCTATTCCATGTAAGAAGATCATTTGGAAAGATTAATGCATAAGTGACAAAGGCAGAGATATTAGAAATGCATTCTGAAGGAGTTTGTTTAAAAGACATTGTTTAATTTCTTTTTGTACAAGAGGTACGGGAGGTAGAGCAGACACCCAAGTTAGTGTTTTATTTTTTTTTTTATGTATTACTTCATTTTCTGTTTTATATGATATTACACTCTACAGTATTAGAATTCCTGGTTTGGCAGGGGATAATATTGTCTGCTGGAACAGGGTTTATCATAGATGATTTCATTTCCCAAATCAATTATTTACAATCCAGCTTCTGACAGTAATCATTACTTTATATTGCAGAAGGTCGGTAAATTTCCCAGCAGGGCATTTATTTAGTTGTGCTATGCTATAGAACATAAAGAATCTTTACAGGATATATATATATAAAGATCAATTTAAGAATGTGTTCTTATTACTGAAATTTATCTCGATAACAACTTTTTAGTGTTTGACTTTTATATTGCTGCTGGATTTTCTTTACTATTTTTTTGGGCTTGGGATTTTTGGTATGTTTTTTTTTAGCTGTACTAACTTGCAGGTGTTGTATTTCCATTCCTACCAAATCTTATCTTTCAGTGAAAGTTGAAGAAGTAAGAATTTAAAATTCCTAAAATCTGTCTGAAAAAACCTTTACTCATACAAAACGCCCACATACTGAGTAGGTGGCAGAAAGCATCAGAGGATGTGAGATTGACATGAAAGTTTGGTTTGCTCTTTGCTGTGGTTTGGAGCAGGCTAAAGAACCCCAACTCTCAGCCTGTCTTCAGCCCTCTGATCATTTTTTTGGCCTTCCTCTAGACTCACTCTGACTGCTTCATGTCCTTCTTTTGTTTGGGGACTCCAAAACTGGACATGGAACTCCAGGTGGGATCTCACAAGAGTGAAGGGGGAGAATCTCCCTTTAGCTGCTGGCCGTGCTTCTTTTGATGCAGCTCAGAATATAGTTAGCTTTCTGGGCTCCAAGCACTCCTTACTAGCTTGTGTTGAGCTTTTTATCAACCAACACCTCCAGGTCTTTCTCTTCAGAGTTGTTCTCAGTCCCTTCTCTGCCCAACCTGTATTTGTGCTTGGGACTGCTGCTTAACCAATGTGCAGGAGCTTGTACTTGACTTTGTTGAACTTAATGTAGTTTGCACGCAGCCACCTCTCAAGCCTGTATTTGACCTTTGTTTAATAAAATTTAAAAATTTGGAGTAACTCTTTGAGTGTTATTTTTGTATATTTTAATAAGTGACACATTTAATTTTCTATAATTTCTTTTCTCACAGCAAAATTTTGTGGTGACCCTGGGGTACCTGCTCAAGGGAAAAGAGAAGGCAAAAGCTTCATCTATCAGTCAGAAGTCTCTTTCAGCTGCAATCCTCCCTATATTTTGGTTGGCTCCAGCACCAGGATTTGCCAAGCAGATGGCACATGGAGTGGTGGTTCTCCTCGGTGTATAGGTAAGGTTAACACCTTTCATTGAAGTGCTTATTTTCCTTTTCTTGCTAAATTAATCCAGGTCTTTACAACTACTTTAACTGTTATGCTATACCCGTTAAGAATCAAATATTTCCTTTTTTTTTTTTTTTTCTCTTATATTGCCTTATTTCATGTTTTTGTATAAGCTTAATTTTGTGATACATTCATGTATTTTACTAAAATACTATAATTTGTTTCATCTTTATTTATTGTAATTTTTTTTTAAGAACCTACTCGCACAGCATGTGAAAATCCAGGAGTTCCAAGGCACGGGTCACAAAACAACACATTTGGCTATCAGGTAGAATATACTATTTTTTATTAACTTGCATATTAAAGTACCTTAATAACAACTCAAAGTCTAGAAACTTCTTATAAGAGGTCCATAACCTGCTCATGCCTTAGAAGACCTGCTTTCTGAAGTGTTGCTGTTTCCTTATTTGTAGCTGATGAATTACATTGACTTTGTGTCCCAATTAACAATGCGCTATGTGAAACCCTGGTGATCAAGTTCTGCTTGTTTTAAATTTGAAGGAATATATTAATGTTGTCTACCGTTTATCAAGCAGACTTTTTGCCCTTAAAAGTGTGTATTCTGTGTATCAAATTGCTTGCTGCGACATACTCTAAAAACTTCTGGAATTTATTTTTTCTCAGGGTCATTCTATTGTTATGTTTGGAAATGCTGTGGCCATAAATGAATTCCAAAGTGATGAAGGTTGGCAGGTACCTCTGGGAAGCTTCTTGTTCAGCCCCACTTCTCAAAGCAAAATGAGCTATAGAAGTTTTATAAGGTCTGTAGTGAAGAAGATTTGAGTATTTCCAGGGATGGTTACTCCGCAGCCTCTCTGGGCAATCTGTTTCAAGTTGAACACCCTTTCAGTGAAAACGCTCTGTCTTATTTTTAAACAGAATTTCCTATATTTCAATTTGTGCCTGTTGCCTATTTGCCTGTCATTGGGCACCACTGAAAAAAAGTCTCTCTCTGCTGCCTTTTGTGCCTCCAGTAAATTTTAATACACAGATCAGATTCCCCTTGTGCCTTTTCTTCTGCAGCCTGGACAATCCCAGCTGTTTCAGCTACTCCTTTTATGCTAGATCCTCTAGTCCTTTAATCACCTTTGTTGGCCAGCACTGAACTTACTGCAATATGTTCCTGTCTCCCATGCAATGATAAGCCCAGCACTGGACCCAGCACCCATTTGTGTCTATACCATCTAAACTATCCTGCTACATCTGTGTTTGAAGCTTTCAGCACCAGACATGGGAAGAGGACTAGGAAGAGAGTAATCTAGCAGCTGCCTAGTTGTATATGGTGCCTATCTAGCAGCAGTAGTTAAATAAAAGCATTCCCTTGCATCCCTTGAATGCAAGGGTTCACTGGAATTTGAACAGAGTCACAGCTTGAAGGTATTTTTTAAAAATAGTTATACTTCAAGACTTCTCAGATTCATGGTTTAAAATTCTTATGATTTCTCTTTTTGGTGGCCTTTTACACAGTATTCCTTCTGCTTAGTGACTGTTTTAGCAGCATTTGGGTTTTCAGATTGTGCTAGATCACAGTCACATGTGACTAGTCTCAGATTTCTCAAGGGAATGACATGTTGGTTTGTGCCAAGATGGAATATGAAGGGACAGTCCTTGGGCAAACTTCCTTTGGATATAATATGATATTATGATAGAGAACAACTCTTTATTCAACTTTGTAAGAAATGAATAATTGCAACGACTATTTTCTGCAATTTTACTGTCACAGTTTCTTTAGTGTATTAGTGAGCTTTCTATGACTGAAGAAATTAATGCAGACTTTTTTCTTTTGTGGTGTAGTTGTTGTAGCTGTGAATGAAAGCATTACTCACAGCTAGCATGGAACTGTCAAAATACTAAGCAAAATGTCAACTGATAAATAATTTCTAGAAGTGTAGCTGCTGGCAGAATTTACACTCTTGATCCCACAGTTGTAAGGTTAATGCCTAGCAGTTTTAAACTGCAACTGCTTTTAAACTGCAGTTTTAAACTACTCCTTACCTAGTCAGCAACTTATCCTCACTCTCGGGAAGTGAATTTAGGTTTATAAAGTAGCTAAATGTCTGCATGAAGCCTCTGATTAATACAAATTTCATTGCATAATTATTACAGACCAGGGTAGGGGTATCACTCATACAGATGAAGCTCAGTTTAGCTCTTTATTGGGTGTAAATAACAACAAAAATTATTGGTTCTAGACAAGTTATTGTCTGTAGATCCTGGAAAGAAATATATTAGTGTGTATTCAGTAATGTTATGACTCGTTTAAACCACAAAAAGATTGTGAATGCATTTATGTTATGCCATAATTAACTCCCTGTATGAATGGGATAATAATGACTTTTGCTTTTATCTATAGCAAAAAGGTAAAAGCATTAAGAAAAATTGCTAAATTATAGCCAAACACTGAAGATGAAATAGTTTTGATTTTCTTTTGTCTGATATATCCAGTCATCTACCATTTTGAACAATAGACCAAAAAAGGTTATGCAAAATTAAGCAATTATTTTGTATCTAGTAAAAGCATAACAGTTAAGAAGTTGTAGCTGTTGAAAGTACGAGATGATTTGCTGACTCTGTCCCAGGCTGTTAGTTTGTGGAGTTTTTTCTCATTTGGGGGTACAGGAGGTTTGTTGTTGTTTGTTTGGGTTTTGGTTATGTGGTTTTTAGGGGGGATTATGGATTTTTATGTGGGATTGGATTTTTTAATATTGGGGTTTTTTTGCTCCCTTGAATACTTCACATTTAAACTACTATTAAAAGAGTCACTTAAATGGCCTGCCTTAATTGTTGTTTTAAATGTGTGTCTCTATCTCATTCAAAAAATCAATCTGTAACCAACAGTAGAATCAAGTCTTTATATGCAGAGTCAGTCCTTTTTGAAGTGATCTTCAACAAATTACAATTCCTCCTCTTTTTACGTGACCGTATCACTGACTGTCACTTGCATTTAGCATTACTATCATCAGGCTGTGAACTTGCACAGCATTATATTTTAGTTCTTGTTTTCCCAACTCTAAATTATCTGTTTTCCTGTCTCATTGACTGCACTGAAAGTTCAGGCATATATAACATAGTTTCAGGTTTAACTAAAAGGCATATCAAAAACTGGTCTCCTGAAACCTACACTAATAAAATGTACAACTATCACCACCTCACATCTGAATGTTGTTTCAACTGTTGAGCAAGAGCTTTGTAAAAAAGAGGTAACAGCATTTTCCATGCATTTTATTGTTTGGTTTTGAATTCAGCAGGCAGAATCAGATTCTTGTGTGTTCAAATAACATTAAAAACCAGTTCAATGCTACTTTCATAGCAGACATGGCAGGCAAATAAGTAACATGACCTGTATTAATTGTTATGAATATTTACCCCTAGAATATTTACCTTTCATCTTAGTATTTTTGGTTTGACAGATCTACCTGAATAGTGTGTTACAATGAAGACAAAATATCTGTAGAACTTAGTGAATACTGATTTCATCTCTAATCTGGAAAATAAACTGCTTCTTGGAAAGAAAGTGTGGTTTTGAAATATTTCTTCAGGTATACTTCTTGTAACATGGAAACTTGCTTACAGCACTTTCATCATAAACTGTTGTAACACAAGATACTACTGAAGAAACAGTTTAGAAGTGCTTAGGACAGTCAGTCATATATGTAAGATTTATTAGTTCTACTTTTCCAACATGTGTTTTTATAGAAATTCAACTCTTTTCTGCTACATTAAAGCCTGCAGGGAGCCAAAGGGCAGTCTGAATTTTGAAAGGAAAATAGCTGCATTACAGTAGTCCTAGCCTTGTGTTAGTTCTTGGATTCCATTTTATGAAATACCGTATGAAACTTGATCTTCAGTTGTAAAGTAGCCTTGCAAATAATCACCTGTGAAACTAATCCTTTTAAAACTTTATTATTAATCGAACTGTAGGATGAAATTCTAGCGGAAGTGCTATGCTAATACAGCAAAAATATATATACTGCTAAAACATAACTCCACTAGCACAGTTGGCATCATCAGTGCATCAATGGAAATGTAGTTTAAGCCTTATCAGACATCATTTAATTTTCCTGGTTCCTTCTGCCTCTCAGGATCCTGAGGTCTATGGTTCCACCTGAGCTTGTTTATGATGTTTTTAAACACTTTTACACCACTCACACTGCAGCTCCACATTGTATTTCTTTATGTTCTATAAAGCACATTTCACCTAAGTTAGATACTTATTCTTTTTCACCCCTGAAAACTGATTCTGTCAGGATGACTTTCTTTAAGGAAGTTGTTCATAGCAATGGGGGATCCAGTCCTAAGCTTGTGACACATCTGCTATCATACCCTATCCTGTAGTCTTCTTCACAGTATCCTGTGTCTCCATTTCTCAAAGCCTTTGCTATCGTTCCAGTGCCAAGTCTGCATTTCTCTGCACCACAATACATTACTTTTAAATAGCACATTCTGAATATAATAGGTCCTTGTTGCTACTGTGAATATAAACGTATGGTTGTACCATACAAAGATAAAGAAAAAAAACAAAATAGTCAAAGTCGTATGAACACAAGAAAATTTAATGTTACAACTAAACCAAGTTTAAAAAAAGACAGCCACAGAACAAAGATCCAGACACTTTAGAAAAAGGAAGCCTGGGAAGCCTCTGCCCTAGCAGGTTTTGCAGACTCATTAGGCTGCTACTCATCATGGCAATGCTATTATTACTGGGCTACCAAACTGCAATTATAGTAAAGACTTAATGAGTTGCTTTTTTATTCACTTAAAAAAAATGCTAAAAATTAATGAAGAAAAATAACTGACATTCTCTTACCTTGATTCTTTGGTGTGAATTGGTATGGATGGAGATGCTTGTTACAGTACTTTCATTTTATTTGGTGAATTTAAGTCTAAGAGTAACTTACGATAGTTAGAAATATCTTATATTCTTTTAAGGAATATAATCAATAATAAAATTAATAATTTATTTTATTATCTTTATAATTAGTATATATTATTATTATATTATTTGATGGAGTATAATAGAATCGTAGAGTGATTTGTGTTGGAAGGGATCTTAAAAATCAGCTGGTTCTGAACCTCCCAGAGGAGAAGATACATCTCTCCCTATAGACCATATTGCTCAAAACCCCATCCAACTTGGCCTTGAATACCTCCAGAGTGCAGGCATCCACAGCTTCCCTGGGAAACCTGTTCCACTGTCTCACCATCTTCACAGTGAAGAATTTCTTCTTAATGTCTAACCTAAATCTTCCTGCTTCCAGTTAAAGCCGTTACTCCTTGTCCTATCTAAATCTACTTTCTTTCATCTTGAAACTGTTTGCCTTCATCCAATCCCTACATGCCATCTTAAAAAAATATCCCTCTTTTCTGTAGGCCCCCTTCAGGTCCTGAAAGACTGTCTCCCCAGAGCTTTCTTCAGGCTGAAAACCCACAACTTTCTTATCCTGTCTTCATATGAGAGGTGCTCAATCTCTCTGATCATCTTCATGGCCTTCCTCTGGACTCACTCCAACAGCTCTATGTCCTTCTTTTGTTGGGGGCTCCAGAACTGGACACAATACTCTAGGTTGGGTCTCATGAGATTGGAGTAAAGGTAGAGAATCACCTCCCTTGGCCTACAGGACACCTTTTGGTGCAGCCCTGGATGTTGTTGGATTTCTGGGCTGCAAAGGTTAGTGTCATTCATTTGGGGAATATCCAAACCGTAACTGACACTATGGAAAAAGCAGCTCTGGAACAGCGATGATCGAGGTGATGATGATACAAAGAAATAACTTTTTATCAGTATTGGATCCCAGCATTGTTACGCATAGGACAGTTCTTCCCTAAATAAAAAGAATGCAGTGAATAAAGGTAGTTCAGCTGTTTCCCCAGCTGTTACCACTAGTGCTTCTATATAAACTCTGTAACGAAAAATTTGAACAAATCTGGACATCTCAAGGCTGGTAATCTTTTAATACCTCTGTAGGCTGTATTGTAGCGCCACCTGGTGCCTCTGGTACAAGAATACTGAATAATAGACCATGAAAAGTAATTTTAAAATTATTTTCAGGGTTTTTTTCATTTTTAGTAATTTAATATACTTGTAAAACTTATTAATTTTTTTTAGGATCAGGGAGCCTCATTCCTTTATGAATTTATTTAGTATCTTGAATAGCACGGCAAGTTTTAAAAACATTGTCATCACTTGGGCAGGTTTTGTATTTTTTATGCTACTTTTGGGGCTTATGTATGTAAAGAGTATATTTCCCTACCAATGATAATGTGATTGACATCCATGTTTGAGGTCTGGGTTTTTTTTGAGAAAATAAGGAAAATACTTTCACTGATAATTATTTTTTTGGATAGAAAAGCTGGTATTGCAACAACTGGTTGCAACATCAGCAGTGGTTTGGTTTGAGTGTTATTTGTTTGCTGTGGGGTTTTTGTTTGTTTGTTTGTTTGAGATGGTGCTTTGTTTTTAATTGCAGAAAACTAGCAACTCAACCTTTCCACTTACTTGTTGACTTGAGCCAAATCTGTATCTCCTTAATATATTTCTAGTACTAAAGAACTGATTTGATAATTTGGCAACCAAGTGTCAGTGAAGCATGAGACAGGCAGAGCTGTAGTGAAGATGGTGAAAAAGTTTCTATCAGTTTTTTAGTTCTTCAGAAGAACAGTTTTCCTTCAGCATATCTGTCTAGAAGACTCAGTTCATAAAGAACTAATGCAAAATCATAAATAGGCAAGTAAAGAGGAGAGATAAGTTAGAAAAAATTCAAAAAAGCACACTCCTTTCCTTTTTTGCTGTTACCCATTGAGTCCTGAAAATCTAAAGACTTTAGACATGAGAGACATGATTTTCCAACCCTTTCAACTCATAAAGTATGAACTTTCTTTCTCAAGCTATTCTTGACAAGTAGAACGACAATATACTGAATTTTACTGAATATACTGAATAAATTGTTTTTTTAATCTATTGATTTTTTACTTCTCTAAAGAGATATAATACAATGACAAATTTATTTTAGATAATATCCTACGAAAATGTAGGTGAAAGTTTCAGGATGGCAGTTGTAAGATCAATTCAGCATTGCCCATATTTACATAACGTTGACTTAATGTATTAATGATAATCACATTGTGACAACTGTTGAATTCCGAAAAGATGATCCTGTATTAAAAAAAAAAAAAAAAAAAAAAGAAAAAAAAAAAGAAGAAAATAGTGCCTAAAATGTTAATTGAATGTAAACAAGGTGGTGTAACTAAGCAGTTAAGGCCACACAGTAGCTACTTTTGGAGTTGCTATTGACAACTAGAATTTAAACACTAACATAGTTATAATTTAGAATTAGGTATCTAAGTATAATAGCCAGTTATCCTCTTCATTGACTTCTATGGTGTCCAGCTATTTGACATCACAATTACATTTTTTCTTAAATATTTTATATTCAGTAAGATCATAGAATCAACTTTGAAAGAATAAAGGATAATGGAAATTAAGTTATTATTCAGATGTACATTAAGAAACTATGTTTTAAATGTAACTATGATGTCTTAGTGTCTTAGTTGGATTTTTTTGGTTTTGGTTGTTTTTTATTTGTCATATAAGCAAGGTTGACCAAATGACCAAATCTTGGTCTTTACTGCCAAAGTACTGTCTTCCTTGGTAACTACGGATTAAATTGGGCAGGTGTTTCTTTCATAGTTGTGAGTAGAAACTGCCTCTCTAGAGACAGATTACTGAAATAAACAAATTTTTCATAAGACTAGTAGCTGTTGTAAAGTAATATATTGGTGATGGTTGTTTTTAACCAATTTTTTTACTAAACAAAAAAGTACATTTATTTCTATTTTATTCAGCTTTTATTGTTTCCCCATTTTCTGCTTAATTGTGAAAGTTATTTAGTGTATTTTCTTCAAAGTCTTTTAAAAGTAATTACATAGTACAGTAAGCACAGTAAAGAGAAAAAAAAGGAGCTGTATTTTAAATCACATATTGTGTTGATGAGCTACTATCTGTAGTTCGTGGCTACTGTTAAATTTAATTCTGATGGGTACCCTGAGCTGAAACAGAGTAGTACTATGAAGTTTCAAATTACTATTTGTACCACTGTAAACAATCTTTTCAGAACTCAACTATTGTGAAAGAGTTCACACTCTTCCTTTGGGCATCTATTTGAATATAATGCTATACCTTTAAAGAAAATAATGGAAAAAAAAAAAAAAAAAGGTGCCCAAACAAGCCAATACCAGAACCATAAATATGCTGTCACATAGAGTTTGGAGTTACCAGCCTCTTGTTTAAATATGAGTTAATAAATACATTAGTACAGGTCACTGCCAAATAGTAGATGTGATCTATGCACCTTAATATTTGAGTTAACAATTCACAGCTTGCAATAAACTACTCTCTGAATGTTAAACATGTAATCTAATTTCTCTGGTTTTGATGGAAACAGAGAATTACTTGCACTTTCATCAGTGACACCATGATTGGACACACTGAACAAGTTATTCAATGTTACGTTTGTACAGAAGCTGTTACTGACTAAAGAGTTTTGTTTTTTTTTTATACAACACATGCCCATAATAAGAATAATAATTAAAAACTAATCCTGGATGAATTGATATTGTAAGTTGCAAAATATTTTTATTCCATTTTTTTTATCTGTAGTATAAAAAATTATCCTTTTTTTACCTCCTGTGATAAAAAAAAAAATAAAATATTATAGGGACATCATAGTTTCTGAAGCATGAGACACTCTTGCATGTTGTAATGAAATATTTTTCATTATAATTTGTGAATTCATCCAGCACGCCAGAAAGGGTGTCAAGTTCAGCAAAGATCCACCAGAATCTATTACTTATTACTGAAATTACTGAACTAAGTAATTCTTCCCTGCAACTTCCACGGTTTGATAAAAAACTGACTGACCCCTTTGACTCAGATCTCTGAAGCCACAGTAAGCTTGGTTTCCAAACTCAGAGTGCCTAAACTGCTCCAGGCCCAAAAAACAAAACCACTGAGACTATAAGAGATAAGGTTTAAATTCTTTTCTGTGGAAGATTTCAGTTTGGGTGGAGAGTAATCTTAATAAGAATGAAGAAAAATTTTATTTCATAACATAACACTGTGTAATTTACTTTCTGCAGAAATACCATCACAGTTCATCAAGCCTGCATGATGTGAAGGAGCTTGCAATCAAATTTGAAAAAAAAACCAAACCAAACCAAAACAAAAAAACCCTGGTATTTCCTTATAAAAATACAATGGTGTTTTCTACTTTTAAATAGGTGGGAAATGTTGTTCAGTTTCAGTGTAAAAAGGGACATCTGCTTCATGGCTCAACAACAAGAACTTGCCTTCCTGATCTTACATGGAGTGGAATCCAGCCAGAATGTATACGTAAGTAAATGTTAGATTTTTAAGATATCAGTTTTTTAATCTAGACTATTTAGTTACGGTAAAATAGTTATGAAGTTAATTTATATATTTTAATAACTGAATGCTAAAAAAATTCACATTTTACTAGTTTACAGTCGCTAGAAATGTGAGTGAATTTTTCTGCAATAGCTTATATTATTAAACAGCAAAAATAACCAAACAAACAAACCCAAAACAAACAAAAAAAAACCAACCACAAAATAATTAGAATACCAAACAGCTCTTCAACCAGACAGAGTCTGGAAATAGTAAATTTCTGTCTTAGGAGGATGCAACCCTTCCAATTAGAGAATGAAAAGTGTTGGGAGGACATGTAGGGAGACATGCTGGAAGGACAAGGAGGACATGTAGGCCAGCCTTGGACAACCCAAACCTGTACTGTAGAGAGTTACAATCTCTTCTAGTAAAGAGTTTGAGTTTTTTCCTAAGGAATCAGTAGATTTTTAAAAGGTGGAGAAAGGTTTTGTAACTGGAAATTTCTGTATCTGAAATAGAGAGAATCTTTTTGCTTGAGTATAGGAATTAGTATTTCATTTCTTAGATATTTTACACTCCAGTAAATACTGGTAATTCACTGAAGGTGTAACATCATGGTTCATCCTTCTAGTTTTTCAGCTAGCCAGCTTTATTTTTCTAGAAAAAGGTCTGACCTTATAGAATCACTAAAGTATATGGAGACTGTATCCACACAATAAAACACCACTCATGTTTTAGGTTGGAACTCCTCCTAAGCAAACATCAAATCAGTAACTCGGTGTGTTGAAAGGTGAACTCTGCTCTTGGAGGTATTCTGGTGGGTTTAAAGATACAAGACACCTTGCATGAGAATTGGAAGAGTAATTAATTTTTCTGCCTGCATATGCAGACAATTGATTTTAGTCATGTAGGTCCATATAGGTGGGTTCTTGAGCCATTAAAATTGAAAGGTTCAATTTTCAAGAGTGAATTTAGAGGCTCAGGACAGTATTTATAGACTATGTAGTTATTTTAAATGTGAATTAAAAATATATTACTATATGTTATATTTATTGAGGTTTTTTTCTTCGTTAGGTACCTATCAGAATGGGTATAGATTATTTGTGCAGAAATATTTTCACCATTTTGACTGAAGGATATTTTATCTTTTGTAGCTCACAGCTGTAAACAACCAGAAATACCAACACATGCTAATGTTGCAGGAATGGATCTTCCCTCACTTGGTTATACATTGATTTACACTTGTCAGCCAGGCTTCTTCCTGGCAGGGGGATCAGAGCACAGAGCCTGTAGGTCTGATGGCACATGGACTGGGAAAGTTCCAGTTTGTGAAGGTACATTTTTCTGTTTCCCATCATGTCTCTCATCTGTCATATTTCAGTGCTTCTCTTTACTCTCAGTCTAATAAGATAAGGCAGACTATCAAGGAGAATTAGGAGGGAGAACATCTAGGAAGCTAATTGTCATCCTTTGTCAGTGGTGTTTAATGGGACATATGCTTTTATGTACTTGTCTTTCATTTGCATGCTCGATATGTCAATTTCAGATATAATTCTGGAGGCTAAATACTTGGGTAACATCAGCTTTTAGACTTCTGACTGTGTCAGGTAGGAATTACATTCTCATAAGCTCAAGAGTAAGAATCTTGATGTTTTTCAAAACGCCCTCTGAATTTATTTACAGAGATTGTGTCAATTTCAAGACAGCAGTGACAATTAGTATGAAATAGTCACCATCACAGAAACATGGGATGTTTTGCACAACTGTAGTGGTGCAATAGTTGGCTACAAACCCTTCAGAAGGAATAGGCAAGGAAGCAGAGGTGGTGAGTAGTTCTGTGTTTTAGGGAGGTTTTAGTTGGCTAGAACTTAATGATGGTGACAATAAGGTTGAGTGTTTAAGGGCAAGAGTCAGGAGGAAGGGCAATGAGACAGGTACCATGGTGGGAGTCTATTACAGACCACTCAACAAGGATTAAGATGCAGATGAAAGATTCTGTAAGCAGATGGGAGAACGCACATGATAACTACACTTTGTTTTCATAGGGGACTCCAACATCCCAGGTATCTGCTGGGATATACAGCAGAGTGGGAACACTCCTTGGTGTACCTAGAATTTGTGAAGGATAACTTTCTGACATACCTGGTGGGGGACCCTACTAGGGAAGGCAGTCTATGTCAACAGAGAAGGTCTTGTGGTGGATGTGTTAGCTGGAGGACAGCTTGGGCACAGTGATCATGAAATGTTCTCTCTTCTTGGAGAAATAAGAAGGAAGGTGATCAGCGCTGTCACACTAGAGTACTGGCAGGCAGACTTTGAGCTGTTTCGAGGCTGGTTGACAGAGTCCCTCAGGAAGGAGTCCTGAAGGACAGCGTAGTCCAGGAAGGCTGGACATGATTCAAGAAGGGAGTCTTAAAGCTGTAGAAACCAGACATCCCCTTGAGCCAACAGAGAAGAAGACTGGCCTAGCTGAAAAGAGACATCTGGTTGGAACTCAGGGAAAAAGAGAGGCCTTTGGAAAAAGGGGTAGCCCACTCAGGAAAACTACAAAGATGTCAGAAGGCTACGCATGGAGAAAATCAGAAGGGCTGAAGCCCAAATAGAAATTAATCTAGCTTCATCTGTCAAAGATGGCAAAGAAATCCTTCTAAAATATGTTGGCAAAATGACGACTAGGGGCAATCTGTCTTTATGAATTTTTATGTTCATGGTTGGACTTGGTGACCCTAAAGGCCTTTTCCTTTCCCATGGAATTAATCCATAGTGTTTAAAATGATCTTTTATTTGTATGTAAGCAACAACAGGCTATTTGCAAGCAAAATGTATCTACTTTGTCCCTGATGTTCCAAAATTTTATTTTTTTCCTAATTTATGCTACATTGTCATGTCAGGGCATAAAAAAACCTCATGGTGCTTTTCATGTGAGATATGAAACATCTTCAAGTATACCAACTGTTTGGAATTCTATTTTCCAAATAATTAAAGCACCTTTCAGATTACTGATACCTAATCATTTAAAAGTGGTTATCCTCAGGGCTCTTCTATGGGCTTTCTAAGGCTATGTAGCCTAACACTGCTACTTGGAAGGGGAATATGAAATTAATGTTTTGTATTACTGAAAAAAATGTTCCTTGGCACGTAACACCAGGCAAATGTTGGAAGAAAACAGAACAGCACTTTGAGAAAGTGTTAGAGAGTTGCCAGGAAGCTTATGACTTGTTCAGTACTCAGGAAGTGTTGAGGTAGGCCAAATGTGATTCATGTATTTTGATCCAAGAATTTTCTGCTGATAATATTGAAGCAAGTAGTATTAGCTGTCCTATCTGATATTAAGGAACCTTTATGAGACATTTTTTGTTTAAAAAGAATGCTGAGTGGTAACTATATGTCTACCTTGTCATATAATTCAGTTTCCGAGTGTCCTGAGAAAATTACAGAAGTGCAAAATTTCTAGGATTAGAGGTCTTGATTCTTATGTTTTAGGATGGGAGACAGGTAAGGATGAGGAACTTATTGTAAATTATTAACTAATTAAAAAAAGTAAAATATACTTTCAATATTTTTAATTTTACATGTTACAAAGGAGTGAAAAATCTGTCTAACATGGAAGGGAAAAAGAAATCAGGTGTTCACCTTTGAATATGAACTTCACAAAAATAACCTAGGGATGGATGAAAAGAAATAAAACATTTGGAGTAGATATCTCTAAAAGAATCCATAAAGAAATTAAACCAGAATTTGGTCTTTACAGTGTAAAACTACCATCTTGAAAGTCATGCTCAAAAAATATATGTACCTAGAAACTTAAATTCCATAAAAACTTTGTTCTAGTTTGTATTAAATTTTATTTTTTGCTTAAAATTTTAGTTCTGATCTTGACCATAAATATATGCACCTTTACAAGTTTAATTAAATCAGACTTTTTCCTACTAATGCCCTTTGGAAAGTATGATGTAGATATTTCTAGCATGAGCTTAATGTAGTCAAAAATCATATGTTGTTGAAGCATGCCCTCCAGGTCAGTTACGTTCAGTGAAGTTTTGAAAGTTTTTTTCAAAACAGAGAGGAAACAGAGGTTAATCAGTCAGTAGTAGCAGATCATGAGAACTCTTGGTTGAATTCCAACCCCTGACCTTGCTTCTTGTCAGTTTTAATCTATATACAAAGAGCAAGACTTCCATAATAAGCTAAAATTTCTTATATAGAGCAGTATTCTCAGTGGTTATGCTAAAGTTTCCTTTTTATGCAGAAATACATTCTACCCAGGAAAGGAAGTTACTTTTCTTGTCTGTTTTTTAGAATATTGGTGGTAGAGAAAAGGCCTCTGTTCAAAAACTCAATGCAAAATATAAAATATTGAAATAGCTAGTGGAGCAAGGAATGGAGCCTAGTGCTTCATGAGAGTGTTCTACGTTAAAAGACAGAATTATGTGTCTTCTTTATGGTTCAGTGAATCCAAATTAGTTTCTGCAAAATAAAATAACTTCAGCTATAGCATATGATGCTGTCGCATTGAACTTGGTTCATCATCTCCAGGAGTGGGAGAGTTCCTACTCTGAGTAGAGAAGAAAAGAAATTTTCAGTCTTTAAGTGCTGAGATCACATGAGCAGTTGGAGACACTGCAGACAGCCTAATTTGTTTCTTCCTTTCTGCTGCTGTTCTTTAAATAGACACTGACTGTCAATTCTGAAGCAAAAGCCTACACGGTTTGGGTATTGCAAATGAGTTAGTAACATCTAGGTAACTGACTTTCTCTATGTTAGGCTTGATACTGACTGAAATCTTTTTTTGAATTTGAGTTTCAAACATCATCATACATCTTTTGTAACAAATAAATTCCATTATAGAAGTTATTTCCTAGTTTCTGAGTAATAAATTTGCTATGGATTTGTCTTCTTGTCCTTCATTCTTCCTAATAGCTGGTTCCAAAATATTAGTGAAGGACCCCAGACCAGCACTGGGAACGCCAAGTCCCAAACTAAGTGGTAAGTACTTTGAAATATATATGATTTTAAACAATTTCTGTGGAAAATACAATGGGAATCAGTTTAATGAGACTGTATTGAACGGCTTAGAATGAACATAGGATATTAGATTAGGCTTTACACAAACAGAACAAAAGCATCAATAATTAAATTATTCCCCAATGTTTAAATCTGTCTACACTATATGGTATTATTTATATCCATGTACAATTTCTAACTGTCTTGTGATGATTTTTATTTGTTTCACTGAAATCATTGAGCTCTGTGTAAGATCCTACACAGTTCCTACCATTTTGAAACCATATTACTCACCCAGGAATAATTTAAAGACGTATTTCACTGGTTTTTTTCAGTCTTGCACTTCTTTTTATATATTGCTAATTTAAATTGCTTTTCCTAAATATTTCAGTATTATCCATTAACTTAACCTTCAAAAAAGCTACTTTTAGGTTAGAGAAGGTAATCTCTCTAACTCAGGCTAAAGTCAATTCCAGCTTTAACATATTTGATAAAGACGACTGTCTTTGGATGTTCTAACTAGACCCAAGAGAAACCTTTCTCTGTCCACTTCATTCAGAAACTGTTTTCTATACAATTTTTATTCAATTAATTGTAAATAAAGTATATAAAGATGAGCTTTCCTGAAAGCAGGGAAATAAATTTCAGGCAGGTCACAAATCCAGCAGCATCAGATTGTTCACATCGTGAAGTTTCCTTGCTTCCAGTTTGCAGATCCAGTATCTAGTTGTTTTGGTTTTATGTGTTTACTTGTCAAAAACTGGATGCATCTATACATATGTAAAGTACATATATATATACAAACACAAGTAAAAACCAAGAAGATCTCTTTTACCCTCTGTGGGCGGACAACCTGTATCTGTAACACATATAAGTTATAGAGGAAGACTTTAAGGTATTCCTAGTCTTGAGTTTTGTGATATCATGAGAGAGAAAGGGATAAATATTCTCCTGTGCTCATCTGACATGAAATAGCAGTACAGGCACAAACCCAGACCTTTAATTTCACTGTGAATGACTCCAAATAATGTGAATATGCTGATTTTAAATAGTTTTTATATGTTATATTAGATGCAATTCCTTTGGAAAGTGTAGTAAACCTATCCGAAGTTGCCTTCAATTTAGTTGTTTAAATGGTATCTCATGTTAAGATTTTAAAGATTTGAATGTACTTGTTTTTACCAGATAGGTAATATGTATAATTTTTAATCCATACTATTCCTGGATTAGCATTACTTAAATTAATTATTTTACTGTTGCATAATGATAAATATTAAATGTGAAGTTATAAACTAGCATATTTATAAATTTTAAATTAAATTTAAACATGCTTATTTTTATATCTAAATTGATATTAATTTCTTCAAAATTGAATCCTAGCTCTACGTACCTGCCTGTCTTTGCTGGTGTAGAGAAGACTGCAGTGAGAGGAATCTGGTGTTTTGGTTACAGCTGTTAAATTAGATTTTGTGAAGTTGGTTTAATTTAGGACATGTTCATGCCAGGTCTTATGCTTTATGTGTGAAAGTTATGCCTAATAGATTTTAAGAAGAGAAAATGCTAATGTTTATCATATATTTTGTTGAATGCTTGAGTTCATAAGTGCTAAATATTGCAGAAACGTATTGAAACATATTTGACGTCTTTATAGTTCCTGATGATGTATTTGCCCAAAATTACATATGGAAAGGATCTTACAATTACAAAAGCAAGAAACAGCCCATGACTTTGACAGTCACCAGTTTCAATGCAACTTCAGGAAGAGTAAATGCAACACTTACAAATAGCAATATGGAATTGCTACTATCAGGTATGGAATAAGAAAAACTAATGTCCCTTTATTTTTTTCTGCCTTACGTACATTTTTTCCCTGTAACTTTATGCCTATCACTTAAAATTTTAACATCTGGAAACTTTCTTAGGTTCCTGAGATTTTCATAAGTGTTGATCATACAATTTCCCTCCAATAGCCCCTTAATGACTAATAAGCACCATGATGAGATTTATATCTGTTGACTTAACAAGGCAGATACTTAATGAACATGGACAGCGAGGAGAGATGACACTTGTTAGAATACCTGATAGAGCTAAAACAGGTAGCCATCCTTCATGTTGTTATTTCAGAATCCCTTGATTGTAATATTGCTTTATGTTATTTCCTAGTCCCTGAAGCACAGAGTACTGTTGCTATGGTTATGTTGGCACAGCATGAACAATTCTTAAGCTATGAACCATCAACAGAAATTACTGATATGTCTTGACAAGCAAGCAAACAAAAAATACTCTAAAAAATGTTTGGGTTTATAGTTTTTGTTCCTGTTTAGAACTCTGTCAATCCCTTGATTGAGACATTGCAGCCACACAGACAATGGGCCTGGCACACCACAGGAGTAGCAGGCTATAGCACAGGGATATGAATAAGCATAAAGAAATCAATATTAACACCTGAAATCAATATCATCACTGAAACCTTCTTGAAACTTTACTCTGTCTACAGCACTTTTTACAAGGACTAATGTCACATTAAAGTATAGGCTGAACACTGCTTTCTGAATCTTGTTCATTACTTAAGGTCCTCTTTCTCTAAGTTTAACAGCAATTTTTAGCCCAGAGGTGTTAGCAAGTATGGAAGTGACAGAACATTAACCTACTGGAAAAAGACCTGTGAAAGTTCAGCCCTATTGGAGTGAGTCCAGATGGCCAACAAAGATTTTGAGCCTACAAAGAAAGGCTGAGAGAGTTGGGGTGGACAGCCTAGACAAGAAAAAGCTCCAGTGAGACTGTAAAGCAGCCTTTTGGTACCTGACGGGCCCTACAGGAAAGTTGGGGAGGGACTTCTTACAAGGGCATGTAGCAATAGGGTGGTTTCAGACTGAAAGAGGGTAGATTTAGATTACAGATGAGCAAGAAATTCTTTGGTGTGTGGGTAGTGAGACATTGGAACAGGTTGCCCAGGGAAGTTGTGGATGCCCACTCTCTGGAAGTGTTCAAGCCCAGGTGGATGGGGCTTTGAGCAACCTGGCTTTGTGGGAGATGTCCCCAAGATGCAAGGAGTACTAAGTACCTGAGAATTTGTCTGCTGCAGTGTTAATTAGGGTTTTTTGCAGTCTCAGTTTTTTTTTCCACTGGAGAGTGTGTTGACCCTGACTGGATGCCAGGTGCCCACTGAGCCACATATTAGCTGGTCAGGGAAAGAAAAATATGGTGAAAGGCATGTGGATCAGGATGGGGGCAGTGATAGATTACTCACCAGTTACTGTTATGGGCAAAGCAGACATGACTCAGGGAAATAAATGTAATGTATTGCCAATCAAATGGGAGTAGGGTGATGAGAAATAAAACCAACCTTCCTTTAAAAACACCTTCTCTCCACCCCTCCATTGTTCTTGGGCTCAACTTTACTCGTGAATTCTCTGCATCCTTCCCTCCAAGGGGTGCAGGGGAATGGGGAACAGGGGTTCAGTCAGTTCATCACACATTGTCTCAGGTACTTCTTCCTCTTCTCTTCCCCTGTTCCAGTGTGGGCTCCCACCACAGATGGCAGTCCTCCATGAGCCTCTGACACTTGAGTCTTTCCCATGGGGTGTAGGTCTTCAATAGTCCAGCATGGGTCCAGCAACAGCTTCGTCCTGGGGCTGGCCAGCCTTGGTTTTGTCAGAGATAGGGGAAGATGTTAGCAGCTTCTCATAGTAACCACCTGTTCAGCTTCTCTGCTACCAAAACATTGCCATACAAACCCTAATATAGAGAGCCAGTACCTTCTCCAGCATCTCAGTTCTGTCTTCTGTTCCTGTTCAGAATTTGAATTACCATAATATGGGAAATTACCAAAAATAAAGGTTACAGCTATCTATCTGGAGTTTTCAGTTAATAAAAAATGATACAATTTAGTTTGTGCATAGCTACCATACGAAGATGAAATCTAGTCAGAAATAATTCACAGTTGTTAGTAAAATAAATTTTAAAATAATGGAGGGATGAGAGCAAATGTTTAGGTCATCTTCATTTACAGTGTGAAATTTGTTTTATGATGTATTAAGTCAATAAATTAGAGCATTTAAATTTCAGTTTATTGGAATTTCTGGATGTATAAGTTTAATTGTTTGTTTTTTCCTTGTTTTCAGTTTGGTTTGGTAAAATTTTGGTTCAATTTGGTAAAATTTTATCCATCATTATCTTTTTTAATGTAAAGTTACCTTGTGTGATTCTACAACTAGAAGACTTCATATGAAATGAACAATAATTTCAGTGCTCTGCCATAGAGGAAATGAACAGGAAATGAACAGGCTTTTAATGGTTTAAAATCTGAAATTTTAAACCATTAGTTGATAACATTGGCTGAAAATGTGAGGGGACTAATCTAGACTGTATTTTCACTATTGACTGTTATCTTAGTAACGGAAGATTGAATCACTAAGTATATTGTACTATTTTATTTTCATTATACAAATTAACAAAGTTATTTGGCTTCTAAATATTTCTTCTGCAGGAATAAAAAGGAGTCAGTTAATTGTACCCAGAAAATAAATCCTAATGTCTGGAAGAACCCGTGTCATAATATTGACTGATGAAGAGCGATGACATTTTTTGAGATATTTTTTAATTGAGACATTTTTAACTTAGCACGAGATTTTGCAAAATAATTTTTATGCAAGTATTCCTGTTATCACCTTCTTTACCTGATGACTAAATTGCAGATGCTGAAAGTGAGAATGTGAGGTACAAATACACTCTGCCTGAGTGAGAACAGTATTTTCCTTCTCAAATCTAATTACTGTAAATGTTTGTTCTCTGTAAGGTGTTATCCTATTACGTGACAGTTGTGCATATAGGGTTTCCCTTCCATCCTCTCTAGAGTCTAAGCTAAAAACCTATATTAAATCCTATAATAATTGAAATATTTTCACAAAAGAATGCATCTAGCTAAACTAAAATGTTGGTAACAATGCTGCCTATACTGCCTGCTTTTCCCTCTTTAAGGTAGGAGATAAAGAATTTATCCTTAAAGGTGAAATTATTTCTCTCCTCAACACAAATAAAAATTTATAAAATGTATTCTACAGGAGTGTATAAAAGCCAGGAAGCTCGGCTAATGCTCCACATATATCTCATTAGAGCACCCTCCCATGCATCTGCAAGCAAGTTGAAAGAGGAAAAATGGGCTATGGATGGTTTTGTGAGTATATTCCTGTTAAAAAAAAAAAACAAGATTTGTTTGTTTGAAATTATGCAGGTGTTCTACACTGAATAAACTCTGAGACAGATCAAATGGAATATTTTATTAAATGAAATGCAAATTTTATTGTAAGATGGAGGAGACAAGTCCTAGGGAAAATCTGAACTGTGAAGTATTGTCTTTTGAACTTTTTTTTATTTCCTAGAAAAGAAAGAGAATTATTTTAATGGTGATTAACAGCTACTAGTCAAGCATATTGGGATATCTTCTAAATAGATACTTATAACAAAGGTTTCCCTAGTTAATTCAGAGCACTGTTTTCTTTACAGGTTTCTGCTGAACCTGATGGAGCAACATATGTTTTTCAAGGATTTATCCAGGGTAAAGATTATGGACAATTTGGACTTCAAAGATTAGGTATTTTCCAAATTCTATGGTTTTTCCAGTTCTTTGTTCCATGTTCTACTTTAGTAAGTCCAGGGCTATAAGAGTATCTGCAGGATACTGTTAGTATTGACATTTTATAAAATTATATTGAGGTATTCATATCTTTAAAATCTCATTCAAGTAGTATTTAGAAGTGTGTTTTGTCAGAAGTTGTAAGGAGTTATAAATGCCTTGCAATGTACTGCTTAGTATAGATAAACACTTGCAATGTTTTAAGCAATGTTTTTCTATGAATATGTGTAAAATGGATTTAGTTTCACATCTTCATAGCTATTTAGAAAGCCCATATTATAGAATGCTCTGTTAGGCTGATCTCTTACTCTTGTGTTGAAACAACAGTTCAGCTAAACATTTGCTAGAAGAGTGAAACTGCTAAATATTTGCAAGTAATTCATTATGTTTCTCTTAAGAGTAACCAAGTCTTATTTCTTAAACATTTATTTCTTTAAAATTGACTTTTTGGTTCTATACATTAAGTTCTACACCAAACTAATCTTTATTTGTCCTTTCTTGGAGAAGACAGGTCTGGTAACAGAACTCTGGTTCTCTAATGCTTAAGAAAAATAACTTCACTTACTGGTACTTACGAACTGCAATATATCTCATAGAATCATAGAATGGCTTGGGCTGAAAGGGACCTTAAAGATTACCTAGTTCCAACCCCCCTGCCACAGCCAAGAACACCTTCCACTAAACCAGGTTGCTCAAGACTCCATCTAACCTGGCCTTGAGCACTTCCAGGGAGGGGACATCCACAACTTCCTTGGGCAACCTGTTTCAGGAGGCTTCTTACTGATTTATATATTCTAAGAACTGATTAAATTCTGTACAAGAATCTATTGTAGTTATTATAGTCAGTAATGCAGTTGTGGAGAGATTTACATTCATTAAACCAATTTTGTTTAACACATTTAATACTTCATTATTTTATGCACACAAAACCAAAAATAGTTTATCTGGAACAAAATATGCTTATTGATGTTCCTATACAATTTTCTTCACAATATTTTGTTTTTCTATATTATGGCATATCCATTAGCTGAGTGCTTCTTTTTGTTTATTTGTCTGGTTGAATTTTTTTTCAGTTAATTTAAATATTGTCTTGTAAGATCAACAAAATCAGAAAATATTATGACCTGTGCAGTTTTCAAAAGGTCTGGTTCAAAATTTTAAAAAATAACTTTGAAGCTGTATTGGTATTTCTTTCCTCACATTAAAAAGGTTTACATATTTTCTGTATGGATAATCTAGATGATGTGTTGCTGAACCATGCAGCAGATTGGTTTTGTGGGTTTTTTTCCATCAATACTTGGCTTTATCTCTTCACAATTATTCATACCGCTTTCATTCTGTGTATTAATAGTACTGGCTAATGAAATCCATGTGATGATCTTTCAGTTTGCCTCTTTAGGTGATTTACACTTTCTTTGAAATCACGTTTGCTTTTTATACATACAATACATATTAATTTCTGAAATGTAAAAATATAATCAGTAATATAATCAAACGTATGTCTTATTATAAATTTTTGTAACATGGTACATTAATATTTATTAACATCTGAAACTTGAATCCCATACAGAATTATGCAGCAAGATATTTACTCAGCCAGAGAGAATGTATTTTTCTCCTGACATTTTGCATCCACTATTAATCAGAATATGATACACCACACACTGACTTTCCAGGTGGTCCCAGCATAATGTTTCATGTGTAAAGCTGAACATATTTTGGTGATCAAATCACAGAGTTTTACTGAATTGTGCCTGGGGTAACAGACATACATTGTATTTTTTTTTCTTATTGTTCTTTGTAGGTCTTAACATGTCTGAGGGTTCAAATTCTTCCAATCAACCACATGGTACAAATAGTAGTTCAGTGGCCATTGCTATCCTTGTGCCTTTCTTTGCCCTTATATTTGCTGGTTTTGGCTTTTATCTTTATAAACAAAGGTAAGCACAAGTTACATTTATAGAATTCCTGTGTGATTTTTTTGTTTGTTTGTTTTATTGCTTTTGATCTTCATTAGTGTAAACAAAGTTTTATGTAAAATCACAAAATGTTTTTAAAATAAGTACTTAGGCAGATCCTTCTAACTTCCTACTTCATCAAGGTCTGGTACAAGATTTAGAGATCAGTTTATTTTGCCATGTTATGCTTTCATTCTTACCTATGAAATAAATTTATAACTAAGTGTTATTAATTTTATGATAACAAAATGGATGCTGTAAATTATTGGCATAAAGGGAATAATATAATGAATAGACTTTGTGTGTACATGGAGTAGATTGCCTGTATTATTTTATTTCAACATGACAGAATTATGAGCCATATAATGAGTAATTTATTTTGATGCTCGCTCTGTTTATTAGTTTGTAAGTAAAAGCAAATGTGTCATTGAGAGGTTTCATTATGGAACTCTTTCTGCCTCTGAAGTTATTCATTGGTATGCAGTTACAGCCACCAGATTTGCAAATATCATGACTTTAGGTTCAATAGCTTTGTTCATGTTACTGAGACCAATGTTAATTCCTTTGGATTTAGTGTCAAGTAATCTTTTCCTATACCTTTAAATCATTATATGACTGAAGAACATTTATTCACTTTAATGACAAGGCAGTTCACTAACTCCTAACTTTCAAAACGGTTATTTACATCTGATATTCTGGCAATAATAATTTTAATGTACTCTTCAGGATAACATTAGTTACCACGTACCATGATTTTTTTCAGTGGTGCCATTTGGTTTTGAACTACTTCAGAGTATGAACAAAGGCTCATGTAACTTTTTTATACATTTGCCAATAACTGCATGTTTACAGGGTTTTGTTCTACCCTAACTACTTATCATCTTATCATCCCATTGGAAAGACCTACCTCTTCTAAGGTTGTTAATTAAGTTTTTGAGTGAGCATCATTTTAAATGAATCATTAATCCCTTAAACTTTGCTGAAGAGTGTACTAATTCTTAGAACAGAGAAACGAGGTGCTATATTCAGATAGCCTTACTGGAACTGGGAGCTAAAATTTGTTCACAATCGTAGACCATATCAAGTCAGTGAGGAAAGCTGCAGTTACAAATACTCTTTCTTTTTTCTATAGGACTGCACCTAAAACACAGTATACAGGATGCTCTGTACATGAAAATAATAATGGACAAGCTGCTTTTGAAAACCCCATGTATGACACAAATGCAAAGTCTGTGGAAGGGAAAGCGGTACGATTTGACCCTAACTTGAACACTGTTTGCACCATGGTATAGTGTGGTAATGATATGTCTTCAGCATCTGGAAACTGACACACAACACAGTGCACACACAGTTCACTGAATTAAAAAAAAAAAAATGAAAAATTGAAAAAAAAAATAAAGCAAAGCACACTTTTCAGGATATTCTGGGTCACCTTTTCCTGAGGACGGTAGACGAGAATGGGTTGTGGTTATTTTGTTTTGATTTTGTTATTCATAAACTGTATCTGAATTCTTCTTCGTGTATACCACGGAGGGTTTTAAAAAAAAAATTGCTGCACTCCATGAGTGCTATTCACAGTTTATTTGCTTTTTTAAAAAAGGAGGTTATTCTAAAACATAAAACATATTTGCATATATTGGAGGAGCATCCACTATCAGTATTTCTGTGCTTTATAAAAACTATAATAGAGGGACTGGGTTTAAAAAAATGATATAGGTAGAAAATAAGAGCTATACTTACAGGAGACAATAGGTCACTGACATCTCTTTAACAGTTGTATGCAACATCTCATGAGTTTGTACCTTTTTTTTTGTTTATTCAGACGATTTACTGTTTTATTTTTTTCAGAACAGGTAATATTTTAAGACCAGGGTGTATTAATTAGAAATCAGCAAGTACAACATGCCCTTTTTACATCACAGAAGAAAACTTAAAATGTTGTGTTCTTATTTAATGAATTGCCCTTCCTGCTTCAAATTTTCCATGTCTCAAGCCAAGCTCCTTTTCTCTGTTTCCATTAATAGTACCCTCAAATGATAATGTAACTACATTTCTTTTGTCAATCGTTCAACTAGACATATTTCACAATCAAGAAATTAGTATGAATTGAGATTTATCATGTGTTTTTTACTGTTGAAGTTAATTCAAAGTGACCATCTTAGATTTTTTTCAAGTGTGAAAGCATAATATTTCCAATTTAAAAGTGCAACTTACAGTAACATTAATCACGACCATATATAAAAAATTTTTCAATCTATGCTATTTAAATCTAGACCATATCCCATCAGTTTATTCCTTCAGCTTTTTGTCAAAATGCATGCACAAAACATGATGAAATCCCATTGAAGTTGGTGCATTCCAACAGACTTCATTGGTCTTTGGATCAGGTCTACAAGGCAAGAGGAAGCTATAATTTTGAAATTCTGGGTTTTCACATCTATTTTATCTATATATTATATACTTTATGGTAACAAATCCTTACAATTAATGATTAAAACCTGAATATATTACCATAGTGCAATGAAAACAAACAAAATATATAAATATATATATATGAAGCCATGATTTTATTAGGGACAATCCATTTATTTTAGGGACAATTCAGATTCCACAGTCTTCAGATACAAATTTAGACATTCCAGAATCACTTCTAAGGAAATTTAGTTTTTGTTTTTTCAGTTGTTTCATACCAGAATTATTCAGTGGCAACTCAGTAATTTAATTGATGTAGGTCATTGTCTTCCATTCATAGCATGACTCACAAATGCTGTGTATTTGCCAGTGTGAATTATTTGTTATTGTCCCTTTCAGACATTAATACTTCTGTGAAAATCTAAAGTTTTTATTACCATAATAGAGAGTGCCTACCAAAAATCATTGTACCCAGGGTTGCTGCTTGGATTTCTATGATGTTTGATGAATTTCTTATAAACCATTTTACAACACTTTGTTTTGAATATTCATACAACTCTGTCAAACTGTATTCTACTAAAAGGATGCTGTTTTATATTTTATACCATTGGTTGTTATTTATTCTTGTTTATTCAAATGACTGCAATAACTATGATTCATTCATTAATGTTAAGGTTAATACATTTGAGATCGTTTAAAATGTTTCTTCTGCAACTGGCTACTCCTCTTATATTAATGCATACACTTTTGTAAAGAAGTATATTTTTATGAAAAAGGATTTGTAAAAGTATGATGTAAATTTTCAGTGCAATGTAAACAAAATAAAAATGGACAATTGCTTTTTTAAATTGTTTCTTCTTTGGAAAATGAGCTTTTGAACTCATTGCAGTTGTGAAGATGAGAAATTAACCAAATCAGTAACTCAAATTTGGTATTTTTATGGGTCTTAAAATCTTATTTTTTTCTGAATCTTTGTAAGAATTTTATGTGAAGTAGCAAGATTTACTACTTTCAACTACTTATTAGTATCACTTTCATAAACAACCAGTGAGCACCATGGGTAAAATTGCTTATTTACTAAAATGAATTTTCTATTGAACTGGAAGCAGATTTCATCAATGAGCTGGACAAGTGGATAGAGTGTATCCTCACCAAGTTTGTTACTATACAAAGCTGGGAGGGGTGGCTTACAGACCCAAGGGTAGTGCTTCCATCTAGCATGACAGGGATAAGTTGGAGAGCTGGACAGAGAACCAGGTCACCAAGAGTAAGTGTAGGCTCCTATGCCTGGAGAGGAAGCCCAGAAGTACAGGTATAGGTTAGGTGTGGACCTGCTGGAAAGCAGTACTGAGGAGAAGGATATGGGAGTCCTGATAGGTAGTAAATTATTCACGAGCCAGTAGTTTGCCATTGTTGCCAAGAAAGCCAATGGAATCCTGGGCTGCATAAAGAAGAGTGTGGCCAGTAGGTCTCAGGAGGTCAATCTCCTCCTCTACTCTGCCCTGGTGAGGTCACAGCTAGAATACTGCATCCAGTTCTGGGCTCCCCAGCTCAACAGAGACAGGGAGCTACTAGAGAGAGTTCAACAGAGGACAAAGATGACTGGGGGATTGGAGTATCTCACAAGGAAAGACTGAAAGAACTGAGACTGTAGCCTGGAGAGGAGAAGGCCAAAGGAAGATCTTATCAGTTTACAAGTATGTAAAGGGTGGGTTCAGGTAAGATGGAGCCAGACTCTTCTAGGTAGTTCACAGTGACAGGACAAGGTGCAACAGTGCAACGGGCACAAACTAAAGCATAGGAAGTTCCACCAAAACAGAAGAAAAATTTCTTTACTCTGAGAGTGACAAGGCACTGGAGCAGCCTGCCCAGGGAGGTTGTGGAGTCTCTGGAGATAGCTGAAACCCTCCTGGATGCAGTACTGTGTGAGGTCCTCTAGGTAATCCTGCTTTAGTTGGAGAGTTGGACTAGATGATCTCTAGAGGTACCTTTCAGTTCTGATAATTCCATGAATTTGTGAGGGGAAAAAAAAAAGAAAAAAAAGAAAAAAAAGAAGAAAAAAAAAAGGCTATATTTGTCAAACCAGTGAAAAGAACAATGAAACCTCCTTTTTTTACTTTAAAATAAAACAAAACAAAACAAAAACAAACAAAAAAAACCCTGAGAAAATCTTAGTGTTCCTCAAGTCTATGGACAGCCTTCTACTTTGAACATTATTTCGCTATTTTTCTGCAGAAATGTGCAGGATTTACATGTGAACATGGAGTACCAGTATTTTTTTATATTAAAAACAAAACAGTGTTGTCTTTGAGCAAAATTGAAATGGAGAGGAGGAATTATTTTAATATACTTTTGAAACTGTCTTTTGACTACCTCATTTACTTGCAAGCCTGGTTGACAAACCCTGATCTGAAATGCTATTAATAGGATAAGTTGGGGATTCTTTTGTTAAAATTTGGTGCCCTGTGTAAAATGAAAAGCCATTCAGGCCCACACTGAAATCACTGAAGATTGACTTGTCAAATACATTGGAAAAAGAACCAAAAAGTCACTTTAAAAATTATACGGTATTCTGCTCTAATGATTTTTAAGGGCCTTCTAGAGCAAATTGGTTAATTCTGAAAAGCAAAAAAAATCCTATTTCACACTGTCTAGTCTTTTATGTACAACCTAGAATCTGAAGATAAATATGCATTATATGCATATGGGTATATGCATTATATGTTTTAGCATGTAAAAGTAAATAAAACTTGCACGGAACTTGTTCAACAATTCTATTAATACTCTAAGCTAGTGTACAGTTTGCGATTTTCAAGAATTATACTGACTTGGTTGTAACAGAGAATAACCTATTCACAGTAAATTAGGGGTTTTTTTGTTAGGTTGGACTTGTTTGTGGGGAGGTTATTTTGCTTTGGTCTTGTGGGGGTTTCTTTGCTTCTTTTTTACTGTAATTCCTGAGTTGTTTGACTCATAAATTGTGCATGAACTGTTTAAGTTTCTGCTAGCAGAGTGTTTGGTTAGTGCAGTCTTCTCATTGTTTTTTGTTATTCTCAGGAATATAACTAAAATTAATAGGACTTCTTGTGCTTCAAGCACTTTGGTTATGTTATTCAAGCAAGCACACTACACAGAGAAAATGTGCAGGAATACAGAGATTGTTATACAACTCTGTGGGTCCTTTGAAGATTAAGGCTGCTTCTGCAGTACTACAGACTGAGGTTTAAAACTTTAAGTTTCTATAACCTCTTAATTTCTAAATGATATTCATGTCAAGAGTCAGCTGGTACACTACATCTTATTAAAGTCATACTACAATGTGGTTTATTATTGGAATCCAGAAACAACATGAGACCCCCAAAACTTATCAAAGTTGCATTTCTAGTAGAGCTACTCAAAATTACTAAATCATAAAAAAATAGAGCTAAAAATATCTGATTTTACTTCTGTTTTGGACAAGAGCTATATGACTATAGCCAAGTCATTAAGCCTGTAATTTAGGTAAAAGACGGCTTTAACAGGCCTGAAATGCCTAAGACTCAACCCTTTAGTACAGTTGGCTGGTGTATTATGAAGTATTCATCATTTTTTTCAACATTAGTGAAATGCAGGGAATTTTGAATCTTGGATATTGCTGCACAAAGGCATCAGATGATCTGTATCACCGTGAAAAGATCCAACTGTAGATCCCCAACTACCACCCGACTACTACAATGTCTCAATAAAGCATAGATGTCTTGTGCAGGAATATACCAAATTTTTATAATGTATGTATCTGCCCATGATCTTTCTATAAAAGATTATCTGGTCCACAGTGAGAAAGTCAGTATGTATTGCAGCATGTGTCCTTATAGAATGACTAGAGTTGGAGAAAAATATGGCTTGTATGATTTGCTGTATTATAGCCTCACAAGATTTGTGAGATTAATTTGTGAAAGAATTTTCTGATTCCATGTGGTCAGTAGGGGTTCGCTGAGACATATGAAATGTCTGTGACTTCAGGAGGACCACTCAAACAATGGCAAACACAGCAAGCAAGTTCCAGAGCTGCTCACAGACACGTTATGAGTAGTCTTACTATCCTTACACAGTACTACAGAAAATCTACTTAGCATTTCTCAAACCTCGAAATTCTTTTTTTTTTTTTTTTTTTTTCCTGTGATTTCATTTTTATTCAATCACCAAAAGCTCAATCAAACCACCTGGGCTGATCTCCTAGTAAAGCTGTAAGTTAATAAAATCTGTATTACTGATTAGCAATTAAACAGTATTCTTTACCTCCTTTTATATCTTTCTATATGAAATAATAAATTTTGCAGTAAAAGGTATTCACATGAGAGAAGCATAATGTGTACAATGAGTAATAGCTCAGGCAAATAATTTTGCATAAAATATTTTAGTGTCAAGCGGGAACAATATTATATAAACATTTACTTATATAAAAGTATAGCAGTGAAGCAATTGCCTTCACAATATATCCTATTGATACTGAAACTATAGCAACATGATATACTGAGTAGCTCAATCATGAGTAAGTGTATTAGGAGTTCTGAAAGGAAGTTCCCATCATTTTGAGAAAAAATTATGAATATTGAAGACTCCTATCATTATCTAGCAATTAATCAAGTATACAGTGAGCACTTTTCAATGTTCCATATCTCGCTGGATACAAATTAATGCTAATTTAGGCTGATTAGGTGAAAATACCTCTCTGTCTAAAATATATTGAGAACACATTTGCAGAAAGTGCCCTAGATACCAAGCAGACTGAAGAGAAGGTAACTTCCATTAAAGAAGTTCCTCATCCATTTTACGGTAACTTTTGAAACCACATTAACTGGTGTCCAGATTTTTATCTTTTAGCTGCATGACCACATTTCTATTAATGTAGATAGCATTTATCACAGTTAACTTTGATGCCAATTATTAGTAATGATAAAATTTTCTATTCCTAAAACAAATAATGTTATATATATGTAGAGACAAATTAATGATATAGATAACCTTCTTTACCAATACTTAAATGACAGGAAGTTATAACTGACAACTCTTAAGTCTTCTGTGGTGATTCTTTTTATACATTCTGCTTGGTGTTTTATCACATGCTGTGAGGATGAGATTTTAGTGAGTGAACTGCTAGAATGCAGAAACTGGAAAACAAAAAATAAAAACCTCTTCAGATTTTAGAGAATAGACTCTTTTCTAGGAGAAATAAAACACAGAAGGATTCTGCTCCCCTTTATCAAATGAAGAATTTGCAAATCTATAGGGAATCACATTTATGGTTAGCTGACTAAGAGGATTCCCAGAAGTACAATTTTAGTAACAAATCCCTAAGTTTCTTTCTTTTATATTCATTCATGCATTCAGAAATAGGTTGATGCCTGAAAAATGTTCAGAAAACCCTAAAAGTCCATTTAAAAAAGCTTAAAGGAATAGATTGATGTTCTATATTGCCAAGCTCTCACTGCACAGCAATTATGGCTGGTTTTACTTTGCCTATGAATATGTCTGAGATTGCCAAAGATGAAGCAGGGTCTAAACTAGATAGATGTAAGACTGATTAAAATATAATACATTTACAATAAAGTGACTGTGACTTCCCCCTTTTATTATCTTCTTTGGATGCTGAAACTATGTCAACATGATATAGATTGATCTAACCAAATCTGGAAGAGGATAATTGCTCAGTATCTGGTGTATCTATGATTCTAAACCAAGATGATGGTGGACTTTGTCATTAGTATGAGCAAACACAGTATATTTGGCCTGCAGGAGATGGCTTTCCTACAAATGAAGAAATTGATACTTACCACATGTTAATGAACTAAGAAGAAGTAAGTTGCTCTTTGAGAAAGAGATTATATAATATAAGAAAAATTCAAAACAGGCAACTGTCCTCACCACAGCCATGAACTCCAGAGAATAATGCAAAGTGACAAAAGCAGTTAAAGATAGATAAGCAACCAGTTAAGGCCGATGCCTTATATAATTCTTAAGCATGTCCAGAAAATTCTGAGTAATATATATGCACTACAATCACAGTATGTACATATAATAATCAAAAACTGTATATGTCTATGTACATATCCAATTGTAAAATGAAACAGTGGTAGTGAAATTTTCCAATTTTTTTCTTTAATAGAAAAACAAAATGTATGCAATATACTACATACCGTATAGATATGCAGTATAAAAAACAATCACACTGCTGTACAGAACAGAGTATATGTGTGTAGGTTATATACTATAGTGTATATAAATACATAAAAAATATTTAGAGAAGTGTATACATATATATGTATATACACTCATATATTCATTTACATATGTGGTTAAGTCAATTTTTTCCATCAAAGCATTTATTGCTTCAAATAGTAACAGCATCATAACTGCAGAAAGATGTGGAAAACTACAAAATGTAAGTGATTACAGTAAAAAAGGTATCCAATGTCTGTAGTAACATGCTATATTTAGTGTTAAAAGATTACAAGTGTTAAGTGTTATGTGTAAATACCTTCATATTCATGGAAGAAAAGTTGTAGTTGTCTGATAAAAGGGGTTTTATTTCCATGAAGAAATTTTAATATCCATTTGAAACCTCCCCTGGCACAACCTGAGGCCGTTTCTTCTTCTTCTCTCACTTGGAAGTAGAGACCAACACCTACCTCACTACAGCCTTCATTCTGGTTGTTGCAGAGTGTGGTAAGGTCTCCCCTCAGCCTTCTCCAAACTAAACATTCCCAGTTCCCTCAGATGCCCCTCATAGGACTTGTTTTCCATGTTTTCCCCATCAATTGAACCTGTCCAGATCCCTCTGAAGAGCATCCTTACCCTCAGGGAGATCCAACACCCACTCAGGCTAGTGTCATTTGCAAATTTGCCGAGGAAGGACTCAGTCCCCTCATCAAATCATTGATAGAGATACTGAAAAAGAAAGGCCCCAAAACTGATCCCTGGGGGACAACACCTACTTTTTCACTGACATATCCATAGAATCTTTTTTGTTGCCCTTGATGTCCATGTCTAGGTTTAATACTATCTGGGCTGTAGCTTTCCTAACCTGATCTCTGGCTCCTTGGATAATTCCTCTGTATTCCTCTCAGACTCTCACAGCTTCTGCCCTCTGTAGACTTTTTATTTACATCTAAGAATGTCCAGAAGATGACCCATGCAGGCCTCCTGGCATTCTTGCCTGCCTTCTTCATTGTTGGGACACTCTGTTTGTTGTCTTGGAAGAGGTGATCCTTGAATATTGACCAGCTTTCTTGGGCACCTTTTTTCTCCAGTGATTTATCCCATGGTACCCTAGCAAACAGAGTCTCCTGAAGTCCAGACTGACAGGCTAGCTGCACACCCTCCTTGCTGCCCCAGGCATCTTGAACTCCACCACCATTTCATGATCACTGCAGCCAAGGCTGCCCTTGAGCTTCATGTTACCCACCAGCCCCTCCATCTTAGTTAGAACAATGTCCAGCATGGCACCTCTCCTCATAGGCTCTTCTGTCATTAGGAGAAGGAAATTATTATCACAGAACTCCAGGAACCTCCTGAATTGCTTATGCCTTACATATAATGCAGTTTTCTGAGTTATTAACTGCATTTCATAGTCTTTTTGTCACTGACTGCTTGATTACTACTTTGTGGAACTTGCAGTACCAAGTATAACTTACAGTTGTTCATAAAATTATTTGAAATTTTATTATTTTATTAATAATTTCAGAGACTACATCAACTTCCTTACAAAATGTGCAAATCACATTAGGACAATATGATTCAGTAAGGATTATCTTGTCACTGTTATAGCTGATGGAATATAAGTTGCATAGTTTGTTTATCAGATGTTAACATCAGTGTGATGTTAACTGGAAATAAATAGTGTTAGTGTGTGAAAGAAACAATTAAAATTTATTTTGGAGTGGGCATGGGCAAACTTAGGAAGAAGGAATACCCTATAGAGAGTGTCTCTTCCCTCTTCCTCTATCTATGTCTCTAAACGTCATCAGGGTTTGATTCCTCCAGATTTCCTATTTGTTATCCCAACTTGCCACAAGTAAAATAAAAGAAATACTTTTCAATAAATACTTAAAAAAATATTTTTAGCTGTTTTCTAAGCCTAGCAAAATTAAAACTTTTTTCTTATGTCATCTAGGCAGTGTATATTTCTGTTTATTTAAGGTATGAAATATTCAGTTTTATACGAACCTATGCAAAACTAAGAAGCACTATAGAAATAGCTCAGGTAAGAAAAGCAAAAAACAGCCCACAAAAAAACCCATGAACAACTGCTGATTTTTTTCCCCATTGCTTTGTTGCTGTTACTATACTGAACCTTTCTATTGCCATTGACAAAGTCTTTATCCTGCTATTGACTTGGCAGCATGTGAAAGCTGTATATTATAAGAAAAAAGATCATGAGCTAGACAGTCGAAAAGAGAGAGAGGTTTCCACACAATACTTATGGATTGTTTTCCTAAATAAATAAGAATGTTTACTTTTAGAAAAACAAGGAACTTGAAATCCTTTGAAGTTCATTAAACAAGTTGTTAGACAAACAACAAAGGTATTAAACACAATATGGCAGAGTAGAGAGCCAAATTCATTAACTGTATTGCAAGAGTTTTATCAGTTTTTCTGAAGTTCTCTCTCTAAAATGAATTATTCACGTAAGGTAATGCATTTCTAGCACTAATTTGTAGTATATTAGACAATTTATGAATAAGTACTGCTGTACAGTGAAGAGATGGGAAAAAACCTCCTCTAGTGAGTCTTACATAGGGATTACGAGAGCTAAGGGGGGTGAAGCAATGAATTTTTCTCATTTCCTTAAGCTGTTGACCACTGAGGGTTATTTTTCTAGTGTCAACATATAGGCATAGGGAATGAAAAATGTGTCAATTATATTGGATGGGCCTGGAGTCTTTTAAAAGGAGGTTTTACCTCCAAAAGAAATGAGAATTTGATTAATTTTATATTTACACATTATTCATTCTGTACACAGTGTAATGCCTATCTAGGGCACAAGAAATCACAAGAACGGGAGTTACTGTGAGTAGTTCGTAAAAATCAAGGGACATGTTGTCTAAGACAGGAAGTATTAGGACTCATCTGACATAGTAAAAACAGACTAAGGGAGGTGCTCTTGCCAGATTTAACTTTGGCACTTGTTATATGCAACACCGTACTGAACATTTTTCATATCACTGCAGGCTGTACATAGATTTGTTTGATGTGGTCATCAGGAGGATCAACCAAGCTTTAGTTTCCATTTCAACGCTTTTAGAGCATATACCTTAGGAAAGAGTGTTGAGGAAATATATTTAACTTTATGAATTTTACTAGAAGTGATTACACCAAATCAAATTAGAAACAACAGATGCAGTTCAACTGTCTTACTACTCATTTACAGGAGTAAAAGAGTCAAAAAACATATTATGCAGTCGAGATGGTCTCTCATTGTTTTTTGTTTGAATTATATTGCATTTGAGATCCTTGTATCCCTTACAAAACCTAACATTTCACTAATTGCTCTTTGACTAGCAGGCTACAAATATAACAATTTAGAAAATACACAGGCCGGGTTTAGATGGCTTTTTGAGGGCTTGATTGTACTCCAGGCCAAATGCACCTCTTGGCAGATCTCACCACTGAAGAACAGCTGAAGAGTCAGCAGGTAGAAACCATGAGTCCTTGGAATCTCACAGAGGGGAAACCCCACACATGCCTTACTTGCAATGTGGATGAAATACATCTATCAGTCCCTGCAGTCGAAACCCACTGGGCAGATGGCATGGTGACAAAGGCTTTCCTGGAAAGGCCATGTGTGAATGCATCAGAGGTTGATGTGGTTTGCAGAAATTTGTACGTATGCACTCTGCATTGCTCCTTCTGGTGGTCACTAAGTAGTGAAATGACCAGACAAAACACAAATCAAAGAATATGTTACCTTTTGCCCAGTATTTTATTTTAAGTTTCTGTTTAATACAGGGAGAATTGCAACATTGAGAAAAAAACAAACTCTTCTTTGAGAAAACAAAACAAAAAAAAAACAAACAAAAAAAACCCAAACAAAAACGCAAACCAATTTTAATAGGCATTGCTGTTGCATAGGAAAGATTAGAATATCCATAGTAAACCATTACTACAGTTTTTCCTTCTTAGTCAGAAGTCAAAAAAACCCCCAAACAATAGAGGAATTTTAGCTGTGGAATTTTTATGAGGTTTTTTTTTGTTTTGTTTTCAATTTTTAATCTTCCCTTAGTAAGTAACCTTTTCTGGGAAGACAGATCTCATGTTTTGCTTCATATAAGTGTGACCCTGCAGGCTCTGTCAACTTTCATGACAGTATATCAGCTTCTTTTGACTTCTTACTAGGTGGGAATTGAAGAATGGTGCTAACCACCCACAGTATTGTATAAGATTAGATGAAAAACTGTAAAGTTTGGAGAGCATAGACAGATGCTTTTTTTGGCTGTACAAAGAAAGAAGATAAATCAAATAAATTAAATGTCTGTTGCAGAAAAACATGAAGGAAAAAGTTCTGGTTGCATGAGCAAATGTCACCCCCTGGTTAACAGAACTGTAATTGCTCATGTTGATTTGGCACATTCTGCATTCTTTTCGGCTCACATCTGAAACACTTGCAAGCTGGAGAAGATGGAGGGAAAAGCAAAAGAAGTGATTAGGTGGAGGAGGCAGAAAAATTAATGGGCTACAGGAAAACAAAGGTATAGCTGTTGAAAGAGGTTCTATTTTGAAAGAGAGGAACAATTAGTGTGATGGACGAGTTATATCTCTAAGTTGTAAGAGGCTGAATTAATGCAAGCTGTGCCTCCACTAAACTGAGATTCAGTTCATGATGAATAAATGATATTGTTTGTAAATGTTTGAAACAATGATAATAAAAAGTACCATAAGAAAAAGATCTGCATTTTCAGGGCTACATCTATAAATAGTTTCTATGTCTGAAACATGAAACTTCACATTTTAATTCATGTCCTCATATTGAAACAGTAGCTTTAACAAAATGTGAATAAAATAGTATGTAGAACATTTTTGTGTACACAAGGTATCAAGAAATAGCTTTTATTTCAACAAATGTATGCATTTAAAACACTGTTCTGTATTGTTCTGAGGATGTATCAGGGAAAAAATAATTAAACAATTACTGACAAGCAGATGGTGGCTTTGCAAATAATTTTACCCCCGTGCAAAAGGGTACTGAAAAAGTTACAGAATTTAAGGCACCATCAGGAAAATCTTTCCTTACTATGACTGTTAAAAGAAATATAGCATTGCAGATCAATTGCATGAGAACATTTTGAAAGGATAAAATAATTAGAATAATTTTTACCGTAAATATTTTTGAACATTTGTGAAACAAAGGGATATAATTTTTAAGTGGAAGATTTTGAAAATTATATTAAAGTTTTACACTGAGATAACTATGTAATATTGATAACTTTTTATTAATAATGTTAATCAGAATATAGCATGCATTCTGTATGAAAAGAACCCAACTACCTTTTTCTTCAGGGACATTTTAATTTTTTATTGTTCTCAGTTCCTTTTGTGTTGCAATAATATTGCTGATACATTAAACAAATTTTTCTGCCACAGATAAATCTGCAAATTCCCATTCTTCCTGAAAAAAATGAGCAGCTGATCAAGAAAAGCAAAGAGGGAACGTTATTTTTTCATTTTGCATACAGAAATGACCAGTTGTCATCAGGAATTCTTAGAATACTAAATTTAAAGAAATAATTTATAAAATGTTTTGAGTAATTTTGTTTGGAGAATTTTAGAATGCTCAGCTACTATGATAAATCTCTTCAGCTTTATCTCATTATTATTATTGTCATTGTTATTATTACTACTACTGCTATTACCATTATTATTATTATCACTTTGCTTAAGCAAAGTGTGGAAGTTTCTAGCCAGTTTTATGTATATTAATGTATAAAATTGGGTGAGAAGCTTATGTCTAGTGACTTTAAATGGAACAAGAAAAAGTGATTTTTTGATGTGCTCAAGCTATCATCTTGTTTAAACAAAAGACTGACTGAGTGTAAAAGTGGTAAAGGTGATAAAATCTTAATATATGAAAAAGGCATATACTTCCTTAAGTAGTATTGTAGTCCCTAAATAGCCTCAGTATGATATGTTCAGTGAATTAATTTATTAGTATGACAAGGAATTGAAAGAGTATTTCTGAAAAGTTTTCCAACTTTTTCAAGATGTCACTGTTAAGCCAACAAAATATTTTTTCTTCCATAACAAAATGATTCAGCGTATTTCATAGCAGACTAATATGCTTCTTTAACTATACCAACTAGTGTATGTTCTATTAGAAAACATACCCTGTGTGTTTTAAAAAATAAATTAAAAGGAAAATATTTTGCCTTGCAGCAAAATGGATATTTATTTATCCTTGTCTTTGTGTAGTTGTATGCAATGTCTTGGAAGCACTACTCCTCTGCTCACACAAATTGAACGAATCAACTAATAATACCTCTATTAATGAAGACCTGACTTGTGTTTCACATGGGTTTAAGAATGGCAGATGTTGTTCGAGCTTCTGCTATGTTCATTTGTTCCATGAGTCAGAGCATACTGCTAAACTTGACTTACAAAGTTTTAAGGTAAATAATATATTAACAACAAAATAAGGCATGCTACTGAAAGAATTTAGCATTTAGCAAATTAGCTAATTATATTGGGAATAAAATGATCCAAATAAGTGAAATGAGGAAAAACAACAGCAAAAAATGTCAATTTCAAAAACATTTAGGTAAATTGTATCCAATTTTTACAATAAAAGGTAAATGCTCACATATTTTTCCCCGACAATAGGATCACAGTCATTCTGGAAAGAACTTATAGTGTTATGTAAGTAAATTAAGTGAAGCTTTTTTTAAGGCCAAAATTCACATCAGCTTTTGGAGAGGGCTAACGAGGATTTAAGTTAAAGACTCTATAGATTATATTATGATAAATAGCAACCACATGTACTGCAATGCAGCTGAATTCAAAACAGTCTCAAAAAGGTCTAAAATTCTTTATTTAGACTAATCATTTTTTTAATTTGTATAGCTAAAATTGCCCTTTGATGAACCTTTTTCTTGACGTATTTGTAGAACCAAGATTTTTCACTCTATGCTAGATTTTGTCAAAGGTCCAAAGGTCCTGATAAATTTCTGATAAGGGTCTGATATTTCTCAGGGTGTCACTCTTCTCCTACATGCTGCCAAACTGACTTTCCATTACTTAATATTTATTTTGTATGCAGGAGAACTTGATTCTGATTATAAATACTTCTTGATTAAAATAGGTGTAAGTGTCTTGACTTCAGGTAAATTATTTAAGTGAGGATCTATACTGCTGTGTGGAATAGGTGACCTTGTCCCTAAAAATAATCAGACAGCTTAAGTCATCATTGATGTACACAGAAAAGTGCAGGACAGTAAAAGTTTCCATTAAGAATATTACTTCAGAGTTTGATTTTTCTGCTTCATTACAGTTGCAAGATCTCCTGTAAGATTTGGATTACAGAAAGGAAGATAAACACTGTGTCCATTAATGTAAGCAATAAAAGCCTTCAGACGCTTACATTATGCTGATATTCTTTAAGTAGCAGACATCATTCAAACGTCTGTACATAAAAGGAATAAAATACTTTTCTAATGGGAATACATAACTGGGAAATTCCACAAACATATTTTATTATTTACCAAATTCTTTAAGGAAGTATACTAAAATTACAGACTTACAAGAGAAAAAGAGATTACATAGAAGAATTTGTCATGATTATTGTAAATCCATATACATAGTATTTCTGTCAATATGAAAAAAATTCATAAGGTAGCATTTTATTACAGTCTTGTGTGGCTGAGATATTGACAGTTTGGAAAGAGTAAATTCTCTGCTACCAGCTGCCCAGCAGCCAGCTCTCCACTGCTAACTCTCTGGTGTATATTTCTATTCAGCCAACACTCCACTGGGACAACTGTACATGGATTGTCAGGTGGTGCTCATTCAGCAGTGTAAGCAAAACCTTGGGACCAGGGACTCTGCTCACTGTGGCCTGATTTCTGCAAGGAAACTCTCCATAGATAGGGAAGTTGAGGTGTCTGAGTCACACTATTTGTAACACACTCTGGACGATCTCATGCTTTCCCTGTTTTCAGCCAACAGAGGTGTCCAACTTGCTCTGCAACTGTTTTCTGTTATCTCACAAATACATAAAAGCAAATCAGCCTAACATGACAACTGAAAAATTCCCAAAGATATTAAGTCAGCTCAGTCAAACACGTTGTGAACAACTCGTTTCAGGTCGCAGTTCTGAACAGCACTTTTAAACACTGTATTTTAATAGTTTTTTGATTGCTTTTGCTCAACATCAATTTTATAAAATATTTAGAGGTGTTTTTTCATTGCATTTGCTTAACATCTCTTAAAAAACTGTGTTTTGATGGTTTTTTTAGTTGCATTTGCTTAATATTACTTTTAGAAAATGAATCTTATGTTTGATTGACTCGCCTTAATCTCATCAAGGTGATTATCCAGAAGGCAAGACACCACCATCTGGAAAGGAACATGGTCTGAGCCAGGGGCTGGGTGTTTATTGCAGGTGGATTTAGGTTTTGTGCTAATTATTAAGGCCTCTGTGGTTGTGAGGGTGCAACATCAGTGTGGGACAAGTGTGTGAGTGCATACACCCATGCTCCTGTTTGTTAGTGGTGGATTGTTGTTTGTTAGCTGGATTATTTGGTGAGCAGACAGAGACCTGCATGCTGAGTAAAGGGCCTATGATCCAGTGATGGGCATTAGATGAGGCCTTGTACATATATATATGAGGGATTTGTGAATTTATATGTGTTTGTGAATCTATGAAGGAAGGTGTATGTGAGTTTTCCCTGCACTGCTCTGTGGTGGTTTTCATGGGGCTGCTGCTAAAGTCAGTGCCTCTGTCTGTGTGTCTGGCTATAGTAGTGTCTTCTGCATGTGTGTGTGTGCATGTGTCTCTGGCATGCAAGCTCCTGTTTTAATGTTTTGCAATAGCATTTCTTCCCTTTCACCATTAAGAATTAAAAATCTTCTAAATCTCAAGTATGGGAGACCTAAGCTCCTATAAAAGAGAAAGACAAAACAAAACTTTTGTTATAACTGCTTATTCCAAAAATGGGAGAGATCAAACTTTTTGATACAAAGGACTTAGATTCACCAAGAGATAGGACTTTCTGAAAGATGGTAAGTTTGTTCTATTTCTCAATGAAGACTTCTTTCTCCTGTTTTCCTCAAGCAGGCTGTCTTTACTTTTATCTTAGATTATTTCAGTATTTGTCACAAAATTTCTTTAATACATGTTAGTAGTATTGTATTTCTATTCTTCCATTTGTATTTCATGATGAAAGCAGTAAACAACACCAAAAAAACCCACAAACCAAATCTAAAACCAACAGATACTCTATATGTAATACATATTTATCCCATGAGATATTAAATTTCATTAGATGTTTATAGTACTGTGTTTTCATTTCTGTAATCTGTGAATTTGGAGGGGCATATGGTTAAGGCTATGTTTGCAGATGGCTGAAAATGATTAATGGCTTTGGCAAGGTTAGTAATAGTACTTTTGTTCACTGTACTAGGGCAATCTGTTTTTTCCTAAGAAGCAACCTGACCTATTAAGTTAATTTAAAATAACAAAATATTTCCTCTACTTTCTGCAGTAACATTTCACAGTTTTGTTTTCAATATAATTTGTGTTTTCTTGTACTGAGTGCCATTTTTATATACTGTGTAGTTTTACAGATATTAGCTATGACTTGGGTGACACCATTTTTCTGTATATAGTGTATAAATATTTTTCAGACATATTTACAGGTTTTTGAGTTCATAGGCTAAAATTAATAAAAAAAGAAAATCCATATGACCTCACAAATGTGCTCTGCAACTATACTACAAAACTAGTAGAAGTCAGTGCTTGTATTTGTTTTTGTTTATTTCCTTGAAATAATGCATGAGCTGCAATAATTGAAAAGAGAAAGAGCACTATCAAAGAGATGTGTGTGGTAATTATATTTTAAAGTGTATTTCTCAATTATTTTTCCTATCCCGATATACTAGACTGGCAAGGAAGAAAGAAACAGGAGATAATGAAGGATAATAAGGGAGGGGGAGCCTTGGTGTAAGGTAGGGAAAATATTATAATATAAATATAGAAATGGAAACTCCCTGTGATTCAGACCATGATTTCTCTGGTTAGACTATAGGTCAGTCTAACATCTGTGCCTGGCAAGATTATGGAACAGGTCCTCCTGGAAACTATGCTAATGCACATGGAAAGTAAGGAGGTGAGTGCTGCTATCAACAGGAGAATGAGGCCATCCAGTGGGACCTTGGCAGGAATGAGGGGTGGGCCCATGCCAGACTCATGAAGTTAAACGAGGCCAAATCCAAGGTCTTTCACCTGAGACAAGACAATCCCAAGCACTAACATGGGTTGAGTGGAGAATAAATTGTGAAGAGCCCTGAGGAGAAGAACTTGGGGGTACTGGCTGTAGGAAACTGAACATGAGCTGGCAATGCACAGATGCAGCCAAGAAAGACAACCATATTCTGGGCTGTATCAAAAGAAGCACAGCCAGCAGATCAAGGTAGGTGATTTTCTATTCAGCTCCTGTAAGATTGCAGCTGGAGTACCGTGTCCAGTTCTGGGGCCCCCAGTTGAAGAAAGACATGAATCTGTTGGAGGATGCCCAGAGGAGGTAGCCACAAAGAGAGTCAGAGAGCTGGAGCACCTCTCTTATGAGGGCAGGATGAGAGAGTTGGGGTTGTTCAGCCTGGAGAAGAGAAGGCCTTGGGGAGACCTTATAGCAGCCTTCTAGTACCTCCAAGTGGCCTACAAGAGAGAGGGCTTTTTTACAAGGCTATGTAGTGATAAGATGAAGGGGAACAGTTTCAAACTGAAAGAGGGTAGATCTCGATTTAGATATTAGGAAGAAATTTTTTCCTGTGAGGCTGGTGCAATACTGACATGTTTCCCAAGGAGGTTGTGGGTGCCCCCTCTCTCAAAGTGTTCAAGGCCAGACTGGATGGAACTTTGAGCAACCTGGTCTAATGGAAGGTGTCCCCACCAACGCAGGGGTGTTAAAAGGTCCTTTTCATCCCAAACTATTCTATGATTTTCTGAATGGCCTTACCATTTTCAGCAGGGAATTTTATGTACCATTTTACTGTCTATGACAGAAGCTTTATGAAATTCTGCAAGGTTTTCACTGCCTTCCTAGATTTTACCAAGCATATTTACATGGAAATCAGTGATAAACATCAATTCTCCTCAGGACCCCCCATTATAAATAAATTGCAGTGATGCAATTAAAGCAACAATTTCTATTAGTCTTCTTCCTTTTCCCTAATTACAGTCAAGTACTATATCTCTCATGTCCTTTAAAATAAAAAACTTCATGAGAGTTTATGAGTAGTGTTTAAGCCATGTCATATGTATGCCACTTGCATATTTATGTGACTTCTTTTGACACATTTAATCTTTATAATTTACAATGAATTTCAGCCTCTTCTTTTTTTTTTTTTTTTTTTTTTTTTTTTTTTTAATTCAGTTGTTAATAATTTCTTAAAAAGAAAGAAACAGACTGTGCCCTTGTAAACATAATTTCATTTCTTTTCAGTGTTGCTGTTCTTCATGAGTTGTAACTCATCTGTGTAAATCTGTTCTCAGGGAATGTTGGTCAGGATTGCATTTCATTGCATTGAGTAATTTTTGCTAAATGTGTCTTCACCATATTTTCCTGGTTTGTGTATCCCATGACACTTCTTTCTCCTGTTAGCACCTTTGCACCTCAAATGTCCACTTTTGTTTTCTAACTTCCACTATCCTTTTTTCCAAATTAATTTTAACTCTCTTTTCCATATATATATTTCTCTCTTAACCTCAGTCTTAAAAAAAAATTCTGTCTATTATTACACTTGATAATTTTGTACACTGCTATGACTGAGAGTAACTGTACCTTTTAGCAGGCTGATCAGACTGAAGCTTTTCCTTGCCATCTGGCTATTTCCATAAAATATGCTTGATTTAAGGGGACAATCATACACCTCTAATAATCATTATTTCTGTCTCCCAGGATATGGATCTTGTCCCCCAGTTCTCTTCAGCATTCTTTCTGATGAGTGCTGCAATATTGACAACTGCATGCCAAGATTTACTTAAACTTTTGTAGTAGTACGTCCTGTCTCCATATTTGCATTACAAGCCACGATCTGGATAACAGTAGATTTCAACTGCTGAGAGAACCTGACCCATCATTCCAGTTATTGCATAAGAATTCTGCAGTGTATTGCAGACAACAAAAGTTTGTGACAGACATGCCAAGGACAGCTGTTGTTTAGCTGTTCTTATACTCACTACAAAAATTACATCATCAAGATTTCCTACAAAACCGAGCAGAATAAAGTGAAAGTGTTACCTGTGAAATTAAACGACGAAATACTACATGGATTGATACAGTAGAATGAAGTTGCTGAAAGAACTCTCTAACACTTTACGTTTTAGAAGGCAATCATTCTTTATTCTTTATTACAGCACTATTACAGCATTATTACAATTCTTTATTACAGCATTGGATGCAGAAGAGCGAGTTCTCAAAGTCGCACATGCTATAAGTGACAGCAGGCAAGACTTATACTGTCCCACTAGATACATATGTATGAAACTCATTGTAATATACATCAGATTTCCTAGAACTCACTGTAATATTTGCATTGTTAGGGGCAGGGGTCTTCAGTGGTCTTCTGGGAAGTCATTCTGAGATGTTGTTTTGGTTAATACTTTCTCCAATGCATTAATCATGTTAGGCGACAAGTCTAGATGGTCTCAGCAAAATTCCATCTGCAAGGCCTCTAGTTCCTTGACCTTGTTATCTACTTAAATGCAAAAGGCCTGGAGGCACCTAGGTGAGCCCAAATCAACATCCTATTGTTTAGTGCCAGAAAACAATCTTACTTTGTCATTTACCCAAGGTTGTGGATTTCACAAAGGATATTTTTTCACAAGGCAGAATTTAATTTCAGTATCTTTCTACTAAATATGCAGTAAACTAGTCAGCTAGCATTCAGCTAAATCAGTACACTGTATAAAAGTAGATTAATAATTCCCATAAAATGTATTGTTTAATTCTATTTTAAGATGCATTTTTAATTAAATCTAATAGTGTTCTCTAGCCATCAGGATTATTTAAACTTTTTCCTGTGAGGCTGGTGCAATACTGACATGTTTCCAAATTAGTTACAAAAACAACATTTTTAAGAGTTTTGTGAACCTTATAATAATGTGTACATTTACTAGTAATGTTGAAAAAGTTAAATTATGTCAGAAAGCTGTAGTGTAAAGACTATATGGTGTTTTACACACATTATATGGTGTTTTTTTTCTTCCTAGCTCCCTTTATAATTGAAGAAATAAGTAATTCTGAGAAATTAATCTGACACATTTTAGACTTTTACTTCATAGTAAAATGAATCTCTATAAAGGTGACTATTTCTCTCCTATGTGTTCAGAAACTCCAAGAATCTAGCTATAGTTTTCCCATGCTGGCCACAGGAGAAAATCATCTGGTTAAGTGTAATGAAGCAGCATGTAGAGACCTCTTGCTTGGTGCCAATGATTGCACCGCTGGCAAGTCCTTTCCCCTGTCCAAAAGTGAAGCAGGTTCTTGTGCAAATATCCTTCTGTTTGACAATAAAAATGATGGATAAAATTGTTTACATCTAAGAAAATCCTGTAAGAACTCTAAAACCCATAATGTTGTTGAACCTTTAATGGCATGCAGCATGGACAGCTGGAGATCCATCAGTGTGGCACAGCTCGACATTCCCAGCATCTGAATACATGTAACATTATCTGTCCTCTTTTTCTTTCTGGTGTTTGTTGCAATAATTGGTACTTAAATTAATACAGAGTCCAAATCTTTTCCTTACTGGTGTCTTAATGAACAGCAACACTGGTGCATTATGGTAGTTTTAACCCTGATAATTGTATTTGGTTATCTGAACCCTTGACTATTCTGCAGCAATATGTCCATTGTAATGTGGTAGTATGATGCAAGCTTATGCACAAAAGTTAATGCATAAGAGACTGTTAGATGGTTCCACATCAAATACCTGGTTTAGCTGATGTTATAATTTTTTCATGTTAAAAGAAAGTACACTTGACAATAAATTCCTCGTATTCTTTAGCCATTGTACTGCAGTTAAGTGACTTAATTTGACCAACAAAGCCCATTATATGATGATTATTTGTATATTTCAGCTGTGATTAATAATTCATTTATACATTGTGAAAAATAACAGCCTAGTGAGAATTAGCCTGCAATATTGCTCTATGAATATTTATGCATTATTACAATATAATATTCATCCTTCACAAGACCTGAGAGGGAAGATGTTATAAATAAAGCACACAGTAAGTGCTACATTCATAAAAGGTTATTTTTGCAATTTCTATGTAAATAGACTGCTCTCTGTGGAAAAAATGTCTAGAATGAAGAAAGAAGAGGGAATGCAAACTATCTGTTCATGACTAGAATCCTGAGGTCAAAGGCTTTTTAAAGTAATTACATCCACAATTTTAGGGCAGCAGTCAGTTCCTTGCGATGTTAATGAAGATATTCCTATAGACTGGGATTCTGGGTGGTGGAACTTGTTCAAAATTGAGATGGATTTTACATTAATAAATAAATCTTTCCATAAATTTTACATTTTCAATGTGGGTTTTAATTTCTTGGGTCTTTTTGGAAGAGTAAGGTGGGTAGTGTACCACTAAGTTCAAATTTATGTATGATTAAGAGGGCATGAATTTATTTCCGCATGTGTGAATAAAAGAAAAGTTGCCTCAGGAAGGATAGATTTTGTATTACCTGTCACTAGATGATGCTTAAAAATTAAACTAGATGCTTAAAAACTCTTGCCTCGATATCAAGTATTAAAAGTGGTTAATGTAAAGTATACTTTTACATTTAGGAAACAAACATGGTTTACCTTCTTCCCTGTCTGTATTTCAATATTGAAGCTTTAAGGATTCTGGTAGTAATACTAATCGGTAATATCATTGTCAACTGCTAGGTGCTGAATCTCTTTAAATGACCGCTTCTCAGCTTTTGATTGATACTGGGGCTTGGATTATTTCTCATCATTTTTCAAAATGGAATTGCAGCTCTATATTACTTTGTGTTTCATCAGTTCACTGGTAGATACCTATTTTTTCTTCTTTTTAAAAACCCATTGCTCAGTAAAAGTGTCAGCATTTCCATAGAGCAAACCTATACGGCTTTTGTCTTCATAAACAACACTTGCCTTTTTACTTGGCTTTGGTCATTCATTCCTAGGCTTCTTTCACTTGGCTGTCATTTGAAAATGTCTGGCTATGAAGGGATATACTAAGATGTATCGGTGCTGTGGGAGACATGCAAAAGTCTGAGACTCTCAGATTCAGCATCTCAATTTATCTGTCCTTGGTGTCTACTTGGGGAAGAGAAATAAGGATGTTGAAATAATATTCTCCTATTCTTTCCCTTCACTCACTAAGGAAAGAACCTTTTTTATTAATATAGAACAGAAACTAAACATATTATAAATAACATTATTTGAGGTTAAATGGGTAACAGTATCTGGATTGTAAATTCCCCTTTAATTAGTAAATATTATGTTTCATTTATACAGAAGAAGCATTTAAAAACTGAAGATTTGGGAAAACTGTATGCCTTGTTTTAAGAAGTGTCTTACAATATTTTTTAATCATGAAAAGTGATTTTTAAGAAAATAGAGATTTCTGGAAAAGTACCAGAAGACTAAAAAATTAAGGACACAATATACAAAAGTAGCTGAGGAAACGAAGTTGGTAACTGTGTGGTGAGTAGGCCATTACTGATCATAGGTTAGCAAATGCTAAAGCTATTTGATATTAGGGAAAATTTACTAAAAGCAATTGTCTTCTGTGTAGATTTTGGCATACAATGCCAAAATGTTTTAGGTTTTTTATGAAACCATGATGAAAGTAACTAATATGGCATGCGTAAGATTCTTTACAATGTTTAAATGGCAATCTAGCTAGAAAACTAACTCTGACACAGAATCAATGTGACTCTTGCCAGATGACTTAATTATTAATTTTTACCTTCAGATCTACAGTTATGCCATGAGCCATGTCAAACACTACAAGAAATTTTTAATGTGGTCCAGTAGCAATCTGTTGCAGGAAATATTGTTCAGTAAATCACATACATTTTCCAGATGAAAAAGTAGACTCAGTGCTAATATAATCTTGTCAATATACATACATTAAAGACATGGAAAACAGTTGGAAAAATATTGATAACAACCCAGAATCATATTTCTTACTTTAATTTTTATATAACCACATATCATGTCCATTGTAGTGTAGATATTATACAGAAATTGGAATCTACCTCTTGTAATTCTGAAAAAAGCTTTGGATCTTGCTATATAAAACCATCCTTTCTATTGTAGCAATGTGGCTCTACGAATTAGCTTAATGTGTAGATGTTCAGCAGATGACTATACAGCAGAAACTAATTTCTATACAATTAGTCTACTGTTGGAATAGTGCATACAGTTCTGATGTTTGGATCTTCAACAAATGGTTGAAATCTATGCAAGAGATGATGATCAAGAGATGACACAAGGAAAGTGTTTCTGTAATTCAATTCTGAAAATTAAAATACTAGCCTTCTTGTTTTAATACTATAAAAGTTTGTTATTCAAGTGGGTTTTTTCTGTAAATTTTAAAGAATGTATTGTTTTTTACAGTAAAATAGAGAACAACATAATGATACTATTCTGAATATAATAACTCAACTTGCAAAGTGTTACTCTACTGCTTAAAAAACTGAATGTGCAATCATAAAAGCGAAAGAGCCAGGGGCAAAGAAAGGTGGGCTGACCTGTCACTGTACATATTTGTGTTTGATATCTACACCAGGGGGAATCATATGCTAGCAATAACTAACAATGGTTTTAACTGTTCCATTGGAAAACACTGTATATATTTTTTTTCATTTTTACTAGGTGGTATTTCATGATTTGTCAAATCATACTATAATTACATATATCAGAAAAAATTCAATACTGACTTCCTACTGGAAATTTTATAGATATCTGTTTCCCAGTAGCTTAGTAGCTTTGCTTCATGAAGTAGCTATTCAGATAGCTCTGAAAAATACTTACTTGAGCAAAATGTTGAAGATATTCCATTAAAATTCAGGTTTAATCAGGTTATACTTTCCAAACTATAATCTGGAAGGTTAACTTCCACAAAAAATAACATCTTCAACTGGCCAAACTCTAGAGTTTGCATGCAGCTTTCAAACTCTAACACTAAGGAATCTGGTACAATTATAAGATGAAATATTTAATTTTAACTGTATTTTGTATTTTAAAAGATTGGAAAAAGATCTTTAAAGCTAAAGAAGGAGGTTTTTTCTAAGAAAAACACTTAAATACATAATACAAATTGATGTTAGTGATCTTTTGGAATTTCCCACATGCTTGAAAAAGCACTTCGTTTTTTATTGGTGTCTTAATTATATGTTCTTGAATAGTATAGCTATAAATACTGTCTCTGTTATCTCACTGATCTGCATAGGCAACCAATCAAATACACACCCAAGCAGCCTCACTTAAAACAAGGAAAGTAAAAGCATATTTTATTTTGAGGAGAAATTCTCTTCTTTGGTGTTACAGTAAAATTAAAAACTTCAGTTTTTGATTCATTTGTTCACAATCTTCTGTGTACCTCTGTTGATTGTAGTGATATTCTTTAGCAGACACTTGATGTGAGGAAGAAGACTGGATAAACATATTTTAAGTAGTGGAGTCTAGAGAGAAAGTTTATTATATGTTCTGTAACATAAGGCATGTATATTCATTAGAAAAATAAAAAAGAATAGCTCCAAAAAGAGCAGCCTATTTTTAATTTCCAGTTTAGTAGTTTAAAACATTCCAGGAAACTCTGTCAGCTAATGTTCTTAGTGACCAGAAAAATGTCTAGTAATACTAGTTGATATGGATGTATATATTACAGTTTATTAATAACGCATCTATGGAAAAAGAGATCTACACAGATAAACTCTCTTTCTAATACTAGTCACTGTATTTTTTTATTTTTTTCTGCTTAGAGAGATGTGAAAGATCGCATGGAATTTTCGGTCAAGTTCATTTAAAAACTCTGTTCCAGGCACACCAGCTAGAGTAAGGTATGGTTCTTGAGGAAAGTGATGGGCAGTATTCGTGTTTATTACAAAATTTGAGCAATGTAAACACAATAAGGTCTTAATTGTTGTTGTTAGAAGCAAATATGGCTAAAATTCTATGTACTAGAAGCATTCTGTTATTCTATTATGTTGACTCTAATAGCATCCAAATGAAATTGAATGGAAAGTGTCAAAATGAGATGTATTTGGAATCTGAGTTGGGTTGCAAAAATTATTTTTCAGTTGGTTTCATTCTCTGATACGTAAATGATGAAGAAAAGCACTTTGTGACAAGGTAGTTATAACACCTCATATCAAATATTTCAACTATCTCTTCTGCAACTTAATGATAGCAAATGTTCTGGCTTTGATGAAACATTACTTTAAAAGATTTGAACATATTAACCAGAAAAATCATCAGGAACATGCTCTTGTTAACAGCAATTTATTTCCTATGTAATTTATTTTAAGCTTTGGCTCCTATGGTTTCATTTGGAGTGATTAAAGATGAGGCTTAGCTGCTCTAGCTGCTTGGCTACTGCTGTATACTGGAAGCCCCCTCATTTTTGGTTCTGCCAGAAGAAAAAAAGCATACAAAACCTTAATCTATATCAAGCAAAAAAAGCCAATTTGGCTTAAAATCTCCTTTTAAGCATCCACACTTTGAAGGATTAGAAGGAAGCTATAATTGCAACAACTGTTAAACAAGAATGTCCCTTAACATGTTGCCCAAGAGAGTTGTGAATGCCTCATCCCTGGAAGTGTTTAAATCCAGACTGGATGCAACTTTTGGCAAACTGATCTACTTGGGGGGTCTCCGTGCCCAGGCAAGAGGAGGGTTTGAATTAGATGAATTCAGCCAAAACCATTCTATGATTCTTTGTCTTCTCTGTAGTTTATTCTCAAACCTTGCCTAGTTCGTCACACAGGGTAAGTCAGGAATATGTACAAAGCATTAGGGAATTTAGCCACAATAAACTGTAATAATGAAAAAACATAGGAAAATATTTTTTTTTCTTTCTAACAACTTTGAAACTTTATTTCCTTAACATGAATATATAAGCAGCCGAAAAATCTGTAAAACTGAAGGATCAGCCTGTCTTCTTTAAGGTACTATGCCACCTGCATGTAAATAAGACTTTTAAAAAAAGGGAAAGGTGAATAAATATTTTCTTGATCTGTAGCAGTTGGGAAAACTAATCAGTGATTTTAAAAGAAAATATCTCTAATGGGAACAGGTAGAAAAGAATAAGATTATTATAATACAATCTGTTGACCAGGCTGAAATAATCTTTGTACTTATGGTCAGGAATTGAATATGCTGCCCATCCTTGAATTGGATGCCAATCCTCCCCAGGCATAAACACTACAAAGCCAGCTAAAAGAGAGTGCCTTGCTGGTTTTAAGCACAGTAGGAAATTCACTTAGTTTTTGTCAGCTCGAAGTCACTGTTCTGTAGTTCACATGCATTACATTTGGCAGCCTTTATTCTCAAATGAGAACTACAATAGAGTAATTTCAGATGGTTATTTTTAAATGCATATAACACAATTGTGAAGTATGTTCTATATAGCTCTCTAATTTCCTCCTACGGACTGATGAGCCATTAACAGAGAATAGTGATTTGTTATTTCCAGGCTGATCCAATAGACATACTATTAACAGAAGTAACAAAGGAGACTCCAGTATGACTTTGCATGAATTTTCAGAAAAATATATTTCTCTAGTCAAAGTCCTCTCTACTGTGCTTCCAATAAGGTCCAGATGCTATTCCTAACTCTTTGCTGAGACTTGGAGAATGTTCTTATTTGCAGCTTCTCTGGGTAGCAGTATCACTAGTTAACTGAAAGAAACATTTACCACAGCTCTGAAGGCAACCTTCATTGACACCTTTTCTTTCCAGTTGGCTCAAGGACAATCTCTGTACCAGTGCAAGAGGACACTTTTGCTCAGGTTTCAAAGGGTTTAAATTTATTTAACATTACAGCTATTAGAATATAGTAATAAAAAAATAGTGTGGGTTTTTTTTTCCCCTCTTTTGCTTTTGCCATTCCTTTATCAAACACAGCAAAGTGACGGTGGATCTAGATTAAGCTAAAAAATACAATATATACCCCTTGTTTCTCTTCACAAATATACCAGGCTGACGATCAGAGCACTTAGTGATTCCTTTCTAACACTAGTAAATGAAAGACCAATTTTTCTGAAAAAGTATGGTAATCAGTTCCATTATAAATATCATGAACATGTAAACAAGAAAATTTGAGTATTTAAAAAAATCCGTTTAATGGGGTGAATGAACACTAAATTGATTATCCTCACCTATGCTTTTTGGTCTCTAGTTAGACTAAATGAATTTTCCTTGAAAGTTTGATTTCTTGAAGACAGAATACTTAAAGCCTATATAAAGTTACGTAGACACATCCAGTCATGCCAGAGGTAGAGCGGAACCACGCCATCACAAGCACGGTAAAAACAAGCCTATGCAGAACGTTATACTGCATTTTTTTCTCCACATTTTATGAACTATTTGGATGCCCATGTGGGAACTCTATATTAATTGCTATATTGCCATTGATTTCGGAGTTATTTGTATCAGTTGTTGTCCCGTGATTGTCCTCTAGCTGAAATATAAAACAAGAATATAGTATGCTTGCACTGAGCATCTTTCTATCAAAGTGAGAATAGTTAAGTATAATAAATTGAGAGACAGTACAGTTTAAACTGTTTCAGTTTAAACTGAATTTTCCATTAGGTCATTACACAAGTAGAATTAATATTTGATGGATTATTTTTTCATCTACAAAAGAGTAATTTCATTAATTCTGCCTTTTTTTCTGTATACCTGATTGCAGTGTAATGCAGGTAATAATAAGAAAAGTGCAGGAATCTGCCCATATAATATATAAACTCTTTGAATTAAGCTAAACCTTGTCTCTGTTCTACACTACTTACGAAGCTTATGTCACTTTAGATTCAGAGAAGCTTCACATCCACTGATGAAGGTAAGCAATCACTCTAGAGACTTTGAAATCATGTTTGTCTACTAATATTCCATAGTCGATGGAATTAATGTTACAAGGCAAAATATAAGGAATCTGTACATTTCACCTACAAAATAACTCAGGCGAGGACTGAAGACCCAGGTCTGTGCTTACACAGGGAGTCTCATGTGAGGCTGTTCAGGGTGGTTAAAGCCTATTGGTGAGCTTCCAGGCCTGAGAGTACTTATCTGTAGTGCTAGAAATAAAGGACAGTTTTTCATCTCTGACAGTAAACTGAGCATAACTTACAACAATTTTTGGTAATGTTTTCTGCAGAAATTTATAGAATCATACAGTAATTTAGAATGAGACAGACCACTGGAGGCCATTTGTCCTACCTTTTACTCAGAGCAGGGTCAGCCAGGTTCAACCAGGTTGTTCAGAGCTGGAGACTGAACAGTTGTCTTAGAAGTTCTTTATATCCAGTCTGAACTTGTCTTATTTTAATTTATGTCTATTGTCTCTCTCCCATCAGGAACTCCTTGATGTCCTCTCTGTAGGTGTTTGCTATGAGGTTTCCTACTCTTTCTCTAGGCTGAAATCTCTACTCATGGGACAAGGGCCCTGATCAGCATAGTGGATTTCCACTGCACTCTCCCTACATTATTGATTTCTTTTTGTTCAGGTCCAAAAATTAGATGCAGTCTAATGAAAGCCAACTAAAGAGAAATAATTTACCTTGATGTATGATCTGTGCTTCTGCTAATAGTGAGCAGAGGGCTCTTGGCCCTCTTTTGCTGCTGGGCCGTGCTATCGCATCATAATCAGCGCACTGTCTGGCAAACTCCCTAGGGCATATTGAGCAGAGATACTTCTCAGGCCATCAGACCCTCCACTGTACTGCTGCCAAGGATTATTTCCTGCCAGGTATAAGACCTACCATTGCAGAACTCACATGGCTCCTGTTGATCAATTTGTCCAGCCCCTCTAGATCATCCTGCATGGCAGCCCTGTCAAGTATAGCAGCTACTGCACCTACCACTTTGGCATCCGCTGCAAACTCGACGAGGGCACACTGTCCCTTATCTTAGTCCATTTCCATCTAATTTAGAAGTCTAAATATATATATCTTTTTCCCCTGTTTGGTTCCCCATTTTTCCAAGCCACATAATCTCAATCTGGATACCAGAATGCTTCTGGGACAGAATGTAAATAGACTTCCTAAAACCTAAGAAAATGGCAACCAAATCGAGGCATATCATAGAGAGCAACCAAGTGCCCTGGAATGATTTGTTCTCAACTCATGCTGACAATTACCAAACACCTTTTTTTTTTTTTTCAAAGTGCCCAAAAATTACTTCCAAGAGGACTCATTCCATAATTTTCCATGGGATTAAGGTGAGGCTAACCAGCCTTTACTTCTTTAGACTGTCTTTTCAAAATTTTTAGAAGATGGATGCAATATTTGCATTCCTCCATTCATTTCTTATGATGTACATAACTCTTCAAAATTATTGAGTTGTCTTACAACGACACTGGCCAGCACTCAACACCCTTGGATATATGCTGCTCATGAGACTTACATGTCTCAAGCTCTCTGAAGTGATCCTTGAGATTCCTGGAACTTTCTCTTTTAGCACAGGGGCTGGGGCACCACACAAGTTGAAGGCTTTTCTTTGCCTCCCTTTGGTGAAGAAAAAATACATTCTGTACCTCAGCTTTGTCTGTCTTCAGTTTTAATCTATTCTTTCGATACAAGCCAGAAAATGTGTCTTTTAACATTGTGAGTTTTAAGCAAATATAACTATGAAACACTTAACCATATTTTAATATATATATAATAATATATATTAATATATATATTATATATAATATTAATATATATTATATATAATATATATATATTAATATTTTGAATAATTTTAAAGTGAAAGCATTTTACTCCTTTTTTTTCCTATATTATTCTACTGGAATATTAATTAAAAAAAAATGGTAGCATTATATAGATGTATTATATTTTATAAGCTGTAGAACCCAAGATGTTTTCCAAATAGTGTAGGCATTAATAAATTATTCTTGAAGAAAAATGTTATTGTGTATTTGGAAAACTTATACTTCATAAACCCTTTCTCAGCATAAAGATTTTCTTCCTTTGTGAAATAAGAAGATAATAGGTACACATCATACCATTGTAATTTTTATTTTGAAGGGAAGAGGAAAGCAGAGGAGTTGGAAACCATACCCATTTATAAAGGAAGTGCCTCTTATAGAATAGAAAAACTATTGGACCCATTTCTTCATAATTAGGTGAAGTAATTCTACTGTAGAAATTTGTCAATTATTACTGTTGTTAAAAAAAACCAACAAATCGTATCTTGATTTAATAGGGCCACCTATACACTAAGTAGTTTTTACTTTTTCAGTTCTGTTAAATTTAAAAGCATGTCTACTTGAACACAAAAAAAATATATGTGGATGTGGGCAAAATTTTTCTCAGCAAATTTCTATCCCACTATTTTGTAAAGATATTCAGCTAGAAGTCTTTGTTTATAGATTCACTAAGTGTGTAAGAATATAGATAGTCTTATATCTGTCTCACAAAAATCAAGATTAGAGAATGATTTCTTGTGCCAAGCTGTTATTTATTAACTATTTGGTGCTATGATGGAAGATTGTATATTTAACACATCCTACTGAACTGTTGCTCACTGACTAAACATAATGTTGCCTTAAGATAAAGAAAATTACTTCAGAGCTGAAGTGGTGTAATTAAGACAGGCAGCTATTAGGACTCAGCTGATGCATGATAATTCATTAAGCCAAAATAACTCAATAGCTTTGGTTCATTTGATAATAAAATATATCTAACCCTTTATTGTGTGTGCAAGTAAGAACTCACTCAATAATTCTTCATCCTTCTACTAAGGTATTTTTCATCATTGTTTTTGTGAGAGTCACCAAAATGATTCCACACAGGAAATAAACTTAAATAAGCCTTAATTTGTAACTGAAGCCAAAGAACTGAAACCAATGACTCAAAGGAGGTAACCAAAATAACATTTATATAACTTTCAACTAACTATGGCTCTATATGCCAGCTGGAGATGATATTACTGCATGACAAATTGTAAGAAAAATGACACATAAGACTTCAAAATGCACACACACTCACTTATGAAAAGGAGAACCTCTCACTTAAAGTCATCCAAAAGATAGCATTTCTCACCTACAGGGTGTTAGGGCACTCAGTCCTTGAAGTTTTCTTGGGTAGCATCCCAGTCAAAAGGGGAAGGTTTCTAAACACAGACCAGCTTCCCCAAGGAGAATCACTCAAAGGTTGTCTCTGACAGTGGCCCCATTTTATATCCTGGTTGGATTTGAATTGTGGTAATCTGTTGGTCATGATTCAGAGGCTGCCTTGGTCACCATCCCATTGGCTGAGGACCCTGTCTCTTTACTGTGGGTCCTTCCTGCCTCTTCCTGACACTGGGGGAGTATGTGCCAGTGTGCATACATGATGTGAAAATAAGAGCATGAAAGAGCCAGTGGCCACCATGTTAAAAGCCCAAGCCCTTGCTGGGGATAGGAACACAGGAGAAACAGGGGTAAAAGGTTGATCCTGCCACACTTCACATGTCACTAGCAGTAGTAAACTGAATTCAGTGCTACTTGAGATACATTTGAGGCTGTATTAAATCTCAGGAGGAAACAAATGAAGATCCAACACAGCTTTCTAACACTTGTTTCAGAAAATTCTAATAACAAAATTTTATGATTTCAATGTGCTGTCAAAACTGGAAAATTTTGCAATTTAATATAAATTATTTAATAAAGGTCATGGAAGAGAAGAATATTTTTGTATGTTAGTTTTTTATAACTTCAAGACCAACTTATTTATTAAGGCTATAAACACAGTAACTCCATACCTTTAATTCCCTTTTCCACTATATAGTCATTTTACAAGGGCAAACACAACTTGCTTTATTAAATTGTTTATTTAGTCCATTATCAACACCTGTCAACCAGTACAGTAAAAGTGTAGCTTACTGCTGCACAGGATACTTTAAAAACTTCTTAAAAAAACATGCTGTTAGTTTTTTCTCATTCTTTCAATATTCTCCCTTGTCATCTCTTAATCTGTTTTTTGGTGTAATTTATTAAATACGAAGTCCCCAATTGCTAGATTAAATTATTTTGTCCTGTAACATTAGGTCAAACAAATGACAGGATATCACTTTGTAAGACAGGATTCACAGTAGATAGATCATGAAAGGTCCTCACCCTTCCCAGTTATCTGGGAGAGTACTACACTTAAGAGTGCACCTAAACCTTTACTTTGGATCCAGATGCATACTTAGAACATCTTTCAACTGTTCAAAGACTTCAAAAGAGATATAAAAGCATCTAGTAAGAAGTTACAAACAGACCATGCTAAGGCAAAGCAAATAAAATGGCCAGCTGAAAACATTCAAAACCAGAAAATTCATTGTTGTATTTTTCAAAGTAAAAGTTAATAGACTACACAGAAAATTCTGTTTAATCTACTTACAATACTATCACACTTTTCTCTCCACAATCTGTCTTAGCTTTACCTGCTTACATAAACTAATTATTCTGGACCAAAATCGTAGAGTTAGCCAATATTTTGAGGTTAAGTTTACTAAGTACCATCATCCAATGTTTGGTAAGAATTTTTTCTGTATCAGGGTGTTACGATCTGAGCTATTATTTTATATTTTCATTGTGAGGAAAAATCAGCCACTACTCATAGACATTGCACGAATTTACAAAAATAACAGGCTTTATGATTTAAGCAAATTACAAAGATTTGCATAGGACCCGCCGCTCCTGTTTGGCTGATGTTCTGCTGGTGCTGTCCCGTAGCTGAAGCCGAAGTGGCAAGAGGAGAGGAAGAGAGAGCAGTGTCTTCTCCATTTCTTTTGGAGTTTTTATACAGAAAAAAGGGGTTCTGTCTTTTCATAAATCACTGGCACACAGACTTGCTAAAGATGACGCACAGATTTTGCCATCCCAAGAACTCCTCTTTTAATTATTTTGATCTTTCAGTCATTGTTACATTGCTAAATTTATTATCTTTGTCTTGACCATGCACCAGGAGGTGACCTGATTAGCAGTCTTATCTTTTCTGTAAGGTGCCTGTAAGGCATGATACAAAACAGAAGCTACTTAAGTTTGGGGTAAAAATCTGTTAATTGAAAATATGTTTGGTATATTTTTAAAAGAGCAGAAAAAATACTGATTCAAGAGACATATTTTGTATTTTCAGAGTGTTTACATCACAGGGCAAGGGAAGACTGTCTCCAGATGTCTCCAGTTTCATTTAAGTCATTGGTAGCTGTGTCATATAACAGAGTTTGAGATAAAGATACATTTTTATCCTGCTCTGACAAGAAAATTATCTAAAAGATGATTTAGCATGCCATGAGAACTCTTCTTGACAATAACAAAAATCTTCAAAGCCTGTTAAGATATCTGCCTATATTGTAGCACTAGAAGGTGGAGCAAAAATAAAGCTACCTAAGTTTTTCACAATTTTAAGACAGTGAAGTTCCCAGGAAACATTCTTGTAGGATGTCTAAGAGATTGCATCAGAGCTAAAATACAAGGAAAGAGACCGTAGAACCTTATATGAAAAGCTTAATATTCAGACCATCACATTTGCTCAGGAAAACACAGTTTTAAAAAAGGGGATAAAAAACCCTACAGTCTGGACAGCAATTTGGACCTCCTTTTAAAGAGGTTACTTGCAGAGTGAAAGGAAAAACTGGCTGCCACCAACTCACCACCAACATATGCATGCTGCCAACTGAAAGCTACCAGTTGTTCCCTGGTCTCTTCTACACTGCCAACTCACCACTGGGACAACTGGCTGCTGACCAGCAGGTAGTGCTGGTTCAGCACCTTGAGTAGAATCTGAGGAGCAGACAGCTCTGCTCACAGTGCTGATAATTTCAGGAAATCTACATATATATAGGGGAGTTTAAGTGTATGAGTGACACAATTTGTAACACTATATTTAATTATGAGATAAAGGCAACTCAGTTAAATGTATTATAAATAGCTCTTTTCAGGTCATTCTCCGAAACATCATTTTAAAAAACTGTGTTCTGATGATATTAAATGCATTTGATCAACTTTCAGAAAATGGTTCACATTTGCTTGGGATGCTGGTTGTCCTGGTGGTGTGTTGGTGTTGTAGGAGTGTGTGGCAGCCAGTTGGTGATGGCCAGTTGTCCTAGACCCCTTACAGAAAGATATATGCTCATACACTGGTATAGGCTACATAACATACAGGTATATAGGATATCTGAACATGTCTGGTTTTATACCTATCTTTATACTTGTTGTGATTATTTTTGTACTTTATTATCTGTATTTAAGATAGAAAATATAAAATGTTGAGTAATTTTGATCTTCTGTTTAATTTAATTTCTTAAATTTAGTGTTAGTTTACGATCATTCAAATAACTTATTTAATGTATTAATGGAAAATTTTCTTGTGCCATCTGGTAAAAGGTAGAATTACCAATGAGTGCTGTGGATGGGATTAAGGAAATGTGTTACACGGTCTTTTCTGTGACTGCTGTAAGTGGTGGGAAATGGATCCTACTTGCAAACCACGGATACCCTAGAACAGAGTTAATGTTATCTTTCTCTGTGTTCTTCCATGTAGGAAGACTTTCTGCCAGCAATGGCTCTCTACCCTTGGTTGTAGCAGGAAAATTCAGCTCAATGCAAGGCCCAGTTCTTGACAAAAGGTTAATATTGCTTGTAGCACAGTTACTAGATTAAGCTTGGGTGGGAATTTCCACATGAAGAAGGAAGCTGTTTTCCACCACTAACATCCCCTCTTTTTTTCCTTTTTTCCATTTCTCCCTGCAGAACTTCATATACTTTCATTGCATCTGAAAGATTAAGTCATAAAGATGTGAAATAGCACTGCAGTGAAATATCTGGCTTATTAAAGATTAAATTTCCTCCCATTTTTTAATTAATTCAGAAGTAAAAAAGTTCCTTCTTAGCTGGATATAGCTAGCTATGCTTGAAATACTAATTTCCTTTGTGATTTATTTGTTTTGTTTGTTTGTTGGAATTTTTATTTTGCCTGCTACTTTTTCACTGAAATCAGGATAGTAATCTTGCAGATGAGATATTTCTAAAACCAGCAAAACATGGAAACTTGAATCTCATTTCAAGATGGAGTTACACTGGCAGAATTCTGGAGAATTGTGATGCTTTACACCAAATTTCATGAAGAAGTATATATGAAGATTTTTCATAAAAAATTATGATTGGTCACAAGATTGAGGGAAAAAAATATATTTTCTTGTCACGTCTTCCTGATCAAACATGTTCAAATTTACTGCATTTTGTCAGCAGTTTATGTTTTATGGAAAAGTGAGAATTACACGGAAGAGAAGGAATATAACATTTTTTTGTTTGTTTGTTTGTGAGAGCTCCTTATCCTAAAGTAACGAAAAAGCCAGTGCAAAGTTTCATTTCCTAATAACTGTTTCAGCAAATTCATCAACCTATAGAACTTCATATAGGAGTCTATTATTTATGTGCTTTGTTTTATTATTTATCAAGTAGGATTGGATGAAAGGTAACACCTGTGTTTTTGAAGGTTTGTGCACTGCAAATTTTTTACATAACAAAATGGACAGATGGGCCATGGGAAAAAAATATTTTTACCTTCTTAGACAGTCATGACCATAATGCACACAATGATATGGAATAAAAATGTTCCCTTTCCACTTGTTGCCAATCCACACCAGGCAGTGTGGTCAAACAGAAAAAGACCAACTGTTTCTTTGGCTGCATGATGTGTATCTTGTTCTTGAATGTCCTGTGGTTTTGCAGTTCATCAATTAGATTGTTTTGTATACATTTTTCAAATATCTCCAAATACACAGGTGCACACCAGGAAAATCCAACTGAGTAAACTACAGTGACGCAGATTTTCTAATAATACTAAAAGACAAAACCCATGTAATTTATACATATAATTAGTTTTGTAAATCTCAAAAAACACTTGAAAAGAATTTTTCTCTCACTACTCTTATTACTAATACCTTAATTAATTTAGAAAATATGTACAGAATATCTGATTTTTTGCTTACTCATCTTTATTACCAAAAAACCCACAATGCAATTTTCCAAGAGTTGAATGAATGAGGGGCATTACTGGAAGAAGCAGCTAAGTATACATTCAACATTATACGCTATCCTTATAGACATGGCATGCATGGACCAATGATTTTTTTTTTTTTTAGTTTCTGAATATCTTTATAGAGTGACAGACTTGTTTAGGCTCAAAAGGACCTCAAATATCATTTAGTTCCAATCCTTATGCCATGAACAGGGACACCTCTCACCAGACCAGGCTCAAAGACCTATCCAACCTATTCTTGCACATTCCCAGAGATCAGGCATCCACAGCTCCTTTGTGAAACATGTCCCAGTTTCTCACCACCCTCACAGGGAAAAATTTCCTCCTAATATCCAGTCTAAATCTATCCTCTCTGTTTGACAATATTATGCCTTGTTCAATAACTACATGGTCTTGTATCAAGTCCCTCCCTAGCTATTTTATATTCCCCTTCAGGTACTGGAAGGCTTCTATAAGGTCTCCCCAGAGCCTTGTCTTCTCCAGACTCAACACCACCAACTCTCATTCTGTATTTGTAGGATCCAGAGGGCCCTCCTCTGGACTAGCTCCAACAGCTCCATTTTCTTTCTGTGCTGGGGGCCCCAGAACTGGGCACAGTATCCCAGGTGAGGCCTTATGAGAGTGCAGTCGGGGAAGAACCATCTCCCTTCATCTTACGGTCTTGCTTCTTTTGATTAAGCCTAGAATATGGTTGGGTTTCTGGGTTGCAAATACACATAGCCAGCTCATTTTGAGCTTTTCATCAGCCATTGTCAGGAAGGAATTAATGGACATAATTGCCAAATAGACCAAATTAGGGAATTACTTGTCTCTAGAGTCATGTCACTGCTGAGTGAAACAGGTTTTCTCCTTTGAGAGACTACAAGAAAGGATGAGATATTCACATCTTTTTCTAAGCTTTGTTAACAAGTTCAGGTCCCAGGTTTTCCAGGCGTCAGTGCCTAGTGCCAAATTTTTGAGAGAGAGTAGAGGAGTCTGAGTTGGGACTTCTGAGATGATCTCATAATTTTCAAGTTCATGAGACCAGAATGGATGTATTTGAAATAACTGACAAATTGTTAAGGCAGTCTCTATCATCTTTGAAAAGTCATTCTTATCAAGGGAGGTCCCTAAAGGCTGGAACACAGTTTCTTACTTAACCCTGGGTGTCACACTGGAGAGATATGGAGTGTGTAGGTGTACTGAATGGAAAGTAAAAATTTAATTGGACTGTTGGGTTACAGGGTATTGGTTTAAAGTGAAATTGCTTACTAGTTCTGAGAGGTATATTCAAAGAGGTATTTACTGGGAAAAAATCTGTTTTCAACATCCTAATCAATGGCCTAGATGATGGAACAGAAAGCACATCTATCAAATTCACACATGATACAGATTAAGCATATTGGACTACATTAGCAAGGGCATAGTCAGTGACTAAAGGGAGCAACTCTTTTACTATATTTGGCCATCATGAAGCCACATCTGGCATTTTGTATCGTGTTTTAGGACTCTTCAATAAAGATAAAATTTCAGTGCAGATGAGGCTGTACACCACCAAGATGTACTTAGGACTGAATGAATCAGAAGCTTAGATTGGAGAGGAAGCCTACCAGGAGAGCTAATTGCTGCATGTAAAATGTAAATCTTGTTCTCTCACATTGCAGTTTGCCTCAAGAAATTATACACTATCATGTGCACATTGGACTTACATAAAGAGACAAACACACTGTATAAAACTGCTTCGGCAGGGAATATATTTGGTGTACAATAATAATGATGATAATAACATTCATATTAGATCATGCTTTGTTTGGCCAACAGCAACTACGGAGTAGAGTAGGGAGTGTGTTTCATACCTCTTACCTAATTAAATATGCAAGTCTACAGCAGTATTTAGGGTACTATTCATCAAACATATCTTTCTGTTGTGCATAATGTGAATAAGTGAACTGATTCAACACTACAAGCTTCTTGTTTTTCTGCCGCCTTGTCACTGTTTAACTCTGGGCTGGCAATTACCAAATGACAGATGCTTTTTATTAATGCCCCTCCCCCCCGGTAGAGAAGGGGGAGATAATAAGGGAGAGAGACTTACAGGCTGGAAACTAAACTACACAGCTTTAATGAAACGGTAAGGATGAAAATAAAAAAATTATTAAATACATACAAATATACAAAAAAGCGATACCACATTACTTTCCCCTTCCCTCCAATAACATTCACATCACCACCAAGGCTGTAAGACAGCCCTGGAAAAGTCCCAGGCTGGGCTCCTGGAGTCAGTGGCAGATGGAAGCTGGAGGTAGGAACACATAGATTCAGGAAGGCACCAATTGGGATCAAAAACAGATGAACGAATAGTATCTTCACAGGACACCAGCTATGGACAAAGAAACAGAAGACTTGATCCTTATGATCCCTCAAATTCATACTGAGTATGATGTGTATGAGATGGAATATTCCATTTGGTCAATTTTGATCACCTGTCTTGTCCGCTCATCCCTAATGGAGAGTTGCAGGTGTGACCCCTTTACTCCCTTTTTCCTTCAAGACCATAAGATGTTCCTCAGAACTCAGCAGTGGCCTTGGTTCTGTGTACCATTCTCTAGCCACACCTGTAAACACTGAGTGTTATCAGTCCTAGAAGGAGACATTGGCTGAGAAACCTGCTGTTAATTTCATCAAATACAGCTACTTAAGAGATACTTAGCTGAAAGTAAAATTATGAGACAGAAAATTAGTTCTATCCTGGCCCAAACCAGGACACTTCTACATAAGGTAAAAATTGACTGTGATATTTCTTAAGAAAAGTAAATGTCTTACTGAATCCCACTTAAACACGTGAAGAAAGATTCAGATTAGACAGAAAATTTTAAAATCTAAAACTTCTTGTGTAAAAATTTTACAAAGAAATTTTTAGTTAAGACACAGTTATGTCTTTAAGAGATCATTGGGTTGTGACAATGAATTGCACTGAAAATTGTTTTAATTTCTTAATATCTCGAGGCTGGGGTTTTTTTGTTTGTTTGTTTTTTAAGCAACCTCTAAATCACCTAGGTAAGACCAGAAATCAGTCATACACTGACCACTGCAGATTGCTGTAACTGATGTAGCCAATCATTTAGAAAGCCTTGTACTCAAGGGGAAGAAAGATCCTTGGTAAGGTACTACACTTGATACTTTTGTCTTCATTAAGTTGTGTAGTTACTTTTCTCATCAAACTAATTTGGGGAGCTTCTTCATGCTCCCACACTGGCTGTGTAGCAGTGATAGCTGAATATTTGAACACACCACTGATTCAATTCTATCTGTTATATTCCTCATAAGAAAGAAAATATGTTAAAGTGATAATTCTTTATGAGTCAAAATAGATAAGCAAATAACAGGACTGGACAGACTGTATGGAGCTAATGTTTATGGAAAGAAAGGAAATAAATTCTATAACTTAATGGGAATTTTCTAAAATAACTTTCCTTGTCTTCTGAAAAGAATTCTGCTTTATATTCTGAAAACTGGTAACTGACCCAAAGGAACTCTGTTCACTTTAATAGAACTCAAGCAAACTGAGACTTCTTTGCTAAGGAAATTAGACAATAGTTGGTATCAGTGCAACAAAAGGAGTACATTTTTTATTCACAATAAGGTTACAGGAAGTGGAGAGACTGTGGTCAATAAAGGGGAAAAAATTATTTTTTCCATTCAGCTTAATATCCAGTGAAGTATCTGTCATGTCTGGGACAATTTGAACAAAATTCCATGGAAGGCATAACTAGAATGTTTTATAGGGTTTACGAAGACAAAGTAGAGTCATGGAGGCTCCTTCACAGGCTATTTTGGATGCAAAAGACAGCCCTGCTTCCAAGAAAATTGGAAAAAAAAATGTGAAGGAGAAAATATTTTGAGAATTGTTGAAGAGTGAAATTGATGAAATATTTTAAAATTTTAAAGTAGAAATTCCTGAGCAAATTAGGAAATGTCCTATACTCTTCAATGGTCATGTATCTGCTTTAAACACAAGACACAAAATTGGATGGATCTTTGATCTACCTCTAAAAGGTTTCTCTAGTAGTCTTCCTTATTTCTACTTCATACTAGTATTTTTTGTTTGGTTGTTTTGTTTGTTTTTTTTTGTTTCCTGGTGGTACTACAGTAGCTCAATGCTGTAATTGCAATTAACCTTGTTGATAATTACCTTTTTTTGTGTGTGTACTCTTCATTAAAGTGTAATGCTTAATTAATTTAGGGAGATAGCTTTCAAACATTGTGTAGCTATATTTCAATCATTTTTAAAGATGAAAAAGCATTGGCACGTGATAGTAATAAACTTGTATTGGTCAGATTTGAGGTTGCAGTTTTCAGTTAAAAATATTTTTATTTCCAAAAAAGTACACAGACTAGCAAGGGTGGTGTTCAAATTTCTCTCAAAAATCCTCACTGTTAAAGGATTTCTTGAGACATAATTCGTTCCAGTGCTGGTTCACACAAGAGGCGAACTGGAAGCCCTGCAGAAATGTGTAATCACTTATTTTTACCATGAGTAATTACAGAGATGATATCCTGTGTACAACAATTAGCTAATTAATAAATTAATATATTGAACAAATTATTTAGAACAGAACAAACAAAAAGAAGGTTTTAACAGAAGGGCACAGTAGCCCAGACCAATGATCTACATTGTGAGATGAAAGAGCTACAGGCAGTACAGAGGATGCCAATGCAAGTGCCTGAAGAGTCTGCCAATGAACCAGATGCTGCTTTAGGGAAAATATCTTTCTCAGCTGACATCTGGGTAGTGTTTGTCATCTGAAAGAGAAAATGACTTATGATTATGATGCAGTGGGGTAAATAGCACTATTCCATCACTGTACAATCATCTTTATTAAGTGTCTTTGGAAATCCTTTCTGTATGTGAATTTTAGATTTTATATTTCACTTTGAAAGAAGAACCTCATCTAAGTAGTCAGGAGAAAAGTATTAGATCCTCTGATAGGTAAATGGTAGAACAGATTAAAAAAAAAAATCTATTTTATCTATAGAAAGAGCTACACTCCAGTGCATTTCAGTGCATTCTTTTTCAGATTGTATGCGAATAGTATTTTCTCCTTGAAGCTGGACAAAAATGAAGTTAAACTGGCACCACTGACATCGAGATTCAGAGCATGTTTTTACTAGTTGAAAAATTCTGAAAAGTTATTTCACAGATTTTTTAATATCTCTTCATATATAGATAGATCATATACTTCTGTATACTTCTGTATACTTCTCCCTTCTGATTCAGAGGGAGATATATAAAAAAATACAGAGACCATCCCAAAACAATTCTTGCAATGTTTGAGACAGATTTCACCTCTCAACCTTTCTCCACCTAAAAGATCCTCAAAACAGAATTATCAATGATCCAGGAGCTGCTCTACTTCTGATTACAACAGGTCTGGAATTCCTCAGACTTCAACAGAATCTTTAGGAATTGGCAAGTGATTAAGAATGGAAAAGGGCAAAAAATAGTGATACATTTTATAAGAATTTTTTTTTTTTTTAATCTCAGTGCAAATAAATTTCATATTCTGTGCTCTTTCACTGTAAAGAGATCCAGTGATAAATTACAAGTGAAAAAGATAATAGCCGGAGTGAAATAACTGGTTTTCCTGATGGTGTAATTGTGACAAGTGAATGTGAAGTATACAGTCAGTTTTTAACAATGTCACTGTTCTTATACAGACAAGAAATTTTAAGAAATTAATTGCATAGTGGAGAATTGACTGTAGGTTTCGTTTGGATCTTTTTGTGTGTTGCTTTTTTTGGGGGGTGGGGTTGGGGTTTTTTTATTGTTTGTTTGAAAGAATACCTCACATGCTTCGGGTATATCACTCTCTGTGCTTACATTTGTCTCTTTTAATGTAAAGGATGATGGGGTTTTTTGTTTCCCCGACATTGAGTTTCTATGGAGAACTAGTGAAATTAGAGTACTCTGCTTAAAAATAGACAGTGTGGAACTGAAATAAGCAAATTTATCTACGGATGCTGCCAATACCTTGACCTAATGATGCTTCTTGCAGCCAGTCCTTTTATGTTAAATACAGAAACAGAGAAGACAGCCAGAGACACGGCAGCCTGAGCTGCACTGCGGCTATCCATTATTTACACAGTCTACCTGTGGTTTTAGGGATTTTCTGCACTTGAAATATTACTACAGGAGAGAACCAAACCCACTAGCATAGAAGGCCAGATCTTAATTCTTTAAGATGAATGTCACAAAATATATTTTTAATACATATATACAATAATTTTACCACCTCAGTGATTTAGCAAATCAAATCTATGTTTTACAGGGATAATATTAAGTGTAATAAAAATTTTACCTTCTAGACCTATATACAGCAGGTAATAAGTACAATTAGCCTGATACTAGATAGGTCACAGAATCATAGAATAGCTTTCGAAAGATCATCTGGTCCAAAGTTTTGTGGGAAAGGAAGCCTAGATGAGATTATCTAGCACTCTATGCAATTATACCTTGAAAACCTCCCATGATAGGGACTGCATTACATCCCGGGGGAAGTTTTTCTAGTGACTATTCTTGCACTCATTGCACTCTGTCCTCCAAATGACAACCACTGCTAGCAGAGTAGCACAAATGTATTGAGCTAATTGGAACTGCACCATTTCACAAATGTTTACTCGTAGCCCTGCTAACCTATATACCTAGCCCAGTCTCCACCTGATAGCTACAGCAGGATCTACATCTGCTCTTTAAATTCCTAGAAAATTCCATTTGGCTTAGTGCAAATTTAATGGGCCAAATAATACAATAATTTCTTGTATCATAAATTAAATAGAAATTTCTTTTAACAGCTGGTGTCATCCTGTATTCTAGTATTATTTGGTAGAGTTCACTTTGTTAACAAGAAACCATCCATGGAATAGATAGCACTTCTAAGGCTCTAGGAGTGTAAATAATCCTCTGATACAGTGCTTTCTTATGCAGATCTCAAATTCATTTTTAAACAGAATTTATGCTGAAATGCAGGGATAAAACATTCTCAAGGTAACCTATTTCACTCATTCTCCCAGTTTCTAAATGAAAAACAAATAAATTAAAAAAATAAATTATTTCAGTCTTCTGTGTTGGGACAACCTTGCAAAACATCATCTTTTCATAAGTAAGAATTCTGTTTGTCCGTATATTTGCAATCTTATTTCCACCTACACAGCAATTTGAAAATAAGACATTATATATTTAAAATAATCACAAATATTGGCAATGCCTGTGTTAAGATATTTTCCAATAAATTATATGGCTATATAGCATAACTGTTACCACAGGTACCAGGAGATTCCAAGGATAAAACAGACGAATCTCCATATAACCATCTGTCATACTTTCATAAAATTAAATTAACTTCACTGAAATTTTATTTTACTAGTGTGAAGAGGGCAGTGCTACATTTAAAGGACTGTTTTGCTAATATAGTGACTTGGAAAGAAATTTGTCTACATTTATTTAATGCCAGATATGGTATATGCTTATTGAGAATTTCCTAACTGACAAAAAATATTTAAAAAGAATAAAAGTCCACATCTGTATGTGAGCCAGTTCCATTAGAACATTTTACTATTCTATTATGTCAGCAAAACCACAAGATTTCCAAAGTAGACTGCTTGGATCCACATGAAGCCAGGAATTATTTAACTGTAAAAAATTTAAGTATATTAACCAATTGTCCATGAAATATTTCCAGAAATATAGTTCAGTATCTTCTCACAATTTGCATCAGGAATCCACTGACTTGCCACTTGGATTTGCTCTAAAAATTCTCTTTAGAAATGTTTTCCTTTTTAAAAAATTCAAATTAATGTTTACATTATTCTAGATGAAATATAAATCATATTCATTAAAATTAATAATGATAAATGTCCTTGTTTGCTTGAAATGAAAATGCATAATCAGAGAAAATTAAAGCCATACAAATTAATTAGTTCACAAAATTGGGAGATCGTGGGGATGCCAAACAGATGCAAGTAAATAAACGGTTGAATGAATAGTACATTATCAATTTGTATAAAGGCTGTTCAGCAATAGGCACAACTGTCTCTTTCAGTTCCACAGGGAATAATTGAAAAGTCAAACATAGTAATAAATTGATGTGTTGTTTTTTAAGGGAAAACAAATCTGCAAACCTCACAGAGTATCTGAGGAAAAAATCAAATTTGCAAAATTGCAAAAATCAAATTCAGGTTTACATTTTCAATTTTATTTATTAATCATTTGAGAAAATAAATGAAAATGAGAGCATTTTTTATCAAGTGTAATCATCTTTTTCTTAATAGGTGCTGACATTTCTAGAATTTGGGGATTTATTTTTGAAATACTCTACATGATTACTTCACAAAAAAGTTGTTATTCAAACTTTAAAATGCATGCTGTGTGTGCTGTATTTTTTCTGTTCTCTGATGAGATGACTTTGTAACTAATGAACTCAGTGGGAAACCTGATTATCATAATCAAAATATATCATTCCAAGTCTGCTTTCTGCAAATGCAGGGCACAAGAGCTTGAAACTCCCATAAACACTCATTTTAACAATGGCTGATACAACTAACAAGATGTAATTTGTCACCAATAACAATGTTTTCTCCACTGCACATCCTCATTATCATTTTGCTTTATGTATCTTTCTTCCATTCAATCTGAATCCTCAGAAAATTTTCTGAAGTCCAGCACTGTGTGCTATTTGCAGAGTGCTAATCAGCTAATGCTTCTTGAAGGACACTTATTGGTGGTGACATAATCCAAACAATAAAAAATAAGTCAAAAATCACATTAAATTGCTAGAAGTACTTGAGGCTTATAAATACATATGTAAAAATGTTACAATATTTATTTATTTATTTGTCATCTTGAGATTGAAGTGCAAATGGGAGTGGAGCTCCACTGTTCTAGACACTGTACATATATAAGTGACCTCTGAGTGAAGACCCTCCCAGTGGTGTGGAGGGAGGTGTATGGCCACCTTTCTGTCTTGTGATCAAGAGGAAACGCTGTTGCAGTAGAAGCAGGACTGCTGGCTGCTCTCTCTAGCCAAGAATATAATACAACAGAAAGTAAAATCTTTTATCAGGCCGGTGACTAGAGTCACTGGTAGAAATTGCCACATGAATTTCTGTGCTATTAGTTACACTAAGTTATGATTTTGCCACCTCCCCATCTGTACATTCCCTGTGATATGAGAAAGCTCAAATCACATTTGCAGCTACTGACTATATTGATGGGATGGAGAACAAAAAGGTTATTTTGGGATTCTTCTTGTGGAAACATTTTGGTCTTTGATACTTTCAAATACGAGGCAAAAATACAGACATATTTTCTAATACAACTACTGGAAACAAAAAAAAGCTATATAATTTCAGAAAAAAATCTGTTTGGATAATACATTCATTCAGTGTACCAGTATTTCACAGCAGGTATATCAAGCCTTTTTCTCTGACTAATTTGTATTCATAGATGCTTTTAATGCCACAATTCAGGTTTCTTCAACTCCAAGAAAACTTAACTTAGCTTATTATCTGTAAAGAAAACCATGGAATTAACTATGGATCTCTTTTTAAATATAATTGCCTACTAAATAATTAAATATTCTGAATGAAATTTCAGTGTAATATACACCAATTAAACCATAGCGTTATAAATCTACAGAAATTAAAAACAAAACTGGTGTCATGGTTTAAATCAAGCAAGCAACTAAGCACCACAAGTCACTTTCTCATTCCAACCTGGTGAAGTGCTGTAGAGAACTGGAAAGGTAATAGCACAAAAATCAAAGCCTTCTGTAGCCTATTTCATTCAAGTTAATATTTGTTAGGCTGAAATTTATTAATGAATTTTACTTACTTAAGCTTGGGTGTTTTGATTTGGTACAACTTTATGGATTTTCAAAGCGGAGATGATAAGTAACACTGTTCAGATAAAGATCAAATATCTTTTATAGAACATGTTTATCACTTAGATATAATCCACATGGAAACTACCTGCATTGTAACTAGAAAATTCTTGATATTATTCTTTTGCTATTTGATTTCTAATTTATGATGTCTGTTATATACAAAAGTAAGGAAGATTATTCAAGCAAAATTTTCTTTGTGGGGAGAAAGAATTTGGTGAACCATAGTGGCCCAATAGGTCTGTTTAAGTAGCTCTCTATGCTGGGAGTGTTTTCTACACCATGGGAAAAAAAAAAAACCAACAACAAAAAAAAAAAAGAGCAAGGGAGATGTTTATACCCCTGGCAAGCAAGCAGAATAGCCCCAGAGTCTGAATAAACATTACAATACTGTAATCACTTATAGAAAAAATGTCCTAGAAAATATATTGTATTTACTTAATCTTGTCACTTGAGGCTTGAAAATATAAAGAAAGTGACATAGTGCTAAGTGATTTGTATTATTGAATGATGTAATGTACTTGACTTGCTGATACTGAAGACAAACATTACAAGACATCAACGTTAGCCTGGCCCCTTCATCCCAGATCATGCCAGGTAATTAGTTTTTCTGCTTTATTAGGTGCCTCAATCCACCACTCCAGCACCTGTGACATCTTTTAAAGTGTATGATAGTTACCAGTAACTCAATAGGTACCTTCCTATTTGGTGAATGTGAGCCAAGCTATCTAATGTAACAAAATTATAAACATTTCAGCTAAGACCTCTCTAGAGAAAAAATCCCAAGTACTCCCACAGTTCTAGCTTCAGAAGAAACCCTTTCATCTGCAGCTATCTAAAGCATGCTTTGGCTCTCTGAGGAAAATGACAAAATATTAAAACCATGAGGAAATGTGAAAATTATGCAGGTTTCTGTGATCTAAAGCTGAACACAGATGTCCAGGGTAACTATCAGGCTTCTGCTTTTTTTGAAATACATTAGTATATGCTTCTGGCAGACATCTCCTGCTCTAAAACCCAAGTACTAAGGGAATTTAGGGATGAAAGAGATTGTTCATATTATTGCAAAAATGTTTTGAACCTTAGTCTTTTGAATCCTTTTGAGAGGATGCTATCTTGAAGTAGTGGCTCTTCTGGGGTAAAGTGTGGGTTCTGTTCTTTCAAAGATATGACAAGATAGGAATCCAGAGGCTGTGTAACAACAGCTTTTGAGTAGAGGACAATTGTCATCCTTGGCCATCTGAGCCAGTTTCCCAGGCACAGATTGTCCAGGATCCATCCTACGTCCAAAATGTAGTTCTGTTGCACTCAAAATCTTGTTATGAAGGAAAGGAAAGACCTTATTCACAGATCCAGGAATTTAGTGCTGCTATAATTAAAATCACAGCAACTTAATTCAAGAACCGTTATTTGTCAAGGTCTAAGTACCAGAAAAAAAAACAAAAACAAAACCATACCCAAGGCATTAATACATACGTATATATAAAATATGAACTCTCGATAATAATAATAATAAACAGTCATAATAACACAGATAAATTTTATGTACCTTTTTCTGTTCCTTTGCCAAATATCAGGGCCACACTTTCATGACTCCTCTGGTTCCTAAGGTTCAGGCTAGTAATGGTGGTGAGTCATCAGTATCAGGAGTCCTCCCAGGAGCAATATGGGGCTGATGATTTCCTTTTTCTCATTTTAGGATCCAATTGAGGTAATTTTTTTGTTTACTACCACATTTTTATACCTTACTTTTATAGCAAGATTGCTGTTATAGCAGATTCAAAATACATCCAGACTGACTGTTTATCATAGAATCATCAAATGGTTTTATTTAGAAGACATCTTAAGGACTACCTAGTTCAACCCTTCTACCATTGGTAGGTGGATCTTTCACCAGGTCAGGTTGCTCAAAACCCCATACAACCTGACTTTGAACACTTCCAGTGATAGAGAATCCACAAGCTGCCTGAGCAACATCTTCCACTGTCTCACCACTATAACCGTTTTCTTTATGACCAAACTAAACCTACACTTTTTCAATTTAAAGCCATTGCCCCTTGTCCTGTCACCACAGGTCTTAATAAAATTTTCTATCTCTCTTATGAGCCTCCTTTATATATTAAAATATGTCCCAAAGTCCAAAGTCTTTCCTTCTCTGACTTAAGAACCTCAGCTCTCTCAGCCTTTACTCATAGGAGAGGTGTTCCAGCTCTTTGATCATTTTTGTTGCCCTCCTCTGGACAAACTCTAATGGATCCATTTCTTTCTTGTGCTGGGGACCCCAGAACTGGACACAGTACTCCAGCTGAGCTTTAATGAGAGTGGAAGGGAGAATGACATCCCTCAACCTGCTGGTTGTACTTCTTTTGATTCAGCCTAGGATATGGTTGTCATTCTGGACAGCAAACATACGTTGTCAGCCCATGTCAATTTTTTCATCTGCCTACATCCCCAAGTCCTTCTCTGCAGGACCGCTTTCAATCCATTCATCCTTCAGCCTGTATTGATAAAGGGGATTTTTGTGACCTTTCACTTATACTTGTTGAGCTTCGTGTGGTTCACATGGCCCTAATATTCAAGACTGCCAAGGTTCCTGTGGATGGCATCCATTCCTTCTAGTGCATCTTTGTGTCATTAGAAAACTTGCTGATGGGGCACTCAGTCCCACTGTCTGTTATACTGATAATGGTGTCATTAAACAGTATTTGTTCTAATACAGACTATTGAAGGATATTGCTTATTACTGGCTTCCATGTGAATACTGAGCCACATGTGGTGGCTTTATGTATGTTGTATACTACTTCATTGTTCTGCATGTTCTCTCTAAAAGAAATTTGTTTCATCTTGATGTTTTAGTTTCTTTAACTGACGATGGATGTCTTTTATAGTCATGAGGTCTCCAGAGCCGATTCTGTGTCCCATCATTTATCCTATATGCCTGTACTGCTGTACATCACATCCTGTTTCCCTACTTCTCAAGGCCTCTATTGTCATACAAGGTCTGTATTTCTCTACATCCTGTCTCTTTCATATTTCTTTTATATTTATAAACCATATAAAGCTATGGTTGGGCCACACAAAGACAAAGTAAAACAAGTTAGCCGTAGCCACTCAATTGAAAGAATAAACACTGTTGGGGATGAATCAAATATAAACAAAGCTGCACACATGTCAAGGAAAGTTCAAATACTTGAGCAAGCCTTACATACTTCAGTTCTGAGATGGGGCACACTCTCTGTGGCCTTTTGCTAGCAGTGGCAACATAGCACTATTGGGCTACAGGCCTATGATTCATCTTTTCTTTTCTTGTGTCAGAGGCAAAAACAATAACATAATATAGACATGACCCATAGTGTTCAAATTAGTCTCAGAGCTACAAAAAGCTCTGATAGTATCTAGATATACTCTTTGTTTTCCACGTATTATGTTGAGTGCCTGGACTGAGTGAATCTCAGTCTGGCACTGAAATTCCACTAGTAAAATGTTATTTATGTTTAGATTTTATGATCTTACGTACTTTTAAGAGTACAGGCTCTTGGGCTCTGTGTCCTTGATCATATTTCTATACTTTTACATCTGCTAACACATGATACACTGTTTCAGCTCTTTTATTATTCTAAGGCATCACTGATTAGAGAGATCTACCCTGACTCAAGTCAAACCACTGAATGCTCCAGAGGAGTAGGCTCTGGATAAGCAAATGAATCTCAGATTTGGTCCTCATCCCATGGATCAAGTCAGACAATCAGTAATGATAGGCTGGAGTGTGACTCCCGTCACAGTTAGTGATAGTCCTCATCCTTGAATCCTTTTGTAAAATGAAGTCCTTAAGATGAATGAATATTGTCTCCTGTTCACAAACTTCTCTTCCACCTACACTACATTTCTTACTATTTGTCTTTCTCCCATAATTTCCTGAAGAAGATGGTTCATCATGAGATTGCAGCTTGCTAATTGAATAGATGTTTCCTTGAACAAGGCTTATGTGACTTTACTGTTGGCTTCTTTTAAAGTTCAGGAAGGAAGTTTTTGTCATCTCCAACTTTGTTTCAATAATATGGCCTGGTGCAAGCTTAGTCTTCAGCTGTGCTACACTATAATTACAAGATGAGAGGTGGAACACTGTGCAAGTGAGCCTGGAAGCCAGAAGCTGCAAGGAGAATCTGAAAGCACTGACTTACTCTCAGTAGTCTGGCTCTGGCTATTTGTAATACTTGGAGCTTGCATACTGTGGAAATGGTGTGATACTCACAAATTATCATCAAGAAATCAGTCAAAAAAACTATACAGAATGAAAAGCAGAGAGAATGTTTAATGCAAGGCAAAACCACCAGCTACATCTTTAGCTTGGTTTCTGGTACACTCTGTGTTGCAAACCTTTATGGACCCTATCAGTCTTCAGCTCTGTGTACAGGTCTTACTCAGCTCCCTTGTCTTGTGTCATTTGCAGGTTTTTTATTCTGCTTCAGTAACTGGCATGTGAGATTATGTGCTAGGAGTACTGTGCTACTGCTGAGATTATATTTATTCGTGCAGTATTGCTTTCTGACAGGCCCTGTTATTACCTGGCATGCACACTGTGAGGTGTTGTGTTGGCAGCAGGGTGTCCTTCTACAACAATCATGTGACCAGACACAGTCTTTCTTCAGATGAGAGATATGCCCTTGTGAAGCCCTTGTGTTAATTTCCTACATGGTTAACTAGGTTGGATTTCCCTCAACAAAGACACAGAAAGTAAGAAAGAACCATCTTTTGTACTTTCTAGAATATAAGGAAAGATGTTTGGTGCTTTTTGAAGCTTTACCAAAGGAGAACAGAAGTGTTTGTACACAGTGCTACCCTTGGCTTTCCTACACAAATACCATAGAAAATTTATCCTGTTGAGAAGGATTATTATGACAATAGAATTTGGTTTACTAGTGTATGTTTAGTATGAAATCCTTCAAGATCCTGCAGGCCTTGTACTCTCAGTGTTAGGTTTTCAACAATATTGAACAATCAAAAGACATTAAATCAAATTAATATGAAAAATAGTATACCCATAAATACTAATACAGATTTAACTGCTTACATATTTGGAAATAATATTGAAGCACGGAGGAATGAGGAGTTAAGACACATAAAATAGTACACAATAGATCAATATCAAAATTTGAAGTTCTTTCAGTCCAGCTCTATTGGAAGCTTAAAGCAGAAGGTGGAAGTTAGGAAAGTACTGCCACTTCCTACAGTTTGCATATCTACCTTCTGTCTTCAGAAATCTTTCTAGATACTAGAATAAAGTAAGAAGAAAATACAAGAGAGTATTTACTCTGGGTTCTATCCTACTAAAATCAGATTATAAAATCTATCATGAGAACTGTTCAAATACCACAATTCATCAGTCATTGAACCTGAAAGCACAAGGTGAATAGCTATGTGTAGGAGTGTGCTGATATTTGCATACAAGCATAATTATGGATTTTTTAACACATATTTTATATAATTCTCCTTTCACATGCCACACAACAGAGTCTCTAAGAATCAGCTTCTCTTTACTTGACTAAGAACTGAGATTTTTGCACACCAGCCACAAAGGAGGTGAATTTACTAAACCAATGGTTCTATCAATTTGTCTATCAGCAAGACACTTATACAAAATGTCTGACATGCCGGACATTTGAGGAGTACAAAATGTCACTTAGATTTTTGTTTATAATCATTAAATTATGTTCCTACAAGTCTTCACCAGAGAGATTGTTTTGGGTTTCACCTCCTCACTCCCCACCAGTGTACAACAAGCATTCTCTCTCAGCAATAAGTTCTGTGAGCTGTACAGCAATTACCTCTGAAAAATAAAAACACTCCCTGAGATCTGGTGTGGAAAGCTAACTTCACGGAGTCTTTTCACAGTCAGCAGACTCATATGTATATTTCAATGATTTTATTACACGATTTTTCAGAATTATTTTGGTTAATTCAGAACCTTTAAGCTGTAAATTTTAATCTGTTTAGCATTTTGAAAGGCAATTGTGAAACATAGACATGCCTAGATAACAGAGGAAGAAAAGTTAGAGTCTGGGACTTTACACATTGCAGATTGAGCCTTTGTCTTGAATTTACTAAAATATACTGACAAAATATTCCTGTAGTTTAATATTTTTGGTTGCTGGGCATTATACAAAAAGTCTATTATTTCATTGAATCATGTGATAATAAGTATGATGGGAAAATGACATAAAAATATTACAATAGGGAATTCAAGAACTTGTCCTCAGAGGAATGGAAGAAAAAGTTTCTGAAAAATTCTGAAAAATATATATATATTGCTGACATGAAAATAAACTACTCATTTTAAGTGGCAACAACTACAAAGAAATAGCCTTCTTTTACCAGAAATTAATATTAAAACATTACTGAGACGTTATATATCTACAATTTATGTGTTATATTATTATGTACTTACAGTGGCATGATGATGTTGTACTTAATGTGGCAGTTCTTCTGCTATTTTCACCAAGAATCAATTTTAATTTTAAAGACCTTCAGTATGGGTGAGCTGCCAGGGAATGAGATGCAAGGCTGGAGACCATGAGTAATATCACAAGGGATCTTGATGACCTCGGAAAGGAGGGTAGCAGAGTTTGGAATGGCATAGTGTATATTGACCTGAAGAGAGAACAACCTGAAAGACTAAGGAACATCTGTAAAACACTAAGGGAATATCAAATCAAAGTCAAGACTAAAGATATCTCTTAGCCATCATAGAACTGAGCTCAGAGCAAGGCCTTACACTACCACTGCAATTTTCTAAGAAAAAAATACAAACTATTTTGCTGACAGACTTTTGAGTCTCATAACTTACTTTTGTTTGCTTGGTTGTTTTTTTTATAAGCTTAAGAAATACCTGTGTCGGTGAGACCTGGACTTTAATTTTTTCTAAAAAGAATCTGAATGTAAGAAAAACTGAAGGAGTTCCAGTAGTCTCAGGATGAAGATGTCTGTCTTCTTGCTCTGTCTAGTGTGGTGGTTTGTCATTTCTTCCTTTCTGGTCCATGTAAACAATGAGGAAATCACTTCTTAACACTCTGCATTTAGTCAGATGTGACATATGTATTGCATGTCTGCTCTTAATTTTCTGACTTACTGTAATCAACTTAACCTGAGTGTGGTGGTGTAGCAGAGTTATCTTCTTGGAATTAAGATGTTTAATGTTTGTTAACAAACATGAGTTTAATGTTTTTAATTTGACAATGTGTATTCTTCAAGTGCCCTAAAAATTTTGTTTCTAGGCACAGATAAAATTTGCAATAAGACACCCTGTGACAACAAATCTGTCGATATATGACTTTTCTAAGCCAAGCTGATTGAAGAGCAAATTCAAATTGTAATTGCTCAGCAACAACAATTTGTGACCAAGGCATTATCTGGCATGGAGAGCAAAAAGGTCCATGTGATGGAGAGGTTAAATTGTCTGGAAAAGACAGAGGGACTACCTTTAAGACAGTCAAGGTTCCTTTGCTGGTGATACAAGAAACACTTTGTATTAACCTGTCTTATAGATATAAGCACTCAGAGGACACACTGGGCAGCAGAGAAAGATTCGTTTTGGACTCAAGGGTGCACTTGAGGTGCTCCATGTCAGTGTTCACAGGACTGGTGATGGTTCAAGTAAAAACAAAGGATTTGTTCACAATGCATCTTTACTGACTCCTTCTAGAACTGTTTATGGCAGTAGGACTCTGTCTAATGAATTTTTTGTTTTTTTTTTTAAATCTATATTTAAGCACAAAGCTGTGTTTAATTCACCTCAAGAAGTACACTAATGTTTCTCCAACATGCTGATGTCACTGATGTCATGGAACGCTGATGTTATGTGTCTGTGCCTCTGCCTGTCTCATAGCTGCAGTGGTAACAAGTCCAGCTCTTTTACAGTGCTGTATTTTCTCATTTCCATAACTTCAGACTTCCTTACTACAGCATCTTGAGGTCAGCAGTATTCAAACTACCTAACGTAAGAGCTAAAAATAGGGAAAGAGCCCCCTGGTAACTGTGAGCAGCTTCTGAAGCTGTAGAATACAAAGTGCGGGGCTTTTGGGAACCAGTAGCTAGAATAGAACCCAACTGGGTAGAACAAGAAAGAGTAATTTTTTTTGCATATTTTCTATGCATAGCAACAAACCGAGAGCATTTGGGCTTCCCTGTTCTTTTTCTAAGACATTAATAGTAAAATAGCTATTAAGGGTAACAAAATTACCTTATATCTGGGTGCTAGAAAATATGTAATTATGCTACACCTTCAAGCAGAAATTTGAGGTCTCCAAAGGAATTAACACTAAATATTTTTGGAAGATATTTGTGACAAGAATAGCTCCAGACTAGCATAAGTTCAAAAATAATGTACTTTAAGAGCTTGAATCTTGTCCTCGTTTTTCACATACTGATAGCAAAGCAGGTCGAACTTTAAAATGGGTCTCAAGGGACATATGGGTTCTGGAATATAACTTAGAAAGTATATCTTACATCAAAGAAATTGAAATATCATTAGCACATCAAAACCATCTCTCCAGGGTGTAATAATCTATTCTGCATGTCATCCTGGTGGCCACAATAAATGCAAGTTGTCCCATTTATCACTTGCCATATTATTTAGGGTCCTGGAATCAAATAGAAGTAGATATACTACTTCTTCCTTGGTTTCTCAGTAGAGTTATGAAAATGTATATTTCTTTAAAACAAAACAAAACAACAAAAAACCCCAGATAAGTAGTTTCTGGAAGGGATGTCATGAATGTCTTGAAGAAAAAAATGGTTTACATTAAATTAGTATATATTATATTAGAAATTATAAACCCTTTTTTATCAAACAGAAAAAAATGGTCATTTTCACCAACACATCCAAGTTGTTCTTGGCCTGAGTCTAAGAGAAGGAACGATTTGCCAATAAAGTTGCCTGCATTCTAATAACTTAACCAATTTTTAGCATGAGAATTTTTCTTCACTCAAGCAGTATGAAGGCCTGAAAGAAGAAGACATCTGATTGTACCTCATTCACAAGACAAAAATCTCATAATTCTGTTCAGATGCATTCCATATGCTTTGAGCTCTTGAGCATGCTAGAGATAGTCAGACCTACAGGAGCATTATATTCCAAATTTATAACATATTTATAACATGTTTTTTACTTTGTGTGACTATTGTAATGTGATGCATTACCATATGCGGTGCATATGGTGACTCTGAAAGACTCAGGCTATTTCCAACTCTTAAAGTGACTACAGACTGTTTATAGCTGGGGAGAAAGAGAGATAAAATTATAGCTATATGTCACGCCCCACAAGGTGGGTGGGACACTGTCAGGTCCACAAAGTGAGCACGGCTCCCCAGATTCAGGGGCCAAACAAAATATCACGTCCCACGGAGAGGGCACATCTCTATGTCCCAGGGAGTGGACACAGGTAGGGTTCCCCAGAGTGGGGTTGACCCAGAGAGATTTGGACTGGACCCCGTTGCTTTCTAAACTCCCTCAGAGAGGAGCCTAGGTGCGACTGGGTCCAATCTTCCTCTTCTAATTAATCTCTTTTAACAACCTGTTCAGCCAGATTAAGTTCAGGAATTCTCTGCGCAGTACTCAGGAGTAAGGTTATTACCCAGGAGGTTTGTATAAAACACAACTTGACTTAAAAGTGAGTGAGATTATAAAGCATGTGAGATTACAACTAGCAGAATTATAAACAAAGGTACTTTTAAAGAAATTGATTACAATTTAGCAAAACTCAAGGAAGTTGTCAACAGAACAGGTTACAGCTAACAAAACTTAACAAAGCTACGGGTCGCAAAACTTAACAAAATTAGAAACTATGTTGCCCTCATGTGCCAAGATAAGGTTAGAAACAGAGACAGAGAGAGAGAGAAGTAAAGATAAAGAAGAGATAGAAAAGATATCACCACCCTTGGATCCAGTGGTGATCTTAGTAGGAAGTTCGGGTCCTTGGATGGCAGGCACGCATCCAGCTTTTCGAGTGTGAGTGAGTTAACACCATTTCAGGGGGGGCTTTGGCATACCTTGCAAAGCCAGGTGTTCACTTGGACCCCTCCAGATGGGATGACACAGCAATAACCCTTATTTCTGTCTATGTGCCCTCGCCAGTGGCTTTACCTGGGGCACACACAAGAAGTCACTCTGCCTCCTCAGGGTGCAGCTTGCCTGTCCCTGTCCCTTATCGAATAAGGACAGTGTCCTGCCTGTCAGGGTGGCCATCAAACAGAGCTCCCCTTGCAAGGACAGTGTTCAGCTTATCGAAATAGCCACTAAAGGAGGGGCTGCTCTTGCAAGAATAGGGCCCTGTTTATTGGGGTGGTTACCCAAATGGGGGTCTCTCCTTGAGAGAGTCCAGATGGCTTTTGAATGAGGCCTCCACCTGAGCAATGTGGCCACTTTGTCAGGGCAGTTGTTTTGAGACAAATATTCTCTTTGGGATTCTACTCTGTATAAGAAAATAAAAAGTAATGTGCATAGATAAAAGCTGGTTAGAATTTAGTAAATTTGTATTTTGATGAAAACTTGTAATAGCATTTATTCGTATGCAAAGTAGATTTTCCTCTTCCAATCTTCGAGCTAAACAACCAGGTTTAGTATGACCACTAATCTAAAATGCAAAAAACCCAGAAATTTGGTATGGTAATATTTTGATAAGAAAAATTAAGCAAAACATATAATTTTAAAATGTTGTATAGTTTTACAGAAAACATTCATCTTAGGTGGATGCTTTTCTAGAACTAAACTGAGGATCAGACAACCTCAGCTGTTCCAGGTTTGAAATTTGAAAAATTAATGTCATGCTTGTCTTAGAACATTACTATTAGTCAGACCATTTCCCATATTTTACGTGCTTTTTCATTTATAGGAAAGAGGGGGATTTTTCCAACTGATTTTTTGGAAAAAAAATCATTAATATAAGCATATATATACATATATACAGCATATACACATAACAGTGTCTCTTTTTTGTAATTACTTATTTTCAGAAGCTGGACCACTTGGGGAAAACCCCATGAAATTCAAAATATCTGAAAAAACCACTAACTTCATACTGGAAGCTGGCAACACTTCAAGCAAACACCCTCTGGCCAAGCAATTAAGATGGGTCAAAATTTTAAAAATGTAACATGTTTGAAATGCCCTTTTCCTCAGAGCTCCATCTGCTCCCTGATGCTGGCTGGAAAGTCAGGTTTAGAAGCAGCTCCACCTGTACAGCTGCTTGCAGAAGAGCTCCCCCTGGCAGCACTCAATAAGAAACTCTTCCAATAAAGGTTAACATCTAAACACTACAAATATCCACTCTCATTTAAACAAAATAAATCTGTTGTTATTTCTGCTTTTTTTTTTAAAAAAAATTGTTTGGTTGTTTTTAATTAATAATAATTTGTTTCTGTATCACTGTGTGTTCCCGTAAAAATGTAATAAATGCTGATAAATACTACATAAAATACTCATTTCAATGTGTGTACTATGTTCTTTCTGAATACTCAAGAGAGAAATGTTCATATTCAAAGAAAATCACCATCTGGGGATAAGTAAAAGTAAAGATATGGTGTGGAAAAAGGGAACAGGAATAAGAAAATCCAGAGGGACTAGAAAAATAAAATGATATATGAAGGTACAATGCAATTTAAAGTATTATAGCAAATCAGTAATGTGTTGGAAAAACCTCATGCACTGTTATAGGGGAAAACTAAAGAATAAAAGTGAACTCCAAACGTTTCCAGAGTGAAGATTCAAGCTTTCCTTTTTTTTTCCATATTACATTGAACATCTGTTCAACGAGGGGAGGAGACCTTATTTCTCTCTACAACTATCAGAAAAGAGTCTGTAGAGAGGTGTAGGTCCGTCTATTGTCCAAAGTTACAAGTGACAGAATAAGAGGAAATCACCTAAACTTTTTCTGGGGGAGATTTAGATTGGATAGGAGGAAAAAATTTTTTACTGAAAGGGTTTCCAGGCACTGGAACAGGATGCCCAGGGAAGTGCTAGAGTCACCATTCCAGGAGGTATTTAAAAGGTGCATATATATGGTATTTAGGGATTTGGCAGTGTGAGTTTAGTAGCTGGACTTGATGATCTTAAAGGTCTTTTCCAATCTAAATTATTCTATGACTCTGTGATTCTATGTTTGACTTCAATGAATTAAGTATGAAACAATACGTTTTGCTTAATTGTTTTTGTTTTAATAACTCTTAAATAATCTTTTCTCTGTCTTTCAGACTCATCAGTGAAGTTCCCTTTGAATTACTGAAGTTCTGCCTTGCACTACTTTTTTGGAAAGATTTATTCCAGATGTTACTACTCTCCACTTATGATTCAGAGAGTTGTCACATCCAAAAAGCATATCCATCTTTTTCTGTGTTATATTTCTTAGAACAGAGTTTGGACATTGAATCTGTTAAAATTTCCACACACATAGACCAAATAAATGATCTATCTTTTCTGGAAAAGCTCGAAGTTCTAGTCATGAACACTGATTTTCAAAGTCAGACTACACATCACTCTTTGCAAAGGATAAAAAAATGCTTTCTGTTGGAAACTGGCCCATTCTCAGAGACTTGATTTAACATTAAAATTCACCAGTATTCCTATAGGCTACTGATATTCCACTTTCCTGATCCTAACTATTACACCTAAGCATCCTTACACCCTGAATCATTCTGCTTGGGAATGAATGTAATAGCTCTTTCTGATATTTGGTATAAAATTTCACTTGTGGATTGATTTTAATCAATAATTTTTGAATCCTAGAATATCTTAAATTAGAAGGGGCCATCATGATCATCAAGTCCAACTCCTTTTTCCTTTCAGGACCTACCTATGATTAATAATACAACTAAGAGCATCATCCACATGCTCATTGAACACCAAAAGATTGGTCCAATGGCCAATACTTTGGGGAGCCTATTCTAGTGACCAATCACCCTCTGTGAAGAACTTTGAACCTCCTGTGATGCAGATTCATTCAGTTTTCCCTTATCCTATTGTTGTTCACTAGAGATCAGAACCTTGCTTCCACTGCCCCCCTTCAGCAAGGTGCAGACTACAATGAGGTCATGCCTCAGCTTTTTCTCCAAGCTGAACCAATCAAGCTATCTCAGCTCCTCCTCATGAATAGCTTGATGACTCCTTGTGAGTCTTATGTTTGTGGCCTTTGTCAGTCTTAGTTGCTTCTGTTCCTCTGGCCACACTCCAGTACTTTGATTTCCCTCTTATTCTGATGTATCCACAACTTCACATAGTACCCAAGGTGGGGCTGCACCAGTGCACTATTGGGTGGGACAATCACCTCCCTTGTCTGGCTAACTATGCTGTGCTTACCAGGACATTGTTGACCTTTTCGGCTTGGACACAATGTTGACTCACATTGTTTGCCATCAACCCAACCCCCCTTGTCTTTTTCCATGGAATTGCTCTCCAGTCTGTTGCCCCCCACTTTGTATGTGTAACCAGGCTATCCTATCCCAACAGCAGAACTGGGAAATTCCTCTTACATTTCATGTAGTTGTTGATTGCTTAGCTCTCTGGTCTCTCCAGATCTCTCTGTAAGGCATTTTGACCCTTGAGAGAATCCACAACTCCTCCTAGTTTATTATCTGTGGCAATCTACATAATGTAAATTGAATTCCTGTGTCCAGATAATTTTTTAAAAAATTAAAGAGAGCTGGTCCGGAGAAACATCACTGGCAGCTGGCCCTTAGCCTGATGTAACCCCATTTACTCTTTAAGACTGAGTAAATCTCAAGCAGCTAATTGTTCACCCAATGTATTATGAATTTGTCTGTATGTATGCTGAACATTTTGTCCAGAAACTTACTGTGACACACAGTGTCAAAGCCTTTTCTAAAATCCAAAAAACCTCAAATCTATTGGCTACCTTTGATCAACTAGATGGGTGAGCTTGTCATAAAAGTTAACTATGTTAGTTAAGCAGGATGTTTCCCTCATGAACCCTTGGTGGCAATGACCAATGGCTGCATTGCATCTCAAGAATTTTTCAATAACTTCCAGAATAATTTTCACTCTTTCCCCCTTTTAAATCTAGTTTAAAGCTTTTCACTGAGCCCTGCTAATCCTTTCTCAAGAATTCTTTCCCTCCTTTGAGACAGGTGTGCTCTGTTTGTCATCCGCTGGCCTGGTGTCGTCACAATAAAATGAAAATTCTGGCACCAGTCACAGAGCGAGGGACAGATCAGCTAGGTCTTCTCTTTCTTCCGTCATCTTTCCTTGCACCTAGAGGGACTGAGGAAAATGCTGCTTGGGCCCCTGATCCCTTAATCAGTTGTCTCAAAGCCCTCAAGTCTCTTCTGAACATGCTTGAATTTGTTCTTTAACTTCTTGTTAAGGATACATTCCATAAAGCTTGAAATTTATCATATTTACAAATTAAATAATTTTGTGGGTCAACTCTCTTAGCATCTAAGCACTTATTTTATCTATGCATGCCTGATATTGCCCTTGTGTGTGTATGCTTTGGTATTTTTGTGTAAGTAAATAAATACACTTACTATTTGCATTCCTAAAATATTGCAAAATTCCTTACAGCACTATATCTGTCTAGGATCATGTTTATGACTGATTCAGTTTTAGGGTTAAAATCGTTCCATGACTAGATGGACAGGAAAATGTAAGAGCAGTCTAGACAGCAGTTTAAGTGTTCATATATGCAGAAACTTTTACCATATCTGAATAAAAAGGAGGTTATTACATGTTGTTTATAATGTTTATAAAAAACAGTATTTCTGAGAAAATAAGATGCATATATTATTTAAGGAGAGCACACTGATATCTGGGGCAAAATCTAGGATAAGACTCTATCTGTAAATCAAACAGTTCCACAGGGTGTTTTCTGGCACTATTTAATTTGGAAGTCTAGAAGCAGCCTTAGTAAGTTGCTTGGCTGAGCCTGAACTTTCCAATGCTTTTCCTCTGTTGTAATTAATATACACTTGACATGCAAACACCTAGGCTTAGTCAATATCCATTTTTAAGATAGACTCTCTTTTTTAGGTAAAAGAAGATAGAGGTTGAGAATACATGGTCATTACACAGACTACAGGGGAAAGTACCTATGAGGGTGTTCATCAGATGAAGAAAAACAAAAATAGAGACTGTACCTTTAGCATGTTGGATTCGGTATCTCTGATTCCATGTTATTTGAAGGGTAAAATGAGATATTTTTGAAAAATACTCTGGACTTCTTATCAGATAAACCCAACTTTCTTCTGCTTATATTGAGTTTTTATATTCTGTAAACTGCCAAAACTTTGGAAATGTATCTTATGTATCTTTAAAACATCAACTTTCAAAAAAAGATAATTATGCTGATATGTATTACTAGTTTATGAAACAATTCTATGAAATAAAAAAGAGGATAATGAGACAAATGATCAGGACATAGTCTTTCTATTACAAACAAATAGAAATTATATAACAGGATGTCTTACCCTTACTAAACTATATACCATATATGTCTTATGCAAAACAACAAAATACATTAAAATCTTTTAAACAGATCATATCAGAAAAAAGTGTTTCCATTAGCTCCATGGGCTGTTTTAATTTGACCGAAGTATTTAGCACACCATGTTACAGAATTCTGTACTTTACTGTGGACAATGTTAATCTTAGCTGCTTCACAAAACTTTAATTACAATATTATTCAATTTACATCTGTTTAAATGCTTTTGAACGTATGGTCTACCTTTTTGTATATGTACAATATTAATGACTGCAGCTTTTAAGTATAAAAATGTTTCAAATTGAAACTTTGTATTTGTCAATGATGAGATATGTTCTGAAGGATCTGTCATCTGCAGTGTCAGACTGGTGAGTTAAGTTTAATATGCAAGTGAAGTATATGGAAGAGGAGGTCATAGCAAAGTCAAGGTGCAGCATATTTCCTCTGATTATCCAAAGGTTTCTAGTGCCTTTGGTCTTTTGCAGATAACAAGAGCTCTAGTGTTATTTCACTGTCACGTGATGTCAATATTATCTGTTAGTCTACATTCCAAATGGGAAAGCACACACATATTTACAACTGCCCGCAAAATACACTGGGCTGTTTTGTTTTTAGGTTTGTTTTGTTTGTTTGTTTGTTTTTGTGTCAGGGTTTTTTTTGGTTTTGTTTATTTGTTTGTTTGGTTTTTTTTTTGTTAGTTTTTTTTTTTCCTCATCTTGATGTTAGTAGCCAAACACCATCTGGTGCTGATCTGTAATCTGCCTAATAAAATAATACAGTGCCAAGGTAGACTTTCTATTAAAATTAATATTTTGATAGTACAAACAGACAAGCACAGAGTATCCTGAAATAATATAGTGTACGTATCAGTATATATATGTATATGGGTGTTTGTTCCATTTTAATTAAATGTATGAAGGGCATATGTTCTTGGAACTTAAGTGAATTAGAATATTATTAAAACCTGAGAGCCAAACACCCCTTCTAGTGCCACCAGAATCACTGAAGAGAGATTGAACAGATTACAACGGAAACAATATCACTATTTGGCCTTAAGTAAAGCCTTATGGTTCTATGGTTCAACAAGATGCTGAACTGGGAAGCAAGAGCATTAGTTTCTAATCCTGCTTCTCCAGCTGATCTCTTCTACAGTGTCACTTCTTTACTGTTTTCATCTGAAGTATGCATTCAATTGTTATGTTTTGTAGCCTTACAGATAAAATACAGAATTAGTGCTTTATAAATGCCCAATTCCCATCTCTGTCTAGTGTCTTTTTCTCTCAAAAATATTTGTTTAAATTTTCTGTATTAAATTAATGTATTTAACAGTAATTTTACAGTACTTTTAGAGCAAGAACAATACTTTTAAGAAAAACATTACAGTTGTCATTTTAAAGGGCTAAAGATGATAAATTAATAAACTCTGCCTACCATAATCTTGAGATTTGAAGGTAACTGAACATAAGATAACTTTTCAGGATTTTTAAAGTGTGGGCTTTTTGATGATTTGTTTGTTTGTGGAAGGGAGGTTGTGGGGTGTTTTTTTCTTGTTCTTGTGAGGTTTTTTCCTCTTGGTTTCTAAGCTGTCAAGGTAAAAATAGGTCATATTTTCAGAAATGTAGAAAATAGGTGTGTCTAATATACTTAGCAAATATTTTTAAAATATTACAAATATTAAAAGTGAAAAAATATATGCATATTATTTATTAAAAGAAGAATGCTCCCAAAAATACAGAAAAAGAAGAAATAGGCAACACCATATTTCATTAATTAATTGCATTAATACAGTGAAACATTAGTGAGTTCACTTTAGAACTAGACATCTGTGAAAAAACAGCTTATATATTTGCTACAATAATTGTCTAGGTTACTTTTTTTTTTTTTTTGAGGGAAACATATTATTTTATTATTCTGTAATGAAATATGTAATGCTTTTACTAAATGCACAGAAGTTTTTCCTTCAGAATATCATTCATATGATGCATCTGTTTAACATCACCTATAATGACAATATGGTCTGAATTACTCTATAAATCCATCTTTATTCACCTGACTTAATGTATGCTAAGTTCTATTGACTCTGATGAAACTGAAATACATTTTAATGTTTAAATTTTCTCTATTTGGGCAGGAAGGAATCCTTTATTATCCATTATACATATGTCTTGGAGGACTATGTAATATAAGGTGAATTTGAGGACTGTAAAATTCCAAGTGTTGATATGAAGTCTGAGGATATGAGAGTAAGTCTTCCTGTCTCTTCTGTACTATTTCTGGAGGCTAGCCCAGAATTTTTCTGTATTTGTATGTATTTGGCCTGAAAACTACTCACGTCTTGAAAATCACTAAGGAGTAAATTTATAAAAAGGCAAATTACATGGTTCTTCAATATATAGCATTTTGGAATACATAAGGATTGGAATCCAAATCCTTAGACAGATGCTAGAAAAGAAATGGGGGTTTCAGATTATTCTCTGGAGTTAGGGCAGGACATGCATCATGACTGGTAATCTTATAGGTAAACTCACACTGCTGCAGCTGGGTGCCTGTCACCTATGCTGCCTGGAAGGAACAAGTCCTGGAATACAAAGTCCCCTGAACTACAGACAAAAAACTTTTGTTGAGCTTTTCAAGTACCAAATCACAGGCTACTGATGTATGTTAGTAGGACACCTGTAACAGTTGAAATTTGACAAAGTCAAAGATCATGGTCTTTCTTTGTAATCCCTTGTTTTAACTTCTTTCAAGATACTAACTTTTGAAGTCTTACACAGCTCTCTACTGGTCTGAAACTTGAGGTCGTTTTTGCTTTGAGTATTATCTTTTGAGGGCTGATGGCTATCCCTATTCCTATTTTTCTTTAGCCATGCATCATCTGGGTTATTATATGAGTCCATCCATGCTCAGTGGGAATGCTTTGTGTTATTCTTCTATCTCGCCAACAGTGCTCTTCTCCTCAATATACCATAAAAAATATTCTGCTATCCAGCACTGTCTAATCTGCCCTCTGGTAATCACTCTCCTCCCTCACTATTCACAACAAAGACTCAGTATGCCTCCATTCAGTTTTTAATCGCTATCCTGGTCTATTCCTCTATTCCAAATTATTTCATTTTATCCCCCTGTTATCTCTGCTTTACATCTTGAATGGCTTTGCTGAGCTCTCATGTTCACAGTTCGTTTTCTTTGACTCGGCATGGCTACAAATTCCACCCACCATCTAACAGAGAACTGGGATTACAGCATGAGCCTAGCATATCTGTGGGAGTCTCCCACTGAAGTAAAGGTCCAGACATTTTTGTAGCAGATCATATGAATCTGCTCATATTAAAATCTTCCAACAGGGCTTTGTTTTGTTTTGTTTTCTCCTTTTTACTTCCTCTGAAAGTCTTCAGTTTTTATGTAAAAACAGTTATCAAGGCAACAGCTGCGTTAGACATTGAACGTACCATTATAAAAACTGACATGAGTTATATAGATTAAGTTCTATTTTTTATTTTTAAAATATTGCAAAATTCCCAAATTAGTTTGAATGGGCTCTAGATTATTTAGGTAGCTCTTCTTCAACTGATAACAGCTGAAGAGAACTGAAGAGAATAAAACTCAACCCCCCCCGCCTTTTCATTAGGATGACAGTTGCACACCATAACATCTTGAAACTTTAGCAATTAAAGAACTTCTTTGGGGAATGCTATAGTTAAGAAAAGGTATTATGATCATTGTGTCCACTGTAAGCCCCTCTTTGACAAAAAAAACCCAAAACATTTATATGTTGGGCATCCTGGAACGATAGGAGTTTTAGAAGACAAGAGAAGACAATGAACAGAGAAATACCAAGAAGAGTACTTAGTAAACACTGGAGATGTGTCAAATGTGTTTTTAAGAGCATTTACCAGTGGTCAGGGCTTACATTTCATCAGATTATGGGCACCTAGAATTGATATATCAGAAGGAATTGTACATCTAGACACAATACCATGCCAATAAGGATGTATGGATCTGGTTCATATCTTGCTTACTTAGAGTTCAACTAGGCTAAGCTCAGTTCAGGTTCATGACCAAGCAGTTATGAGAATGAGTGATATAGAAGATATATTTTTATGTTTTTATTGAAAATATATTTTATCTTAGCAGTTCATGTTAAGCTGTTAAAACATTCTAAGGTAGCTACCTTCATAAATAGTGACTTAGCAAGTTAATAAATCTCACTATCTTTGTCAATTTGTCAAACAATGGTAACTTATTATACACATAGCTTCTTCATCAAATCATCTCTCCCCATCCTGAGATCCTATACTAAGTATACTTTGCATTGACATGAAAAGAACTTGAACCTGAACTACACCTTCTTTAGGGGATAAATGTGAATGTCATATGCAGTTAAAAGGAAGATAGACATGAAATTTAAATGGCTATTTCTTTGATATATACTGCTGCGAATGATTTCTTTTTCTCAAAAAATAATTGTTTTTTTCTCTCCAAAGCTCTTGTATTCTCTCTGTCCTTTGAAGGTCTCATTTTGTTATTTCAAGTTCAATTACTTCATAGCATAATTTTTTGGTAAGTAAATGTTATCTATAAGCATACCCAGGAAAGTTATTCAGTTGCTGGGTAAACTGAATTACCAGTAAACTGGGTAAAGAACAATTTCTTGATATTAGAATCGTGAAGGTCCTCAGTTATGTAATCTAGTCTCCTGAATTAACCCAACATCTGGCAGGCCTGTTAAAGTTGCAGTGTCAGATTGAGAGAATTATGTTTGCAAATCAGCACACAAAATGGGTTCAGGGTATAGTAGGGACAGTGGTACATTTGGAGGGAAGTGGTTAGCCATTAGTCATTGGAAGTACTCTACAGTGTGTACTGCATGCAGGCGTTGTGGTTACCTAGGACACCTTAAGGTCAGAAGAATCCTACTGGTCTTCTTACTAAGCTGTTATTTTAACTCTGCTATGTAATTTTGTTTGTAACCTCCACAATGATCTGAAGTGTGGATTACCCCTAAATTCTTGGTTTTTTTTTTCTTTAAAGAGATATACTTTTGTTTTCAGCTATTTGTGATTAACACAGTTTTAAAAATCTGAAGTTTATGTCAAGTAAAAATTTTCTAATTCCTAGTAATTGGAATTATTGGAGTATTGAATAATTGGAGTTATTATTAAGAATTTTAGAATTCAGTTAAGAATTAAAGAATTCAGTTTTAGAATAGGATTTAATGGGATTTCTAATTTCCTGCCTTGTAGCTAAAAAGTTCTTCAAGCGCAGTGCAGCCTGTGTACATTTTATCTTACTCTGTATTTACTTGGTATATTTATTTCTCTGAATCTCAGAAGAAAACAATACAGTCTTCCTTTTAAAAACACCCAGCATTGATTATATATGAACTTTAGGTTGAGTTTTGTTTTAATTTGAGTTTTGTTTTTCTATAAAACATAGAGCCTATTTTATTATGCTTTCTAACACCTTCATATGTTTGACTTCCATTGACTGAGAAAAAATGAAATAATAATTTGGCAGTGAAATACACTATAATGTACTTTTATGCTTAAATTCCGAATTTATTATTATTATTTATTATTATTATTATTAATTATCAGATTCTTCTTCCGGAAAATATTATTACACAAAACATAGAATTGATTTATTTGTATGTAGGGTTGTCTGAATCTTGTACTGTGAATGAAAAGTTTTCTTTCTTTTATCAATCAAGCACATTTGGTTTTAAATGATTGAGTAACTGACTATCCAGGATTCTATTTGATAGATACATTTAGTTGGATAATAGTTAGGTAGTATTTCCATGCACAACTGTGTTTTGTTTCCTCTGTCTTTATGTCATTGTTTTATGTTATGCCTCTATGAAACAGTGATCAGACTCTTATGCTCTGCTTCTTCTTCATTCTCATTCTTCTGCCTTTCACCCACCAGGTAAAAAGAATAAAGTGATAGTAAGTGTTCATTTCAGGCCAGCAAGAACAGAGAGAAATCTGAATTTAATGCCTCTTCATGCAGTGAAAAACATGGACTATTCTGTATGTATGGCTGTAGTAAATCTAAAACAATAAAGGAGAAGAAACATTCTGCATCACATCAACTGCAGCCAGAGAGAAGGGTGAGAACATATGAAAGCAAAAATTGCACACACCAAACTCAGTGAAGAAAGAGGGTGAGGAAGTACTCCAGGCACTGGGACAGGTTCCTCTGCAGCCTCTGGTGAAGACCACCAGTGAGCAGACTGGCTCCCTGCAGCCTGTAGAGGGTAATGGTGAAGCAGATATCCACCTGCAGCTCATGCAGGATGAAGTACCAAAACAAGGTGATGTGCCCAAAGGAGGCTGTGACCCCATGGGAAGCCTCTGCTGGGGAAGGCTTCTGTCAGTACCTGTGGAACCATGGAGAGAGGACCTCAAGCTGGAGCAGGTTTACTGGTAGGACTTGTGACCCTGGGGACCAAAACTGAAATATTCTTTTCCTGGAAGAATGGACCCCATGGAGGGGGCCCAAGCTGGAGGAATTAATGAAGAACTTCAGCCCATGGGAAGAACTCACATTGGACAAGTTTGTGGAGTACTGTCTCCTGTGGGAGGTACTCTGTGTTGTAGTAGGGTAAGACTGTGAGGATTTTTCCCTCATGAGGAAGGAGCAGCAGAAACAACATGTGACGAACTGAATGTAACCCCCATTCCCTGTTCCCCTGTGCTGTTTGGAGTGAGATAAAGAAAATCAGGAGTAAAGTAAATCCCACAAGCCTTAATAGTATCTTTTCTCCCTTGTCCTTCTAAGGAAGGAAGGAGGTAAAGGATCTTGGTGACAACCTGGTATCCATCTAAGGTCAAACCCACTGCAATGGCCTTTTAAAACTCAAATATTTATGATCTATTGTGGTGTTAATTGTCAGCTTCTACACCCAGAACACATTCATAGTGCTTATATTTCTGGCTAGGCAAACTACTGCAGTTTAATCCTGTAGCATCGATACATTTAATCCATCAGCATACGATAATGCATTTATAGATAAAACTAGATATACCAATGCATTTAGTCATAAAACTAGAGTTATGTATAAAGGTACACAGTGTTAACACAACTCAGAAATATCAGTAGATTGAGAAATTCCAACATATTTAAAATTTATGCAAGGAAACACCAAATAAGCCTGAAAAAAACTCAGAGAAGATATAAAGAAGTAATATGTTTTGTAAAATATATATTATTGTTTGCTTATTACTAGATATAACATTTAAGAAATTTACATAGAGAGGTTTGGACTTTAAGTCATTACGTAGAGAAATGTCACTCACAATTTTTTGTGTGTGCATGTTTCCTTTAGTTCTTCATTTGATATAGGGAGGACTGGAGATTCTTGTGATGGGACCATAGAATTATGGATTATCTCAAATTTAAAGAGACCTTCAAGGCTCATCAAGTCCAACTCCCCACTCCTCACAGGACTACCTAGAACTAAATAATATGACTAAGACCATTGTCCAAATGCTCTTTGAACCTTGAACTCTGACAGGCTTGGTGCTACAATTGCTTCTCTGGGGAGCCTGTTCCAATCATCAGCCACCCTCTCAGTGACAAACATTTTGTCTAAAGTAAAACCTGAATGTTGTCTAATGCAGGTCTGTCCCATTTCCTCATGTCCTATCACTGGTCACCAGAGAGAGGAGATCAGCACCTCCCACTCCGCCATCTAAACTTGAAGAAGTTGTAGATTGTGGTGAGTTCACCCCTCAGCCTTCTCATATGACTCCTTGAGAAAAGGATTCAGTTAATTACATAATTCCTGAAGTAAATAAATTATTTCAGGATCAACTGAAGCCAAACTCAGAACTATGACACTAAATTTCACTGGGAATTCTGCCTTAATAGGAACCACAGGCACCTAGTGAAGAAGGTATGATAGAAGAAGTTGTTAACTTTCATCAACTGAAGGTGACAGGTAAAAAGACATGTTAAATTAAGTTGCCAGAATCACAAAGACTGTAGTAGAATAAAATTGATATTGGAAAAGGAACATAAAAAGGAAAACAGAAAAGAAGAAGCTGTACTGGATTTACAAGGGACAAAAATCATTACGAAAATCTCACTATTTGTCACACATCACTTCTTAAAGCTATAAACAGAAAAGAAGGAAAAGACAAAAAAAAAAAAAAAAGTCTAATACTACTTATGAAACTACTCAGGGGCTATTTTATATTAAATGTGGGGAAAAATACATATAATAATTTACTTTGAAAATTCTTACTGAATTGCAAGTAGCACAAACTTGGGTTTAATGATCCTTATAGATCCTTCCCATCTGAGATGTCCTATGATTCTGTGTTATTATATGTATATTATATATGTTTACATATATATATATTTTATTATATGTATACTTACCAATTTCTCTAAAGTGCTTTTTAAATATTTTAATAAATTGAAAACTAAAAAGAAGCAGAAATAGCAAGAGCATTTAATCTATAAATGCTATAGGGAACACTAACAGAAACTGAAAAATTTCAGATTATATGGATTACATGTCTAGGTAGAAATAACAAATTAAGCATCAAATCATGTTAACAAGAAAACAGTGAAAATACTGAGAAAACACTTGGTATGAAATAAGTAAATGCACTACTTATCTTTAAACACAATAAGAAACAAATTTGAGGTGTCAGGAACTCATTAAGGGATCAGTAGTCTGCATACTATTTTACACATTCTAGCTCTGATGAAACAAAATATTAAGAAGAGAAAGAATGCTTGAATGTTAAAGACAGATGTAACATGCACCATAAATTTAGAGAAGATATTTTTTAAAAAAATCTGACTTTTTTTCCAGAGGTTTCAAAAGAAGCAGCATAAAAGAGCATACAGGTAATATGTTTAAATTTTCATAACAAGCACAGAATTTTTCCTCAATAATAACTACTGATATATTTCAAGAATAATGATCTGAAAGGAGAGAGTATTCAGCCTGTTATTGAAAGTCACTGCTTATCTCAGATAAGAAAAAAGACAATAGAAAAAGCCTCAGTAAGGTTAAAAATTAGTATGGGAAAAAAGTAGTATATTCCTTTATGTGTGTGTGTAGCGGTGTACAGGAAAAAAACCCCATAAAATAAACTAACAAAGCAGAAGAAAAATCAGCCTCCTCAACCCCCAAAAAATACAACCAAAAAGAAGATTTTTCACGTTGGAAACAGTAAGCTAAGGTACTCGGTGCCAGTGAGATCTCAGGAATTCTTCATACAATGGTGCAAAAATTAAGAAAATAAAAGTAAAATGAGTTTTCTCAAAATTTCACTGGCTTTTAGTTTCCATTTTGTGAAAGGCATTCTTGAATTTCCAGCCTCTACTTAGAGAAATGAAACAAATGATATTGGAAAATAAAAGTTCTCCCAACTCTGGACTTGCTGACAGGCCTACTTTCTCTCTCCATCTCTGTTTTCCATTCCATCTTTAACTTACCTAATGAACACCAGCCTCTCAGGATCAGGGAGGTATTGATAGAAGTTAAAGACCAGAGGGAAAGAGGGAAATCAGAGTATCATAGAGATGTCCATGGAAGAATTCAAAATATGTGCATATTGTGATGCTGTCTCATGTCTGGTAAATTCCTTTGAAATGAAATTGCATGGTCTGATTTGACTCTTAGTTTTGAGGATATATATCAAGAGACTATGTTAATTCAAGTGAGCATCACCTAGGGAACTGGAAATAACAAATTAAATTAAGCTATGCTAAAGAATGCTTGGATAAAGCAGATCCAAACAGCTTAGGAGCACAAGCACTGATACCTTAAGAATACTGTATCAACCAGGGGAAAAGACTGAAAACAAGATGACTTGTTGAAGTTTTTCTTTCTTACAGTGACACGTGCTTTCACTCTGTAAAAATTCCCAGGTTTTTTTTAAATAACAGGTATTTCTCAAGATGTATCCTTTCTGACAAAAAGAAGTAGATCTCATTAGGAAAAGAAGACCATGATAAGTTGCTGCCAGACAGTACAAAAATATGATATGTATAGCCACGGGGGTTGTGTATGCATTTACGTGTGTTTGTATGTGGTGTGTAAGGGATGGGAGAGAGAGATATTTCCACATCAAGAGCTAAAAATCATGTCATAAGGCCTTAGCATGTAAACTGGAAGACGGACATAAGGCAAGGTCTTAAGTTTATGGAATTTTTCCTTATTTCACAATATGCCTTTTTTAAAATTAGATCAAATTTATTAAAAACAAATCTGTGAACAAAAAGCTTCCCAGTAGCTGCTTAGTAAAACTAACCTTCTCGTTAATGTTATTGCTGCTAAAAGCATTCATGGATATGATGAGAATGTTGTTTTCATTTGGCTTTATAGAAGATCCCTACATTGTGTCTGATTCTGCAAATTTAAAAGAAGCTCGAGTTTGATCTACAGTGAGAGGCTTAGTAATGTTTGGCTGCAATAGCTCCAGATGGGTTTTCCTCAGGCATTTATGGATGAGCCAGACTCCAAATAGAACATAAATTCACAAAGCTATCAGATGCCAAACGGGAATAGAAACAGCTTAGGTTACTGACACTCGGCTCTCCAGGCTTAGAAGTGGTCAGTGGTGCCAAATATGAAGAAAGAAGTTGCAAGGTTCTTAACTGTACAGCAGGTAGCTTGTGTAGCTGTAGCTTGTGTTTGGTAGCTCCTTTGTGTTTAGTAGGTGCATTTTATTGACCCATTTTTCTGGATTTTTTAGAATCCATGACTGACTAGAAAATTTGAACATTAAGTTCATAATGCTCTAAACTTTGTAGTGGAGTTAGGAACCCATTTTTTCCTAAGCATTCAAATACCTTGGTTTCCAGAAGAAATCAAAAATGCAAAATTCTTGGTAAAGAATTAAATATCTGTTTGGAGCCATGATAGAAGCAATTTTCTTTCTAGTGATCTTACTTTCCATTTAATTTTCTTTCAGTTAACTATACTTGCTGAAATTAAAAGCATGTTTTTCAGTCAGTCTTCTTCTAGGACTGGTGCTATTTTCCTTGTATCACTACTGTTTCATGAAAGCTGTGTAGCTTAGTTTCCAACCCATAAGTGTCTCTCCCTTATTCTCTCCCGTTTCCATATAAGGGAAGGGAGAAGTATTAATAGACAGCATTTGTCATTCTTTTAATTCTTGGCAGGGCATTAAACCATGACAGTAACACATGCTAGCAAATACCTAACAAGAAAGAGCCACAGGTAGAGAAAGTACAGACTGGAAGAAAACAGAAGTATACTGCTTCTGCACATTAGCTCTCAGTAGAGATTTCTATGGTTGTACTGAAAGTCACAAAGATGGGTATAAGACAGCTCAGGATGAGTGTTCATTCTGTTCATGAGGTGAGTAATGAAAATTATTGTACAACTTTTGTCCCTCCCTTTTACAATCAAGCTGAATAAAACAAAAAACAAACCCAAAAGCCCCAAAACCCCAACCAGCCATTAGTAAATGTGTTACAGAGTTTTTGTATGTTTGTGTGCCTGTTTAATATCTCTTCAAGAGGATTTTTCTGGTTATCCATCCCCAAGTTCAGACAGAAACATGGGGAAACTCATGACTGTGTGGGATGATGTACAAATGGTTGGTTACAAGGTCTTTACAAGATAATGGCCTTTAGTTCTCATTTTGACAAATAACAACTAAATATTGATATCCTGTTCACACTATCTTGATAATGGGCAACCTATAGTACTTTTGGTTTGTACCATATTGTACTCAAAACTGCTGGTGTGCTATACAAAAATAACTGAATCATAGGATAGCTGAGGTTGGAAGGGACCTTTGGAGGTCATCTCGTATACATACCCCCTGCTCAAGCAGGGCCACCTATGGCCAGGTATTCGGGAACATGTCCAGATGGCTTTTGGAGGGAGATTCTAGAAACTGCCTCGGCAACCTATGCCTGTGCTCAGTCATCTTCACAGTAAAAAAAAAGTTTCCTGATGCTGATGGAACCATCTGTGTTTCAGTTTGAGCCCATTACCTCTTGTCCTGACACCACAAAGAAACTCGTCTATGTCTTCTTTAGACACTTCCCTCAAGTATTTATATATAGTGATAAGATCCCCCTCTGAGCCATCTGTTCTCCAGGCTGAGCAGTCCCAACTTTCCCAGGTTTTTCTCACGTGACAGATGTTTCAGTCCCTTAATCATCTTCATGGCCCTTTGTGGAACGTTTTCTATTATGTTGATATCTCTTTTGTATTGTAGAGTTCATAACTTGGCATACTACTTCAAATGAAACCTCAGTAGAGATGATTAGATGGGAAGGATCACCTCTTGACCTCCTGGTGACACTGCTTCTACTGCAGCCCAGAATTCTTGCACATGTGCACATATACACACATACACACACACATGTGCACATACACAAATCCACTAGAAAGTTTTAGTGTTGCTGTTTCCCCATATCAAAGTACTGGTCTCAGCTGCTTTCCTTGGACTTAAGTTTGTCCAATTTTAGAATACTTCAGCAATCTTTGTAGTGCTCATAACTAGACTTGCTCATTGCAATCATAAATAAGTAATTTGTGTTCTTCTATCAAAACCCCATACTTAGCCAGGTAAGGAATGGTCTCTTCTATCACTGAAATTTTATAGTGTAGACAAAAATTTCTATTTCTTAGGCTCTTTGAGGGGTTAAATCTTCTCTCAAAGCAGATATATCTTTTTATTGTTACAATTACAGACATTATTTTTTAATTTATTAGAAAGATATGCAAAAGGTTTATATTTTTTTCTTATATAAGATTTTTAAAATTTTATTCTTTTGTATAAATCATGCTATTGCAATATCAAATATAAATATTATATGGTATTTTTCTCAAGTTCCCAAATCTTCCTTCTTGTTAATATTATTCAAGTCTCTATTTTCTGAGACTGTACTTGGAGAAGGGCATTGAAATCTTCTCCTTTTACATTAAATGGCTTGTTCTGAATAAACAAGGCAGAATTTTCCTAAATTCTTCTTTAACTAGAGAATATAAACCATTTGGCTTCAAATGCAGAGTACCCTGAGCTATTTCTGTAGAGAACTTACTTTCTTTCTTTCTTTCTTTCTTTCTTTCTTTCTTTCTTTCTTTCTTTCTTTCTTTCTTTCTTTCTTTCTTTCTTTCTTTCTTTCTTTCTTTCTTTTCTTTCTTTCTTTCGTTCTTTCTTTCTTTCTTTCTTTCTTTCTTTCTTTCTTTCTTTCTGCCCCCTCTTTAGAAATTTGATTTTACAGTGTAAGTACTTAATGTACTGAATAACTTGATTAATCATATTTTTGTCAGAATGTTTCAGCTAAATACATGCAATGACCATCTGGTCTTAGGAAGAGTGTCTATCAAGCTTCAAATTTACTCTCCAGATAGTGTGATTTTACACCATTGTACTTTTTCATAGGTTTTCCCATGGCCAAAGATGGGAAAGAGGCTTTTTTTTTTTTCTGTGAGTACTTTCCTTACGTACTTTGAACAAGTACTTATCTATATTTAAGACAACAGAAAGCCTTGACATTAGTGTATATTAGCTAGCAAGGGTTATTCCAGACAATAGTTTCTGAAAAGGAATTGGTTGCCTGGAGAATGAAAGTAATAATTTAAACTTATTCAAAAGAGAGATGTTTACTGTTGTCAGGTGTGGTGGGGGTTTTTTGTTTTGGGTTGGTTTTTTTTTTTGGTATTTTGTTGTTGTTTTGTTTTGTTTTTTCATTCTGTCTCATCTTAAACCTCTTATTGGAACATTTAAAAAAATTCAGTTCTCATAGAATCTTCTGGAAGACCTCCAGTTGAAATGCTGAAGAAAACAGTTTCAGTAATCCCTCTATATGCTGAAGTTCCCCCTTCATTTATCAAATATGGCATCCATCCAACACTCTAACTACAGAATTTAAGTAAATGGCTGTATCTAAAGTAACTCCTTTTTGTCAAGACATTAAATAAAGTGTGCGGGATAAAGCATTTTTGGCAAATGACAAGCTGTATCTGGAAATTCTTCAGCTTTTCTTAATGACATTGGGAGTAATCAATATGACCATTATATTCTAAGAGCCTATAATTTTTATTCAGGACTCCATGCCTAAGTGATTCAGAGAAAGTAAGAACAAAAAAAACGTGAAGCCACCTTTTTTTCATCTCTTCTGGGATCATGCAGTAAATTACTTAAGCTATAGTGAAATTTTAAAGACTTTCTGGTTCATCATAACAATTTCTTTCCAGGAAAGAATTAATTAAGGTGATTCCTAAAGCCATATTCTAAAGATCTTGCTCTACCTCAGTCTTCAAAGTTTGAATGTGTAGCTATATGTGGCTGTGCCTTAGAACCCATTTTGGCCTGAAAATTCATTACCAACATTTACTCTTAAAAGATTTGTTTGTTTCTTTTTTAAAATTATCTTCATTTTCATAGAAGGTAAAAGGAACTTGACAAGAAAAGAAATACATATTTTTATAAATAAAGGCAGGTAAAAACTTCTATAGTTGATTTTAAAGTTTTTTCATAGTGACAAAATACCAAATGTGGATATTTATTCTGTACAGACAATGATAAAACTTTTAGTCTACAAAACTTCACAATGATGGTATGGATAGAAATATTCTTTGACAGATCTGCCAAAACTGTTCGAATTGTTCACCTTTAGAGACAGATCCATGTTTAGCTCTGCTATTTTATTTCATTGGCATTTAGGCAGAATGGGACAGGGCTCTTCTATTCTTCTTAAATATGAAATAAGAACATACTTCATATACTGAAGTTTAGTTTGCTTTGAGAATAGGTCTACCTTTTTTTTTTTCCTTCTGTCACATATTCCAAAAAGAAATTAGCGGAAACAAAAGTGCTATTACTTTTCCTTTTTTTTTTTTTTAAAAAAAAAGTTCTCCCATCATCCCCTCCCAAAACTGAACTTGATTTTAAACCAGATTTTTCTAGCACCCATAATGAATTTTGTAACAGGAAAAAACAATTAATCAGTGCTGCATTATGTGTGCATGTGTCACTAAATTTTCCATGTGTGATTAAAGATTGTGGTAGACGTAAAAGAGATGGTGCAACAAATGCTTTATATAACCGGAGAGCTAGTAATTGTCTAGGGGTTACATTGATCTGATAGAAGCTAACACAGAATGCTTGTTTAATAGAAGCTAAGAAATTGTTTAGGTAGTCATCACCTTGTAAGGGAAATATATGTGCTAAACCGATAACTACAGAAACCCTGAGATAAGAAACAGAACAAGTTGTTGGCTTGGTTGAAGACTGAAGAAATGCACGTGCCCAGAGAAGAAGAGGTGAAAAGTTTACTCAGAGAAAGACCTTTGCTTCATTTTTACTTCGTCCCCATGACCCCCCCATGACCACCACCAGGAGACACTATGCAAGCGCAGGAGGGAGGAGATTATGAAAATGACCTCTTGGGACTAATTTTAATACAAAGCGGGAGTAGGTGATGCATATGTATAGGTGTATTGTGAAATCTAATGAATATGTAAAACTTCAGTGAATATAACAAAAGCCTAATTGCGAGATTGGTGTGCACAGATTTCAGAGGAATTATCCCCTTGTGCACCCAGCCCTGAATAAATATACCTCTCTCTATAACTTTCTAAGTTGTAGAGTCGTTTTCTGCAAGTCAAATCATGCTATCTTTTCCACTCTGTATTCTAATATTTCATTTTAAGGTTATCTGGGTCAAAAAACTGACAGCAAGGTGCTTGTAATTGAGTCCATGTGTGATTGATGGCTCATTTTAAATATGCCAGCAGCATGATTCTATCAGCAGTGGCATAGGATAAATCAGAATATTTTAATATTATACACTGGTATATTTCCTACTTTGAAAGAAAGCTGATGTTCTAAATTATGCCATGTCCTTTGAATCTTTAACTTACCTAAAATATTGGTAAATAGCAACATGTGTAAACAGAACAACTGAACCCCATACCCTAAGCATGCGACTTAAACTTGAACTGAGATAAATCCTTTCCTATAGGTTAAATAAATACAGTGGGTTGATCAAAATTAAGTTCCTCAGAAAAAAAACCAAAACAAATAGACCCAGGAATACTTACTTAATCTTGTTTATTTTCTTATAGATTATATTGTAATGGAAATCTGAGAACTGAAAATGTTATGTTTTAATTCCTTTTAATTAAGTGCCTCAGACACTTAAAAATAACTTTTCAGTCCATCATACTGAATTTTTTATATCATTTATGTTACTAATTATCCAGCAGTACCTCTTTGCAGTCTAGCTGCTGTATTCTGAAACCCTCTCAAATTCTTGATGTGTAAGTGCTTTCTTATGAATGTATGTGCAGTTTTTTATGTTAAATAATAGTATCATTTTGAAGTGTCAGTTTACAAGCGTTATGCAGCATTCAGTCAGGACTTCCAAGGTAGTGATCCAGTTTTTTCAAGTCTTCAGGAAAATAATCATAGAAATACAGAACCAGAAGCCTGGTTGCCTACTGAAGCCTATTTAAGTAGCTTTCATGTTTCAGGTGGTGATAAAACCCCTTTCATAAAGAGTTTTCCTTGTCCCCTTTAATTGACTTAACTGTGAAACTGTACTTTCTGCTTGCAGTTCCTTCTTTCTTACTTCATAATATACAAAAAGTAATGTCAATTCCTATAGACAATAATTTTCTTCAAAACAGAGCTGTAACATGTCCAAAGTTCACAGTCATGAGTCCTGAATTAACTGAGCATTATGTGAGGTTTTCTTCCTCATTGGTCTTGATTGACTTGGGTCTCTTTATATATGTTTTATTAATGCAGACTGTTTATGTCATTTTTTAATTCTTTTCTTCCTAGATGCTGAGGTTTTATCTTCTGTTTGTTAATAATAAAACTGATTTTACCCGATTAACAGAATTGTGCTGCTGCAGTTACCAGAAACTGACCTGCTCATCCATGCCACATTTTTATTTTGGTGTTACAGATGGAAATTTTGAAGCTTCTTGTTACACCAGCCATCTTGTACTTGGAATCACTGCAATGTCAGGAGAAATAAAATAACAAATAATTGAATGGAAAAAAGCTTCCTTAATATATTTGCTATATATTGAGATGAAACTACTGCAGGAAGTTAATCGTGGTGGTTCAAGAGGATATTTTTTCAATGGTTATTTATCAAAAATGTCAGCAATGAAAGAGTTCAGTCCTAAGAAGAAATTAATTCATTCTTATAAATGAGAGTAGGATCAGATATACCTCTTATGACTATTCATCATAAATTCTTGAAAGTACTTCTCTCATCATTCTTGTTTGGTATTTTAGCACTTTGGCTCATTATAATAGTCCTCTTTCTCACTCTATAAAAATTTTGAGGTTACTAATGAGTCTTTTTGTACTAATTTAAACTCTGAGTATTATCATTACTCTAACTAAACTTAGAAGAACTGTTTTGATCCAACTGTTAAAGTTTTTAATTAGTTTAACGTTAAAATATTTGTTTCAGGGTACTAGGGTTTGTTCCCTTAGCCCAATAACAAGATTATGGGGGTAACCATGATTACCTGGATAGAAGTTCAAGTTTTTGTTAATGAAAGGTCTATACATTGCATGGAATGTACAGAATTTTGCCCAGGTGCCAAGTGATAATTACTGAGAAGAATGACCATTGTGATTTTTACCTAATTCTTCTACAATGCACTTCTATCTTGAGATACTTAAAAAAAGAAACACAACTGAGAAAAGCAGAGATTTTACTGTCCTACATACTCAAGAAAAACATGCTAATGTTTTATATTTCTCTTCCTAATGTATGTCTATATACCCTTCTCAAGTTTCTAAATGCTGATCTCAGCAAAAAGAATGTAATTTGCTTTTATAAAAACATATAGTCCTATTAAATGGGTGGAATAAATTCTGACATATCTTGAGAAAAAGAGAAACACAGAAACTTTTAAAAGATTCCTCTTTTTTCTTTAAGTCTGCCTTTGTAGAATATATATTTGGTCTTGACATCCTTTTAATTTGCTCCTTTGAAAATAGTTTTTTCTTTTCCTTTTCTTCTGCTCATCTGGAGAGAAAGGCAGGCATAATTTCATATTGTTTAGCTTTTTGCTCTTTTTCATGTATAAAGCCAACAGAAAGACATCAATTGCTTACCATGAGGTGCAGCATATTTGGCAGTAAATCATAAACTGCAGTATCTCACTTTAGGATTTTTAGTCCTAGATATTTAGTTTATGTTGATATTCTGAGCCAGCACTTAGTAGTACAAAATACATTTTACCACCATACCTAAAATAATGAAAATACCAGTAATAGCAAGCACACAAAAAAATACTATTTCACACTCTCCGTTGTAAATCCACTTACTTAGCAAAGAGTCATTGTCCTATAAACAGTGCTAACAATAAGCTTATATTTGCAGTTTAAACTGTTTACAAGTTTTATTCTACATTTGTTTCAATTTCTTTAGTACTTTGTTCAAATCATAATGTACAGATGTACAGGAATTATTCTTTTCACCTGCTGAGATACAAACAACATTGGCTTGGAATTTAGTATTTATTCTAATAATTTTAACAAGAAAGAAGACTAAAGACATAAAAAGAAGATATTTACATTGTACACAGAAGAAGAATGCTGCAATGTGATTTATGAAGAGGGTTACTGGAATCCTTTTGGCAGAGTCTGCTCAGAAGTAACTAGAATATAATGTGAAGCCTTCATCAGTAGACTCAGTAGATTCAGAACAGTCATCCTACAAAGGAACAAAAAGAAGTCTTCTTTCTCTGTCAAATCCACCCATTTAATTTGGCATTTATATCCCCATATGTAAGAGATCTAACTGACTTGGCTAAAATGAAGGAAAAAAAAAATTTCTGGGTGGGAGGGCAACTATTCTCTTATCTGACATGGTTTAGGTCTTAATTGGACATGAAGCTATTCATAAATTTAATGAAATTCATCTTACAGAGAAGCTCTTACTGTCATAGATGGATAGATGAGGGGAGAATGGATTAGGATGAAGGGAGGAACAATTGGATGGATAGCTGAGGGAAATTTAGTGGTTGTTGTCTCCTTGATTCCATCAAGGCTTTTGACATCATTTCTCACAGCATCCCCATCTAAACAGGAGGAGGAACTTCTTTACTTTGGGGGTAGCAGGGAACTGGAACCAGCTGCCTACAGAGGTGGCTTAATCTTCATTTCTGGAGATATTCAAAACCCACTGGGATGCCATCTTGTGCAACCTGCTCTAGGTGAACCTGCTCTAGCAGGGAAGTTGGGTTAGATAGTATCTAGAGGTCTCTTCCACCCCCTAATATTCTTTGATTCTGTGATTAGCAGCACATGAGCAGGAAGTGCAGAAACTTACTCTTATCTCTTAAAAATAGTTTTTGCTGCTTACATGACCTTTTGCAAACTTGCAGGTTAACAAAACTACTTGTATTCTGCCAATTCAATTTCTGCACTGTATCTTTCCATTAAATAAAACACTTACAAACATGAACATTACTCTAGAGGAGTCATGTAAATGTTTGAAGTGGCTATAACATACCTAACAGATAAACAAATTACAGTTTCCTTTAAAAAAAGTGTTAAAAATAGCTATTTAAAAAAAGAAAAAGGCATAGATACAAAACAATGTAGGCAGCTACTGGCACATTTCAAACTTTCTTTCCCACACAGGGAATTTTTTTTCCTAGGCAGTTATCAACAGTTACAAGCACTTTCTTTTACTTAAAGTTTTCTTCATATTCATGTTCAAGGGAAACTGTGGAACTCTGATAAACATAAAGATGAAATTATCTTTTACCCTTCTTTGTCTGTTGTGTGAGTCTGACCTCACTGATTTGCAATTGTCTCAAAGGAGCAATTTTAAAATGAATAGCCCTGGCTAGGGTGGAGGACCTGGCTGGCCAGAGCTGAGCAGGGGGCGAAACCTCAGGATGTGATAAGACCTACTGCGTGAAGACTTCTCCTCTTCTCTTCCCTCCAGGCAGCACTGAGCCACCTTGATTGTACTTGTGAAGTACCTGCCCAGCGGGGCTGGAACAGAGTAAGGATGGTGCCAGGAAGAAAATAAGAAATGATGACTGGGTGGAGACTGCTTCCCTTTCCTGAGGGCCAACCTTCAATGCTGGGATGCCCGTGGAGGCATGATTATGTGCCTGGCTACAGTGGCTGGAACAGAGGAGGAATGGCACCTGGAAGAAGATAAGAATTGGTGACTGGATGGAGGACTACACTCTCCTGCTCCCCTGTAGGCAGCCTGTCTTCCAACAAACCTGGCTGAATGACAGCTGCCCCTTCAGAATAAAAAGGGACTCAGGGGTACATATGGCTGTCCATGCTTTGGCTGGTGTCTTGACTCACTGCCATTTCTCTGTTGGACCCTGTCCAGGATCAGTGCCATCCTGAAGAAAATCGATGGACAGCTGGACCACTGGTGGTGACTCTCTCTCTCTCATTCTTCCCACTTTCTTACCCTTTTTCTCTCTCATTCTTTCTTACCACTTTCTTACCACTTTTTCTTCTCTCTCTTATATCTTCTTTTCCTCTCTCCCTCTTTTGCCTGGCTCTATATATTTGCCTGTGTTGATTCTCAAATAAAATCTGCTTGCACCTAACACTTTCTATGGTTGGACTTTGCTTCTTGGATCCAAAACAAAAATAAATTTTAATTTTACCTCAGATCGTAACATCTGCTATACCTCAACTTAAAGGATGCTTACATAGTTCATCCATTTAATCACATAGATGCTCACATTTGTATAAAGATTTAATCGTGAGAGACAGGAAGATCATATCTTCAGATTTCACATAATTGAACTACAAAGGATGTTTGATAGGAAAATATAAGACCTGCAGCTTCTAATTAGAGAAATCAATGTTAAGGCATTTTCTGACTGACATCAGTATCTCACATAGGCATCACTCTGCCCAGAAAATTTTCCATTTCTGAATCACAGTATTTCCAAAATGCCTTTGATCTGGAGAAAAGCCAGCCCAATCAGCACAAAACTCAGAGTTCTGTGGATTTTCACTCCTGAAAGAAGACAAATAAATTTTTAATGGCACATCAATTTTAAGGCATATCAAGGACATGGGGATCATCAAGAGCAGTCAGCATGGTTTTATCAAGGGTAAATCATGTTTAACTAACCTCATAGCCTTCTATGAGGAAATTACTAGGTGGATAGATGATGGAAGAGCGGTAGATGTGGTTTATCTTGATTTCAGTAAAGCGTTTGACACCGTCTCTCACAGCATGCTTGTAGATAAGTTGATCAAGTGTGGGTTTGGTGATCAGGTAGTGAGGTGGATCAGGAACTGGTTGAAAGGAAGGAGTCAGAGAGTTGTAGTCAATGGGGCAGAATCTGGTTGGAGGTGTGTGACTAGTGGAGTCCCTCAGGGGTCGGTACTGGGACCGGTGTTGTTCAATATCTTCATCAACGACTTGGATGAGGGTATAGAATGTACCCTCAGCAAGTTTGCTGATGACACTAAGCTGGGAGGAGTGGCTGACACACCAGAAGGCTGTGCTACCATTCAGAGAGACTTAGACAGGTTGGAGAGCTGGGCAGAGAGAAACAAGATGAAATTCAACAAGGGGAAGTGTAGAGTTTTGCATCTGGGGAAGAACAACACGATGTCCCAGTATAGGTTGGGGGCTGACCTGCTGGAGAGCAGTGTAGGTGAAAGAGACCTGGGGGTCCTGGTAGACAAGAAGATGACCATGAGCCAGCAATGTGCCCTTGTGGCCAAGAAGGCCAATGGCATCCTGGGGTGCATTAGAAAGGGTGTGGTCAGTAGGTCAAGAGAGGTTCTCCTCCCCCTCTATTCTGCATTGGTGAGGCCGCACCTGGAGTATTGTGTCCAGTTCTGGGCCCCTCAGTTCACGAAGGACAGGGAAGTGCTTGAAAGAGTCCAGCGCAGAGCTACTAAGATGATTAAGGGAGTGGAACATCTCCCTTATGAGGAAAGGCTGAGGGAGCTGGGTCTCTTTAGTTTGGAGAAAAGGAGACTGAGGGGTGACCTCATCAATGTTTTCAAATATGTAAGGGGTGAGTGCCAGGGAGATGGAGTTAGGCTTTTCTCAGTGGTGACCAGTGATAGGACAAGGGATAATGGGTGTAAATTGAAGCATAGGAGGTTCAAGTTGAATATTAGAAAAAATTTTTTTACTCTAAGGGTGACAGAGCCCTGGAACAGGCTGCCCAGGGGGGTTGTGGAGTCTCCTTCACTGGAGACATTCAAAACCCGCCTGGACACGTTCCTGGGAGATGTACTCTAGGTGGCCCTGCTCTGGCAAGGGGGGTTGGACTAGATGATCTTTCGAGGTCCCTTCCAACCCCTAGGATTCTATGATTCTATAATGTATTTCAGAACCAATATCATTGCAGAGTAGGAGACATCTAGAAGATGGGTTTAGGAAAAGTCTTCTACTCATCTCTTTCTGACTGAAACTCCCAAGATACTCTTAGCAATTCAGTTCCCAATGTCCTAGCAGGTCCTGTGAAGCATAAGCTCCATTTCAGCTCAAAATCAGATTTTCTACAAGGCTGCCACCCTTTACATATATGACAAAAGAGAAAGTAAGAATTTCAAGGATGGTGGAAGCAACATGTAGGCTAGATGCTAAAAAAACACCTGAAAAAGACAATGCAATGTTAATAGCAGCTCTCCGACACCAAATTTTTGGCCTCACCTGAAAAACAGCTTCATCTTCATTGTACATAAACTTCCAAGCCATTAGGGAACTATGCACAGAACTTTAAAAATTATTATCTCACTTAAAGTGAACAGGGCTTTCCCTCTTTTTTTTGCTATTGCTCACCTTGTACATTCAGGTTTCAAGTAAGCCTGCCCTGCTTTGTGATTCATCTAAAATTCAGTGGTGGTACATAGAAGAGAAACAAATCCATATTGATCAACTGTTCTTTAGAGAAAAGTGCTCCTGTAATAAATAACGTGGATCACTATTGTTAAAGAATTTATTATATTACAGAAAGCAATTTTCAACAAAGCTATTCTAAAACTGTTTTTTGAGTAAATTCTTTTTGGAATACTTCAAGGTAACAAGTATAAATCCTTCTGCTAGAAGGACTATTATGAAGTTTTCAGATAATTAAAACTTAATAAAACATTTCTGTCATATTGTCTTGGCATATTTCTTGTAGTTTTCATAGTTCTTATAAAGTTGTTTTTTCTGTTTTATAATTTGAAAACTTAATTGAAATAACACCAGGAAAGTTCTACTGACTTCACATTAACTTTGCTCACAGAGGAATAAAATGTGTTTGATTTTTTTGAGTTAGGCTGTAAAGCTTCTTGCTGAGATGTGGTTTAGTGAATAAAGTAAACAGGGAAATACAAAGTTCAGGTGGTTTCTAGTAACTGGAGACATCCCTCAGGGATCAGTACTGGGATCAATCACATCTAACATATAATGTTCATAAATGTGGATAGTAGAGTGAAGTGTAGTCTCATCAACTTTGTGGAGAACACAAGATAGTGTGGTACTGACCAGATAGTGGTCAGTACACAGGAGGCACGGAATGCCATCACAGGAACCTCAACAGGCTGGAGAATGATCCAAAAGGAACCTCAGGAGGTTTATTAAAGGGAAATGTAAAGTCCTCCATCTGGAAAGGAATAACCCTGTTCACTGGTACAGGCTAGGGTTCGAACTGTTGAGAAGCAGTTGAAAATGTTGAAAATGCCCTGTGGGTCCTAGTGAATAAATTGACCATGAGCCAGGAGTGTAGTTTTGCAGCAAGGAAGGCCATCAGTCTCCTGGGCTGCATTAGACAGAGCATTGCCATTAGGTCAAAATATATGATCCTTTCCCTCAGCCCAAGAAAGACACATCTGGTGCTACATCCAGTACCGGGCTCCCCAGTAAAAGGGAGTCAGGGACATACTTCAGATAGTATCATGAAGGTTGAAAAGATGGTGAGTTGTTAGACCAGATGATGTACAAGAGAAAACTCAAAGAGATAGACTTGTTCAACTTGCTGCAAGTGGGGTCTTATTTATCAGCCAGAGTCTCTCCAGGGTGCACCAGCTGTGGCATAGACTGATCCACATCCACAGGCACTTTGAGGTGCACTAGTTCCTGGCTTTCTCCATGATCTACAATGCCCTCAGAGATATGACTTCTCCAGAATGGAAAGCCACAGTCCCTCCATAAGTAAACCTGCTCGTGCCTTCACACATGGGCTAATAAATTCACTACCAATGGCAGCAAAAACTGAGGTCAAAGGTATCACTGTTTAAGATGATTTTACAGCAATATATTATGGAAACAGTAAAAATTCATTACTCAAGTCACCTTTCCTCATCTTTCCAAAGGAAGCCATCCATTCTTTTTTTCCAACTGTCACAATTTCACTGCTATATTCTCCATTTATTCTACCCTTAGAAATTAAAATTCAGTCTGTCTTATTACTAGGTACATCCCTTTCACACAAAGCTAGAGTACTTTTCAGAGGCCCAATTTTTTTTGAAAGTCTGATCTAAACCAACCCACTATTACTCTTGATCGATGGCTGGAGTGCTGCCCAGCAGAGAAGGACCTAGGGATGCTGATTGACAGCCAGCTGAACATTAGCCATCAGTGTGCCCTGGGCACCAAGAGGGCAAACAGCATCCTGGCCTGTATCAGTGTGACAAGAAGATCCAGGGAGGTGTTGTTTTACCCTTGTACTCAGCCTTGGTGATGCCATACATCGAGTACAAACAGTATGGTGATGGAGAGGGTACAGGGAAGGGCAACAAGGATGACTAAGGGTCTGGAGAACAGGCCTTATGAGGTCTTATGAGGTGCTGGGACTGTTTAGCCTGGAGAATAGGAGGTTGAGAGAAGGTTTTATTTCTCCCTACAACTACCTGAAAGGAGGTTGTAATGAGGTAGGTGTTGGCCTCTTTCCCTAGTGACTAGTGATAGGACAAGAGTTAATGGGTTCAAGTTTTGCCAGGGGAAGTTCAGATTAGATATTAAGAAAAATTTATTCACTGAAAGAGTGGTGAAGCATTGGAGCAGATTACCATGTAGGTGGTGGAGTTACCAACTCCGGGAGTATTCAAAAAGCGAGTAAATGTGGCACTTTTGGAGATTGTTTAGTGGTTAAGGTGGTGTAGTACTGATGGTTGGACTCATTGATTTTGAAGATCCTTTCCAACTATGATGATTCTTTGATTCTCTGATTCTATTATTGCATGTGCCCTGAAACCCAGAAGAGAAGTGCGGTTTAACTTCCAGGTGATATTAGAATTCTTAGAATTTAGAGTTCTTAGAGTTTAGAATTAGAGTTCTTAGAATTTTAGTTATTAGGAATACTCCTTCCTATCCAGACAGGTTTTGTATGTCTCTGTCTTTTCTCTTCCTGTTTATTCAGATGATGCAGTGATTGGCCCCTTGTGACAGAACCTTGAAGATCAAAATGAGACAACTCAGTTTAACTACTGGTGTGTGACAAGAAATAAGAATCTCGGAATAGCACCCAAAAGAGGTATTACATTGAGTAGTCAGGTCCTGACACTTACTAAATAGAAAATGCTTGTGAAAAAGATTTGACTGGAATTGCTTTTTCCCTTGTGAATAAGAAACTTCAAGAAAGACTATTTACTAATCTGCAGTCAGAAACAACAGTCTGATAAAAAAATGGAATTCTTATGCTTTTGACCTTGTGAGAGTCAGTTTTCCAGCATTTCCTGGAATATACTACTGTGAAAAGAAAAAATAAATGAGAATTTTCACATTTCTAGTGACAACATTGGGTTGCATGTAACATGTATAAAGAGGTCTTTTACTTATTTTTTTAATTTATTTTTAAAGGATGTAATATTGATATTTTTATGTTAAAGCCAGCTATGGTTCAAAAATGTTCTGCTTTCATAGCCAGTGAGTTTGCATCTGACACGTATCTATTTGATTCATTTGCTCTATCAACTGGCTTCAAATGATGACAAGCAACCTGAACAACTCATTATCTGCCTATGCAATTTGTCTTCTTTAGTGACTAATCACTAATGTAGCAGACAGGTTTTGTGTCTATTTTGATGATACATCTCTATGTGTCTAACAGCTTGAATGACAGAAAGGTCAGGGAAAAATCCAGCTGCCCTCGGGCAGTTTCTAATCGAATAAAAGTATCACCTGAGATTTAAGTGTAAGAATATTCCTGCTTACAAAAGCATAAAAGGAAACTTAAAGTAAGCCAGCCATTACAGGTGTCCAACCTGCTATAAAATGAAGACAAAGGTAGTGAAGTAGCTGCTAGAATTATTCTCTCTGAACAAAGGAATAGGAGAGACTTTGGATAATACTTTTTAGAGTTATTACAGTTATTTTCCTAAAGGTAAAAAAGGAAGCACAGATACAGAAAAGTCTGAAAGAAAAAATTAATTCAGTGAAGAAATAAATCATTATTCTCAAGTGAAACCCAAACCTCAGATTATGAGGAGAGAGAAAATTGACCTGTAAAGTTATTAATACCAAAATAAATCCTGCAGTCCTAAGACGAAACTGGAAATGAGTTAATTGCTGAGTGAAAATCATAACAAAAGATATTAAATATTCATTATAGAGCTTAGCAAAGTTGTTTTAAAGTTTTAAGAACATCTGCATACTTTAAAAAATGCAATAGTGTAGCTTCAAAGAGCAATTATGAATTACTCTAAGAAAATCAGTTTCTGGAAAACCTAAGGTAATATAGAAAATATACCTCTTTTTTTTGCCTCCTCTCTCATAGAGGATAAAAACTTCTTGTGTTCAAAAGAGAGAAAAACAGTTTAGAGTAAATATTTGTGTCTTGGGCCCTAACTGGTGCTTATGGTAAAGTTAATTCCATGGTGTCCTACTTAGAATTGCTGTGATTTTCATTTGTCTGCTTAAAATCTTTAAATACCTCACATTTATATAACACAACATGATGTATAAATACATCGTATTTTTATAACATTCTAGGTCTATGCAGTTAGGATGACATTCTACACTTTACATCCTGTACAAATATAACATGAATGAACTGTAATTGCACATAATATTTATCTCTTAGGGAGAAACTAATTTACATTTGAATTCTTGTTTTTCACAAACAACTTGAAAAAAATAATGCTTACGACAATATTATTAGTAATACTAATGAATAGATAACTCATAATTTAAAGATATACAGTCTTTTTCACATTATGATAGAATTTCCTGCAGCTATACTGTTTATGCAGTCTGACGGATCAATAGAAGATTCTGTTGGCAACACAGACATCTTTGTCAGTGTCATGGACAGTGGAATTGAATGCACTCTCAGCAAGATTGTTGACAACACCAAACTGTGTGGTGAAGTCTTCTCTCTAGTGAGAGAAGAGAAGCCATCCATAGGGACCTTTACAAGCTTGAGAAGTGGGCTTGTGCAAACTGCATGAAGTTCAACAAGGCCAGGGGCAAGGTTCTGCACCTAGGTTGAGGCTTTTTACACAAGCGTGTAGTAAAATGAGAAAGGGAAAAGGTTTCAAACTTGAATAGGGAAGATTTAGGTTAGAGATTAAGAAATAAGTCTTTGCTATGCATGTGGTAAGATGCTGGAACATGTTGCCTAAGGAAGTTGTGGCTGCCCCTCACTGGAAGTGTTCAAGGCCAGGATGGATGGGGTCTTGAGCAAGGTGTCCCTGCCCATGCAGGGGGGTTGGAACTAGATGATCTTTGATGTCACTTCCAACACTAGCCAGTCTATGATTCTATGATTCTAAGATGCTGATGCAAGTGCAAATTCCATTCTTAGAGTCATATATTATCCTTATTAAAAAGAAAAGCGGTTTAAGAAGATTTGGTAAATTGTTAATTTGCATGTTATATAGGTAGGAAGAATATAACTAATGTTTTTACAAAGATTGAGTGCTTCTGCAAGTAGTGTGTGTGTCTTTTTTCCTACGTGTATATCACAGAGCTGTATGTTTCTATGAACAGTCTCTCACTGTAAGTCTCAAATATCTTATATAAATAAAATTGCCTCAGACTGTCTTAAATAATTTAAGTAAATTTAATATATATTTACATATTCCACCTTGCATAGTGAATTCAGTGGGATATTACCATCATTGTAATTGGCTAAATTGAGATTTTTCTTTTTTTTTTTTTTTCTTTGAAAATACCTGTAAGAAATCAAGCTTTTTACTTCTTTGGACAGCTTGAACTCTACACAAGTGAATTATTGTTTTCTTCCACACTGCTCTCTCTGGCCAATTCAGAACATTTACTAAATGCAGAAGAAACCCTGGAACAGCCTGGTCTTTTCCATTTTCATCCATTGTGACATGGTGCTGATGATATGATTAATGAATAAAACCACCAGTAAATATTTACATGCAGTTTTCCTTATTTTGAAATGTAAATTTGAGGGTGAGAGTTGTTCGATGATGCTTTCAATACCTGTTCTGTGAATAACAGTGAGTCTATGCAGCTATTGAAAATATGTGAAAACCCACAGGCCTGAGCTGTTAGACACCACAGAACCTCAGAATCACTGTATAGTTTGGTTTGATCTGGAAGGGATATCCAACATCCATCGGTCATTAGTTCCAACCCTTCTGCTCAAGCTTGTCCACCCACAGTAGATTGCCTGGGACCATGTCCACATGACTTTTTAATATCTACAAGGAGGGTACTCCACAATCTCCCTGGGCAACCTATGCCAGTGCTCCGTTGCCTTCAAAGTAAAAAAGTGTGATATTCACGTTTCAGTTTGTGTCCATTGCTTCTTGTCTTGTCACTGGGCACAACTGAAAAGTCTGGCTCCATCTTCTTTGCACCCTCCCTTCAAATATTTATGCACGGTGCTAAGATCACCCCTGTGCCAGCTTTTCTTCAGGCTGAAGTCACACCCCTTTCAGCCTTTCCATATACAAGAGTTACTCCAGTCTTTTAATAGTTTTCATTGCTCTGTGTTGGATTCTCACTGGTATGTTTGTATCTTATTTTGCACTGAGGAGCCCAGAACTTGTTACTCCAGACATGTTACTCCAGGTGTAGCCTCACCAGTGCTCAATAGAGGGGAAGTATCGGTGACCTGCTGAGAACAACCCCCCCCAAGTGAAGACCATTAGCCTTCTTTGCAGCAAGGGCATATTACTGCATCATGTCAAATGTAGTGTCCACCAGTATCCCCAGGTCCCATTCTGTCAAGATGCCATTTGGTGCTTGGGATTGTTCCTTTCCATGTGCAGGACTTTGGACTTCCCCTTGTTGAACTCAATGAGGTTCCTGTCAGCCCATTTGTCCAGCCTGTTAAAAGTTCTTCTGGATAGCATAACCCTCTGGTGTATGAGCAACGCCTCCTAATTTAGTGTGGTCTGCAGACTTGCTGAGGCTACACTTTACCCATTTATGTTGCTGATAACCACTCTCTAGGGTTTGCCATTCCACTTGTTTTCTTCACCTCATTGCTTATCCAGCCCAGTTTGCTTATCAACATCTTCTCTCCGATGATCTTATGGGAGACAGTGTCAAAGATCTTACTGAACTTCACATATACAATGTCTGATGTTCTATCCTCATCTACCAGGCCAGTCTCTCTGTCATAGAAGTTTACCAAGTTGGTCAAGCACATTTCTGCTTGGTGAAGCCATGATATCTACTCCTGATTATTTTCTCATCCTTAATGGACCTAGAAATACTTTCTAGAATTAGCTGTTATGTCATTTTCCCAGGTACCAAGGTGAGACTGACTGGCCTGTGGGTCCCTGAGTTCTCCTTCTCCAACACTCTTGAAGACTGAAGAAATATGTACTTTCATTCATTTTTCTAGAACTTCTCTCAGTCATTATGACTGATAAAAGTTTATCAAGAGTGGCCTTACAGCACCTACCAGTTATCTGGACACTCATTAATACATCCCATCAGGGACCATTTAACCATTCCTTGACCTGATCCTCTTCCTTGCTCTAGCTTTTCCCCCAGCCTTTGGGACCTGGGTTTCCTGAAGGCCAGCCTTGCTAGTAAAGACTGCAGAAAAATAGGCATTTGGTACCTCAGACTGTTCCATGTCTCCTGTCTTGTTGAGCAATGGGCCCATGCTTTCCTGAGTCTTAATTTTGTCACCTCTGTACTGATAGAAGCCCTTCTTATTTTCTTTGAAATCCCTGGCCAGATCCAATTCTTCTTGGACTTTAGCTTTCCTAACTTCATCACTGGATACTCAGACAATGCTTCAGTATTCCTCCCAGGTTACCACTCCCTGCTAGCTTCATATCCCTGTATGCTTCATTTTACTGTTTGAGTTTTGTGAGGAGCACCTTTCTTGATGATACAGCTTTCTTAGCTTCACAGGGTGCAGGGCCACCTCGTTTAAACCATATTTCTACCTAGAAAGTTTGGAGTCCATGATTCTTAGGGTTCCTTATATGATTCTATGACACAGACCTTCTGGCACTTTTGCCTGGATTCCAATTAGACAGTGCTTAGGCTCAGTTGCTATAAACATTAAAACTGCAAGTGTGTTTTGGACTTTATTCCTTCTGGACAACATTTTCTTCATCTGAAAGATGAAAATTTTTTCCAAAAGTTCAAATTTGTGTCTATATTTTCTTTTTAAATAACATTTTCTAGTATAGGGGAAAAAAACACTCTCAGTGGTTAAGTCATAATTCTTTCAGGTGGTTAAAATAAGAAACTTCACAGAAACAGAATCACGAAAATCACAGAGTTGTAGGTTTTTTAAATTAGGAAACTATGTAGAAACCTACTAGTATTTTAAAAGCAGTTGTCTAATTAGATAATGCAGTTGAGGAAGTCTTTGCATGTGGTTCATCTGTTTTGTTACTAGGTATTATGAAATTAAATGCAGTTTGTGATAGGCGTACAACGACTCAGTCCTGCCTAAATTAAAGTATTTTGAGCTGTGTATTGTCACAGAGAGGAAAATCAGCAGTGTCACAGGGGGGAAAACCATCTGTGAGCCTGCACACGCATGTGAAGATACTTATTCAGCATGAAAAAGCTGACATGGAACACAGTGGCTACAGTGTTGCTTGTAAATGTTAGGGAGTTTTCTGAAAGATAGATTGTCTCCAATTACAACCTTGTTATGATGTTTATCTTCATTCAAGGCATGTCAGTTTGTAACCACAGCAGTATCAGTGACAGAGTGAGTAGTTTAACCTTTGTAGGTGGATGTTCTCTTACACCCTCGCCTCAGAACAACCTGCTGGGTATCAGATATCTTAATCATCTGCAGATACATATAAAGAGCAGTCATACTGTAGGAGTGATACAGATGTTGCAGCAGCAGTATCTCTGTGAAAACCTCTCTGGACTTTTTGCATCTATCTTTTTAAGGTGCAGAGTTACTAGGAAGCTTGAAAGAGACATCTCCCCTTTTCTGCCTTATCCTCTAATAAGGCTTGTGAAAAAAATCTCTCACAATTTCTTTTCGTCAGTCATTCACAGTGAGTTTACATGTCTCTCAAATAGAAATGTTAAGCTATTAAAAAAAAAATTAAGAGATGGTTTTACATACTGCTAGAATCCTCTACATAATTTGCTTGGAAATTGTTGACATGGAAAATCAGGGAAAAACAATTATAATCAGATTTTAAATGAGTAGACAAAAAGACTATCATATTTTAGTTTTAATTCTATATTCATGACACTGATTTTCATCAGAATCCAAATCTTAAGTAGGTGTTTATCACCACCTACCCTTTAAAATAAGTACGCTATTATGACATATCAGCTATGAGATAACTACATTCAAATTAGTATTTTTCAGAATAGACACTTTTTTCTGGACTGCAGCCTGGAGTCAACATGAACAGTAAAGGATGACATCACCTAGACTACTATATATATCTTGAGTGGTAGGCTGCTCTCCTGGAAGGTGGAAAAAATTTATTAGAGTCCCCTCAGACAGAAGAGATAATCTGATGCAAAATAAAGTCATTGACAGCTAGGTTATGATGTCAAAGATAGGCCAATTTCTCTCTTTGTTTTGGAAACAATACAGTCATGACTACTGTTTTGGAGGAAAAGACAATTTCTTAGAAACTTGATCCTAAGATAACCATCTGATTGGATGCCTGTGGCTATTTTCCAGCAAGGGAAAGCTCTCTGGGACACTGGTACAAGTAGCTGGCTGTGCAGCCAGCTGCAGATGCTGGTTTATATTTCCCTTCTAAGCTTGTCAGGAGTGGGTCTCAGGAGTAGGTCTGTGGCTAATACAGAGCCACTGGCATTTGAACTGAGTTTTCCTGAGACTTTTTTTTTTTTTTTTTTAACTTAATCAGGGAGTGATGCCTTTGATCAGAAGGCAGTAGCAGCATGTGTTGCTCTGGGGCACAGCATGAGAGCACATTGACATATTTGAAGGTGCAATTCCTGTTCGGATAGTGGTAGAGGACTATGCCAGGTGGAAGAAGTCATGCATGACACATTCATACTGTGTGTTCGAAACAGACTGTGGAGCAGCTATTCTGTCAAATCTGACATGATATTGTTTTGGAAGTAAATAGGTGGCTCACTCTAGAGGGAAACCCAGGGCAAATGTGTAGACACGGAAATCACGGACACTGCACACGACCAATATGATCAAGTAAATGCCATTTTATTGCCCAAATAGCTCAGTTTATATATTCTTTCTGGCTCTTGCTCATATGTAAGCTTTTTGTTGATTGGTTAGTATACATTGTCCAAGCACCTAAAGTAATAATTTGGTTGGATAAGGTCTTCTGATTAGGCAAAGATTCTCTCTGCCAATATTTTATGTTAAATCCTTCTTTCAGTCACATATGCCCAACTTTATTCTGCTTTTTTGTGCTTGCTTCATCAGACTTTTAACAACTTTGTTTCTTCACTACATCCTTGAGGTCTGCTGTGCTTGTAATGTCCTTGAGGTTTGCTACTTGCACAGGCCTCTGATTCACAGATTAAGAGTCTCATTGTTTCTGGATTGTTCATTATGTGTCCATTGCTTTCTAAATATCCCACACAAATGAGGACAAGTATACAGAGATGATTAAAGCACTGGGGCCATAAAGAGAAATAGAGAGAATGGCAAGCAGCTAGTACAAATACATGGCCCATGTCTACACCACTAAGTTAAACACGCTAGCTCTACATACCATTAATCCATATATCGTTACTATATTTTCTAAGAATGAATGCTCTGACTACATAACTTAAGGTAAAATGGAATTCTTCCATGAAAAGTTTTGACCCTTGGATTTCACTATAACAGCACTATGTTATATTTTTCATACTTTCAAAACCAGTGATTCACAGGAAATAATATACCAAAGCACAAAATTAATGTTTTTTGAAACCTGAACTTCACTGTTGCGCTGCATGATTTTTCATACAAAAGAAATGGGTAGTAAAAACATATTCTTTTGGAAAAAATAGAGAAGATATTTTTTCTTTGTATAACTATTATGCAAGTGTTAAGTCTATCCAGAGTTATCCAACCCTTGTTTTAATAAGATTTGTTTCTTATTGGTATTGTTTAAAAATAATAATAATAAAAAACCCCACCAAAACAAAAAACACCAAAATGCAACAAAATCCCCCTATTTTAATGAAATAATACAATTACTGGTAAATGGTTAAATCCCCTGAATTCAGTGTGTAAGGTACAATGTGTATATGTGCTTTAAATATATGTAAGTGATTTAGGACAGACTATGAGGCAAGTTTATCTCATATAAGTAAATCAACAAAACAAAAAAAGAACAGAACAACAGGAATTTTGTTACTGGTCTCACAAATAACCCGTTCCTAAATCCTGCAACATTCCCAATAATGAATTAAAAATAAGTTGAATAGTTGTCTCATTATTCAACTATGATGATGAAGCATACTTCAAAGAAGAATCTTCACTAACTACATTTGGACTGAATTTTTTCTTTGCAAGAAGGAGAATATAATTCCTCTGATTTTAATCATTATATATCTTAAACACATGGAAGAATCCATTTTGTCTTTTTTAACAAATCTTTTAATCACAAACCCTGTCCTACATGAGCAGATATACCAGTAAAATTTGTGTTTTCTAAAAGACATAGTTAAAACTTAGAAATTGATTACAGAATTTATAGTATTTTACAAACAATGTCTGTCCTAAAAAAAGTTTGTCAGCTCTTTGAATTTTTGATTGGTTGAGGTTTGTTTAAAAAGACAGCTCGTCTTTATAATATCACTAAGTAATATTATAGGCTAAATTTTCAAAGGGAGAAAAATACATCAGTCTTTTCTCCAGTGTAATTGCAAGTACATTATTTTGTAGATCTCTTTCCTAGTAGCAAATAAATGGTTTTTCCCTGGGATCTACTAGTCAAACATACATAAATAATAAAATGTTAGTTCTCTACTTGCTCCTAGTCACTTTATCTATATGGTGTGAAGGTCACATAAAGTTTGCATTGTACTCATAACATTAAAAAAAAAAAAAAATAAATTCCTCACTGGGTATTTGAACAATATACAATGTACAATAGGTCATTATAAATCATCTGTAAGTTTTGTAACTGCAGCTCAAAAAACACACTTTGTGTGAAGTGGTCTGAAGATATGTTTTTTCATAGCAGATATAATGTCAAATTTTTTGTTTTATTTTTTTTCTCTTTGATATTTTCATTTTAATTTGTTGCTTAGTTTAACAAAATCTAAAATTGAATAGTCTTTAAGTTGTGCAGTAATTCTATTTTAATTAAGAATTTATACTGTCATTTTATTTAATTTTTTATATTAAATACATTACTGAATTGACATTCCCTCACACTTGTATTAGATATCAAATCTAAAGAACATTCCAACAAAATTAACCTAATCCTGCTCCCTGGAATCATTCAAAGCCAGGTTGGATGGGACCGTGAGCAACTTGATCTAGTGGAAGGTGTCTTTGCCCATGCAGGAGCATTGGCACTAGATGATCTTTAAGATCCTTTCCAAACCTATCTGTGATTCTGTGATATTCCTACCAGAAACATTCTTTAGCTTTTGTTTCTTATCTTTCACCTCCTCTTTCATCAAGAATGAAGAGCTCAGATTTTCATAAATAAACATTAGGACTGAGATAATTGTTTGTTTCAGGAGTAAGGGAAGAAGTTTTGACTTACTCTCCTTTCCCTCTAGTTTATATCAGAGCTATTTTCCTTCCATGGTTGGATGCTTAGCAGAGAAGTGTGGGGTCTGAGCAGTTTCCTGGACTTTTCTCAAGTGTGGAGAGCTTTTATTAGCCTGACCAGCCAACCATCAAGGAGAGAAAAGTTCAGTTAATCCCTGTTTTCTCTAAACCCTTTTGCAATGAGATTTCTGTACCTGAAATTCCTGTTAACACTCACTGCACTGGAAGATGCTGCAACTGAACACTGTGTGTCAGCTGGGCTGCCTGCAACAATTAGTGTCAAGACCCTTAAAACAAATCATTAGGCAAATTATACAAAACAACTGAAAATCAAATTATTAAATATGAAAAGAAACAATATTCAGCTGCACTGTTGCACTCTTCTTATTGTAGGTTCCAACTTTTTAGTTGCTGGAAAGAGACTGAGGTAGCAAAAGTTTTAATTCCAGTTGTACCCTGTTTGAGAGATTCTGCTCTGCCTCCAGAAATCATTAAGGCTTAAAGTGGATCAAAAATTTCTGCGAAGAGGCTTTGTTATTTTAGTTACACTTTTTTTCTTGTTCTGTAGAGGCTTGCCATCCTTGCATCTATGTACAGAGCTCTGTTATTATTTAAAAATAATAAAAATTTAAAAATGTACAAAATACATCCAGGATAAACACCACATATTGATTGTTTATCAGAAAATAGCATTACAATACTTTGATTAGAAGTGATTTTCTCAGTTTCAGTTTTCTCTTTTGTGCCCCCCTTTACACATGAACAGATAGCTTCAGCTCTGTGGTTTTTCAAGCTACAAAATGCTTGTAATTTTATATTAAACTTATCTCTGATTTAGAGAAAATTTACACACAATATTTATTACTAAATTTGAACAGAATATTCATTTCTATTGGCATATTCTGTTGCTTATTATTCGCTGCACTTATTATTCTCCTGTCTGTAGCCCCTCAGTACATAGCAGGACCCACCCACATTAATGGTTTGGAAAGCAGGCATCACAGACATTGAAATAAAATAACAACAGCAATTACTACCACAATTTTTCGTATTTCTATTCTCAATCTATTAATCAATTTCTATTCTCTCAATTAATCTCTTATTATTCTCCTCGTCCCATTTTATTTTTCTAGTGAAGAAATCATAACAGAAAATACCAGTTAATATTTTCTGAAGGCAAATATATTCTTAAACTGTGGTGAAAAGATGTAATTTTTGTGGTCTCTTGCTCACTTCAATAAATCTCAATTCTCACCTCAGCATATGTAAAAACTTGTCTATTTTTTTTACTTAAAATTCTCAGGTAATGGCCACTGATGAAATAAAGTAAACCACAATATATCTTGCAAAATAATACAAGAAAATGTCAGAAAATTTATTTTCCTAACACTTAATGCAAATTAAAATTAAGAGATGAATTTAAATTGCAGTAATCTTTCTTTAACAATTATAGCAAGTAACGCCTTGCTAAACAAAACAGGTTTTTGAGAAAAAATTTTCTTTGTGAGAAAAAATTTGTATGTGTAAAATAGTACATGATTATACCTAAAGAAATAATTAGGAAACATCACTGGGATTTCTGAGCTTACTGAACTGGTGGTAGAGCCTTGTCCATTATTGTGGTCTCATCCTGTGACCGTAATGTGAACTCATTTAAAGAACAATCCTGCAATTAAATCAGATGTATGTTGAGTTCTGGTCCCCCCTATACAAAAAAGAGATGTGAACAGGCACAAAGATGATCAAAAGATGGAAACCTGCAGTATGAGGAAAAGCTGAGAGAACTGGGATTGTTCATCCTTGAGATAAGAAGGCTTAGGCATGATCTCATCACTGTGTTCCAGTATTTAAAGGGTAGCTACCAAGAAGAGAGAGACTCCCTTTTTACATGGAATCACATAGAAAAAATGGCGCAATGGGTGCAAGTTACTTCTGGGGAGATCAGAAGACATCAGAAGAAAATGTTTCTGTATGAGAACAGTCAGATATTGGAATAATCCCCCCCGAGAAGTGGTGAATTCCCCCACACTAGACATTTGAGACTCTGCTTGATAGGGTATCATCGAAACCATGTTCCTATATAGGAAGTCTGGACCAGATGATCCTTAAGGTCTCTTCCAACATGGCATCCTGTGATTCTAGGACCTTATATCCAATCAGGATTATTCTCAGTTGCATGAAAATACATATGCCTTTCTGTGAAAATTAGATGACAGGATCAAAGCTAAGGTATATTCCAGAACGTATGGAGAAGTTACAAAGGATCTCCTCTTGGCCTACTTACAGCTCTGTCTCAGTATATACTTAGACAGCTGTTTGTTATTTAAAAGGTCCTGACAAGTCTCATAAGTCTCTGACTCCATTCATTCAATGGGAAAAAAAGGGTAAATGACAGACACATTCCTAAAACAATATTATTTTCTGAAATATTTGTCAAATCAAAGTCTTTTTTGTTTGTGGCTGTTCTCAATCTGTCTGTCATGTTATTGAGGTAAGGAAAGCCAAATATTATTTATCTTATTTTTTTTATCTTTTCTCTTTGTTTTCCAAGATTAATGTTAATGACTGATATTTTTTTTATTTCCTTAAGTAAGAACATGGCAAATTACATATATATATATGTATATTTTAACTAGACATTTTATCTTCATAAAAATTTATTTTGTTGTCCAACACGTTCCAGTCATGTATCACTAGTGTAGAGAATTCATATTGCCAGACAGACAGAATTTTGGTTTAATATTTGTGCTCCCTTGGGGAGATTATGATATTCAAAATACACGTGCTCATTCAGCATGTGACCTTGACTGAGCTCGAAATGAAACTTTCCTGGTTCAGATAAAGACATTATATGTTGTCACGTGTTTAGCAACACTTAGCTCACTTGAGCCTCATAAAACACATAAAGTTCATGACTGAACTGTCCTTTATTCAGACCTAACAGTCAGTCAGTCAGCAGTTGTTCATTTGCCTTCTATGAATCATAGAATCATACAACAGTTCTGGCTGGAAGGGACTTTTAAAGATCATAGAATCATAGAATCATAGAATTAGCCGGGTTGGAAGGGACCTCAGAGATCATCAAGTCCAACCCTTGACCCACCGGAGCACAGTTGCTAGACCATGGCACTGAGTGCCACATCCAGTCTTTTTTTAAATGTCTCCAGGGACGGAGAATCTACCACCTCACCGGGCAGACCATTCCATTGCCTGATCACCCTCTCCGTGAAGAAATTCTTTCTAATATCCAACCTAAATCTCCCCTGACACAACTTAAGACTGTGTCCTCTTGTTTTGTTGAAAGTCGTCTGGGAAAATAGTCCAACTCCCACCTCGCTACAGCCTCCTTTCAGGAAGTTGTAGAGAGCAATGAGGTCTCCCCTGAGCCTCCTCTTCTTCAGGCTGAACAGCCCCAGCTCTCTCAGTCTCTCTTCATAGGGCCTGTGCTCGAGTCCTTTCACCAGCCTGGTTGCCCTCCTTTGGACCTGTTCCAGGACCTCAATCTCCTTCCTGAACTGAGGGGCCCAGAACTGGACACAGGACTCGAGGTGTGGCCTAACTAGCGCTGAGTACAGGGGCAGAATCACTTCCCTGGACCTGCTGGCCACGCTGTTCCTGATCCAGGCCAGGATGCCATTGGCCTTCTTGGCCACCTGGGCACACTGCTGGCTCATGTTCAGCTTCCTGTCAATCCAGACTCCCAGGTCCCTCTCTGCCTGGCTGCTCTCCAACCACTCTGTGCCCAGCCTGTAGCGCTGCATGGGGTTGTTGTGGCCAAAGTGCAGGACCCGGCACTTGGCCGTGTTGAACCTCATCCCGTTGGAATCCGCCCAGCTCTCCAGCCTGTCCAGGTCCCTCTGCAGAGCCCTCCTGCCTTCCAGTTGGTCCACACTTCCTCCCAGCTTGGTGTCATCTGCGAATTTGCTGATGATGGACTCAATCCCTTCATCTAGGTCGTCGATAAAGATATTGAACAGAACTGGGCCCAACACCGATCCCTGGGGGACACCACTAGTGACCGGCCGCCAACTGGATGCAGCCCCGTTCACCACCACTCTTTGGGCCCGGCCCTCCAGCCAGTTCCTAACCCAGCACAGGGAGCTCCTGTCCAAGCTGTGGGCCGACAACTTTTTCAGAAGAATGCTGTGGGGGACGGTGTCAAAGGCCTTGCTGAAGTCCAGGTAGATCACATCCACCGCCTTCCCCTCATCCACCAGACGGGTCACCTGATCATAAAAGGAGATCAGGTTGGTCAGGCAGGACCTGCCCTTTCTAAACCCATGCTGGCTGGGTCTGATCCCTTGCCCATCCTGCAGGTGCTGTGCGATTGCCTCCAGGATGATCTGCTCCATAACCCTGCCAGGCACTGAGGTCAGGCTGACGGGCCTGTAGTTTCCCGGGTCCTCCTTCCGGCCCTTTTTGTGGATTGGTGTGACATTCGCCAACTTCCAATCATCCGGGATGTCCCCAGTGAGCCAGGACTGTTGGTAGATGATAGAGAGAGGCTGGGCAACCACTTCTGCCAGCTCCCTCATCACTCTTGGGTGGATCCCATCCGGTCCCATAGACTTGTGGGGATCTAAGCAGCTCAAGAGGTCACTGACTGTGTCCTTCAATATTTCAGGGGGGCTGTTTAGATTTTTATCACCTTCTATAGGCTCCAGAGGCCTGCTGTCCATAGGATAATGTCTTTTTGTTGAAAACTGAGGTAAAGAAGGTGTTAAATACCTCAGCCTTTTCCTCATCTTTGCTAACAATATTCCCACCCATGTCCAGTACAGCATGATCATCTAGTCCAAGCTCTTTGCAATGAAAAGGAACACCCTCGACTAGATCAGATTGTTTACTCATACTGACCTCTCAAAGTCATATTGTGTGAAGGTAAAATAAAGGATATTTATTGTATTAACTCCTACATATTTATAAATATATCTCTAAAACTGTGTAGCACCTGAAAAGAAGTGGGAAATATAATAGTGTCACTTTTCATACACTGCCTACATTGTGCTTTAGTAGTTTATCTACTGTGGTTTGGGAGTTCTGCTTCTGTCAGTCTTCAGATTTTGTGTCATAAAATGAACTTGGTATCAGGAACTGTCTCTGTCAGGAACTGCAGAGATCCTTCACTTGAAATACTGAAATTTGCCTCCTTGAAGAAAGGGTAGAGTAGGCCTAATGCTGATTGTTTCATAAAGGTTCAGTCCTAACCAGCAGCATTTGTGCAAATAGAAGTCTTGTAAGAACACTTGTTTTTATACTTTTCTTCATCAACAATTGATTCTCATTGCCGTTCCACCTTCAAATGGTATGAGAGCTCCTTTTACCTTTTAGCTTTCTAAGTTATGCCTTGCATCATGGACAACCTGAATCTTTCAGTCTATTGATTGCTCCTACATTTATCCAGTACAAACATAAATTCCAATGAAAACCTTTCGGTAATACTGTTGTTCTTCATCTACCTTTGTTTTTATTCAGACTCAGAAACATTATTACTAATAGTAATAATAGTAAATTATCATATTCATGTGATTTATAATATAAAGGACAGATGTTAGGCTGATTTTAACTTCCTCTACTATGTGTCAGATATAATAGGACAAAAGGTAAAGTTAATTAAACTAATTAGAAAAGTTCAAGTATGAGATTTGTATTTAATATCACAGAAAATCCCAGTCTGTAGTAGGATGTTGATATATTAATTATCTTATACTTTCAGTAAAGCAGATGTTAAATAAGATCTCCATAGACTATAATCAGAACAGCTTGAATAAAGCTTATCCTTACTTTAGAAAATCTCTTCATGAAATAGTTCTTTGGGCTTAATTATGTTTATTTTTACATAGATATTACAGAATCACAGAACGGTCACAGTTGGAAAAGACCTCTAAGAGTCCAATCAGAGTCCAATCTGCTCTGCAGAAGTCCATGATGAAGCTTTTGCTAACCCCCTCTTCTTATTTCATTGAAGATCAAGAACTTAAACCATTTCATGGTCGCTAAGCCCAAGACAGCCTCCAATCACCATATCTCCCAGCACTCCTTCCTTGTTTCTGAACAGCAGATCTAGTGAGGCATCTCACTTCATAGGCTTACTTACCAGCTGTGGCAGGAAGTTATCTTCCATACACTCAAAAACCTCTCTACTATGTTATATTTTCAGCAGACATCAGGTAGGTTGAAGTCCTCCACCAGAACAGGGGCTAGCAATTGTGAGACTTCTTCCAGCTACTTGCAGAATGCTTTGTTCATCTCCTCATCCTGTTTGGGTGGTCTATAACAGTCGACCAACGGGATACACTCCTTATTTGCCTCCCCCCATCTTTACCTTATCATCACTATCATTGAGCTCTATGCAATCAAAATGCTCCCTAGCATACATAGCCACCTCACTGCCTCTCCATCCTTTCTGTCCTTTCTGAAGAATTTACAGCAATCTACCACAGCATTCCAGTTATGTGAATCAACCCAAAATCTGTGATGGCCACTAAGTCATATCTGTCCTGCCACACAGTGGTTTCCAGCTTCTCCTGTTTGTTGCCTGTGCTGCATGAATTAGTGTAGATGCACTTGAGCTGAGCTATCAATTTTACCCTAACATTAGCATGACAACCCTAGGCTCATCTCTAGTGGGTCTGGTTTTATCTCCTTCCCCTTCAACCTAGTTTAAAGCCCTCTCAGGGAGCCCCACCAACTCACGGCCAAGAATCTTTTTTCCCCCTTGGTCATAGCTCTACTCCATTTCTTGCCAGCAGGCCCCGTGACAAGTAAACATTCCCATGATCAAAGAAACCAAAACTCAACTGATGGCACCAGCCTATGAGCCACACATTGAACAGGTGTGCTTTCCAGTTCATTTCAGTGTTTCCTGCCACTGAATGTATTAAGGAAAATATTACCTGTGCTTCTGATCTCTCCAGCATTCGGCCCTGTTCCCTGAAGCCCCTTTTTATTGCCTCAGGACTTCACTTAGCTATCTCATTGCTGCCCACCTGCATGACCAGTAGTAGGTAGTAGTGGTATTCTTATCTTCAGACTTTTGACTGAAAAAAGGGAGGCCGAAATTTGAAAATAATTTTACACAGGATGCTGGGAATGTGCAACTTTGTATATTGAACTTTACCTAGAAATGGAGTTTCAGGGACTACCCTTTGACTCACCATTTAGAGCTGATCCAGAACATTAGACATTTGTGTGTCATTTGAGGTAAGAGATAAATTTATAATGCAAATAGTTTTGTTTTTCTTTTAAATCCATGTCCTTTCATTTAAACAGAAATTTAGAATGTCTTGTTTCTGCAGCTTCAGCAGGAAACGGTGCTAATGGCAATGTACTCAGCTCCTGTTCCAGTCAGGAAACAGAATTCCAATATTATCTCAACTTCTAGTCATATTTCCCATATTCATTTTGTGTTTTGAGTGTATTCACTTCTGCTTATTGTTACCTTTCAGATTAGTCCTCTGGCTCTTTCATAAATATGAAAATTTCAAAAAACAATAATCAATAAACTGTTTATCACTAAGTATGTTGGATAAATTGGTTTAGTTTATTAAGTCAGGCTTTGAAGCCTTCCTTATGCTAGTTCATGCATGACTGACTTTATTATCAACAGTCCCTGTAGTGGGCTGCAACTACCTGGTGTAGAAAAAAGTCTGTGTTTTTACAGTTAATTAAATAAATGGGTATTTAAAAATTACAAACCCACACCTGTACTTATTTATACTATTATTAGAAAATGTGACCTGTTGACAGATATATACAATGACCTCATGGAAGAGATGAACCCATTAACGATTTATTTGACCTTTGGTTGTTATTTATGTCCTGGTTTGAGCCAGGGTAGAAACAATTTTCTTTCTAGTAATTTTACTTATCACTTAATTTTCTTCTAAGTAGCTGAACTTGCTGAAATTAACAACGTGTTTCTCAGTGTGTGTCTGCTTCTAGGACTGACAATGCTTGATGTTTATAGATACAGAGTGGTATGCAAAACCAAGGACACTGAAAAACATTATATACTCAAGAAAGAGAAAGGGAGTAAAGAGGTAAACCCTCCTTTAGTGGGGAGTGGAATACACAGGTGACCAAAATTGACCAGAGTATTTCATCCTATATGCATCATACTTGGTATAAATCTGAGGCTTTGTGAGGTACAAGACTCTCCGTCCATGGCTCATATCCTGTGAGGATTCCATCCATTTGTCTGCCTTTGATCTCCTGAGTCTGTGTATTCCTGCCTCCAGGTCTTGTCTTCTGCTGACTCCAGGAGCCCAGCCTGAGACTTTTCCAGGGACTGCCTTGCACTGTCGATGGTGACATGAACGTTACTGGGGGAAGGGACTGAAGAACATGGTATCATTTTCGTGTGTATTTCTATATATTTATTAATTTTCCTTTTCATCACTACTGTTTCATTAGAACTGTGTAGTTTAGTTTCCAACCCAGTAAGTCTCTCTCCCTTATTCTGCATCATTCTTCCTAAAAGGGGATAGAGGGGGATTAAAAGAGAGCATCTGTTATTTGTTTAATTGCATGCCTGGAGTTAAATCATGACATTTTATCTTGTTTGAAGTCAGTGGGCTAAAAGGCAACTGTAAGCCTGATTTGATACAGGCCCTTCATGGCATCAAATCTCTCCATAAAATGCCAAAAAAGCAAATTTGTCACAAAATTCTCACAGATGTATAAATATGTCTTGGATGTCCAATATCTAAAGAAACGCAGATATGTGTGTTCTGTCACCAAATATGATGGCATGAAACAATGACCAGCAAAAATTCTTCATGGGTAATGACTGTATGGTAATTCTGAAACATTTAAGTCAGAAAGATAAGTATGCAAATAATGAAACAAGACCTATTAGATACAAAGAAAGAAATGCAGTTATCAAAGAAAACATTTCAAGAATACTTACTTAGCTTAGAATAACTGACCAGTTCTTTCCACCTCTTAAAAAATAAATTAAACTTTTGGTAACAGAACTTTGAACTGAGGGGAAAAACATGACATGCTTTGAAAAGAAAGATTTAAAGTGAAGATTTAAAGCTACATCAAAAAGCAGCAGCAACACCACAGTGATTCATGAAATGAGAAGTGGTGTTGCCAAATTTGTGACTACAGATAATTGCACACAGACTTGTGTATTCAGCTATGAACCCATTAAAACTGATGCAATTCCCACCCTACTGTAGCAGTTATTATCTTAGCTACGCTACCATAAGATGATATGAATCCCTTTGATGAACTTGGAACTCTCAGCAGTCAGCATGCTACCCCCTTAAATACAACACCTGGATGTAAAACATTTCTTATCTCCCAGGAGAGCTCTTTAAACATCAGGTCATTGCAGAGGCCATATGGGAAACAGTGAAGGAAGGAAGAAGATACTCTCAAACTCTCCTATTTAAACTCTGAGACTGTTTAAAAGAGTTATTAATGGATTCAGGAAGAATGACAATCAGGTCAAAAGAGGTGATATTCCCCCCTCTAATCTGACCTTGTGAACCCCCTCCCAGAGTACTGTGCCCAGTTCTGGAGTCACCATGGTCAGAAGGACGTGGAGTTGTTGAAGCAAGTCCAGAGGAGAGCTATGAAGGTGATCAGAGGGATGAAGCACCTCTTTTATAAAGACAGGCTGAAAGAATTCATGTTGTTTAGCCTGGAGAAGAGACTGCTCTGGGAAGACCTTACAGCAGCCTTCCAGTACCTGAAGGAGGCCTGCAGGAAGATGGAGAAGGACTTTTTTACCAGGGAGGACAGTGAAAGGACAAGAGTTAATGGCTTTAAACTGGAAAAGGGTAGGTTTAGGTTAGACATCAGGAAGAAATTCTTTAGTTTTGAGGGTGGTGAGGCACTCAGACAGGCTGCCCAGGGAAGTTATGGATACCCCATTCCCAAGGCCAGGATTATGGGGCTTTGAGCAGCCTGGTCTAGTGGGAGGTGTCCCTGGCCATGGCAGAAGTGTTGGAATGAAGTAATCTTTAAGATCCCTCCAACTCAAACTATTCTATGCTTATACGAAGTGACAGACAATGACTTTAGTGGCTCTTGAAAAAGGAAATTGGGATGGTGAGTGGCTTGACCTTGGCCTCAGAGCTATTTTTGCATTATATCCCTTTATTCTTAGAGATAAAGGGCAAAAGCACCTGCCACCACAATGGCCATGAATTCAAAATGAACATGGCAAGGTTCAACGTGTGAAGATCTGATCTTGCCTAGATATGGCAGATCAAATCAGGATCTTGAGGGTTCTTATGTGCTCCTGTGCTAAACCTCTGGAGCCTAACTGGATTGGACAGAAGTTAAATATCAAGTTGCTTAGACTGGGAAGGTAGTTGACAATATAGAGGTACAATTGTTGAGGATTTCTAAAACTGGAAGATGTCTTTCAGGCTTTGGAATTTTAGGTCTAAGTGACAATAGTCTTTTTGCTTTTGGTAGTGATTTCAAGAACACTGATATACTAATACAACATCTGAAACCATGGTTCTTCAATGAAAATTATGCAGTGTAGAGAAAATGAGTGGAATGCAATAAAATGAAATCATAATTAGGGTACCAAAATACATATTTTGTCCATCAAAATACTCTGAGAATAAAATCACATATATAAGTTTTGAACATTTACTGTGTTTTTAAAAGAAATATGCTACAAGAAAACAATGACAACTTCAATGGTAAATTTAACCATGATCTTATAAATATTGAGAAGTCTAAATTACTACAGTTAATCTCACAAATCTGTATAGAGCTGAAGCCAACACAGTTGTGATGGGGAAGACACACTGTCCATTTTTTTCTCTTGTAAACCTATGACTGTAAACTACAAAGCAGTTTTGAGAGAGAGACCAGAGTGTGAAAGGGTATTCATAAACAGAAAACTGTAAAATCTGAGGGAATTAAAATCTTCAGAGAGATCAGGATATGAAAAGAAGTCATGGATGAGGTTTTATGTACATTCATGTGAGTGTAATCAGTTTCCTTTCAGGGTAGGGCAAAGACTTACGAATAATTGTTTACATAAATAATAACGTTTAGGTTTACATAAATATTTTATTGTTTACATAAAAAAAAGAAATTAAATTTGTATTAGACGTTGGTAGTTTTGGTTCAGATTTTTGGGGGAGTGTAGGATGAGAAGTGGATGTAATTATTTAACAATGAAGTTTGAATTCAAAGCATTTAGTTGGAGATTGTTTCTTACTTGCTAACTGCTTTAATTAAGCAGTTTTTTCCATCTTTTTCCCATCTTTCTATCTCAGTAGTCTTTAGCTATGCAAAAGATATTGATCTGAATTTGCAGAAAGACAATGTGACATCCACAATGCAATTACATCAGCTCCTGTTTCACGATAGAAGCTTCTGCTCTTTTGATGAAGATTTAATTTACAACGAGATTTTTAACTTACTAGTGGAATTACTTTATGTGAAAGCTGCATAGCAGCAGTAAGACACACATTTCAAAGTGGTTACAATTTGTAATTATTGTATAGTTTTAATCTTAGTAAAGAGAGACACGTGGTATTCTAAAGATACAGACTCAGTGGTTTCTACAATGACATTAATGTGTCTTCTGGGAAAAAATTAATAGCCTAAATTTACTTATACTACAAATCGGAGAATTTGGTGCTGTAGTAACATGCTTATACAATTAATCCATTCCACATAAGTTTCAGGAAAAAAGTAAAATAAAACTAAAATAAAACTATTCTATTGTAAACTAGTATAAAACAGTCACCTGATAGTATTGAATTTTTTATCTTGTGGTGGTTTTTATTTTTAATTTTAGGGAAGCTGTGTGAGAGAACACATTATGTAACAGAATGGTCAACGTTTAATAAATATAAGGTCTGTTATGCCAATTACATTGGTATCTAAATGTATGTAAAATTAAGAAAATATTTACCACAACATTTTATGGCTTACTTGCTAAGTAAAATCCCTAGCTAAACAAAGTAGCATTAGTAATAGTTCTCAAATTTACCTTATTTATTTGTAGAGGGTAGACAGTCAGGGATGTAGAATGTGTACCACAGAAGTCTGACACTTCTTGAAAAAGACAAAGTTTGAGTCTCTGCCTTGACATTGGATGGGGAAACATCCCAGCAAACTACTACAGATTATAATTACTGCAAAGAACTGAAAATGAAAGAAGACACTAGAAGTTAGAATTTATGTTGGAAAAGCAGCTTACACAGCCTACAAATCTCTAGCTTGTTCATATGATTTTAATTCATGCAATCTTTTCTTTACTAGATCTGTCAGGTAGATTTGCTTGATTTTTCACTAAAAGCTACTAGCTGTTATGTCTCTCTATTACAAGATGAGACATGATGCAGGGCCTGATAATTGACTAGTCTCCAATATCCTTGTGGAGGGTAATGGAAAAATTTCAACCAGTACCTTCACTTATTCTCTCTGCATGAACAGAAGGTCTTTGGAGAAAATGTCTTTCACTTTTTCTACTGCTGATCTTTTAGAAAATGTGTTATGTGTACAACAGCTCCATGTCTGCAAGTTACCCAGACAAGGGAAGTGAATCTCCAGGGGGAAAGCACAAGCAGGCTACACCAGCACCAGTTCCCATTGCATCATGTGGTAATCATCAAATCATGTGGGTTGTAGAAGCACTCAAGTTCCTCTACATTTTACGGTCAGTAACTGAGGTGAGCTACTGAATGGAGTTGAACTGCACAGTGTCAATAGACAAGAAAGTTTTACTTTCCAGGGAGTGTTTGTTTGTTTTTTTATTTTTTAAGTGTGTTGCACATGATAATTAAAATATTTCAGAACACTTTTCATACATTGATCAAACCAGGACCAGCAAAGTGAAAAGCAAAAAATTTTGAAGCGTCTGAGTTAGCTAGTGTCTGCCTGCAGTGAGGATGTTGGTATTATGATCATTTTTTGTAACAAAAAATCTTGTAATTTTTAATTATAAACATCCAGCCAGGATGTACTTTATAACACCTGACAGGAATCATAATAATAAAATGGTCAATCCCTTCTGAACAAAGCTTAGTGACAGATGATGTTGGCAACCCTCAGTGCTTTAAAGGAGTTACACCAATATTCTAAATGGCAGCAGATGGCAACTTCCCAGAGACTGTGCTTGTTCCCTGGGGGAGAGGAGAAACTTTACAGCACTCCACCATTGCACTGAAGCAGATAATTAGGAAATTAGATCTATTAAAAGCTGACAAAAGGAAAAGTAGAGATGAACCTTCTCCTAAGGCTTCAATATGGTAATACTTGCAATGGCCTATATAGGAAGTCAGAGTGAACACATGATTTATGAATTTAGACTGACTTATTGTAATTTATATCTGTATGAGCATAAGGTCTAATTTCTCCCAGTGGACTGCATTCTACCTGGATCTGTTTCAGGATGCCAAACTATGAGGACTATGAAGTGTTCTCTCCCTCTTGGAAGCTACTTACCTTCCCAGTGTATCTGGAGGAGGCATATATTCCCAACAGTATGAGAGAATAGAGTTTCTCCACTTCTTATAGAATATATCTGCTGGGAAATCAACTGATCTTCAGTTTGGGTTCTATACATGTGTGTGCATCCTTCAGCACCAGTCAAATCAGCCCAGTTTAATGACTTGTGTTATGGAACGCCAGACTTCAGCAAAGATTCACAAAGACTTATTAGTTGTGGGATGTGCCATCATACTTCTTAAAAGCCTGTTAAAAGAAGGAGCTTTTAGGAAGTGTATCTTTCTCAATGCTAATATAGGAAAAATTCCTCAAAACACTCCTGAGACAGTCATGTCAGCAACTCAGCAACTTTCTGTTCATATGATGTACTAATTTAATTTTCATTATATTTGTCGGGTAAAATGTTAGCACAATAAATTCTGCAATTTATTTGTATTAATTAATAAATAAATGTTGATCATTTTTGGTGAAGAACTGTCAATCGTATATTTTACCATTAGTTTCTTGTACCTTTCATGTGGTAGAAAGAAAAAGGCATATACTGAAGGCCTTCCCAATCTTCTCTTTTATTAGCTGAAAAATGAAAATGCAACTATAAATCTTTGTCTCTATATATCCAGGTAAAAATAGAAATTTTATTAATAATATATTTCTGATTATAAAATTATATGTTTAATAGAATTGTAATATAGTATCTATTCTTGATCATTACTAAATTATTAAGAAGAACATAATATTTGATGACTCAAGAAAGCTCATTGTGTTAGGTACTATACAAATAAAGGAGAAAAAAACCTATGTATCAATCCACACTTCAAAAATATATACTGCATAGTATTTTAAGAAATTCACATAATAATATGAATAAAATTATTGATTGCAGATCACATAATCAAGTAAAATCACATTAAATACAATTTGGAAGAAAGATCCTGTCCATATGGAAATCCAGATCCCTGAGTGACAATCAGAATATACCTTTTGATCTCTGATAATCTCTGGTAATAGAGATTGGGGAGTGAAAACACAAGAAATGCATGAGTTTAGCAGAATAAAATAAAAATTCAAATATGAAGTAATAGAGGAAGAAATAGCAAGGAGTCATTAGGATATAAAACTCTAGATAATATAATTAACTTCTTAAGTGTTCAGACATTTCAGAACTGAGTTAATTTAAAATAGCTTCTCTTAAAGAGGTAGGAAAATTGCTTGCTTCTAGCCTTTATACAGCTTTAGACTACATGTTTGGCTTCCTCTTTATTAACGTATTCCCTATTGTGTTGTTCCTTTGCATACCCAAGAAAAGGGGAAACTTCCTCAGGTGAAAACAAGATTTTTTTTCTAAATTACTTCACAGTTTATTTACTAAAAATGGTTCCCTTAAACTATTCTTGTGTATTCCATACATAAGTGACAGTTTTACATTTTCTTTTTCTATGACTTATTTTAGAGACTAACAATATAAATAGCCTTCTATTGCTGTGTTGTAATCCTATGTCCAACATTTTTGCAGTTCAGGAGAGCTAGGTCACATCCATGTGCATGAAAACAGGTTTTATACATTTGTGATTACCAATGAGGAAATAAATTAGCAAGTGCAACAATCCTTGTCTTCACTGTACAGCGATGAAAACTGTTCACTGTATTGGCAAATGTCATCTTCAAAAGCTAATGTTTCTATACTCCCCAAGGGCATCCTTTCAGAGTTTAATTTCCTTACATTCACCGCACAAGAAAATCTGAGGTAGTGGTTCAATCATGGCAAAAGTGGAAGTTGTGATTTCACTAATGACATTATTGTAAGTCATTGAGAAGCTGTTAATTTAAATGGAAAAATTAAAGAGACATTAGGACTTTTCCTTCCTTAAGTATAATATTTTTGATTTTGAAGTAAGAACACAAGCTCTTAAGGCTATTTTAAAGCATGATTCCTGTCTTAATGTTGTGCCTCTAATGAGCTTTTGACAAAATCTTACAAGATATTCTCTGAGGATCTCAGTAAGATTAGACATAATCTAAGATTAGACATTTTTGAATGAATTTTAAAAAATTGGTCACAAAAGGAAAAAAAAATCAAATTATGTCCTTTACATGTCTTGATTCATCTATAATGATTTTTCTTTTGAGCTAGCATCAATATATAATGGCACTTTTCTGAAAAACAGGAACTTTCTCAGTTTTTAGGGCAACAATTTTTATTTATATAAATTTATATATAATTTATATAACAGTTTATATAACTGTCCTTTTCCTAAAGAACAAATGTGTTATGTCAGTAAATTGTATGTCCTAATTCATTACTGAAGGTAGCTTAAAAAACTGCTATCAAGGAAATATTAAACAAAATGTAAAAGATATGCTACCTTTTGCCATGCATTGGATTCAGACCATTGATGAGGAGCATGATTAAAGTTTCGTATTAGCATGTTTTGCAAATGGCTGCTAGAAGCTTTACAGCAGGCAACACTTTTATCCATATAGTACGGAGCTGCTTCATTTTCCCCAAAATAGACACAGTACATTAATTGACATGATCATTATTTCCTGACCTCATTTGGTAGCTCCTGACAATTAATGATAATAATTTTTAGCAGACAATACTATATTGAACCAGAGTCTGTTTACTGTGTAACTTGATGTTTGGATTTGATAATGTAAGTAACTGCTCATCTGAATATACACTTGATCAAAATCTAACATACACTTTAGTCTGAAACTGCAACAACAACCAGTAAGTCTACAAGCATATGTGTACATGCACTTTTACTTATTCTTACTTTAAACCCCCAATTCTATTCTATACTCAAGACGTTTACAAATTAAGCCCACAAAATTTAGAAAATAGGAAATATCAAGTGTATAGCTTCATTTAATCCATGTATTCCTTAATTCTTCATTTTGTATATATATATTGTTTGCAATACTCTTTATGAGATGATAAATTTCATATTATGTTCAAGATTTCTACCTTTTTCTGTGTAAAAATAATTTTTTTCTGTATGAAACTTCATAAGCTTTGTTTTCATAAGTTTTCAGAAAATTTATTTTCTGGAAGCACAAACTGTCCCTTTGTTGCTAAATCTTAAATTATTAGAGCCAGGATATTATAGTATATAAATAATCTTTTATAGTTAATCAATTACCTTTGGAACTACATATTAAGGTTCCATGTGCTGTAGTTTTCATAGAGTTTTGGACAAAGCAGTTGTAAAACACTTGTTATTTGTGTCTTGTAATTTCATGTCTAATTTATGGAAAACCTATGAAACAGAACACAGTCACAATACTTGTTGAAATGCTATATTTATATCTTCCTCCAAAACGAATCTGAACTGAATAGACAACAGCTTATGTTACTAATAGTATACTAAATGACAGGGAATATTTCCAGACACTAGAACTTCATTGTCTTTAAGTTGGAAGAATATTTCTAGTTATAATATGGGCTTACAACTCACATATTAGCTTTGACTGGATTCATAAAACTTCTGTAAAAAAAACCAAGCAAGACTCAGAGGTTAGTTTTGGCTAGAGATATTTTCAAGTCAGCAGTTTAGATGTGATGAAGTGTTATTCAGAGAAATAAGAAACGTTAGTTTGGTCAATGGATGGTCTCAGGCAAGAGTCCAAGGTGTGTAATTTTCTGCTGTAGATACAGCTTGTGGGGCTTCTATATTAACAATTTCTTTTTATTTTAGAGGGCTTTCCAAAGATCTCTTCAGGCTGAAAGATGTTTTATTGGGGGGGTAAAGGGGTGTCATGAAAAACAATGAGTATTTATATTCAGAGTACATTAATTTCTTGATCTAGACTGGTCATTAATTTCTTTGTCATGGATACAATATGAGGACAATGCAATTCTCTAACAAAAGACATCCTAATAAAGATTCAATTGTCCTGGTCTGGCCCAGCTGCTTTACAGAGTACTTATTGTCTGTATCAATACTGTCCTGTTTTTATCTCCCTTTCACCCAAGAATAAAGGGATTATGTGCTCATAGCAAAGACTATGACACTACAATGAAAAAGATAACTATTCCAGAGTAGCTAGCCTCATAGTCAGAAAATAGTGCCAGCTATATTGAGTTTGCAAATAAAGACATAGATATATACTGCCTACTAATGCAAAATATTATTCAAACTTTCAGATCATAAAATAAAGGATACTTTTAATTTTAATCACTAAACACACAGATGCAAGAAAAGACCTGTTCGGATTCAGATAAAACAAAAACTGAGCACTCTCTCTGCTCAGCAAGTCCATGCCCTGGAATTACCTAAAACTCAGTAAACACATCACTGTTCCCTACTTTTAACCATCTGATCTTCAGAGCATATATATGTCAGCAGATGGCTATCTACATACTGCATATGTTACAGAAAAAATAATGAACAGCTAGGTAGAGGAAAATTGCATTCTCTCAGGGGCACAGTTTATTAAGATGTGATTAGATAAAATCTACAGCATGCACGAAGAAGAGGAACATTTCAGAAATCAAGTCAGTGCCGTATTTTCTCAAAAATGTACTTCACTGCAGAGTAACAGAAAGAGATACCACTGATTTTTTATAATAATGCAGTCAAATGCTCTGTTCAAGAAGTAGGAGAGCAGAAAATTCAGTGCCCTACCTGGCTTGAGACCTCTCCAGCTCTCTAAAACATCTTTTTAAGCACTTCCCTGTGTATGTTTTGTTTGCTTATATTTCTAAATTTGAAGGCATTTAATGCAAAGGCAAGAACAACTTGGGGACTGAAAATTAAAATTTGACTTCTCCAAACACATGGATACTCCGACTAATTCTTCATGGAACTGTCATGTTGACTTTTGATTTTACTTATTAAAGATTTCATCCAATGAACTATTTGTTTTTTTTATTTTCCTATATAATGCACAGATTCAGAGAGGTATGGAAGTAGATCCAGGCAGTCACTAATAAATGAGATAATATTTAAAGTACACCTCCTGGGAACTACTTAATAACTTTACCTCAGCTAGTGCAAGTTTTAAAATCAATTTGTCATGGATGAATCTTTAGCTCCTAGATTGAGAGATATGAGACAAGAATCATCCATAGTTCCTACAGCTGTTATTTTAAAGGCTGTAACAACTCAATATTTGTGTTATGCATTAAATGAACTGTCTGGAAAACTATTGAGCTGAACCCCAGTGATTACTTAGATTTACTTAAGGAAATCTAATTCTGTTTCTTCATGAACAATAGTCCCTGTCTCAACAGAAGCCTAAATTCAGTCTACTCCTCTGTCTTTTTTTGGCTGATCTTTTGAATGAGATAAAGAAAAGACATGAACTTAAAGATTCACTCCTCGTTCAAAAAAAGCCAAAATAATATGTTGATATTGTCATACATCATGTCTTATCCCAGTTTGAAAAGTTAATATCTTGCAAAGTATCAATCAACTGAAAACAAAATTTTACAAGAGGAAATTTGAGTTTCCCTCTGTATTATGTAGTCCTGCAAACACTGCAGTCAAAAAGTGGTATTCTACACATAATTTGATATTGAAAAAACTACACTCATAAATACTGACATAATGAATATTGCACATAAACACTGAAATAAAGAACTGAGCAAAAATGAGTTCTCTTGCTGAAGGAAAATGGTTTGATGATGGTTCTTGCATTTGTTGTTAAATATTTCATCTAAAAATGAATGATAATGAGTAATTGACAACAGTTTTTCTACATCAGCAATCACAAATGAAAATTAAATATACTAAAGAATAGAAAACAAGAACATAATTTATTTATACTATTGCAATATAATTCAGCTAGCTAAACTGCTTAGAGCACTGTTCTTTCAGACTGTACTGAAACAATAAGTTTAAATTTCAGATTTGCATTTTTAGTAACTTAGAGACTTCCCCAGAAACATGTTAATTAATGTGCTGTACAAACACTGAATCAGAACATGAGTTTTTTCCCTACATTTTCCTTGCAGTTCTAGCGTGAATATAGTAGATGAGGCAGAAAGATAAGTGGAGGCAAAAGTTTGTACCCTGATCTTAGAACACCAGCACTGTCAGAGCTCTTTCTAGGCAATGTAACACAGTAGAATATTTCCAAGGAGAGAAAAAAAGAGATTAAGAGTGCCTATAGTCTTCATGGCATGCACCAGGAAAGAATCTTTAGGAAATAGATAATCAATGAGTCAAAAGGCAAGATTCATTTGATCATTGATCATTTGATTCATTGAATTTGAGAGATGCAAAAGTAAATACAAAATTATCAGCATCATAGCCATAAGAATTAACCACAAGTCTAGCATAATTTTTTTTTTCACAATCTCAACCTGAGAACTGCCACTGGAGTAAGTTATACCTTGGAAAGCTTGAAATTTAAAAGAACTGTTATGAGTCTTTAAAATAGATTTTAAAAGTACTAAAATTTGCTAAGTAACTGTTTCCTGTGCTGCTTATGTTATCTTTAACTTGCTTTTGCCTCTTTCGTTCAATACAGTTCCTTTATCTCTTGCTGTGTCTAGCCTTGAATTCACACCTTTCAATTTTATGAATCTCTTATTAAAATTACTGGAAGTTTACCTATATGCCATCCTGAAACTCACATTCAATGTTGAAGCTTCATTTTCCTTGAAGATATGCAACATTTCCCAGATGCAGTAACATTTCCCAGATGCAAAGGGTGAGGGTAAAAAAGGAAAGCAAAAATTTGAAAGAAATGTGAGAGGACTATGACTACTTTAAAAGAGGTAAAATGAGTATGCTGAAGCCAAATAGAGACTATTAATAAGTTTGTGACCAGGCTAAACTATTACAGAGTAACATGTAAACTACTACAGAGATTTTATCTTTGAAGACATAAATGGTCATCCTTATAATGCTGATTCAGTACCAGATAAAGCTTTTTAAAGAAATTTTTTTACATCAGTTTTCATACGATTTTTTTCTGTTTAGTTTTCCCTTTTTAGTTTTCTTTGAAAAAAAGTAATATTCTTTATATAGTTAAAGTAATGCACATGATACTGAACTGTCTTAAACCAGAATGAGAATATTTCAAAATTTAATGGCTAAGAGTCCTGTTCTTTCAGATCCACAGTATTTTGCTACTGACTTCATTTAAGGCAAGGAATAAAACGTACAGGAAAGAAGTGACAAACCTTGGGCAATATTTATAATGATTTTTTAGAATTATTAAATTATTCATAAAATATGTGTAAGGGAAGGGTTTTCCTCTTCAATCTATCATCTTATCCTACAAAAAAGTGCAATGGGATGTGAAACTAAACATAGCAATGCCCTACATTTATTTCACATTTGCATTCCATCTTTTATTAATCTTTGTACTTTAATTGTGGTCTGCTTCTGTACCCCTTATGCCATTATGCAACTTTTCCTCTTTTTTTCGATCTTTCTCCTTTTAGAATACTTGTTTAATTCAACTTTTCTACTAGCTTTACTATATTTCTTATTTCCGCAACTACTATCAAAATTCTGTTGATTTTGGTTTTGGTTTTTGTTTTGCTTTCCTAAATGAAGAAGGTCTTTATGAGAATAATACTGGAGGTATATAAACATTCAACAAGCAGGTTATTGATGTCAAACCAATATTCTTTTTGAATACTGTTATTCCTTCTTCCATATTTCAGAAATGTACCTTTCTGTGGACTTTCAATATACATTAATAGACATAATGAATTTTCTTAAAGAAAGCTAGTCAAAAATCAAAATAATTAGTCGAGTGATCAGCTTCTACTCATTCCTACAAAACAGATCAATTTTGAAAGTCTTGTTGCTAAAAGCTTCTGCTTTTGAAGAATTTTCAGAAATACATGAAAGCATATGATACCTCCAGGAATACAAATCCTTCCAGAGTATTCATATTTATTGAAATCCCTAAGGATTCATGTTTCAAGCTGTGTTAAAGGACTTTCTCATATGCATAAAGTATTTCTTTTTCTGTCTTTCCAGGAAACACATTTTGTGCAACAGTTACCTTTGCCTTCCTTAATCTCAGTACCCTCTTAAAATAAATTTTTATTTTGTGTAGTTTCAATATGTTTATTTGCTGTCACAAGCAAAATTTGTTACTCCTGTTTTCCTCTCCTCTTTTAAAAATATCTTGGTGTATCACAATCAGAATTCTAACGATTGGTGGTTTCTTTTAATACTCACTGTACCAAGAATATTACATGGAGTTTAAGATTATAGACATTTTCAGTGAGGCTGAATAAATACTAATGTGTATGAGACAAGAAGGTGGGATTTCAGCCATCTGCTCCTGTGATTAAAACTTAAACTTTCATGCATTACATGACTTGTAAAACTGCCTTTTATTAATAAGAAGTAATAAATAAATAAATAAATAAAAAACCCACAACCTTTTATCTAGGTTCACACTGGAAAATTTTCAAGTAATTTTAAACTGGACTAAGAGGCAGTTTGTGTTGAACTCAGCTAATCCCTCAATCTAAATGGCACAAATATTTCTGGCTTCTAAAAAATTATAGACTTGAAAAATGAAATTTGTGAAAACCTAATTAATTTGCTCTTCTGAAAATACTATATGAAATTTTTAAAACCTCTTAGGTAATAAAAAATGAACATATATTACTATTATCTAGCTCTTAAAGATATTTACACTCCTAGGTCCTGTTTAAGTCAATGGATACTTTTGTTCTTAAATCGCTTTGCAATTATGATTACATAAATCTCATTAAATAGCTGCTTTTTATGCAGCTTAGTCTCAAGATCTCATGAACTTTCCTGCCATTCCTGATGTTTAATTCAACCTTTTCAGTCACACTGAACTGTGTTCAGTTAGTTTTCTATGCCTAGTCACTAGTGTTAAATGATTAATATGTATTAGTTATGTCTACTGTAAATATTGTATTTATATATAAATAAAAATGTATTAGAATTTGATCCTTAATCAGGCAATGAGAAAGCTTCATCTAGTGTCTCATATTTATAATGCAGCAATTTTGCTCTATAATAAAGTTAAGTTAAATTTGTCATGAAATATCTACCTTTCAATTCAGACCTTGCTCCTCTATTCACATTTTATAGTTCATGGTCTAGTGTTCCTCCAGCACCAGAGGGTCAAATCACTATATTCAAGAGCATAAACAATAGAAAGAAACATTTGTCAAAGGATGTAATTTCAGATTGCCTTAAATCAGTCAGAAAACATAGTTAACACAACTTTTAAGCACTGTCTTGACCATTCTCATATTCTTTCTTTCTCAATTACCTTTCTGGCTTAAAAAACCTACCAAGTCTGGTAACATTGTTGAAACAGCTAAGAAGATATCTGACTTCTAAATACGCTTTTAGGTCTTACAGTAACTGTAGCAAGGTAGCAATTTGGATGCAACTTGGAGATGCAGGCCACTCAAGAAAGAGCATGCCACCAAACATAAGAAAAATTACTATAAAGGGGAAGAAGAAACTGTTGGACTTTAAAGAGGAAAAAGAAACCATCAATATGAGCATCATGTATGTCTCACTTGGAGAAGGACTCCAGAAAGTGACAGCTCATTGTAAGACTACACCACATGCAGCATCAGAAAAAAAAAGTTAGAATGTAGGAGCTGGGAAAGGGTGAGTGCAACACCAGGAGGAGTAGAACCTAAGAATTGTGTATTTAACAATTTTAAGTCTTTTTATTATTTCTTTTCCTGTAATAATTATCTGGCTAAAAAAATATTAAATTTCAATTAGACTAACAATAGGATGTTCATTTAATATGTGTATTAGATGTTCTTTTCCTTTGCCCAAAAGCAAGGTTTTTAGTGTAACAGCCTATGGAAAAAAGCCTTTCTAATTCTGGCATTAAAATTATTGAGGTTGTTTATAGAGACCTTTTTCAGCATCTCTGTTCTTTACAAGCCACACAAGTGTACTAGAAAACCTAAGAGTGGAAGAATGACTGGATGGATCAGGACCAGAGGAAAGAATATGTTATTTGTTTGTAGAAGGATGAACCAACACACATGGTACATAAAGATTTTTTAAGCGGTAGTTTCACATGTACCTCTGTGATAGAAAAGACTCAAACAAATTTGCTGCATATATTCAGTGTGTTTGTTTCTCAAATGAGTTTACCTATACAACATGTCACTCCAGTGACTGCACTGGATTTACTCTTGATTTACATTGTAGTAACTGAGATTACAGTTTTCTCCAGTGCTTAAAGCAAATATTTAAGAGAATCTGAGCATGCAGGAATAGTTTCAAGTGACATCCAAAATACCATCAATGTTATGAAACTGGAAAAAGCAACAGTTAACAAGCCCAGTGAAGCAATAGTAAACTGGAACTTGTAATTTCTTCCTTGTCTTGAGGCTGTTGGTTTGTGCAGCACATAGTACTAACTGTCCATTCACTAAATTTTGTCAGTCTGGTTATCTTTTTTACCTGCAGGGACTATACAGTATAACAAGACCTTAAAAAAAGATCATCATTCTTTTAGCCTTTTAAAGTAATTGAAAAGACAGCTTCTAGATGGTTTATCCCAGTACCCTTTTACGAGATGAATATGTGGATGCTAGTGGGTCTATGGCATTGTTTTTCTGTAGCCTTATTATAACTCATAGACCTAAGCTCCCCGAAAAATCATTACTTCATTGTTCTTTTCCCTGACAGTAGTTTCAGTGGTTCTATTATTCCCTTCAGTCTCTGTTCCTCTCTATAACGTATTGCACAAGATGGAAAGTATAAAAACATAATGCTTATTTCTTAGTTATCATCTAGCATGAAGCATTTATATCTGTTAAATTACATAGTGACTGTGCCCCGCAATCATGTTCTCAAATCTAGACTATAGACCTGATCATAAATATTTTTGCAGACAAAACCTTTACCTACAGGCCCTACTCAGAATGGCCTTATCGGTTTCCAATTAACAATGATTCATCCAGGGTTCCCCAGGTGATATAACTTTGGTCTGACTTTGGTCTCAGTGAATATCTAGTTAACTAGTATTGTGTCCCTTGCACCTTCTGAAGTAATTTGTTTACTTGGATTTTTCTTTGCTGTTTCTTACCAGGGCATTGGCCTCTTGATTTTCTGTCCTACACTTTGCCCTGTCTTACTTTTTTGCAGATAGTTCTATTACTTGACCTTGTTTGTTATTAGGTTGTCTTAAATACTTCAGCAATGTTTTGCTCAGCAAGAGGAAATTGCTTCCCATGCTTCCGCTAAACACTGCTACCTGTCCAACAGGTGATTAATGAAGGACTGTAACTGTTCAGAGGATGATAAGATTGTTCATGTTATAAGAGAATTCAGAAAATCTCCAGTCCAACTTCCTGCTCAAACCAGGGTAAACAATCATACTTTGATGTCATACTTTCAAGTATTTTTATTAGCCTTCTCCTTATTTTCAACAGCTCTACAGAATGTATTCATTGGGGGTTTATGAAAATGAAATACCATGTTCTCTTTAAATAACTTATTATTTACACTTTGACTCATATTGAAAACTGAGCTGGTGTTTACATGAAGATGTAAAGGTCCTCAAGGTTTCCCTTGTGTCATGTTCCAAAACAATATCAGGTGCAATTACACAGCTTTATTGAACACATACAGAATTGATAGGCTGTAGTTGCTACAGGCAAACAGTAACTATGAAACTGAATTTGACAGAGGAAGAGGAGGAAGAGAAGAGGCAGAGTCATAGAATCATAGAATTGTCTGGGTTGGAATGGACCTCTGAGATGATCAAGTCCAACCCTTGATCAACTACCACTGTGGTTACCAGACCATGGCACTGAGTGCCACATCCAGTCTCTTTTTAAATATCTCCAGGGATGGAGAATCCACTACTTCCCTGGGCAGCCCATTCCAATGTCTGATCACCGTCTCTGTGAAGAAATTCTTTCTAATATCCAACCTAAACTTCCCCTGGAACAACTTGAGACCATGCCCTCTTGTCTTGCTGATAGTTGCCTGGGAGAAGAGACCAACCGCCCCCTGGCTCCAGCCTCCTTTCAGGGAGTTGTAGAGAGCGATGAGGTCTCCCCTGAGCCTCCTGTTCTCCAGGCTGAACACCCCCAGCTCCCTCAGCCTCTCTTCATAGGACTTGTGCTGGAGTCCCTTCACCAGCCTAGCTGTCCTCCTTTGGACCTGAAAGAGAAAGAGAAAGAAAAAGAGAAAGAGAAAGAGAAGGAGAATGTAGAGAGGTATATAACAAAAAAATCACTGATTCTGTATCCAGCGTGGGGCCAGCCAATGAGGGAGGGTTGGTGTAGGTGAAGCTCCCAAATCCCACCATCACAGCTTCTCCTTTTTTAGGTTTCTTTTATTCAAAGAATCGTTTCACAATGATGAGCAACTGGTTGAGATGCATCAGATTGAACAACTAGTGCAGACCGCTTCCCACTCTGCTCCTCAGTCTTACCTCTATCGTTGTCTCTATATGCATGCCCCAGGCCACATGCAGGCCATTATTTCCATAGGCATTCCTTTAGGAATGCTAACAAGTATTTGCTCCACAACTCAAGGCAAGCAGGATGTTGGTGAAATGGACAAAAAAAAGTATCTTGAAGTGTGCCAAAGGGCACACTCCCCTTGCCTCAAAAGCCACAGGGTGAGATGTGGTAAATATGTGGTAAACAGTTTCCCCTCATGTTATATTTATTGACTTTTGAGCCAGAAACAGACAGTACAGTATCATGGGGGAGCTGCCTTCAAGACAGTAATGATGCCAGGGAGGGATGGCCCCCGTCAAGCCCCCAGCATGGGAGACCTCAGAAATGGGCCAACCTGCCAAAGAGCAGATTCCAAAAAGAACTACGTGGCTCCAGTGTTCAAAATATCCACACAAAATGAGATATCCATGCTGACTCAAGAGCCACGGGTGAAATGTAAGGTTCTGGGCATGGCAGTAAATAAAAAAAATAAAAAATTGTCTCTTGAATCAGCAAAATTACATCCAAGCTTGCATGAGAAGGTTCCTTTGCTCTGGATAACAGATATCCCTCTCCTTTTATATGGTAACAGCTAACTGGAAGTAACAGGACTGATAAGATAAAAATGCTAGTCAGAATGGCTCCTGATAGAGTTGCCAGACAGGTAATGCAAACTGGTATCAAATACAAGAACTAAGAAATTCCAGGAAACCTTGTATACAACGGGAAGGCCCACAGTTACCAATCTGCAATCTGGCAATGATTGATAAGAATTTTTTTACTATAAAAAATCAGAGGAAAAAGGGTAAAATGAATCAGCAATGGAAGCAGTGACAGGAGAGGCAGCAGGGAGCAAGGACAAGGGGACAGCAGTAGCACCAGCAGGACAGGTTTCAAAGAGGCAGCAATCGAGGCGGTGATTCTCTGGAGGGGGAAAAATTGATAATCTATTCCCTTTCTTTTCCTTTTCTTTTCTTAAAAGCTTTCTCCAGGAGGGTGATTAATTTGTTTAAAAACCTGTTTTCCTCTATTTACTCATACTAATAACTCCTCCATTAAACCCCTTTTCCTGCGTACTGTCCTTTGTACTTTAAATAAAACTTTTTAATTTGCTCAAATCATAAAGTTCGTCACTTTTTAAAATTTGTGCAACAAATATGTGCAGTGGCTAATATTTCCTCATTAATAAAATATAAAATAATAATAGTTACAGACCGTCACATCTTGAAATTTACTTTTACCTATTTATAAAGTCTGTGAAAAATAGAATCTCGTAACACTGAAGTGTTTCATTGCCTGCAGCTGTCTTCTCAGCAAGACAAGTAATTATTTTCTAAGATCCAATATATTGAGCATGATAGCATCCTTTTAAAATGCTTCATTGTCTTTCATTTTGAAGTTGCATTTAAGATCAATTGGCTTCTTAAAGAAGACTGGTCTGATATGATAAATGCAATAACAAAAGCTCTGAAAATGGTAGTTTTTTTCTCCCATTCTTCCCTTTGTGACTACTGTATGTACTTTGTAAGTAGTAATTTTTTACTAGTTCCTATTATACTGTAAATTATTATTCTTGTTTTGTTACCTATCTTTCTTATGCATATTTAGAAATATTCTCACAATTTTATTTTTTTTTCATAGCTACCAAAGGAAGCTGAGACAGGATTTTTTTCCCATCTCTCTTAAATTTGTTGGGACTTTTCCTTCCCTTTCCTTTCCTTTCCTTTCCTTTCCTTTCCTCATATAGTTGAGCAGCCATTTGGCTATGTCATATCAGTGATGAGTATGTTTAAAGGAAATTGTGATAAAAAAGTTCTGTTTTACCTGAATTAAACCAGAGATTTGCATTTCAATGCTAATCCTCCTACACAAGCATACTAGTCATTGATGTTGAATGTTGTGGAACAGGGTATGTAGGGTGAACTACATACTTCACTGACCCTGGCTGCTGTCCCCAGGGCTACCTTCCCTGCTCACCTAGTTTAGCCACAAGGGACTGCACCCTGCTAGCCCAATCCCTTCCTAGCCAGCCTTGCTGTGACTACCACCCTTCAGCTTCCTCAGCCTGCAGAGCATCCTGGATCTGATGCTCCTTGGCACAACTTTCAGGAAGTACAAACATGCAAGTGTGGAATGAAAAGCTTTATTTCTAGATTTTTCTCCATCCACCTATAAAAATTCCAAACCTAAATATACATAGAGTATGCTTATAACACCAAAAAGGGGAAGAATGAAAAAATTAAAGACTGTTTTAGTCTGGAAGATACCTCCAAGATCATTCAGTCCAACCTTCGACCAACACCAAAATCTAACTACTAAACCGTGTCCTTAAGGACCAGGTCCAAACACCTTTTAAATACCTCCAGGGATGGTGGCTCCCCCATTGTCCTGGGCAGGACATTCCAATGCCTGACAACCCTCTCAATGAAAAAACGTTTCCTAACATCCAGCCTAAACCTCCCCTGGCACAGATTACATTAATTTCCTCTGGTCCTATCACAGTTCACTAAGGAGAAGAGGCTGCTTTCCCCCTTCCTCCAACCTCCCTTGAGGTAGTTGAAGATACTGATAAGGTCTCTTAGCCTCCTCTTCTCCAGACTAAACAACCCCAGCTCCCTCAGGTGCTCTTCATAGGACTTGTGCTCCAGGCCTTTAATAAGATTTCTTACTCTTGTCTGGACATGCTCCAGCTCTTCTATGTCCTTTTTATAGTGAGGTGCCCAGAACTGAACATGGTATTCAAAATGCAGCCTCACCAGAGCTGAGTACAGAGGGACGATCACCTCCCTATTCCTCCTGGCCACAGTGTTCCCAGTACAAGCCAGGATGCCATTGGCCTTCATCAACCTTCTCTCTGTCTGTTGGGTGGTCTATAATAGACTCCTACCGTGATATCTGCCTTGTTGACATTCCCCTTGATTGAAAGAACTGGAGAAAAAAAAAAAACCTGCATACTCAAGTTCTTCACCAAACGTCCCAGAGCTCAGAGATCCCTTTTAATAACTCTAGGGGTTCTTTTTTGCTATCTCATCACCACTTAGATGAAAAAACACTAGGGGGTAATAGTCCGAGGATCTTATCAAACTAGGCAGCATTCTTGTACTAGCTCTTACCCTGGCCCCAGAGAGGCAGCATGCTGCCCTGAGAGTTCAATCTGGTCTGCATATTGGACCCTGAGTTCCACTCAGCAGGGAGTCTCCAGTAACAATTACTCTTCTTTCCACCCCAACATGGGTGGTGGCAATGCATGAGGGAGGCTACCTGGATTATCTCTTCATTCCCCAAGATCCTTCACCCTTATCATCAGCTGATTGCCCATCTAATTGTAGGGCCTCAAACCTATTGTGGACTGGGACCTTGGTTTTAATGGCCAGTTTGGGGTGAGTCAGCCCTGGTGTCACCACTGCCCCCGTGATCCCTTCTCCTTGTTGGTCACCCCTTCCTCCTGCAGAGTCCCACGCCAGCTCTGCAAGGGCACCACAGGTGGTGTGGTTCTCAGAGGAACACCCCTGCTCCCCTTGTTTCACCTCTTTCATCAGGCAGAGACCTGCTCCCATTGACCCTGCTCGTGTGGGTTATCACATGAAGGAAGGGATATAGCTAAGGTATAGCTAAGCAGAACATCACATAAATTACTACTTCCACACTTGCACAGCGCACTTCAGCACTGGATATGAATACAATTTGTAAGTGCTGATAGCATGAACATGGCAAAAGAGAGACTTCATCAGTGATGTGGTTTAGACCAAAAACTGCAGATACCAATGCTTCCTTCTATTGCTTCCTAATATGCATGCCTCCGGAAAATTTTATATGCAACTGAAATTAGTTATAAAAAGTACAATTACATGGACATTTTTAAATAATAATTCAGACTGTGAAAAAAAAGTCATTGAATTCTAATCAGTTGTGCAACTGGTGAACAATACAAAAAATTCTAGTATCTTGCTAAATTTGAATTCTTTTTCTACATCTTTTAGCAGATTTTTTGTCTTCTGTTGAATATATTATGAGCTTTTTGCTATTTTCTTACAAAATTGCAGTTTGCTTAACTTAGAAGTAAGCAGTTTTATTTTGAAATTAAAAATCTGCTCACAGGATTTTCTGTTTTCAGAATAATCTTGACAAGAATTCTCTTATCTAGCAAATTAAATTATTGCCCTTTTGAAAAAAAAGTAATTTGCTAGAAGCTGGATAACTTCCACTACTGTTCTATTTTATATATGTCATATGTATTACATTTTATATATTTGATATTTAAAAAGAGGGAAGAAGTTCTGGAGGTTCGGTCTTTCCAGGAAACTACCCTGGAGATTTACTAACTCTAAAATTGTTTTTGTCTCCTTTAAACATGAAATCAGGAAATAAATGAATCTAAGCATTATGTTTTAATTTTAAATCCTCTTTTTAGTTTAAAGCCAGGATGTATTTACTTGAAATTTGTATTTACACAATTAAAATCTTAATTTAAGGATTTATCCAAACCATCTGACACAAAGTTACTATGAGTTGTATAGGAATAACTTACAATAGCACCATTCCATGTGTTTTTTTCCAGTTCAGAGTATTACAACTGTAATATAAATAACATTTAGAAATGTAATATTTGTATTTTCAGATGAAGGTACTATAATTCTTCTATGGAATAGAATAAGAGATCCAGGCAGCTAAAAAAATGAAGTTGAACAGATCTAAAACTTGCCCACAATAATAATTTCCTAAGCAAATTCATTGTATTATAGGTAGTTTTCTCTTTTAATTAATGCCCTTTTTAAACATGGTTTGAACAGTCCATGTGCCCACTGACCGCCTAATTGTTAGAACTGACAGAATACTGTCAGTATTGGATACTGGCAGGATAATGTTAATTGTTTGACTTATAGTGATAAAAAGTGTAATGTTAAGACACTCATTCCTCTGTAATTTGTCCTTTATAGCAAAAATTTTGGGTTTTTTCCTTTTTTTGCCTTTTTTTCAGGAGAAATTACCAAATGTAATCTAAAACTTCATAAGCTGTGGAGACAGTAAGAATGCGAAACAAAACCAGTTTAAAAGTTTGAATTCATTTTATCACTGAATATTATCAGAAAGCCTGCTTAAACCAGATACTATTTACAGTGTTGACTAAAAATAAGACATAGATTGCACCATCTCAGGCATTTCCTCTTTTCTTCCTGGGTTTGTCTGATGTCTAGCTTTGGTAAAGCCTGAGCAGAAGTGTTTTGCCTCTGTAACTTTCCTTTCTTATTAAACTTATTTCAAATGACAGGTAATGAGATTTTGAGAACTCCAAATTATAAATCTAGTGTAATAATACGTAAATCTTAAAATGAGGTTTGAAAAGAAAAGATTATTTCAGACATTCTGGACTAAACCCAGTTATTTTTTCAGGTAATTAAAATGCTAAACTATACATAACCCTGTATCAATGTCAATGAAGCCATTTTCTACTGAAATGGGTGCAGACTAAGGAAGACAGAGACCCATAGATGAAATATGAAAAATTAGCTTAGTAAATAGAATTAGAAGATACCTTGGAATGAAAATACTGAAAATATCTACAAGGATTTACCTAATTTTGTGTTGATGTTCCACTTAGGCACGAGGGCATAAAAATTAGTTCTGTAGTGATGAAATCTGCTTGATAACACAAAGATGAGACATTTTTTCAATACAAAAGAAGAAACAGAGTATCACAGGAGAAGAACAATTACAGAAAAAGAGGTTAAAAAATAATTGTAAAATGCAAATTTACTCTCTTAGGTTCTGTTAAAAATGCTCTAAGCTATTATGCTCATTAATTAGCAATAACTAGGAAAAGGATATGTGTGTACTTGTTGATGAAAGCAAAGCATATTGCGGTCAGAATACTTCAACACAGATACCCTCATTAGGGCTTGATATACTGATATATTAATATATTATCGATACAATTATTACTGTTAATTTCAAGCCAAATTTGGAACTCAGGGTAGTTCTCCTCTCCAGTCTGCTTTCTGCTCTTCCCCTTTGGATGTCCAGACAGCAGCAAGTCTGAGAATGTACTCAAAAAATATAGATACACATGCACACAATATAAAGAGGTCCAACCACACAGTTTGACACAGAAAAAGGACAGAGCTCTTCCTGGCACCCACAGAAGCCCTGAAGCGTTCACGAAGACATGAACAAAGTTAAATCCTGTTCCTTTTCTGCAGATCACCGTAGCAGAAGTTCCCCAATCACCAGTCTTCCCATCCCCAATATTCTCTTGATCCACCAAAACAAGCACATCTGCAGGTTCCTCAAACCCTAAGTCTGTCCAGACCAAACCTGCCCGGAGTCTTTGCCCATGCCCTTGGCTCTGTTCAACCTTCAGTCCTGACCCTGGCTTTTTCCAGTCTCTGGTCTCCTCGAAGTTGCTGGCCAGTTCAGCAGTAGCTAATTACACATACAAACACATACGTGCACGCACAAACATACACACATACACAGAAGATAGTTGAACCTCTTCAAGTCTGTACTATAACACATTCTCCAAAGACTCAGCTGTTAATGACCTAAGCTGTTAATGACTCCCTGTTATTTTCTCAGAAATCCTCTCTTCACCATGGTTTGTTTGTCTAGGGTTTTAATTTACTATAGTTCTTGCTTCTTGTTTTTGCCTTTGTGGTAAATAGCTATCACTAACATACTCTTTTAAATCATACCCTTACAAATACATTACTAGATATATACTTTATCTTGAAAATACTCAACATAGCTAAATCAGGATGATTTTACAAAGCAGTACTAGGTAAGACTCTCATAGGATGCATTAACAAGTTTTTTCTGTTCAAAAATGGTGGAAACTGAAATTGGGAAGCCAAATATCTACTAGATGAGACAGAAAGATTTTCTATATCTCTAAGGATTGATTTAAGTCATGCCTTCTTCTAAAAAAATAAACACAGCCAGGAAGAAGCAGCTGGTTGCTAGAGATCCAATTTAAAATCATTACGAAATAATTGAAGTATCAGACTGACCAGCAGATTTTGGGTATCTTGCCCTTGTTGGTAATTGTACAAGAAAATACTGTACCTAGTGATCATCACATGGGAAAATCTTGTGAGGTAATGATCTATTAAGACATGGATCTCTTATTTTCAGAGAAAGATTTTGAATTCACTGCATAAAGATAAGCATCTGCTTTAGTCTAAAAAAAGGGTTTGCTAAATAACTTGCAAAATCAGTGAATACTTGTATATCTTATACTGTAACATGTGCTTACTCTTTAGTGGTTTTTTAAAATTGATTTCCTCTAGCACTCATAATAATAATCTGAAAAGAGATGTTATGTTACTAAATAAAAAAAAACAGTTTTCTTTCTGCAGTGAATACATCTGGTTTTGTAAATTCTTGTTTCGCTAAAAGGCAAAGACATTCAGCTAAGCTGATATTTTCCTATACTTGGGAAGTTATTCTACACAATGACACAACATTCTACGCAATATAACCCTAAGTAAGATATTTCACAAGTAAAATTTTTTCCTCAGAAGTTAAGAGGGACAGAATTTCATTTAGGAATTGCTACTTGTTCCAGAATATTGTTCAGTCCTGAGACTTGATTATTTTTTTTCAATGAACTGGGCTCTTGACTATCTTTCTTTGATATTTTAGAGCTAGTGAGTTATTGTGTACAGTCACAACTGCACACTGTACACAAATGAATCACAAAAAACTTTGTGACTCATTAAGTCAACTAAGAGTGAAAGTGTAAGAGAAGAATTGAAAGTCTTCTCCACACAAGTTAGCAGAGGTACCATGGCAATATGATTTTAAACCATTGAATCAGGATGGGAAAAAAAACTTCTCTGTTTTAACTGAGCTTATGTCAATTCACATAATAATTTGGACACAGCTGAAGTTAAAAGAAAGTAAACAAATTTTCATTTCCAATAATTACTAGTGCAAATATCAAACAAGGAAAGCTTGGTAGACCTACCTTATTTTAAATTATGTCTTCTATATTTGACTTTGTCTTCTGCCCCTCCTATGACACACTGTTTCAATCACAAACATGTAATTCTCGGTCATTGATTTCAATTGTCCCCTTCTGTATTTATCAAGTGGCTTCATCTTTGTTATTCTATTTTATCATCCTTGTCCTGTATATATTGGATCACTCTGCTCTAGTCTTTGACATTGCTGGTACTAAAGCAACAGAATTTTCTTCAGTCATCTGCAGTATAATACTTTAAATAATGTTTTTTTTCCTGTTATTCCATATCATGCCATTTACTTGCCTAGTCTTGTTGATCTAATTAAATAGTTTGTGCTGATGTTGGCAGTAGTTGAGTCTCATAATCCCAATGATAATCCCACTTGAAGTTATTAGAATACGTAGGCCTATACAAAATCTTCCCACTGAAGTTTCTAATTAGTGAGGTGTTACATAATGGCATCTCAACTTGTTCTGTGGAATAACTAAAATAGTTTGAAGGCAAATCGTTTTTTCAAATGTAGCTTCAATGGATTTGACTCTTGCTTGTGTCTGAATTTATTTATTTAGAGCTAAAGTAAAAACTACATCTTTCATACTGAAGTAACACAACATGACAACTATTAGTAAACAGACATTGGAAACACTGACTGAGAACCACAGGGTTTTATGAGACAGAACACAAACTGAAGCATTCCTGTGCTTAGAAGTCTCTCTCCAATACGTTTGATGGTGCCTAGCAAAAATGGACTTTACATTGAAAAAAATTCTATAAAATGTAACAAAGAGCAAAAGAAAATCTTCTGCATTCTACAGGGTTTGTATTGTGAGTGTACCCGCAAATTTTCAGTTTGTATGAAAAGGAGAACCAAAACTTGAATCCTGAGAACTTTAAATTACATGAAAGGAAGCAGAGAAAAAAATATATGGACATAGAAGAGTCAGGAAGACACCAGAAAAAGTAACAAGGCCAGAAGAAAAGAGATGGAATAAGCTGAAAGTGATGTAAGCTAAAGACATCTGTAACCAGTGGGGAACAAAATTCAGTTATTACATTCCATGCTGAGACAGAGTCACAGTAACAACATTTGCCAGAAAGTAAGATGCTATGGTTGACATAAATCACTGTTTTCCAGTTTCCAATGCAGTCTCTTGCCTACAAGTAGGGATATTATTCAGAGGGTTTTCCCCCTGATTCTAGTAAGACATGTTAATCATATAACACTCAGTGTACTTGCATCCGTATATCTTAGTATGATCTTGGTTTTTTCAAATTCTTTCAGCAAGCATAGATAAAAGATTATGTAACACTAAAGTGCTGAGTTTTCCTTATATTTACAATACTATATTTGATTTAGTAGTATTTTGAAAAACATTTCTCTGTCTAAAATATTGATGCATTTAATTGTACAACTTGCACAGTGTTATATTCTCAAGAGAGCACAGAATCATAATGAGATTTCCTATGAAATATTTATGTTCAAAGTATATGTAAGATCATGTTTATTGTAATTTCCAACTCATGGTCTGATAGGCTCAGATTACATTACTTCTCAAGAATTTTGAGCTGTTGATAATGAAAAAGTTTTTTATCAGCAGTCCTACTTGGATTTTGCAATGATAAATGACTGTACATTCAACATGGAATAAGATAACCTACATAAGTTGAAGACCTTGAGTTTGCAAAGACTAAACCAATTCTATTTTTTCAGAAGAAAATGTATTATGTCTTAGTCTCAATTATATGAATGTTTTCCTGGTTGTAGTAATATTGAATTTTCTTAGACTAGTTTCTCTGCACAAAAATCTTTATTCGTGTTATTTGTTTCTACCATACATAACAGGAAGGATTTTTGGTCGTTAACTTCAAGTCACGTAGGTGCCACTAGAATGCAGTATATAAAGGAACACCAATGGACCTGAACAAAAGATGAGAGGTCAACACATTAAGGGGAATGTTTCTTGTGATGGATCATTGTTATGATGATTTTTAGTTAGTTTTCAGGCAGTTTGATTCAAATTACTATAACCTTCATTATTTATTTGGATAAAATAATTTTTTTCTTAAATTGCTTTTTATTTAAAAGTAATTCATTCTTACATAGACTTCATATACATAATACATATAATCTATATATATTTTACTTTCCACATTGTTAAAATAAATCATATCTAGCCTCTCTCTCAAAAGATACATGCAATCAGGACAAGCTTTAACCTAATAAATGCTATAATAGCTCTTTTCCCACAAGGTATTAAGCAAAATAAATTAAAATACAATCTCCAAAGAAAACAGAACAACCTGCTTGACAAAACAACTTAAAGTACTGATAGAAGCAAACGATTTCATGAAAATAGTGCAGGAAATGGTGTCATGGAGTGGGGCATTTTTCTTTTGCCTGGACTGGTTAATGAGATAATGTATTAATAATTTTCACTTAGACAGGATTCTAGCCTGATGCTGAAATCGAGATACCTAAAAACCTAAGAAAGAAAGAAAGAAAGAAAGAGCCCAAACCCAACAACCAAAAAACAACCCACAAACATTTGAGAAACATGAACAGAGAGGTGTTGTATCCATCACAACATATTTCTTGTTAGCTCTCAAAACACATAATTATGTAAGCTATGGAACAGATAATGAAAACAACCCCCACACTAAAGAATACTCCATATTACATCAATAAATAATTATTTTTCAAAAAAACCCCACCCAGCACACTTCACATCACAAGTTCACTACTGTATAAATACTTTAAATTTCCTCAGCAATAGTGTACTTTTTCAACTATTTCTGTGAGGACTTGATCTTTTATTTGAGTTTACACAGGAATATAATTTTAATTTGAAAGAACATACTAAAAGAATCAGAAACAAAGGCTGAAATGTGTTGTATGTATGCCAATAATGAGGACAGTCCAGTCATTGAAATATCAGTACTTTTACATTGCTATGGTAAAAGTTGATAAATCTCTTCCAACCAATCTTTTAATCCTGAAGCTGTTGATATTCTAGTCATTTATTACAGACCATGTATAAAGCCTTTTTTTCACCTGCCTTATGCTACAGTGATCTTCATGAGACTTTTTCAGAAGGAAAGAAATTTTTTCACTGCTACTTTCCTCTCTTTTTCAGTACCCATAAAGAATGTAAATTTACCCCTACAAATTTCCAGCAACAGAGTTGGATTTTCTCTGTGATATTTTGAGCACAAATGACTGCTTCCTCTCCATAGTGAAGATGAGAACCTTAATCACAAGAAAAGATCCATTTTGTTTGTTTTTTTTAAATAGGTCTCAATACACAGCTTTTATAGTCACATACAGTTATTTGGATTTAATTAATTTGCTGCTAAAATATCTTGCCCATTACTTACACTTCTTTCTTTGCAGTATTTAAAAATATTGCTAGATCAATAGGCTCAGCTCTAATAATTCTCTTTCACCAAACAGCTTCTGCTTCAGCAATCTGATAGATTTCTTAAGGGATCACTTTCATGTGATATTCACTATGCATCTAGTCTATAACAGCTAAGTTTATTCAGCTCTACCACTCAGCTTTGTCATTCACAAACTTGGTGAGGATGCACTTAACCCCCACTATGTATGTCATTAGTATTATTAGCTACTCAGAAAAAATTCAGGTGAACCTAGATTTGATTCCTGGTTTAATCTCAAACTAAAAGCTGTTATTTCTTCTGCCTGTCAAAGTTTTTGAGTGACATCAAAACCATCCTCTTTATATTGGCTGCAAACTTTCTGAGGGTGCTCTCTGCCCCATTATTCAGATCATTAATGAGTCCTTTGACCTTTTACTGACAGTTCAGTACGTTTTCTTCCCACCTCTCTGTTTGCTTATTTAGGCCTTACTTCATCAGCTTGTCTATGTGGATGTTATGGGAGGCAGCAGAAAAAAACCCATCCATTGCTCTCCTCTCATCCAACAAGCCAGTCATCTCATTGTAGTAAGCTATCTGGTTGGTTAAGCACAATTTCACTTCTGCAGATGCCAGTTCCCTTCTTGTGTTCAATGTGTTTGGAAACAGCTTCCAGAAAGATTCCCTGGCATTGGTGTGAGGCTGAGCAACTTGTAGTGACCCAGACCCTTCTCTCATTGCCTTTCTTAAAGATAAGTGATATGTAGTTCACTTCACCTATGGCTGCATGCATAGATCAAGAGTAAGATTCCAGTCTCTACTTTATGCAGTCCTCTAACACTATTAAAACAAATCTTGAGTCCTGAAACATCTTCAAGTGGTACAGAGTGTCCTGACCTTGTAGTCATGCTACTAACCCAGGTCAGTGTCCATTACACTGCCCTCATATTGCATTAATGGCACCAAATGAAGAAAAGTTGTCAAAGAAAAATAAGCTTTTAGAACCAGTGAGTGACACTAAATTCCAGGGGTGGAAAAAACCTTGTGCTCTGCTCTGGATGTTTCTAACAGTATAGCCCCAATTTTATATTAATTTTAAGATAAATTCTGCCTTGGAAACTGAAACAGATGAGCATTAACTAAAGCAGTCCTGAATTTTTCTGATAATTCTGAACAGAAAAGCTCAGGTTTTTTATTTCTAATTAAAATTATCTATGCATTAAGATTGGACACATGATGCAAATTTTAATAGCATGTCATTACCAACTGAGATATCTGAGAAAATTTGGTGCATTTTCTGTCACTTGAAGCCTTTAAGATTTTCCTGAAGGCATGGAATGTCCTCATTCAATATATTTGATGAAGAAACCACTGAATGTGAATTTTTGGCTCCTTTTATACAATAAGATAGGGTTATATGATCTTCATAAAACTTTCATAGTGATTTTTCTTATTTTAATTATTTTAAAGGGTACTTAAGGAAATTGCCCAGAAAATTTGAAGTATCTTGGCTGAACTTTTGGAAATCTATAAGAATGCTTATCTGCAGCTCTTCAAATTCTCCAGCTGTTGTAAATATGCATTTCTGACATAGTTATTTGTCCCTCTCCGTGGTCCAGAGTAACAGCTGTTTCTCTTTTTCCACCAGATTTTTCCTGTTATTCCTCATCAACTCTTTCTTCTTCAAAGTTTCATGATCTCCCAACAATCTTCAATAGTTCCTTACTAAAATGAATTGCAGAATTTATGTGTCAATTTTAGGCAATTAACTCTTTAACAACTCAGTTCAGAACCTAATATTTGTAATGGTATTCCAAGTCATAGGGAGGGAGGAGAAGACAGAATTCTGTCATATTATCCCTTATTTTCACCTACAATGTTGTTTAAAAATTCTGTCTCTCTCTGTTCAACTAATGAATGCTTGAGTCAGGAATGAGGCCAGATCAGTCCATTTCTTTTCTAATAGAATGTAATAGCAAGTCCCTCAGCTTTTCCTACTGTTCAGAAATACCATTATTCCTAACTCAATTATTGGCATGTTTAAAAATTGTAATTGCTAGACATGTTCATAACAACAGTAATAATGACAACAATAACAACTTCAACAACAACAACAACAAAAACAAGATATATATTTATGGACGTTATAGTGTGAAATTAATTTGACAGTAGTACTTGGTTTAATAAAAGCTCTATAGATACAAATAAGCACCTTTGGCCTCAATTTTTTTTCATTCTAGAATATGATTATTGCCTCATAAATGAGAAACTCCCTCAAATTATCATAACTCTGCTACTTACCATGAGTAGAATGCTAAAATCTCTAGACTAATTCAAAGTAAAATGAAGCATAAATTCATTCCTTTTGTGATTTGTCTTGTGCTTTTTGTATTTCTAAAGAGAAAAATCTGTGCACCAACCACCAATTTATTGGAGCATTGCTAATTTGCATATCTAATTTCAAGCTGTACTAATTGCCTTTGAAAATGCCAAGCTTGTTTATTACTAATTTTTTATTTTCCTGAAGGAAGAGTCTATTTACATAGAAGCATTTTCCATAACATCATCATTATCCTGGGAACTGAGTTAAAAAAACAACAACCCTGCATTCAAAAGGTATCATGGCAAGGTGCAGCTCTTTTGTCTTACATAATGAAATTTTACAATTAAGTTAACAGATGCCTCCAGGCATTTTTGAGCCAGGTTGTTATTTCTGTTAAGTTTTTAATCTAC